>CM040428.1:60973230-62238230 GCA_022702705.1 Papilionanthe hookeriana x Papilionanthe teres | reverse complement strand
ATCCAGGAGGGTCGGTTGACCATTCCTTTATATGAATTTCACTCCTATTGGGATTTCTCTACTATTGATTATTCAATATTATCTCTTGCAATCATCCTCTACTCATAAAAAGATTTTACAAGTGATGAAGTAAAAAAAAGAAAGCAATATAAGCTTAATCAATAAAATAAGCGCCTTCCATTAAAGATAAATCTTTTATAAAATAATTGTCATCAACCGGCCTCGAGAGTTGGATGTTTTAAATAAGGAACAGACAATCGGATGATGAAAAATAATTTATAATGCCAACTGCTACAGATAATCATCCAAAATAAAAAATAATGAAAGAACAACTAATGATTAGAAATTACATTAAACAAATAAATTTACCTTTTTCCTCGTTAACCCCCATTTTCTATACATGTTTTCTACTATACTCTAAAATTTTAATATGAAAAATATTAGTTTAAAACACAGTGACTTGTCAACATACACTAAATACTTATACTTTTAAACTACAGTAATGTAACGAAAGAAAAAATATATATATGCTATTTAAATATATTTAATTAATGTAAAAATAATTAACATCTTAGTATTTAATTATGATCATTCAGTAAAGCTTAGAACATTCAATGGCACTATGCAATAACTTATTATCTATATTGT
Organism: Papilionanthe hookeriana x Papilionanthe teres; assembly: GCA_022702705.1. Taxonomy (NCBI): domain Eukaryota; kingdom Viridiplantae; phylum Streptophyta; class Magnoliopsida; order Asparagales; family Orchidaceae; genus Papilionanthe; species Papilionanthe hookeriana x Papilionanthe teres. Next base: position 62,237,582 of record CM040428.1, on the reverse strand, counting down.
TTACATTCATCACAGAAAAATCGCTTAAATTATACTATTAAGATGCTTCAATATCAATATATTTTTGCCAAATCAAATTTCATGAACCAGTACCTTAATATCCCCAACTAATATTATAAATAGGTGAATTTCATTATATTTAACAAGTACATGCAAGCAGATCCATATAGCTCGTATCATTCATATGTTCATATCATTCAATTTAATATAATCAATGATAGAACTATATATATATATATATATATATATATATATATATATATATATATATATAGATAAATATATATATCTATATCAATATCAAATTATACAAGTGAATTTAGCAAGTATCAATAATTACTCATGTAATTGATTAAAAAAAAGCAAAATATTACTATAAATTAAAAAAAAGAGTACTCACCTCGTTCAGTTGGCTTGAATTCTAAATTATGGCTTCATCTCATTTAATTTGACACCTATAAAAAATATTTATAATAATTAATTCCATGTTTAATTGGTTTTTTATGTCAATATCAATGTTTAATTCTTTAATACTAACAAATATACAAATCCTAACAGCGCCATTAATATTTAATTATTATTTCATATTCCAATTTTAGTGTCTTAGAATTTCTCGAATTATTTTAATTTATTAAGTTAGAGGAAACTTAAAGCTGAACGTATAATTTCTATAAGAATATATAATAAGTCATATCACTTCTTACAAAAAATTTATTTCACTAAACAATCCTAATTCCATTAATTTCAAATTTATTTTTCAAATTTATTTTTAAATAAATAATTTTTTTCTAACTAACCCAAATTAATTTGTCAAATTGCTTCAAATCTTACTTTAACATTCTACTTCTCTCTCCTTGATCCATAAATATTAGATTACCATCACAAATCTTTGATTTCATACAAAAGCCATCATAAAATATGTTATAGGTATAAACTAAAAATTTAGGATTTATAAATAAAATTCATAACTAAAATTATCTCAATTAAATAATCTCGCCCCAAGCCCCAACCATTTCGCATGAATTCAGTACACACTGCTCTCGGCGTCGAATTCCACGCACGATCTTGTGCATTTGGTTTGCCCTAGCTCTTTCTTGATCACCCTATCAATCTCACTCTCCTTAACTCGCTCGTACGAAAATTGTAGGCCCATAAGAAGATTGCATGCTACGATCAGGAGAGTTATCGCAAGCTTTGCCTTCTTTGCATGCTTGCTCCTATTATCATATTGCACAGTAATCTTTCATTATGTCCCTATGTGCAATCAATCCTCTGTTCACATTCCACTTCCACGTCGATGATGCTTCAAATCCGACTAAGATCTAGTAGAAAAGCATTGGCTCGATTCTCCTTTTTGATGATGAGCTCACCTCTTTCATCCCCTTTTTCGTGCTCTGATAGTGATTGAGCTCACATAACAATAGGAATATGTCATTTCATCCATCGAGGCCAGCATAAAGCACCCAACAACGTCATTTTCTTTCCCCATGCGATCGAACAGCGTCCGATTGGCTTGAGCAAATGCACTTACTTGCGCTTGTCGCTCTCATTCTCCCTCTCCCTCTATCAATACACACAAAAGATTTCTACCTTCACCTTTGATGGTTTTGCTCATAACGACAAAACAGCTCATTGGCTCCCTTCATTTCGACTTCAAACTCTTCAGTTTCAAATGTTGCTCATTCAACACTTTTATTACCACAAACTCCCCCATTAAAAAAATTTAGAGGTGTTACAATAATCTCTACTAGAATGATATTTTATAATGACTTTATTGTAAACAATTCAAATAACGTAGATATTAACTAGTCAAAAATACAGTTGTTAAAAAATGCTTTATTTGTTTGTTAGTTTGTCATCGTGGTTAACTATTTTGAAACGATGCAAGCAGAAAAATGTCATAATAAGCAAGATGATGTCATATGATATAATGTGGATTCCATTTCAAGAACATATAATTTAAATAAATACCGTTATTATTTAGACGTGTTTTCATTGACTCTATTCTATAATTCTTATGCTTTCACAAGATTATTACATGATTTTTCTCTATTTATTTGGGAATTCCTGTGATGAGATTAGTTATTTTTGGATTCAAGGAAGTGTTGTATTATGCCTTATTTATTTTTATACTCGAGTGTTTTCAAGATAGCGAAACAATTTCTCTCTCCTATCCCTGGACATAAGAAATTATTTCAGATATCACACAAAACTTGATGACTTTTTGTGGTGCTTAGTCTTTTTTTCATTAGTATTGATAGGTGTACTAAAAAAATAGATTTATCCTAACATGCATTTGGTTTAAAGAATGAAAACGGCCATCATTGGTCCTACAAAATATACTGCAAAACAAAATAATTTCTTTTCCAGTCATTAGATGATTAACATCTTCGAACAAGCTACATCGATGAACAGTCTAAATTCATACATAGATGAATACATTCAAAAGAAAGAAATAAAAGACAAAAGATTGGAACTTGTTTAGTAGAAATGGGTGAATTGAGCTGAAAGGGATGACGCCTACATGTAAAAAGACTATTTATTTAGACTTTACATAGATGAATACATGTAAAATTCGTACATAGATTAATACATCCAAAAGAAAGAAATAAAAGAAAAAAAATTGGAACTAGTTGAGTAGAAATGTGTGAATTGACTTGAAAGGCGTGGTGCCTACATGTAAAAAAACTTTATTTAGCTCAATGATAAGATCAATTTTAGTAAAAAGCAACACGAGGACTAGCGCATTAGAGATAGTTATCAATTAAATGCTAAATGAAAGGTACATGACTAACTAAGCATTATCAGCGTCATATTTGATAGGACTTAAACTAGATCTTCTGTCATTTGTAAACATTTTGATTTTATGAATTGTATTAGTTGATCATTTTGTATTACAATTTGCAAATAGTTTCTCACCGTAAGATAGCGGATTTGAATCGCGCATATTGCCCTTTAGGCTCACCATTCCAACAAAAAACCCTACATCATTTTTAAGTTGGTAACACAAGTTTTAAACAGGCTAACCATAAAAAAGAGCATGTTAATATACGAGTTCATTCAACATTGTAAATTAAAAGCATAAATAATAAATAAAAAATTTAAAAAATTATTTTAAAAAGAGTTTTCCTCTACTTTTACAACATATTTTTTATTAAGTGAGATCAACCAATTCTCTCAAAGCAAATACAAAATAGTTGGGGAAAGTCGTATAAAGAGATGATTGAACCCACGACCAGTAAAAGCTTTTCTTAATCATCATCGTTATCATCAACACTATCATCAAAATATTATCCACTTACTCTACATTATTTGACTTCAATAACAGTTTGTTGGTCCGAAATTCATAAAAAATTGCAAGCAACATGTTATAAGAAGTTGATGAAACATACCATTTTTGTCCAGTTGATATCAAGCCATGTTGCTAAGAGCCTTAGAGCAACCCGATGGCGGGCATCATATCCCTTCCTCCGCACTGATACTTTCTCACGTTCTTGAGGTGAATCAGCCACACATGCAGACAATAGCTCAAATAAAATTGTAACTTTCCTAGGATAATTGATTGAAATATTTGCCAGCATGGACCCTCTATCACAAGCGTTCTTATAGCGTCTGATTGCCTCCTCTCTTATGGCTGATAGCTTAAAGCTAGCAGGTTCTGAAGGTTCAAAAGACTCATCATCTCTCACTGTCTTTTTCTCTTCTGCAGGATGAACAGTTTCCAAACTCATTGACATGGCATCAATAGATTTAGCCAAGGCAAGTTGTTGTTCGTCCTTCTCTGAAGATCCTCCATTGTCTTCTTCAACCATTATCCTCAGATACTAAACAGCAATGAAAATTTGTACCCTAAGAATGATTTACAAATATTGGTACAATAACAGAACATGTGGTTATTCGGGTAAAGATTAAACAAACAGTCTGGTTAGCCAATTAAATATCAGGACATTAAAACAAATTAAGATAGGAGATACTACAATTTTACCTGATCGTCACTGTAATAGTTTCCACTAATATATATAGAAACACAATCTATGACCAAATTTCAATGACTAAGAGTTGAACTTTCAGATATATCAAAATCATTCTCAAGAAAAAGAAAAATTTTGAACTCACACCTCAAAAAATTAACGAAGGCATAAAGTGAAACAAAAGGATGAGTGAAGGATAGATAGGTAAGGATGCTACATTTAAAAATAATAATAATAAATTGGAAATTCTAAACAAGATTTAGTAAAACGTTAAGCTCTTAAAAAGATGCACTTTAGCTACAAAGGGACCCAATATAATCGTATGATTTGCACTTGAGAATCCATGAGATCAATCGTCTATTTTCAGCAGCCAATTTAGGTTTCTTCAAGGGCATATCAAGTACACGCAATGTTTCCTTTCAGAGAAACATAGATCTTTCTTGACAAAAAGCGCTTATTTTGATTTCAATTTCCAACAGCCCTTTTCAAATACAAGCTTTTTAACAGGAATTACTAACTAATAATAAAACAACATTTGTCTTACAGCGATAATGCTACTAATATATGGACGAAGTACTGTTGAATGAACCTCTTAATATATAAGGGTTTCTCACACAAGTTCAATGAAGTTTCAAAAGCTCCAATTCGAACAACAATGATCAAAATTTCATCAAAAGCATACATCATTGACTACATTTCTTAATCGAGACATTTCTCTGTTAAAATAACAACTACAAGAAAGAAAGAGAAGGGGTAAAAAGGACACACCGCCCCAATATGATGATTTGCATCAGAATACGCAGCGGTCTCCTCTAAACCAGGCCACGCCTTTGAATCGATATCTAGAAACCTAAATAAGAGGACATCAGTAAGCTGGATAACGAGTCGGATATGATATAGAGGAGACAAGGAAGAGGGAAAAAGACCTAAACACCGGACGAAGGAGGCCACGGGATGGGTGAATCCAGAGCTGGGGTGACTCGCAGTCGGCATCACTTCCGCTGAAGTTGCTGCTGTTACTGGAGCTAACGGAGTTGCCTTCGGAAGTGGAGTAGCAGACGAGATGGGTTTGATGCAGTTGCGCTTGCCGGAGGGCGAAGGCGAAGAGGGCCCCCGCAGCGTACCTCTGCGTCGGAGTGAGCGTTGAGGGAGTCATGGCCATGGAAGCGCGACGACCAAAGGAACGCGTTGCAGCGGCGCGTTTTTCGAATTTCTTCATGGGGCTTTCAAGCGTTTAACGTTTATAGGTTTTAAAAATTGCAGAGCAATTGAAATGTTATATTTTAAAATTGGTTCGATATAAATTATGGAAGATTTCAGCTAAAAGATCTCAAATTCAAGATCCTACAAATACTATGTCTGATCTCTATAAAATTCTCTCAAATGTCCCAAAAAAAAAAATTATATAAATTGAATATTATAGGTTAGTTTTAAATACTCATTATTATGTATTTAAATATATTAATACGGATGGGATGGAGATGGTGATTAATGAGCCTAAATATGATAATGGGGGCAAGCAATGATGAGTAGGACTGAGATTTTAGAAATCATTCTATTTATAGGAATCTCATATGAGTTCTTCGGTATTTCAAAACTTTTTTATATATTTTTATACATCAAAAATGTGTGAGCATAAATCTCGAGAAGATCTAATGGTTCAAACCAAAGGATAGATGACAAGAATATTTTATGATGAAAAACCAAAAAGCCTCACGTATTTGACCAATTGATGGCCAACCAAGCCAACCGAAAGGTTGCCAGCTGACAGAATGGTCGTCGACCAACTGAAGGTAAGCTTAGCTAATCAAAGGGCCGCCCAAGCCAACAAGAAATAGGCATCTATGTCGGTCACTCTAGAGGAAATGACTGGACAAGGGCTTAACACCTCCAACAATTGCAACAAGTGTCAATGCAGAGCTCTCTCAACGGCTCCCTCAAAAAATCATCAAAATATCACCAAGGATCAATAATCTGGAAAGTCAACCGATTATGTCAGAGCCGACCAGCCATCCCCCTCAAGTACTGATCGGTGTTATATTCAAAGGTCGACCGGTTGTTCGACCCAAGCACGTACCTACCAGAAGGTCTAAATATGCAAAAAAAAAAAACAATAGCACTACATACAACCCCTCAAAAACAGGGTTACAACATGTAATTTTACTTTTTTTCTCTATATTCTATAAAAAGGGGGACCAAACCATTCTTTGAAGGTGTTTTCATTCATTTCTCTTTTTTATTTTTGAAAGAGTCATCGGTTTGTCCATCATCGTATACTTTTCTTTTCCGAATATGTCTCTCTTCCAGATCTTGTGAATGGTCGAGAGATGAGAGGAACTAGAAAAGACAAACATATGACAAAGACGAAGAACAAAAGCAATTATGTGGAGAGCCTATGAGTGATAAACCTCGTAAGGTGGGTCAAGTATGTTTGTCTAAACAAAATCGGGCGGAAGCATCTTAGACCAATATATGCGAAAGAATGACTACATAAACTACCCACAATCAAAGATTCGGGTATGTTTACTTGTTTTAAGATCTATAGTGCTCCCAGAGGGACGTATCCCACTTGGTTAACTACATGTTGGGGTTACCCAATAATACTCTTGATCCAAGAAGTTCTGCTTATATTTAAACAACAACTAGCATAGAGCTATCAAAGAACGGTTATTTCACACAAGAATTCTTAGATGATTTGGTTTTGCATAATTCATGGCAAAGAAGTTGTCTTGGGAGGTGTTTTGCAGATGGGGAATTAACTACAAAGTCAAAGTGCAGCAATTAAGAATATAGAAACTTGTTGGATAGATTGCTAACTCACTTAGCAATCGACCTCAAGGTACACTTCCTAACACCCCCTAAGATTAAACCTAAGAAGAAGAATAGTGAGCATGTGAAAGTGGTTCAATTAAGAAGTAGAAGAGAACTAGAGGATGTATTTAGAAAGATGTTGAAATTTAAAAGGAGATTGTAGAACCTAAAAAACCTGTGGAAGATATTTCCAATGACTTAGAAAAAATAATATCACCAACTAAGATTAATTTAGAAAAACCACCATCTCTATTTGTTCAATGATTTCAGAAACAAAAATTGGATCAACAATTTTTGAGATTTTTGAAATTATTTAAGAAGCTGACTGTTAATATTCCTTTTATTGAGGCTCTTTAGCAAATGATCAATTATGTAAAGTTCGTGAAAGAGATTATTAATAAGAAGATGAAATTTGGAGATCATGAGACAGTGGCACTCAGTGAGGAGTGCAGTGCCATCATTCAAAAGAAGTTTCCTCAGAACTTTAAGGATCCTGGGAGCTTCACTATCCCTTGTGAAATTGGAGAGAGATTTTATGGTGAAGCATTATGTGATCTTGAAGCCAGTATAAACCTTATGTCATTGTTTATATTCAAAATGTTAGGATTAGGAGAGGTTTCTCCAACCATTGTAATCCTTCAGCTTGCTGATCGATGGATCACTTATCATAAGAGTTTATAGAGGATGTTTTAGTAAAGGTGGGAAAATTTATCTTTTCTGTTAATTTTATTATTTTAGATATGAAAGAAGATAAAGAATTTCCATAATATTAGGTAGACATTTCCTAGCTACTAGATGAACCATGATATATGTACAAAAAAGTGAATTAAATATAAGGGTAAATGATTTGGAGGTTATATTTAATATATTAATATCTATGAAGTATCCTTATGAAGAAAATAAAGACACAGCTTTTTAGATGGGTTTAATTGATTATTTGTATAACAACCATTTTTGAGAGAATTGTGAAATCAAAGTAGTTGAGCAAGAATTGAATGAGGAAGACTTTATAGACTCTGTAGATGAATCTGCTCTACTAATAGAAGATAATGCAAAAATTATTTCAGAGAACTTTGAGATTCTAGATTAACAAATAATATTAAACCTCTTATATCTTCTATTAAGGAACTCCATGAACTTAAGATGAAGGTGCTTCCTAAAAACCTAATGTATGATTACTTGGGGAAGTAGTCTGCATTATCAGTTATCATATCCTCAGATTTGACTAACTCACAAGATGATAAATTAATGGATATTCTGAGGAATCATAAGAAAGCTTTCAGATGGACCCTAACATATATAATGGGGATTAGTCTCTACATATGTATGCATAGAATCCTGATTGAAGATAATCATAAATCTGGGCAGATCCTCAAAGGATATTAAACCTAATTGTGAAAAAAGTTGTTAAAAAGAAAATATTGAAATTACTTGATGAAGGTATTATCTATAATATATCAAATAGCTGAGTTAGTAATATTCACCGTGCTCCTAAGAAAGGATGAGTGACGATGTATGTAAATGAACAGAATAAATTAATTCCCACTAGACAAGTCACTAAGTGGTGCATATGTATAAATTATAGAAATATAAATTATGTCACTAAGAAAGATCACTTTTCATTACCTTTTCTGGATCAAATGTTGGATAGGCTAGCTGGTCATCCATATTTTTACTTTTTTATGGATATTTTGGGTATCATGATATACCTATTGCTCCCGAGGATCATGATAAGACAATGTTTATAAGTCTTTATAAGACTTTTTCTTTTTGAAGAATGCTCTTTTGGTTATGTAACCCTGTCATCCAATTTTTAGGATTTTGTCAGTTGCTTTTATGTAACGTTGTCGGCCAACTCGAAATCAATAGGGACGAAACTGAAGTAAAAACTCCCAGGGACATCTTTGACGAAAATAATTTATTGATGTGAGAAGGAGAGATATCCACAAGTTTCCCTCTCATAAATACTGAATCGTCAGAGTCATCAAAGAGGTTATAATAGAACTCCCTCACTACAGAAATCAGAGCTACACAAGGGGTGTAGTAAAGAGCCTCCTAATTGGGCCTAACAATCATACTTTCTACCTTTCCCCCGGGACTAATGAAACTTCTTTCTGCATTTAATTTCTTTGACACTAAGAAGTTGTTGTAATGCTCCTGAGTTTTGGATCTTACGAACTTCTTTTTGTTGTATGAAGTTAATTTCGATTTTCCATCTTTCATTTTGAGAACCATAGAAAAATAGTAGCAATAAAAATGCAAAGTAATGAACCTAAGAAATGATGTGGATGGGTAAAAAATGTAATTTTTTAGCTTAATCTAACTCTCCACAAACTTCCTTAACTTTCACCATCTCCTCCAAAAATTCTGGAAAAATACCCAATGAAAATTGAAAGAACAAGATTAAGGAACGGATTTTACCTAATGAAAGTGATTTCCACTCATTAAAGCTTCAAGGATCAAGAAAAAATAGATGGAATTGGGAAGCCCTAGGTATCACTTCTAAGTCACTGAATAAAATTCAGGGAGGAAATTTCATGAAAATGACCTAAACCGGGCCAGTTTAAGCGATTTTATTGAGCAGACAGGAGCACCGCCTAGGTGCCGCAATAGCAACGCCTGGGCACTGCTTCTGTGCGTAGTGGTGTTAGGTTCAATTTTGGTCCTGGTCAAAATTTGTAATATTTGTTCCTCCCTAAGTCCTTAATTGCACTGTCGGTGTATTTTTAGGTTGTAAGTTTAATTATATATATATATATATAGTTTGAAAAGTAGCATTTGATTTTTTGAAAATATTTTTAAGTTAGAAAATTTTAAGATATGAAATCAAACTGATCTCACATCCCAAATAGTTTATATAAACAAGATCCACACCACAAACCGTGTATCTATCCCGAAGAATAGACACACTGCTTGATGATGGGGCTCGATTAAATAAACTAGAAGATTTGTGACATCCATTTGGTATGTTAACCTATTTTATAAGCCGACAAGTTCCCCTACCAGGGTTTATATTACTTGGGTTCTTAAAGTTCTCTATAAGGGCAAGCCCCTTAGTTAATTACATCCTAAATGTCCTAAGACACATAAGAAAACTCTCGATAATGATCAGTGGTTTTGCTCTCTATAATTTTAAAGTTTAGGGTTTCAAAGGATTGAATTTTGGAGATTTCAAAAGGGATCAGATCAAATTTGAAACATTTTATTTTGAGAATCCAAAGGAAAAGAAGTAGGGGATGTCACGGACCCAAAGTGAACTTCAATGACTTCCCGACTATCCTATTGTTTGGCTTCAATTTGAGAGTTCATTTAATGTTTCAATCCTGCCAATTTTAATTAATTAGGACTTATATTTGTATGACACAATAATGCAAATAGCCTCAAAGATGTGAGGGTTTATGTCATACCAAACGACTACATCAGAGTCCTAAGACCGATTATGGCTTAATTTACATAACATGATTATGCAAGTGCCTAACGAAAAGTTGATGATTTATGTTGCACCAGACAAACTACCTTGAAATCCTATGACTTGGTTGTTTAATTCTAAAAAAAGTTTTATTAAAGTAGACCCAAGTTTTACTGATGAAGATGGTCGTGCTGCCCACTGTGCTCCAAGCTTCTTGTTGTTGTAGAGGTTTGGTTTGACATTGGGTCCATTTAGGTTAAAAATGGGTCAAATTGGGGATTTTAATAAAAGTGGGTTATTTTGGCAAAATTAGCTTATGGTGTAGTTTAACAAAATTAAATTGGGAATATTTGGGATTTTTTGGAATTTTATGGGAATTTTTGGATTTTTGGGCCAAAATGGGTATTTAGGGTATTTGGAGGTTATTTGGAGGGCATTGAGGTATTTTGGTGGATTTAAGAGGTGAAAATTAGTTTAAAATGATTTTTAGGATTTTTGGGAATTTTAGGTAATTTTTGGGAAATTTTGGAAGGTTTTGGGGTTGTAGGAGCAATTCGGGTAATTTTAGGTAAGTTTGAAGACCCAATGTCAAAACCAAGAATTTTGGCAAAAGTGGAGTTTGGTTAAGGTTGAGAGGGTGGAAAAGCTTAGAGTGAGCCATGGACCAAGAAATGTCCATTTTGAGCATCTCATAGGTTGTTCCTAACCCTCTTAGCCAAGGGCTAGGGGTTTGGATTAGCCACATAAGTGCTCCAATGAACCAAAAGTTAAGATTGGGTAGGGATGGCCTAGGGTTTAGGATAGGTGTGAGGGTGTATTGTGTGTAAGCCAGACCTCAACAAGACCAGGCCACGCAGGGTTATCCTAAGGCTTGGGCGTCCTATAGGAATTCATCTTTGTCTTCCCACACATTGGTCCTAACCTTCCAAGTGACTTGGAGGTTAATGACCATCTATGTAAGATTCCAAAGAGAGTCAAGATTTGGTTTAAATTTCTAAATGGTGGGTTCCATCTCTAGTATTCTAAGATAGTCAAGGAGAAGTCCTATAGCTAGATCCTAAGCACTAAAAGGAAAGAAAAGACCTCACCAAAAATGAGGTCAACATGCACCTAATAAGCACACATAAATTACCATATGCTAAAGAAAAATGAGGATAACTGATAAGCCTAAAAACTGCTTGATTTTTCATATACATTTTATGCTTAATTTTAATGATATTGCACTTTAAAGAAAGATATTTTACATGTTTTTGGTTTTAGGTACAATAAATAGACTCATGGAGAAAAATGAAGCAAAAAATGGTGCAATTTGAAGCAAAAACAAGCAAGAAAGCAAATTCTGGCCTGACACATTTCGATAAGTCTTTCTATGCATAATCTCTTTTACACTTCTTGCATATTTTTGAATGAGATTTGAACCACGCTTTACAACTTTTTGTATATGCAAGAATTTATGAACTTATATTTATATATTTATAATAATTTCATAAAGTCACAATTTCAAACATAAGTATACATATCGTTTCAAGTAATACAGGACTCTATTGGAGTCCTGGTTATCGATCCCACATGGAAGATTAATTTGAAGAACTTAATAGACTTTCAAATTAAAAGTATTTATAACTTTTATTTCTTTTTAAAATTCAGATTTTAAGTTTAATGAAATTTCTACTAGATGCAAGTAAAGCAGCAATAAAGTAAAGGTTAAAGCAAGTATATATAAAACAACTTTCTCTTTTTCAAATAATCTAAGATTTTTCAGAATAATTATCATTCGTAGAGAACTTGAGATTATTGTATTGCGCCAAATAGAAGCAATTCTATTATTTACCATCGCTCGATAGTATAAAGAACAATTGGCTAATCTATAGATTGATTCAAGATTTATTATTAGTAGAATGGGTTAATCTAGGCTCACACTTCTAGATGTCCAAGGGTGGCTATGGTCGGCCCTACTAGTGACTCGTTCCCTTTCTATAAACCAAATTATTAGAATTTAGTCTGTCACTCTAAAAACTAATTAATTCTACACCCAATAAATAATATTTTCATATTTATTTGCACTTCACCATGAATAACCCACTCAAGGCCTTCGATTACCCAAGAATCTATGTGATATCTACTAGTTAAGAACTTATCTCCCGATAGGTCTCAGAATTCTTCAACATGTTTTAACAATTCAAAAGGCCAGTATAAAAAGAAAGTTAAGATCAGGTATGAATATCATCGTAATAATCTGAAAATTAAGTTAAGTTCTCCAACAAAATCAAATTATCTTATTATTTTTTCATAGTTGAAAGGAGAAAGAAAAGTAACTACTCATAACGCATTGAATTCACACAAAGAAACATATTTATAAAACTTTGAACCAAGTTACAAATACTTATCTAGAATGTTCCTTCAAGTGATCCTTTGACTCCTACTGACTCCAATGCAAAGTACAAGACTCCAACAGCACCAGCACTTACTAACTCTCACTTAATACTCAAGGAATTGAGTAGTAACACTCAAAATAACTAAAATAAACTCACTAAATACTTAAGAAGAAAATAAGGTGACTCTCTAAAACTATATCTGAATGCTGGAGTTCTAGGAGGGCACCGTTCTCTATAGAAATGTCTCCTATTTATAGAATTTAAAAAATGATCAGGGGTTGTTTAGGGCACCTCTTCAAAATTCGTCCAAATTCAATGAATCTTCTAGAAAGTAACTATGTCGCTTAGGCGCCGGGATCGGGCGCCTAGGCTCCGAACTCCGTGACCAAGTCTTCACACCCCTTCACTTTGGATCGCACCTCTTCGCGATTAAAACTGTTTTTCTATGTCCAGATGCTTTGTATCACATGTCCTATGTATCAGTGGTAACATCCAGTCTTCTAAAAGGCCTGATAACCGCTTAACACCGTCAAAATAACTGCCTAAAGTTGTCAAATATCTTATCTACTTTAGTATCGAACTGGCGCTTAGGCACCAGATTCAGACGCTTAGGTGTCAGACCTATAATTTTGGAAACTTTGATTTTTAGCTCTATTTTTGCTCCTTTTTGCTCCTTTTTCCTTCTTGATTTCTTTTTTCATCACCTATATCCAAAAACATAAAAATGCATTTCATTAAAGCATAATATCCTTAAAAATTGAATCATAAATAAGGCATAAAAATTGGTACTTTTTAAGTGAATCAATATTACACTTTAGTGAAATATTATTTTTATGCTTCTCTTATTGGTGAAGATGTTAAGAATGCAACGCAACTGAAATGGGGTGAAACAGAGCAAAACATAGCAAAATGGTGGCGCTGTGCAGACCGGCGCCGTCGGAGCCCAAATCTAGAGAAGGACGAGAATATGGCGCTGATGGCACCCTATTCAGCGTCGATGGTGCCCGAGACAGTTTGGACGCGATTTTAGGCAGTTATTGGTCATATACATTGAACCTGGACGCTTTTTGGAAGGATTCTTGAAGCAACTCTTGGGAAATTCGTCCATACACTATTTTAAAGTGAATTTGTACCCAAAAAAGTGTGTAGAAGTTAGAAAAAACATGAAGAATGTTTAGAGATCTTAAAATATGAGTATAAATGTAGATTTCTACCTTTTGGAGAGATTGGTGAGTGGATTTTGAGAGAATATGTAAGGGTTTATACTAGCATTCCATGGACCAACGGGAGACTTTGTGGGGGAGATTTTTATCGTTCTTTCGAAGGGAAAAAGCTAAGTATTGTGTTCTTCATTATCATATAATTTTGTAAACACTTATCTAGTAGTTTACTGTGATGAAATAAAGTTTTTTGTTGTGTTTTCTTCGTGCTTTGTGATGTCTTTGTCTTACTCTTTCTTCTTAATTGGAAATAGTGGCATAAGAAGATTATTCCATTATTTTCATTCTAATTTTATTTTGTAATAAGTAAGAATCATGTTTAGGATATTGGGATGGATGCTAGAAAAAATTTTAATTATAAATGTGATGATTTTTACTTGCGCTTCATTTACATTACAAAAAGAGTTCGTTGTAGTGTTAAATTCATTGTAATTGTGTTATAATCCGAGAGGGCGATATAATTCTCAACAAAGTGGAACTACATTCAAATTCTATGGATGGTGAAGTTCAAGGGGGTTGGGTGCAAGTAAATAAGTAAATATAATTTGATGGGCGTAGAATTGGAGATTTTAGAGTGACAGACTAAAATCCCCAATTCGGTCATAATGTTTAGAAATTATAGCAAGAGTTAGCCTTCAGGCGAAGGGAAGTGGGAGCTTAGGAGTGAGAGTCAGTATCCTCCCAGCCTAACCATGGATTTAGGGACTAAACTTAGGATTAGCCAGTGTTCTTTATGCACTCTAAAGAGGGGGACACATACAACATTTAATGCATCTCATTTCTTTAAATTACCCAATTCACTACAAAAGAATAGTAGATTTTATTATCTCAAAATTCTTCAAACCAGAATTAATATTTTTCTTTAGGAGTAGTTATTAGTTATTTTAAACATAAGACTTGCCTTTAAGAGTATTTGTTAGAAAAACTACTTATATCGACCTTCCAAAATAAAGTCTAATAATTGTAGATTGGAATTTGACCAAGGACCACTTACCTCGCTTCCCTGTGGGATCGATAAACGGGGCTCCACTAGAGCTCTGTATTACTTGAAAGATACATATACTTGCGTAGAACCTCTAATGTGTGCAAATACATACAAACATAAAAAGACACAGAAAAATAGCACACGCCAGGGGCACATCAATAACTCCTCCCCCTTCTCATCATATCTCACTTCTCCAATTCCTCATCTCCAACATAATCTACTTTTATTGAGTTTAGAGTGTTTTTATAGGGTCAATACATTAGACAAGATACTTCTTGATCAATATGAACTAGCTTTTATGTTGCCAATCTGAAGTGTTATTTTGTCCGCTAAAGTATACACTACTATTAGTTCAATGAAATGATCATCCACAAGCCCTTCCAATAGCTGGTCAATTGAACCGTAATGATAGAAGCATAGAGCTAGAAATAGGAAGTAAAGAATTGAGATGGACAGGTCTTATGTCTAAACTTAATATGTCTCTGTAAATCCTTAAGTTTGATTAGAAACTATGGTGTAGATGATATGGTTGATCCTACTATCACCAAAATACAAACTTAAGTCCAGTCACAACGAGAAGACTAAGGACTCTCTCCCCTTAATTCACACAATCTAATCAAATTAAGTCACTCACAAACATAAACATTAAAGCGTAAATACAAACAATCCGCACAATAACAAACAACAATCACAAATACAAATATAAACTTGGGTTGCCTCCCAAGAAAAGCATAGTTTAACTTCCTCAGCCCGATGAATCCAGATATTTATTCAAGATGACCCAACATTAAAATCTCATTTATTATCAGTATTTTACCTCCTAAGTAGTGTTTAAGTCTATTTCCATTCACTTTAAATACCCTACCACCTTTAGGATCTTTAATATCAACTACACCAAAAGGATATTCTTTTACTACATTAAATGGTCTTATCACTTGAACTTAGGTTTTCCAAGAAATAGTTTTAATTGTGTATTATAAAGTAAAACATCTTGTCCAAACTCAAAATCTTTCTTAAGAATCTTTTGATTGTGTCATGTTTTCATTTTCTCTTTATAAATTCTTGCATTTTCATAAGATTATTGTCTAATCTCATCGAGTTGATTTAACTATAATAATCTTTTCTCAACAGCTTTCATCATATTGTACTTGAATTTCTTAACAGCCCAATAAGCTTTATGTTCTAATTTCATTGGTAAGTGACAAGCTTTACCAAATATGAGCCTATATGGAAGCATTCCTATAGGTGTTTTATAAGCAGTCCTATATGCCCATAATACACCATCAAATTACAAAGAGTAATCTTTTCTATTAGGATTGACATTTTTTTTTCTAAAATCCTTTTGATTTCTCTGTTAGATACTTCTATTAAAATACTTATTGGGGGATGATATGCTATGGCTATCCTATGTTTAATTCCATAATCAGTAACTAATGTCTCAATTTTTCTACTCCTAAAGTGGCTCCACCATCACTAATGAGTAATCTAGAATACCAAAACTACTAAAGATATTCTTCCTTAAGAATTTTGCTACACTTTGAGCATCACAATTTGGAAGAGTTTTTACCTGAATCTATTTTGAGACATAGTCCAAACTTATCAAAATATGTAAATTCCCTAATGATGGTCAAAAGGGACCCATGAAGTTTAAACCCCAAAGATAAAATATTTCAATCTCCAAAGTAAAATTCAGGGGCATTTCATCATGCTTAATAATATTTCCTACTCTTTGGCATTTATCACAAGTTTTAATGTATTCATCAACCTCTCTAAATAAAGTAGACCAATAAAATCTATATTGCAAGATCTTAAAAGCAGTTATGTCAACTCCAAAATGTCACACAAATTCAGAATCATGACATTTCTTAATAATTTCAAGGGTTTTTTCTAACGGTACACACCTCCTAATCAAAAAGGGGTTCATTTAGGAACGCTGATCATGAATTTCATGGTGGTACTAGCTGAGTGTTCCATTAGGGATGATCATTTTTGGTCCCCTAATGATAATATTCAGCAAGTCCACTTGAGAAATGTCAAGTTGCTTCCTTCTTGGTGAAGCCAAATTCAAAAGATAAAGGAAAATACATCGTCACCCATAAGGTCGACGATCATTCTGATGTTCCTAAATGAACCCAAAAGCCTTCTAGCAGTGTCAATTATATGTGTTGGCACATCTAAAAAGTTTGTACACATCCTTGAGCATTTATGATGCACTCCTCTTCTCTTGAGAGCTCACAGTCTTTGGTAACAGTCTTGCTAGAGCCATAACTCTTCCATGCTTATGAGACAATAGAGATAATGCAAGAATAAATTGTATTGATAGAGGATGTAGCTACCATCACCTTCTCCGAGAAGTATCTTTTGTTAAGTACTACAGATCATAATCGTCCAATATGTGATGAATAAGTTTACAGAATACTTGTAAACCGTATCCTTGTCCATAACAGTGCATCTGTGAATGTTATCAACATTCATGCCCTTGAACTTCTCTTGTTGACTTCTAGAAGATTACGTTCAAACAAGATTATGCTAAACGAAACTAATGAAAAGGGGAAGGCGACCTTAAGGTCCATCATCCTTCCTCTCTAATTCAGAGAGTTCAAAAGTGAAGCCAAAATTCCACATTATAGATGAGATTACTCTTGTCTTAGCTTTCCTTGGACACCCTTAGATTCATGATAATGAGATGATACATTTGACTCTGCACTAGTGCATTAAGTACATGCATGGAGGAGAAGCGCTCTCCATCTCAGATGATGTCCAACCCTTTTGAATTATGAGGTGGATATGTATAACGGTATTGAGTATTATCACCATTTTAAAAGGGCAACTCCAACGACCTCAAGTACTACCAAACGTCAACGATCCCCTCCCCATTCCAACTATCTCTTGCCTAAAAGTAAAGAGAAGGTAAGGTGGGAGGAAAAACATTGTGCCCCAGTAACTCAAAAACAGGAGCAGGTGCTTCCTCCCACTCTCTCGTTCTCTAAAATGAAAATAGAAGTGACTTCAGATATATATTATGAAGCAGATGAAGCTCTGTAGGGGGATTACTCCTGGAGTTCATATGTATATGATCAAGAAAACACTGAAAAGAAGATCTTTCTACTGTCATCAACGGTCAAGTTCCTACGTTTCTCCAGGATTTCTTTGGTATATGAAGTGCTAACAACTGATCTAGTACAACAAGCCCCTTGTAAATGTTTAACATCTACAAACGCATTGACTGTAGGTGAATTATGTACTTCTTATGTACCTCCCAAATTCAAATATGGAGAAAATGGTATCATGTTTTACAAATTTGACACTCATGTGGTCAACACTGATGTAATTTCATTAGTTGATGATAATGAAAAGGTATAGGATATTTCTCTTTTCTATTATTGTTATTCGCTCGTCAACAAGCTCCAAAATGATGGTTTTTTGCCCAAAAAATGATCTATTTGCCAATACAAAATATGTAAAGCTATGTGGAAGAATAGAGCTCCTCGAGAAAGTCTGGCTTAGGATATAAAAATCCAGAAAAATCAAAATCATGATTGCTTCATGTAAAATGATTTCTTCACATGAAGGCAATGAAATACTTGCCTCTATTAACGAGGAAATTGAAGTCAAATTCACCCCTTCTGAATTGAGGATTGCGTTTCTTCAACCATCGATGAGTTGATCACTTGGGACATGTTAATGATCCTCATCCCCCTTTCATTTACATACTTCTCTCAAATTCATATGACAAATAGAATCATGGAAGTCTTGAAAGAGTTTCACAACTGAATTACATGAAGATATACCGAGATGCCCACGTAGCTTCTGAGATGGTTGAACATAAATTAGCCATTGATCCAATTATTTTTCTTATAAAACAATCTCCTCAAAGAACGCAGCCCAATATAGAGAAAATGGTCATTGAAGAAACCAGGAAGCACATCAAGTCTGGATTCATTAGGGATGTCTCCTACCCTACATGGCTAGCATACATCATACCCATTTTGAAGAAGAACAAACAGATATGTGTTTGCATTGACTTTCGAGACTTAGATAAAGTAAGCCCAAAAGATGATTTTCCTCTGCATATATCAAATTTAATGATAGATGTCACTTCATCGAATGTGATATTTTCTTTAATGGATGGCTTACCTGTTCACAATCAAAATCAGATTGCCCTAGAAGAAGAATAACCCACGATGTCTCACACTCTTTGAGGCATATTATTGCTATAATTTTATGCCTTTAGGCTTGAATAATGTCAGAGAGACCTATCAATCTGTTATGATGCTTCTCTTTGATGACCTCCTACACCACCAAGCTGAATGTTAATGTATGTCGTAGTGTTCAAGAGTCGCTCCGAAGAAGATCGCATCTTAGATTTAGAAGTAATCTTTGAATGCCTTAGGAAAAATGATCTAATAATGAATCCTTTGAAGTGCGTGTTTGGCGTATCTTCAGGAAAATTTTTTGCTTTATAGTTCGCCATAGGGGCGTCAAAATTGATCCCAACAAAATTAAGGCTATCTTATAAATTGAACCTCCTAAAAGTTTATCACAGCTTCATTCCCTTCAAGGGAAGCTTACATTTATTAGGAGATTTATTTTGAATCTTTCTGGATGATGCCAACCTTTCTCGGCATTAGTTAAAAAGGTTGTTTGTTTCCATTGAAAAAAAGTGTGTTAGGATGCTTTTGAAGATATTAAGCGGTACTTATTGGCACCACTAGTATTTTGAAAAGGGAGAGCTTAGAGAAAAGAAAATTTTATGGAGAGGAGAGATAGAAAAAAGGAGAGGGCACTTCATCTTACTCTAAGGCCTTTTTCTCCTACTTCCACTTTCTTTTGAAAAAAGATCCTTCTCATCATTTCTCCTTCCTTCATCATTTTAGAGAGTTTGAGGGAGCCTGTGGAGAGGCACTAAGAAGAAAGAGAGCTTTATCTATCCTAAGGAAAATGGGAGAGCTTCCATTTTGGATAAGAATTGGAGGTAGCTTCGCCAACGTGTGGTAGTAGAAAAGAGAACACCTCATCAAACATCACGAAGGTGAAATCCATATAAACTCTTACATTTTAAAATTTTAGGGCCCCCTACGTATTGATGATAGAGATTTAAGGACCTAGATTTTGTGTTAGAGGAAACCCCCCTTAGGTTAGGATAGTTGTGTGGCTACTCGCCCTCTAAGACTTAACACAAAAACCCTAATTGTCTCTGGTAGGAATAAGTTTGATTGGTTAGGCTTAGTGATGCTAGGGGTAGGTTAAGTTAGGCTAGGGGTATGTAAATTTTGGCTTGATTAGGCTACTTTTGTTTTGGTTAGGCTAATTTAGGCTAGGTGAGTGCTTAGTTAGCTTAGGTTTGATTGGGTGAGTGCTCGATGAGGCTAAGATTGGTTGCCTAAGCACTCTTAGGCTAGGTTTCGTTAGGTGAGTACTCAGTTGAACTATGTTTGGCATGATTATGGTGAGGTTGCGTTATATGGCTAGGGAATGTGTTAGTTTGTGTGGTTTAATATTAGGCTTAGGATTAACTTTGAATTGGTCTTCGAGTTGAGTAAAGTTGATGGAAAGGCTTAGGTTTGGGTTTGATTTTGGGTTGGGTAGGAGTGACAGTAAATTTTAAGTTTGGGTTTGCTTTTTGTTTTTGAGAGTGTAAGGAATATTGGGTATGGTATGGGTGAGAAATTTTAAAGAATTATGAATAGGATATAGGAGGGAAATGGGTTTGAGTTGATGGTGAGGTTTCGAGTAGGGTTAATTGTGAGTTGTGTTAGTGTGGGTGTGGTAAAATTTTGGGCAAGAGAGGAAGTAAGGAAGGGTGAGTGTTAGGTGAGGAACTTTCGAGTAGAGTTCAAGTGGGGGTATGTGTGTGAGGGTGTTGAATTTAGGGTAAGGTTTAAGTGAGAGTTGTGTCAGGTTTTGGGTATGGTTCTAGGTTGAGGAGAAGGGAGGAAAGCTAATGTGGGCTTGGGTTGGTTTTCTACCATGGGTGTTAAAGGTAAGTGGGGTGGGCTTCTACTATGAGGGAAAAGGAAGTGGAAACAAGAGAGGATTTATGGGAGAAAAGAAAAAAGTAAACAAATTAAGAGAAGACGAGAGTGTAACACAATTTTATAAGATAATTCACAAAAAAAGAAAAGAAAAAAAAAGTTTGAAATAAAAAAGGGTAGTGCAGTTTATACCTTCTTTGGAGAGATCTTGGTTTATTTCCTTAAATGAAGAAATTTTTTTTTTCTTGCCTTAGATGCTTTTCGTTTTGAAGGGAAAGGTTAAGAGAAGGAAGGGAGGGAAATTTAAGCTTTGGAAGAGAAATTTGAATTATTAAATGGGGTAGTTATCATGATTAGTGTGAAAAGCACAAGTGCACCTCATTTGAAGAGAATAAAACATGGAATCCAATGGTCCAATCTATTTTAAAAAAGAAGGTTTCTAGCCCAAGATATGTCAAGTTGAACTGGCTAGGAGGTTACATGGTGGTTATGGTGTTTATGACAAAAAGAATTTCCTTAACCTTATTTGATAGAGAATAATAAAGGAATTCAGTGGTGCAATTAGTTTTGATTAAAGCAGACCGCTTCTCATAATATTTCAAATTAAAATGTGGACCAAACCTTAGCGAGAGAAAATTGGTGAGTTTTGAACTTAAGCTTTTCTTTAGTTTTAATAAATAAAATTAAATATTTTTAATGTTTGGTTTTGATTTGAGTTCAATTTGGGGTGAATCACTACAATTATACTTTTAATATCAAAATTTTCATTAAAATTATCGTTAGAGTCGAACTTTGCCACTGAGGGTTCATTTGAAAGATTTTGACGATAAGGCGTCTGATGCGGAGAACTGTCAAGTGTAATAATTTCAGTACCACTACTAAGAGGTATAATTCTCTAGCAACAGCGCCAAAAACTTGATAGCCACGGAGGAGAGCAGGGTAGAAAGTGAAGGTTGTATAGGTTTGTTATGCTTTATAAATATTATTAATGTTTTCCAGAGTAAAATAGCAATTGTGCTCCCTCCCTTTTTATCAATGCAAGTATGCGTATCGTTCAAGTAATAAAGGGCTCTAATGAAGTCCTAGATATCGATCCCACAAGGAAGTTAGAGATTTAAGGATTAATTTCAGCAAATGCAGTAAGGTTACTAATCTAATATACGGTAATAACAAACTCTTATACTAAAAAAAACTTATTACTTAAAGAAAAAGGTTTCAATTTAGAAAAGTAGCTTTCTCGTTGTTAGAAAATTAAGTGAATGAATAATTAAATTAGTAAGAATTATATTGTGTTAAATAGGAGCATTCATATTCTTTACCCTTTGGTCCAGGTGCAAAGAACATTGACTGATCCTATGTTTGGTTACTGAATCTGTGGCTAGACTGGGAGGATACCGGCTGCCACTTCAGAGCTCTCACGTTCCCCTCGCCCGAGGGTTAACATTTACACTTCAGCTCCCAAACGATAGGACTGAATTGAAGATTTTAGTCTGTCACACTAAAATGTCAAATTCTACCCCCGATAATTAATATTTCCCTATTTATTTGCACCCTCCTTCCAAGGCTTTTAAATTCCCTGAATCTTGGATGTAATCTTTACTATAGTTGATAATTCAACATATTTTAATAGTTCAAGTGGCCAGATTGAAAGTAAATTAAGATTTAAGTAAAAGATTATCACAATCTTATTTAATATTTTTAGGCACAACTAATTTAATTCATCATTTCACAAAACCTTAACAACAAGGAGAAAGACAAAAAAAACTACTCAGAATGCATATGAAGAATAACACAAAACTTGGATTTCATTTAAAGTTAATAAACAATAAACAAAAGACTTATCTCAAATCTTCTCCCCAAGCATACTCCTTGAAGTTCCTTTGACTCTTCCTTTTTATTTAACACACTTAGAAGTCTCACCAAGACACTAAATAAAACACTCACTCTCACTAAAGACACTTAGAAAGACTGAATAACACAAAACTAAGACACCCACAGACACACACACACACACTAAAAATCGTTTCTATATATAGAAGGAGTCATATTTCCAAAGGATGCTTAAGCACCTCTTCAAAAAGCGTCCACATTCATTGAATATTGGCTTGAACCGTCATTCTCGCCGTCGGCAGGCTCGATCTCGCCGTCGGCAGGCTTCTAGAACAATGGCTAACTGCTCAGTCTCACTATCGGCGGGCTCCTTTGTAATATATTCAAATGCTCTCGGAAAAATCTAGCCGACGGCGGCCTCTTCCTCGTCGTTGGCTGGATAGTTCAATTTTCATCTATTTTAGTCCTTTTTGTTCCAGATTCTCTCCTTTTTGATCTTTTTGCTCCCATTACCTATAAATCTTCATTCCTGCAATAAAACATAGAAAATACCTTTCTTAAAGTGCAATTTCATATAAAATTGATATGAATTTCTTATTACATTTTCTGGTGGTCAAAATCCCCCAAACTTAACTATTATTTATCCTTAAGTAATAATGATACTACATAAAAGTAATGATTATTTGTAGTAAATGTTTAATTCAGAATTACTATGAATTTAAATTAAATAAATATTATAGTAAAGTTTATTAGAAATATTTTTTGATAATTAAACTAATTCTATAGATATAAAGCTACTTGGAGATCAAGTTTTAAGAGTTCTACTCTTCTATTCATTTCAAGAATCACTATATATTTGCAATATCAAATTACTTAGGAAGTTCAGGTGATAGGAAATTCATGAAAACATTATTTAGTAAAATACTAATCCATATATATAAGTTTTAGAAATATGACTGAGTTTTACCTTTTTGGTTGATTCAAATGAAGCCAATTTTTGATAAGACATCCCCTCAAGCTTCTCCTCACTTATATATTTTTTTTCTTTTTCTTTTATTTCTGGATTGATTTTCAATCCCTTTTTTTCTTTTATTTTTCAAGTGAGGATCACTATTTTTGGTTAGCTTGTTAATAATTTTAAACTTCATTTTCCTCTTCCTAAAATTGAAACTTGAAATATTGCTTTAGCTTATATGTATTTCATAGTATTTACTTCATTGAGTTTCAATCTTTTCTTTCTCAACTAAATACCTTAGAATTTAATATTTTAAAATATAGTTTTCTTTACTTTAAATAGTTAACTATATTCTTATCCTTTATTCCAAATATCTTAATCTACAAAATTTGTTAATCATTAAATGTATTTCTTTTAACTTTCTATAATAATTGAATAACTTAGTTCTAGTTTACTGAATTAAATATACTACAGAAAATCATTTTTATAATAATTTCTGAAAATATAATTTGAGAACAATTTAATATTTAAATTTGTGTTTTTCCCTCTCCCAAACTTAAAATTTTCAATCTATTTATATAGGGTGAAAAGAAAATAAACTGTAAATTTAAATCATACCTTAGTGCTTTAGGTATTTCTTCTTTTGAAGCTCTGCAGGTTTTTTTCACCACTTAATTAACCTGTACTGTTAATAACTTCTATACATATGTAATATCAAAGAAATTGCTGGGTAAAGAAGTTTTGAAATAAGTACAACTACTAACACAATTTATACCTATTATAGTACCAAGCACAATTTAACACAACATCCACATATATTTTACTAATCCAGTTTCAGGGTTACAATAACAATTTGAAATATTAAAATTATACATATTTAACTTATGCAGAAAAGTTTAAACAAAATAAACAAAATACATAACACTAAATAACTAAAGAAACTCATAACATAAATATATAAGCATAGAATCTAATCATCAACACTAAAATCCCATACTATATCCTCGTCCCCTTGTTCAGTAGGTGGAGTAGGCTGGTAGTGAGTATAACGGGGCACTCAGGAAATATAACATCCGACTCTCCTCTCTGATAACGATTCTCAGCATTATAATAGACTATCTCAAACTCAGAATGTTTTTGGAGATAATCGCTGTCATAATCATGCCTCCGCTCTAATCCTCCAATCCTCTAATCTATATGCTCCAATTTTTCTTCAATTTTTTTCAAAACTATTCCGCTGCAAAGTCATTTCATTCATCAAATCATAAAGGGTAGGAGAACTATAGGTAGGAGGGTCATAACTGGTAGAGGGAATATCCCTACTAGTTGAAGGTGCATAGCTCCTAGTCCCAGATCTCCATCCTTCGTGGGACTCAAAGGTTTTTATATTAGCATGGTTAATGGGTTTCATAGGTTCTACCCATTCCTCATCATCTCTAGCCTCTTCTCCAGACAATTGGCAGAGTGCATAAATTAGACCAGGATGTCCTAGTCCTCCTCCACTTTCACTTCGTGCGGTGGCTAATATATTCTTGTAAATAATACTTCCCACATTAATACTTTTCTGGTTCTAAATACAGAAATTCAGATCTGATCTATCTCTTGTTACTTCACTATGGTGATAGGTAGGTAACAAAGTAGAGCAAATAAAATAATACCAAGCCTTAGATGTTGCATTTAACATAGAGAGAGGGAAGTTTACCCGTTCATGCTGCTTAATCTTCCAAGTTCCTTTCCCATCAGTGAGAAAGTTAATCACTTCATCTAGCGGTCCTTCCATTATTCCAAAAGTATCATATTCGCTGGTACGCAGATCTTGTACTTCGTAGAATGCATTGATTCTTGCAACATTAAAATCAACTAAAAATCCTCTAAACTTAATTGGTGCATCTTCTATCTCAGTCATGTTGGCATAAAATTCTTTCACGACTTCAACAACAGCTTTATTCGTTGTATAACAGAAATTCTCCCATCTTCTTTCTCTTATCATTCGTTCTACTTCTCCTCCTGGATTTTTAACAACTCTATCCTGAATGCACTTTCTTGCTTTGATATTGAGGTTGTATCTTGATTGTGCTCTAGCATTCATGAATCGTGTTTCGTCAAAATCCAGTAGCCTTTTCTGTCGCGGAGCCATTTCTTGATCTATCTAATTTACAAAAAATCTTAACTAAACTCCAAAATAACACTAAAATGGCTTCAAAAGGTGACTTAAAACAATCTAAATCAATGTTCTATGAACTTCTTCCAAGTCTTTTCTCCACATTTTCACATTTTCCAAAATTACTCAATGCGGAAGAAATCCATGGTGAAAATAAAAAATTTTTACATAGGAGGGAAGCTCTTACCAAGGGAAGATAAAATTCGGTGTCAAAATGAGTTGATATCGCTCCAAATGCAAGATCACTCAAGCCCTAGGTCGGTTTTTCGAAGTTTTGAGGAAGGGGACAATAAATAGTGACGGTTGACCGGTCAAAATATAGTGTTTTTCGGGATCTCGCTGTCGGTGAAAAAATTCTCGCTGTCGGCGGGATTTTCAAAAATTTTAAGTTTTTTTTTTAAATTTATAATGTTTTTAATTTATTTTAAGCCTCAATAATGTCCAATCAATCTATTAAATACATTTCATTGTGATTAGATATTATTTTAACACATAAATTCACACAACACAAAACATCATAACTTTATATATGAAATCTAAGTGTTTACAAATTTAGCACACACTACATTACCAACAAAGTACTTTTAAAATCTTAATACACACTATTTAGCTTCGCAATCTACACCACAGTACTCAAAACACTGAGACTGAACAAATAACACGTAATCTCATCTATACTGAGATTAAATATCCAAAGTGCAAATAACATAATAAACTAAATTCAAACTAGCATAACACACAGATAAATACGAATAAATATTTTCTACTCATCAGGATCGGTACTAAAATCATCTCTGATATCTCCGATAGAACGTAAGTGCAGGAATAGATTATAGAAAGGCCTCGAGATGTCCTGAATGATCAAAATGTTCTTTTATTCTCAAGTCAATATGATCAAATAAATCAGAGATATTGTTGATAGAATTCATCACGTTCTTTATATCCTTCTCTAATCCTTTGAGTTTTCAAAAGATCAGATTAGTTTTATCAGTAAATGGCCTGATTAAAAGATTGCTTTGAGATGCTTGATCCGTAATAATGGCTGTATCATTATCGTTATCCAAAGTAGGAAACATATCAGTAGGATCTAATGATTTCCAAGGCAAAAGTACTTTTTCCCAGGCTTCATAGGAAACTTGGTACTGACTACATAATGCAAATATTGTTGAAGGATGTCCAAGTCCATGAATCGATCCATGCACAATCAGACCTAGGGCAGACTTCACAATAATAGATCCAACGTCGATGGGTAATCCCGTTTGAGTACAGTAATTTAAAATCGCACACTCCTTAGAAACTTTATTTACCCTCATCGTGGGTAATAATTTTGAAGAAATAAAGAAGTTTCAGTGCTTAGAGACGGGGTTAAGAAGTGATGCAGAAAAACTAACGTACACGTCTTCTCGCATTTCCCAATCTTCATATTTATTAGTCAAATATCGGTAGATCTCATTCATATTATATCTTATAGGAACAAAATTGGAATAGTGACAAACAGGTGTATTCTCAATTAAATACAACTCATTAATTCTTGAAAGAGTGAAAGTTACCCATCTACCTGTTGACCTCATTTTTGATGAGGTCTTCTCTTCTTCTCTTTAGTACTTAGGATCTAGCCTTAGGCTTTTCCTTTGACTATCTTAGAGGACTAGAATTGGGACCCACCTTTTAGAAATTCAAACCACTTCTTAACTCCCTGCAAACTCCACAAACTTGATCGTAGACCCCTAATCACCTAGAGGGTTGAAATCAAATGTGGAAGTTTAATGGATGAGTTCCTAAAGGACTCTTTGGCCTTAGGACTGCCCTGGGTGGCCTGGTCTGGTGAAGGGGCTGACTTACACACACTACACTTATACACTACACCTACACACTACACACTACACTTCCAAATACCTCCTAAAACCACACCCACACCTAACTTGACCTCCTGACTCATGTAAGTGATCCACATGGATGGTCCTTTACCCCTAAGCCCTTGGCTAAGAGGGTTAGGAACAACACAGTGAATGCCTCAAATGAGTCCCTTCATGGCTCATATGGGCTTGATATGGCTTCATGGCTCAACCAAAATGACTTCTTTCCACTTACATTCACCCAATATTCAATTTCCCAAATTTTCAATTTTTGACCCCGGGACCCTACACCCGCTTAGCTTACTCAAAACCCCCGAAATTACCCAAATTTCTCAAAATTTCCAAATTATCCAAAATTCTCCAAAATTATTCCCGAACATTTCCACATCACTTAAATTGATCATCCATACCCAAAAATACCAAAAATTCCAAGAAAACCTCCCAATACCCTCCAAATACCCAAAATACCCCTCTTGGCCTAAAAATCCAAAAATTCAGAAAATTCCCAGAAAATTCCAAAAAATCCCAAATATTCCCAATTTCATTTTGTCCAATTACACCATGGGCCAATTTTGTCAATTTACCCTACTTTTGTCAAAACCCCCAATTTGACCCATTTTAACCCAAAGTGAACCCAATGTCAAACCAAACCTATCCAATTGACCCAAATTCTGGTCCAATTCAATTCTAAACATCAATTCAACATTCCCAACACCAATCTAGACCAAATCCAAGTCCAATTTGATTGACATTTGGATCCAATTTCACTTTTGGCCTTAAAGTCCAATTTGGACCCATTTTTGACCTAAACCCAAACCTAACCCAAATTCAACCCAATTCAAATCCAAATCACCCCCAATTTGCTTCAAGTGACTCATGACACATCCATGAGCTAAACCCAACAATTATTTGGCCCAACCTCTTTACAAAATTCCCATCCATAAATTCATTTTTAAACTTAAAGGCCCATTCCTTAAACCATTTTAAAAGCCCACTTCCACCAAATCCAAAACCTCAAAAATTCTTCCAAAGCCCATATGACATTTCCCCTCATCATACTTTCAATTAAAGTCATCCCTAAGTCCTAAACCAATGATCAAATAATTCTAAATGAAGCTTCATCCAAATTTCCACCAAATTATCCAAAATCCTTAAAATCCTTTTTTATGAAATTGACCAAACTTTTTGCCAAGCCAAAGGTGAGCCATGAAGCCATGCATGAGCCACATGTGAGCCATGAGAGCTTTGAACACTCCACCATGCCATATTGGGTAAGAAGAGGGGGGGGCTTTCCTTAATCCCTAAAGCTCATTAGCCTTAATCATGTTTCACCTAAACTTAAATTTAATCCAAATATATTTGGATGGAGACTTCTCCATGCCAAACCAGCTGATCCCTTTGATCCCCCACAACATACAAAGCCACCTTGAGGGGTGCACCAAGCCCAAATGGGTGGATTAACCCATTTAGACTCAAAACTAGCCATGCCCCATTCTACTTTGAATCAAAGCCTTTACACATGGCAACTGCCAATTGCTTGCACCAAGCCCCAACCCTGACCCACCTGACCTTGAGGGTGACTCAAAACCAGGCCACCGGAAAACACCATGGCCGAGAGCTCACATGTGAGCCAACTTTGAAATTCTCACCTGCTGAGCTGCCCCATCCCCAGTGTCCATTGTAGCTGTTCTTCTCTTGCCAAGAGCGGTCGATCCCAAGCCCTAACTCTCCCGGGAGGCCCTCCACCCTCTCCTGATTTAAACTCCACCCCTCTCGGCCATGGAGAGAGCCGAGCACAAACCTTGCCGAAACTCGCCAAAATTGTTCCGGACTCCTCCCCATACACGAGCACTTGATCCCCAGGTGAGATCCCCCTGCCATTTCTTCTCTCGCGAGCTCGATTTCGGAGTCGAAATTCCACCCAAAACCAGGACACTTCTCCACGGTGAGCTAATTCCCAAATTGATTGGTTCTACACCTTCACCGGACCGAGGGAAGGTGTCCACCGAAGCAAAAGCCCCATCTCCGGGCCACCCGGTTGCTCCGACCTCCAAGCTTTGTGATCGGGCTTGGTCGAAATCCAACCTAGACAATTCACCAGACCAGGAGGCTTCATCTGGAGCTTGCTGGGATCCAATCGAAGGTGCAACAACTCTCAGATCGAAGCCACACTTCTCTGAGCAAAGGTATGAGCTAATTCTTCATCCCGAGCTTCTGGAGATTCTCCATCTCAAATGCTTTAATTTCAATGCATGTTAACCGTATAGATGTGTTCGTCCCTTCAAGACGAATCCATAGAGCATAAGAACATGAAAATCCATTGAGTATCGAGTGAGATCTTAGGGATTTAGTGTGGACGGCTCTCGGGTGAGGACGCTCGGGGACGATGAATGGATGTCGTCCATTCAATACACGCGCGGACGAACGGCTTAGATTGCGTCGGACCAGGAGACGGTACGAGAACCGCGGGGCCCGGGCTGCTGACTCAGGTGGCGGCGTCGAATGGGAGCGCGACGCGTGTGCGTTCGGAGCTGCCGAGGTTGACGCGGCGCCGCGTGGATAAATAGAAAATTAGGGTATTTTTCTATTTATTTAATTCCCTAAACTTCAAAAATTCATATCTCCGTGTAGAAAAATCAGAAAAATAAAATAAAAATACCCTCTTGCTCGAGTGAACGGAGGAGAATAATGTGGAAAAGAAATCATTTAATTTCATCGAGTATTTTATTTTTTATAATTTATTTACTCTCTGCATTATTTTAATTCTCTATGCATGCATACAATTCACCATGGCATGAGACCATAGGGCTTTTGAAGCCTCCGAATTTGGGAACATTCCCTGAATTTTCCAAAGTCGGAGGCCATCCCTATGAAGAGTTATTGATTTTTCAAGTTCATGTTACTCGTTTTGAGTATTTTAATTCCAATAAATAGCATGTTGTGAAATAAATTCTAGGAAAATTTGGTGATGTTCCTTGTGACCAGAGAACCCTAGGAAAAATAGGTTTTGACTTAGTTCATTTAAAACAACCCTAATTGGCTTAAACACCCAAAATAGGTCTTTATTTAATTAGAGTTAACCAGGCATCAAATTGACTTGAAATCAATTCTCCACTGACCTTTAGGATCAGAGGAATCCACCATAAAAGTTTGAGGTCAATTGGACTTGGTTAGCCCCACCAATTGGGTTGATTAAGCCACTTAGCCATTTTAAACTTTAAAAATTCATAACTTTTAAAATACCTTTCAAAAATTCACTAAATTGGTTTTGGGGCCTCTCTGATATCAAGGGAACCTAAGAAAATTAAAATTTCAATTTTCTAAAAAGTTGATTTTTAATAATATTTTAATATTTTTAATAATTAAAAAAATAAAAATCACAAAAATAATAAAATTCACCAAAATGTCACATTTTGAATTTTAATCACTTAGGAACAAATCCCACATTTTTCTTAGGTCTATTTAGTGAGATATTAAATTTTAAAGCTTTAAGGTAATTTTAAAATTAAAAAAATATATTTTCTAGCATTTTCACCAAAATAATTATAATAAATCATAGAAAAATCAGAAAATTACAAAATTTACTTCTCTGATTTCCTTGATATTAGAGAGATTTTTGAAAAATATAAAATTCATTTTTCAACATTTATTTTATTTTTAAATTAATTAACACTCCAAAACTTAAAATAATTATAATAAAAATAATATAATTCAAAAAATCACCAAAATTGGTCCAAGTGGTTTTCTAGTCATTAGGAATATCCCCTAATTTTCTTAAGGATAGAAACTTTCCCTTGGTCATGTTATTAAATTTTCCTTGGAAATCTCTATTTTTCACCAAAAATAATTATATAAATAAATTAAATACAGAAAAATCACATTTTCTCCTCTCATGTCTTTATTGACACATGAGTGAAGTCACATAAAAATTTCAAGTTCATTTGAGGTCAATTTAGTGAGTTATGAAATTATTGAGCTTAAAGGGTAAAGTGGTAATTAAAATTTTAACCCTTAATTAAAACCTTAGGTTTAATAAGAAATTAACAAGTAAAATATTTGATCCTAATCTGATTTGGATGATTGAAATTTAAATGATTAAAGGGTAGAAACCCATTAAGCAATTTTAAAATAATTAAACCTTAATTAAATAATTGATTAAATTTGGAAGAATAATAAAATTGGAATTATTAAAATAGGGATATTATTAGGAAGAGATTTATTCTTTAATTTAAAAATCCCTAAATTAATTATCTCATTAATATTCAATTCTTAATTAAAATGATAACTCAAATTTAAAATATTAAAAGACTTAATCATTAAACTAAAATTAAATTATTAAACTCTTTTAAAAAAAATTCAATTAAAATTAAAAAATAAAATTAAATTAAAATTAAATTAAATTAAATTAAATAATTAAATTAAATTAAATCAAATTAAAATCAAATTAAATTAAATAAATTAAATTAAATTAAATAATTAAATTAAATTAAATCAAATTAAAATTAAATTAAATTAAATAAATTAAATTAAATTAAATAATTAAATTAAATTAAATCAAATTAAATTAAATTAAATAATTAAATTAAATTAAATTAAATTAAATCAAATTAAATTAAATTAAATAATTAAATTAAATTAAATTAAATCAAATTAAATTAAATTAAGTAAATTAAATCAAATTAAATTAAATTAAATAATTAAATTAAATTTAACCAAATTAAATTAAAATCAAATCAAATTAAATTAATTTAACATCAAATCAAACTCAATTGAATTAAATTAAATTAAAACTCAATTAAATTAAATTAAAGTGAATTAAATATAACTTCACCTAAGGCATAAAGAATTCAAAATAAATCTAAAACAACTTGAACACTATTCCAAATTTAAACCCATTAACTTAAATTAAATCATTTGAACACCAATTTGCCCTCGAAAGCTTTGGTTATTATAGCTCCTAAACAGAACATTAAATGAAATGTTACTTCACCTATAGGATATTCAAATGTCCTAATTCACTGAGCAAGATAACAAAACTTGAATTCCCGGACGATTAATTCATTTGTATAATTAAATTCATTTGGACTTAAAACAATCCTAGAAATATTGAAAAGATGTTTAAGATTTGTCTTAAGCACTTCCTCGATATGATAGGATGTTCATAAGAACAATTGAACTTAATTATTCTTTGATGAAGAAAATCGTCCTCAAACCAAAACACAAAGACCTAGACGTCATAGGAAATGACTAGCTATAGGATTAGGAATTTGGTAGAAAATCATAACCCTTCCCTTAGCTTTACCTAGGAACTTGCTTAAATATTCTAATTGTGTTTTAAGTGCAGCTTGGGATGACGGGAAGACCCTCCAGGTACGCTGTTATGTTATTGCAATTTACTTTCTTGCAATTTACATTATTGCAATTTCATTAATCACATCGCACTTACTTTTCTTGCATGATAAACAACTCGTTGCATGAAAACCCACACCTTTAGGATAGTCCCTAAAGCCGAAACCAAAACTAAGTTAAAAGTCATTGCAAGATAAAATTCACCGCCACAACATTTCAAAGTATAAAACAACTCGAAATTTAATCACAAACAAAACACAAAACTACAATTACAATTAAATTAAAACGTCCTGTTGGATGATCGGGAATACCTCGGATGATGTAACCTACGTGTTGCTAACGGGATTTCCCACGGTCTAAATGAAAGTGTGGAACTCATTCAGTTGAGTTTAGCAAATTCATTTGGACTAAGTGAATCCGATAAAAATAATGATGCCGGAAGGATGGAACCGTAGGATCTTAACCGGTGTCGTTATAATCAACTTTAAGATTTGTTTTAATCAAAACATAAAAAAAAGCACTTGGAAAATTAAGACTTCTCTAAACCAAAACACTTTTATCATCTCCTGATTTATGATTTCTAAAACTAAACCTCTGCAACAACAAGGAGCTCAGAGCATGGTGGGCAGCACGGCCATCGTCGTCAGCAAAACCTGAGTCCACTTCAGCAAAACCTTCTTAGAATTAAACAACAAAGCCATAGGACTTCGAGATAGTTTGTCTAGTGCAACATAAACCCTCAACCTTTGTTAGGCATTTGCATGATCGGGTCATGTAAATTAAGCCCTAACCGGTTTTAGGATTCCGAGGTAGTCGTTCGATACGACATAAACCCTCACATCTTCGAGGCTATTTGTATGATTCTATCATATAAATATAAGTCCTAATTAACTAAAATTGGCAAGATCAAAACATTTAAATAAATATTAGGACTTCCCTAAATCCAAGCCAAACAATAGGATAGTCGGGAAATTACCGAAGTTTACTTCGAATCTGTGATTTCTCCTACTTTTCTTCCTTTGGATTCACAAAACAAAATGTTCCAAGTTTGATCCATTCCCTATTGAAATTCCAAAATTCAATACCTTGAAAACTTAAACTTTGAAATCCTTGAGAGCAGAATTATTGATTATTATCGAGAGTTTTCTTAGGTGATTCCCGTCACTTAAGATGTAATTAACTATAGGGGCTTGCCCTTATAGGGAATTTTGAAGAACCCGAGTAATATAAACCTCGTTTAATGTTTTCATATTAAGCGGGGAATTTTGTCGGCTTATAAAATTGGTTCGCGGACCAAACGGATGTCATAAATCTTCTAGTTTATTTAATCGAGCCCCACCGTCGAGCAGTGTGTCTATCCTTAGGGATAGATACACGGTTTGTGGTGCGGTGCTCGTTTATATAAACTATTTGGGATGTGAGATCGGTTTAGTCTCATATCTTAAAACCTTCAAATTTAAAATTATTTTCAAAATCAAATACTACTTTTCAAATTATTTATTTTAATTAAATTAAAAATTCGCCGACAGCTTCTGTTAGGCGACCCCCCTCTTCAAAATAAAACACACAACCTAAAAATATGCCGACAGATTTCGGCGACTCACTGAGGACAATTCCTCTCTCCATTATAATCGGATAATTCGCTTTCAAAAATCGGTAGTGCATCCATGTCCTTAGTGGATCAAACTACCCTTCTTTCCGTTGGAATACTATGTTCATTTCTATCTTGAATGAGTATAGCCAACATTCTCTCGGATTTAGGAGCCACTTGTTTAGACACCCCTAAACGAGAGAGGTTCCGAGATCCTTTTACCTCATTTTTGAGGTGGGGTGGACCCCGATAGGTGTTAGTTTAGGAATGATCCTTCGAGTCGAGAAGTCTTGCTTAAGACTTTCTTTTCCTTTCCAACTCGAATCGGATTCCTTACCTTCTCTACACCTTTGAACATTCCGTTCTAAATAAACAAACCCTCTAATAAGTGACTCTTTTAACAAATGATTCCCTCTTATAAATACATGAACAAGAATGAGTTCGGACTCTTTTCAATTCCTTTCTTTTCGTCCTAAAGAAAAGAAGCATAACTTGGGACTGACAACCATGATCTACCCTGCAGAAATGGAAGCCCCGAAACTGATTTTCTCCTTCACCAACGGACTAGACTTCGCCAGTCCATAAGGATGAGTCGCCCGACAATGGGATCATCCGATTTGGACGAGGATTTGAAAGCTACGAACGTCGAGGTCACCGACGTCTCCCTCTTGCACTGACAAACAAGGTATCTGAAGCTGAGGAGCCACTGCTTGAGTTCAACCTTAGGTCGACCCAAGAGTTTCCTCCCCTGCAAAGGATCCCGACTAGGAGGAGTACTGCCGTCCGCAGGAGGACTGTTCTTACTACCCCCACTGGTCTAGTTGTTTCTGCACCTACCCCGACTTCCGCCAAATCGAAGGGGAAAGAAATCCGGAATTATAGTAAACCCGTCACCGTGGAGGGTACGGATCTTCTCGTAAGACCTTCGTTTTCGAAATCGGGTCCGGTTCAAAGATTCCGTCACCGACAAAGACCCAGAAGAAACGAAGTAGAAGGATCGCTAGAGAAGCCGGAGCTGCCGAAATTGCTTTCTGGAGGAAATTCCGGAGGCTGCCAAGATATACACCGCTACCGGAATATACACCGTCGCTCGACTACATACCACTCTTGGGAGGAAGCGGGTTCCATCCCCTCTCCGCCGCGAGAGGATGAGGAGAATGTTCGCAAGATTGCTTGCCACATTACCTCGGCCCGCATACTACAACGATAGCCGCAAGAAAAGAACTAGAACTACGCCGTTTGCTCGACTGCAAACTTTGGTAGAAAAGTTAGCAAGGAAGGAAAACCGCCCAGTATCGGAAATTCTACGAAGGATAGGGCGGGTGCTGGTCGAATCCCGTCTTGGGCCCCGAGTAGAGCCCGCCGTCATGACGAAAAGCCGAGCAAGAGAATGAAGGCTAGCCGCTCGTCGTAGTCTCGGGACTACGGATTAGGGAGAATACCACCTTCCGAGCATTTGGCCGACGGACCATCCGGTCCTAGACCTTCTGCTGCTAGAAGGATGGTGTGGCGTCCCACTACCGGGCGAGTTGAGATTGAAACGACGGCTCGAAAAAGAAAGTCTCGCCGAGAGGCTGGAATGCGAAGAAAGCGCTATCGTGATAAAGGGGACTCGTGAAAAGGGGACCCGACAACTATCGCATGACAACCGCAAAGACACACGAAAGCTCCGCTAGAAGATGCCATGGAAAAGTTGAGAACCGACATCCGACGGTTGGCAAAAGAAAGAGAAGAAAAGTTCGGAGATGAGATCGATTCATCGGAGTTCATGGACGATGAATATGCGAGAAATCAATATGGTTGAGACACGAGTTTCATCGGCTTCGCAAGGTGCTCCTGCAGGCCGCAGAAGAGAGGAGCCAGAACTGATGAGAAGACAGCTTCAGGAAAAGGACGACACGATCGCTCAAATGGCGAATATTTTTCAATTTTTCTTTTATGGATCCAATATCGTGATGATTATAAATATGAGTAGTAGAATTCATTTTATAATTAAATTAGTAATAAATTAAATAAATATATATTATAATTAAAGACTACTATGGGTTGCCTCTCATAAAGTGCTTGGCTTAACGTCGTCAGCCCGACCTATTCTGGTTATTAATCAGGTTGACTGAGCATTAAAATCTCTTTAAA
This sequence comes from Papilionanthe hookeriana x Papilionanthe teres, assembly GCA_022702705.1. Taxonomy (NCBI): domain Eukaryota; kingdom Viridiplantae; phylum Streptophyta; class Magnoliopsida; order Asparagales; family Orchidaceae; genus Papilionanthe; species Papilionanthe hookeriana x Papilionanthe teres. Next base: position 62,200,958 of record CM040428.1, on the reverse strand, counting down.
ATTTGATCTTCTTCCTTCAAAATATGGTTTTAATTTGTTTCCATTTACTTTAAATCTGTGTCCAGTCTTTTGATCTTCAATTTCTACAGCTCCGTATGTAAATATTTGAGTTATAGTGAAAGGTCCTAACCATTGAGATTTCAATTTCCCAGGAAATAATTTCGATATTGTATTATAAAGCAAAACTTCTTGTTCTAGTTCAATTTTTTTAGTTAATTTTTCGATCATGCCATAATTTTATTTTGCCCTTATAAATTTTATCGTTATCATAGGATTCATTTCTTAATTCTTCTAATTCATTCATCTGCAACAATCTCTTCTCACCAGCATCTATTAAATTATAATTGAATTCCTTAATTGCCCAATACGCTTTGTGTTTTAATTCAACTGGTAAGTGACAAGTTTTTCTATAAATAAGCCTGTAAGGAGTAATTCTAATCGGGGTTTTATAAGTAGTCATGTATGCTCATAATGCAGTGTTTAGTCTTGTAGACCAATCTAACCTACTAGGGTTTACAGTCTTTTCTAAAATTCATTTAATTTCTCGATTAGAAACTTCAGCTAATCCACTGGTTTGTGGATGATAAGCAGTTGATATTTTATGAATAATATTAGATTTTTCTACTAATTTATGAATATACTTATTTCTAAAATAGGATCCTCCGTCAGTGATAATCACTCTCGGCATTCCATATCTTGTGAAAATATTTTTCGTTAAAAATTTTGAAACACTTTTAGCATCACAACGGGGTAAGCCTTGTGCTTCAATCCATTTAGAAACATAATCAACAACAACTAATATATATGAGTTTCCAAATGAAGGTATAAATGGTCCCATGAAATCTAATCCCTATACATCAAAAATTTCAACTTCTAATATAAAATTCAGAGGCATTTAATTTCTTCTAGATATATTATGTACTCGTTGATATTTATCGTAAGTTTTGATATATCTATAAACATCTCTAAAAAGAGTAGGCCAATAAAATCTAGATTGTAGAATTTGGTAAGTAATTTTATCTGTCCCAAATTGTCCTCCAAATTCAGAATCGTGACATTTTTGAATGATCTGTTCAGTTTCTTCATAAGACACACATCTTCTAATTATTAGGTCTTTACATTGCTTATATAAATATGGTTCATCCCAAAACTATGTTTTAGCATCATGAATAAATTTTTTTGTTGTTGCAGAGTTAGCATGGTGGTAAAATATCACTTACAATATAATTTATTATATCAGCATACCATGTTATTTTCCACTCATTTATATTATAAAGTTGTTCGTCAGGAAAACTGTCTGTAATTGACACGCCTAAAATATGTACGATTTTTGCTATATTATTTTACTCATTTTTGATGATATTACACTTTAAAGGAAGTTATTTTGTATGTTTTATGGTTTTAGGTACAAGAAATGGTGATTGGAGCAAAATGAAGCAAAAACGGTGCAATTTAAAGAAAAAACAAGCAAGAAATGAAATCCTGCCCTGACACCTTTCGATAAGTCTTTTGATGCTTAATCTCTTTTACACTTCTTGAATATTTTTGAATGAGATTACACTTTAAAGAAAGGTTGTTTTTATGCTTATTTTGTAGGGCTATCTCTTACGAACGCAACACAACTGAAACGGGGCAAATCGGAGCTAAAACGGAGTCAAACGGAGCGAAACGGTGGAGCTGCTCAGAGTCTGCTCGTCGACGGTGAGATTGATCTCGCCGACGGTGAGATTTTCCAGAAATCACCGAAAAGTGCCCGAAAAGCTCGCCGACAGCGAGCTCGACCCCGCCGACAGCGAGCCAGACGACCACGAACCGACATTTGGCGGTTATGGGCCTATATTCGACGTATTTGGACACTTTTTCGAAGGGTTGCGTAAGAAACTCTTCGGAATTGGTCCATAAACTTTAAAAATGGCGAATATGTGTTAGAAATTAGTAGATTAGAGGAGATTAGGGGAGAGAAAATTGAAGAGAAACTTAGAGGATGTTTAGGATTCTTAGATTAAGAGTAGAAATGTAGATTTCTACCCTTTTGGAGAGATTGGAGATGAGATTTTGAGAGAATTTGTAAGGGATTGTACGAGCATTGCATGGATCGAAGGGAGACTTTATGGGAGAGATCTTTGTCTTTCTTTCAAAGAGAAAAAGCTAAGTATTGTTCTTCATTATCTTATGATTTTGTAAACATTTATGTAGTGGATTTGCTTTGTTTATATGAAGTTTCCTTTGCGTTTTCTTCGTGCTTTGTGACACATTTCTCTTACTCCTTCTTCTTCTTTGAAAATAATGATATAAGAATATTATGCCATTGTTTTCCTTTTACTTTTCTTTTGCAATGAGTAGGATTCATGATTAGAATTTTGTGATGCATCTTCGAAGTAAATTTAATTATAAATGTGATGGTTTTTACTTGCACTTCATTTACATTGCAATAAGGGCCCATTGTAGTGTTAAAATTCGTTGTAATTGCATTGTCTCGAAAGGGCATTAGTAATTCTCAACAAAGTGGAACCACATTCAAATTCCATGGATGGTGAAGTTCATGGAAATTGAGTGCAAATAAATAGGGAAATATAATTAATCGGGCGTAGAATTGGAGATTTTAGGGTGACAGACTAAAATCCTCAATTTGGTCCTATCGTTTGGGTGCGGAAGTGTAGATGTTAGCCCTCAGGTGAGGGGAACGTGGGAGCTCCGTAGTGGCGATCAGTATCCTCCCGGACTAGCAGGTAGATTCGATAACCAAGCATAGGATTAGTCAATGTTCTTTATGCCTGGACCAAAGGGTAAAGAATAGAATTGCTCCTATTTGACACATACAATATTTAATGCATCTCATTCCTATACATAATCTATTTCATTACATAAGAATATTACTTTTTAGTATCTCAAAATTCTCCAAAGCAATTCATCCAAAAAGGGTATCTTTAGAATTATTATTTGCACTTAGATATAGTTACTATCTTTACCTTTAACACTTGCATTTAGGAGTAGTTGCTAGATAAAACACAATTTTAATCGACATTTTCAACTAAGGACTATTAGTATTAGACTAGAATTTGACTAAAGACCTCTTACTTCACTTCCTCGTGGGATCGATACTGAGGTTTTTAAAGAAAACTCTATATTACTTGAAATGATACGTATACTTGCGTAGTACCCCTAGTGTGTAAAATATTTTCTAATTTTTATATCATTTAAGACTTTGCATACTAGCCGCTATTTATAAATTGGGTCAAGTTTTTGGCCATCTTTTGGAAGCACAAATTACTGCGTTATTTGCGGTCGGGTCAAGTTTTTGGCGCCGTTGCTGGGGAAGCTTCGATAAGAACTTTAGGAGAATTTTAGTTGAAGTAATTAGGCTTGTACTTGGAAAACTGTAGTGTTGTAAAAACTAATTTTGTGTAAAAAGTGTTTTGTCGTCTGAAAAATTATTATAAAAAAAATAGTCTATATGAAAAATAAGTTGTTTGTGAAAATGTTTTATTGTGTTGAATATATTTCATCTGTTATTTGTTTATTTGTTAATATATTGTTTGTTGTGTTAAGTAGGCGAAACAAAGGATTTGCAGGACTTGTGCCTAATGATCCAGAGTTTGAAGAAAATAGAAAAATAAAAATACATAAAGAACTCGAAAAACTAGAAATGGAAATGGAAAACTTTCAAAATAAAAACTTAAAAAATCATCATACTTCATTAAGGGATTACATAAATCCTACGACGGATGAAATTCACTTTAGTATACAAAACCCTGTCGTAGAAGCTTATTCATTTGAAATAAATCCTGAGATTATGCAACTGGTGCAGAATAATCAGTTTGGGGGAACTCATTCGAAGGATCTCTATTTACACTTATCAAATTTTCTAGAACTTTGTGCTACATTTCGTTATAACGGTATGTCAGATGATGCTGTTAGACTAAGGCTTTTTCCTTTCTCACTAAGGGATAAGGCTAAAATGTGGTTATACTCTTTAGCACCTGGCTCTATTAAAAATTGGGAGGAGTTAACTCAAAAATTCCTAGCTAAGTATTTTCCACCTTCTAGGACTATTAAACTTAGAAATGATATTATCTCATTTTGTCAGTATGAAGGGGAATCAATATACGAAGCCTGGGAAAGATTTAAGGAACTCCTAAGAAAGTGTCCACACCATGCTCTGCCCGATTGGTTAATCATTCAAACTTTTTATAATGGGTTAGTAGGATCCCTTAGGTCTTTAATTAATGCTGCCGCTGGAGGATCATTAATGTCAAAAACATTTGATGAAGCGTATGCATTAATTGAAGAAATTGCTACAAATGAATTTCAATGGCCCTCTACAAGGGAAAGTCATAAATATGTAGCTAGTGTTCATGATATGGATACGAATACAATTCTTGCATCTCAGATTGTTGCAATATCAAGGAAGTTGGACCAATTTGGAATGAACCAACCTCAATTTACTTCTGTAAGTGAGGAAAGTTCATTAGGGCCTATGATTGATTCTAACTTATTATATGAGACTCTAGATACCATAAACACCCCATATTCTAACTTTTACAACCCATGTTGGGAGAACCATCCTAAATTTAACTGGAATCATACTACTGATGGTGGAAACCAAAAATGGGCAAATAATCATGCAAATCTTAATGGAAGCTGGAATAATCAGGGGAACACAAACTATAAACCTTCATATCCACTAGACTCTAACAATGATCAACAATTTGAGGATAAAAAGATGTTTATGGAAGAAATGGTACTGAAAATGGGAAACCAGTTGCAAAGTCAAAATGCTGCTATTATAAACATAGAGGATCAATTGGAACAAATTGCTAATTCACTTAGCAATAGATCCGAAGAAACACTTCCTAGCAACATTGAGATCAACCCTAAAGAGAACACTAATGAACAAATAGAAGCTGTCCAATTAAAAAATGGAAGAGAGATAGAGGATGTGGTTAGAAATGAGAAAGATGTTGTGAGAGAAACAAAGGAAAATAAAAGATCTGAAGAACATGTTTCTAAGGATCTGGAAAAATTAATATCTCCAACTAAAATCAGCTTGGAAAGACCACCACCCCCATTTCCTCAAAGACTTAGACAACATGAGTTGGATAAAAAATTTTCAAATTTCATAAAAGTACTTAAGAAGATAACGATAAATATTCCTTTCACTGAAGCTTTGGAACAGATGCCAAGATATGCAAAGTTTATTAAGGATATATTAAACAAGAAAAGGAAATTTGGGGATTACGAGACAGTTGCACTAAGTGAGGAGTGCAGTATCTATACTTCAGAAAAATTTCCTCGAAACTTAAAGATCCTTGTAGCTTTACAATTCCTTGTGCTATTGGAAAAAGATTATGTGGAAAAGCTTTATGTGATTTAGGAGTAAACATTAATGTGATGCCTCTATCTATATTTAGAAGGTTAGGTTCAATCGATATTTCTCCCACTGGCCGTAACCCTTCCATTAGTCGATCGGTCTATCATTTATCCAAAAGGAGTTATAGAAAACGTGCTTGTTAAAGTGGATAAATTTATCTTTCCTTTGGACTTTATTGTATTAGATATTGTGGAAGATAAAGAAATTCCAATTATTTTAGGGAAACATTTCTTTGTTACTGGACAAACTATGATAGATGTGCAAAAAGGAGAGTTAACTATGAATATTAATGACCAGGAAGTTACTTTTGATGTATTAAAGACTATGAAATATCCAGCAGAGAGAAAAGATGATGATTGTTTTTGGATTGATGAAATTGATTATCTAAGTAAAGACCATTTCCAAGAATGTTTTGAGAGTAAGTTAACAGATGAGATTGAAATAGACTTTCGTGATGATTCAAAAACTTTATTTAAAGAAGACTGTATGTATGTTCAGGAGAGGTGTGAAATGATGGACGCTACCAAAAATTGTAAACTTTTAATTCCATCTATTGAAAAACCCCATGAACTTAAGATGGTTGTACCCCGTACAATTTTAAAGCCTATCTATTTAGGGACTTCATCTACACAACCAGTCTTTATATCTTCATATTCGACTCAATCACAAGAAAAACCTAAATTGAATGATGAACTAGATAATATTATTGAACTAAGACTTGGAAGAGAATTTGAGGATAAATTTCAAAAGAAATTTGAGTTGAGAAAAGAGGATAAGGATATTGGAAGACCATTGGAAGAAATTCCTAGGGAATTAGAAAAATCTATTTCCTCAACTAAGATAGATCCTCCATCATTTAATAATTATAAATGAGATGAATTGGAAGATAACTTGAATCATGAGAGTGACATAAAAGAATTTGATCCTGAATATGAATTATCTAAAGAAAATTTGATCCAAAATTTGGGAGATATTGAAGTATCTTATAAAGATTCATTTCTTATAAATTTCAAGGATGATATTAATATGCGAATTAAGAAAATTAATAGAAGAATATTGGATCTAGAAAGAAATACGAGGAATTATGATATAAATCCAACTAAAAATGAAGAGCTGAATGAAAAATTAAAATTTGAGGATTTTATAGGAATCCTTGGATCTGGAAAAGATTGGGCGATTGATCGAGGATTACTTAAATGGAATTTTGATCCAGGTGGAATCATTTGTCGGGCTAACGACGTTAAACCAAGCGCTTTATGGGAGGCAACCCATAGTTATCAGTGTGTTTTGATTTAGTGTGTTTTGATTTAGTGTGTTTTGATAGTTATGATTGTTAGTGTTGTTTTGTATTTACTTTAGAGTGAATTCAATTGATCTTTGTGTGTCATTATGGATTAATCAATTTTATTGTTGATAGATGTTTGGATTGTTAGTATTTTGATCTTTGTGTGTCTTGAGGGAGGTGATTCCTTAACTTCTTATTATGGCTAGACTTGATCTCTTGTAGTAGTTAGATTAATGAGTCCATTGTGACTTGGGTCTCACCCAGACTTGAGTTTTACAAGAGAAATCATGAATTTAAACATTGATAGTTCCATCTTAATTTGTTACTTCCTTTCAGCAACTTTATTTTCATTAGGTAGGAGTCATGAACCTATTTTATGAACACCATATGGATGATCTTACACTATCTTTATAACTATTATAGGTGCTTAATTATAAGGATTAGGTGATGCCTGAGATTGGTGCCTAAGAGCCAATATATCAGGGATAATCTTATCTTTGAGATTATAATCTATAAAATTATTTTAAAGTGCCTAATTTACTAGTGTAGTGATTCCGTTAGAAATTGGAAGTAAATTAGTAAGATGTGATAAGTTAAAGGATGAATTGCCCTCATTTATCATTTGTGTTTGTATTTGAATTTTGTGTTTTTGTTTATGTTACAACTTTATTTAGGTCTTGAAGAACATTTTTATATTCCCTTACTGATACATGCAATGCTAGTTAAACTTTTATTTAGTGAACTTCATTCTGGCATAATTAGTTTAGATTTACTTTCTGCCGCATATTGTTACGTCCTAATGAATAGTTGTAAATCTTTTTGATAGACATTTGTGGTAGATAGAATTTCTAAATTATTTTCTTCTTGCTCATATTTTCTGTACTGAATGCTATATATGTTAAAAATTAAGTTTGGGGGTAGGAAGAAAAATAAAATTTTAATATGAAAATACTTCCTTTTAGTGTAATTTTATTACAAGCATATTTTAGGTTAGATTTATTTTCTCCTACAGTCATTGTATCATGATTATGCATGAATATTAATTTGATAGGATGTTGTAGTAGTAAGTAGATTCAACCTTTACATTTTCTTCCTGCTATATTTTATGGAATTAATTGCAAAATATTTTTAAATTTTAAGTTCGGGGGGAAGGAGTATTTTAAAGAAAACCTAACTTTATTTGTCCTCAGTGGCCTATATTTAATTTGATATCATTTTTAAAATGACTAATGGTATGCGGTGTTACCTTTAGGTTACTATAATTTCAATTTTATGTATGTTAGAAAAATAACTTAGTTGAAATCCTTAGTGAAGAAACCATTCCAGAGTTAAGTCATTTTGTAGGAAACATTGGGAAAATGATTTTTCTATTTATGGTAGAAAGGAGTTGAATATTTGAAAAGCTAAAATTCTTAGATTTATACTTAATGAGAATTGAGCCTTTATTGAAAACCTTTTTCAAACTAATACTTACACTTATAAAAAGTGAGGGAAAGTTTTGAGTTTTGGATTTTTGAGAGAGGATAGTGAAATTCAAAATTATTAAAGGCCTATCCAGATATAGTAATCCTCACATGAAAAAAAAGGGATTGAAAATGATCCCAAAAGAAAAAGAAAAAAAAAGAAGAGAAAAGAAAATAAGTGAGGAGAAGCTTGAGGAGAAGCCTAATCAAAAATTGGTTTCACTTGAATCTTTTTAAATGAAAAGACTTAAAAACAATCCTAAGCTTATTATTATTTCAAAAGTTATTGGTTAAATTGGTAAAGATAAGGTGCTTAATTTCCATTTTTATACTTTCTATGAATCTTTAGTTTGACAATTTTCAATAACTTTTGAAGTAACTAAAAAAATTAGGATTCCTAAGTTGAATATGAGATATTCTTACACTCTAGTCCTAGGTTGATTTGATAGAATTTCTCCCATGTTATACTATAATATTTCTGAGATGAAATTATAGAAAACTCTATTTAAACCCAAACCACAAGTTAACATATTTTATTTTTAAAGTTATAGTGTTACTTGAGGACAAGTAACAGTTAAGTTTGGGGGATTTTGACACGCCTAAAATATGTATGATTTTTGCTATATTATTTTACTCATTTTTGATGATATTACACTTTAAAGGAAGGTATTTTGTATGTTTTATGATTTTAGGTACAAGAAATGGTGATTGGAGCAAAATGAAGCAAAAACGGTGCAATTTGAAGCAAAAACAAGCAAGAAATGAAATTCTGCCCTGACACCTTTCGATAAGTCTTTTGATGCTTAATCTCTTTTACACTTCTTGAATATTTTTGAATGAGATTACACTTTAAAGAAAGGTTGTTTTTATGCTTATTTTGTAGGGCTATCTCTTACGAACGCAACGCAACTGAAACGGGGCAAATCGGAGCTAAAACGGAGCGAAACGGTGGAGCTGAGATTGATCTCGCCGACGGCGAGATTTTCCAGAAATCACCGAAAAGTGCCCAAAAAGCTCGCCGACAGCGAGCTTGACCCAGCCGACAGCGAGCCGGACGACCACGAACCGACATTTGGCGGTTTTGGGCCTATATTCGACGTATTTGGACACTTTTTCGAAGGGGTGCGTAAGAAACTCTTCGGAATTCGTCCATAAACTTTAAAAATGGCGAATATGTGTTAGAAATTAGTAGATTAGAGGAGATTATGGGAGATAAAATTGAAGAGAAACTTAGAGGATGTTTAGGATTCTTAGATTAAGAGTAGAAATGTAGATTTCTAACCTTTTGGAGAGATTGGAGATGAGATTTTGAGAGAATTTGTAAGGGATTGTACGAGCATTGCATGGATCGAAGGGAGACTTTATGGGAGAGATCTTCGTCTTTCTTTCAAAGAGAAAAAGCTAAGTATTGTTCTTCATTATCTTATGATTTTGTAAACATTTATGTAGTGGATTTGCTTTGTTTATATGAAGTTTCCTTTGCGTTTTCTTCGTGCTTTGTGACACATTTCTCTTACTCCTTCTTCTTCTTTGAAAATAATGATATAAGAATATTATGTCATTGTTTTCCTTTTACTTTTCTTTTGCAATGAGTAGGATTCATGATTAGGATTTTGTGATGCATCTTCGAAGTAAATTTAATTATAAATGTGATGGTTTTTACTTGCACTTCATTTACATTGCAATAAGGGCCCATTGTAGTGTTAAAATTCGTTGTAATTGCATTGTCTCGAAAGGGCATTAGTAATTCTCAACAAAGTGGAACCACATTCAAATTCCATGGATGGTGAAGTTCATGGAAATTGAGTGCAAATAAATAGGGAAATATAATTAATCGGGCGTAGAATTGGAGATTTTAGGGTGACGTACTAAAATCCTCAATTTGGTCCTATCGTTTGGGTGTCTGAAGTGTAGATGTTAGCCCTCGGAGTGAGGGGAACGTGGGAGCTCCGTAGTGGCAGTCGGTATCCTCCCAGCCTAGCCGCAGATTTAGTAACCAAGCATAGGATTAGTCAATGTTCTTTATGCCTGGACCAAAGAGTAAAGAATAGAATTTCTCCTATTTGACACATACAATATTTAATGCATCTCATTCCTATACATAATCTATTTCATTACATAAGAATAGTACTTTTTAGTATCTCAAAATTCTCCAAACCAATTCATCCAAAAAGGGTATCTTTAGAATTATTATTTGCACTTAGATATAGTTACTATCTTTACCTTTAACACTTGCATTTAGGAGTAGTTGCTAGATAAAACACAATTTTAATCGACATTTTCAACTAAGGACTATTAGTATTAGACTAGAATTTGACTAAAGACCTCTTACTTCACTTCCTCGTGGGATCGATACTGAGGTTTTTAAAGAAAACTCTATATTACATGAAACGATACGTATACTTGCGTAGTACCCCAAGTGTGTAAAATATTTTCTAATTTTTATATCATTTAAGACTTTGCACACTAGCCGCTATTTATAAATTGGGTCAAGTTTTTGGCCATCTTTTGGAAGCACAAATTACTGTGTTATTTGCGGTCGGGTCAGTAATTTCATTGTCAGTGTCAGATAATTCACAATATTCTAGTCTTGATAAATGATATGCAATTTGATTATCAGTTCCTTTTCTATTACTTATTTCAAAATCAAATTCTTGCATTAATAATATCCATCTGATTAATCATGGTTTGGTATCGTTCTTTTGCATTAAATATTTAATAGCAGAATGATCAGTATGCACAATACATTTAGTTCCAATTAAATAAGATCTAAATTTATCAAAAACATATACAATTGCTAATAATTCTTTTTTAGTAACTGTATAGTTAATTTCGACATGATTGAGATTTTACAAGCATAATATATGACTTTGAAAATTTTCTCATATTTTTGTCCAAGAACAACTCCTACAACATAATCACTAGCATCACACATAAGTTCAAATGGTTTCTCCTAATCAGGTGAAACTATTATAGGTGCTGTGATTAATTTATCTTTTAATAATTCAAAAGCTCTTAAGCATTCATCAATAAATTCAAATTTCTTGTCCTTTTCTAAAAGTTGGCATAGAGTTTTAGTAATTTTTGAAAAATCTTTTATATTAGCGTCTGTAAACTCCGGCATGTACAAGAAAACTTCTTACCCCTCTCACTGTAGTAGGAGATGATAATTTAGCTATTGCTTGAATTTCTGCAGGGTCTACTTCCATGCCATTTTCCAAAATTTTATGCCCTAATACAATTCCTCCTGCAACCATAAATTGACATTTCTCCCAATCTAGAACTAAGTTAGTTTTTTCGCATATCTCTGAGACTTTTTCAAGATGATTCAAGAATGAGTCAAATGAAGTTCCAAATACAGATAAATCATCCATAAATACTTCTATTCCATCATCAATTAATTTACTAAATATAAACATCATACATCTCTGGAATATTGCAAGTGCATTACATAATCCAAAAGACATTCTTCGAAAAGCAAATGTTCCATAAGGACTGGTAAATGTTGTTTTCTCTTGATCCTCGGGAGCAATCAGAATTTGATGATAACCGGTATATCCATCTAAAAAACAAAAATATTTATGCCTGGCTAGTCTATCTAACATTTGGTCTAGAAATGGTAAAGGGAAGTGATCTTTCCTGGTGGCTGAATTTAATTTTCTATAGTCAATACATATACGTCAACCAGTAACTTGTCTTATAGGTATTAAATCATTATTTTTATTAGCTTCAACAGTCACTCCTCCTTTCTTAGGAACACAATGAATTGGGCTTACCCAAGAACTGTCCGAAATATAATATATGATACCATTGTCTAACCATTTCAATATTTCTTTCTTGACCATTTCTTTCATTATTGGATTTAATCTCCTTTGGGGATCAACTCTTGGTTTATGTTCATTATCTAAAATAATTCTGTGCATACAGATTGAAGGACTGATTCCTTTAATATCTGCTAAGGTCCAACCAAATGTTTTCTTATACTTTTTTAATGTATCAAGAAGTTTTTGCTCTTGCGATTTGTTTAGTTCTGCCGATATAATAATCGGTAGGGTTGAAGAGTTACCTAAATAAGCATACTTCAAATGAGTAGGTAAAATTTTTAATTCAAGTTCAGGAAGTTTAATAATCGGCGGATATTCTTTTCAGCGTTATCTGTATTGTCCAACATTTCAAATCTTTCTTGTATATAATCTAATTATTCCTCATATGTTTCTTCAATTAATTCCGTATTTTCTATTTCTAGTTTTTCTTCAAAGTATTCTTTAAAATGTTCATTTTGCAAATGTTCAAGAATGTCTATTCGAAAGCATTCATCACCTTTTTCTATAGCAGGATATTTCATTGATTTTGCAATGTTAAAAGTTACTTTTTGATCGTTTACTCTCATAGTTAATTCTCCTTTCTGAACATCAATCATAACTTTTCCAATAGCTAAGAAGGGTCTTCCTAAAATTATGGGTATTTCTTTATCTTCTTCCATATCTAAAATAATAAAATCCACTGGAAAGATAAATTTATCCACTTTTACTAACACATCTTCAATAACTCCTTTAGGATATGTCACTGAACGATCAACTAACTGAAGGGTTACTGAAGTAGGTGAAACTTCTCCCAATCCTAATCTTTTAAAAATTGATAAAGGCATAAGATTTATGCTGGCTCTTAAGTCACATAAAGCTTTTCCATAAAATTTTTCTCCAATAGCGCAAGATATAGTGAAACTACCAGGATCTTCTAATTTCTCAGGAAGCTTTTTCTGAATAATTACACTACACTCTTCGCTAAGTGTAACAGTTTCATTGTCTGTGAACTTTCTTTTTTTATTTAAAATATCTTCACATAATTAGGCATTTGTTCTAATGCTTCTATAAAAGGAATATTTACCGTTAATTTCTTTAGGATTTCAAGAAACTTAGAAAATTGCTTATCTTTTTTATGTTGCTTTAGTCGTAGACGAAATGGTGGTGGTGGTTTTTCTACCAAAATTTTCATAGGTATTAGTGGATATTCTTCATTTTGATCTTGCTGATTCTTCTCTTTTTCAATTTCCACTTCCTCGTTCTGACTTTCCATTTCTTTTTGCATTTTTGTTTCAACTTCTTTTCCACTTCTTAACTGTATCACTTTAATTTGTTCTTTTCCTTGATCTTTAGGATTTATTTCTACATTACTAGGAAAAGTTCCAAGAATTCTATTATTAAGTGCAGTAGCGATATGTCCAGATTGAGTTTTAATATTTTTAATTGCAGCTCCTTGATTTTGTAATTGATTTCCTTGACTTTGTAATTGATTACCTTGATTTTGCAAATGTTTCCACATATTTAATATTAATTCCTCCATAGATAACTTCTTATCCTTAAATTAAGAATTATTAGTAAATCCAGATGGATAAGAAAGTTCTTGGTTAGATGGATTTCTTACTGGGTTTACTGAGTTGTTCATCCATTACTGATTAACAGAGTTGTTATTCCAATTAAAATTTGGATGGTTCTTCCAACCAGGGTTATAATAATTTGCATAAGGATTATTAGGTCGGTTATTAATAGCATTTAAAGTTTCGTATGAAGGTTGAGCGTCTATAAATTATCTAGATGAATTTTCTTCTATAGTATCAGGAGAATAATTCGTTCCAAAATGATCTAATTTATTGGATATAGCAGCAATTTGAGAAGCTAACATAGATATTTCATCAGAGTCATGTATACTGGCTATTTTTTAGGATTTAACCTTTCAGAAGGCCATTGAAAATTATTAGTAGTCATTTCTTCAATTAATGAATAAGCCTCATCAAATGGTTTTGACATTAATGATCCACCAACAACAGCATCTATAATAAATCTAAGAGATCCTATCAATCCATTATAAAAAGTTTGTATAATTAACCAATCTGGTAACGCATGGTGTGGGCATTTCCTAAGAAGATCTTTAAATCTCTCCCAAGCTTCGTATATTGATTCTCCGTCAAACTGACAAAAAGAAATTATTTCATTTCTAAGTTTTGCAGTTTTTGAAGGAGGAAAATATTTCAATAGAAATTTTTGTGATAGTTCTCCCCAAGTTCTAATAGATCCAGGTGTTCACCTCATTTTTGATGAGGTCTTCTCTTCTTTTTTTTAGTACTTAGGATCTAGCCTTAGGCTTTTCCTTTGACTATCTTAGAGGACTAGAATTGGGATCCACCATCTAGAATTTCAAACCACTTCTTAACTCCCTGCAAACTCCACAAACTTGACCGTAGACCCCTAATCACCTAGAGGGTTGAAATCAAATGTGGAAGTTTAAAGGATGAGTTCCTATAGGACTCTTTGGCCTTAGGACTGCCCTGGGTGGCCTGGTCTGGTGAAGGGGCTGACTTACACACACATGTCGGCATTATTTTTTTTAGGGTTGTGTGTTTTATTTTGAAAAGTGGTCGCCTAACAGAAGTTGTGCGGCGAATTTTTATTTTAAATTTAATTTAAATATATATAATTTAGAAAGTAGTATTTGATTTTGAAAATAATTTTTAAATTTGAAAGTTTTAAGATATGAGATTAAACCGATCTCACATCCCCAAATAGTTTATATAAACGAGCACCGCACCACAAGCCGTATATCTATCCCTAAGGATAGACACACGCTTGATGGTGGGGCTCGATCAAATAAACTAGAAGTTTTGTGACATCCGTTTGGTTTGCGAACCAATTTTATAAGCCGACAAATTCCCCTGCTTAATATGAAAGTATCGAAACGGGGTTTATATTACACGGGTTCTTTAAAATTCCCTATAAGGGCGAGCCCCATAGTTAATTACATCTTAAGTGACGGGAATCACCTAAGAAAACTCTCGATAATAACCAATAATTACGCTCTCGAAGAATTTCAAAGTTTAAGGTTTTCGAAGATTGAATTTTGGAATTTCGATAGGGAATGGATCAAATTTTGGAACATTTTTGTTTTGTGAATCGAAAGGAAGAGAGGTAGGAGAAATCAACGATTCGAAGTGAACTTCGATAATTTCCCGACTATCCTATTGTTTGTCTTGAATTTAGGAAAGTCCTAATGTTTATTTGATATTTCAATCTTGCCAATTTCAATTAATTAGGGCTTATATTTGTATGATAAAATCAAACAAATAGCATCAGAAGATGTGAGGGTTTATTGTCGTATCGGACGACTACCTCGGAATCCTAAGACCGGTTAGGGCTTAATTTGCAATGCAAATGCCTAACGAGGAGTTGAGGATTTATGTTGCACTAGTGCAAGCTACCTCGAAGTCCTATGGCTTGGTTGTTTAATTCTAGGAAAGTTTTCTTGAAATAGACTCGGGTTTTGCTGATGACGATGGTCGTGCTTGCCCACCATGCTCCGAGCTCCTTGTTGTTGCGAGAGGTTTAGTTTTAGAAATCATAAATCGGGGAGTTGAGAAAAGTGTTTTGGTTTAGAGAAAATCTTAATTTCCAGGTGTTTTTTATGTTTTATTTAAAACAAATCTTAAAGTTGATTATAACGACACCGGTTAAGATCCCGCGGTTCCATCCTTCGGCATCATTATTTTTATCGGATTCACTTAGTCCGGATGAATTTGCTAAACTCAATTGAATGAGTTCCACACTTTCATTTAGACCGTGGGAAATCCCGTTAGCAACACGTAGGTTACATCATCCGAGGTATTCCCGATCATCCAACGAGGACGTTTTAATTTAGTTGTAATTGTAGTTTTGTGTTACGTTTGTGATTAAATTTTGAGTTGTTTTATATTTTGAAATGTTGTGGCGGTGAATTTTATCTTGCAATGACTTTTAACTTAATTTTGGTTTCGGTTTTAGGGGCTATCCTAAAGGTGTGGGTTTTCATGCAACGAGTTGTTTATCATGCGAGAAAAATAAATGCATTTGCTGATAAAGTAAATTGCAAGAAAGTAAATTGCAATAAAATAAAATAAAAGCGTGCACGGAGGGTCTTCCCGTCATTCAAGCTGCACTTAAAACTCGATTAGAATATTTAAGCAAGTTCTCTAGGTAAAGCTAAGGGAAAGGTTATGGTTTTCTACCAAATTCCTAATCCTATGGCTTAGTCATTTCTTATGACGTCTAGGTTCTTTGTGTTTTGGTTTAAGGATGATTTTCTTCATCGAAGAATAATCAAATTCAATTGTTCTTATAAATGTCCTATCATATTGAGGAAGTGCTTAAGAGGAATCTTAAACATCTTTTCAATATTTCTAGGATTGTTTTAAGTCGAAATGAATTTAATTATACAAATGAATTAATCGTCCAAGAATTTCGAGTTTTGTTAACTTGCTTCGATTGAACTAGGACATTTGAATATCCTATGAGTGAAGTGACATTTCATTTAATGTTTTATTTAGGAGCTATAATAATCAAAACTTTCGAGGGTAAATTAGTATTGAAATGATTTGATTTAAGTTAAAGAGTTTAAATTTGGAATAGTGTTGCAAGTTGCTTTATATTTAATTTAATTTAATTTAATTGAATTTGATTTAGTTTAACATAGTTCAATTTAATTTGATTTGGTGTTTAATTAATTTGATTTGATTTAATTTAATTTAATTATTTAATTTAATTTAATTTAATTTAATTGTTTAATTTAATTTAATTTGATTTTAATTATTTAATTTAATTTAATTTAATTGTTTAATTTAATTTAATTTAATTTTAATTATTTAATTTAATTTAATTTAATTGTTTAATTTAATTTAATTTAATTTTAATTTAATTTATCTTTAATTTACTTTATTTTTAATTTTAATTGAAATTTTTGAAAGAGTTTAATAATTTGACTTTAGTTTAATGATTAAGTCTTTTAATATTTTGAATTTGAATTATCATTTTAATTAAGAGTTGAATATTAATGAGATGATTAATTTAGGGATTTTTAAATTAAAGAATAAATCTCTTCCTAATAAATATCCCTTATTTTAATGATTCGAATTTTATTATTCTTCCAAATTTAATCCATTATTTAATTAAAGTTTAATCATTTTGAAATTGTTTAATGGGTTTCTACCCTTTAATTATTTAAATTTCAATCATCCAAATCAGATTAGGATCAAATATTTTACTTGTTAATTTTATTAAACCTAAAGTTTTAATTAAGGATTAAAGATTTTAATTACTTATTTTAACCTTTAAGCTTAATAATTTCATAACTCACTAAATTGAACTTAAATGAACTTGAAATTTTTATGTGACTTCACTCATATGTCAATAAAGACATGAGAGGAGAAAATGTGATTTTTCTGTATTTAATTTATTTATATAATTATTTTTGGTGGAAAATAGAGATTTTCAAGGAAAATTTGATAACATGACCAAAAGAAAGTTTCTGTCCTTAAGAAAATTAGGGGACATTCCTAATGACCAGAGAAGCACTTGGACCAATTTTGGTGATTTTTTGAATTATATTATTTTTATTATAATTATTTTGGGTTTTGGAGTGTTCATTAATTTAAAAATAAAATAAATGTTGAAAAATGAATTTTATATTTTTCAAAAATCTCTCTGATATCAAGGAAACCAGAGAATCAAATTTGGCAATTTTCTGATTTTTCTATGATTTATAATAATTATTTTAGTGAAAATGCTAGAAAATACATTTTTTTTAATTTTAAAATTACCCTAGGGCTTTAAAATTCAATATCTCACTAAATAGACCTAGGAAAAATGTGGGATTTGTTCCTAAGTGATTAAAATTCAAAATGTGACATTTTGGTGAATTTTATTATTTTTGTGATTTTTATTATTTTTTAATTATTAAAAATATTAAAATATTATTAAAAATCAACTTTTTTAGAAAATTGAAATTTTAATTTTCTTAGGTTCCCCTGATATCAGAGAGGCTCCAAAACCAATTTGGTGAATTTTTAAAAAGTATTTTAAAAGTTATGAATTTTTAAAGTTTAAAATGGCTAAGTGGCTTAATTAACCCAATTAGTGGGGTTAACCAAGTCCAATTGACCTCAAATTTTTATGGTGGATTCCTCTGATCCTAAAGGTCAGTGGAGAATTGATTTCAAGTCAATTTGATGCCTGGTTAACTCTAATTAATTAAAGACCTATTTTGGGTGTTTAAGCCGATTAGGGTTAATGCGAGTGAATTAACTCAAGTCCTATTTTTCCTAGAGTTCTCTGGTCATAAGGAACATCACCAAATATTTCTAGAATTTATTTCACAACATGCTAATTTTTGGAATTAAAATACTCAAAACGAGCAACATGCATTTGAAAAATAAATAACTTTTCACGAGAGATGGCCTCCGACCTTGGAAAATTCGGGGAATGTTCCCAAGTTCGGAGGCTTAAAAGCCCTATGGTCTCATGCCATGGTGAATTGTATACATGCATGGAGAATTAAATGTATGCAGAGAGTAAATAAATTATAAAAAATAAAATACTTAATGAAATTAAATGATTTCTTTCCACATTATTCTCCTGCGTTCACTCGAGCGAGAGGGTATTTTTATTTTATTTTTGTGATTTTTCTACACAAAGATATGGATTTTTGAAGTTTAGGGAATTAAATAAATAAGAAAATACCCTAATTTTCTATTTATCCACGCGGCGCCGGCGCATCCTCGGCGACTCCGAAAGGCCGCGCGGCGCGCTCCCATTCGACGCCGCCACCCGAGTCGGCGGCCGGGCCCGCGGTTCTCGTACCGTCTCACGGTCCGGCCGCGATCCCGGCCGTCCGTGCGCGCGTGTATCGAATGGACGGCATCCGTTCATCGTCCCCGAGTGTTCTCGCCGAGAGCCGTCCACACTAAATCCCTAAGATCTCGCTCGATTCTCGATGGATTTTTATGTTCTTATACTCTATGGATTCGTCTCGAAGAGACGAACACATCTATACGGCTAACATGCATTGGAACTAAGGCATTTGAAATAGAGAATCTTCGAAGCTCGGGATGAAGAGTTAGCTCATACCTTGGCTCGGAGAAGTGTGGCTTCAATCCGAGAGTTGTTGCACCTTCGATTGGGTCTAGCAAGCTCCGGATGAAGTCTCCGGTGCGGTGAATTGTCCGGATATGATTTCGACCAAGCCCGATCACAAAGCTTGGAGGTCGGAGCAACTCGGGTGGCTCGGAGATGGGGCTTTTGATGGTGGACACCTTCCCTTGGTGCAGTGAAGGTGTAGAGCCAATCGATTTGGGAATTGGCTCATTGTGGAGAAGTGTCCTGGTTTTGGGTGGAATTTCGACTCCGAAATTGAGCTTACGGAGGAGAAATGGCGGGGGGATCTCACCGGGGATCAAGTGCTCTAAGAGTGGAGAAGGGTGCGGAACAATTTTGGCGAGTTTTGGCAAGGTTTGTGCTTAGCTCTTCTTATGGCCGAGAGGGGTGGAGTTTAAATAGAGGCTGGTGGGAGGCCTCCGGGGGAGTTAGGGCTTGGGATCGAGTGCTGCTGGTGAGGAGAAGAACGACCGTGGTGGCCATTGGGCATGGGGCGGCTCGAGCGAGGTGGAATTCCAAAGTTGGCTCACATGTGAGCTCTCGGGTGTGGTGTTTTCCGGCGATCCAGGGCGGCTGGCCGGCGAGCATGGGTCACCATCTTGACCGGGGAGGTCGGGGCTTGGCAATGGTGAAGTCGATTGGGTTTGGACATGTGTAAAGTGTTTGAATTAAAATGGAATGGGGAGGGGGTCATTTTGGCTTGAAATTGGTCAACCCATTGGTTTGGGTTGGGTTCACCTCCCCATGGCTGGTCTTGGGCTGAGAAGATCGGCTAGGCTAGGCTGGTCGAGAGGTGGTGATGTCCTTATCCGAGAATATTTGGATTAAATCTTGGTTAAGGGGAGACATGCTTAAGGTTAATGACTTTTAGGAGATGGCTAAAGGACCTCCTCCTTTTGCCATTAATGGCATGGTCACATGCCAAACTTTCATGGCTTCATATGGCTTGTGAATGGCTCATCCTTGGCTCCATTTGGCTTGGGAAAAGCTTGGGTCGATTTCATGAAAATGGGTTTTAAGAATTTTGGATGTTTTGATGGAAATTTGTATGAAACTTGATTTGGAATAATTTGATGGTGATTTTAGGACTTAGGTAATGGATTTAATTAAATGGATGACAAATGGAGATGTCATGTGGGCTTTAGGGTAGATTTGGGCTTTTGAATTTTGAAGGAAATGGGCTTTTAGAAAGGTTTAAGGGAAGTGGGCTTTTAAGTTTATGAATGTGTTCATGGATGAAAATTTTTGTAAAAGGTTGGGCCAAATAATTGTTGGTTTAGCTCATGGATGTGTCATGAGTAACTTGAAGCAAATTTGGGGTAGTTTGGGCTTAAATTGGGTTGGATTTGGATTCTTTTGGTGAATGGGCCAATATAGGTCCAAATGGGCCAAGTTGGGCCAATGTTGAGCTAGGGTTGAAATTTATGTAGAATTATTGTTGAGAAGTGTTTATGGGAGTGTTTCAAAGAGGTTTTGACTTTGGTTGGGCTTTGATTTTTGGGGTTTGGGTTCATTTGGGTTAGGTTTGGGCTTAGGTCGAAAAATGGGCCTTAAGGTCAAAAGTGGAATTGGATCCAAATGTCAATCAAATTGGACTTGGATTTGGTCTAAATTAGTATTAGGAATGTTGAATTGAAGTTTAGAATTGAATTGGACCAAAATTGGGGTCAATTGGATAGGTTTGGTTTGACATTGGGTTCACTTTGGATTAAAATGGGTCGAATTGGGGGTTTTGACAAAAGTAGGGTAAATTGACAAAATTGGCCCATGGTGTAGTTGGACAAAATGAAATTGGGAATATTTGGGATTTTCTGGAATTTTCTGGGAATTTTTTGAATTTTTGGATTTTTAGGCGAGAAGGGTATTTTGGGTTATTTGGAGGGTATTGGGAGGTTTTCTTGGAATTTTTGGTATTTTTGGGTATGGATAGTCAATTTGAGTGATGTGGAGGTGTTTGGGATTGATTTTGGAAAATTTTAGGTAATTTGGAAATTTTGCAAAAATTTGGGTAATTTCGAGGGTTTTGGGTAGGTTTAGTAGGTGTAGGGTCCGGGGGTCAAAAATTAAAAATTTGGGAAATTTAAGATTGGGTGAATTTGAGTGGGGTGAAATCATTTTGGTTGAGCCATGAAGCCATTTCAAGCCCATATGAGCCATGAAAGGACTCATTTGAGGCATTCATCTATGTTGTTCTCAACCCTCTAGCGAGGGCTTAGGGGTTAAGGACCATCCATGTGAATCACCCACATGAGTCGGGAGGTTAAGTTGGGTATGGGTGTGGTTTTAGGAAGTGTGTGGAAATGTAGTGTGTAAGTGTAGTGTAAGTCGGCCCCTTCGCTGGACCGGGCGCACCGGAGGCGGTCCTGAGGCCGAAGAGTCACATAGGAACTCATCCTTTAAACTTCCGCATTTGATTTCGACCCTCTAGGTGATTAGGGGTCTATAGTCGAGTTTGTGGAGTTTGCGGGGAGTTTAGAAGTGGTTTGAATTTCTAAAAGGCGGGTCCCGATTCTAGTCCTCTAAGATAGTCGAAGGAAAAGCTAAGGCTAGATCCTAAGCACTAAAAAGAAGAAAGGAAGACCTCATCGAAAATGAGGTCAACAAATGGACCCCCAATAGGTGTGGTGGTGACGGAGCACACCGCGCGTATTGGTGTTGACCGAAGCGATCAACAAAACCAACACGGATGTCCAGTGACGAACTTGGGACGAAGTAGAAGAGTTTCTGCTGGGGAGTGTCGAGTATATCTCCGGAACCGGAGATTCTTGAACTCTCGGCTGGGGAAAGGAAAAGGAGGTAAATCCCAAATCACATGATGCGAGGGAATTTCGATTTAGATTTTATTTTGTTTCAATTTATGTTTTGATGTGTGAGTTTAAATTTTAGTTTGGAGTTTCGATTTAGATTGAAGTTTTGTCGAAATTAATTTGAGGGATTTGATTTGAAATGAAAATTAGGATTTTGAGGTTTTAGATGTAACATCTCCGACCTCGAAAGAAAATTGAATTGATTAGATTGAATCGTTGCGATGAGAAGATACCTCGGAGCAAAGTGGTGTTGGATGTAAAATCCTTAACCTCAAGAGTTTGATTTTGATGTATTTCATTGCGATAGGGAAATGATCCTAAAGCGATGCGGTTTTGGATGTAAAATCCTCGACCCAAAAGGTTGAATTTTGATGTATTTCGGTCCGATAGGAAGAGAATCCTAAAGCGGTGCGATCTTGGATGTAACATCCTCGACCCAAAAGTTTGAATTTTGATGTATTTCGGTGCGATAGGAAGAGAATCCTAAAGCGGTGCGGTCTTGGATGTAAAATCCTCGACCCAAAAGTTTTGAATTTTGATGTATTTCGGTGCGATAGGAAGAGAATCCTAAAGCGGTGCGGTCTTGGATGTAAAATCCTCGACCCAAAAGTTTTGAATTTTGGTGTATTTCGGTCAGATAGGAAGAGAATCCTAAAGCGGTGCGATCTTGGATGTAAAATCCTCGACCCAAAAGTTTTGAATTTTGATGTATTTCGGTGCGATAGGAAGAGAATCCTAAAGCGGTGCGGTCTTGGATGTAAAATCCTCGACCCAAAAGTTTGAATTTTGGTGTATTTCGGTGCGATAGGAAGAGAATCCTAAAGCGGTGCGGTCTTGGATGTAAAATCCTCGACCCAAAAGTTTTGAATTTTGATGTATTTCGGTGCTGATAGGAAGAGAATCCTAAAGCGGTGCGGTCTTGGATGTAAAATCCTCGACCCAAAAGTTTTGAATTTTGATGTATTTCGGTGCGATAGGAAGAGAATCCTAAAGCGAGTGCGGTCTTGGATGTAAAATCCTCGACCCAAAAGTTTTGAATTTTGGTGTATTTCGGTGCGATAGGAAGAGAATCCTAAAGCGAGTGCGGTCTTGGATGTAAAATCCTCGACCCAAAAGTTTTGAATTTTGATGTATTTCGGTCTGATAGGAAGAGAATCCTAAAGCGAGTGCGGTCTTGGATGTAAAATCCTCGACCCAAAAGTTTTGAATTTTGATGTATTTCGGTGCTGATAGGAAGAGAATCCTAAAGCGAGTGCGGTCTTGGATGTAAAATCCTCGACCCAAAAGTTTTGAATTTTGGTGTATTTCGGTGCGATAGGAAGAGAATCCTAAAGCGAGTGCGGTCTTGGATGTAAAATCCTCGACCCAAAAGTTTTGAATTTTGATGTATTTCGGTGCGATAGGAAGAGAATCCTAAAGCGGTGCGGTCTTGGATGTAAAATCCTCGACCCAAAAGTTTTGAATTTTGATGTATTTCGGTGCGATAGGAAGACAATCCTAAAGCGAGTGCGAGTCTTGGATGTAAAATCCTCGACCCAAAAGTTTTGAATTTTGATGTATTTCGGTGCAATAGGAAGAGAATCCTAAAGCAGTGCAGTCTTGGATGTAAAATCCTCGACCCAAAAGTTTTGAATTTTGGTGTACTTCAGTGCAATAGGAAGAGAATCCTAAAGCAGTGCAGTCTTGGATGTAAAATCCTCGACCCAAAAGTTTGAATTTTGATGTAAGATCTAGAAGATCGGATTTGAGATTTGATAGAGATTGAATTTGAATTTGATTGAGACTTGAAGCCTGGAAAGATTGAATTTGGAAATTTGGAAATTTGGAAGGATGAGTTTGAACTCGATTGAAACTTGATTTAAGATTTGATTTGAAATTTGAAAGATCGAGTTTGAAACTTGATCGAGATTGGATTTGGATTTTGATTGAGAATTTGATTTGAGATTTGGGAAGATCAAATTTGAAATTTGATCGAGAGTGGATTTGGAATTTGATTGAGAATTTGATTTTGAAGTTTGGAAGGATGGAATTTGATTTTGAAGTTTGAAAAGATTGAAATTTGATTCGGAATTTGGAAAGATTGAATTTGAGATTTGTGTTGATTTCGTTTATCTTTTAATGGTTCAAATTTTATTTTGTTGTTTATTTAATGTTCATGTGAACTTGGTGTTTGTCATTTTTCAGATTTTTTTTATATTTTCGAATTTAACAGGAATGAAGTAGGATAAGATCCGGAAAGAGATCTTGATTTGGAGAAGAAAACGAGGAAAACTTAATTATCATGACTTTATTTATTTTAGCACATTTTATTATTTTGAGTTCGGACCCAATCATAAGTAATTACTTCACCCGTGTTTCTTAGGGATGAAGAATTCATTCCTTCGAAACATCGGGTAGCGTAATATTTTTCGAGTATCGTCCGTTGATTGGAAGCATATGTCGTTCTCCCTGGCAATTCACTAGGCTGGTAGGAACCTCACGAGTATCTTGCTTCAACCACGAACGGTCCTTCCCAAGTGGGTTCAAATTTTCCTCCTATCTTGCGGTGTGCGAGAATAGGTCTCTTGAGAACGAGAACTAAGTCACCAACTTTGAAGGTTCTTGGGCGGACCCGGTTTGTCATGGGCTTGAACCATCTTAGCTTGGTATAGTTCTAAATTACGTTGTCTTTGCAAGTCTTTTCCCTTCCAAGCTTTCTAATTCTTCGAGTCGTAGTCGGCGTTTTCTTCGTCGTGATCTTGTTTGCAATTGCAATTCGAGTGAAGGAAGATTGAACCTCTAAAGGTAACACTTGCCTCGGACCCATACACCGGAGCGTAAGGTGTAGCTTGAGTAGGGGTTCGAAGGTTGTCCGGTAGGCCATAAGGCTTCTAACAATTTCTCGTGCCAATTTCTCTTATTATCGTCCAAGGTTTTCTTTAAGATTTGAACGAGAGTTTTATTAAAAGCCTCGGCGAGACCGTTTGCTCTTGGGTAGTAAATTGTCGAGTATCGCCGGTCGATTCCGTGTCTCCGACAAAATTGTTGATTTGTGTGCTTCGAATGCGACCCATTATACGAGATGATCTGCGCGGCACTCCGAAACGGTAGACAACTTGGTTCTTGAAAAAGCTGCGGCACGTGGTGTGCTTTCACTTCTCTAAGTGGAGCTCGTCACGCACTTGGAAAAGTAATCTGTAGCCGCAAGAATGAAACGATGTCCTTTTGAAGATGGTGGTTCTATCGGACCCACTATATACGTGCCCTAACATTCGAATGGCCGCGACGCAATTGTCGGGTGTAGCACATTTGGAGGTTGGTGTAGAACCACTCCGTGCACTTGGCATTGATGACGGCTCTTGGCGATTTTCATGCGGTCGGTCATCATCGAGGGCCGGTAGTACCCTAGTCTTTTAATTTTCATCTTCATTTTTGGACCGGTGAGTGAGCGCCACGGAGTCCGAATGCACCTCTTTAACAATTTCACGGGCCTCGGACCCGCTTAGGCACCTTAGCCGCATTTGATCAAAAGACCTTCTGTATAATGTGTTGTTTATTAATGCGTAGGACGAGTTCTTTTCTTGATCCGATGGGCTAGCGACCTATCGTCCGGTAGCTTTCTTGTTTGCGGGTAGTCCATCGATGGTCGTCGCCTGATCTTACGTGTTTTATGTCCTTCTTGCTAGTTGATTCTTTTTCTTTTGTTGATTTGTGTATCGTGTACATGTCGAGTTGTGATAGGACTCGACGTCAGGTGAGCGACACTTCCACTTGATTCATCTTGCAAACGAGCAAATTCTTTTGCGAGACGGGCTAAAGCATCTGCTAAAGCATTCTCTTTTCTAGGAATTTTGTAGATTGTCACATTTGGAATCTGTTCGCAATGTTGTATGGCATCTTGGAAGTATTGTTCGAGTCTTGGTTTAAAATCCTGTATTGTCCGGCGATCCGTTGAATGATTAAGCTGTGAATCCCGTAGATGTTGATGTACTGTTATCCCCATTTGAATGGTTAATTCCAGTCCGTTATGAGGGCCTCGTATCTCGCTTCGTTGTTTGTACACGGTTACGTCAGTGGTAGGAGTATCTTAACATCCCCCGCTCCGGTGTTATAAAGATTAGCCCGATTCCTGCCTTACGGAGCACTTATCACTTGCGATTCTTCGTCTTTGTGTCTTGAAGATGCTCCGTCGAAATACAATTCCCAACGTCGATCGTCGAGGTCTTCTAGGTTCATTATTTGTTCATGCGGCGAGATCGTCATTGAGAGGAGATTCGGCGGCGAAGGGTGTCTTTGCGAGGAAGTCTCGCTAAGACTTGTCCCTTTACGGCACGCGTGAGGCACGAAAGTTATATCGAATTGCAATAATATCATTGACCATACGGCAAGTCTGCAGGAAAGTATTGGACGAGTCATCAAGTATTGCGATGGATTAAACTTCGAAATCGAGTTGACCTTATGAGAAAGCATGTAGTGCACGAGCTTTTGAGCGGCGAAGATCGGGGCCAAACAATGCTTTTCGATTGCGGGATACCTTACTTCCGTCGGAAGTAAACGACGGCTTAAGTAGTAAAGAGCATTTTCTTTACCCTCATCATTGACTCGAGTCAACGGGGCTCAGAGAGTCGTCTAGAGCCGCGGTGTAAAGTATCGACGGTCTACACGAGGCTAGGGGCTGCTAAGACGGGAGGTGTCATTAAATATTGTTTAATGTCTTCGAAGGCCTTCGGCATTTCTCTTCCCAAATAAATTTGGCGTCCTTTTTAACTAGTGCCGAGAAAGGTGACACACTACGACGAGGTTTGAGATAAAGCGTCGAAGATATGCCGGCTTCCCTTGAAAAGATCGTAGTTGTTTTAAGGTTTTGGGAGGCGGCATTTCTAAGATGGCTTTAATCTTCTCGGGTCGATTTCGATTCCACGATGTCGGACAACGAATCCTAAGAATTTCCGGAGGTGACGCCGAAGGCGCATTTTAAGGGATTCATCTTAAGGTTAAATTGTCTTAATCGTTCGAAAACAATTCTCGAATCATACGAGTGGTTTTCCTTTACTTTGCTTTTGATGACGACATCGTCCACGTAGCACTCGACTTGATTGTGGATGAGATCATCAAAAATTCTTGTCATTGCTCTTTGGTAAGTTGCTCTGCGTTCTTCGGTCCGAATGGCATCACAGTGTAGCAAAATACTCCGATCGGCGTTCGAATCGCTGTAAGCTTTTCATCTTACGGAGCCATTTTTATCCGGTTGTATCACGAAGATCCATCCATGAATGAGAATATTTCATGTGTCGAAGCAATATCGATCATCGATTACTGGAATCGGTAGAGGGAATTCATCTTTTGGACATGCCTTGTTTAAATCTACGAAGTCCACACAAATTCGATACGACCATTCTTCTTTACGGCGGCACTACGTTGGCTAGCCAAGTCGGGTATTGTTCTTCACGGACAAATTTAGCGTCTATTAGCTTTTTAACTTCGGCTATGACTTGTTGTTCGATTTCCGAGACGCATTCTTCGGGACCTTGTCTGGCTGGAACGAAGTAGGATCCACTCCTAACTTATGGACTGCGACCTACGGGGCTAATCTCGGCATTTCATCGTAGTTCCAAGCAAAACGGTCCTTAAATTCCATTAACAATTTGATTATTTCTTCGGAGTCTTCTTTATTGAGTAAGGAGCTAACAAAGGTAGGTACTAGGCTCTTCGTTAGTACCTGAGTTAACTTCAGTTAACTCATCCATTGTAGATTTGATTTCTTCTTCGAATTCGGTGGAGCGTCTCCGATTTGTAAATCTTCGAGTTCGTCGGTAGTTTCCATGCGGTTTTCATTGGACTTGCAAGTGACAACCAAACAAAATTCGGTATCGTCAGTCGACCCTCTTGTGCTTAGAATCCGAGTCCATACTTCGAATTGGGTGGACGACCGGAGTTATTCCATAACTTTTCAAAATGTTGTGATTGGCCTTTTGTCCATTGTCGAGGTAAGAAACCACGTTGAATTAAATTTTGAACACGGGGAGAGTACCACTCGAAAGGTAATTCCATTAATTCGATGAAGTGACATCTTCGAATTGTACATTATTTTCAGTTTTGGAGGAAGAAGCACCACGGTAGAATTTGATCGACTTTGCACCGTCACTACGTACCTCTTTGACCTCCATACCCTCGATCTTATTAGAATGGATCGGAGTTAGGGTCATAGTATGTACGTAGTGGTTAATCTTCTCGTACATTGATTTGTATTCTTCGTTCTTTTCATCTTCGAGGGAGATCTTGTATTGCGGCTTCTTTCGACTTATTGTTGCTTGCTTCTTGCTTGATTTCTTTTTCTTCTTCGGAACTATCATACCAATCAACATTGATGGCTGGTTTCTTACGTCCGATTGTCCTAGTGTCTCTACCACGGCCTCGTCCCCGGCCTCGACCTCGGATGCGAGTTGTGGAGAAACCTTCACCATCTCGCCGGAAGGGAGTGGTGAGTGAGCTGTTGGACTAGAACTTCGGGTTCTTCGTTGTCACGAACTTTCTTTGCTTCATTTGTTATGGTATCTCTGGAGAAGATTGTTTTCTTTGGCGGTGCATAATAAGTCGCATCTTCATGGATTCCAATTTCATGTACGGAGAATGGTTGTAAGTCTCCTTTGATGCACCTTGTTCCCCTCCATCGTAATATTTGATGCACGCGATGCAGAGATGATGGTACCATCACTGTTTTCATGTATCCATGGTCGGCTCGATAGAGCGTTGAACGACGTTTACGAATCGATTATATGAAATTTTGCGGTTGTCTTTGCTAAATCACCGGTCTTCATCGGTAGCGTTATTGACCGAGGGCTCTTTCTCCTTTACGGTTGAATCCTCTTAGTAACATTTTGTCGGCCTCGAGCTCACGAGCATCAATTTCCAAGTATGCTAGTGTTCGAAGACTCATTATATTGATTGATGCTCCTGGATCCACCAATACTGCGGAGAGCGTAAACTTCCCGATTGTAGCTGAAATGTACAACGGTCGGTTGTGATCTGCCGTCCCCAGTAGTAGGTCATTGTCACGTGAAGGTAACACCTCGTTGTTCCTTTAATGAGCAAACCTCATCCAAGGAATCTCCGGCCATTTGAGCTAAGCAGAATTTCCGGATCAAGTAAGGCCTTGATCGAGCTTCTCTCATCTCCTTTGATAAGATGAGAGCATCGTAGATGCTCGGTTTGGCGGTAGTTTCCTAAGATGGGCTAGCACGTTGTAGTCCACTTTGTTCTCCTGTGTCTCGGCTTCTTCTCGAATGGGTATGTCTTCTGTTGGGGTTGGTTCTTCTTGAACAACCACCGCTTTCCTTTGTCTTTTGGACCCATTCTTGGAGGTAGAACTTTTCCACTTCTTAGGTTGACTTCGTAATTTCTTCGAATCTAGTATTGAGTTTGTCGGTGTCTCCTCCTGAATCGGAATGGTCGGCTCTTGGATTATCTTCCAAATCCGAAGGCTCTAACTGCTATTGTAGCTGGAGCTCCTCGAAACTCGCGGATAGATCCGTTGCTTGTTGAACTCTCGTAGCCTCCTTGATGGATGCCTTCTTCGTCATTTTGATCGTCGAGATCTTGTATGATTTGAGAATTGTTGTTGGTATCGAAATCGACGCCCGGATTGTCGCTAGTTACGTAATCGTTAGAAACGGTCAAAACGTAGCCAACGCCATCACCCTTATCATTATATGATCCCACCGAAGTGAGCGAGATAATCATACAAAATCGAGAGGTTCGAGGGATTTCTCCCCGAATCGGAAACAACTATCTCTAGGATAAGCGGCCCCTAGTCCAGCCTTAGGAATCTCGGTCCCCTCTTCTTCGTCGATTTTCTTCTTCTCTTCGATCGTCTCCTGTCGAGGTGGTTCTTCTATCGCAAGTGATAGTACCGGTTTAACGGGTCTCGAACTACGAATTGAAGCTCGCACCGAAGCGGTTCGGATGTTGTCTAAAATCTTCTTCGAAGATCTCGTACGAGCGGTAGTCCATCCATCGTCGGTTGCATAGGGATATATCGGAATGACGGGATCGGTTGAGATAACATTGACGGAACCTCCTTTACGGGGTTCCTTCATGTACTCCTTCGGGATTGTTATATTTCCTTTCCGAAGGTTGTCGTTGAGCCAACTTTTGAAGGTAATGCGGTCTTCATCTTGTGCCCGAGCATCCGATGGTAGGGGCAAAAGTTGGGATCATCTTTCTTGTTGACTTCCTACGGTCTTTTGGGCTGCAGCTGTTGGAAATCTGGAGTTTTCATTAAGCTACGGAACATCTTCGATGCTTGCTTCATTTTTGAACGGATATTCTACGCTCGAAGCTCCCTCGATGTACGTTGCGGACGAGACGGTTGTTCATCTTTGCGGAGACAGTGATACAGTTGGACCGGGGTTCTTGGTAATTTTGTTGTGGTTCTTTGCGGCCGTTACGGTGGTATTTGCATCGGTTGTTTGCCTTTGTCAACTGCTGCAACGACCCAGGATTTCTTTTCGAAAGTCTTCACCGGCTTACGCTTGTCCGTCTTGTCGGCGAAACTTAATTGCTTCGCCTCTTCTTGCAAGCTTCCGGCCTTGCTTAACAACTTCTCAAAAGTCTTAATAGTGAATCCCTTGAGGAGAAGTGCTTATCGGGCCGTGAATGCTTTTAAGCGAGATGCTGATTGCATGTTGTTCTTGCGGTTGTGGTTCACACTTCATACTTAAATTTCTCCATCGAAGTATGTAATCCACTAGAGTTTCATTCGGCCTTTGTTTCTCTACCACTAAATCACCTATAGTGATGTGGTGCTTGAGCTCCGACAAATCGCTTAATGAAGAGGCTCTCTAGCTACGAGAATGTCTTTACGGATCCGTTGGGTAGTCCGCATACCGGTCGAAGGCGATTCTCGACGGACTGCTAACGAGCCGTCGGAAGAGTAGCGCATCGCTCCCGCCGGCATTGCAACAAGCGGCACGAAAGTGTGCAACATCTTGTCGGGGGTTCCCGGTTCCGTCGAAGGTCTTAAACGAGAGGTGGTACGAAGCCTTTCGGGTATTGGACGGCGTCGAATTCTTGCGGGTAAGGTCTACCGTCCGAATGGATGTCCCGTTCTTTGATTGTGCTAGGGCTTCTCGCACTTTGCTTGCTCTACCGAGTTCTTGATATCCTTTTCGGGGATCATACTTTGTGTTGTATCCTTTTTCGTTGGTCATCCCGATTGACGGATGTAATCTCCTTTCCTCCGTCTACGATGTGAATGACTTCGGGGGTGTCTCTGCATGTGGTTGTACTTGACTTTGGAGAGTGGCTAGAGCTACGGCCATCTCTTCCATCCTCTTCGCCATTTGAGCGATCGCGTCGTCCTTTTCCTGAAGCTGTCTCTTCATCAGTTCTGGCTCCTCTCTTTTCGCAGCTGCAGGGAGCACCTTGAGAAGATGATGAAGCTCGTGTCTCGACCATGTTGATTTCGCATATTCGTTGTCCATGAATTCCGATGAGTCGATCTCATCTCCGAACTTTTCTTCTCTTTCTTTTGCCAACCGTCGGATGTCGGTTCTCGACTTTTCCATGACATCTTCTAGCGGAGCTTTCGTGTATCTTTGTGGTTGTCATGCGATGGTTGCGGGTCCTCTTTCACGAGTCCCCTTCATCGCGGTAGCACTTTCTTCGGATTCCGGCCTCCGGCGAGACTTTCTTTCTCGAGGCTGCTTGTTTCGATCTCAGCTGCCCGTAGTGGGACGCCACACCATCCTTCTAGCGGCGGAAGGTCCAGGACCGAGATGGTACGATCGGCCAAATGCTTGGAAGGTGGTATCCTCTCTAATCGCGCAATCACGATACTACGACGGGCGGGCTAGCCTTCATTCTCTTGCTTGGCTTTTCTATCATGATGGCGGGTTCTACTCGGGGCCCGAGACGGGATTTGGCCGGCACCCGCCACTATCCTTCGTAGAATTTCCGACACGGGACGGTTTTCCTTCTTTGCTAGCTTTTCTACCAAAGTTTGCGGTCGAGCAAACGGCGTAGTTCGATTCTTTTCTTGCGGCTATCGTTGTAGTATGCGGGGCGTGGTAATGTGGCGACAATCTTTCGAACATTCTCTTCATCCTGCGGCGGAGAGGGGATGGAACTTGCTTCCTCCCAAAAGTGGTATGTAGTCGGGCGGTGGTGTATATTCGAGTAACGGTGTATATTCGGCAACTGCGGAATTTCCTCGGGAAGGCGATCTCGGCGGCTACGGCTTCCTCGGCGATCCTTCTATTTCTATTTCTTCTTTGGGTTTTTGTCGGCGAAGGAATCTTCGAGCTGGACCCGATTTCGAAGACGGAAGGTCTTACGGGAAGATCCGTACCCTCCGCGGTAACGGGTTTATCATAGTTACGGATTCCTTTCCCCTTTGATTTGGCGAAGTCGGGGTAGGTGCGAAACAACTAGACCGGTGGGGGTAGTGAGAACGGTCCTCCTGCGGACGGCGGTACTCCTCCTAGTCGGGACCCTTTGCGGGGAGGAAACTCTTGGGTCGACCTAAGGTTGAACTCGAGCGGTGATTCCTTAGCTTCGGATACCTTGTTCGTCGGTGCAAAGAGGGAGACGTCGGTGACTTTGACGTTCGTGTTTTCAAATCCACTGTCCGAATCGGATGACCCCATTGTCGGGCGGTTCATCCTTATAGACGGCGAAGTCCGGTCCGTTGGTGAAGGAGAAAATCGGTTTCGGGGCTTCCATTTCTGCAAGGTAGATTCTGGTTGTCAGTCCCAAGTTATGCTTCTTTTCTTTAGGACGAAAAGGAATTAAAAAGAGTCCGAACTCATTCTTTGTTCATGTATTTATAAAAAAGAATCATTTGTTAAAAGAATCACTTATTAGAGGGTTTGTTTATTTAGAACGGAATGTTCGAAAGGTGTAGAGAAGGTAAGGAATCCGATTCGAAAGGAAAAGAAAGTCTTAAGCAAGACTTCCCGACTCGAAGGATCACTCCTAAACTAACACCGATGGGGGTCCACCCCGCCTCGAAATGAGGTAAAAGGATCTCGGAACCTCTCTGTTTAGGGGTGTCTACAACGGTGGCTCCTAAATCCGAGAGAATGTTGGCTATACTTGTTCGAGATAGAAATGAACATAGTATTCCAACGGAAAGAAGGGTAGTTTGATCCATTAGGGACATGGATACACTACCGATTTTTGAAAACGAAATTATTTGATTATAATGGAGAGAGGAATTCTCCCACGTGAGTCGCAGAAATTGTCGGCATTATTTTTTTTAGGGTTGTGTGTTTTATTTTGAAAAGTGGTCGCCTAACGTGAAGTTGTGCGGCGAATTTTTATTTTAAATTTAATTTAAATATATATAATTTAGAAAGTAGTATTTGATTTTGAAAATAATTTTTAAATTTGAAAGTTTTAAGATATGAGGTTAAACCGATCTCACATCCCCAAATAGTTTATATAAACGAGCACCGCACCACAAACCATATATCTATCCCTAAGGATAGACACACTTGCTTGATGGTGGGGCTCGATCAAATAAACTAGAAGTTTTGTGACATCCGTTTGGTTTGCGAACCAATTTTATAAGCCGACAAATTCCACTGCTTAATATGAAAGTATCGAAACGGGGTTTATATTACACAGGTTCTTTAAAATTCCTATAAGGGCAAGCCCACATAGTTAATTACATCTTAAGTGACGGGAATCACCTAAGAAAACTCTCGATAATAACCAATAATTCTGCTCTCAAGAATTTGAAAGTTTAAGGTTTTGAAAGATTGAATTTTGGAATTTCGATAGGGAATGGATCAAATTTTGGAACATTTTTGTTTTGTGAATCCAAAGGAAGAGAGGTAGGAGAAATCAACGATTCGAAGTGAACTTCGATAATTTCCGACTATCCTATTGTTTGTCTTGAATTTAGGAAAGTCCTAATGTTTATTTGATATTTCGATCTTGCCGATTTCAATTAATTAGGGCTTATATTTGTATGATAAAATCAAACAAATAGCTTCAGAAGATGTGAGGGTTTATTGTCGTATCGGACGACTACCTCGGAATCTAAGACCGGTTAGGGCTTAATTTGCAATGCAAATGCCTAACGAGGAGTTGAGGATTTATGTTGCACTAGGCAAGCTACCTCGAAGTCCTATGGCTTGGTTGTTTAATTCTAGGAAAGTTTTCTGTGAAATAGACTCGGGTTTTGCTTGATGACGATGGTCGTCTTGCCCACCATGCTCAGAGCTCCTTGTTGTTGCGGAGGTTTAGTTTTAGAAATCATAAATCGGGAGTTGAGAAAAGTGTTTTGGTTTAGAGAAAATCTTAATTTCCAGGTGTTTTTTATGTTTTATTTAAAACAAATCTTAAAGTTGATTATAACGACACCGGTTAAGATCCGCGGTTCCATCCTTCGGCATCATTATTTTTATCGGATTCACTTAGTCCGGATGAATTTGCTAAACTCAGCTGAATGAGTTCCACACTTTCATTTAGACCGTGGGAAATCCCGTTAGCAACACGTAGGTTACATCATCCGAGGTATTCCCGATCATCCAACGGGACGTTTTAATTTAGTTGTAATTGTAGTTTTGTGTTCGTTTGTGATTAAATTTTGAGTTGTTTTATATTTTGAAATGTTGTGGCGGTGAATTTTATCTTGCAATGACTTTTAACTTAATTTTGGTTTCGGTTTTAGGAGTCTATCCTAAAGATGTGGGTTTTCATGCAACGAGTTGTTTATCATGCAAGAAAAATAAATGCATTTGCAATAAAGTAAATTGCAAGAAAGTAAATTGCAATAAAATAAAATAAAAGCGTACTCGGAGGGTCTTCCCGTCATTCCAAGCTGCACTTAAAACTCAATTAGAATATTTAAGCAAGTTCTAGGTAAAGGCTAAGGGAAAGGTTATGGTTTTCTACCAAATTCCTAATCACATAGCTAGTCATTTCTATGACGTCTAGGTTCTTTGTGTTTTGGTTTAAGGATGATTTTCTTCATCGAAGAATAATCAAATTCAATTGTTCTTATAAATGTCCTATCATATTGAGGAAGTGCTTAAGAGGAATCTTAAACATCTTTTCAATATTTCTAGGATTGTTTTAAGTCGAAATGAATTTAATTATACAAATGAATTAATCGTCAAAGAATTTCAAGTTTTGTTAACTTGCTCGGTGAACTAGGACATTTGAATATCCTATGAGTGAAGTGACATTTCATTTAATGTTTTATTTAGGAGCTATAATAATCAAAACTTTCGAGGGTAAATTAGTATTCGAAATGATTTGATTTAAG
This sequence comes from Papilionanthe hookeriana x Papilionanthe teres, assembly GCA_022702705.1. Taxonomy (NCBI): domain Eukaryota; kingdom Viridiplantae; phylum Streptophyta; class Magnoliopsida; order Asparagales; family Orchidaceae; genus Papilionanthe; species Papilionanthe hookeriana x Papilionanthe teres. The sequence continues at coordinate 62,165,822 of CM040428.1, read as the reverse complement.
TTAAAGAGTTTAAATTTGGAATAGTGTTGAAGTTGCTTTATATTTAATTTAATTTAATTTAATTGAATTTGATTTAGTTTAACATAGTTCAATTTAATTTGATTTGGTGTTTAATTAATTTGATTTGATTTAATTTAATTTAATTATTTAATTTAATTTAATTTAATTTAATTGTTTAATTTAATTTAATTTGATTTTAATTATTTAATTTAATTTAATTTAATTGTTTAATTTAATTTAATTTAATTTTAATTATTTAATTTAATTTAATTTAATTGTTTAATTTAATTTAATTTAATTTTAATTTAATTTATCTTTAATTTACTTTATTTTTAATTTTAATTGAAATTTTTGAAAGAGTTTAATAATTTGACTTTAGTTTAATGATTAAGTCTTTTAATATTTTGAATTTGAATTATCATTTTAATTAAGAGTTGAATATTAATGAGATGATTAATTTAGGGATTTTTAAATTAAAGAATAAATCTCTTCCTAATAAATATCCCTTATTTTAATGATTCGATTTTATTATTCTTCCAAATTTAATCCATTATTTAATTAAAGTTTAATCATTTTGAAATTGTTTAATGGGTTTCTACCCTTTAATTATTTAAATTTCAATCATCCAAATCAGATTAGGATCAAATATATGACGATGGTCGTGCCGCCCACCATGCTCCGAGCTCCTCGTTGTTGCAGAGGTTTAATTTAGAAATCATAAATTAGAGTTGAGAAAAGTGTTTTGGTTTAGAGAAAATCTTAATTTCCCAGGTGTTTTTTATGTTTTATTTAAAACAAATCTTAAAGTTGATTATAACGATACCGTTAAGATCCCACGGTTCCATCCTTCCGCATCATTATTTTTATCGCATTCACTTAGTCCAAACATGAATTTGCTAAACTCAATCGAATGAGTTCCACACTTTCATTTAGACCGTGGGAAATCCCGTTAGCAACACGTAGGTTACATCATCCGAGGTATTCCCGATCATCCAACAGACGTTTTAATTTAGTTGTAATTGTAGTTTTGTGTTCGTTTGATTAAATTAGTTGTTTTATATTGAATGTTAGGCGGTGATTTTATCTTGCAATGACTTTTAACTTAATTTGGTTTCGCCTTTAGGGGCTATCCTAAAGGTGTGGGTTTTCATGCAACTCGTTGTTTTATCATGCAAGAAAAGTAAAATGCATTTGCACAAAGTAAATTGCAAGAAAGTAACCGTAAGAAAGTAAATTGCAAGAAAGTAAATCAAGTAATAAAATAAAAGCGTACTCCGGGAGGGGTCTTCCCGTCATCCTAAGCCGCACTTAAAACACAATTAGAATATTTAAGTAAGTTCCTAGATAAAGCTAAGGGAAAGGTTATGGTTTTCTACCAAATTCCTAATCCTATAAACCTAGTCATCTCCTATGACGTCTAGGTTCTTTTGGAGCTAGTTTAAGGACGATTTTCTTTCATCAAAGAATAATCAAATTCAATTGTTCTTATAAATATCCTATTATATCGAGGAAGTGCTTAAGAAGGATCTTAAACATCTTTTCAATATTTCTAGGATTATTTTAAGTCCAAATGAATTTAATTATATAAATGAATCAATCGTCCGAGGTTTTCAAGTCTTGTTAATTAAGCCAGCCGAACTAGGACATTTGAATATCCTATGAGTGAAGTAACACTCCATTTAATGTTTCATTTAGGAGTTACAATAATCAAAGCTTTCAAAGGTAAATTAGTATTCAAATGATTTGATTTAAGTTAAAGGGTTTAAATTTGGAATAGTTGTTCAAGCCGTTTTTATATTTAAGCTTAATTTAATTTAATTTGATTCGATGTTTAATTAATTTTAACTGATTTAACTTTAATTTAATTATTTAATTTAATTTAATTTAATTTTAATTATTTAATTTAATTTAATTTAATTGTTTAATTTAATTTAATTTAATTTTAATTTAATTTAATTTAATCATTGATTTAATTTAATTTAATTTTAATTAATTTAATTTAATTGTTTAATTTAATTTAATTTAATTATTTAATTTAATTTAATTTAATTTTTTAATTTAATTTAATTTAATTATTTAATTTTATTTAATTTAATTTTTAAATTTAATCTTAATTTAATTTATCTTTAATTTACTTTATTTTTAATTTTAATCGGAATTAAGTCTTTTTAATATTTTAAATTGGAGTTATCATTTTAATTAAAAATTGAGTATTAGTTGATATAATTAATTTAGGGATTTTTAAATTAAAGAATAACCCTTCCTAATAAATATCCCTTATTTTAATGATTCCAATTTTATTATTCTTCCAAATTTAATCCATTATTTAATTAAAGTTTAATCATTAATGCTGAAATTGTTTAATGGGTTTCTACCCTTTAATTATTTAAATTTCAATCATCCAAATCAGATTAGGATCAAATATTTACTTGTTGATTTTTTTATTAAACCTAAAGTTTTAATTAAGGATTAAAGATTTTAATTACCATTTTACCCTTTAAGCTTAATAATTTCATAACTCACTAAATTGAACTCAAAATGAACTTGAAATTTTTATGTGACTTCACTCATATGTCAATAAAGACATGAGAGGAGAAAATGTGATTTTTCTGTATTTAATTTTATTTATATAATTATTTTTGGTGGAAAATAGAGATTTTCAAGGAAAATTTAATAATGCGACCATGGGAAAGTTTCTGTCCTTAAGAAAATTAGGGGACATTCCTAATGACCAGAGAAGCACTTGGACCAATTTTGGTGATTTTTTGAATTATATTATTTTTATTATAATTATTTTGAGTTTGGAGTGTTAATTAATTTAAAAATAAAATAAATGTTGAAAAATGGATTTTATATTTTTCAAAAATCTCTGATATCAAGGAAACCAGAGAATCAAATTTTGCAATTTTCTGATTTTTCATATTTATAATAATTATTTTAGAAATGCTAGAAAATACATTTTTTTTAATTTTAAAATGTTCTAGGCTTTAAAATTTAATATCTCACTAAATAGACTTAGGAAAAATATGGATTGTTCCTAAGTGATTAAAATTCAAAATGTGACATTTTGGTGAATTTTATTATTTTTGTGGGATTTTTATTATCTTTAATCATTAAAATATTAAAATATTATTAAAAATCAACTTTTCTAGAAAATTGAAATTTTAATTTTCTTAGGTTCTGATATCATATATGTCCAAATTAATTTGGTGAATCTTCTAAAAAGTATTTTAAAAGTTATGAATTTTTAAAGTTTAAATGGCTAAGTGGCTTAATCAACCCACTAGTGGGGCTAACCAAGTCCAATTGACCTCAAATTTTTATGGTGGATTCCTCTGATCCTAAAGGTCAGTGGAGAATTGATTTCAAGTCAATTTGATACCTGGGTTAACTCTAATTAATTAAAGACCTATTTTAGGTGTTTAAGCCAATTAGGGTTAATCCGAGTGAATTAACTCAAGTCCTATTTTTCCTAGAGTTCTCTCGGTCATAAGGAACATCAATTAAATATTTCTAGAATTTATTTCACAACATGCTAATTCTTGAATTAAAATACTCAAAACAGCAACATGCATTTGAAAAATAAATAACTTTTCATTGTAGATGGCTCGACCTTGGAAAATCTGTGGAATGTTCCCAAGTTCAGAGGTCAGGCTCCATGGTCTCATGCCATGGTGAATTGTATACATGCATGGAGAATTAAATGTATGCAGAGAGTAAATAAATCATAAAAAATAAAATACTTAATTAAATTAAATGATTTCTTTTCCACATTATTCTCCGTTCACCGAGCAAGAGGGTATTTTTATTTTATTTTTGTGATTTTTCTACACGAGATATGAATTTTTGAAGTTTAGGAATTAAATAAATGTAAAATACCCTAATTTTCTATTTATCCACGCGGCGCCGCGTCAACCTCGGCGAGCTCTCCGAACGCACACGCGTCGCTCCCATTCGACGCCGCCACTCGAGCCGCGCGTCTCGGCCCCGCGGCTCCCGCACCGTCTCCCCCGGTCCGACGCAATCCCGGCCGTCCGTGCGCGCGTGTATCGAATGGATTCGCATCCGTTCATCGTCCCCAAGTGTTCTCACCGAGAGCCGTCCACACTAAATCCCTAAGATCTCACTCGATTCTCAATGATTTTCATGTTCTTATGCTCTATGGATTCTGCCTTGAAGAGACGAACACATCTATACGGCTAACATGCATTGAAACTAAGGCATTTGAAATGGAGAATCTCCGTAAGCTCGGGATGAATAGTTAACTCATACCTTAGCTCTCGTAGAAGTGTGGCTTCAATCTCGAGAGTTGTTGCACCTTCGATTGGGTCCCGCAAGCTCCGCATGAAGTCTCCCGGTCCGGTGAATTGCCTAGCTATGAAAGTGACCACAAACCCCGATCACAAAGCTGGAGGTCGATAACCGGTGGCCCGGATGGGGCTTTTCACAAACTTCTCCTCTTGGTCCGTTGAAGGTGTAGGACCTCACTAATTTGAGGATTGGCTCATCGCGGCAAAGTGTCCCGGTTTTCAGGGTGGAATTTCGCTGAGAAATTGGGCTCGTTGGTGGGGATTAGGGCAAATTGACACCGGGAATCAACTCGCTCTAAGGATGGTGAAGGGCTTGGAACAATTTTGCGTAGTTTCGACAAGGTTTGTGCTTTTCTCCCCTCATGGCCGAGAGGGGTGGAGTTTAAATGTAGCCGGGCTCTGGGCCTCCCTGTGGAGAGTTAGGCTTGGGATCACTGCTTCCGGTGAGGAGAAGATCACCATGGTGACCACTAGGGATGGGGCAGCTCAGCGAAGTGAGAATTTCAACTGCCGGCTCACAAGGGAGCTCTCGGCCATGGTGTTTTCCGGCGGCCTCGTGGCCGGCCGGCCGTGCATGGGTCACCCCAAGGTCGTGGGTCGGTGTGGCTGGAGGTTTGTGCAATCAATCAAGCCATGGACATGTGTAAAGGCTTGATCCAAAGTGGAATGGGCATGGCTAGATTTGGACCTAAATGGGGTCAACCCACCCATTTGGGCTAGGTGCACCACCCAAGGCCTCGGTTTAGGGCCGAGGAGAAAGTGATTTGGATCACTTTTGATTAGTGGGGTCAAGTCACAATCCAAGTACAATTAGGCTTAAGCATGGTTTAGTGGAATCATGTAAGTGGTTAACCACCTTTTTAGAGTTAAGGAAAGAGCCTCCTCCTTTTGCCCAAAATGGCATGGTGACATGTAAAGAGGCTCTCATGGCTTGCATATGGCTTATGCATGGCTCCATGGCTCCATTTGGTTTGCTGAAAAGTAAAGTCAATTTCATGGAAATGGATTTAAGGAAAATTTTGGTATTTAGGGGTGATTTGGCATGAGGCTTGATTTGGAATTATTTGATGATGAATTTAGGACTTAGGATGATTTTAATTGAAAGTATGATGAGGGGAAATGTCATATGGGCTCAAGAATTTTGGGCTTTTTTGAAAGGGTTTTAGATGGGCTTTTAAGATGGATTTAGGAAAGTGGGCTCTCTGAATTTTAAAATGGATTTTGGGATGAAATTTTGTAAAGAGGTTGGGCCAAATAATTATTGGGTTTAGCTCATGGATGTGTCATGAGTGACTTGAAGCAAATTTGGGGTAGTTTGGACTCAATCTGGGTTGGATTTGAATTCTTTGGTGAATGGGCCAATGTAGGTCAAATTGGGCTAACTTGGGCCAATGTTGGGCTAGGGTTGAAATTGATGTAAAATAAATATTAAGAAATGTTTATGGGAGTGTTTCAAAAAGGTTTTGGCTTTGGTTGGGTTTTAATTTTGGGGTTTGGGCCTATTTGGGTTAGATTTGGGTTTAGGTCAAAATTGGGCTTTTGATTTTGGGTTGAATTTGGAGTGGGGTTTGGGTCAAAATCTTGGGCAAATCATGTTAGTGTTTTGTTTATGAGGATGTTAAGGAAGGTTTAGAAAAGATTTGGGGTTAATTGGAGTTGAATTGGGTTAGTTTGGGCTAAGTTTGGGTCATGGGTCCAAATTTGGGCTTTAAGGCCCAAAGTGAAATTGGATCCAAATGTCAATCAAATTGGACTTGGATTTGGTCTAAATTGGTATTGGGAATGTTGAATTGAAGTTTAGAATTGAATTGGACCAAAATTGGGGTCAATTGGGTATGTTTGGTTTGACATTGGGTCCACTTTGGGTTAAAATGGGTCAATTTGGAGCCACAAAAGTAGGGTAAATTGACAAAATTGGCCCATGGTGTAGTTGGACAAAATGAAATTGGGAATATTTGGGATTTTCTGGAATTTTCTGGGAATTTTCTGAATTTTTGGATTTTTAGCCAAGAAGGGTATTTCGTATTTGGAGGGTATTGGGGGTTTTCTGAATTTTTGGTATTTTTGGGTATGGATGATCAATTTGAGTGATGTGGAGGTGTTTGGATTGGATTTTTGAAAATTTTAGGTAATTTGGAGATTTTGCAAAAATTTGGGTAATTTCAAGGGTTTTGGGTAGGTTTAGTGTGTAGGGTCCCTGTGGTCAAAATTGAAAATTTGGGAAATTGAAGATTGGGTGAATTTGGGTGGGGTGAAATCATTTTGGTTGAGCCATGAAGCCATTTCCAAGCCCATATGAGCCATGAAAGGACCTCATTTGAGGCATTCACTATGTTGTTCCTAACCCTCTCAGCCCAAGGGCTTAGTGGGTTAAGGACCATCCATGTGAATCACCTATACGAGTCGAGGTCAAGTTGGGTATGGGTGTGGTTTTAGGAAGTGTGTGGAAATGTAGTGTGTAAGTGTAGTGTATGTCGCCCCCTTCACTGCACTGCCACCTGTATGATTCTAAGGCCAAAGAGTCCTATAGGAACTCATCCCCTTAAACTTCCATATTCGATTTCAACCCTCTAGGTGATTAGGGGTCTATAGTCAAGTTTGTGGAGTTTGGTGGGTTTAGAAGTGGTTTGAATTTCTAAAAGGCGGGTCCCAATTCTAGTCCTCTAAGATAGTCAAAGGAAAAGCCTAAGGCTAGATCCTAAGCACTAAAAAGAAGAAAGGAGGACCTCATCAAAAATGAGGTCAACAAACCAGTAGGGTTGAAAAGTTACCTAAATAAGCATACTTCAAATGAGTAGGTAAAATTTTTAATTGGATTTCAGGAGGTTTAATAATCGACGGAACTATATTCTTTTCAACCAAGAAGACCGTATTGTCCAACATTTCAAATCTTTCTTGGATTTAATCTAATTCTTAGTCATATGTTTCTTCAATTAATTTTTGTATTTTCTATTTCTAGTTTTTCTTCAAAGTTTTCTTTAAAATGTTCATTTTGCAAATGTTCAAGAATGTCCATTCAAAAACATTCATCATCTTTTTCTATAGCAGGATATTTCATTGATTTTGCAATGTTAAAAGTTTCTTTTTGATTATTTAATCTCATAGTTAATTCTCCTTTATGAACATCAATCATAACTTTTTCAGTAGCTAAGAATGGTCTTCCTAAAATTATGGGTATTTCTTTATCTTCTTCCATATATAAAATAATAAAAATCCACTGGGAAGATAAATTTATCCACTTTTACTAACACATATTCAATATCTCCTTTAGGATATGTCACTCAACGATCACTAACCGAAGGGTTATCAAGTACGTAAAACTTCTCCCAATCCTAATCTTTTAAAAATTGATAAATGCATAAGATTTATGCTGGCTCCTAAGTCACATAAAGCTTTTCCATAAATTTGTTCTCCAATCCATTATAAAAAGTTTGTATAATTAACCAATCTGGTAACACATGGTGTGGGCATTTCCTAAGAAGATCTTTAAGTCTCTCACAAGCTTCGTATATTGATTCTCCGTCAAACTGACTAAAAAAGTTATGTCATTTCTAAGTTTTGGCAAAGCTTTTTGAAGGAGGAAAAGATTGGATAGAAATTTTTGTGATAGTTCTCCCCAAGTTCTAATAGATCCAGGTGCTAAATAATTTAACCACATCTTTAGCCTTATCCCTTAAAGAAAAACGAAAAAGCATAAGTCTAACAGCGTCATTAGATACTTCGTCATATTTAAAAGTAGCACATAGTTCTAAAAAACTAACAAGATGTAAATTAGGATCTTCGTTTGGTGAACCACTAAATTGATTATTTTGTACCATTTGGATAATTTCAAAGTTTAAGCTCGAATGAGTTAGCCTCTACATCGTGGTTTTGGATAGTTAAGTGAATTTCATCTAATGTAGGGTTACCGTAATCTCTTAAAGGTCTTAGTTGATTTAGATTTTCAATTGCTGGATTATTTGTCATTTAAGTGAAATTTATATTTTCTCTTTTCTGTTTTCTAATTCTTTTAATAGTGCGCCTAATTCGAATCGTAAGGGATTAAACCTTTCGGTTCCAAATTTACGCATACAATTTTAAATAAATAATAATAGTTCGTTACTCTAGTAATTATTATCTTTAATAATTTTTTTAATTACCTTTAATAGTTACTTTACTTCCCCCGCAACGGCGCTGCTAAAACTTCTGATGCGGGAACCGCCAAGTGTAATAATTTCGCATTCACTACTAAGAGGTATAATTCTCTAGCAACAACACCAAAAACTCGATAACACGAGGAGAAAGGTGGTCGAAAGTGAAGGTTGTATATGTTTGTTAAGCTTTATAAATATTATTAATGTCTTTCGCAGAAAAATGCCACCGTGCTCCCTCCCCTTTTATCAATGCAAGTATACGTATCGTTCAAGTAATAAAGGGCTCTACTTCTGAGTCCTAGATATCGATCCCACAAGAAGTTAGAGAATTAAGGACTAATTTCAAGAAATGCAGAAGATTACTAATATAATATACTAATAACAAACGCTTATACTAAAAAAACTTATTACTTAAAGAAAAGATTTCAATTTAGAAAATATCTTTCTCCTTGTTAGAAAATAATTAAATTAGTAAGAATTATATTGTGTCAAATATGAGCATTCCTATTCTTTAACCTTTGGTCCAGGTGCAAAGAACATTGACTAATCTTATGTTTGGTTACTTGAATCCACGGCTAGGTCGGGAGGATACCGGCCGCCACTTCGTATCTCCCACATTCCCTCGCCTGAGGGCTAACATCTACACTTCAGCTCCCAAACAATAGGACCGATTTGAAGATTTTAGTCTCACTAAAATGTCAAATTCTACGCCCGATAATTAATATTTCTTTATTTATTTGCACCCTCCTTCCAAGGCTTTTGACTTCCCTGAATCTTGGATGTAATCTTTACTATAGTTGATAATTCAACATATTTTAACAATTAATCGTCGTATTGAAAGTAAATTAAGATTTAAGTAAAAGATTATCACAATCTTATTTAATATTTTTAGGCACAACTAATTTAATTCATCATTTCACAAAACCATAACAACGAAGAGAAAGACAAAGAAAACTACTCAGAATGCATAGGAAGAATAATACAAAACTTGGATTTCATTTAAAGTTAATAAACAATAAACAAAAGACTTATCTCGAATCTTCTCCCTAAGTTACACTCTCAAGTTCTTTTCGACTCTTCCTTTTTGTTTAATACACTTAGAAGACTCACCAAGACACTAAATAAAACACTCACTCTCATTAAAGACACTTAGAAAGACTGGATAACACAAAACTAAGACACCCACGGACACACACACACACTAAAATTTTTTTCTATATATAGAAGGAGTCATATTTCTAAAGGTTTCTTAAGCACCTCTTCAAAAAACATCCAGATTCATTGAATATTGGCTTGAACCGTCATTCTCGCCGTCAGCGGGCTCGATCTCGCCGTCGTCGGGCTTCTAGAACAATGGTTAACCGCCCAGTCTTGTTGTCGGCGGGCTCGATCTCGCCGTCGGCGGGCTCCTTTGTAATATATTCAAATGCTCTCGGGAAAATCTCGCCGTCGGCGGCCTCTTCCCGCCGTCGGCGGGATAGTTCAATTTTCATCTATTTTAGTCCTTTTTGTTCCAGATTCGCTCATTTTTTATCTTTTTGCTCTCATTACCTATAAATCTTCATTCTTGCAATAAAACATAGAAAATACATTTCTTTAAAGTGAAATTTCATATAAAATTGATATGAATTTCTTATTACATTTTCTGGTGGTCAGCGTCAATGATGAAGTTCATTTTAAAAAATAATAACTCGTTGAAAATTTTTTTGTAGGAACATTTTTGATGCTTGAAAGCCCTTAGTGCAAAATTTTATGTAAACCGGTGCTGGTGACCCTCAAACTGATTTGCTTTCTCCTCAAATATGAGTATGAATATTATGTAATTTATGTGATATACTTTGATCACAAGAATAGCTTGTGGAGAAAATGATAATTTTATGGTACCTGGAGTACTATTCATGCATGAAAATTTGACTGAAACGTTATATGTAAAATTTATCTCATAGGTCATCAAAGTTATTATATGGTTTTTATGTGTTATAATAAGCATCATGTAACTTTTTGAATGAAGTTTCAAGCCCTACAATAATTTGAAGAGAGAACGATAATTTTGAAGTATTCATTGGTTAAAATTGGGTTTTTCAAGTCAATTTTAAGGTTTGCTAGAACTTGGTTATATTTAGTTTTGTTTTGGTTTAGTTGATTTTACTTTATGTTTTGTTAGATTTTAGTTTCATTAAATTAGAGTTTAGCTTAAGGATTCAACTAAATATAAGTGAGGGAAAGGGTTGACCGAAAAAATAAGGTGAACAATGTGCTGTGAATGTAGCGCCAAAGCACTATCTTAACGTTTTTTGAATTTTTCTTTCAAATCTTATCTTGTAGAAATCCCATGCAATACAATAACATAATTATTGATATTAAAATATAAAATAAATTAATATTTTAAATAAAGTTTTGTTATATTTAAATAATTTTCTCACTTAATAACGTTATTATAACCTCTTCTCCGAAGGAAAATTTGGAAGTCAACATATGTAGTGGTAGGGTCCTACCACCTAAGATGAAACCTTAAAAAAATAAAATAAAATAACAAAATGTAAATAACTTTATTGTCTCTAATAAATAACCCGTGTTACTAAAAGATGCTCTTTCATATTATATGCTCGTAGGTAGCTTACCAAAGGTTGACTGATACTTTTTCTCTTCAACATCAAATGCCGGCTATATTCAATATATACAATACTCTTGTCATGTTTAAATAAAAAAGATATACAATAATTTCATGACTTAGTTGTTTGCAACATTTAAAAGAATAGTCTATTATATTTAATGAAGTTTAAAAAATTTAATTCTACATTAAGGATGCATTGGACAACAAGTCATAATTCCCCACTAAATATTTTGTGTGCTATAAAGCTAAGTATCTTGTTTTTATGAAGAGTTATTGACTCACTTAGCAAGTTTCTATATTTTTTTATTGTGTTAAATTGTGAAGATAAATAAAAAAATTGTACATGACCCTTCTAACACTTGACTTAACATGGATGAACATGAGAATGAATTTCTTCATAGGTCTTCCAAATAATTTGTGACAAAAATATTTGATTATGTTGATGATATACCATTATTCTAAGATGGCACACTTTGTCCTTTGTCATTTGACATATGATGTGTCATATATTATTGATCTTTTATTGTGGAACATCATATATTTACAATGAATTCTCAAATCCTTGACATTTATATAAGATGTTTTATTTCTGAGTCACTTAAGGGGAACCAATATTTAATTTATCTCAATAGCTTACCCTTAAAAAAAGAATAAATAAAGATTGTCAGTCATTACCTTGGAAGTTGATGAAATGTTTTCGAATGTTATGATACAACGAAGAGGAGATGAATTGCGTTATTAAAGTTAAAATTTTCCTCTCAGTTTATTCTAATGTAGCTTGATCGACCATAAAAACATAATTTGATGTTGCTTAACACGAGAGTAGTTTACACTAAGTAAATAAACTATAACACTTTTTCACTTTTTTTCTATAATCATTTAGGTATGAATGTGAGATATAGATGGTGTAATCAATAGTTTAGGCTTGAAATTTCTACCTATTGCATGTAAAATAATATGAATATCACTCAAATAATATTATATTTATGTTTTCAAAACTCCATTACAAGTAATAAAATAAAATTCTATTTTCCAACTTTAACTTTTAAAATAAAGTCACAAGGAATCAATATTATAATGTTAACAATAAATAAGAACTAGTACATATTAGAATAATATAACAAAGGCAGGTAAAAACGAAAAGTAAAGTAGGAAAACTTCGCTGTAGTGGTTTGACCACCCAATGGCATACATCCAGTCTATAATTCATTTTCTCAACATATGCACTATATAATGTTTGCATAAAAGAAGTGGAGAAAGACTCTTTTTATCAGTAATAGCCCACCATACGTTATTATTCAACTAGAAGGTATGAAAACAGCCGTTCCTAGCAAAACACACTAAGGGTGTGATCAGGCAGCTTCTGCTTATTCAGATGAGTTGTTTATTTGAAAACGCAGACCGCGGGATTTGACCTGCGTTCTGAGTTTAGTGTAAAAAATCAACTTCGTTTTCAGATAAACTGCGCAAAAACAGGGGATAAGCAACCCCAAACGCATCCTAAGAAAAGACAAAACTTTACGAATGAATCCGTGATCTCGTGGTTGGAGCCTCATTTCTCACTAGATAGCAAGCATTCTATTCACACTAATCACGATTACGAGCGTTTGATTCGAGCTAATCACTAAACCTTAGGGTCCTTGAGGCTATCCTCCCACTAAAGATTTATAAATGGACTAATCAATAAATTGATTAAACTAAAGAAAATCTTAAAAAAATATGAAAATTGACAAAATCGCCATTTGAAACGGCAACAATGCCATGGATTTTGGAAAACTAAGTTGAATCAAGGAAGCAGCTTGAGCAAAATCTGAAGAAAATGAAGTTCGACTGCTTGTGTGAAGGTTGCAGAATTGGAAAATTATTAACAGAACAAAACTCATTTCAGAATCAGATCAAAGAAGAAGAAATCTAACTTGAAAAAGAATTCGACTTGAAGCTGTTTTCATGGAACAAAACACATTAGATTGCTCTACTGCCAACTCCTTCTCTGGCAAGCATACAACCCTTCTTTGGGCGTTCGAGCAACCATTGCTAATGGAAAGTTGGGCAATGAACAAGCGACGACGAGGGAAGTATATTGAGGACGATTGCTTGATGTAGAAAAGAGCACTCTCTTGAATTCTCTCTAAAATTTTTTTCTTTTAGAATCTATAAATAAAATTCCATGCTTGCTCTCTGTTGCTAAATCCATACTAAGCATGTTTATCTTTCTTTGGAATTAGCAAAGTGGTTGCAATATATGGACTAGCACACTTTTGTATTAGCCCCTCGGTAAAGAAATATTTTAATTGATGTTTTCTTTGAATTCACTTTATGGGTCTATGTAGAATAATCTCTTCTTGTTTAAAATTAATATGGATAATTACATACTGACCGCCCGAAACATTGGTATTTACTAATTAAAAATAAGCTACACATTATGTAAACAAGACAAACAAGTAGGTGATTCAATGGTCAACACATCATGGTATTGTTAAAATATTGGTTATAACATCTTCAACACTTTCTTTTTGATTATCTTCATGAAATACTAAGGTTTAAAAAGAATCTATTTATTGTATTGCTTTCATAAAAATAATCTTAGAAACCATTGGGTCCCTTATGGACCTTATTTAGTTTCTTTACATAGTGCAATAGGCACCATCCATTCAGCATCACACCCCAATGTGTAGGGAGTTCTTATATCCCTCATGAAAATTGTATTTATAGATTGGAAACTTCTTTCTAATAACAAATAGCATGCATCTACTGAAATAAATTCATGCTTTGCCATATTTGTTTCTTTATTATAAGTAGTAAACTTCAAAAACTGTAAGCTACTTACCACTTGTGTAGTGAGCATAGAAACTTTATGATAAAAGTTGTTGCCATCTCATGAAAGGAGCTCTTCAACTTGACCATTTTTTTATGGAACTTTTTCTTATTGGCCTGCATGTTCGATCTCAAGATAACAATTTTAGTAGACAACACATCCATCATTATTCACAAAACTATATCTACAATGAAGACTGATGAATTTTACATCCCAATACCAACTTTATGGGGATGCTCATTTATGATGGAACTCGACACAAATTGGGTTAGGTCCCAAAAAGCTTAGCAAGGCTTTTCTAGATAAGACTAGTGTGATAGATCCTCTACTGTCATTAGGCTTTAGATGTTGCACTCTAAGTAGATGGATAGGTGTACTAGTCTTGTCAAATCTCCCTACCATAGACATAGATATAACCTTAAGGAGGGAAGAAGCTTAAGATAAAACAAAGGCTCCCTATATAGTTACTTATGAAGAAACAATTTGAACAATGAGGTGCACCACTAAACTTCTCACTCTTTCTTTCCCTAAAATTATTTTATAAAATATTATTCATAAAATAAAAGAAATTTTACATAACTAACATTTTAATTTGGTGTGGTTTATCACAGGAAGAGAAAGGCCACAAAAAAGGAATTTGGGTAGGGGACATAGCTCAATCACTTGTCACCCTCTCAAAGATTCTCGCATCATTTTAGACCTTGTCGTCTTCCTTTTTTTCTTCTCCAAGGAGCCATTAATACTCCTCCACTTATGAACCATAAGAAACCAAACTCTCTCTGCCAACTTTAATGTAATAGTCCAAACAATCACCAATCAAGCATTGCTCGTTTTGGCATGATGGTCTCATGGTTTTGCCCCAATGGTGTAAGTTCCCAAGAGTCACCCATCCTAAGAGTGCTCCAATCTGAACACACTTAACTTTAGATGTTTTATAAAAACTGCAACCATTACACCAAAATGCATCTCAATGTTTAAGAGTTCAACTTCATTCTACTTAATGGGTTTCATGCAATTAGTCTCATCCTTTTGAATCTTCATTTTTTATGTAGAAAAATGGGAGTTAAGGGACAAAAAGATCAAAACAAAAGAAAGTACGCCTTTCCTCATAAGTCAGCTTTTGGCCATATTTTTTTAGCAAAACCACATATTTTAAAGTGAAAATGCTAAATCAATCATTTGATTAAGTCATATTGGATTGTTTATTTGGCATTTAATTAGCTTTTTCTTTTCATTGTCAAATGTTAAACAGATAAGATAATTAGGGAACTATAAAGTTTGTCAAATACTAAGCAACTTAACAAAATCTAAACAACTCAAAGAAAATCACTAGAGGCTTGAGTCTAACAAGGGCTACTTAGTAGTGGGAAGGATTCACCTGTAAGAAATAGCTCAATATATAATTAAGCTTATTTAAGAACTATTTATCCTTGAGTTCATAACATGTTTTACCAAGCAACAATCCAATGGATCTAAGTAGAAAGATTTGGACTATAATTTAATTATCTATCAAGATGATCTCATTGGTCAGTTTGGTAGCCATCAATTTGGCGACTAGGGGACATATGAAGCCACAAGATTTCTCACATCACTTTTTATATTTTGTGTACTTCTTCCATGGGGCATAATATGTAGCTGAGCATATCACTATCATGACAAATAAATAAGACACATAATCTTTGTGTGTGTGTGGGGGGGGGGGGGAGGGTGTTTGTGTGTGTGTGTGCAAGAGAGGGAGAGAGAGAGAGAGAGACAGAGACAGAGTCCAAGTGTGATGTGGGGGGTGAGGTGTGGGTGGAGTTTGTAAGTTCTATTTTCTTAGCAGTTAAACTAAAGTGAACACATTTTTCTCAATCCTAACACTTCTCACATTCTTTTTATATTCTCCCCATTTTGAGTGGTACTGTATAGACTTATAGTTTCTCTCTCTATATATGTTTTTGCTTAGATGTTACTTCAATTGAAAATTCAAGATCAAACATCAATAATACATAAAAATTTTAAAAGATTATTTAATAAAAAGAAAATTATACAAATAGAAAATACCTATAACATTTATTATGTCATGTTAGAATATGATAACCACATAATAAACAATACGATAACCATGTGAATTCCTATTATACGAGGCTTACAAAAAAAAAAATCATATTCTTTAAATTTTTGTTCTATGAAATATAACTTCATAAAGAAAGATCTAGAGTTTAGACTTGGGCCATAAGAAATTAATGATGTGTGTGTTTAGGAGAGGGAGGCTAGTAAGTGAAAGCATGTGAGGGGCTTGAGTGAGATTTTGGGTAGGCTAGGGAGAACGGAAGAAATGGGGGATTTGGGTGAGGTCTCGGGTAGTCTAGGAAGGGGAAGAGAGAGAGGATTAATGGATGACATTTTGGGTAGGATGAATGTGGTTGAAGTTGAGGTATTGTGTGTGACTTTGGGTTAATGAGAGTGGAGAAAATAGTAAGGTTTTTTGGTTAGCTTTTCAGGTATGAGGTAGAGTGGAGGAAATGGTGAGGTATTACTTGTTTCGAACTATAGAATAAAGAGAAGGAGAGAGTGTGGAGTTGTGTGTGGTTTAAATTTTTGGGTATGAGGTAAAGAGAAGGAGAGAGTGTGATATTGTGTGTGGTTTAGGTTTTCGGGTATGGGGTAAAGAAATGGAGAGAGTGTGCTATGTTTGTGGTTTAGGTTTTTAGTTAGGGTGAGATACGAGGATGTAGTGTTGTGTATTCTAGGTTTTTGGGTAGGGTTGCTACAGAAAATAATGTTAAAATTGATAGTCTACATTTGCGTCCCAAGAATGTTCCATTTTTTGACGGTGTAGCGATGATTTATGATCTGAGTTATTTGCAACGACTTAACAATAGAAGATGTTGTTGCTTGTTAACAATAAAATTTTTTCTGACGGTTTTAATCATTATTGACGCATTATGTCATCGGTTAATAGAAAGTATTAATTGACCACCATATTGCATCAGTTACCCATAAACCTGTCATTTGGCGGGGTGCTAATTGACACATTTTTTTAATAAACGACAGTGTTATCTTTCGGTAATAATATAAATTACCGACGATCAATCAATGATTTACATTTGTGTTATTTCCAATTACATAACTACAAAATTTTCATCACTTATTTATAACAATATTTATTCCAACTGTTTTTTTAATTTCCGATGCAATATGTCATTAGTTATGAATATATATTAACCAACAACCATATGTCATATGTTATCTTCAAATTGCCATAAAAATGAGTGTCCAGAGATATCATTGACACTGTTTTTCTAGTACTATGACAATTATCATATAGTGTCCAAAGATATGACATTCTACCTCAAAAAAAAAAAAGGCGGTTCATTCATGAACCTCAACAATTTTGACAATAAACTTTGTTGTCACCTTCCTTAAGTTTATATACTATTACATTTAACGAATGTATGGATTGTTGCAATGATGTGTCCCCTAGGGTCACAAGCTTCTCGACCATGATTGAGCTTGTTAAAAGTAATCAACTTATACTAAAGCAAAATCAACGAAACTTTTGTTAGCAAACAGCCAGAAACCGTATCATTTGTCAATTTTTTGTGTGTGTTGAACTTAATAATTTTTCTCACCATTCAAAACCAATGCCCAACCTGAGTTAGCATCATATGTTTGTATCCTCATGAATATCTCCCTACTAAATTGAACAAGACTGAAATGCTGATAGTTCAAACAACAAGCCTCCATATAAGACATCGGGATGTTAATTTACCAAGTGCATTCAACAATGTGGAACTTATTTATAGCGAAAGATATTCACTTATCATTTGTGATAAATTTTATTTTTTTTTAATTGTTTCCATTGATCAAAGTATCAAATGCTATCCATAACAAAAAAAAAAAAATATTAAAGAAGAAAAAAGGAAATCGGAAAAACTGCAACAAAGAGGCTTTGTTTGTTCTATTGGAGCGGTTTTTCTATTTGGAGACTGTATGTATAGCCTCCAATGAAAAAACGCCATCTAATTAGCATTAATTTTAAAATTTTTAAAATTTTTAAAATTGAGCTCACTACCATGCACTTTTTGGGGTATGAGGAGTTTTAATTGCGCGAACACATACAGTTTTACGTACGATGAACGTATGCAATAACTTTTCGTTCCATCAAACTCTTAACAATCGAGAATCGTAAAGCATTTTTTTTTTCTCTTTTTGTTATCAATTGGGAAAAGATATAATAAAAGAAAAGAGTGTGCCAAATGGAATTAAGACTAATAATATGGCAATAAAGGCAGCATCTTATCTATTTCCCAAAGAATGCTGATTTTAATATTTGGGGGATTGTTTGCTAACATTAATTATTGAAAATTTAAGAGGACATTTCAGCCTCAATCACGTGATGAACATGAAATTTGTCCTGGCACAGAATGGGACAGAACTTGTCCTTTTCTCACCGGTTCACCCTCCGCTTTTAAAGGCCGGGGAGCTCAGAAACTCATCGGGAATCACGGATGCGGTGGGCTACGGCTTGCCGGACGAGAGCAAATTTTAATGACCCAATAATAAAAGAAAATTATATTCTTATTATTATTATTTTGTTTTTTATCATAAGGGGGGTGTATTTGAGGGAAAAAACTTGTGTACATTAACTGTACGTAAAGCTGCGTACGTAAAAAGGTACAAGGGAGTTACACGCGGATTACAAGTGGGTTATAACCTCATTGTACCTCTTGTGTAACTCCCGTGTACAAATGGATGAAATAGAAGTGCGTGAGTTACGAGTGAAGCTTACACGGAGTTACGAGGAGTGCTATAACACGCTCAGAACCTCCTTGTAACCCTCGTGTAACCTCCTTGTAATCTATTACGCACGCAGCTCCTGCGTACGGTTGACGTACGCAATTTTTTTTCGTATTTGAGGTGACAGTGTGGCTGTAGTATGATGTCGCTTCACAGTATTTTCTATTTGGTAAAATTATTTTTTAGTTGTGTTCTAAAAAAACTACAGTTACAAATAATATTTTTCTCATAACTATCTGCAGTGGCTGCTAGAAAGTTGTGGTCCAGTTGTAAGAAAAATTTTTTTTTTTTAATGAACAACTTTTTAAGCTGTTTCGTAGTTGTTTCTTCAAACAACTACAAAGAAACAACTGCGGCTGCTCCAAAGAGATCATAAATAAGTTAATAATTTGATTTAAAATTCAAAATTTTGTTCAATTTTTTTAGAATTCAAATGAGTCTAGATTTAAGACGGGAGCTCCATTCAACTGTAGCCGACGAGCTATTAATTTTTTTAATATTTATATTATCCATTCACAGTTTAAAATAGTCAATAAACCCCTCAATTTTTATGAATTTACACTTCCATACCAAAATTTTATTTTCCTGCATACATCACACATCACATGTGCATACAAAAGTGCATTTAACTTTTTTAAAAGTAAAAAAAGATGACATCTTTTATGTGAAGGGAAAATATTAATTGGTCTGAATGTGATTGGATATATAAATACGTAGAATTTGAGAGGTATCAGATATTCATGTAAATGCCTCAACGAAGAAAAAACCTATAATCACTTTCTATTCTTGAGTAATTAAGGCAAAGAGAATGTAAGAATCGACATAAATCAAGAAGAAAGACAAAGATTGACGAGGTTCGACAATTTGCCTACTTCATCGGAAGCAGAGCGGCGTGTCACGCTCCCAAAAGAGCTCTTTTGGGTGCGTGACAAGTAGTATCACAGCGGGGTACTGCCTTCTGAGTGTGGGGACTCTCCACGGTGTAGGACCCTCAATGAAGCAAATCCGTGACGAGGGTGTCACGTGATTGGGTGGAGGAGAATGTCAGGGACATTTAGTCCCACATCGGTGAGTGTATAGCCGAAAGCGCAGAGATATAAGCTTCGAAATTGTTCACCTCTCTTAAGAACTCTTTCGGGAGCGTGACAGTCGGCTTTCTTTGATTTCACAAAAAGAGTACAAATCCCCTTAGAGTTATGATATGTAATTACAAAATTCCCATATACCTTACTGCAGGGGCATTGTCCCCACACCCCCAACCCACATAACAAAACTCCCCTCAATTGGACAGATACTTCCGCTCCACTCTGCTCGTGAGCTCTGCTAGGTTCGCTCGCTGCGCTCGCTCGTTCGCTTCGCTTCATTTCGCTCCAACATCTGTCCCTGATCTCCAAAAGAAGAGATACCACTATGCCAATTTATGGCCTCTTTGTTGGTTCCCAGAGGTAATTAAATAAGTAATTTAATCTCTTAACCCACTGATTGTGTGAAGACATATATTCAAAAAAGGTACAGAAGAAATAATAACTTCTGAATTGAAACTTTACAAAACCCAAAAACGAAAAACAACAAGTGACAGAATACATCTTAAACAAACAATTGTTTGAACTGTTTGATTATAATTATTCTCATTACCCAAACCCTTAGAAGGGCTGGATATGATACACTATACTATTTTCCTCGTTTTACCCCTTGGTGCGTTAATTTATAAATGCACTTTGATGAAATTGACTTGATTTGCTAAGAGAACTCATTGAATTGGTTTGCTGTCAGTGGTGCATTATGCTAGCTTATCAAACTGGCTAAATAAACTGGTCGGACGAATTGGCTCACGGAACGAGTTGGCTAAACTATCAAGTTAAGCTGGTTAGGCTAAATAGATTAGTCAAGTTGTCATAGATAAGTTCACAGTGGATCCACCAACTTTTGATCATCATATTGCCAAACTTATAGCCCTTGCAGAGTATTTGCACACCATGGATTGGCCACTTATTGTAGGGGCTTCGACTCTTATAGAGCCTTCACTTTTTCAACCTAAGTTGGACAAGTTTAAAGGAATGTGTGCTTTGCCAATTCTTGTCCATATTAATTCAGATCAGAAGTGTATCTGTACAATTAAAATGGAAAGAAGCTAAATGAGGTTGATATTTTTTTTAACTGTCCAGTTCACTTTTAGGTGATTTTTGGCTGCAATTCAGATTAACGTTAAATAAGATTAATCAAATCATATGAATTCTTTCATAGAAATCAAGCTTTTCAACGGTGATATAATTTCTCTAAGGATCTGTTTGGGATAGTTTTCAGCCAAGTTTGCTTGTCAAACAGCTACAAAAAATTTGGTCTGGTGAACTGCTTTTTATTGCTTTTAGAAATTTTTGTGGTAGAAAGCTATTTTTTTCATTATGAGCTATTAAAGTGTGGTGGTTGCCAATATTTTTTATAGTTCTTTTTAAAGTCTCAGAAGTGCTAGTATGTCTATTTATATGTCTTCGTATAATTCTTTTATTCGAATAAATCTCTCTCCGAGATGATTATAAATGATTCAAAGAGAAGCGAGATCAGAAGAAATGAAATACGGCAAGAGATTGACAAACAATTAAAAAGAAACAAGCAGAATGTTTATATATTGGTAATCATGTGTGTTGGGTCGAGAATATGCGTCTGAACAGAATCAAATCAAAGTACCTCGAAATACAACATCCACGAAGAGAATGCCTATATAAATCATCCATAGCTAGAAAACAAAAAAGAAGTCGTGAGTCTCCCAGAGGAACACATCTCTCTGGTTAATTACATCTTAGGGGATACCTAAGAATACACTTGATAAAGGAAGTTTTATTTATATTATCATGAACCTGGAGAAAAAGCCATCAAAGGATGGTTATCTCAAGTAGGAGCATCTCACCGACGGTGACCCACTCATAAGTGAGGCCTTGATGCCATTAACTGGTCGAGTTGACAGGAACAATCCTATGCGTCAAAGCTTATTGGGCCATGAGGGCAGAGGGTGAATCATTGTATCCCAGATGGGAGGCTTGCACAACGGTTGTAGGGGCCATCAAGAAGACATCAACGAAGTTGCAAAGGAAGATAGAGCTTAAAGGGGCTCACCAAAGGAAGGGTAGAGTTGTCCTAAAAGGTAGAGGCAGCTGGGTTCGCATAGCACAAACCCATCATTCCAAGCATCTAGGGCCCAAAGTTTATCTGCTCGTGATGGTAGTAAACCTAACACGTTTAGATGTCTCCAGTTAGTAATCCGTGAATTATGTCATTCACGGGGACTTTGGTAGCCATAAGGTCAAGAAAACAACACTATATCTTATGACTATCAGGTGGAGCTCCAAGTGGTAGGACATATACTTGTGGAAAAGGTAAGTTTGCCGCTGGAAAGGAATGTAAAGAGAGGTTCAGCTAGAAGGCTTGAAACGCTCCCAACAAAATGACTTACACACATCTGAGTCGGGAGCCTTCTAACACCCTAAACAGACTATACAATCACTTAAGTAGAAATCTATAATGGGCCAGTCAACTTGGAGAAGCACATAGATTTCTCTTTGCAACATGCAATATGAATGTAATTATTTACCACAATCTTAAGTGGAGGTCCTATTAATGGGGTGATAGGCATGCATGCAACACATCTAAAACCCGGCCTGAAGGTCATGCAAGAAAGAAAGTGCAAATTTTAAAGTCTTGAATATTGTACTCCTAAAATTTTCAACACCTTAAATATTTCATTAGGATTTTTGTAGCTAATTTAGAATTTTAAAGCCTAAAGGGCTTATATTGCATTTATCATGACACACATCCTAGACAAAAGCATAATACAAAAAGGGGTGAAGCCAATCCTAATATAAAATCATGCAAGAAAGCAAAAAATCAACTCAAATATAAAATAATAAAAAATCGGTGCCACTAGGTTGGCAACATATCCCAAAAAAAAAGAGTGATCTCACTCCGCATGTACATTCTAATCCTAATGCTATACTTCAATATCAAATGCAGAATTAAGATACAATACACGAACTGTTGCTTCTGGTCCGTTGTCACTTGATTTCCACGTAAAATGCCTCAGAACCCCTACTCGTATTTTATTTCTGCTACAAGACCTCCTAAGGACTCCAGAAAGCACACAAGAAAAGTAAAAAAGAACTCGACATGCAAGAATAACATGTTAGCATGGAAAGCTATCTACATGTAACGTGTCTGAACCATGTCTGGCGGGAGGAGTTAAGCGGCACCAACAAGAAGGGGTTAGTATGTAATCATTGCATTAGTCCTACCTTTATTAAAAATGTGTGTGTGTATGTTTAGGCATGACATCGTGCAGAAGACCATCCTAATATACTACCATGAATAGAAAAATCAAAGATCATGCAAGTACATAAAAAACACAAAAGGTGATGTTTGGCTAGGGCAACCAAACCAACATAGAATTATTGTCAATGCCTCAAAAAAGGCTTCCTAGCATCCCAGTTCTATCCTAGCATACCATCTACCGAGAAGTGACTTAACCAGCATCTAAGTGCAGGTCAAGTCTCTAGCTGCATATGACTTTAACGGGGTTGCAACACTACTCCCATCTGAAAGATCTAAGGGATTTAAAGCATGTCACAAGAAAGGGGGTGACATTTTAAAACAAGTGGTCTCACGTAGGGCCAAACATATATAATTTTAAAATAAGTGGATAATACTTCTAATGACAAAAATATCCATTTTTATACTATAAAATAAAATTCGCTAATGTCAGATCCGGAGAAATTAAGTGATGTACTTTAGAGTCATTGGATTTTTAAAGCAGTTATATTAATTGTTATACGTGATACAAAAACTTGCATTTCTCGTTGAGGCATCCTCGCAGGCAATGCTAGTTTGCGTATCATAAATGGGTCACTCTTCTAACTACTAAGACAAGTCATCGAGGTAACTGGGCAAGCATACGACATGCAAAAAGACTACATTATGATTGTTCGATCGAAACAAAAAATAAACACAACAGGGGCTATAAGGCAAAGCACACATCATGCAAGTGAATACAAGGATGCATATATGCAAAATGACACACAAACGAGATGTACTAGTAAAATATGCTACTTTTAATGAGGAATTAAACCTGCTCAGAGACTCAAGGTGACATGCAACAAGCAGACACCGGTTACGAGTGAGTCTGCATTAAGTAAAAGGATACATATAACAAGGATTTATACCTTATCCAAGAGGTACTCATCGAGCACACATGCAACAAAATATGAAATAGACATAAGAAATGTGGAACGTATGACATGCATAAATGTCAAGCATGCGACATACAAATGGAATGCATACAGAAATGCTTGGTTCCAAGCATAGAGGGCTACGTGATTCATACAAGTTGGAACCACATACATAGATGTGTCGGTCAAATTTTATATTTTAGTGTTTTGAAAATATAACTTTTGATTTAATATGCATGTAATTTTGATTTATGAAAATTGTATTTTTTTAATTTTGAAAGTTGAGACTAAACAGATCTCATATATCTAATAGTTTAGATTACCGAGCATAATACCACAAGTGATATACCATCTTGAAGGATGAGCGTATCACTTATTAGTAGGCTTAACTATTAAACTAAGAAGTTTATGACTTTATTCTGGTCTGAAAAATTTATGGCCAAAAATTCTCGTATCAATTAATCCTTGGGTTTAGATTAATTTGTGTTATTAATTTCCTATAGAGGCAAGCTTCTATAGATAATTACATCATAAATGATCGAAGTCACTTAAGAAAACTCTTGATTAAGATCAGGGGTTTCGTCTTTAAGAATTCAACGTTTAGCTTTCCACAATTACTTGTGGGAAAGTCAAAGGGAATGAATCAATTTGGAACAGTCATTTTTGAAACCCAAAGGAACTGAAGAAAATTTAGTAACATCTCAAACTAACCTATAGTTTGACTTTACATCTTTGAAAAGAAAATTATTTGAGTTTCAGTCCTGTGAATTATTTAGACATTCGGGACTTATATCTGCATGTAATATGTAAATACCTGAGAAAATAAGAGGATATACGTTGTACTAAACAACGACCTCGGAATCATAAACAATCTATGGCTTATATTGTGCAACATGCAATCGTACAAAGTCTTAAAAGATAGTGCAAGGATTTACGTTGTACTAAACAAACAATATCAAAGTCCTATTGGCTTATATTATTTAATTCTATGAAATGTTAAAATTGAGACTCCTCCTTCCACTTTTAGTTGTCGTGTACATTAATCATCGCTCGAGCACGTCGTTGACTTATTCCAAGAAAAGGAGAGGAAAGATAAAGCATATCTTAAACAACTTATTACATATATTTATTGTGTTCTTGTACAATGTATTTTGAGTTAGCGTTTGTCGTTGTAAAAAATAATTCAAGAAAACATGGGATATTTAAATTACGTTAAGCGATAAAGGTCAAAATTCTATGATTCTGTCATTCCGAAATCACTATTTAATTTTAGATTTACTTCGTTTAAACAAGCTATTAAACTCATTTAGCCAAGAGAATTCTCGTTAGCAACTATAGCTTACCTCATATGAGAGATCCTCGTAAATCCAAAGAAGGGTGGATTATTATTATGTTATTATTAGTATATTGATGTTTAAAAACATTACTTGTAGTTTTGAAAATGTTTTGTTATGAAATTTTGAATGTTATCTAAATTATTATTTTGCCACAGGTGTATATGAGTTATATGTTATAGGGTTACACTCTTAAACATATGCCCTATGTTTACTATCCTTAGGTACTATACAAACATGTCAGAAACACAGTAAAGAATAACATATTAATAATAACACAACTATGAGAAAAGATGCACAGTAAAGTGCAGTAAAAGAGATAAGGCCGGTACATACCTGCTGCCTCTGTTGATGCTTAAATGAATTGCAATTAAATATCACAAGTGTATATAAAAGGTTAAGCAAATAGTTGAAATTTAAATATAAAAATACTTTAAGCAAGTATGTTTTCATATATAAAAAAAATAAGTGAAAAGCATATGGAAGATCAAAATGAGGTATAAGAATTTAAGTTTGGGGATAGGATCAGTATTTTAGACTTTTCATTCATCATAATCCCACAGGCAACCAAGGCTTCAACGTGTACATACCAATATTAAATAGTAGCTACCAGAAAGACACTCTAAGGTCGAATTCCTATGAGTTGACAGAGATGTGAACATGTAAAAAGGTAAGAATCTTCAACTATAAGTATCGTATGAGTGTAATGTTCATGTATGTAGTGATATAGTTTCAAGATTTCCAATAATTGATATTATAAAGCAAAGATTCACAAGTCATACAAAACTAGGGTTAAAGCCACCAATAAGCTAAAGAAGTAAGAATGGCAACTACTAATTAATTATAGGGTATTAAAAAGTTTTAACTCTATAAGCATGAATATTTCCTTACACATCTTGCTCATGTCCCACAAACTTTTCAACTTATAATTCAATCTAATAATCCATGTGTATCTAATAATTTTAAATATTTCACATTAAGAGATTGAAACAAATAAATTTCTGAAAAATTCTATATTATCGATCTTCCACTTTTGAGCTCAAATTTTGAGTGTGCGTGTTTGTGTGTGTGTGTGTACGCGCGCGCGTATTGTGCTTCGTTATCTAGTCAACCATTAAGAATAAAATAAATCATTTGAAGCCATGCACATCATTTTAAAGAAAGATAATAAGTGTCCCGAATTCCATGTTATTAAATATTTTTCATACATACCGCCTAGTTCCTATGTATATATATGTATGTATAGATATATATATATATATATATATATATATATATATATATATATATATATATATATATATATATATATATATATATATTTGTGTGTGTGTGTTTTAGGAAAGATTGGGTTTAGTTTAATTGATGGGACGGTTGGACTAAGGTTTGTGAATTAACAAAAAACTTTGATTCATTTTAATTTTTATTTTAAATTGGTTTCAAGTTTTAATTTTGATTTGAACTTAGTTTTAATTAATTGATTGAATTTTGGATTATTAAATAGATCTGATTTTGAATTAATTTAATTTTAAATTTGGTTGGTATTAAGGTGATTTAGTTTGGAGTTCATTTGTTTAATTTAAATTGATTAAATTTATCTTCACATTCTTATTTTTTAGATTAATTTTCATTTTGAATTGGCCTTAACATAATTTTTTGTCCAAGACAAACTATAAATAGGTTAAACTTGTCTTAAACTAGAGAAGTGGGCTAAAAAAAAACTAAGCCTGCTGAGGCAAGTTCAACAAGGCTTTTATTAGATGGATAAGTCAATAGGTTGGCCTAACCAATCTAGTTCACAAGACGAGTCAAAAGAATTAATTGGCACCTAATGCTTTGAGGTTAGGTCCCCTATGTTCAAAATGTCTTGGGTCCATGGACTTCCTAAAGGTACTCAAAGAATCAAAATTACACTCAACTCCTAATTTTTATTGACCTAAAAATGATCATGTAAACATCAAAGATTATGTGGTAAAGATCAAACCCAGTTCATTTTAAACTAAAGGGAGTAAGGGTATTAGCTTATTTCTCAGTTGGTTCTAACCATCAACTATTCTTCTAGGGAAGCTAACTAAGAAATTCTTAAGGCTATATCCTATACTCTAGGGATAAGTTAGAAGAGAAATTTATAAATCATAAAAATGAAGATCAATAATATTTATATATAGAGAAGAAACTAATACATGAGAGGGACATTGAATGAATGAACATGAAAGCGAAAGTTTGAGGGAGGGAGGGAGAGTAAATAGACTAAAATGTTACTTCTAATATTAGCTGTGTAGTAATGTTGACAAATTTTGGTACCTATATTTTTTGAATATATGCAAGAAAATATTGTTGAATGGGTAGAAAGTATTGACTTAATGAAATAATTTATTATAGTTTCTCTTAAAATGATTTGATGTTAATTATATAATGATCATGTTTAATACCTTCTTATTTCAATATATTTTTTAGTTTAAAGGGAAAGACTATGTGAACAAATGCTCCTTAATTTTTTCATTTTTATGGCTTTTATGAAAGATGTTTAACACAATGATAATGTAATATATTACTTTATTAAATATTTAATAATCTAGTTTATTGCATTCCCTGAAAGTGGCTCTATAATAGTTTATCTCTAATTAAAAAATAATTCAACTATGTCATAATTTAAATTGCCACAAACCTAGAACCAAAAATAAACCACCAATTTTTACCATTGTAAATTTAAAAAAAATATGACAATAATATTACAAGTAGTTTAATCATTTAAATATTCAAAATTTATAGACTTATAATAGTTATAAACCATATAACATAAAAAATTATTAACCATTATAAATTTTTAATGATTAAAACGATAACTAGATACACACTATAAGTGCTAATTATAACAGTTAAAATTGCTAAAATTGAATGTATAACAATATTACTTTTTATAACAATTATAACCCTACTATAAAAAGAATTTATCATTCACAACTATATTGTATGAAATTTTGACCAACCAAGTGTTTACATGGAGCTAGTTCAAGAAAATTCTTAGGTTCTATGAACTTAATTTATGGAACTAGAGCTAATTATGACAATCAAAACATTATACATTCTAGATCACCATGTTTATTCTATGAGTAAACTCACTATGAAACTGATAAGATTATTTCTTGGTTAAGGAATTAGAATGTTCCATTATTTATAGCTCTCAAGAAATTACATAAATTCATTTGGGATTTAAATATGAGAAATTAACTCAAGAATTCAAGTAATATAATATAATACATAAACTCTTGAATAATCATATATGTAATGTTATTCTACTTTGCTAGACAATAAGCATTATAGAATTAAGCTCAACAAAGTATTTAATGGAGCAAGTATAAATTATTATACAACTGAAAAAAGTTATCATTGGTTCTTATATCAACATCTCCAAATCTTAAACAATTAGTGTTGTTTTATCAAATGAACTTTCTCAGAGAGAATGATTTTTAACAAGCATTTAGAGGCTCAAAATATGTGATAGATTTTTGAAGTTGTATGTTGAGCTCATTGAATTCAAAGAAGAATGAGCCAATATTATTAATCAAAGCCAAATTACTCACATTATTGTTAATTTTTTTTATTTCAACTATTAGTATGATGAGATGAATCACCAAGCACATGGTAAAATGGCATATATAGAGAAAGTGTTTAGACATTCAAGACATGTTGATTTATGTGTATATATCATAATGAATCTAAAATTGATTAAAATTGATTAAAATTGTTCATGATTTATTTTTCAATATATGAAATGTATGTATTTGACACCTCCATAATTCAATGATATCTTTTATTCTCATTGATACTATTTTTACAAGTAAAAATAGTTTTAACAAATAAACATAAGTGTCACTAATTAGATCCACAATTAAAGCTAAGGGTGAAAGAGTTGTCATAGTCACGTGTAACCTTGTGCCAAATCTTACTAACTATAACCTTGAATTAGTTAAAATTAATAGAGTCATTCAACTAAGGCCCAATCAATGATAAAATTTTGGCTAATTTTTATGGATCATATAATGGAGGATGGGGCCGATTATTAACCTTTTTCTAACCATTCAAACCAAAGCAGAGTTTATACACTTAGGGGTTGTTTGATTGGCCGAAAAAGTAATGCAATATAAAATAATTGTAATACATGAGTAATGTATTGTATTTGAAATACTTTAGAGTTGTTTGATTCATTGTTAAATGAGGAGAGGCGGCCAATAATGAGTTGCAGGGGTGAGGACAATAACAACATATTATATTGAGGTGTGAATTTGGAAATCGATTCAGTCTAACGAATCTCAAATACAAAGAGAATGAACTAAGGACTGAATTTTTAATACAATGCTATTTTATATTGAATTTAAAATTCTTCCAAACCAACAGTTGAATTTTCAAATTTCTTGCTTTAGGAATGTAAGGCACTGATAATGTTTTGACTAAATAGCCTCAAGTCCACATCTTTGCCATCCAACATGATTTCTTTTCTTTTGTGGATGTAATACAAAGTCTTCAATTTTTTTTCAAAGTTATGATCTAGATCTTCATAATGTTCTCCCTATTAACTTGTGACACACGTAATTGCTTTCAACATATTAATTTTTCTTTCTTATGGGGCATCTAAATACATATCACCCATATTTACATATCAAACATCTATATTATATCTATATATATATATATATATATATATATATATATATATATATATATATATATTATATATATATTATAATAACTTTAAAGTCACAGTCTTAAATATGTTTTAAAAAAGGAATTTTTAAATATAGGGACCTCAAATTATATTTATTATATATAGAGATCCAAAAAAATAATAATAATTTACACCCACTCTTTGTTAAGTCTCTGTCTTATCTCTTGGGATAAATGGAGGCGGCCTCTACAAGGGAAAATTATTGTATAAGGACAACAAATGTAAATTTTGCGTACTGCAGATTCAAGCTGAAGACTTACCAAAAGCAAGAAGCGGTCCGCTCTTTTAAAAAACTACCTAACTAAGTATATTACAAGCGAAGCAAGATCTCACTCGAACTCCGTACGTAAATTTACGTATCCTGATGAAATAAGCGCTCCCCTACTAAAGTTCTAAACCTGTGAACTAAATTCATCACCACATCCTTTTTATTTAGCAGCAACGCAGCAAGGAGGAACCAAGCATGAAACATCAGTTCCATGCACCGTCGCCTCCTTCCAGACCTTTCGTTCCCTTATCAAGTCTGCCGACCGAAAGTTCACCCGTCTCAGGGAGATTCAAGCAACAACATCGCCGGGATCTCATAGCTACTGCCTTTAAGCGGCGGGAGATGGACCGGATCGCCTCGTGCATCCAGCGAACTAGTGAGGCTGACCTGGGTCCGTTTATTTGAAAAAGGAAGTCGGATATAAAAAAAACCACAGAAATTGTAAAAATTGAATACATAGAAAAAAAAAAAGTAACAAATTAAAAAAGAATCTCTTACTCAAATTATAATTAAAAACATATAAAATGCATGAAAAAATTACAATCAAAATTCTAATCTATTCCAACTTTATAATCCTTTCGTGTCTCGATTTACTTCCTTTAATCCTTAATCTCATTGAACATTAAACCAACACCTGAATATAAATAAAGACTAACGTGGACATTGTAGGCCAGCGACCTAGCATTAGGGGCGTAAACGATCCGAACACTAATAAATATAGCTTGTGTTCGTGTTGTGTTCGGTTGAAATTTAGTTTATTTGAAATAAGTTTGTGTTTGAAATTGTTCGTGAAGTCACAATTCGTGTTCATTTCTTAACGAACACGAGCCGAACACGAGCCGAACACGAGCTATCACTAACGAAGCACCTAGCTTGACAGCCCCAATATTAATATGTATAAATAATATATTATATTAATTATATAACATATATTATATATACTATTAATATAGTATATTAATATATTATTATTATTAATTTATTATATATTATAATTTATAATTTTTTTTAAATATCATAAATTTTTTATATATAATTATTTTAAATTATTTTATATTTCGAACAATAACGATTCGAACACGAACGAACGCATAACTGTTCATATTTGATTCGTTTAACTAATCGAACGAAAAAAATTGTTCGTGTTCATTTCGTTTACTTATCAAACTAATCGAACACGAACTCCTTAATAAACCGAACACGAACTATTCGTGAAAAACGAGCTTTTTTTACAGCCCTACCTAGCATTTATCGAAAGCCAGCCCAATAAATTGCATCATCTCGCAAGAAAAAAGTAATATGTTCATAAAACCTACCTATGCTTTCAAATATTTAATGCATGTATAAACCCATATCCGCTCGTAAATCTGTTCGTGTTCGACTTGTTCATAGCTGGAGCTCAAAAAATGTATTTGCAGATGGCTTCCTTATTTAACGAATAAATTGAATACGAACTACTTAACGAACAAAACAAAAGTGGTTGAGGTGATGAATAATCAATTATACGAAGAATCAATTAAATTTATTATATTTATTTTAAATTAAATCAAAATTTTAAATTTCATTTTACTTTTCAAACATTAGTTGCTCAAATTTAAAATGATATATCACCGTCAATCACGTGATGAATATGTAATTTATCCTTCTCATTACGCACCGAAGGGGAAGATCATTATCCTCTCGTCACCGCACACTCTTTATCAGAAAGTCCATCGTGAACCACGTTAGCTGGAAAGCAGTGGGCTGCGAGGGGCCAAAAATACTATGCACCAACAGTGAACAATACACCTACAGTAGAGTTGTTAACCCTTCGATATGATTTAAGATTCGTGTAGAGATTAGGGAGATCCTGTGTGCTGGCCTTTAAAGCAGATTACAGGACTGGTAAATATTGCTATTAAAGTTCTAGTTCTGAAGAAATGATTAACGATCTTACACGTAAAAAAGATCTGTAATCATATAATAATAAAGTACCCTTTGACGTGCTCAACTCGTATAAATAATATTGATGAATATTAAATCCCAATTTGTGTTTTGTGATTGCGCTCTTATATGGAGTTTGGGCAGTTGAGAATGTAGGTGCGGTTCGATTGAGTCTCTCGCCATAATGTGTCGGTTGACTCCAACAGGACAGTTGGTCATTGAATGAATGGTTTAGACCATGCCATTTTGATCTGACACCTCAATCACCCAACCACTATCATCGACCGCTCGATTGCTTTGAGATTCGTGTCGGCAATTCTAAAGTTTACATATTAGTTTCCTGAGTTTCCTGTTCCTTGACAGTTACAGCAGTGGTAAGGATAGATAAACTATATTAATAATCAGTGGCGCTGAAGTCAAGAAACATTACTTGAAAATTAACTTTCCTTTGGATTTTGTGCCTAGCATGCTCTATAAATAGTCATAGGCTTGGCATGGCAACTATCGCTGTCATTTTTCCTAGTTAGCTGAGTTGCATCATGAATGATGGATCGAGTCGGATCACCGTGGACCGCAGAATTCTTGCCAAGGAGGGATGCGAACCCTTGATCTCTACAAAGAAGAACATAGATAGGAAAGGGAAATGGTCGAGTCCGAACCTTCGTCGGTTGATCAAGTCGACTCATCTGGAGATCCAAGGGGCGAAAGCCAAAAGTCCCTCGTTAGGGGGCCGTGACCCTTGAGTCTGGCATGGGCGTAAGTGCAAGGCCCAACAGGCCCTGCTCGTTGAAGGCGTTAAGGCGATCGAAAAGGACCTGTGGGAGGAGCGATTGTCATCTCTCCTTAAATGATCGCTACTCCTCAACCACAACTGTAGGATGGTGTAGGTACCTCAGAGCAAAAGGGAGAGAAGCCCTTTAAGACCCTTCCTTCTATATATAGAATTATGGGCATGTAAAACCTTCCTTAGTTGTTGATGGCTCAACAATTTTTGATATTATTCCAATGTATATGAATCGATCAATTCGGAGGACTGACAGGACGGTGGGCCGGTGAAGGATGCTGCAAAGTCCGCCCCCAACTACAGTAGTTAGTCTAAAAAATTTACATTGCACTGGCAATCACTTCGAAAGGGCGTCGGTCCCCCGACCCTTTGTCCGCCACCGACTCTAAACAGGAGTGAATAAAATGGTTGTCATCTTCCTTTGGATCAATGGAGCAGCAGACAAAGGGGTCCAGGCCCTTGGTAGTGATGTTTGATTTTTCGGAAGGGAGCGGCCAGAGGTTCGACTGCAGATTTTTGACATGATTTATCATCCCATATGGAGAACATGGGCTCAAATGTATCGGCCTTGCAGGCAGAGGTTGCCACCTTATGTAGTGGGTTAATTGAGGTGTTGCGCAAGATGGGGGAGCTTCGCAAGTCGAATGACTAGAGCAACTTCCAATGATAGGCTAATCAAATATATCAGATTAGGCTAGGATGACAACTAGTCATGAAAATGCTAACTCAGAGGGGGTCTTTTCCAACTGAGGCGTTGGAGGACCCATTCATAAGCCACTTTGTTCTATACATTAAATAATATTAGTTGAAAATGAAACGACATTTGAATAACTTTGAAAAGATGTTTGGTGTGACAATTATTATTATGTAATGCCTCATTTTATGATTTCATCTTATAAGTAGGGCTAAGTACGTCTTCTTTTTTTTTTACGTACCCTAGTTTCTTTCTTTGTGCTTCCAATCTTTCTTTCCATTTTGCCTTTCGGTCATCTTCTGTTCTTTAAAATGTCTTTGAAACATTCTCATACCATGTTTGGCTCCGTCAAGGGTGTTTATCCTTCATTGTTGATGGAGAACGAAGTGAAGGAGTTGCAGAGGAACTACGTTCTACACGATAGCATCGCTCTTCGGAAGATGTCGGAGTCGGCTCGAGCTATAGAAGTCAAGGGAAGGAATCTAGTCTTTTATTGGAATCAGTTCAAATATGGCCTCTGATTTCCTCTATGTGACGAGCTCTAGAGTGTCTTCAATACATATGAGGTTATTTTAGCGCAAGTACTGTTAAACTATGCAGCTGCCATAATAATCTTCGTCCATTACTATCATCGGAACAGTAGTTCATTATCGATCGACCTATTTAAGCATTTTTTTTTTAAGGTTGATAAGGAAGGCTTTGTCATGTATTTGGAACAAGAACTCCACTTGTTGGGAGTGGAGAATAAAACAAAGGATTGAAAGAAGAGTTTGGTTTTGTTCTTGCACTGGTGCCTAGGGTCCGGACAAAGCTGTCCAAGCGAGTGGTGCACAGGCAAATGTCTCTTCCTTTGAGCATGGAAGTTTCCACGATGATGTTGATTAGTCTTTATCTCTTGGTGCCCAGTATGCTGCCATGACAACGGTTCCTATAGCCGCAATGACAGAGGATCAATGGTGTCTCTCAGACATCAAGGAGGCGACCAGAGCAAAGGTGGGGAAGGACAAGCTAGTCATTAAACACAAGAAGCATAGGTGTCTCCTAGAAGTATGTAATTCCATAGGAGATGAGGGTCCTCTCCCTTACGGTGTGGCCTCGATATACATTGTCTATGTGTCTGACACTAGCATTGTTGTTCAAGGTCAGGTGACCAGCAAGGTTACTTCTATTCCTCATAAACATGCTTCTCACTTTTTTGATATAAGGGAAGGTGAAGGGAGAGCATCCTAACCTAAAGGGGTTCTGAATGAAGCCACAGATAGCCCCATCTTCTTAAAAATTTTACGCATTGTCAGCCCCCACCACTCCAACAGATTCGCAGACCGGGAATTCTTCCTTTGTCGCCTTGTTTGTAAGAGCTGAAGTTAGTTGGGCTACCTCTATTGTCTTGTCCAGATTTTCATCAGGAGAGCTGGCTTTATCTTCCAAGGTCTCGCCTTCCCCTATGGTAAAAGGACCCTTCGGTGGGGGAAGGAACCGATGAAGGAGATAGATATCCCATGTCCTCCACCTTTAAAGAGAGGTTGGAAAGCATTCGCATGGGAGCCCATGCATTAGGGCACTAGGGGGACATGGCTCAGGTCTGGCAAGCTATTTCGTCTACTGGATCAGTCTTTAGATTGGTATCTATAAACGAGCGAGAGGATCCTCACCCCGGTTTTGCTGGATCTACTATGGTCTAAGGAACTCGGTGGTACCCTATGGAACTTTAGTTGTGGGGTACTCCTACATAATGTAGACTTGGGGCAGTTGATGGTTGCACAAAGTACACATATTCTAGACATAGTCATGATCGAATAAGAGGGATCTTTCGATAAGGCTCCCATAAGGAGGCTTCATTGGAGGCAGACCATAAAAGGACCCACGACAATTGATACCTCCTGAAGCTAAAGCTTGACCATTCTAAAAAGCTAATCTTGACCATTCGAAGAAGGAGATTGTCGATCTGAAGGAAAAGATTGCTTCGTTAGTTTCCAAGGAAGAGCATGAGCACGGCCTGGTGAAACATCTTAAACTTGGGTGGAATTTTCCATTCAACAATTCGTTCGTCACAGCTTGGTTGACCCTAAATTCTCTGATACGAAAGATTTCTCTACCCTAACCCGGAACAAGTTGACAGAGAGTCCCGAAGAAGTGGACGGTTCAGGCAACGAAGAATAATCGACCAACCATTAGGGTCCTACAAAATGAGAATTTCTTCCCTCCCACCCCCTATTTCTTAAATCAAAAGGAAGATGTTTGTACCTCTTTTTCAGACAAGGAGAAAATTTTAGCCATTTTTGCTTTATCTATTAGTGTTGGTTGTGCTTTGACTGATCGTGGACTCATTTGTCAGTCAATCTGCCACATGGGTTGGTCGATCGAGAGGTTTCATTAATCTCATTCAGTGAATTTTCACCTCCATAGAGACAAGCATCTAAGGTGGCCTTTGTTACATATTGTGAATCTTGTCGCTGGTGTATCTGTCGGCGATGGAAAACTCGTCGCTTTCGATCTTCGCCAATTCCTGGGCTTCGTGTCAAATGTCAGAAGTCGTCAGCCTATTTATATTGCCCTAGTCTTTAATCCCTTTTTGAAAAGGGTGAGAGAAAAGGAACAAAATAGACAATCACAAGAAAAGGCAATGTGATATCTTTATAGGGAGAACTCTAGAATGTTTTTATCCTACTAGAAAAAATCAGAAGTCTGGTAACCAGAGATTTTTAGGTATTTAACCTATTCTGAGTTCTTTTTACTTCTCCTATAAAAGCAAGCTTCTACAGTTAATTACATCCTAGACAAGTCTAGTTTTGTCTAAGAAAACTCTTGATTAATGTTAAAAACTCATCTTTTTGAATATATTTTAGGAAAATAAACATACAAATGTTTTATTCTTAATGTTTATCTCATTTTTTCATGAGATATTATGTCATGAGGTATCTTCTATAAATATTTTATTATTTTTTTATGATTTTTATTTTGTCATGCCAAATGTCATATCAATGTTAATGTTTTTATTTTGTCATTGTTTTATTGTCATTTTGTTATTCTTTCTTCTTTAAGTTTGGTGACTATCCTAACAGTTCCAGTTTTGTTTTATTGATGGATATCCTAATAGTCCAGCTTGTTTTGTTAACGGCTATTCTAATAGTCAAGTTTTCTTGTTTTTGTTGTCATGTCATTTTGTTGTTTGTTTAGGTTTCATGGCTAACCTAAAAGTTCCAATTTTTTTATTTTTATTGTTTTCTTGTCTTTTTATTATTGATTTTATTATTATATTTTAATATCGGCGATCGTCCTGAAAGAAAAATCCAAACGAAATTTTTCTTCATCCTGAAAAGAAAATATCGTCAGAAATAATGTCGTAAAAATATTTTAATTTCCTAATAAAAATGTCTGTTGTTTCAGAGTTGTCGGATATCCAATTTTAGTTGAAATGTTGATTTAATATTAAAATTTGACTTTTTTATGTCAATTTATATCGATTTGGGTTTGATAATAATTTAGATTTAAGAATTAGACTTTTAAATTCAATTGTCATCTGAACTTAATAAGTCCAACCAATGAAGTTTTAGACTTAATGTCATTTAATTCTGAGTTGTTGAAGTTGATTTTAGATTATCACTTTAATAAGATTTTTAGACTCGATGTCATTTGAGCCTAAAGATTTGGTTATTAGATTTTTAGATTCAATTGCCACTTGAATCTAAATAAAATTTTTAGAGTCGATGTCATTTGGAGTCTAAAGGTTTAGAGTTGAGTCTAATAGAAATTAGACTTTGAAATTTTAGATTCAGTATTATTTAAATCTAGAATTTTTGAATTTTTATGTTGATTTAAGTTTTACTTGTCAGTTTTAAATTTAATTTTGTAGATTAAGTTTAATTTGTTAATTTATGTCTGAGTTGTGTCGATTTACGTCAAATTGTGTCAAGTTTGGTTGGATATGTCAATTTATGTTAAATTATGTTATTTTATGTTTATTTATATTGTTTTAGATTTCAATTTGAATTGATCTTAAGTTTTTCATCAGATTTGTGTTGAGTTAAGTTTAATTTGGGTCGAACTTAGGTTTTATGCTTAGATATGTCGAGTTAAGTTGAATTAAGTTTGATTTAAATCGAACTCTAAAATTTATGTTGGATTAAGTTTGATTTAAATTTATGTTAAGTTAATCTGAACTTAGGTTTAACTTAAACATAAGATTTAAATTGAGTTTGACTTAGGTTTAAATTAAATCTAAAACTTTAGGTTTGACTTAAGTTTAATACAGTTTGAATCTTAAGTTGGTTTTGGGTTAAATTAGGTTCAAGTGAACGTAGGCTTAAGGTTGACTCAAGTTCATATGAGTTGAACTCAAGTTAAATTTAAGTTTGAGTTACTTAAGGTTGATTGCTCTTAATTAGGATTGGTTTATAGTTAATTAAACCTAATTTGGGTAAGATTTAATTGATTGGTTAGACTTAATTAGGGTTAAGTCTAATTGGTTTAAAGTTAATTAAATCTAATTTGAGTAAGATTAAATTGATTAATTAGGCTTAATTAGGGTTATGCCTAATTGGTTTAAAGTTAATTACACCTAATTTGGGTAAGGTTTAATTGATTAATTTGGCTTAATTAGGATTAAGCCTAAATGGTTTAAAGTTAATTAAACCTAATTTGAGTAGGGTTTAATTGATTAATTAGGCTTAATTATGGTTAAGCCTAATTGGTTTAAGGTTAATTAAACCTAATTTGGGTAAGGTTTAATTGATTAATTAGGCTTAATTATGGTTAAGCCTAATTGGTTTAAAGTTAATTAAACCTAACTTGGGTAAGATTTAATTGATTAATTAGGCTTAGTTAGGGTTAAGTCTAATTGGTTTAAAGTTTGATTAAGTCTAATTTAATTAAGACTTAATGGATTAATTAGGTTTAATGGGTTAGACCTAATTAGGATTTAGGATTGATTAACTGCTCATTTGGGCAACTTATAAGTGTGGCGTTGTTTTTGAAAACGCCGCAACACTGTTTGTATTGAGCTTTTTCACAGCTTATTTGAAAACTCCATTTTCTAATTTGTGCTGTAGGCGGACCGCGGGGGTCCCCCCGCGGTCGGAGTATCCTTTGCTTTTTCTGTCTTTGAATTACCCCCGTACCCTTGTTCGGCTCTCATTCGCATCTCGCACCGTAAACCCTAGGCAGCGCCGTAAATCCTTGAGACCTCGCTTTCGCATCTCGCTCCAGTCCCCCTCTTCGGCTCTTCCGGTCTTCTCCCTCTGGTCCTTCGTCGCACCTCGTCAGATCCTCTTCGGCGCTTCCGGTCCTCTTCTTCTTCGGCTCTTCTGATCCTCCTCGCATTTCACATTATCTTCTTCGGCTCTTCCGGTCATCTGTCTTCTTCGGCTCTTCTGGTGAGATCCTTTGCTCTTGGTGAAAGCATTTTCTACCTAACAATTCGGCTCTTCTGTCTACATTAGCTTAGCCTCATTGTTACCTAACGATTCCTTGCATCTGCTCACATTCGCTATGAGTTTTGTTAATGCAAATGATAGAAAATTTTTTTTACTATTCTTATTTTCACTTCATTCTAAAGATATGAGTAGCTTCTTTCTTATGAATAATAGTTTTCTTCAAGTTGTTACATATGTTGATTCCCTTGCATCCAATATTATCAAAAAAGTATTTTAGTAGCTGTTCATCTTAATGCCTATTTCATCTGGAAAGAAAGGAATTTTAGGATATTCAACAATTCACTTCTTCCTGAAATCCCATTATTCAAATCTTCATAAGACTATTATTTTGAAAAATAGGAGATGAAAATTTAAACAATATATTCCAACTATTACTAAAGAGCTTTATAATCTATCAGGTGTTTTTAATAGTTTTTTTTTGAATTATTAAAGAGGTTGTAATCCCTTAAATTGATGTTTATTTGTTTCTTCAGAAATTCTTAGTAGACAATTGTATGTTTTGATGCTCTCATTCTTCTTATGTCATATGGATTAACAAGATTTTATTCTTTAATTGCTTATGACTTTCTGTATTTTTATTTTGTTTCAGTCAATCAATTTTACATTGATTGGCTTTATTCAATAAGAATGGTGAAAGCATTTTCAAATTTTTAATTTGGATTCTTTCATGTTTTGAACTGGATTTGGATTTAGTAAATTTTGTGAGGATCAAATACCTGGAATTGTTTGGCTTCACAATTGTTAAATGACGTTGAATTATGATAAATTGTTTGACTATGACATTATCTGAAATGGGCGAATTCAACCAAAATCCTTTATGTTCATAAATAATGAGTTTGCAATAGGATTTATTATATTTATTAGATTTCAAGTTTCTAATTTTCTGAATTTCTGTTTTGAGATCGTTTAAGCTATATTTATGTTTAACAATTGTGATAATGAATTGGGATCGTTTAGCTATATTTAATATTATCTGTTTTGAGATCGTTGAAGCAAAATGTCGCACAAAACAATATACCAAGCAGCTTATTTTGCATGTTCTCAGGGTCACATCTTTCTATTTCGTTCTACGTGTATGTTTTTTATTTTTAAATTATTGCTACATGTAGAATAATTTTAGGTTGAGGAGGCCATTATTATGTCTTCATGATATTTTCAAAGTATTCCTAGTGTACATTGTGTTATTTGTAAATTGTGTGATTAATAGCAGTTTTTGGGCTTATATTTTCTCTCACATAATGCTAATTTTATGATAGCTCGTTTCTCTCTCTGTCAACATGAGTAAACCTAGAGAGACCGGATTATCAGCCTTGTGGGATAGAGAAAGCACTATTACTTTTTGTGATATTTGTCTGAGGGAGATCAACTTGGGTAATAGGCCAACCACGCATTTTAGTAAAGAAAGTTGGCAGAATATTATTTCTAATTTCAACAAAGTGACTGGAAAGAATTATGATCGCATGAAACTAAAGAACAAGTGGGATCAGTTAAAAAAGGAGTGGAAAATCTGGACTGAACTTAAAATGGGTTCAACGGGATTGGTTTGGAATCCACTGAAACGAACAATTGATGCACCAGAGGCTTGGTGGGTTGAGACATTACAGGTAAAAACAAACCTCAGATTACTTATTGCATACATTACAATATTCAAATGAATTTAACATGAAATTGTTCTAATGTTACAGGTAGTGCCAGCAACAAAAAAATTCCAATATGAGCGGCATTGATCCAATTCTAGAGGAGAAGTTGGATGCTATGTTCATTAGGGTTGTCGCAACAGGAGCCCATGCTTTTATCCCAAATGACCATGCATTTGACAACTCATAACTGAATATTAAAATCGAGCATATTGGTGAGTCAGGAGAAGGGCCCAGCCAAATCAACACAGATGTTCAATCCACCGGTGAGACAAAGGGTCCCAGAGTGGAAAAAAAGAAAAAAGGAGTCGGATTCCTCAAAGCTACCATAGAGACAATCCTTGAATCATGCAAAGCTAGGTCTGAACCAGCAAAGAACAACTTAATTAAGGAATGTATTGAGCTCCTTAATGCACACCCTGGTATTAAGGAAGACAAAGCCATGTATTTGAAGTATGTTAAGGTGCTTGGAAACTCAAGTCGGAGATAATTTTTTGAGAGTTTAGACCCAGAATTCCAACTTGATTACTTGCGCTCTTTCATGAAAGATTGAATACTTTTGGCGTTTAGATTTTATTTACTATGGATCTTTGTATTATTTATTGTAATGAACTCTTTACTGTTTTCCATGGAGGCACATTAGTTTATTTTTTATTATATTATGCTTTGATGTTCTCACCCTTCATTCCACTATCTATGCATCGCTACAATTGAGTCATGTTATTTTAATTGATTTTTAAAAATAACTTATGTTTAGATCTCGTAGAATGGATGCAGAACAAGTTAGCCACAACCTCAAAATCGCTCTCCTCCTTGCCTTTCTCTATCATTACTATCATACACGTATTGATCGAACACCCTGTATGACATTGAGTTACATTGGAGATAGATGGGTTAGTGAGTTATTACGGGGCCACCCTACACGGTTTGCTAACATGTTTCGTATGACAAAAGAGATATTTCTCGACCTGCTTAATGAACTTCGGAACCACCATGGGTTGCACTGCTCTAGAAGAACCACGACAAGAGAGGTGTTAGCGATTACCCTATATATTTTATCCCATAACGAATCCATTAGATTAGCTATGGAGAGATTTCAACATTCCTCGGAGACCATCAATAGATATTTCTCAGTTGGTTTAAATGCACTAGTGAGCTTGGCACAGCATGTAGTTAAACCGGATGATCCAACATTCCAGTCCATTCCCAGACATATTGCAAATGACCCTCGATACATGCCTTTCTTCAAGGTATTTCTTTAACTTCAAATTAATTGACAGTAATGATATAAATGCTGATGGAGTACTTTCTCAAACACAGGACTGTATTGGAGCTATTGATGGAAAACATGTCGATGCAAGGCTGTCTGCTATAGAAAAGGTTGCCTACATCGGACGTTGTGGATCCCCAACACAAAATGTAATGGTCGTGTGTGATTTCAATTTGTGTTTCACCTTTGTAATGGCTGGATGGGAAGGTAGCGCACATGATAGCCATGTTTTCAGGTCTGC
Source organism: Papilionanthe hookeriana x Papilionanthe teres (assembly GCA_022702705.1). NCBI lineage: Eukaryota > Viridiplantae > Streptophyta > Magnoliopsida > Asparagales > Orchidaceae > Papilionanthe > Papilionanthe hookeriana x Papilionanthe teres. The sequence goes on along the minus strand of CM040428.1, from coordinate 62,123,643 downwards.
CATAAGAAACCGACAAAATGGTTTCCCTCATCCATCTTCAGGTAAGTGTATGTAACAAGTATGTATCGCTTCATAATTTTATTGCTAATTACCTTAACTGAACAGGTAAGTACTATTTAGTTGATGCTGATATTCCTTACAAAGGGGGTATCTAACGCCATATTCATATACAAAGTACCATATCCCTGATTTTGAAAGATCAAGCGGAGCGGCACGAGGTAAGAAAGAATGGTTCCACAAAAGACATTCATCCTTACGCAGTGTGATTGAGAGAGCCTTCGGAGTATGTAAGAAAAAATGGGTAATATTACGTGATATGCCGAATTACTCATTTCCAAAACAGGTGAAGATAGTAGTGGCCACAATGGCACTACACAACTTCATCCGACGGCATCACTCAAGATCAAATGTAGAATTTGTAGAGTTTGAACAAGATTCTCAATAGATTCCTCCCGAAGCATTTAAATTTCATGTGGGACGTAACATACCACAACTTGACTTGACTTCACTTGAAGCACACAACGAAGATGGTGAAGGTGCATCGGAGATGACAATTTTGAGGGAGCGAATAGCATACGATATTATCCACAATGGCACTGCATAGCTTTGAGGGTTATTCATGTGCACACTTTTGTGTTCTTTTGATACTTACATTGACATTTTGTTTTTTGTCGGACAATGTTGATAAACTAGATAAAATTATTGGATTTGAGCATTTACTGTTGAACCTGTGCAATTTTCCAATGGAGGGGTTGGGCTTTATTGCTGATCCTTTGCTTATTGATTGGCTTAACGTATCTTTGCTCTTGAGGGGGTTAATTTTATTAAATGATGTTTATCAGGTTTAGGTGGAGTTGAATCTACTCTAAGCAGGTGGTTGATATTTGTATATATAAATAACATGATATAGTGATCATAATATTCGGTTCGCTTAATTCAGATATTAGCTAATTGTTACCTTTTCTTTTAAAAACTGGGGCAAGGTCATAGAAACTTGAAATGGAAATGTATATGTTGAACATCGGCATGCTCACTTAATTCAGATATTTGAAATGGAAATGTATATGTTAGATATATGTATTTGCTCCAAGTAATGTTCATGTTGGGTTTTGAGATGAAGGTTATAAACGGTGTTGCAGCCCTTTTAGCAATTGACTTATAAATGGTGTTGCAGCTCTTTTAACACTGTCTCTAGCAGTGACTTCTCACGTCCAAGTTATTTCAATTTTTGTAATTTATATGTTTCCCTCAAAATTTTTGTAATTTTTTTTTCATCTGTTATTGCAATTGATTGGTTAATTTGGATCATTCACATGATTACCACCTAGTTGTTCATCCTTTACAACAATAAAGGATGAACAATTAGTGGTCTAAGAGATAGCTGGAAATTAATTTAGTCAAGAAATGACCTGGAATTTGCTTTTCTTTTTCATGACGACTACGTCTTCCAGATAGCTTCGAGGTAGTCATTGCCCATCCCTAACTTCCATATCACTCTATTACGGAGCAAATATTGCGTGCACTGGTATTCGGTTGGTATTGGGGTGATATTGCACATTGCAATACCACCCCAATACCACTAGTACTAACCCAATACCATGCCAATACCACCGATCCACACCTAATAAGACCTTCAATGCGAAAGATTGAATGTTTTCACGAGTTATTCTGATGTGGAGTTTGGTTTTCAATGAATGGAAGTCCTAAGATTTTGACTCTGGCTGTTTCATTGTCGTCAAACACCATCAAATTGTATTCTCCAGGTACCAGGCGGTTCTAGGTGAATGCGAAGGTCACGGTAAGCACCATTAATGAGATTAGCTTTACGATTGCCTTCCTCGCCAAATCTTCTGTGTTCTTGTTCTTCGATGGCACCGTCAGATTGTTGGATATGAGGACTTATAAGCAGGTATCATGACTATCCCTTGATGTAAAAGCCCAATATGATGCAAGTAGGCTTGCAATGTTTATTCTACTATTAGCATTGCTGAAGTGATCAATGCCAGTTTTTATTGAAATATTGTTTGATCGCTAGACCAGTATTGTTTTTCTTTTCTTGCTTCATGCTGAAATGAGAAAATGTTGTGTTACATTGAGAGAAATGCTTTGAATCATTGGCGAAACCTTTTTCATGTTATTCATAATGTATACCTGACACATGATATACATAAAGTTCATGAAATCTATGAAGATTGCAAAACCAGATGACATTATTTAACCTTTTTGATACATCAAGATAATACTTATGCTAATTGTCACGAATTCAGTATAGACTTGTGGCTATGTACTCTTTCCTTTCATTTCTCATCAGCATTTCTCTTTTGCTATGTGTTGATATCAAATCGTCATAAAATTCAGCGATTCTCACATCAGTCTTCCTACTAGTTTCTCGTTAGACTGCATTTTGTCTTTGCAGGAATAAAAACTTAATTTTATAATTCTTAATTTTGGTTGATGCAGAATAGAAATGGAATAAAGATTGAAAGGAAAAGTGGAAAAAGAGGAAGACGGGAAAGAAAGGGAGAAATATAGAGAAAGCAAATTCCAGGTCATTGGGTGAATGTATTATTATCTAGTAAAGAGTCTAATTTTCGGTGACAATGCTTTCTTTGTGGGTGAAATACCTAACATTTAGGTTGTTATAGCCCAATTAATGTAGTGGTTGAGAATTTAGATTGCAATCATAAGATGTCAAATTGTAGTCCTCACACATATGATTGTGTGCGCGAGTTAAATGAAAAAAAATTCATTAAAAAAATAACCCTTTGCTCTTTGGGTTGCATAAGATCACCATATGGGAAAAAGAACCCTTTACTCTTGGAAATGACTTACAAACTGCACTATTTCCCATATGGTGATGTTGTTATATTTGTTGTTTCTTTCCTTATAAGCGCCTTTCATCATTCTATAAAGCTTATATATGACCTATCACTGTTTTTTGTGAATGTTGGAACAGTAATTATTTTGAGAGATTGTTATTTTGACTGATATATATGTTCCATGGAGATGAAGTTCTTATTGCTCAGAGTGCTCAAGCAGCTTGGATGGCCTAAGGACAACCGCTGCAACTTGGATAATAGTGCAGTTTTTCTTTATATCAGCTTGGATGGCCCACAGGCAACCGCTGCTAGCAAAATTCTGAATTTGCAATTACTGCAATTGTACAATTTTTACTTTATTAGAAATGGAATTTTTAATAATTGTAACTTGAGGGCATTTGACGTACCGTGGCTTGCAACTGCAAGGTGTTAGAACTTCATGTAATAGCCGGTTCTACAGATTCATGTAAATCATTTTGTATGACAGTAATAAGAAAATTTAGTGCTCTTTCCCCGTAGATGTAGGTCACTTCGACCGAACCACGTAATTTGTTGTGTCCATTTTCTGGTTCATTGAAATGATTGTGTAAATTATCAAAACCATGGTTTATTTCTTTTTTAATTTTGATCGTCTGATGTTGTTATGTAACTGTTATTGCACATTCATTTTGTAGCTTTGCTTGTGTGTAATGAATTTGGGTGACCACAGCTCCTACTTTTCTGGCGTGGGCTTTATAATCAATAATATGCTGATAATGTTTGTTCAGGCTTAAATTTTTGGTAATGTCTCTATTGTTTTGCTTGGATATGGGGAGAGTTGATCCTTTTGAGTGGGTTGGTTCTCATGAATGGTTTTGTCAACTTTGTTGTGGTTTTTCATATAATGGAGCAATTATGTGATCTTCATAGTGATGCCAAAAAGATTATAATTTGCTAACTGACCTATTTATTTTTGTCTTAAATGTTTGCAGAAAAATGAGTTACAGGTCTGTAGTAAAGTCCGAGCAAGTACTATGTCGCTGTGGATTGTCGTCCTTAATACTCACGTCACGTAAGGAACAAAGCTACGGGCGGCAGTTCTACAGATGCCCTCGGTGGGTACAAGGATCAGGGGACTGCAAGTTCTTCAAGTGGGTTGACAATACATTTGTTACTACATTATCCAAGCCGAACCGACATTGCGTCTAGTTCGACTGCTTCCCATACAAACAAGTTTGCTAACAGTTTTGTGGTGTCAGAACCAAACAACGATCGTCATGACGTGCTCTTACATTATAAAATGAATGATGTCATTTTTCTCCTTATAATTTTAACCTGTTATTTCTTCTTTTTATTTAGGTTTTATGAAACTTACTATTAGGTGTGGTCTCAATGTTTTTTGTATTTAGGTTTCATGAAACTCATTGTTTAGGTTTCAGAATGTACTTGTATTTGATTTGGATAACTGATAGTTATGTAAATGTGTTGTTATATTTTGAAACATTTTCATTGATATATTTGGACTGATTTTAAATTACAAAATGGTTGAGTGGTATATATGTGAATAATTTGTTGAACATACGACAATAAAGAAATGAAATAAATAAATTTATAATCTGTTTGAAAATAAGATGTAATTTTTTAAAATAAGATTTTGTATTTCGTAGTAAAATTTTATATTTTAAAATATTTTTTTTAAATTTGAAATAAGACTTTGATATCTTAATAAATTTTTATTAATAAAGAGGAGCAAAAAATTGTAATTTTTCTACAAACAGCTGCATATAAGTTGTTTTCAAACCGCAGAAACCAAACAGCTTAACGGTCATTTATCCACAAATAGCTGCAAATAAGTTGTTCTGCAAACGCTCAAACCAAACAAACAAACAGCTTATCCAGATCAGCTGTTTATCAGCAGCTTATCAGAATAAGCTGCTTATCTGCATTAGTTGGATAAGCTGCAGCTACCCCAAACAGACCTTAAGTCTAATTTTGTTAAGACTTAATTTAAGGATTAATTTATATTAAACCTAATTTAATTAAGTTTTAATGTTTTGATTAAGCTTAAGCCTAATTAAAGTTTGATTTATGTTAAACCTAATGATTAATTAAGCTTGATAATGTTTTAGCTCTAATCAGGATTTATTAAGGTTTAATAATGTCTTAGACCTAATTAAAGTTTGTTTATTATTAAACTTAATGTCTTTAAGGTTTAATGATGGTTAATTAAGCCTGATGATGTTTTAGACCTGATTAAAGTTTGTTTATTATTAAACCTAATGTCTTTAAGGTTTAATGATGGTTAATTAAGCCTGATGATGTTTTAAACCTGATTAAAGTTTTTTTATTATTAAACCTAATGTCTTTAAGGTTTAATGATGGTTAATTAAGCCTGATGATGTTTTAGACCTAATTAAAGTTTATTTATCATTAAACCTGATGTATTTAAGGTTTAATGATGGTTAACTAACCCTAATGATGTTTTAGACCTAATTAAAATTTGTTTATTATTAAACCTAATGTCTTTAAGGTTTAATGATAGTTAATTAAGCCGAATGATGTTTTAGACCTAATTAAAGTTTGTTTATTATTAAACCAAGTGTCTTTAAGGTTTAATGATGGTTAATTAAGTCTAATGGTGCTTTAGACTTAATTAAAGTTTGTTTTGTCTTAAACCCAACATTATTAAGGTTTAAATTATTAACTAAGTCTAAAGTGATTAGACTTAATTAGGAATTATAGGATTTTTAGGTTTAATTGAATATAAATTAAATAATTTATATTTATTTACCCTAAAATTAAGCCCATCCTTTTTGCCTAACCCTCAGTGGACTTTCTCTCCTGCGAGAGGTCTACACAAGGGGCCTCTTGGACCCTTAATTCAGCCAATTAAAGCTCTGCTCCTCTCTCATGGCCGAGCTTACAACTAAAAAATAGTGAGTGCACAAACCTTGGCGAAGCCCTGATTCCAAAACATTCCCACAACCTTGCGAAGCTCATCCCTACCTTTTCTAAGCCTCCACACTGCCTCCATTTCTTGACTTTCCCCTTTAAAGCATTTTTGTCCTTGGAATCGACTCCACCAAAACTCCATTTTGAACCTTCCAAAAGCTTCAACAGACCCTAAAACTTCCTCGCCGATTAAGATTAGACCTCCCGTGGCCTCTAACCTAGTGCTAGTATTATGAGGGAAGCTCATGTCAGAGTGAAAGAAATGGATATTGATGAAGAGCTTAAGTACCTTCTAATTGATTTGTCGGCATTATTTTTTTTAGGGTTGTGTGTTTATTTTGAAAAGTGGTCGCCTAACAGAAGTTGTGCGGCGAATTTTTATTTTAAATTTAATTTAAATATATATAATTTAGAAAGTAGTATTTGATTTTGAAAATAATTTTTAAATTTGAAAGTTTTAAGATATGAGATTAAACCGATCTCACATCCCCAAATAGTTTATATAAACGAGCACCGCACCACAAACCGTATATCTATCCCTAAGGATAGACACACCGCTGATGGTGGGGCTCGATCAAATAAACTAGAAGTTTTGTGACATCCGTTTGGTTTGCGAACCAATTTTATAAGCCGACAAATTCCCCCGCTTAATATGAAAGTATCAAACAGGGTTTATATTACCCAGGTTCTTTAAAATTCCCTATAAGGGCAATCCCCTATAGTTAATTACATCTTAAGTGACGGGAATCACCTAAGAAAACTCTCGATAATAATCAATAATTCCGCTCTCAAGAATTTCAAAGTTTAAGGTTTTCAAAGATTGAATTTTGGAATTTCAATAGGGAATGGATCAAATTTTGGAACATTTTGTTTTGTGAATCCAAAGGAAGAGAGGTAGGAGAAATCACCGATTCGAAGTGAACTTCGATAATTTCCCGACTATCCTATTGTTTGTCTTGAATTTAGGAAAGTCCTAATGTTTATTTGATATTTCAATCTCGCCAATTTCAATTAATTAGGGCTTATATTTGTATGATAAAATCAAACAAATAGCTCTAGAAGATGTGAGGGTTTATTGTCGTATCGGACGACTACCTCGGAATCCTAAGACCGGTTAGGGCTTAATTTGCAATGCAAATGCCTAACGAAGAGTTGAGGATTTATGTTGCACTAGGCAAGCTACCTCGAAGTCCTATGGCTTGGTTGTTTAATTCTAGGAAAGTTTTGCTGAAGTAGACTCAGGTTTTGCTGATGACGATGGTCGTGCTGCCCACCATGCTCCGAGCTCCTTGTTGTTGCAGAGGTTTAGTTTTAGAAATCATAAATCAGGAGTTGAGAAAAGTGTTTTGGTTTAGAGAAAATCTTAATTTCCGTGTGTTTTTTATGTTTTATTTAAAACAAATCTTAAAGTTGATTATAACGACACCTAGGTTAAGATCCCACGGTTCCATCCTTCCGGCATCATTATTTTTATCGGATTCACTTAGTCCGGATGAATTTGCTAAACTCAACCGAATGAGTTCCACACTTTCATTTAGACCGTGGGAAATCCCGTTAGCAACACGTAGGTTACATCATCCGAGGTATTCCCGATCATCCAACAGGACGTTTTAATTTAGTTGTAATTGTAGTTTTGTGTTCTGTTTGTGATTAAATTTTGAGTTGTTTTATATTTTAAAATGTTGTGGCGGTGAATTTTATCTTGCAATGACTTTTAACTTAATTTTGGTTTCAGTTTTAGGGGCTATCCTAAAGGTGTGGGTTTTCATGCAACTGTTGTTTTATCATGCAAGAAAAATAAAGTGCATTTGCAAGAAAGTAAATTGCAGGAAAGTAAATTGCAGGAAAGTAAATTGCAATAAAATATAAAGCGTACTCTGAGGGTCTTCCCGTCATCCCAAGCCGCACTTAAAACACAATTAGAATACTTAAGCAAGTTCCTAGGTAAAGCTAAGGGAAGGGTTATGGTTTTCTACCAAATTCCTAATCCTATAGCTAGTCAACTCCTATGACGTCTAGGTTCTTTGTGTTTTTGGTTTAAAGACGATTTTCTTCATCAAAGAACAATTAAGTCCAATTGTTCTTATAAATATCCTATCATATTGAGGAAGTGCTTAAGAAGAATCTTAAACATCTTTTCAATATTTCTGGGATTATTTTAAGTCCAAATGAATTTAATTATACAAATGAATTAATCGTCCAAGAATTTCAAGTTTTGTTATTACTTGCTTCGATGAACTAGGACATTTGAATATCCTATAAGTGAAGTAACATTTCATTTAATGTTCTGTTTAGGATTTATGATAACTAAAACTTTCAAGGGTAAATTGGTATTCAAATGATTTGATTTAAGTTAAAGGGTTTAAATTTGGAATAGTGTTCAAGTTGTTTTTAAATTTATTTTCCTTCTGTTTTAGGTGATGTTATATTTAATTCAATTTAATTTAATTGAGTTTTAATTTAATTTAATATAGTTCAATTTAATTTGATTTGATGTTTAATTAATTTGATTTGATTTAATTTAATTTAATTATTTAATTTAATTTAATTTAATTTAATTGTTTAATTTAATTTAATTTAATTTTAATTATTTAATTTAATTTAATTTAATTGTTTAATTTAATTTAATTTAATTTTAATTTAATTTAATTTAATTTAATTTAATTGTTTAATTTAATTTAATTATTAAATTTAATTTAATTTTAATTTAATTTATCTTTAATTTACTTTATTTTTAATTTTAATTGAAATTTTTGAAAGAGTTTAATAATTTGACTTTAGTTTAATGATTAAGTCTTTTAATATTTTGAATTTGAATTATCATTTTAATTAAGGATTGAATATTAATGAGATAATTAATTTAGGGATTTTTTAAATTAAAGAATAAATCTCTTCCTAATAATATCCCTTATTTTAATAATTCCAATTTTATTATTCTTCCAAATTTAATCAATTATTTAATTAAGGTTTTAATTATTTTAAAATTGCTTAATGGGTTTCTACCCTTTAATCATTTAAATTTCAATCATCCAAATCAGATTAGGATCAAATATTTTACTTGTTAAATTTTTATTAAACCTAAAGTTTTAATTAAGGATTAAAGATTTTAATTACTATTTTACCCTTTAAGCTTAATAATTTCATAACTCACTAAATTAAACTTAAATGAATTTGAAATTTTTATGTAACTTCACTTATATGTCAATAAAGACATGAGAGGAGAAAATGTGATTTTTCTGTATTTAATTTATTTATATAATTATTTTTGGTGGAAAATAGAGATTTTCAAGGAAAATTTGATAACATGACCAAAAGAAAGTTTCTGTCCTTAAGAAAATTAGGGGACATTCCTAATGACCAGAGGACCACTTGGACTAATTTTGGTGATTTTTTGAATTATATTATTTTTATTATAATTATTTTGGGTTTTGGAGTGTTAATTAATTTAAAAATAAAATAAATGTTGAAAAATGAATTTTATATTTTTCAAAAGTCTCTCTGATATCAAGGAAACCAGAGAATCAAATTTTGCAATTTTCTGATTTTTCTATGATTTATAATAATTATTTTAGTGAAAATGCTAGAAAATACATTTTTTTTAATTTTAAAATTACCCTAGGGCTTTAAAATTCAATATCTCACTAAATAGACCTAGGAAAAATGTGGGATTTGTTCCTAAGTGATTAAAATTCAAAATGTGACATTTTGGTGAATTTTATTATTTTTGTGATTTTTATTATTTTTTAATTATTAAAAATATTAAAATATTATTAAAAATTAACTTTTTTAGAAAATTGAAATTTTAATTTTCTTAGGTTTCCCTGATATCAGAGAGGCTCCAAAACCAATTTGGTGAATTTTTGAAAAGTATTTTAAAAGTTATGAATTTTTAAAGTTTAAAATGGCTAAGTGACTTAATCAACCCAATTAGTAGGGCTAACCAAGTCCAATTGACTTCAAATTTTTATGGTGGATTCCTCTGATCCTAAAGGTCAGTGGAGAATTGATTTCAAGTCAATTTGATACCTGGTTAACTCTAATTAATTAAAGACCTATTTTGGGTGTTTAAGCCAATTAGGGTTGTTTTAAATGAACTAAGTCAAAACCTATTTTTCCTAGGGTTCTCTCGGTCATAAGGAACATCACCAAATTTTCCTAGAATTTATTTCACAACATGCTATTTACTGGAATTAAAATACTCAAAACAGTGACCTGAACTTGAAAAATCAAGAACTCCTCATAGGGATGGCCTCGACTTTGGAAAATTCAGGGAATGTTCCCAAATTCAGAGGCTTCAAAAGCCCTATGGTCTCATGCCATGGTGAATTGTATGCATGCATGGAGAATTAAAACAATGCAGAGAGTAAATAAATCATAAAAAATAAAATATTTGATGAAATTAAGTGATTTCTTTTTCACATTATTCTCCTCTCGTTCACCGAGCAAGAGGGTATTTTTATTTTATTTTTGTGATTTTTCTACACAAAGATATGGATTTTGAAGTTTAGGAATTAAATAAATAAGAAAATATCCTATTTATCTATTTATCCACGCGGCGCCGCGTCAATCCTCGGCAGCCTCCGAACGCACACGCGTCGCGCTCCCATTCGACGCCGCCACCCGAGTCGGCAGCCCGGGCCCCGCGGTTCTCGTACCGTCTCCCCGGTCCGACGCAATCCCGGCCGTCCGTGCGCGCGTGTATCGAATGGACGCGCATCCGTTCATCGTCCCCAAGTGTTCTCACCCGAGAGCCGTCCACACTAAATCCCTAAGATCTCACTCGATTCTCAATGGATTTTTACGTTCTTATACTCTATGGATTCGTCTCGAAGAGACGAACACATCTATACGGTTAACATGCATTGGAACTAAGGCATTTGAAATGAGAATCTTCGAAGCTCGGGATGAAGAGTTAGCTCATACCTTGGCTCGGAGAAGTGTGGCTTCAATCCGAGAGTTGTTGCACCTTCGATTGGGTCCCAAGCAAGCTCCGCATGAAGTCTCCCGGTCCGGTGAATTGTCCGGATATGATTTCGACCAAGCCCGATCACAAAGCTTCGGAGGCCGGAGCAACTCGGGTGGCTCCGGAGATGGGGCTTTTGATGGTGGACACCTTCCCTTGGTCCGGTGAAGGTGTAGAGCCAATCAATCTGGGAATTGGCTCACTCGTGGAGAAGTGTCCTGGTTTTGGGTGGAATTTCAACTCCGAAATCGAGCTTACAGAGGAGAAATGGCAGGGGGATCTCACTGGGGATCAAGTGCTCTAAGAGTGGAGAAGGGTCTGGAACAATTTTGGCAGAGTTTTGGCAAGGTTTGTGCTTAGCCCCTCTCATGGCCGAGAGGGGTGGAGTTTAAATAGAGCTGGCTGTGAGGCCTCCCAGGGGGAGTTAGGGCTTGGGATCAGCTGCTCTGGTGAGGAGAAGATCAGCCATGGTGACCACTAGGCATGGGGCAGCTCAGCAAGTGAGAATTTCAATGTTGGCTCACATGTGAGCTCTCGGCCATGGTGTTTTCCGGCGATCCAGGCGGCTGGCCGGCAGGCATGGGTCACCATCTTGACCAGGGAGGTCAGGGCTTGGCAATGGTGAAGTCAATGGGTTTGGACATGTGTAAAGTGTTTGAATTAAAATGGAATGGGGAGGGGGTCATTTTGGCTTGAAATTGGTCAACCCATTGGTTTGGGTTGGGTTCACCTCCCCATGGCTGGTCTTGGGCTGAGAAGATCGGCTAGGCTAGCTGGTCAAGAGGTGGTGATGTCCTTATCCAAGAATATTTGGATTAAATCTTGGTTAAGGGGAGACATGCTTAAGGTTAATGACTTTTAGGAGATGGTTAAAGGACCTCCTCCTTTTGCCATTAATGGCATGGTCACATGCCAAACTTTCATGGCTTCATATGGCTTGTGAATGGCTCATCCTTGGCTCCATTTGGCTTGGGAAAAGCTTGGGTCAATTTCATGAAAATGGGTTTTAAGAATTTTGGATGTTTTGATGGAAATTTGTATGAAACTTGATTTGGAATAATTTGATGGTGATTTTAGGACTTAGGTAATGGATTTAATTAAATGGATGACAAATGGAGATGTCATGTGGGCTTTAGGGTAGATTTGGGCTTTTGAATTTTGAAGGAAATGGGCTTTTAGAAAGGTTTAAGGGAAGTGGGCTTTTAAGTTTATGAATGTGTTCATGGATGAAAATTTTTGTAAAAGGTTGGGCCAAATAATTGTTGGTTTAGCTCATGGATGTGTCATGAGTAACTTGAAGCAAATTTGGGGTAGTTTGGGCTTGAATTGGGTTGGATTTGGATTCTTTTGGTGAATGGGCCAATATAGGTCCAAATGGGCCAAGTTGGGCCAATGTTGGGCTAGGGTTGAAATTTATGTAGAATTATTGTTGAGAAGTGTTTATGGGAGTGTTTCAAAGAGGTTTTGACTTTGGTTGGGCTTTGATTTTTGGGGTTTGGGTTCATTTGGGTTAGGTTTGGGCTTAGGTCAAAAAATGGGCCTTAAGGTCAAAAGTGGAATTGGATCCAAATGTCAATCAAATTGGACTTGGATTTGGTCTAAATTAGTATTAGGAATGTTGAATTGAAGTTTAGAATTGAATTGGACCAAAATTGGGGTCAATTGGATAGGTTTGGTTTGACATCGGGTTCACTTTGGATTAAAATGGGTCAAATTGGGGTTTTGACAAAAGTAGGGTAAATTGACAAAATTGGCCCATGGTGTAGTTGGACAAAATGAAATTGGGAATATTTGGGATTTTCTGGAATTTTCTGGGAATTTTTTGAATTTTTAGATTTTTAGGCCAAGAAGGGTATTTTGGGTTATTTGGAGGGTATTGGGAGGTTTTCTTGGAATTTTTTGGTATTTTTGGGTATGGATAATCAATTTGAGTGATGTGGAGGTGTTTGGGATTGATTTTGGAAAATTTTAGGTAATTTGGAAATTTTGCAAAAATTTGGGTAATTTCAGCGGTTTTGGTAGGTTTAAGTAGGTGTAGGGTCCTGGGTCAAAAATTGAAAATTTGGGAAATTTAAGATTGGGTGAATTTGAGTGGGGTGAAATCATTTTGGTTGAGCCATGAAGCCATTTCAAGCCCATATGAGCCATGAAAGGACTCATTTGAGGCATTCACTATGTTGTTCCTAACCCTCTGAGCCAAGGGCTTAGGGGTTAAGGACCATCCATGTGAATCACCTACATGAGTCGGGAGGTCAAGTTGGGTATGGGTGTGGTTTTAGGAAGTGTGTGGAAATGTAGTGTGTAAGTGTAGTGTATGTCAGCCCCTTCACTGCACCAGGCCACCCGTGGCGGTCCTAAGGCCAAAGAGTCCTATAGGAACTCATCCTTTAAACTTCCATATTCGATTTCAACCCTCTAGGTGATTAGGGGTCTATAGTCAAGTTTGTGGAGTTTGCAGGGAGTTTAGAAGTGGTTTAAATTTCTAAAAGGCGGGTCCCAATTCTAGTCCTCTAAGATAGTCAAAGGAAAAGCCTAAGGCTAGATCCTAAGCACTAAAAGAAGAAAGGAAGACCTCATCAAAAATGAGGTCAACAAATGGACCTCAATAGGTGTGGTGAGCCGACGGAGCACACCGCGTGTATTGGTGTTGACCGAAGCGATCAACAAAACCAACACAGATGTCCAAGTGACGAACTTAGGACGAAGTGAAGAGTTTCGCCGGGGAGTGTCAAGTATATCTCGGAACCGAGATTCTCGAACTCTCGCCGGGGAAAGGAAAAGGAGGTAAATCCCAAATCACATGATCTGAGGGAATTTCGATTTAGATTTTATTTTGTTTCAATTTATGTTTTGATGTGTGAGTTTAAATTTTAGTTTGGAGTTTCAATTTAGATTGAAGTTTTGTCAAAATTAATTTGAGGGATTTGATTTGAAATGAAAATTAGGATTTTGAGGTTTTAGATGTAACATCTCCAACCTCGAAAGAAAATTGAATTGATTAGATTGAATCGTTGCAATGAGAAGATACCTCAGAGCAAAGTGGTGTTGGATGTAAAATCCTTAACCTCAAGAGTTTGATTTTGATGTATTTCATTGCGATAGGGAAATGATCCTAAAGCAATGCAGTTTTGGATGTAAAATCCTCGACCCAAAAGGTTTGGATTTGATGTATTTCAGTGCAATAGGGAAAGAATCCTAGCAACGGCGATCTTGGATGTAAAATCCTCGACCCAAAAGTTGAATTTTGATGTATTTCGAAGTGCGATAGGAAAAGAATCCTAAAGCAGTGCAGTCTTGGATGTAAAATCCTCGACCCAAAAGTTTGATTTGATGTATTTCAGTGCAATAGGAAGAGAATCCTAAAGCAAAGGTGATCTTGGATGTAAAATCCTCGACCCAAAAGTTTTGAATTTTGATGTATTTCAGGTGCAATAGAAGAGAATCCTAAAGCAAGTGCAGTCTTGGATGTAAAATCCTCGACCCAAAAGTTTTGAATTTTGATGTATTTCAATGCGATAGGAAGAGAATCCTAAAGCAAGTGCAGTCTTGGATGTAAAATCCTCGACCCAAAAGTTTTGAATTTTGGTGTATTTCGGTGCAATAGAAGAGAATCCTAAAGCGATGGCAATCTTGGATGTAAAATCCTCGACCCAAAAGTTTTGAATTTTGGTGTATTTCGAAGGCACAGGAAGAGAATCCTAAAGCGATAGCGGTCTTGGATGTAAAATCCTCGACCCAAAAGTTTTGAATTTTGATGTATTTCGATGCGACAGGAAGAGAATCCTAAAGCAGATGCAGTCTTGGATGTAAAATCCTCGACCCAAAAGTTTTGAATTTTGATGTATTTCAAGTGCAATAGGAAGAGAATCCTAAAGCAGTCAGGTGCTTGGATGTAAAATCCTCGACCCAAAAGTTTTGAATTTTGATGTATTTCAATGCAATAGGAAGAGAATCCTAAAGCAAGGCAGTCTTGGATGTAAAATCCTCGACCCAAAAGTTTTGAATTTTGATGTATTTCAGAGTGCAATAGAAGAGAATCCTAAAGCAAATGCAGTCTTGGATGTAAAATCCTCGACCCAAAAGTTTTGAATTTTGATGTATTTCAAGGTGCAATAGGAAGAGAATCCTAGAAGGTGCAGTCTTGGATGTAAAATCCTCGACCCAAAAGTTTTGAATTTTGATGTGAGATCTAGAAGATCGGATTCGAGATTTGATAGAGATCGAATTTGAATTTAATCGAGACTTGAAGCCCGGAAAGATTGAATTTGGAAATTTGGAAATTTGGAAGGATGAGTTTGAACTCGATTGAAACTTGATTTAAGATTTGATTTGAAATTTGAAAGATCAAGTTTGAAACTTGATCGAGATTGGATTTGGATTTTGATTGAGAATTTGATTTGAGATTTGGGAAGATCAAATTTGAAATTTGATCGAGAGTGGATTTGGAATTTGATTGAGAATTTGATTTTAGAGTTTGGAAGGATGGAATTTGATTTTGAAGTTTGAAAAGATTGAAATTTGATTCGGAATTTGGAAAGATTGAATTTGAGATTTGTGTTGATTTCGTTTATCTTTTAATGGTTCATATTTTATTTTGTTGTTTATTTAATGTTCATGTGAACTTAGTGTTTGTCATTTTTCAGATTTTTTTTTTTATATTTTCGAATTTAACAGGAATGAAGTAGGATAAGATCCGGAAAGAGATCTTGATTTGGAGAAGAAAACGAGGAAAACTTTATTATCATTTATTTATTTTAGCACATTTTATTATTTTTGGGTTCGGACCCAATCATAAGTAATTACTTTGCCCGTGTTTCTTAGGGATGAAGAATTCATTCCTTCGAAACATCAGGTAGCGTAATATCTTTTCAAGTATCGTCCGTTGATCGGAAGCATATGTCGTTCTCCCCGGCAATTCACTAGCCGGTAGGAACCTCCCCGAGTATACTCGCTTCAACCACAAACGGTCCTTCCCAAGTGGGTTCAAATTTTCCTCCTATCTTGCGGTGTGCAAGAATAGGTCTCTTGAGAACGAGAACTAAGTCACCGACTTTGAAGGTTCTTGGGCGGACCGGTTTGTCATGGGCTTCGAACCATCTTAGCTTGGTATAGTTCTAAATTCCGTTGTCGCCGCAAGTCTTTTCCCTTCCAAGCTTTCTAATTCTTCGAGTCGTAATCCGGCGTTTTCTTCGTCGTGATCTTATTTGCAATTGCAATTCCGAGTGAAGGAAGCCGAACCTCTAAAGGTAACATCGCCTCGGACCCATACACCGGAGCGTAAGGTGTAGCTTGAGTAGGGGTTCGAAGGTTGTCCGGTAGGCCCATAAGGCTTCTAACAATTTCTCGTGCCAATTTCTCTTATTATCGTCCAAGGTTTTCTTTAAGATTTGAACGAGAGTTTTATTAAAAGCCTCGACGAGACCGTTTGCTCTTGGGTAGTAAATTGTCGAGTATCGCCGATCGATTCCGTGTCTCCCGACAAAATTGTTGATTTGTGTGCTTCGAATGCCGACCCATTATCCGAGATGATCCTCGCGCGGCACTCCGAAACGGTAGACAACTTGGTTCTTGAAAACCGCAAAGCACGTGGTGTGCTTTCACTTCTCTAAGTGGAACCGCTCCGCCCACTCGAAAAAGTAATCCGTAGCCGCAAGAATGAAACGATGTCCTTTTGAAGATGGTGGTTCTATCGGACCCACTATATCCGTGCCCCAACATTCAAATGGCCACGACGCAATTGTCGGGTGTAGCACATTCGGAGGTTGGTGTAGAACCACTCCGTGCACTTGGCATTGATGACGGCTCTCGGCGATTTTCATGCGGTCGGTCATCATCGAGGGCCGTGAGTACCTCTAGTCTTTTAATTTTCATTTTCATCTTTGGACCCGACCGGTGAGCGCCACGGAGTCCCGAATGCACCTCTTTAACAATTTCACGGGCCTCGGACCCGCTTAGGCACCTTAGCCACATTTGATCAAAAGACCTTCCGTATAATGTGTTGTTTATTAATGCGTAGGACGAGTTCTTTTCTCGATCCGATGAGCTAGCGACCTATCGTCCGGTAGCTTTCCTGTTTGCGGGTAGTCTATCAATGGCCGTCGCCAATCTTCTCGTGTTTTCCGTCACCGCTGCAATCGATTCTTTTTCTTTTTCCGATTTGTGTATCATGTCTATGTCGAGTCGTGATAGGACTCGACGTCCGTGAATCGACACTTCCACCGATTCATCTTGCAAACGTGCAAATTCTTTTGCGAGACGGCTAAAGCATCTCGCTAAAGCATTCTCTTTTCTAGAATTTTGTAGATTGTCACATTTGGAATCTGTTCCAACAATCTGTATGGCATACCGGAAGTATTGTTCGAGTCTTGGTTTAAAAATCTCGTATTGTCCGTCGATCCGTTGAATGATTAACTCGTGAATCCCCGTAGATGTTGATGTCCGTTATCCCCATTCGAATAGTTAATTCCAGTCCCGTTATGAGGGCCTCGTGATTCGCTTCGTTGTTTGTACACGGTTCCGTCAAGTGGTAGGAGTATCTTAACATCCCCGCTCCGTGTTATAAAGATTAGCCCGATTCCCGCCTTCACCGGCACTATCACTTGCGATTCTTCGTCTTTGTGTGCGCGAAGATGCTCCGTCGAAATACAATTCCCAACGTCGATCATCGTGGTCTTCTAGGCTCATTATTTGTTCATCCGGCGATCGTCATCGAGAGGAGATTCGGCCGCAAAGGGTGTGTCTGCGAGGAAGTCCGCTAAGACTTGTCCTTTACTAGCACGCAGAGGCACGAAAGTTATATCGAATTGCAATAATATCATCGACCATCCGGCAAGTCCGCCGGAAAGTGTTGGACGAGTCATCAAGTATTGCAATGGATTAAACTTCGAAATCAAGTTGACCTTATGAGAAAGCATGTAGTGCCCGAGCTTTTGAGCGGCGAAGATCGGGGCCAAACAATGCTTTTCAATTGCGGGATACCTTACTTCCGTCGGAGTAAACGACGGCTTAAGTAGTAAAGAGCATTTTCTTTACCCTCATCATCGACTCAGGCTAACGAGGCTCCGAGAGAGTCGTCTAGAGCCGCGGTGTAAAGTATCGGCGGTCTACCCGAGATTGGGGCCGCTAAGACAGGAGGTGTCATTAAATATTGTTTAATGTCTTCGAAGGCCTTCCGGCATTTCTCTTCCCAAATAAATTTGGCGTCCTTTTTAACTAGTGCCGAGAAAGGCTGACACCTACCTGACAGGTTTGAGATAAAGCGTCGAAGATATGCCAGCTTCCCTTGAAAAGATCGTAATTGTTTTAAGGTTTTGGGAGGCGGCATTTCTAAGATGGCTTTAATCTTCTCCGGTCGATTTCAATTCCACGATGTCGGACAACGAATCCTAAGAATTTCCCGGAGGTGACGCCGAAGGCGCATTTTAAGGATTCATCTTAAGGTTAAATTGTCTTAATCGTTCGAAAACAATTCTCAAATCATACAGTGGTTTTCCTTTACTTTGCTTTTGATGACGACATCGTCCACGTAGCACTCGACTTGATTGTGGATGAGATCATCAAAAATTCTTGTCATTGCTCTTTGGTAAGTCGCTCCTGCGTCCTTCGATCCGAATGGCATCACCGTGTAGCAAAATACTCCGATCGGCGTTCGAATGCTCGTAAGCTTTTCATCTTCTCGGAGCCATTTTTATCCGGTTGTATCCTCGAAGATCCATCCATGAATGAGAATATTTCATGTGTCGAAGCAATATCGATCATCGGCTCTGGAATCGGTAGAGGGAATTCATCTTTTGGACATGCCTTGTTTAAATCTCCGAAGTCCACACAAATTCGATCCGACCATTCTTCTTTCGACCGGCACTACGTTGGCTAGCCAAGTCGGGTATTGTTCTTCACGGACAAATTTAGCGTCTATTAGCTTTTTAACTTCGGCTATGACTTGTTGTTCGATTTCCGGACGCATTCTTCGGGACCTCGTCCGATCGGAACGAAGTAGGATCCACTCCTAACTTATGGATCGCAACCTCCGGGGCTAATCCCGGCATTTCATCGTAGTTCCAAGCAAAACGATCCTTAAATTCCATTAACAATTTGATTATTTCTTCGGAGTCTTCTTTATTGAGTAAGGAGCTAACAAAGGTAGGTCTAGGCTCTTCGCTAGTACCCAAGTTAACTTCCGTTAACTCATCTATCAGTAGATTTGATTTCTTCTTCGAATTCCGGTGGAGCGTCTCCAATTTGTAAATCTTCGAGTTCGTCCGTAGTTTCCATGCGGTTTTCATTGGATTTGCAAGTGACAACCAAGCAAAATTCGGCATCGTCAACCGACCCTACTGTGCCGAATCCGAGTCCATACTTTGAATTGGGAGGACGGCCGGAGTTATTCCATAACTTTTCAAAATGTTGTGATCGGCCTTTTGTCCATTGTCGAGGTAAGAAACCACGTTGAATTAAATTTTGAACACGGGGAGAGTACCACTCAAAAGGTAATTCCATTAATTCCGATGAAGTGACATCTTCGAATTGTACATTATTTTCGCCTTTGGAGGAAGAAGCACCACGGTAGAATTTGATCGGCTTTGCACCGTCACTACGTACCTCTTTGACCTCCATACCCTCGATCTTATTAGAATGGATCGGAGTTAGGGTCATAGTATGTACGTAGTGGTTAATCTTCTCGTACATTGATTTGTATTCTTCGTTCTTTTCATCTTCGAGGAGATCTTGTATTGCGGCTTCTTTCGACTTATTGTTGTCGCTTCTTGCTTGATTTCTTTTTCTTCTTCGTAACTATCATCCCAATCAACATTGATGGTTGGTTTCTTCCGTCCAATTGTCCTAGTGTCTCTACCACGGCCTCGTCCCCGGCCTCGACCTCGGATGCGAGTTGTGGAGAAACCTTCACCATCTCGCCGGAAGGGAGTGGTGAGTGATCGTTGGACTAGAACTTCGAGTTCTTCGTTGTCCCGAACTTTCTTTGCTTCATTTGTTATGGTATCTCCGGAGAAGATTGTTTTCTTTGGCGGTGCATAATAAGTCGCATCTTCATGGATTCCAATTTCATGTACGGAGAATGGTTGTAAGTCTCCTTTGATGCACTCGTTCCCTCCATCGTAATATTTGATGCACCGATGCGAGATGATGGTACCATCCTGTTTTCATGTATCCATGGTCGGCCCAAGAGAGCGTTGAACGATGTTTCGAATCGATTATATGAAATTTTGCGGTTGTCTTTGCTAAATCACCGGTCTTCATCGGCAGCGTTATTGACCCGAGGGCTCTTTCTCCTTTCCGGTTGAATCCTCTTAATAACATTTTGTCGGCCTCGAGCTCACGAGCATCAATTTCCAAGTATGCTAGTGTTCGAAGACTCATTATATTGATTGATGCTCCTGGATCCACCAATACTCCGGAGAGCGTAAACTTCCCAATTGTAACTCGAAATGTACAACGGTCGGTTGTGATCTCGCCGTCCCAAGTAGTAGGTCATTGTCCGTGAAGGTAACACCTCGTCGTTCCTTTAACGAGCAAACCTCATCCAAGGAATCTCCGGCCATTCGAGCTAAGCAAATTTCCGGATCAAGTAAGGCCTCGATCGAGCTTCTCTCATCTCCTTTCGATAAGATGAGAGCATCGTAGATGCTCGGCTTGGCCGGTAGTTTCCTAAGATGGGCTAGCACGTTGTAGTCCACTTTGTTCTCCCGTGTCTCGGCTTCTTCTCGAATGGGTATGTCTTCCGCCGGGGTTGGTTCTTCTTGAACAACCACCGCTTTCCTTTGTCTTTTGGACCCATTCTTGGAGGTAGAACTTTTCCACTTCTTAGGTTGACTTCGTAATTTCTTCCGAATCTAGTATTGAGTTTGTCGGTGTCTCCTCCCGAATCGGAATGATCGGCTCTTCCGGATTATCTTCCAAATCAAGGCTCTAACTCTATTGTAATCGGAGCTCCTCGAAACTCACGAGATAGATCCGTTGCTTGTTGAACTCTCGTAGCCTCCTCGATGGATGCCTTCTTCGTCATTTTGATCGTCGAGATCTTGTATGATTTGAGAATTGTTGTTGGTATCGAAATCGACGCTCGGATTGTCGCTAGTTACGTAATCGTTAGAAACGATCAAAACGTAGCCAACGCCATCACCCTTATCATTATATGATCCCACCGAAGTGAGCGAGATAATCATACAAAATCGGAGGTTCGAGGGATTTCTCCCCCGAATCGGAAACAACTATCCTAGGATAAGCAGCCCCTAGTCTAGCCTTAGGAGTCTCGGCCCCTCTTCTTCGTCAATTTTCTTCTTCTCTTCGATTGTCTCCTCGTCGAGGTGGTTCTTCTATCGCAAGTGATAGTACCGGCTTAACGGTCTCGAACTCCGAATTGAAGCTCGCACCGAAGCGGTTCGGATGTCGTCTAAAATCTTCTTCGAAGATCTCGTCCGAGCGGTAGTCCATCCATCGTCGGCTGCATAGGGATCTATCGGAATGACGGGATCGGCTGAGATAACATCGACGGAACCTCCTTTCTGGGGTTCCTTCATGTACTCCTTCGGGATTGTTATATTTCCTTTCCGAAGGTTGTCGTTGAGCCAACTTTTCAAGGTAATGCGGTCTTTCTATCTTGTGCCCAAGCATCCGATGGTAGGGGCAAAGTTGGGATCACCTTTCTTGTTGACTTCCTCCGGTCTTCTGGGCTCGGCACTGGAAATCCGGAGTTTTCATTAAGCTACGGAACATCTTCGGTATCGCTTCATTTTTGAACGGATATTCTCTCGCTCGAAGCTCCTCAATGTACGTTGCGGACGAGACGGTTGTTCATACTGCGGAGACGATCGATAGCCGGACCGGGGTTGCCGGTAATTTTGTTGTGGTTGCTTGCGGCCGTTCTGGTGGTATTTGCATCGGTTGTTTGCCTTTGTCAACCGCTCGCAACGACCCCGCATTTCTTTTCGAAAGTCTTCACCGGCTTCGCTTGTCCGTCTTGTCGGCGAAACTTAATTGCTTCGCCTCTTCTTGCAAGCTTCCGGCCTTGCTTAACAACTTCTCAAAAGTCTTAATAGTGAATCCCTTGAGGAGAAGTGCTATCGGGCCGTGAATGCTTTTAAGCAAGATGCCGACCGCATGTTGTTCTTGCAGTTGTGGTTCACACTTCATACTTAAATTTCTCCATCGAAGTATGTAATCCACTAGAGTTTCATTCGGCCTTTGTTTCTCTACCACTAAATCACCTATAGTGATGTGGTGCCGAGCTCCGCAAATCGCTTAATGAAGAGGCTCTCTAGCTCGAGAATGTCTTTACTGCATCCGTTGGGTAATTCCGCATACCGGCCGAAGGCGATTCTCGACGACCGCTAACGAACTCGTCGGAAGAGTAGCGCATCGCTCCCGCCGCATCGCAACAACCGGCACGAAAGTGTGCAACATGCTGTCGGGGGTTCCTGGTTCCGTCGAAGGTCTTAAACAGAGGTGGTACGAAGCCTTTCGGGTATTGGACAGCGTCGAATTCTTCTGGGTAAGGTCTACCCGTCCGAATAGATGTCCCGTTCTTCGATTGTGCTAGGGCTTCTCGCACCTGCTGTTCTACCAAGTTCTTGATATCCTTTTCAGGGATCATACTTTGTGTTGTGTCCTTTTTTAACTGGTCATCCCCATCGACGGATGTAATCTCCTTTCCTCCGTCTACGATGTGAATGACTTCGGGGGTGTCTCTCATGTGGTTGTACTTGACTTTGGAGAGTGGCTAGAGCTACGGCCATCTCTTCCATCCTCTTCGCCATTCGAGCGATCGTGTCGTCCTTTTCCCGAAGCCGTCTCTTCATCGGCTCCGGCTCCTCTCTTCGCGTGCTGCAGGAGCACCTCGAGAAGATGATGAAGCTCGTGTCTCAACCATGTTGATTTCCGCATATTCGTTGTCCATGAATTCCGATGAGTCGATCTCATCTCCGAACTTTTCTTCTCTTTCTTTTGCCAACCGTCGGATGCTCGGTTCTCAACTTTTCCATGGCATCTTCTAGCGGAGCTTTCGTGTATCTTCGTGGTTGTCATGCGATGGTTGCCGGGTCTTTTTTCACGAGTCCCCTTCATCGCAAGAAGCACTTTCTTCGCATTCCAGCCTCCCGGCGAGACTTTCTTTCTCGGGCCGTCGTTTCGGCCTCAATCGCCCCGTAGTGGGACGCCACACCATCCTTCTAGCAGCAGAAGGTCTATGACCAGCATGGTCCATCGGCCAAATGCCGGAAGGTGGTATCCTCCCTAATCCGTAATCCCGATACTACGACGAGCGGGCTAGCCTTCATTCTCTTGCTTCGGCTTTTCTATCATGATGGCGGGTTCTACTCGGGGCCCAAGACGGGATTTGACCGGCACCCGCCCTATCCTTCGTAGAATTTCCGACACGGGACAGCTTTTCCTTCTTTGCTAGCTTTTCTACCAAAGTTTGCGGTCGAGCAAACGGCGTAGTTCCGATTCTTTTCTTGCGGCTATCGTTGTAGTATGCGGGCCGTGGTAATATGGCAGCAATCTTGCTAACATTCTCCTCATCCTCCGCGGCGGAGAGGGGATGGAACCCGCTTCCTCCCAAAAGTGGTATGTAGTCAGGCAAATGGTGTATATTCCGGTAGCGGTGTATATTCCGGTAACTCCGAATTTCCTCCGGAAGGCAATCTCGGCAGCTCGGCTTCCCCGGCGATCCTTCTATTTCTATTTCTTCTTCGGGTCTTTGTCGGCGAAGGAATCTTCGAACCGGACCCGATTTCGAAGACGAAGGTCTTACAGAAGATCCGTACCCTCCACTGGTAACAGTGTTTATCATAGTTCCGGATTCCTTTCCCTTTGATTTGGCGAGTAGTCGGGGTAGGTGCGAAACAACTAGACCAAATGGGGGTAGTGAGAACTGCTCCTCCCGCGGACAGCAGATTCCTCCTAGTCGGGACCCTTCGCAGGGGAGGAAACTCTTGGGTCGACCTAAGGTCGAACTCGCGCGGCGGCTCCTCGGCTTCGGATACCTTGTTCGTCGCTGCAAAGAGGGAGACGTCGGTGACCTTGACGTTCGTAGTTTTCAAATCCCCGTCCAAATCGGATGACCCCATTGTCGGGCGGTTCATCCTTATAGACAGCCGAAGTCCAGTCCGTTGGTGAAGGAGAAAATCGGCTCGGGGCTTCCATTTCGCGAGGTAGATTCGGTTGTCAGGCCCAAGCTATGCTTCTTTTCTTCGTGACGAAAAGAAAGGAATTGAAAAGAGTCCGAACTCATTCTTTGTTCATGTATTTATAAAAAAGAATCATTTGTTAAAAGAATCACTTATTAGAGGGTTTGTTTATTTAGAATGGAATGTTCAAAGGTGTAGAGAAGGTAAGGAATCCGATTCAGAAGGAAAAGAAAGTCTTAAGCAAGACTTCCCGACTCGAAGGATCACTCCTAAACTAACACCTATTGGGGTCCACCCCACCTCGTAAATGAGGTAAAAGGATCTCGGAACCTCTCTCGTTTAGGGGTGTCTAAACAAATGGCTCCTAAATCCGAGAGAATGTTGGCTATACTTGTTCAAGATAGAAATGAACATAGTATTCCAACGGAAAGAAGGGTAGTTTGATCCATTAGGGACATGGATACACTACCGATTTTTGAAAGCGAATTATTTGATTATAATGGAGAGAGGAATTCTCCCCAGTGAGTCGCTGTAAATTGTCGGCATTATTTTTTTAGTGGTTGTGTGTTTATTTTGAAAAGTGGTCGCCTACCGTAAGTTGTGCGGCGAATTTTTATTTTAAATTTAATTTAAATATATATAATTTAGAAAGTAGTATTTGATTTTGAAAATAATTTTTAAATTTGAAAGTTTTAAGATATGAGATTAAACCGATCTCACATCCCCAAATAGTTTATATAAACGAGCACCGCACCACAAACCGTATATCTATCCCTAAGGATAGACACACTCGCTTGATGGTGGGGCTCGATCAAATAAACTAGAAGTTTTGTGACATCCGTTTGGTTTGCGAACCAATTTTATAAGCCGACAAATTCCTCGCTTAATATGAAAGTATCAAACAGTGTTTATATTACTCGGGTTCTTTAAAATTCCTATAAGGGCAAGCCCCTATAGTTAATTACATCTTAAGTGACGGGAATCACCTAAGAAAACTCTCGATAATAATCAATAATTCTCGCTCTCAAGAATTTCAAAGTTTAAGGTTTTCAAAGATTGAATTTTGGAATTTCAATAGGGAATGGATCAAATTTTGGAACATTTTGTTTTGTGAATCCAAAGGAAGAGAGGTAGGAGAAATCACCGATTCGAAGTGAACTTCGATAATTTCCCGACTATCCTATTGTTTGTCTTGAATTTAGGAAAGTCCTAATGTTTATTTGATATTTCAATCTCGCTAATTTCAATTAATTAGGGCTTATATTTGTATGATAAAATCAAACAAATAAGCTCTAGAAGATGTGAGGGTTTATTGTCGTATCGGACGACTACCTCGGAATCCTAAGACCGGTTAGGGCTTAATTTGCAATGCAAATGCCTAACGAAGAGTTGAGGATTTATGTTGCACTAGTGCAAGCTACCTCGAAGTCCTATGGCTTGGTTGTTTAATTCTAGGAAAGTTTTGCTCGAAGTAGACTCAGGTTTTGCTCGATGACGATGGTCGTGCTCGCCCACCATGCTCCGAGCTCCTTGTTGTTGCAGAGGTTTAGTTTTAGAAATCATAAATCGAGAGTTGAGAAAAGTGTTTTGGTTTAGAGAAAATCTTAATTTCCAGGTGTTTTTTATGTTTTATTTAAAACAAATCTTAAAGTTGATTATAACGACACCGGCTAAGATCCCACGGTTCCATCCTTCCGGCATCATTATTTTTATCGGATTCACTTAGTCCGTATGAATTTGCTAAACTCAACCGAATGAGTTCCACACTTTCATTTAGACCGTGGAAATCCCGTTAGCAACACGTAGGTTACATCATCCGAGGTATTCCCGATCATCCAACAGACGTTTTAATTTAGTTGTAATTGTAGTTTTGTGTTCGTTTGTGATTAAATTTTGAGTTGTTTTATATTTTAAAATGTTGTGGCGGTGAATTTTATCTTGCAATGACTTTTAACTTAATTTTGGTTTCAGCTTTAGGGGCTATCCTAAAGGTGTGGGTTTTCATGCAACCGTTGTTTTATCATGCAAGAAAAATAAAGTGCATTTGCAAGAAAGTAAATTGCAGGAAAGTAAATTGCAAGAAAGTAAATTGCAATAAAATATAAAAGCGTACCCTGGAGGGTCTTCCCGTCATCCCAAGCTGCACTTAAAACACAATTAGAATACTTAAGCAAGTTCCTAGGTAAAGCTAAGGGAAGGGTTATGGTTTTCTACCAAATTCCTAATCCTATAGCTAGTCAACTCCTATGACGTCTAGGTTCTTTCGTGTTTTGGTTTAAAGACGATTTTCTTCATCAAAGAACAATTAAGTCCAATTGTTCTTATAAATATCCTATCATATCGAGGAAGTGCTTAAGAAGAATCTTAAACATCTTTTCAATATTTCTAGGATTGTTTTAAGTCCAAATGAATTTAATTATACAAATGAATTAATCGTCCAAGAATTTCAAGTTTTATCGTTACTTGCTCGAGTGAACTAGGACATTTGAATATCCTATAAGTGAAGTAACATTTAATTTAATGTTCTTTTTAGGATTTATGATAACTAAAACTTTCAAGGGTAAATTGGTATTCAAATGATTTGATTTAAGTTAAAGGGTTTAAATTTGGAATAGTGTTCAAGTTGTTTTTAAATTTATTTTCCTTTCCGTTTTAGGTGATGTTATATTTAATTCAATTTAATTTAATTGAGTTTTAATTTAATTTAATATAGTTCAATTTAATTTGATTTGATGTTTAATTAATTTGATTTGATTTAATTTAATTTAATTATTTAATTTAATTTAATTTAATTTAATTGTTTAATTTAATTTAATTTAATTTTAATTATTTAATTTAATTTAATTTAATTGTTTAATTTAATTTAATTTAATTTTAATTTAATTTAATTTAATTTAATTTAATTGTTTAATTTAATTTAATTATTAAATTTAATTTAATTTTAATTTAATTTATCTTTAATTTACTTTATTTTTAATTTTAATTGAAATTTTTGAAAGAGTTTAATAATTTGACTTTAGTTTAATGATTAAGTCTTTTAATATTTTGAATTTGAATTATCATTTTAATTAAGGATTGAATATTAATGAGATAATTAATTTAGGGATTTTTTAAATTAAAGAATAAATCTCTTCCTAATAATATCCCTATTTTAATAATTCCAATTTTATTATTCTTCCAAATTTAATCAATTATTTAATTAAGGTTTTAATTATTTTAAAATTGCTTAATGGGTTTCTACCCTTTAATCATTTAAATTTCAATCATCCAAATCAGATTAGGATCAAATATTTTACTTGTTAAATTTTTATTAAACCTAAAGTTTTAATTAAGGATTAAAGATTTTAATTACTATTTTACCCTTTAAGCTTAATAATTTCATAACTCACTAAATTAAACTTAAATGAATTTGAAATTTTTATGTAACTTCACTTATATGTCAATAAAGACATGAGAGGAGAAAATGTGATTTTTCTGTATTTAATTTATTTATATAATTATTTTTGGTGGAAAATAGAGATTTTCAAGGAAAATTTGATAACATGACCAAAAGAAAGTTTCTGTCTTTAAGAAAATTAGGGGACATTCCTAATGACCAGAGGACCACTTGGACTAATTTTGGTGATTTTTTGAATTATATTATTTTTATTATAATTATTTTGGGTTTTGGAGTGTTAATTAATTTAAAAATAAAATAAATGTTGAAAAATGAATTTTATATTTTTCAAAAATCTCTCTGATATCAAGGAAACCAGAGAATCAAATTTTGCAATTTTCTGATTTTTCTATGATTTATAATAATTATTTTAGTGAAAATGCTAGAAAATACATTTTTTTTTTAATTTTAAAATTACCCTAGGGCTTTAAAATTCAATATCTCACTAAATAGACCTAGGAAAAATGTGGGATTTGTTCCTAAGTGATTAAAATTCAAAATGTGACATTTTGGTGAATTTTATTATTTTTGTGATTTTTATTATTTTTTAATTATTAAAAATATTAAAATATTATTAAAAATTAACTTTTTTAGAAAATTGAAATTTTAATTTTCTTAGGTTTCCCTGATATCAGAGAGGCTCCAAAACCAATTTGGTGAATTTTTGAAAAGTATTTTAAAAGTTATGAATTTTTAAAGTTTAAAATGGCTAAGTGACTTAATCAACCCAATTAGTGGGGCTAACCAAGTCCAATTGACTTCAAATTTTTATGGTGGATTCCTCTGATCCTAAAGGTCAGTGGAGAATTAATTTCAAGTCAATTTGATACCTGGTTAACTCTAATTAATTAAAGACCTATTTTGGGTGTTTAAGCCAATTAGGGCTGTTTTAAATGAACTAAGTCAAAACCTATTTTTCCTAGGGTTCTCTGGTCATAAGGAACATCACCAAATTTTCCTAGAATTTATTTCACAACATGCTATTTACTGGAATTAAAATACTCAAAACAGTGACCTGAACTTGAAAAATCAAGAACTCCTCATAGGGATGGCCTCCGACTTTGGAAAATTCAGGGAATGTTCCCAAATTCGGAGGCTTCAAAAGCCCTATGGTCTCATGCCATGGTGAATTGTATGCATGCATGGAGAATTAAAACAATGCAGAGAGTAAATAAATCATAAAAAATAAAATATTTGATGAAATTAAGTGATTTCTTTTCACATTATTCTCCTCTCGTTCACCGAGCAAGAGGGTATTTTTATTTTATTTTTGTGATTTTTCTACACAAAGATATGGATTTTTGAAGTTTAGGAATTAAATAAATAAGAAAATATCCTATTTATCTATTTATCCACGCGGCGCCGCGTCAACCTCGGCAGCCTCCGAACGCACACGCGTCGCGCTCCCATTCGACGCCGCCACCCGAGTCGGCAGCCCGGGCCCCGCGGTTCTCGTACCGTCTCCTCGGTCCGACGCAATCTCGGCCGTCCGTGCGCGCGTGTATCGAATGGACGGCATCCGTTCATCGTCCCCAAGTGTTCTCACCCGAGAGCCGTCCACACTAAATCCCTAAGATCTCACTCGATTCTCAATGGATTTTTACGTTCTTATACTCTATGGATTCGTCTCGAAGAGACGAACACATCTATACGGTTAACATGCATTGGAACTAAGGCATTTGAAATGGAGAATCTTCGAAGCTCGGGATGAAGAGTTAGCTCATACCTTGGCTCGGAGAAGTGTGGCTTCAATCCGAGAGTTGTTGCACCTTCGATTGGGTCCTAGCGAGCTCCGGATGAAGTCTCCTGGTCCAGTGAATTGTCCGGATATGATTTCGACCAAGCCCGATCACAAAGCTTGGAGGTCGGAGCAACCGGGTGGCTCCGGAGATGGGGCTTTTGATGGTGGACACCTTCCCTTGGTCCGGTGAAGGTGTAGAGCCAATCAATTTGGGAATTGGCTCACCGTGGAGAAGTGTCCTGGTTTTGGGTGGAATTTCAACTCGAAATTGAGCTTACGGAGGAGAAATGGCAGGGGATCTCACCTGGGGATCAAGTGCTCTAAGAGTGGAGAAGGGTCCGGAACAATTTTGGCGAAGTTTTGGCAAGGTTTGTGCTTAGCCCCTCTCATGGCCGAGAGGGGTGGAGTTTAAATAGAGCTGGGTCGTGAGGCCTCCTGTGGGGAGTTAGGGCTTGGGATCGACTGCTTCAGTGAGGAGAAGATCGGCCATGGTGACCACTAGGGATGGGGCAGCTCGGCCAAGTGAGAATTTCAATGTTGGCTCACATGTGAGCTCTCGGCCATGGTGTTTTCCGGCGATCCGAGCGGCTGGCCGGCAGGCATGGGTCACCATCTTGACCGGGGAGGTCGAGGGCTTGGCAATGGTGAAGTCAATTGGGTTTGGACATGTGTAAAGTGTTTGAATTAAAATGGAATGGGGAGGGGGTCATTTTGGCTTGAAATTGGTCAACCCATTGGTTTGGGTTGGGTTCACCTCCCCATGGCTGGTCTTGGGCTGAGAAGATCGGCTAGGCTAGCCGGTCAAGAGGTGGTGATGTCCTTATCCAAGAATATTTGGATTAAATCTTGGTTAAGGGAGACATGCTTAAGGTTAATGACTTTTAGGAGATGGTTAAAGGACCTCCTCCTTTTGCCATTAATGGCATGGTCACATGCCAAACTTTCATGGCTTCATATGGCTTGTGAATGGCTCATCCTTGGCTCCATTTGGCTTGGGAAAAGCTTGGGTCAATTTCATGAAAATGGGTTTTAAGAATTTTGGATGTTTTGATGGAAATTTGTATGAAACTTGATTTGGAATAATTTGATGGTGATTTTAGGACTTAGGTAATGGATTTAATTAAATGGATGACAAATGGAGATGTCATGTGGGCTTTAGGGTAGATTTGGGCTTTTGAATTTTGAAGGAAATGGGCTTTTAGAAAGGTTTAAGGGAAGTGGGCTTTTAAGTTTATGAATGTGTTCATGGATGAAAATTTTTGTAAAAGGTTGGGCCAAATAATTGTTGGTTTAGCTCATGGATGTGTCATGAGTAACTTGAAGCAAATTTGGGGTAGTTTGGGCTTGAATTGGGTTGGATTTGGATTCTTTTGGTGAATGGGCCAATATAGGTCCAAATGGGCCAAGTTGGGCCAATGTTGGGCTAGGGTTGAAATTTATGTAGAATTATTGTTGAGAAGTGTTTATGGGAGTGTTTCAAAGAGGTTTTGACTTTGGTTGGGCTTTGATTTTTGGGGTTTGGGTTCATTTGGGTTAGGTTTGGGCTTAGGTAAAAAAATGGGCCTTAAGGTCAAAAGTGGAATTGGATCCAAATGTCAATCAAATTGGACTTGGATTTGGTCTAAATTAGTATTAGGAATGTTGAATTGAAGTTTAGAATTGAATTGGACCAAAATTGGGGTCAATTGGATAGGTTTGGTTTGACATCGGGTTCACTTTGGATTAAAATGGGTCAAATTGGGGGTTTTGACAAAAGTAGGGTAAATTGACAAAATTGGCCCATGGTGTAGTTGGACAAAATGAAATTGGGAATATTTGGGATTTTCTGGAATTTTCTGGGAATTTTTTGAATTTTTGGATTTTTAGGCTAAGAAGGGTATTTTGGGTTATTTGGAGGGTATTGGGAGGTTTTCTTGGAATTTTTGGTATTTTTGGGTATGGATAATCAATTTGAGTGATGTGGAGGTGTTTGGGATTGATTTTGGAAAATTTTAGGTAATTTGGAAATTTTGCAAAAATTTGGGTAATTTCAGGGGTTTTGGGTAGGTTTAGTAGGTGTAGGGTCCCGGGGGTCAAAAATTGAAAATTTGGGAAATTTAAGATTGGGTGAATTTGAGTGGGGTGAAATCATTTTGGTTGAGCCATGAAGCCATTTCAAGCCCATATGAGCCATGAAAGGACTCATTTGAGGCATTCACTATGTTGTTCCTAACCCTCTTAGCCAAGGGCTTAGGGGTTAAGGACCATCCATGTGAATCACCTACATGAGTCAGGAGGTCAAGTTGGGTATGGGTGTGGTTTTAGGAAGTGTGTGGAAATGTAGTGTGTAAGTGTAGTGTATGTCAGCCCCTTCACTGCACCAGTGCCACCTGTAGGCGATCCTAAGGCCAAAGAGTCCTATAGGAACTCATCCTTTAAACTTCCATATTCGATTTCAACCCTCTAGGTGATTAGGGGTCTATAGTCAAGTTTGTGGAGTTTGCAGGGAGTTTAGAAGTGGTTTAAATTTCTAAAAGGCGGGTCCCAATTCTAGTCCTCTAAGATAGTCAAAGGAAAAGCCTAAGGCTAGATCCTAAGCACTAAAAAGAAGAAAGGAAGACCTCATCAAAAATGAGGTCAACATGATTCAAAGAATGTCAAAGGTAAACTTATCAATGAAGTGAACTAAAAGCTAGCATTAAGGAATACAAGGAAGAAGATGAATCCTTAAAAATTTTAGAGGCAACTACCACTAATTGATGGTTGAAACCATAGCTTCGCAAAGAGAGCAATAAGATTAAGCTAATCTGCAAGATCTCATTGAATCAAAATCTAATAATGATATCAGTACATATATGTCATCAAGATGTTGTAGTTGAAGAAGTATTTCCACCAAACATAGCTCAACCATCACTTATTAGTTTCATTAAAGATGAGAAGATAAAAGGTATAGAAAAGTGAACAGTGGAATTATTAGTTTCAACACCCCCGATTATATCATGCTTTCCTTGAATTTTGAAAGAATTCTTTGATTGAATTTTGTTACCCCCGATTATAATATTACATTGGTGGCTAAAGTTTCTTTAATGGGTTCATTTTAGGATATTTCAGTTATTTTATATACACGAGCATATCATCTGACTGCCCTGTGATTGGGTCCAATGTGTTAGTATGACTCCGGCTCTGTAAGGCCGACCTAATCGGATGGATTGAGTCAGCTATAATTGATTAAATTTACGTGAACAAAAATGCTTATTCAACTAAACATTATTGATTGCTTTATTTAGTTTGACTGTCGACCATTGATCCCAAGATGAGCTCTTGTCGGTAAAATGAGACTAGACTATTGAGCAAAGGGCGAATCACTGTAACTCGATAGATAGATCATTTCTTAAAAAGGGGGTCTTCAGGATGATTATAAGGCTTGGTTGTATGGTCAATTCTTGGTACCTAATGAAGAATCCTTAGGAGCATTCGTGGGAAAGCAAGTGATGCCAAGGAACTTGATTTATTCCTTTGATTATATCCACCGAAGATATGTAGATGCTTTCGCACCTTTCCTATAGTGGTTGAGTTAGACAACTTTTTTGTTTTAGCCCGATGAGTTCAAGTTTGGGTCATTTTGTTGTTTCCATAGCTTGGTCGGTCTTGTTCTTACTTGCTTTGGCTTGGACGGTTATATCGAGTTGGGTAATTGGGTCTTCTAGACTTTAGTCGTTGGGCTCTCCTTTGTTGTACCTCATCCTTTTTGAAATGTTGGATCTCCTTTAGATCAGCACTGACATATTTTCTATGCACACTTAAGCCTCATTTGAGCATGAGGCAGACTTCCGTTCTGGTATAGAGAACGGCCATAACGCTCATCGTGGTTGTTTGGTGCAGCGTAGTCAAGGTAAGATATCTGCTACGTTCGTGGCTTTTGACTGAGCGTTTCTTAGTTTGAAAATTGGAAATGTCTAAAAAACCCCGAGTTTGCTGACACCTTCCGTTGGGATCGTCCTGGTAGCTACGGTGAACCTATCGGGAAGGCTGATGACGAGGACAAAGTGGTTGTGAAAGTGTGAGGACAGTGGAGTCAGAGTTCAACTGAAACTCACCACGATGAGACAAGAGGTTACGAACAACGACAAGGTAGGAGGTTGCCAACAATACTGCCGAAGTGCTAGGAAGTGGGATCAACGAACAGTAGTATCGAGTTTGTATGTATGTATGTATACATATAAATTTTAAATTCTTGTCTTGAATTTCCCTGTTAAATAGGAGATGATCCTGATTTCTCAATTCTCTTAAAATTTTTAAGCAAACATTATTATAAAAATATTGAAAGTATTTTTTTAAAAATAAGGGGTATAGTAGTTTTTCTTTTTTTTTTAAATTCAGTTAATACTATAAAAAGGTGAAAAAATAACATTTTATTCTAACGACAGTAGAGAGTTTCGCAACCGTAATATTATATCATGCTTTCTCTGAAGTTGCTTTAAAAAAAAAAAAACTTTTGTGAAAGGAGAAGCACCCCACCAAAAGAAGCCTTAATGAGTTAAAGACATGAACATGTTTAGAGAACAAACAACCGTAAGTTTTCAAATTATATGTGTGTGTGTACTGCAAGCCATGACCTGTTATTTGGCAGGTTCTCTAGAAGTCCCCACAGGCCACGGGTTCGATCCCTCGTGGCGGGGTTTCCGAATATTTAGGCACATGGTGTCAAGTCCCCAACATATGGTTGTAGCGCATAAGGAAATTGATATTTGGGCCTCTATCAAATGCCGATTTCTTTGGTATATATATATATATATATAAACTAAATTGAAAAACGGTGCAACGTATAGAAATTCAAAAATTATACAATCTTAAAAGTAACGAAGTTATGTCAAAATGCATCATGATCTTCTTAGCATTTACCACTCAAAAAACATTATTGAATGCCGATAAGATTATTTCAAACCGGCGGGGCGGCAATGCACCCACCTAATCTGTAACGTCCATTGTCCGCTTCCATACACACAATAAATGGCATATTTTATATCGTTACATTATCATTCAAACCATGTCATGCCGGTCATTCACCAGCCGGTGAACGCACCCGATAATTTTATTTTGAATTCGAAAATTATCTCCCTCCACCAATCAGATGCTGACACGTTCGCATGAGGACGTGGGTGGGCGGCCGCCAAGTCGGAAAGTGACCGGTTCGGCTGCCACGTAGATCGCTTCCACGGTGAAACCACAAGAAGACACTTCGCTTGCATTATACGGAAGGAATCATGTCCGCCCAAGAAGGGGGCTATATATGTAATTATGCGTCTAGACCGGGTCAACACCGTCAAAATTGACGAACCGGGCTCTGCAAACCGCGTGGGCCGGCGGGATGACGAGAGCCAAAGGAGGAAGCGAATTAAATGAAATGTTTGAATAATGGAAAATTTAGAAGCAATAATACGTATATGCCCCGAGATCACGCAAGTAATTACGCCTTGGACTTGTCGTCCCGACGAAAAAAAAAATCAGTTCATTTTAGCAGAATCAGCCTCCGGTAAATTGTTCCCCTTAAATCTGACGTGAAGATGATTAGGATAATGAACGACAAAAGATGAAATTAAGGAGAGATAAATGCCCCAAATAGGGGTGTAAACGAGTCGAACACGGGCGAGAGCATAAATATCACTTTTGTTCGGTTTGCTTAAAT
The DNA here is from genome assembly GCA_022702705.1 of Papilionanthe hookeriana x Papilionanthe teres. Classification (NCBI taxonomy): domain Eukaryota; kingdom Viridiplantae; phylum Streptophyta; class Magnoliopsida; order Asparagales; family Orchidaceae; genus Papilionanthe; species Papilionanthe hookeriana x Papilionanthe teres. Next base: position 62,088,946 of record CM040428.1, on the reverse strand, counting down.
TACGAACACAAAAAGTGTGTTCGTGTTAGCTCGATTTAGCTACTAAGTGAGTCAACACGGATTGTTCGTGAACGAAGAATCGTTTTACAATCCCGATCATTGCAATCAGAAATATGTTAAGAAGTTAAGCAATATTTAAATTTTATTGTTTATACTAAAATATCATTTAAATATAATTTAATATATTTTTATTATATTTTTTAAAATTAATATTTTAATTGATTATAAATCTTTATAGCATTGTAGCCAATTAATTTTTTTAAAATATTACTCATCAATATATATATATATATATATATATATATATATATATATATATATATATATATATATAAAATTGATTTATAATATTTCGAGCTAAAATAAGTGAACAACAACGAACAAATCTCTCGTTCACGTTTGGCTCGCTCATATATTGAACACAAAAAAACTATTCGTGTTTGGCTCATTAAACTTAACAAACGAATCGAACACGAGTTGTTCACGAATAACTAGCTATTTTGAACCCCTCCTCCCCCACAAAAAAAAAAAAAGAAGAGTAGAGGTGTAAACCAATCGAACACGAACGAACATATCTCTTGTTCGTGTTTGGTTCGTTTAAAATTAAGTGTGTTTGAAATAGGCTCGTGTTCGAAATTGCTCATGAAGTTATTTTTCATTTTCGGTTCGAATTGCTTGAAATTAATACAAAATATTTCAAATGTTTGAATTGTTCGAATTATTCGAATTGTTTAAATTGTTCAAAAATTTGTTCGTAATATTTGAGTTGTTAAAATCATATTATAATTATTAATATATTATTATACTATTATTACAACTAACATTAACACAATATAATTAATAATTTATTATATATTAAAATTTATATAATTTAATTTTTTAAAACATGATAAATATTTATAGTATATAATTATCTTTAAATTATGATAAATTTTATACAAATTTATTTTAAATTTCAAACAATAAGAATTCCTACACGATCAAACACACAACTATCCGTGTTTAATTAATTTATAAACCAAACAAAAAAAATTACTAATGTTCATCTCATTTATTTATCGAATGAAACGAACACGAAATATACACGAGGAACGAGCTTTTTTAAGAGCCCCACTCCCAGCCCGATTTTGAAAAAGCAAACCGGCAACATTCACGCTGCTCATGCAAGGGCTGAAAGGTCCAAAAGATCACGCGTTGGATTCGTTTGGAAATCTACGTTTCGAAGCGGTCCGTCGACCATCCGTTTTACAAAGAAAAATAGGAAATTTTTTGAAAATGTGTAAATCAAGCAAAAAAATTTGTGAAATGAGCACTCTCTCTCTACAGTGAAGCGGATGCCAGGTGGAAGGAAAGACATGTGCGTTACATATTCGCTGTCGGATTAGGACGTTGCTGACTGATGACTTTAAGAACATTTTGATTAATCTCTAAACGAGTAATGAACTAATTTTTAAATTTCAAAAATGTTATATAGATATGATTAAAAAATCATTTTTTTATTTATATTTTAAGAGCTATGGCGAATAAGAACAGAATTCAGGAAAGAAAAAAATAGAGTTTTGGAGGCGGGGGAGGATTTGAAATTGTGAATTGGAAATTTAGAATTGGGGAGGGGTTTTATTGTAAAAGAGGAAATCAAATATAGCAAAAGGGAAGAAACGGCGAAAGAAGGCAGAGAGATCAGAGCATTAGTTACGCCCACGGACTCTTTCAGCCATTCAATGCTCCACCAAACGCTCGTCTCGTTTCAAACCTTTTCTTCTTCGTCTTACTCTTGCCCTTCAACTCTTCCGTCTGCTTCCTTTACCGGAGGCTCGTCGTCCTCGAGCATTCCGTTGGCTGCCGGCCGACTGTTATCTTCTTCGCCGACGCACACAAGCGTTTCTCAGGTATGTCATGTTCGGTGAGGGCTTAAAATTCTGTTTTTTAGATGAAGGGCAGAGGAAAAATGGCGCCTTTCTGTGTGTAGCTGGCTGAAAATTTTTTTTGCTTTGATGATGTATAGGTTGAGATGAAGTTAATGACGGACATGCTCTCATCAACATGTGAACTTGGGTTTCTAGCCGGCGATATCGAAGAAGTAGCTTGGGTAGGGGAGAGGGACAATCTCCTTGGGGAGGACTTCCAGGTAGACGACCTCCTTGACCTTAGAGGACTTCCTGAGTCTGAGGAAGACGAGGAGGCTCCGAAAGTCACGGAAGCCCTAAACCTTAAACACAGCTTCTCTCCCCTGAAAACATTTCCTTGTGCAGACAGCGAGAACAACGAAAGTCTTGAGCTTTACTCCGAAATCAAGCTCCACGTAAGTGCGCTGCACCATTTCCTGAGAAAAAGATGCTCCTTTATCCCCAAATATGTCAATTTCTTATGGTTTTTGTTGTAAATCTTGCAGGAGACCGATGCCGCCTCGTTGGAATGGCTGTCAACTTTCTTCGACGATTGCTCTAATGAGTTCCCCTCTTCCCCATCTTTGCTTCCCGCCCAAAATCACCTGTCCAAATGTTATTCCACCGGGTCTCGAGCACCAGCTCCATCACTTTTCAGCATGGCCACTGCAGCCGGCAGCCTCTCAACGGAATCTCTCGTCCCCATCAAAGCAAAGCGAAGTAAACGCTTGCGCAGAAGCAGGGCCTTATGGTCATTTTCCGGCTCCCTTAAACTCGCGGACTCTTCTTCACCTTCATCTTCCCTCACCACCTTCACCTCCTCTTCACCAACCCCTTCCTCATCCTCCTCTTCTTCATCATTCAACTCTTACATCAATGATCTCTCTCCTTTCAACGTCTTCACCACCGACGGCAGCTTAGCTCTTTCTAAACCCCAGAAGCTGAAGAAACGAGGCCGAAAGCCAAAGAACCCCTTTTTCTCACCGGCAGAGAGACGTTGCACTCACTGCGGAGTCCACAAGACCCCTCAATGGCGTGCAGGTCCTCAGGGCGCAAAGACTCTTTGTAACGCATGCGGTGTTCGTTACAAGTCCGGCCGGTTGCTGCCGGAGTACAGGCCTGCATGCAGCCCTTCATTTGTCAGCGATATACATTCCAACAGTCACCGGAAAGTGCTCGAAATGCGGCGGAAGAAGGATGAGCAGCTCGTCGTGATCTCCGCACCGCCGGTCACCTCCTGCTGACCCGGACCCGCCGGGTCGATTGTTTTGGTCCTCTTTAGATGGGAATAGTTTGATAGACGGTAAGGGATTGGTAATTTAGGTAGGGTTGGTATTTGCCTTTACTTATTTTCTTTGTTTTTGGTCTCTTTTCTTCTCTTTTTCTGCCATTTTTAGGTATGAGGATTTAGGTGGTGGGATGTAAGCTGCCTGCTTTTATTTTTCTAATTATTTGTTGTTAGTTTAGGAAGGTAGACAGATATAATAGATTTAGTCTGACTGTTGTTTATTAGGTAAATTATTTCAGCTGCTGCAACGTTTGTAATATTTTCCATCCAAGACAATATAAATCTTCGCATCATTAGATTTGGCATTCTTTTGTTTGCTGCGAGAGGGATTGTAATTTGCAATCTTCTTCTTTGTTTTGGTGAAGGTTAGGATTATGTCGTTTTCTTTGATTCCTATGATATTTTTGTTGTGAAAAATAGTAATCACATTATTTAAATGTTGATGTATTAGAAAATTTATGATAATGGAGTGATGAATTATGGTCTTAATATTGTGTGAGAATCCGACACATACTTGAGTAACATGAACAAATATTCTATCCGGAGTCCAGGCGCAGCTGTTCGTCGGGACTCCGAATGCTCTGCGTCGGGATTCCGGATGAAATATTTTTTCGTAAAAATGAGTTTTAGTGCCACGATGCTTAAATATATTATTTTCAATTTTGACTAATAAAAGTATTTTCTCAGCATTAATAAGTTTCTCAATTCGGCATGAAGTCTACTCAAAATCATTTATCTTGGCTTAAAAATGATTAGTTATAAAAACCAAACTTTCTTCTTCAAGAGTGAAGGCCATGAAAATACAACACTCTAAAGGCCCGTACAATTGATACTTTAGCAACAAATTTATCATTTGACATAACTTTTGGGGAATGACATGAACCTCGAAGAAATTTTTAAGCCATAAATGTTAAAGCTTTGATTAAGGATTATCCATAACTCAGATTTTGGCAAACTCACGTTCAAACTGACCAGCTCGACGAGACAGATCTAATTGTACCAAAGTTGGTCTAATCCAAGTCAAATTAAACTCATTTCAATCTATTAAACATTTTCAGAATCTTTTGATGCATAATTGGAACGTTAAATGATTTCCAAATCTAACAAAATTATAGTTAAATTAAGTTTCTCGAAAAGACGAATCCAACGAGCCCAAGATTATCTAATTCTGACATCATTAATGCACTTTAAATGTCCACATAACACTATTCGATCGAGAGAATCTTCGCAAGTCGTTTGATAAGAGTGATCTAGATTCCTTCATTATTTTCGACATGGATTAGAAATAGAGCCCTAGATCTAAAGCTTGAGCCAGAAGAAGAACGAGGCTTGAAGAAACAGCTAAAGTCCAGTATCGCTTCTACACTGCAAATCTGATAAATACCTCTCACTCTTGCAGCTGCCAACCACCATCAAACATCACTTACCGACCGCTCTCTACCTGTTGTAGCGCAGTTTCGTACGGAGTTAAGACTCGTGTTGCAAAGTGAGAAGTAACAACCAACATCGCAAATTTACGAAGCATCCTACGTAGTAGTGCATCATCCTGAATATCATGTCAACCTTAAAGACAACATATCGAAGCTCTGAAAACTACTCCCCGTTGTGACAACTCTATACCGAGGGGCAACGAACTCTTCTTTGCATGATATTTGTAACTCAAGAAACTGTGTAACCCTTCACGGCATATTGTACAAGGGCATGCACATGTAATCACTAAGTCATAGTAGATCATTTCAACTTATTTGGGTCTGGAGGGTTTTCCCTTTTCGGGTAAAAAGTTCTCGTGTTTCTATCTATCACTTTTTATTACCCAAGCGTATGACAAATTCTCATGCATTAGGGATCGCTTTCTCACTCATCGTAACTTTCAAGGGTGTACACACTTGGCTGAGGTGGTCCTCCAATACGCACCTGAGTGGATTTTAAGCTCTCAAATAGTGATTCCAATGAAGCGGTAACTGACCCCTACTAGCATGTTGACCACTATTAATCCATCATGCACATTCAACATGTCTCTTATGCTCTTCTCTGTTAAGTGTTCCTTACCACTCTCAAGAGTCAAGCTCGTGCTTAGATCTACTCCCTCCGAGGGCACTATCAACATCTTCAAAAAGCTTATCAGGTTATTCCTTGAGTAGTTCATAGCAAATAAAAAAATCATAAAATATTTATCCCATTTATCAGTAATTCGCTAGAATGAGGGAAATTGCTCGAGGAATACTTCCACGAGTTCTTCAATGAAGCTTGTCAGATTTCAGGGGCAGATCCTAAAATACTTGGGGGAGTCATTCTTGAAGGTAGGGGTGTCAAAATTGACATGAAACACTAACATGACTCAAACTCGACTCAAAGAATCCAGTTTAGAGTTGACCTGAGTGTTTTTTTAGTTGGATTCAGGTCAGAGAATTCTAACCATTTGCTATTTGGGTCCAGTTCAGGTTGAATATGAAAGCCCAAACATGACCCAAATAAGTACGAAAGTTAGGGCTGGGTTTGGGTCTTAGTTTTCGACCAATTTATTATTTGGGTTCGGTTCAGGTTGACCCTATCCAGGTCAATTAATTTTCGAGTCTGACTCGGACCCGACCCGCTGACCCTAATTAACACTTATAGGAGGGTTCTGTTCCGGACCTTTTTACTCATAGTTGATGTGGGAAACGGTCCACTCAGACATCATTATTGTCCAATGTGTCGACGCTCCAATCTCTGCAGATGAGGTCATCAGTGCACACAAGGAATAATTTGATCGATTTGAGGGCAGACGCAAGAAGAACATCCTGGATGCCGATCAATCTTACAACAAAAGATGTTTGAACTATAGAGGAATCGTGATTTCCTTCCTCGACCGGTGAACTAGCAATGGGGGCCTCAATCGGAAAAAGAATACATGTCACTCAATATGTCTCGTGTCAATGCCCTGATAGCTGATCACAGGAAAATGTATTGAGAAATTCATACCAATTTTATATGAAATTGCACTTTAAAGAAAGGTATTTCTATGTTTTATTGCATGTATGAACATTTATAGGTATTGGAAGCAAAAAGATTGAAAAGAAGCAAATCTGGAACAAAAAGAACTAAAAAGAAATGGAAATTGAACTATCCCACCGACAGCGAGGAATAGGCCGCCGACGGCGTGATTTTCCTGAAAGTTTTAAATATATTATAAAAGAGCCTGCCGAAGGTGAGATCGAGCTCACCGACAGCGAGCCTTTAGCGGTTAGCCAATGTTCTAGAAGCCCGCCGATGGCGAGATCGAGCCCGCCGAAGGCGAAAAATGTCAGTTCGAGCCAAATACATTGAATCTGGACGCTTTTTGAAGATGAGCTTAAGCAACCTTTGGATATATTTCTCCCTCTTTAAATAGAGATAAATTTAGGCCGAAAAAGGTGTGTTCTTTTGGTGTGTGTCTTGTGGAAGTCAGTAGTGTGTGTTGAGTCTATTGTGTGTGCATTAGTGTGTTTTAGAGTATATTAGTAAGTATAATTAAGTGTGTTGTACAAGAAGGAAGAGTTAGAGGAACGTCAAGGAGTCTGCTTGGGGAGAAGATTCGAGATAAGTTTTTATTTATTGTTTTATAAACTTTAAATGAAATCCAAGTTTTGTGTTATTTTTCCTATGCATTCTGAGTAGTTTTCTCTATGTTTCTCCTTGTTGATGAGATTTTGTGAAATGAAGAATTGAATTAGTTGTGTCTAAAAATATTAAATAAAAATTGTGATAATATTTTTACTTAATCTTAATTTACTTTCAATTTGACCAATTGAATTGTTAAAATATGTTGAATTATCAACTATAGTAAAGATTACATCTAAGATTCAGGGAAGTCAAAAGCCTTGGAAGGAGGGTGCAAATAAATAGGGAAATTTTATTTATCGGGCGTAGAATTGGATATTTTAGTGTGACAGACTAAAATCTTCAATTTGGTCCTAATGTTTGGGAGCTGAAGTGTAGATGATAGCCCTCGAGCGAGGGGAACGTGGAGCTCGAAGTGGCAGCCGTATCCTCCCACACTAGCCACGTATTCAGTAACTCAAGCATAGGATTAGTCAATGTTCTTTATGTCTGGACCAAAGGGTAAAGAATAGGAATGCTCCTATTTGGCACAATATAATTCTAACTAATTTAATTATTCTTTCACTTAATTCTCATAACAAGGAGAAATATACTTTTTCTAAATTGCAATCTTCTATTTAAAAATTAAGTAATAGAGTTTAGTATAAGCGTTCTTTATTTCCGTACACTAGAAAGTAATTGCATCTGCTGAAATTAGTTCTTAATCTCTAAACTTCCCTGTGGGATCGATATCTAGGACTCCATTAGAGCCCTTTATTACTTGAATAATACGTATACTTGCGTTGATAAAAGGGGGGACACAATTGCTAATTTTACTATGATAATCATTTATAAAAATATATAATATAAAGCTCCGCAATCATATAAACCCTGCTCCCTCCAGACCCCAGGTCAAGTTTTTTGCGCCGTTGCTAGGGAAGTAAATTAATTATTAAGGTAATTAATAAAATAATTATTAAAGATAATTACTAGAGTAACAGACTATTTTTAAAAAAATCTACTTAATTTGTGTATGCGTAAATTTGGAACCGAAAGTTTAATACCTTATCGGAATTAGAGCGCACTATTAAAAGAATTAGAAAACAGAAAAAAAAAACTATAAATTTAACTCAAATGGAAAATAATCCAGCAATTGAAAATATAAATCAACCCAGACCTTTAAGAGATTACGTTAACCCAACATTAGATGAAATTCATTTAACTATCCAAAATCCTGATGTAGCAGCTAATTCATTTGAGCTTAAACCTGCAATTATACAAATGGTATAGAATAATCAATTTAGTGGTTCACCAAATGAAGATCCTAATTTACATTTTACTAATTTGTTAGAACTTTATGCTACTTTTAAATATGACGGAGTATCTAGTGATGATGTTAGACTTAGGCTTTTTCCTTTTTCTTTAAAGGATAAGGCTAAGATGTGGTTAAATTCGTTAGCACCTGGATCTATTAGAACTTGGGGAGAACTATCACAAAATTTCTATCCAAATGTTTCCCTCCTTCAAAAACTGCAAAGCTTAGAAATGACATAACATCTTTTAGTCAGTTTGATGGAGAATCGATATACGAAGCTTGGGAGAGATTTAAAGATCTTCTTAGGAAATGCCCACATCATGCGTTACCAGATTGGTTAATTATACAAACTTTTTATAATGGATTAGTAGGATCTCTTAGATCTATTATAGATGTTGCTGTTGGAGGTTCATTAATTTCAAAACCATTTGATGAGGCTTATTCATTAATTGAAGAAATGGCTACCAACAATTTTCAATGGCCTTCTGAAAGGTTGAATCCTAAGAAAATAGCTAGTATACATGACTCTGATGCAATATCTATGTTAGCTTCTCAGATTGCTACTATATCCAAGAAATTAGATCATTTTGGAATGAATTATTCTCCTAATATAATAGAACAAAATTCATCTGGACAACTTATAGAAGTTCAATCTTCATATGAAACTTTAAACGCTATTAAAAATAGACCAAATAATCCTTATGCAAATTACTACAACCCTGGTTGAAAGAACCATCCAAATTTTAATTGGAATAACAACTCTGCTAATAAAAAATGGATAAACAACTCAGTAAACCCATTAGGAAATTCATCTAACCAAGAAAATTTAAATTATAAACCTTCTTATCCACTTGGATTTAATAATAACTCTAAATTTAAGGAAAAGAAGTTATCTATGGAAGAATTAATGGAAGAATTAATTTTAAATATGGGTCAACATTTGCAGAATCAAGAAAATCAGCTACAAATTCAAGGGAACCAATTACCAAATCAAGGAACTGCAATTAAAAATATTGAAACTCAACTTGGACATATCACTACTGCACTTAATACTAGAATTACTGACACTTTTCCTAGTAATGTGGAAATAAATCCTAAAGATCAAGGAAAAGAACAAATCAAAGCGATACAGTTACGAAGTAGAAAAGAATTAGAAACAAGAATACAAAAAAAAACTGAAAGTGAAAAAGAAAAAGTGGAAACTGAAAAAGAAAAGGATCAGCAAGATTGAAATTTAGAATATCCACTAATTCCTATGAAAATTTCTGTAGAGAGGCCACCACCACCATTTCCTCAGCGATTAAAGCAATATAAAAAGGATAAGCAATTTTCTAAATTTCTTGAAATCTCGAAAAAATTAACAGTAAACATTCCTTTTGTAGAAGCATTAGAACAAATGCCCAATTATGTGAAGTTTATTAAAGATATTTTAAACAAGAAAAGAAAGTTCACAGATAATGAAACTGTTGCACTTAGCGAAGAGTGTAGTGCAATTATTCAGAAAAAACTTCCTGAGAAATTAAAAGATCCTGGTAGTTTCACTATACCGTTTGCTATTGGAGAAAAATTTTATGGAAAAGTTTTATGTGACTTGGGAGCCAGCATAAATCTTATGCCTCTATCAAATTTTAAAAGATTAGGATTGGGAGAAGTCTCACCTACTTCAGTAACTCTTCAGTTAGCTGATCGTTCAGTGACATATCCTAAAGGAATTATTGAAGATGTGTTAGTAAAAGTGAATAAATTTATCTTCGCAGTGGATTTTATTGTCTTAGATATGGAGCAAGATAAAGAAATACCCAAAATTTTAGGAAGACCCTTCTTAGCTACTGGAAGAGCTATAATTGACGTTCAAAAAGGAGAACTAACTATGAGAGTAAACGATCAAGAAGTAACTTTTAACATTGTGAAATCAATGAAATATACTGCTATAAAAAAAGAAGATGAATGCTTTCGAATGGAAACTCTTGAACATTTTAAAGAATACTTTGAAGATAAACTAGAAATAGGAAATATAGAATTAATTGAAGAAATAGACAATGAAAAATTAGATTATATACAAGAAAGATTTGAGATGCTGGATATTACTGAAAACGCTGAAAAGAATATAGTTTTGTAGATTATTAAACCTCCTAAACTTGAGTTAAAAGTTTTACCTACTCATTTGAAGTATGCATTTTTGGGAAATTCTTTAACTTTACTGGTTATTATATCGACAGAATTAAATGAATCACAAGAACAAAAACTTCTGGACACATTAAAAAAGTATAAGAAAGCTTTTAGTTGGACCTTAGCAGATATTAATTGAATTAGTCATTCGATTTGTATGCACAGAATTATTTTGGATAATGAACATAAACCAAGAGTTGATCCCCAAAGGAGATTAAACCCAATAATGAAAGATGTAGTCAAGAAAGAAATATTAAAATGGTTAAACAATGGTATTATATATCTTATTTCGAACAGTGCTTGGGTAAGCCCAATTCATTGTGTTCCTAAGAAAGGAGGAGTGACCGTTGAAGCTAATGAAAATAATGATTTAATACCTATAAGACAAGTTACTGGATGACGTATATGTATTGATTATAGAAAATTAAATGCAGCTGCCAGGAAAGATCACTTCCCTTTACCATTCCTAGACCAAATGTTAGATAGACAAATTTTTGTTTTTTAGATGGATATACCGGCTATCATCAAATACCTATTGCTCATGAGGATCAAGAGAAAACTACATTTACTAGTCCTTATGGAACATTTGCTTTTCGAAGGATGTCTTTTAGATTATGTAATGCACCTGCAACATTCCAAAGATGTATGATGTCTATATTTAGTAAATTAATTGATGATGGAATAGAAGTATTTATGGATGATTTCTCTGTCTTTAGAACATCATTTGACACATGATTGGATCATCTTGAAAAATTCTTAGAGATATGCGAACAAACTAACTTGGTTCTAAATTGGGAGAAATGTCAATTTATGGTTGCAGGAAGAATTGTATTATGGCATAAAATTTCAGAAAATGGCATGGAAGTAGACCCTGCAAAAATTCAAGTTATAGCTAAATTACCACCTCCTACTACAATGAGAGGGGTAAGAAGTTTTCTTGGACATGCTTGGATTTTACGTACGCTATATAAAAAATTTTTCAAAAATTACTAAACCTTTATGCCAACTTTTAGAAAAAGACAAGAAATTTGAATTCACTACAGAATGCTTAAATGCTTTTAAATTATTAAAAGATAAATTAATCACAACACCTATAATAGTTTCACCTAATTGGGAGAAACCATTTGAACTTATGTGTGATGCTAGTGATGATGTTATAGGAGTTGTTCTTGGACAAAGGTATGATAAAAATTTTTAAAATTATATATTATGCTAGTAAAACTCTCAATAGTGTTGAAATCAATTATAACAGTTATGGAAAAAGAATTATTAGCAATTGTATATGCTTTTGATAAATTTAGACCTTATTTAATTGTAACTAATTGTATTGTGCATACTGATCACTCTGCTATTAAATATTTAATGCAAAAGAAAGATACCAAACCAAGATTAATCAGATGGATATTACTGATGCAAGAATTTGATTTTGAAATAATTAATAGAAAGGGAACTGATAATCAAATTGCAGATCATTTGTCAATATTAGAATATTGTGAATTATCTGAAACTGACAATGAAATTACAAACAGTTTTATTGATGAACAACTTTATAATATAAATGAGTGGAAAATACCATGGTATGTTGATATAGTTAATTATATTGTAAGTGATATTTTACCACCCATGTTAACTCTGCAACAACAGAAAAAATTCATTTACGATGCAAAAAAGTATTTTTGTGATGAACCATATTTATATAAACAATGTAAGGATCTAATTATTAGAAGATGCGTGCCTTATGAAGAAACTGAACATATTATTCAAAAATGTCACGATTCTGAATTTGGAGGACATTTTGGACATTTTGGGACTGATAAAACGGATTATAAAATTTTACAATCTGGATTTTATTGGCCTACTCTTTTTAAAGATATTTATAGATATATCAAAACTGGCGATAAATGCTAACGAGTAGGTAATATATCTAGAAGAAATGAAATGCCTCTAAATTTTATATTAGAAGTTGAAATTTTTTATGTTTGGGGATTAGATTTCATGGGACCATTTATTCCTTCATTTGGAAACTCATATATATTAGTTGCTATTGATTATGTTTATAAATGGATTGAAGCACAACCTTACCTCATTGTGATGCTAAGAGTGTTTCAAAAATTTTAATGAAAAATATTTTCGCAAGATATGGAATGCCGAGAGTGATTATCACTGATGGAGGATCCCATTTTAGGAATAAATATATTCACAAATTAGTAGAAAAATTCAACATTATTCATAAAATTTCGACTGCTTATCATACACAAACCAGTGGATTAGTTGAAGTTTCTAATAGAGAAATTAAACGAATTATAGAAAAAACTATAAACCCTAGTAGATTAGATTGGTCTACAAGACTGGACATTGCATTATAGGCTACAGGACTGCTTATAAAATCCCGATTGGAATGACTCCTTACAGACTTATTTATGGAAAGACTTGTCACATACCAGTTGAATTAGAACACAGAGCAGATACTGGTGAGAAGAGCTTGTTGCAGATGAATGAATTAGAAGAATTAAGAAATGAATCCTATAATAACGATAGAATTTATAAAGAGAAAATAAAAATATGGCATGATCGGAAGATTAACCAAAAAAATTTTGAACCAGGACAAGAAGTTTTACTTTATAATACAAGATCGAAATTATTTCCTAGGAAACTAAAATCTCGATGGTTAGGACCTTTCACTATAACTCAAATATTTACATACAGAGCTGTAGAAATTGAAGATCAAAAGACTGGACACAGATTTAAATTAAATGGACACAGATTAAAACCATATTTTGAAAAAAAGACCAAATTTTAAAGAAGTTTAAATGCTCAGTCAACCTGATTAATATCCAGAATAGGTCGGGCTGATGACGTTAAAACAAGCACTTTATGGTAGGCAACCCATAGTGATCTTTATTTAGGTATAATAATTGTATATTTATTTGATTTATTACTATTTTTGGTATAAAATGAATTCTACTACTCAAATTTATATTTATAATCATCACGATATTGGATACATAGAAAAAATTGGAAAGTATTCGGACCAGAGTGAAACTGGGCAATTTTGCCTTAGCCCACTGACAGCGAGATCGACGCCACCGACGGCGAGTTTTGCCCGCCAAATTCAGTTCATATTTTTTAAGAATTCCGCCGATGGTGAGATCATTGCCGCCGATGGCGAGATCGGTGAATGAACGGTTTAGGGAGTTATGTTGACGGTTTCTGGCGATTCTAAGTGTTTTAACTCTTTAAGAACACCTAAAACTCGAAATCTAAACTATTTACTTCCTAAAAATGATTTGAAACTCTGCAAAAACTCATCATTATGGCATCCAATCCACTTGAAATCACTAGATCCCGAGTGTTCAATCGAAGAAAGTTTGTCAGTTATGAAGCCCAGCGAATCTTCAACAAAGTTATGATGAAAAAGAGATTAATCAAAGAAAGAGGATTCGTAGATAGAGGAGTGGAGAATTCGAAAACGTCTATCGAGGAGATGATTATGCAACGACGTTGGGAGGTATTATGCTATACAACTTCTGCAGTAGTCATCCCCGTAGTGAAAGAATTCTACTCCAATCTTCATGGAATCAACAACGGAAGCGTTTATGTGCGAGGCAGATGGGTAACTTTCACTCCTTTTAGAATCAATGAGTTATATTAAATTGAAAATACACCTGTTTGCCACTATTCCAATTTTGTTCCTACAAGAAATAATATGAATGAGATATATCGATATTTGACTGATGATTGGGAAACAAGAGAAGACGGGTATGTTAGCTTTTCTGCATCACTTCTAAACCCCGTCTCTAAACACTGGCACTTCTTTATTTCTTAAAAATTATTACCCACTATGAGGGTAAACAAAGTTTCTAAGGAGTGTACAATTCTGAATTATTGTATTCAAGCGGGATTACCTATCGATGTTGGTTCAATTATTGTGAAGTCTGCTTTAAGCCTAATTGTGCATGGATCGATTTATGGGCTTGGACATCCTTCAACAATTTTTGCATTATGCAGTCAGTACCAAGTTTCTTATGAAGCCTGGGAAAAAGTACTTTTGCCTTGGAAGCCATTAGATCCAACTGATATGTTTCCTACTCTGGATAACAATAATGAGACAACCATTACTGCGGATCAAGCATCTCAAAACTCTCTTTCAATAAGGCCCTTTACTGATAAAAAAAATCTGATCTTACGAAAACTCAAAGGATTGGAAAAAGAGGTACAAAACGTGATGACTTTCATTAATAATATCTCTGATTTATTTGATCATATTAATTGGAGGATGAAGGAACACTTCGATTATTCTGGACATCTTGAGGCTAATTTCATACGGCTTTTGAGAAAGAAAGGGTGGATTGAAGAAGATTCCACAGAAGAATTCCCTTACAGGCCTTTCTACAATCTATTCGTTCATCTACGTTTAATCGGAGATATCAGAGATGAATTTAGTACAAACACTGACGAGTAGAAGACATTCGTATTTGTTTATGTGTTGAGTTAGTTTGAATTTAATTTTTATGAAATTTGCACTTTTGATATTTTAGATTTTAAGATTTGATCTCAGTATAGATGAGATTATGGGTTGTTTGTTTAGTCTCAGCGTTTTGAGTATTGTGGTTTGGATTGCGACGCTGAATTTTATGTGTTAAGTAAATGTGGTGTATGCATATTATAAAACCTTGAATTTCATATATAAAATTGTTATGTTTTGTGTTGTGTGAATTTATGTGAGTTAAAATAGTATCTAATCACAATAAAATGTATTTAATTGATTGATGAGACATTATCAAGGCTTAAAATAAATTGAAAACATTATAAATATTAAAAATATTAATTCACAAAAAATCCCGCCGACAGCGAGAACGATGCCGCCGACGGCGAGATTTTCCAGAAATGTTAAGCCTATTTGAATTAATTAGCCCGCCGACGGCGAGATCCAGAAAAACACTATTCATCGTCCCCTTCCTCAAAACTTTGAAAAACCGACCTAGGGCTTGAGAGATCGTGGATTTGGAGCAATATCAACACATTTTGACACCGGATTTTATCTTCCCTTGGTAAGAGCTTCACTCCCATGCAAAAATTTTTTATTTTCACCGAGTATTTCTTCCACGTTTGGGGATTTTGGAAAAAATTGAAATATAAAAAAAATAGTTGGAAGAAATCTGTGGAATTCATTTTAGATTATTTTAAGTCACCTTTGGAAGCCATTCTACTATTATTTTGAAGTTTAGTCAAGATTTTTGTAAATTTGATAGATCGAGAAATGGCTCCACGACAGAAGAGGCCACTAGATTATTGACCCACTTTTTAATGTTTACAAAAATAGCAACGGCACCAAAAACTTGATCCCGCTTTATATATATTTAGTTTTATGATGAAATGTATAATGTGGATTCTACGCAAGTATACGTATCATATCAAGTAATAAAGGGCTCTAGTCAAGTCTTGGTGTTGACCTCATTTTTGATGAGGTCTTCTCTTCTTCTTTTAGTGCTTAGGATCTAGCCTTAGGCTTTTCCTTTGACTATCTTAGAGGACTAGAATTGGGACCCACCTTTTAGAAACTCAAACCACTTCTAAACTCCCTTCAAACTCCACAAACTCGACTATAGACCCCTAATCACCTAGAGGGTTGAAATCAAATGTGGAAGTTTAAGGATGAGTTCCTATGGACTCTTTGGCCTTAGTGACCGCCCCAGGTGGCTCGGTCCAGTGAAGGGGCTGACTTACACACACACTACACTTATACACTACACTTTCACACACTTCCTAAAACACACCCATACCCAACTTGACCTCCCGACTCATGTAGGTGATTCACATGGATGGTCCTTAACCCCCGAGCCTCGCGCTAAGAGGGTTAGGAACAACATAGATGAATGCCTCAAATGAGTCCCTTCATGGCTCATATGGGCTTGATATGGCTTCATGGCTCAACCAAAATGATTTCATTCCACTTACATCCACCCAATCTTCAATTTCTCAAATTTTCAATTTTTGACCCCCGGGACCCTACACCCGTCTAACCTACCAAAAACTCTTGAAACTACCCAAAATTTGCAAAATCACCTAAATTACCCAAAATCCTCCAAAAATCATTCCCAAACATTTCCACATCACCCAAATTGATCATCCATACCCAAAATACCAAAAATTCCAAAAATACCTCCCAATACCCTCCAAATACCCAAAATACCCCTCTTGGCCAAAAAATCCAAAAATTCAGAAAATTCCTAGAAAATTCCAGAAAATCCCAAATATTCCCAATTTCATTTTGTCCAACTACACCATGGGCCAATTTTGTCAATTTACCCTACCTTTGTCAAAACCCCCAATTTGACCCATTTTAACCCTAAGTGAACCCAATGTCAAACCAAACCTACCCAATTGACCCAAATTCTGGTCCAATTCAGTTCTAAACTTCAATTCAACATTCCCAATACCAATCTAGACCAAATCCAAGTCCAATTTGATTGACATTTGGATCCAATTTCACTTTTGGCCTTAAAGCCCAATTTGGACCCATGACCCAAACTTAACCCAAATTCACCCAATTCAACTCCAATTAACCCCAAATCTTTTCTAAATCTTCCTTAATATTCCCACAAACAAAACACTAACATCATTTGCCCAAAATTTAGACCCAAACCCCACTCAAATTCAACCCAAAGCTAAAAGGCCCATTTTTGACCTAAACCCAAACCTAACCCAAATGAGCCCAAACCCCAAAATTAAAGCCCAACCAAAGTCAAAACCTCTTTGAAACACTCCCATAAATATTTCTCAACATTAATTTTACATCAATTTCAACCCTAGCCCAACATTGGCCCAAGTTAGCCCAATTTGACCTACATAGGCCCACTTACCAAATAAATCCAAATTCAAACCAATTCAACCCCAAATCACACCAAATTGACTCCAAGCCCTTCATAGAACATCCCTAAACCAATTATAACACTTATTTGACAAGGTCCTTCACAAAATCTTCACCCAAATGCCCATCCTAAAATCAAAAAGCCCATTCCCCTTAAACTTTCCTAAAAAGCCCACTTTCTTCAAATTCAAAAGCCCAAATTCATCTAAAGCCCACATGGCACTTCCCCTCATCATCCATTTAATCAAAATTGCCCCTAAGTTTCAAAGTCATCAATTAAACAATTCCAAATCAAGCCCCATACAAATTCCCATCAAAATATCAAAATTTTCTTAAACCCCTTTTATGAAATTGACCCAAGCTTTTCCCAAGCCAAATGGAGCCAAGGATGAGCCATTCACAAGCCATATGGAGCCATGAAAGTTTGGCATGTGACCTTGCCATTAATGGTAAAAGGAGGGGCTCCTTTCCTAATCTTTCATTAAGCTTTTTTAACCTTATCCATGACACACTCTAAACCATGTTTAGCCACCTCATCATGGATAGAGACCACACCATTCTCTCTTGGTCGACCCAACCGATCCTCTCAGCCCAAAATCGGGCCATGGGGAGGTGCACCCAACCCAAACCAATGGGTTGACCAAATTGAAGCCAAAATGACCCCTTCTCCATTCCATTTTAATTCAAAGCCTTTACACATGTCAAACTCCATCGACTTCACCAACTTCAAGCCCCGGACTCCCCGACCCCGAAGGTGACCCATGCTCGCCGGCCAGCTCGCCCGGATCGCCGGAAAACACCATGGCCGAGACCTCGGGAGGAGCCAAACTTTGGAATTCCACCTTGCTCGAGCCGCCCCATGCCCAATGGCCACCATGGCTGTTCTTCCCATGACCGAGCAGGCTGATCCCAACCCTCGGCCATCCCCGGGAGGCTCTCCAGCCACCTCTATTTAAACCCGACCCCCTCACGGCCATGAGAAGAGAGTTGCACAAACCTTGCCGAAACTCGCCAAAATTGTTTCAAACCCTTCTCCACCCTTAGAACAGCTTGATCCCCGGTGTCAATTTGCCCTAATCCCCACCGACAAAACCCGATTTCTCAACCGAAATTCCACCCAAAACCGGGACACTTCTCCACAGTGAGCCAATCCCCAAATTGATTGGTTCTACACCTTCACCGGACCAAGGGAAGGTGTCCACCGACAAAAGCCCCATCTCCAGGCTTCCCGGTTGCTCTAGCCTCCGAAGCTTTGTGACTGGCTGTGGTCGAAATCCAACCTAGACAATTCACCGGACCGAGAGACTTCATCCGGAGCTTCACTAGGATCCAATCGAAGGTGCAACAACTCTCGGATTGAAGCCACACTTCTCCGAGCAAAGGTATGAGCTAATTCTTCATCCCGAGCTTCGGAGATTCTCCATTTCAAATGCTTTAATTTCAATGCATGATAACCAGTATAGATGTGTTCGTCTCTTCAAGACGAATCCATAGAAGCATAAGAACATGAAAATCCATTGAGTATCGAGTGAGATATTAGGGATTTAGTGTGGACGGCTCTCGGGTGAGGACACTTGGGGACGATGAACGGATGCCGTCCATTTAATACACGCGCGGACGGACGGCCGGGATCGCGTCGGATCGGAAGACGGAACGATACGGCGGGCCCCGGAGCGCCGAGTCGGATGGCGGCGTCGAATGGGAGCGCGCCACGCGGCGTTTCGGAGCCGCCGAGGTTGACGCGGCGCCGCGTGGATAAATAGAAAATTAGGGATTTTTTCCGATTTATTTAATTCCCTAAACTTCAAAAATTCATAACTTTGTGTAGAAAAATCGGAAAAATAAAATAAAAATACCCTCTTGCTCGAGTGAACGGAGGAGGATAATGTGGAAAAGAAATCATTTAATTTCATTAAGTATTTTATTTTTTATAATTTATTTACTCTCTGCATACATTTAGTTCTCCATGCATGTATACAATTCACCATGGCATGAGACCATAGGGCTTTTGAAGCCTCTGAATTTGGGAACATTTCCTGAATTTTCCAAAGTCAGAGGCCATCCCTATGAAGAGTTATTGATTTTTCAAATTCATGTTACTATTTTGAGTATTTTAATTCCAATAAATAGCATGTTGTGAAATAAATTCTAGGAAAATTTGATGATGTTCCTTATGACCGAGAAACCTAGGAAAAATAGAGTTTTGAGTTAGTTCATTTAAAACAACCCTAATCGGCTTAAAAACTCAAAATAGGTCTCTAATTAATTAGAGCTAACCATACATTAAATTGACTTCAAATCAATTCTCCATTGACCTTTAGGATCAGAGGAACCTACCATAAAAATTTGAGGTCAATTGGACTTGGTTAGCCCCACAAATTGGGTTGATTAAGCCACTTCGTCATTTTAAACTTTAAAAATTCATAACTTTCAAAATACCTTTCAAAAATTCACCAAATTGGTTTTGGAGCCTCTCTGATATTAGGGGAATCTAAGAAAATTAAAATTTCAATTTTCTAAAAAATTTGATTTTTAATATTATTTTAATATTTTAATAATTAAAAAATAATAAATATCACAAAAATAATAAAATTCACCAAAATGACACATTTTGAATTTTAATCACTTAGGAACAAACCCCATATTTTTCTTAGGTCTATTTAGTGAGATATTAAATTTTAAAGCTCTAGGGTAATTTTAAAATTAAAAAAATGTATTTCCTAGCTTTTTCACTAAAATAATTATAATAAATCATAGAAAAATCAGAAAATTGTAAAATTTGCTTCTTTGATTTCCCTGATATCAGAGAGATTTTTGAAAAATATAAAATTCATTTTTCAACATTTATTTTATTTTTAAATTAATTAACACTCCAAAATTTAAAATAATTATAATAAAAATAATATAATTCAAAAAATCATCAAAATTGGTCCAAGTGGTCCTCTTGTCATTAGGAATGTCCCCTAATTTTCTTAAGGACAGAAACTTTCCCTTGGTCATGTTATTAAATTTTCCTTGAAAATCTTTATTTTCTACCAAAAATAATTATATAAATAAATTAAATACAGAAAAATCACATTTTCTCCTCTCATGTCTTTATTGACATATGAGTGAAGTCACATAAAAATTTCAAGTTTATTTGAGTTCAATTTAGTGAGTTATGAAATTATTAAGCTTAAAGGGTAAAAATGGTAATTAAAAAATCTTAATCCTTAATTAAAACTTTAGGTTTAATAAAAATTAGCAAGTAAAATCTTTGATCCTAATTTGATTTGGATGATTGAAATTTAAATAATTAAAGGGTAGAAACCCATTAAGCAATTTAAAATAATTAAACTTTAATTAAATAATTGATTAAATTTGGAAGAATAATAAAATTGGAATTATTAAAATAGGGATATTATTAGGAAGAGATTTATTCTTTAATTTAAAAATCCCTAAATTAATTATCTCATTAATATTTAATTCTTAATTAAAATGATAACTCAAATTCAAAACATTAAAAGACTTAATCATTAAACTAAAATTAAATTATTAAACTCTTTTAAAAATTTCAATTAAAATTAAAAAATTAAATTAAATTAAAAATTAAATTAAATTAAGTAAATTAAATTGGATTAAGTTAAATTAAATTAAATTAAAATTAAAAGTTGAATTAAATTAAAGATTAAATTAAATTAAATTAAAAAATAAATCAAATTAAATTGAATGAATAAATTAAATTAAATTAAATTAAATAAATAAAACCAAATTAAATTAAGTTAAACCAAATTAAAAATTAAATTAAATTAAATTAAATTAAATCAAATTAAATTAAATTAAATTAAATCTAATTAAATTAAAACTAAATCAAATCAAATTAATTTAATGTAACATCAAATCAAACTAAATTGAAGTTAAATTGAATTAAATTAAATTAAAACTCAATTAAATTAAATTAAATTAAATTAAGTTGAATTAAATATAACATCACCAAAGACATAAAGAATTCAAAATAAATCTAAAATAATTTGAACACTATTCCAAATTTAAACCCATTAATGGAAATTAAACTAAATCACAAATCATTTGAACACCAATTTACTCTCAAAAGCTTTAGTTATCATAACTCCTAAACGTAACATTAAATGAAATGTTACTTCATTTATAGGATATTCAAATGTCCTAGTTCACAGAGCAAGTTAACAAAACTTGAATCCCTGGACGATTAATTCATTTATATAATTAAACCCATTTGGACTTAAAACAATCCTAGAAATATTGAAAAGATGTTTAAGATTTGTCTTAAGCACTTCCTCGATATGATAGGATGTTCATAAGAACAATTGAACTTAATTATTCTTTGATGAAGAAAATCGTCTTCAAACCAAAATACAAAGACCTAGACGTCATAGGAAATGACTAGCTATAGGATTAGGAATTTGGTAGAAAACCATAACCCTTCCCTTAGCTTTACCTAGGAACTTGTTTAAGTATTCTAATTGTGTTTTAAGTGCAGCTTGGGATGACGGGAAGACCCTCCAGATACGCTTTTATTTTATTGCAATTTACTTTCCTGTAATTTACTTTCTTGCAATTTATTTTACTGCATTGCACTTACTTTTTCTTGCATGATAAACAACTGTTGCATGAAAACCCACACCTTTAGGATAGTCCCTAAAACTGAAACCAAAACTAAGTTAAAAGTCATTGCAAGATAAAATTCACCGCCACAACATTTCAAAATATAAAACAACTCAAAATTTAATCACGAAACGGAACACAAAACTACAATTACAATTAAATTAAAACGTCCTGTTGGATGATCGGGAATACCTCGGATGATGTAACCTACGTGTTGCTAACGGGATTTCCCACGGTCTAAATGAAAGTGTGGAACTCATTCGGTTGAGTTTAGCAAATTCATCCGGACTAAGTGAATCCGATAAAAATAATGATGCGGAAGGATGGAACCGTGGGATCTTAACCGGTGTCGTTATAATCAACTTTAAGATTTGTTTTAATTAAAACACAAAAAAAACACTTGGAAATTAAGACTTCTCTAAACCAAAACACTTTTCTCATCCCACGATTTATGACTTCTAAAACTAAACCTCGCAACAACAAGGAGCTCGGAGCATGGTGGGCGGCACGGCCATCGTCGTCGAGAAAACTTGAATCTACATCGACAAAACTTTCCTAAAATTAAATAACAAAGCCATAGGACTTCGGGGTAGTTTGCCTAGTGCAACATAAATCCTCAACTCTTCGTTAGGCACTTGCATTGCAAATTAAGCCCTAACCGGTCTTAGGATTCCGAGGTAGTCGTCCGGTACGACAATAAACCCTCACATCATCGAAGCTATTTGTTTGATTTTATCATACAAATATAAGCCCTAATTAATTAAAATTGGCAAGATCAAAACATTTAAATAAACATTAGGACTTTCCTAAATCCAAGCCAAACAATAGGATAGTCGGGAGATTACCGAAGTTCGCTTCGAATCTGTAATTTCTCCTACTTTTCTTCCTTTGAATTCTCAAAATAAAATGTTCCAAATTTGATCCATTCCCTATCGAAATTCCAAAATTCAATCCATTGAAAACTTAAACTTTGAAATTCTTGAGAACAGAATTATTGATTATTATCGAGAGTTTTCTTAGGTGATTCCCGTCACTTAAGATGTAATTAACTATAGGGGCTTGCCCTTATAGAGAATTTTAAAGAACCCGGGTAATATAAACCCTGTTTAATGCTTTCATATTAAGCGGGGAATTTGTCGGCTTATAAAATTGGTTCGCGTGACCAAACGGATGTCACAAATCTTCTAGTTTATTTAATCGAGCCCCACCGTCAAGCAGTGTGTCTATCCTTAGGGATAGATACACGGTTTGTGGTGCGGTGCTCGTTTATATAAACTATTTGGGATGTGAGATCGGTTTGATTTCATATCTTAAAATCTTCAAATCTAAAAATTATTTTTAAAATCAAATACTACTTTTCAAATTATTTATTTAAATTAAATTAAAAATTCGCCGACAACTTCTGTTAGGCGACCCCTTTTCAAAATAAAACACACAACCTGAAAATAAGCCGTACACTTGGTTATCGATCCCACAGGGAAGTTTTAAAAGATTTGTAACAGCTAATTTAAAAAGATTTACTTACTAATATAGTATACGGAATTTAGAATACTTAATTAAAGCGATCTAAAGTAAACTAATGCTTTAAATAAAGTTGATTTAAAGATTTCAGAAAAGG
Organism: Papilionanthe hookeriana x Papilionanthe teres; assembly: GCA_022702705.1. Taxonomy (NCBI): domain Eukaryota; kingdom Viridiplantae; phylum Streptophyta; class Magnoliopsida; order Asparagales; family Orchidaceae; genus Papilionanthe; species Papilionanthe hookeriana x Papilionanthe teres. The sequence continues at coordinate 62,065,618 of CM040428.1, read as the reverse complement.
TATCCTTCTCCTTGTTTTTAGAAACTTAAGTGAATGATGAATTCAAACAGATTTTTTTATTGTATTGTGACAAATATGAGCATTCCTATTCTTTACCCTTTGGTCTAGGTACAAAGAACATTGACTAGTCCTATGCTTGATTATTGAATCTGCGGCTAGGCTGGGAGGATACTGGCTGCCACTTAAGAGCTCCTACGTTCCCCTCACCTGAGGGCTAACATCTACACTTCAGCTCTCAAACAATAGGACCAAATTGAATATTTTAGTCTGTCACACTAAAATGTCCAATTCTACGTCCGATAAATAATATTTCCCTATTTATTTGCACCCTCCTTCCAAGGCTTTTCACTTCCCTGAATATTTGATGTAATCTTTACTATAGTTGAGAATTCAACATATTTTAACAATTCAATTGGCCAAATTGAAAGTAAATTAAGTTTTAAGTAAAAGATTATCACAATTTATTTTAATATATTAGGCACTTCTATTTAATTTCATCAATTCACATAATTTCATAAACAAGGAGAAAGACTAAGAAAACTACTCAGAATGCATGGGAATTAAACAAAGCATGGATTTCATTTAAAGTTAACAACAATAAACAAAAATACTTTCTCAATTTCATCCCCAAGCAGACTCCTAGAAGTTCCTTTGACTTTTCCTTCTAGTACAGCACACTTCTTAACTCACTACTTACACTTACTCACACTAAACTTCAACTTAGACTCAAAAGCACACTAATAGAATACTCTAAGACTCCTAAAATAGACACACTACATATAAAATTCGTCCTCTATTTATAGAGGTAGACAAAGGTCCAAGGGGTACTTAAGCACCTCTTCAAAAAGCGTCCAGGTTCAATGTATCTGACATTTTGAACGGTCTCGCCGTCGGCGAGAAACTACCTCGCCGTCAGTAGGGCTTCTAGAAGGTCTTCAAACCGCGCGATCTCGCTGTCGCGGGCTCGGGCTCGCTGTCGGTGAGGTAGTTGCAAACCTTTAAGAAATTCTCTTTATAATCTCGCTGTCGGCGGGCTCGATTTCGCCGTCGGCGACTTAGTTCATTTTGCATGTATTTCTTCCTTTTTTTATCCAAATTTGCTCTATTTTATGTTTTTTTTCTTCCATCACTTATAAATCTTCGTTCCTACAATAAAATAAAGAAAATATCTTTCTTTAAAGTGCAATTTCATAAAAAATATGAATTTCTTAACATATTTTTCTGTCATCAAAATCCCCCAAACTTAATTATTACTTGTCCTCAAGTAATTTTTATACTAAATAAAAACAATGATTTTTGTAATAGAATTTTTTAATTCAAATAAACTATGAATTAAATTTAAATAATACTATAGTAAAGTTAAATAGAAATATTTTTAAGTAATTAAATTAACTTTATAGATATAAGATTATTTAGTTATCGGATCTAAGATTTCTAGCTCTCTATTTATTTCGGGAAAGACTATATTAAAAAGAGTAATTTACTTAAGATATTTAGATGATAGGAAGTTCAAGAAAACACTATTCAGTAAAATACTAATCCATATATATAAGTTTAGAAATATATTTGAGTTTTACCCTTTAAGTTGATTCCATTGAAGCCAATTTTTGATAAGGCATCTCCTCAAGCTTCTCCTCACTTATATTTTTTCTTCTCTTTCCTTTTTTTCTTTTGGGATTGATTTTCAATCCTTCTCTTTTTCTTTTTCAAGTGAGGATTACTGTATCTGGATAGCCTGTTAATAATTTTGAACTTCAACTTTCTCTTCCTAAATTTGTAACTTAAAATAATTCTTTACTTATATGTATTTCATTGCCTTTACTTCATTGAGTTTCAATCTCTTCTTTTTTACCTAAATACTTAAGAATTTCAATTTTAGAATATAGTTTCCCTTACTTTAAATAGTTTACTATATTCTTATTCCTTTTAACCAAATATCTTATTCTATTAAATTAATTTGGATTTCTAGAAATATTATATTCAACTTTCTATAATAATTATTTAAATTAATTCAAGTTACTGAATTAAAAATTATTAAAGAAAATCAAATAATAATATTTTTTTAACATAGAAATTGAGAACAATTTAATAATTAAATTTGTATTTTTCCTCCCCCAAACTTAAATTTTTATATCTATTTCTTAATGATGAAAAGGAAAATATACAATGAATTTACATCATACCTTTGAGCTTTAGGTATTTCTTTTCCTTAAAATTTTTGCAGGCTTTTTCATTATTTAAAGAACATGTATTGTTAGTATTCTTCCATATATATAGTATTTAAAAGAGAGTGCTGGGTAAAGAAATTTTTAAAAAAGTATAAAAACACAAAAAGATAAAAAGGTAATCTACTATTACACATCCAATCAACTGGGTTACTAAAACAATCTAAAATTAAAGTTCACAATTTATAAAACTTAAACAACACATTTAAAGAAAAACTAACATACTACCTTAAAGAGAATTTGCATACTAATTTAACATATATAAAAAGTCTAACATAACAGCTTAAGCAATTTAAAACAAACACACCAACTCCACAGTCCACAGAAAGTACATAACAATTACACACAAAGTAATAAAGTTCTTAAAATAACAATTAATCTAAACAAACCAAATAAAGTCTCTAATCTTTAGCATCAAAATCCCAAACTATATCATCTCCCTGATCTCCAGGCTGAGAAGGCTGATACTGTGTGTAGCGGGGGCATTCAAGAAAGACAACATCTAATTCACCTCTCCTGTAACAATGTTCAGCCTCATAATATGCTATTTCGTATTCTGATTGTCGCTGGAGATATTCACTGTCATAATCATGTCTTCTCTCCAAGCCTCCAATCCTTTGGTCCATATGCTCAAACTTCCTTTCCATGTTCTCTCCAAATTTTTCAAAAATCTTTCTTTGTAGGGTCAGCTCATTCATCAGATCATGAAGGGTAGGGCTGGTGTACTGAGGGGGTCATAACTACTAGAAGGTATATCTCTACTCGATGAAGGCATATAACTCCTCGTCCCTGATCTCCATTGACACGCCTAAAATATACACGCTTTTTGCTATATCATTTTATTCATTTTTTATGATATTACACTTTAAAGGAAAGTATTTTGTATATTTTTTGGTTTTAGGTACAAGAAATGGTGATTAGAGCAAAAGGAACCAAAAACGGTGCAATTTGGAGCAAAAACGAGCAAGAAATGAAATTCTGCCATGACACCTTTCGATAAGTCTTTTGATGCTTAATCTCTTTTACACTTCTTGCATATTTTTGAAAGAGATTACACTTTAAAGAAAGGTTTTTTTATGCTTATTTTGTAGGGCTATCTGTTATGAACGCAACGTAACTGAAATGGGGCGAAACAGAGCTAAAACTGAGCCAAATGGAGCGAAACGGTAGAGCCGCCCAGCAGCCTGCTCGCCGACAGGGAGATTTTCCCGAGACCACCGATAAGTGCCAAAAAAGGCCACCGACAGCGGCCTCGAACCCGCCGACAGCTGCCTGGATGACCATGAACCGACTTTTGGCGATTTTGGGCTAATATTCGACGTATTTGGACGTTTTTTCAAATGGGTGCTTAAGAAAACTCTTCGGAATTCGTCCATGCTCTTTAAAAATGGCAAATTTGTGTTAGAAATGTGTAGATTAGAGAAGAGAAAAACAATAGAGGAAAGAAGAGAAAACTTGGAGGAATGTTTGGGATTCTTAGATTAAGAGTAGAAATGTAGATTTCTACCCTTTTAGATAGATTGGATAGGAGATTTTGAGAGAATTGTAAGGGATTTCGCTAGCATTGTATGGATCACCGGGAGACTTTATGGGAGAGATCTTCGTCTTTCTTTCAAAGGGAAAAAAGCTAAGTATTGTTCTTCATTATCTTATAATTTTGTAAACTTTTACTTAGTGGATTTTCTTTGGTTACATGAAGTTTCTGTTGTGTTTTCTTCGCGCTTTATGACGTATCTCTCTTACTCTTTCTTCTTCTTTGAAAATAATGGCATAAGAAGATAATGCCATTGTTTTCCTTTTACTTTTCTTTTGCAATGAGTAGAAATCATGTTTAGGATTTTGTGATGCATGGTAGAAGTAAATTTAATTACAAATGTGATGGTTTTTACTTGCACTTCATTTACATTGCAATAAGGGCCCATTGTAGTGCTAAAATTCATTGTAATTGCATCGACCCGAAAGGGCGTATGTAATTCTCAACAAAGTGAAATCACATTCAAATTCCATGGATGGTGAAGTTCATGGGAATTGAATGCAAATAAATAGGGAAATATAATTATTGGGCGTAGAATTAGAGATTTTAGAGTGACAGACTAAAATCCTCAATTATGTCCTATAGTTTGGGTGCTGAAGTGTAGATGTTAGCCCTCAGGCGAGGGGAATGTGGGAGCTCCGAAGTGGCAGCCGGTATCCTCCCAGCCTAGCCACGGATTCAGTAACTAAGCATAGGATTAGTCAATGTTCTTTATGCCTGGACCAAATGGTAAAGAATAGAATTGCTCCTATTTGGCACATACAATATTAAATGCATCTCAATCCTATACATTATCTATTTCATTACATATGAATAGTAGTTTTTAATATCTCAAAATTCTCCAAACCAACTCATCCAAAAAGGGTTATTTTTAGAATTATTATTTGCATTTAGTTATAGTTACTATCTTTACATTTAACACTTGCATTTAGGAGTAGTTGCTACATAAAACACAATTTTAATCGACATTCCAACCTAAGGAGTAATTGTAGTAGACTAGAATTTGACTAAAGACTTCTTACTTCACTTCCTCGTGGGATCGATACTGGGGTTATTAAAGAAAACTCTATATTACTTGAAACGATACGTATACTTGCGTAGTACCCCTAGTGTGTAAAATATTTTCTAATTTTTATATCATTTAATATTTTGCACACTAGCCACCATTTATAAATCGGGTCAAGTTTTTGGTCATCTTTTGGAAGTTATTTTACTGCGTAATTGCGGGTCAGGTCAAGTTTTTGGCGTCGTTGCCGGGGAAGTTTCGGTAAGAACTTTAAGAGAATTTTAGTTGAAGTAATTAGGCATAGACTTGGAAAACTGTAGTGTCGTAAAAACTGTTTTGTGTAAAAAGTGTTTTTATATGAAAAAGTGTTGTGAAAAAATTGTTTGTGTAAAAAATAAGGTGTTTGTTAAAATGTTGAATATATTTCATCTATTATTTGTTTAATTGTTAATGTATTATTTGTTGTGTTACGTATGCAAAACAATGGATCTGTAGGACTTGTGCCATATGATCCCGTATTTGAAGAAAATAAAAAAATAAAAATACAGAAAGGACTCGAAAAACTAGAAATGAAAATGGAAAACTTACAAGATAATAACTTGGAAAATCATCATAAATCATTGAGGGATTACATAAATCCTACGACAGAAGAAATTCACTCTAGTATACAAAACCCTGTCGTAGAAGCTGACTCGTTTGAAATAAATCCTGAGATTATCCAACTGGTGCAGAACCATCAGTTTAGGGGAACTCCTTCAGATGAATCATATTTACACTTATCAAATTTTCTAGAACTTTGTGCTACATTTCGTTATAATGGCATGTCAGACGATGTTGTTAGACTAAGGCTTTTTCCTTTCTCACTAAGGGATAAGGCTAAAATATGGTTATATTCATTAGCACCTGGCTCTATTAAAAATTGGGAGGAGTTAAGTCAAAAATTCCTAGCTAAGTATTTTCCACCTTCAAAGACTACTAAACTTAGAAATGATATTATCTCATTTTGTCAGTATGAAGGGGAATCAATATACGAAACCTGGGAAAGATTTAAGGAACTTCTAAGAAAGTGTCAACACCATGTTCTGTCCGATTTGTTAATCATTCAAACTTTTTATAATGGGTTAGTAGGATCCCTTAGGTCTATAATTGATGCTGTCGCTGGTGGATCATTAATGTCAAAACCATTTGATGAAGCATATGAGTTAATTGAAGAAATGACTACAAATGAATTTCAATGGCCCTCTGCAAGGGTAAATCATAAAAATGTTGCTAGTATTCATGATACCGATACGATTACAATTCTTGCATCTCAGATTGCTGCAATATCAAGAAAGTTGGACCAATTTGGAATGAACCAACCTCAATTTACTCCTGTAAGTGAGGAAAGTTCGTTAGGGCATATGATTGATTCTAAATTATTATATGAGACTTTAAATACCATAAACAACCCGTACTCTAACTTTTACAACACAGGTTGGGAGAACCATCCTAAATTTAACTGGAATCGTACTACTGACGATGGAAACCAACAATGGGAAAATAATCATGCAAATCATAATGGAAGTTGGAATAATCAGGGGAACACAAACTATAGACCTTCATATCCACCGGACTCTAACGATGATCAACAATTTGAGGATAAGAAAATGTCTATGGAAGAGGTGATATTGTAAATGGGAAACCAATTGCAAAGTCAAAATGATGTGATTAGAAACATAGAGAATCAACTGGGACAAATTGCTAATTCACTTAGCAATAGACACCAAGGAACACTTCCTAGCAACAATGAGATCAACCCTAAAGAGAACACTAATGAACAAATAGAAGCTGTCCAATTAAAAATTGGAGGAGATATAGAGGATGTGGTTAGAAAAGAGAAAGATGTTGTGAGAGAAACAAAGGAAACTAAAAGACCCGAAGAACATGTTTCTAAGGATGCGGAAAAATTAATATCTCCAACTAAAATCAGTTTGGAAAAACCACCACCTCCATTTCCTCAAAGACTTAGACGAGCATGAGTTGGATAAAAAATTTTCAAAGTTCATGAAAGTACTTAAGAAGTTAACAAGAAATATTCCTTTCATTCGAAGCTTTGGAACGGATGCCAAGTTATGCAAAGTTTATAAAGGATATATTAAACAAGAAAAGGAAATTTGGGGATTATGAGACGGTTGCACTAAGTGAGGAGTGTAGTGCCATACTTGGAAAAATTTTCCTCAGAAACTTAAAGATCCTTGTAGCTTTACAATTCCTTGTGCAATTGGAAAAAAATTATGTGGAAAAGCTTTATGTGATTTAGGAGTGAACATTAATGTGATGCCTCTATCTATATTTAGAAGGTTAGGTTTAGTCGATATTTCTCCCACTATTGTAACCCTTCTGTTAGTTGATCGATCTATCATTTATCCAAAAGGAGTTATAGAAGACGTGCTGGTTAAAGTGGATAAATTTATCTTTCCTATGGACTGTATAGTATTAGATATGGAAGAAGATATAGAAATTCCAATTATTTTAGGGAGACCTTTCCTTGTTTCTGGACAAGCTATGATAGATGTGCAAAAAGGAAAGTTGACTATGAATATTAATGACCATGAAGTTACTTTTGATGTATTAAAGACTATGAAATATCCAGCTGAGAGAAAAGATGATGAATGTTTTTGGATAGATGAAATTGATTATCTAAGTAAAGATCATTTCCAAGAAAGTTTTGAGGGTAAGTTAGCAGATGACATTGAAATAGATTTTCATGATTATTCGAAAAGGTTATTTAAAAAAGACTGTATGTATGTTCAGGAGAGGTGTGAAATGATGGACGCTACTAAAAATAGTAAACTTTTAATTCCATTTGTTGAAAAATCTCATGAGCTTAAGATGGATGTACCCCATACAATTTTAAAGCCTATCTATTTAGAGAATTCATCTACACAACCAGTCTTTATATCTTTAGATTCGACTCAATCACAAGAAGAACTTGAATTGAATGATGAACAAGATAAAATTATTGAACTGAGACTTGGAAGAGAATTTGAGGATATATTTCAAAAGAGCTTTGAGTTGAGAAAAGAGGATAAGTATTTTGAAAGACCAATAGAAGATAACATGAGACAAAAGAATATCCCTGAAGAATTTGATCTTGAATCTGAATTATCTATAGAGAATCTAATCCAAAATTTGGGAGATATTGAAGTATCTTATAAAGATCCATTTCTTATAAAGTTCAAGGATGATATTAATATGTGGATTGAGAAAATCAATAGAAGAATATTGGATCTAGAAGGAAATATGAGGAACAATGATATAAATCCAACTGAAATTGAAGAGTTAAATGAAAAATTAAAATTTGAGGATTTTATAGGAATCCCTGGATCTGGAAATGATTGGGCGATTGATTGAGGATTACTTAAATGGAATTTTGATCCAGGTGGAATCATTTGTCGGGCTAATGACATTAAACCAAGCGCTTTAAGGGAGGCAACCCATAGTTATCAGTGTGCTTTGATTTAGTGTTCTTGAGAGTCATGATTGTTAGTGATCTATTGTATTTACTTTATAGTGGATTGATCAGTTTGATTATTTTTGGTAGATGTTTGGATTGTTAGTAGTTTGATCTGATCTCTGTCTGTGTCTTGAGGGAGGTGATTCCTTAACTTCTTATTATGGCTAGACTTAATCTCTTGTAGTAGTTGGATTAAAGAGTCCACTGTGACTTGGGTCTTACCCAGACTTGAGTTTTACAAGAGACATCATGAATTTAAACTGTAACAGATCTATCTCAATTTGGTACATCCTTTCTAACTTTTTTTTCATTTGGTAGGAGTCGCGAACCTATTTGATGAATAACATTAGGATGATACACTACAATATGTAACTGTTAAAGGTGCTTAAATAAAAGGATTAGGCGATGCCTGAAATTGGTGTCCGGAAACCAATTTATCAGGGGTAATCTTATCTTTGGGATTATAATCTATAAAATCATTTTAAAGTACCTAATTTACTAGTGTAGTGATTCCGTTAGAAATTGAAAGTAACGTAGTGAGATTGGTTGAGTTAAGGATGAATTAACCTCATTTATCATATGTGTGTTTATGTTTGTGTTACAACTTTATTTAGGTCTTGAAAAACATTTTTATATTCCCTTACCGATACCTACAATGCTAGTTAAACTTTTATTTAGTGAATTTCATTCTGGAATGTTTAGTTTAGATTTACTTTCTACTACATGATACCTATTCTGATTAATAACTGTAGATCTTTCTGATAGACACTTGTGGTAGATAAAATTTCTAAACTGTTTTTCTTCTTGCTTATATTTTCTGTACTGAATGCTATATATGTTAAAAATTAAGTTTGGGGTAGGAAGAAAAATAAAATTATAATGTGAAAATACTTCCTTTTAGTGTAATTTTATTACAAGCATGTTTTAGGTTAGTTTTACTTTCTCCTACAGTCATTTTATCCTGATTATGCATGATATGGATTTGATAGGATGTTGTAGTAGTAAGTATATTCAACCTTTACTTTTTCTTCTTGCTATATTTTATGGAATTAGTTGCAAAATATTTTAAAATTTAAGTTTAGGGGGAAGAAAAATATTAACTCTTATTTGTTCTCAATTATTATATTTTCAAAAATTATTAACATAACTTCTGGCAGTTGAACCTCACTTGAGATAACTAAAAATTTTTATTTCAATTGAATATTATGGAAGGATTGGATGAAAGTTTTTAGTAATAAAGGTTAATTTTATAAGGATAAGATATTTAGTATGAAAGAATTTGATTATAGTTAACTATTTAAAGTAAAGAAAACTGTATTATTGAAATGTTAGGAGACTTAAAGTATTGTGTGTTAAGACGAGATTGTGACTTTATGATGAATAATAAGGCTCATACCTAATTATAAAGTAAGGATGTGTTTCAAGTTTGAACTTTAGAAAGAGGAGAGAGAAGTTCAAAATCATTACAGGCTCTCTAGATATAGTAATCCTCATTAAAAAAAAAGAAAAAAGAGAGTGAAAAAAAGGGGGGATTGAAAATGATCCCGAAAAAAAAAGAAAAAAAAAGAAAGAATGAAAAATATTTATGAGGAGAAGCTTGAGGAGATGCCTAATCAAATATTGGCTTCACTTGAGTCACTCAAAAAGGAAAACTTGATTTCATTTCTGAATTTATATTTAAAGTATTGGCCTACATTCTGATGAATTTACATGAACTCCTTTTTCACATAATCTTTCCAGGCACTCTTAATGTGACAAATTATGGTTTATCTTGAAATAAATAGAAGACTAGAACCCTTAGACTTGATTGCTGAATATTCTTATACCTGTAGTGTTAACCCGAGTTACTGAATTTCTTTCTAAAAGTCTAACCAATATATTCTTTTGAATGAAAAATTTTAGTGTCTTACAGGTGAAAAGTACACTGCCTTGAGTTATATTTTTATGTAATAAAAATGTTACTTAAGAACAAGTAACAGTTAAGTTTGGGGGATTTTGACACGCCTAAAATATATACGTTTTTTGCTATATCATTTTATTCATTTTTGATGATATGACACTTTAAAGGAAGGTATTTTGTATATTTTTTTGTTTTAGGTACAAGAAATGGTGATTGGAGCAAAAGGAAGCAAAAATAGTGCAATTTGGAGCAAAAACAGTCAAGAAATGAAATTCTGCCCTGACACCCTTCGATAAGTCTTTTGATGTTTAATCTCTTTTACACTTCTTGCATATTTTTGAATGAGATTGTACTTTAAAGAAAGATTATTTTTATGCTTATTTTGCAGAGCTATCTGTTACGAACGCAACGCAACTGAAATGGGGCGAAATAGAGCTAAAACGGAGCCAAACAGAGCGAAATGGTAGAGTCGCACAGCAGCCTGCTCGCCGATCGATCTCGCCGACGGCGAGATTTTTCCGAGACCACTGAAAAGTGCCCAAAAAGGAGGCCGACAGCTGCCTCGAACCCGCCAACAGCGGCCCGGACGACCATGAACCGACTTTTGGCGGTTTTGGGCCAATATTCGACGTATTTAGACACTTTCTCGAATCAGTGCTTAAGGAAACTCTTCGGAATTCGTCCATGCTCTTTAAAAATGGCAAATTTGTGTTAGAAATGTGTAGATTAGAGAAGAGAAAAATAATAGAGGAAAGGAGAGAAAACTTGGAGGAATTTTTAGGATTCTTAGATTAAGAGTTGAAATGTAGATTTCTACTCTTTTGGAGAGATTGGAGAGGAGATTTTGAGAGAATTACAAGGGATTTCGCTAGCATTGTACGGATCATCGGGAGACTTTATGGGAGAGATCTTCGTCTTTCTCTCAAAGGGAAAAAGCTAAGTATTGTTCTTCATTATCTTATAATTTTGTAAACTTTTTTTTAGTGGATTTGCTTTGGTTACATGAAGTTTCCGTTGTGTTTTCTTCGTTCTTTGTCACTTATCTCTCTTACTCTTTCTTCTTCTTTGAAAATAATGGCATAAGAAGATTATGCCATTGTTTTCCTTTTACTTTTCTTTTGCAATGAGTAGAAATCATGTTTAGGATTTTGTAATGCATGGTAGAAGTAAATTTAATTACAAATGTGATGGTTTTTACTTGCACTTCATTTACATTGCAATAAGGGCCCATTGTAGTGTTAAAATTCGTTGTAATTGCATCGACCCGAAAGGGCATATGTAATTCTCAACAAAGTGAAACCACATTCAAATTACATGGATGGTGAAGTTGATGGGAATTGAATGCAAATAAATAGGGAAATATAATTATCGGGCGTAGAATTGGAGATTTTAGAGTGACAGACTAAAATCCTCAATTCGGTCCTATCGTTTGGGTGCTGAAGTGTAGATGTTAGCCCTCAGGCGAGGGGAATGTGGGAGCTCAGAAGTGGCAGCCGGTATCCTCCCAGCCTAGTCACGGATTCAGTAACCAAGCATAGGATTAGTCAATGTTCTTTATGCCTAGACCAAAGGGTAAAGAATAAGATTGCTCCTATTTGGCACATACAATATTAAATGCATCTCAATCATATACATTATATATTTCATTACTGTTGACCTCATTTTTGATGAGGTCTTCCCTTCTTCTTTTTAGTGCTTAGGATCTAGCCTTAGGCTTTTCCTTTGGCTATCTTAGAGGACTAGAATTGGGACCCACATTTTAGAAATTTAAACCACTTCTAAACTTCCTGCAAACTCCACAAACTTGACTATAGACCCCTAATCACCTAGAGGGTTGAAATCAAATGTGGAAGTTTAAAGGATGAGTTCCTATAGGACTCTTTGGCCTTAGGACCGCCCAGGTGGCCCTGGTCGATGAAGGGGCCGACTTACACTACACTTACACACTACATTTCCACACACTTCCTAAAAAAACCACACCCATACCCAACTTGACCTCCCGACTCATGTAGGTGATTCACATGGATGGTCCTTAACCCCTAAGCCCTCGCGTAAGAGGGTTAGGAACAACATAGTGAATGCGCTCAAACGAGTCCCTTCATGGCTCATATGGGCTTGATATGGCTTCATGGCTCAACCAAAATAATTTCTTTCCACCTAGATTCACCCAATCTTCAATTTCCCAAATTTTCAATTTTTGACCCCGGGACCCCACACCCGCTAATCTACCCAAACCCTTGAAATTACCCAAATTTCTCAAAAATTTCCAAATTACCCAAAATTTTCCAAAATCAATCCCAAACATCTCCACATCACTCAAATTGATCATCCGTACCCAAAAATACCAAAAATTCCAAAAATACCTCCCAATACCCTCCAAATACCCAAAATACCCTTCTTGGCCAAAAAATCCAAAAATTCAGAAAATTCCCAGAAAATTCCAGAAAATCCCAAATATTCCCAATTTCATTTTGTCCAACTACACCATGGGCCAATTTTGTCAATTTACCCTACTTTTGTCAAAACCCCCAATTTGACCCATTTTAACCCAAAGTGAACCCAATGTTAAACCAAACCTATCCAATTGACCCAAATTCTGGTCCAATTCAATTCTAAACTTCAATTAAACATTCCCAATACCAATCTAGACCAAATCCAAGTCCAATTTGATTGACATTTGGATCCAATCTCACTTTTGGCCTTAAAGCCCAATTTGGACCCATGACCCAAACCTAACTCAAACTCACCCAATTCAATTCCAATTAACCCCAAATCTTTTCTAAATCTTCCTTAACATTCCCACAAAAAAAACACTAACATGATTTGCCCAAAATCTAGACCCAAACCCCACTCAAACTCAACCCAAAGCTAAAAGGCCCATTTTTGACATAAACCCAAACCTAACCCAAATGAACCTAAACCCCAAAATCAAAACCCAACCAAAGTCAAAACCTCTTTGAAACACTCCCATAAACATTTCTCAACATTAATTTTACATCAATTTCAACCCTAGCTCAACATTGGCCCAACTTGGCCCACTTGGACCTATATTGGCCCATTCACCAAAAGAATCCAAATCCAACCCAATTCAAGCCCAAACTACCCCAAATTTGCTTCAAGTCACTCATGACACATCCATGAGCTAAACCCAACAATTATTTGGCCCAACCTCTTTACAAAATTTCATCCCAAAATCCATTTTAAAATTCAGAAGCCCACTTTCCTAATCCATTTTAAAAGCCCATCTAAAACCCTTTCAAAAAGCCTAAAATCCACCCTAAAGCCCACATGACATCTCTATTTACCATTCACTTAATTAAAGCCATCACCTAAGTCCTAAATTCATCATCAAATAATTCCAAATCAAGCCTCATGCCAAATCACCCCTAAATACCAAAATTTTCCTTAAATCCATTTCCATGAAATTGACTTCACTTTTCCCAAGCCAAAGGTGAGCCATGAAGCCATGCATGAGCCACATGAGAGACATGAGAGCCTCTTTACATGTCACCATGCCATTTTGGGCAAAAGGAGGAGGCTCTTTCCTTAATTCCTAAAGGTGATTAACCACTTCCATGACTCCACTAAACCATGCTTAAGCCTAATTGTACTTGGATTGTGACTTGACCCCACTAATCAAGCCGATCCAAATCACTTTCTCCTCAGCCTAAACCAGGCCTTGGGTGGTGCACCTAGCCCAAATGGGTGGGTTGACCCATTTAGGTCCAAATCTAGCCATGCCCCATTCCACTTCGGATCAAAGCCTTTACACATGTCCATGGCCGATTGATTGCACAAACCTCCGGCCACGACCCACCGACCTTGAGGGTGACCCATGCCCGGCCGGCCGGCCACTGTGCCACCGGAAAACACCATGGCCGAGAGCTCGCATGTGAGCCAACATTGAAATTCTCACTTGCCGATCCGCCCCATCCCCGGTGGCTACCATGGCCGATCTTCTCCTCGCCGGAGCAGGTGATCCCAAGCCCTAACTCCCCGGGAAGCCCCCCGGCCAGCTCTGATTTAAACTCCACCCCTCTCGGCCATGAGGGAGCGAGAAGCAAAAAACCTTGCCAAAACTGCGCCAAAATTGTTCCGGACCCTCCTCCACCCTCGAAGCACTTGATCCCAGGTGAAATCCCCCTGCCATTTCTCCTCCGTAAGCTCGATTTCGTAGTTGAAATTCCACCCAAAACCGGGACACTTCTCCACAGGTGAGCCAATCCCCAAATTGATTGGCTCTACACCTTCACCGGACCAAGGAAGGTGTCCACCATCAAAAGCCCCATCTCCGAGGCCACCCGGTTGCTCCGGCCTCCAAGCTTTGTGATCGGGCTTGGTCGAAATCATATCCGGACGATTCACTGGACTAGGAGACTTCATGCGGAGCTTGCCGGGATCCAATCGAAGGTGCAACAACTCTCGGATTGAAGCCACACTTCTCCGAGCCAAGGTATGAGCTAATTCTTCATCCCGAGCTTCCGGAGATTCTCCATTTCAAATGCCTTAGTTTCAATGCATGTTAACCGTATAGATGTGTTCGTCTCTTCGAGACGAATCCATGAGAGTATAAGAACGTAAAAATCCATCGAGAATCGAGTGAGATCTTAGGGATTTAGTGTGGACGGCTCTCGGGTGAGAACACTTGGGGACGATGAACGGATGCCGTCCATTCAATACACGCGCGGACGGACGGCTCGGATGGCGTCGGACCGGGAGACGGTACGAGAACCGCGGGGCCCGGCCGCCGACTCAAGTGGCGGCGTCGAATGGGAGCGTGCCGCGTGGTCTTTCGGAGCTGCCGAGGATGCGCTGGCGCTGACTCGGATAAGTAGAAAATTAGGGATTTTTTTTTATTTATTTAATTCCCTAAACTTCAAAAATTCATATCTCTGTCTAGAAAAATCAGAAAAATAAAATAAAAATACCCTCTTGCTCAGTGAAGAGAGGAGAATAATGTGGAAAAGAAATCACTTAATTTCATCAAATATTTTATTTTTTATAATTTATTTACTCTCGCATTGTTTTAATTCTCCATGCATGCATACAATTCACCATGGCATGAGACCATAGGGCTTTTGAAGCCTCTCGAATTTGGGAACATTCCCTGAATTTTCCAAAGTCGAGAGCCATCCCTATGAAGAGTTCTTGATTTTTCAAGTTCAGAGTTACTTGTTTTGAGTATTTTAATTCCAGTAAATAGCATGTTGTGAAATAAATTCTAAGAAAATTTGGTGATGTTCCTTATGACCGGAGAACCCTAGGAAAAATAGGTTTTGACTTAGTTCATTTAAAACAACCTACTAATTGGCTTAAACACCCAAAATAGGTCTTTAATTAATTAGAATTAACCAGGCATCAAATTGACTTGAAATCAATTCTCCACTGACCTTTAGGATCAGAGGAACCCACCATAAAAATTTGAGGTCGATTGGACTTGGTTAACCCCACTAATTGGGTTGATTAAGCAACTTAGCCATTTTAAACTTTAAAAATTCATAACTTCTAAAATATCCTTCAAAAATTCACCAAATTAGTTTTGGAGCCTCTCTGATATCATGGGAACCTAAGAAAATTAAAATTTCAATTTTCTAAAAAAGTTGATTTTTAATAATATTTTAATATTTTTAATAATTAAAAATAATAAAAATCATAAAAATAATAAAATTCACCAAAATGTCAGATTTTGAATTTTAATCACATAGGAACAAATCCCACATTTTTCCTAGGTCTATTTAGTGAAATATTAAATTTTAAGGCTTTAAGGTAATTTTAAAATTAAAAAAAAAATGTATTTTCTAGCATTTTCACCAAAATAATCATAATAAATTATAGAAAAATCAGAAAATTGCAAAATTTGCTTCTCTGGTTTCCTTGATATCAGAGAGATTTTTGAAAAATATAAAATCCATTTTTCAACATTTATTTTATTTTTAAATTAATTAACACTCCAAAACTTAAAATAATTATAATAAAAATAATATAATTCAAAAAATCACCAAAATTGGTCCAAGTGCTTCTCTAGTCATTAGGAATGTCCCCTAATTTTCTTAAAGACAGAAACTTTCCTTTGGTCATGTTATCAAATTTTCCTTGAAAATCTCTATCTTCCACCAAAAATAATTATATAAATAAATTAAATACAGAAAAATCACATTTTCTCCTCTCATGTCTTTATTGACATATGAGTGAAGTCACATAAAAATTTCAAGTTCATTTGAGTTCAATTTAGTGAGTTATGAAATTATTAAGCTTAAGGGGTAAAATGGTATTTAAACTTTTAACCCTTAATTAAAACTTTAGGTTTAATAAAAAATCAACAAGTAAAATATTTGATCTTAATCTGATTTGGATGATTGAAATTTAAATAATTAAAGGGTAGAAACCCATTAAACAATTTTAAAATGATTAAACTTTAATTAAATAATGGATTAAATTTGGAAGAATAATAAATTGGAATTATTAAATTAAGGGATATTTATTATGAAGAGATTTATTCTTTAATTTAAAAATCCCTAAACTAATTATCTCATTAATACTCAATTCTTAATTAAAATGATAACTCAAATTTAAAATATTAAAAGACTTAATCATTAAACTAAAATTAAATTATTAAACTCTTTTAAAAAAAAAATTCAATTAAAATAAAAATAAAATTAAATTAAATTAAATAAATTAAATAATTAAATTAAATTAAATTAAATTAAAAATTAAATTAAATTAAATTAAATTAAATTAAATCAAATTAAATTAAATTAAATTAAAAATTAAATTAAATTAAATTAAATAATTAAATCAAATTAAATTAAATTAAATCAAATTAAATTAAAACTAAATTAAATCAAATTGAATTAAATATAACATCACCTAAAACAGAAATAAATCAAATGTAAAGCAACTTGAACACTATTCCAAATTTAAACCCTTTAACTTAAATCAAATCATTTGAATACTAATTTACCCTTGAAAGCTTTGATTATTATAACTCCTAAATGGAACATCAAATGAAGTGTTACCTCACTCATAGGATATTCAAATGTCCTAGTTCACCGAGCGAGTTAACAAGACTTGAAAACCTCGGACGATCAATTCATTTATATAATTAAATTCATTTGGACTTAAAACAATCCTGGAAATATTGAAAAGATGTTTAAGATTCTTCTTAAGCACTTCCTCAATATGATAGGATATTTATAAGAACAATTAGACTTAATTGTCCTTTGATGAAGAAAATCGTCCTCAAACAAAAACACAAAGAACCTAGACGTCGTAGGAGATGACTAGCTATAGGATTAGGAATTTGGTAGAAAACCATAACCTTTCCCCTAGCTTTACCAAGAAACTTGCTTAAATATTCTAATTGTGTTTTAAGTGCAGCTTGGGATGACGGGAAGACCCTCCAGGTACGCTTTTATTTTATTGCAATTTACTTTCTTGCAATTTACTTTCTTGCAATTTACTTTATTGCAAATGCACTTTACTTTTCTTGCATGATAAAACAACTGTTGCATGAAAACCCACACCTTTAGGATAGTCCCTAAAACTAAAACCAAAACTAAGTTAAAAGTCATTGCAAGATAAAATTCACCGCCACAACATTTCAAAATATAAAACAACTCAAAATTTAATCACAAACGTAACACAAAACTACAATTGCAACTAAATTAAAACGTCCCGTTGGATGATCGGGAATACCTCGGATGATGTAACCTACGTGTTGCTAACGGGATTTCCACGGTCTAAATGAAAGTGTGGAACTCATTCGAGTTGAGTTTAGCAAATTCATCCGGACTAAGTGAATCCGATAAAAATAATGATGCCGGAAGGATGGAACCAGTGGGATCTTAACCGGTGTCGTTATAATCAACTTTAAGATTTGTTTTAATTAAAACACAAAAAAAAACACTTGGAAATTAAGACTTCTCTAAACCAAAGCACTCTTCTCATCCCCTAATTTATGATTTCTAAAACTAAACCTCTGCAACAACAAGGAGCTCGGAGCATGGTGGGCAGCACGGCCATCGTCGTCGACAGAAACTTGAACCTACTTCGACAAAACCTTCTTAGAATTAAAACAACAAAGCCATAGGACTTCGAGGTAGCTTGCACTAGTGCAACATAAATCCTCAACTCTTCGTTAGGCATTTGCATTGCAAATTAAACCCTAACCGGACTTAGGATTCCGAGGTAGTTGTCCGATACGACATAAAACCTCATATCTTCTAGGCTATTTGTTTGATTCTATCATACAAATATAAGCCCTAATTAATTAAAATTAGCAAGATTGAAATACTAAATAAATATTAGGAATTTCCTAAGCTCAAGCCAAACAATAGGATAGTCGAGAAATTACCGAAGTTCACTTCGAATCCGTAATTTCTCCTACTTTTCTTCCTTTGGATTCCCAAAACAAAATGTTCCAAACTTGATCCATTCCCTATTGAAATTCCAAAATTCAATCTTTGAAAACCTTAAACCTCGAAATTCTTGAGAGCGAATTATTGATTATTATCGAGAGTTTTCTTAGGTGATTCCCGTCACTTAAGATGTAATTAACTATAGGGGCTTGCCTTATAGGGAATTTTAAAGAACCTGAGTAATATAAACCCTGTTTAATACTTTCATATTAAGCGAGGAATTTGTCGGCTTATAAAATTGGTTCGCGGACCAAACGGATGTCACAAAACTTTTAGTTTATTTGATCGAGCCCCACCATCGAAGTAGTGTCTACATCCTTCGGGATAGATACACGGTTTGTGGTGCGGTGCTCGTTTATATAAACTATTTGGAATGTGAGATCGGTTTAATCTCACATTTAAAATTATTTTCGAAATCAAATACTACTTTCTAAATTATATATATATATATATATATATATTTAAATTAAATTTAAAATTTAAAATTCGCCGACAATTTCTGTTAGGCGACCCCTTTTTAAAAAATTTCACACAACCTAAAAAATAGTGCCGACAATTACATAAGAATAGTAGTTTTTAATATCTCAAAATTCTCCAAACCAACTCATCCAAAAAGGGTTATTTTTAGATTTATTATTTGCATTTAGTTATAGTTACTATCTTTACATTTAACACTTGCATTTAGGAGTAGTTGCTACATAAAACACAATTTTAATCGACATTCCAACCTAAGGAGTAATTGTAGTAGACTAGAATTTAACTAAAGACTTCTTACTTCACTTCCTCGTGGGATCGATACTGTGGTTTTTAAAGAAAACTCTATATTACTTGAAACGATATGTATACTTGCGTAGTACCCCTAGTGTGTAAAATATTTTCCAATTTTTATATCATTTAAGATTTTGCACACTAGCCGCCATTTTTAAATCGGGTCAAGTTTTTGGTCATCTTTTGGAAGTTAATTTACTATGTAATTGTGGGTCGGGTCATTCATCCTTCGTGGGATTCATACGTCTTAATATTAGCCAGAGTGATAGGCTTCATTGGTTCCACCCATTCCTCATCATCTCTAGCCTCAACTCCAGAGAGTTGGCAGAGTACAAAAATCAGACCAGGGTGTCCTAGTCCTCCTCCACTTTCACTTCGTGCAGTGGCTAATATATTCTTATAAATAATATTTCCCACATTTATACTTTTCTGATTCTGAATACAATAATTCATTATTGCTCTATCTCTTATTACCTCACTGTGGTGATATGTGGGTAACAAGGTAGAACAAATGAAGTAGTGTCAGGCCTTAGATAATGCATTTAACATTGAAAGAGGAAAATTTACCCTTTTCGCACTGCTTTATTTTCCAAACTCCTTTCCCGTCAGTGAGAAAGTTTATCACCTCTTCCAGTGGTCCTTCCATTGTTCCAAAAGTATCATAGTCACTGGTATGCAGGTCACGTACCTCATAAAACGAATTAATCCTAACGAACATCGAATTCAACCAAAAATCCTCTTACTTTGATCGGTGCATTTTCAATTGTAGCTTAGATTGGCATAAAATTCCTCGACAACTTCTACGGCAGCCACTGTTTGTGGTGTAGCAAAAATTTTCCCATCCTCTTTCCTTAATTATTCGTTCCACTTCTCCGCCCGGATTCTTGAAAACTCGATCCCGTATGCATTTTCTTGCTTCGAATGTTTTGAAAGTATCGAGTTTGTGCTCTTGCATTTATGAATCGGGTTTCGTCGTAATCCAACCTTCGTCTTTGTCGAGGAGCCATTTCATTCGATCTATGAAAATCACAAAAATTCTAACTAAACTTCCAATTATTACTAAAATGACTTCCTATAGCAACTAAAATCCATTTAAATCGATCTCTATGAATTTCTTCCAAGTATTTTCTCCATATTTCGAATTTTTCCAAAATTTCCCAATGTAGAAGAAATTCATGGTGAAAATCAAAATTTTTTGCATAGGAGTGAAGCACTTACCAAGGGCAGATGAAATACGGTGTCAAAAAGTGTTGAAATCGCTTCAATTCCAAGATCTCACGAGCCCTAGGTCGGTTTTTTTTGAAGTTTTGAGGAAGGAGATGATGAATAGTGTCGGTTGACTGGTCAAATATAGGACATTTCGCGATCTCGCTGTCGGTGAGATTTTTCTCGTCGTCGGCGAGCTAATTAATTTACCAAGACCAAAGTTTCTGGAAAATCTCGCAGTCGGCGGGATCGTTCTCGCTGTCAACGGGTTTTCCCTCCCTGTCGGCGGAATAATTCTCGCCGTCGACGAGCTCCCAAAAATTTTAAATATTTAAAATTCTTCAATCATTTTCAACCTCGATTTGGCCCTAATTAATCTTCCGATCACTTAATTTGATAATTTAGTATGAAGACTAGATACTTGTACTCACAAAAAGTTCACACAAACAATAACTTTGTATATGAAATCCATAATACTTACAAACTTCACACTTTTAAACACTAACACTTAAGACTTCAATACTTCAAACTCTCATAAATACTCAGCATTGCAATCCACACCACAACACTCTAAATGCTGAGACATAACAAATACATATAATTTCATCAAATCTGAGATGATCAAATTTAAAGTTTAAATCATAGTAAAACCTAAATCCAAATCAACACATATATACACACAAATATAACATAAGATAGAAATCTTTACTACTCCTCAGTGTCTGAACTAACATCCTCTCTGATATTTCTGATATGACGCAGGTGTACAAATAGATTGTAGAAAGGCCTGAAAGGGAATTTTGCAGTAGATTCTTCATCAATCTACCCTTTCTGTCTCAGTAAATGAATAAAACTGGCCTCCAGATGTCCAAGTATGATCAAAGTGCTCCTTCATCCTCCAGATCGATGTGATCAAACATATCAGAGATATTATCGATGGAATTCATCACGTTTTGCAACTCTTTCTCTAGTCCTTTAATCTTTTTCAGAATGAATATTGTTTTATTAGTAAGGGGCCTCACTAAAGGATTATTTTGTGATGCTCTATCAGAAGTAATGGTAATCTCATCATTGTTATCCAAAGTTGGAAACATATCCGTAGGATCGAGTGGTTTCCATGACAAAAGTACATTTTCCCACGCCTCATAAGAAACTTGGTACTCACTGCATAAAGCAAATATAGTCGATGGGTGTCCAAGTCCATGAACTGACCCATGCACAATCAATCTCAATGCAGACTTTACTATAATTAATCCAACATCGATAGGTAGTCCAATTTGAATACAGTAATTTAATATAACGCATTCCTTTGAAACCTTATTTACCCTCATAGTGGGTAATAATTTTGATGAAATAAAGAAATGTCAATGCTTTGAGACAGGGTTAAGAAGTGATGCAGAGAAACTGACATACCCGTCTTCGCGCAACTCCCAATCATCAGGTTCGTCGGTCAGGTATCTATAAATCTCGTTCATATTGTATCTTGAAGGAACAAAGTTTGAATAATGACAGACAGGGATATTATCTATAGAAAATAATTCATTTACCCTTGAAGGAGTAAATGTTACACATCTTCCTCTGACGTAGACACTTCCATTGTTGATCGCATGTAGATTAGAGTAAAACTCTTTAACAACAGAAATAACTACAGCGGATATCGTATAGCAAAATACCTCCCAATGCCGCTGCATGATCATTTCTTCAATTTTTGTGGAGGAATTCTCTACTCCTCTGTTGACAAATCCCCTTTCTTTAATAAGTCGCTTCTTCATCAAAACTTTGTTGAAAATACGCTGCGCCTCCGAACTAACGAATTTTCTTCGGTTAAAACTCCAGTTTTTGTGGTTTCTAAGAGTTTGGTGGCCATTTCAGATCGAAAGGAATGGTCTCTAGTCGTTTCTAGGGAAGAAAACAGTGAAAAAATGAATTTGGGATGGTTTTCTACAAAGAAACGGCTTTAGAACCGTCCAAAAACCGCAAATAAAACTTAAGAGACCAATTTTTCAACTGTCTCGCCGTCAGCGAGCTAGTTATAAAACTGATTTAAAGATATGGCACGCGATCTCGCTGTCGACGGGCTCGGGCTCGCTGTCGGCGAGATTCGGTAAAATTGCCCAATTTCGCTCCGGTCCGAATATTTTCCGATCTTATCATATAGGTTCGAATTTGTGATGATTCTAATTAAAAATTGAATAGTAAGATTTATTTTAATATTACGGACTCACTAATTTGTATATAATTAAAATAAAAGACTACTATGGGTTGCCTCCCATAAAGCGTTTAGTTTAACGTCGTCGCCCGACCTAATGTCGATTAGTAATCGAGTCGACTAAGCATTAAAACCTCTTTAAAATCCGGTCTTCTACCTTCGAAATATGGTTTTAATCTATGTCCGTTTACCTTAAATCTATGTCCTGTTTTTGGATCTTCAATTTCTATAGTTTCATATGAAAATATTTGAGTTATAGTGAAAAGTCCTAACCATCGAGATTTTAATTTCCCAGGAAATAATTTCAATCTAAGTATTATATAGCGAAAACTTCTTGTCCTGGTTCAAAATTTCTCTGATTAATCTTCCGATCATGCCATAATTTCATCCTTTCTTTATAAATACTATCATTATCATATGATTCATTCCTTAATTCTTCTAATTCATTTAATTGCAACAATCTCTTCTCACCAGCTTCTTTCATATTATAATTAAATTCTTTAATCGCCCAATATGCTTTATGTTCTAATTCAACTGGTAAGTGGCAAGTTTTTCCATATATAAGCCTGTAAGGAGTCATTCCAATCGGAGTTTTATAAGCAGTCTTGTATGCCCATGATGCAGTGTCTAGTCTTATAGACCAGACCAATCTATTATGGTTTACAGACTTTTCTAAAATACGCTTAATCTCTCGATTAGAAACTTCGACTAATCCACTAGTTTGTAGATGATAAGCGATTGATATCTTATGAATAATATTATATTTTTCTACTTGTTTGTGAATATATTTATTTCTAAAATGAGTTCCTCCGTCGGTGATAATCACTCTCGGCATTCCAAATCTAGTAAAAATATTTTTCATTAAAAATTTTGAAACACTTTTAAGCATCACACCTAGGTAAAGCTTCGCGCTTCAATCCATTTGGAAACATAATCAACAGTACTACTAAATATATGAGTTTCCAAATAAAGGAATAAAAGGTCCCATGAAATCTAATCCCCAAACATCAAAAATTTCAACTTCTAATATAAAATTCGAGGCATTTCATTTTTTCGATATATTTCCTACTCTTTGGCATTTATCACAGGTTTTTATATATCCGTATACATCTCTAAATAGAGTAGGCCAGGTAGAATCCAGTATCGTAGAATTTTATACGCAGTTTTATTTGTCCCAAAATGTCCTCCAAAATTAGAATCATGACATTATTGAATAATTGGTTCAGTTTCTTCATAAGGCACGCATCTTCTAATAATTAGATCCTTACATTGCTTATATAAGTATGGTTCATCCCAAAAGTATGTTTCATCCCAAAAGTATGTTTTAGTATCATGAATGAATTTTTTCTGTTGTTGCAAAGTTAACATAGGTGGTAAAATGTCACTTACAATATAATTTACTATATCAGCATACCAAGGTATTTTCCACTCATTTATATTATAAAGTTGTTCATCGGAGAAAACGTCTATAATTTCATTATCGTATCGGATAATTCATGATATTCTAATCTTGATAAATGATCGGCAATTTGATTATCGGTTCCTTTTTGTTAACGATCTCAAAATCAAATTCTTGCATTAATAATATCCATCTAATTAATCTTGGTTTAGAATCCTTCTTTTGCATTAAATATTTTATAGCAGAGTGATCAGTATGCACAATACATTTAGTTCCTATTAGATAAGGCCGAAATTTATTAAAAGCATATACAAGCACTAATAATTCTCTTTCGATGAATCGTATAATTTATTTTAGCATCATTTAGAGTTTTACTAGCATAATATATAACTTTGAAAATCTTATCATATCTTTGCCCAAGAACTGCTCCTATAGCATAATCACTAGTATCACACATAAGCTCAAATGGTTTCTCCCAATTAGGTGAAACTATTATAGGTGTTGTAATTAATTTATCTTTTAATAATTCGAAAGCATTCAGGCATTCAGTTGTAAATTCAAATTTCTTGTCCTTTTCAAGAAGTTGGCATAGAGGTTTAGTAATTTATGAAAAATCTTTTATATAACGTCTGTAGAATCCAGCATGTCCAAGAAAACTTCTTACCCCTTTCACCGTAGTCGGAGGTGGTAATTTAGCTATAACTTAAATTTTTGCAGGGACTACTTCCATGCCCTTTTCTGAAATTTTATGTCCTAATACAATGTCGCCTGCAACCATAAATTGACATTTCTCCCAATTAAGAACTAAATTAGTTTTCTCACATACTTCAAATACTTTTTCAAGATGATTTAAGCATGTGTCAAATGATGTTCCAAATACGAGAGAAATCATCCATAAATACTTCTATTCCATTATCAATTAATTTACTAAATATAGACATCATACATCTCTGGAATGTTGCAGGTGCATTACATAATCCAAAAGGCATCCTTCGAAAAGTGAAAGTTCCATAAGGACTAGTAAATGTAGTTTTCTCTTGATCCTCAGGAGCAATTTATATTTGATGATAATCGGTGTATCCATCTAAGAAACAAAAATACTTATGTCCGGCTAATCTATCTAACATCCGATTCTAGAAATGGTAAAGGGAAGTGATCTTTTCTGGTGGCTGTGTTTAATTTTCTATAATCAATACATATTCGCCATCCAGTAACTTGTCTTATAGAGATAAGATCATTATCTTCATTAGCTTTTACGGTCACTCCTCCTTTCTTAGCACACGTTGAATTGGGCTTACCTAAGCATCGTCGAAATAGGATATATAATACCATTATCTAACCATTTTAAAATTTCTTTCTTAACTACTTATTTCATTATCGGTTTAATCTCCTTTGGGAATCTACTTTAGGCTTATGTTCATTATCTAGAATAATTTTGTGCATACAGATTGAAGGACTAATTCCTTTAATATCTGCTAAAGTCCAAACAAAAGTTTTCTTATATTTTTTTAAGGTATCTAAAAGTTTTTGTTCTTGAGATTCATGTAATTCAGATAAAATAATAACTGGTAGAGTTGAAGAATTACCTAAGTAAGCATATTTCAAATGATTAGGTAACATTTTTAACTCAAGTTCGGGAGTTTTAATAATCGATGGAACTATATTTTTTTCGTTGTTTTCTCGTATTATCCAAAAATTCAAATTTCTCGAATATAATCTAGTTCTTCATTTATATCGGCTTTTTCAATTAACTCGGTATTTTCTTTTTCTAATTTTTCTTCATAATATTCCTTAAAATGTTATTTTTGTAAATGATCGAGTACTTCCATTCGAAAACACTCATCATCTTTTTCTAGCGCAGGATATTTCATTGATTTAGCAATATTAAAAGTAACTTTTTGGTCATTTACTCTCATAGTTAATTCTTCTTTCTGAACATCAATCATAGCTTTCCCGATGGCTAAAAATGGTCTTCCTAAGATGATAGGAATTACTTTATCTTCTTCCATATCTAAAACAATAAAATCTACAGGGAAGATAAATTTATCCACTTTTACTAAAACATCTTCAATAACTCCCTTAGGATATGTAACGTAACGATCGACTAATCGAAGGGTTACCGAAGTAGGTGAAATTTCTCCCAATCCTAATCTCTTAAAAATTGATAGAGGCATTAGATTGATGCTTGCTCATAAGTCACACAAAGCTTTTCCATAGAATTTTTCTCCAATAACGCGGGGTATAGTGAAACTACCGAGATCTTTTAATTTTTCGGGAAGCTTTTTCGAATAATAAGCACTACACTCCTCACTAAGTGCGTGCTGTTTCATTATCGGTAAATTTTCTTTTTTTATTTAGAATATCTTTCATGAATTGTACATAGTTTGGCATCTGTTCTAAAGCTTCTACGAAAGAAATATTTATTGTTAATTTCTTCAGAATTTCAAGGAATTTAGCAAATTGTTTATCTTTTTTTATGTTGATTTAGTCATTGAGGAAATGGCGGTGGAGGTTTTTCAATATAAATTTTCATTGGTATTAAAGGATTTTCTAAGTTCGGATCTTATTGATTCTTTTCCTTTTCGATTTCCACTTCCTCTTTTTGACTTTCAAGTTCTTTCTGAATTCGAGGTTCTAATTCTTTTCCACTTCGTAATTGTATCGCTTTAATTTCTTCCTTTCCTTTGTCTTTGGGATTTATTTCCACATTACTAGGAAATGTTCCAGGTATTATATTATTAAGCACGGTAGCGATATGTTCGAGTTGAGTTTCAATATTTTTAATAGTTGTTCCTTGATTTTGTAATTGGTTTCCTTGTATTTGTAATTGATTTCCTTGATTTTGTAAATGTTGACCCATATTTAATATTAATTCTTCTATAGATAATTTCTTATCTTTAAATTGAGGGTTATTATTATTAAATCCAGGTGGATAACTAGGTTTATAATTAGAATTTCTTTGGTTAGAGGGATTTCCTAATGGTTGTGTTATGTTCTTCATCCATGGTTGATTAGTTGTATTATTATTCCAATTAAAATTAGGATGATTTTTCCATCCAGGATTATAATAATTCGCATAAGGATTATTGGGTCTGTTATTAATAGCATTCATAGTTTCATATGAAGGTTGAGATTCTATAAGTTGTCCAGATGAGTTTTCTTCTAATATAGTTGAAGAGTAATTCATTCCAAAATGATCTAATTTTTTAGATATAGCAGCGATTTGCGAAGCTAACATAGATATTGCATCATTTTCATGAATATTGGCTATCTTTTTCGGATTCATTCTATCAGCAGGCCATTGAAAATTATTGGTAGTCATTTCTTCGATTAGTGCATAGACTTCATCAAATGGATTTGACATTAATGATCCTCCAGCAGCAGCATTAATGATTTATCTAAGAGATCCTACTAATCCATTATAGAAAGTTTGAATAATTAACCAATCTGGTAACGCATGATGTGGGCATTTCCTAAGAAGTTCTTTAAATCTCTCCCAAGCATCATATATTGATTCTTCATCAAACTGACAAAAATAAGTTATATCATTTCTAAGCTTAGCAGTTTTCGATGGTGGAAAATATTTGGATAGAAATTGTTGTGATAACTCTCCCCAAGTTTTAAAAGATCCAGGTGCTAACGAATTTAACCACATTTTAGTCTTATCCCTTAAAGAAAAAGGAAAAAGTCTAAGTTTAATAGCATCGTTAGATACTCCTTCATATTTGAAAGTAGCATATAGTTCTAAAAAACTAGCAAGATGTAAATTAGGATCTTCAGTAGGTAAACCACTAAATTGATTGTTTTGTACCATTTGATAATTGCAGGTTTAAGTTCAAATAAGTTAGCAGCAACATCAGGGTTTTGAATAGTTAAATGAATTTCATCTAATGTAGGGTTGGCATAATCTCTTAATGGTCTCTGTTGATTGATATTTTTATTTTCAGGAATATTCGTCATTTCTGTTAAATTTATAATTTCTCTTTTTTGTTTTCTAATTCTTTTAATTGTACGCTCTAATTCTGAATCGTAAGATATTAAATTTTTGTTTCCAAATTTACACATACAATTTTATAAAATAAATTTTAAAATAGTCCGTTACTCTAGTAAATAATTTCTTTACTTCCCCGGCAACGGTGCCAAAAAACTTGACCCACTTTTTAATGTTTACAAAAATAGCAACGGCACCAAAAACTTGAACCCGCTTAATATATATTTAATTTTATGATGGAATGTATAATGTGGATTCTATTCAAGTATATGTATCGTATCAAGTAATACAGGGCTCTAGTGGAGTCCTGGTTATTGATCCCACAGGGAAGTTTAAAAGATTTGTAACGTACTAAATTTAAAAAGATTTACTTACTAATATAGTATACGAAATTTAGAATACTTAACTAAAGCGATCTAAAGTAAACTAATGCTTTAAATAAAGTTGATTTAAAGATTTCAGAAAAAGTATCATTCCTCTTGTTTTTAGAAACTTAAGTGAAAGATGAATTCAAATAGATTTTTTTATTGCATTGTGACAAATAGGAGCATTCCTATTCTTTACCCTTTGGTCCAGGTGCAAAGAACATTTACTAGTCCTATGCTTGATTACTGAATCAGCGGCTAGGCTAGGAGGATACTGGCTGCCACTTCAGAGCTCCCACGTTCCCCTCACTTGAGAGCTAACACCTACACTTCAGCTCTCAAACAATAGGACCAAATTGAATATTTTAGTCTGTCACACTAAAATGTCCAATTCTACGTCCGATAAATAATATTTCCCTATTTATTTGCACCCTCCTTCCAAGGCTTTTGACTTCCCTGAATATTGGATGTAATCTTTATTATAGTTGATAATTCAACATATTTTAACAATTCAATTGGTCAGATTGAAAGTAAATTAAGTTTTAAGTAAAAGATTATCATAATTTATTTTAATATATTAGACACTTCTATTTAATTTCATCAATTCGCATAATTTCATAAACAAGGAGAAAAACTAAGAAAATTACTCAGAATGCATGGGAATAAAACAAAGCATGGATTTCATTTAAAGTTAACAACAATAAACAAAGATACTTATCTCAATTTCCTCCCATGCGTACTCCTCGAAGTTCATTTGACTTTTCCTTCTAGTACAAGACACTTCTTAACTCACTACTTACACTTACTCACACTAAACTTCAACTTAGACTCAAAAGCACACTAATAGAATACTCTAAGACTCCTAAAATAGACACACTACATACTAAAATTCGTCCTCTATTTATAGAGGTAGACAAAGGTCCAAGGGGTACTTAAGAACCTCTTCAAAAAATGTCCAGGTTCAATGTATCTGGCATTTTGAACGGTCTCTCCGTCGGCGAGAAACGACCTCGCCATCAGCGGGGCTACTAGAAGGTCTTCAAACCGCGTGATCTCGCTGTCGGCGGGCTCGAGCTCGCTGTCGGTGAGGTAGTTGCAAACCTTTAAGAAATTCTCTTTATAATCTCGCCGTCGGTGGGCTCGATTTCGCCGTCGGCGACTTTGTTCATTTTGCATGTATTTCTTCCTTTTTGATCCAAATGTGCTTTATTTTATGCTTTTTTTTTCTTCCATCACTTATAAATCTTCGTTCCTGCAATAAAATAAAGAAAATACATTTCTTTAAAGTGCAATTTCATAAAAAATAGGTATGAATTTCTTAACATATTTTTCTGTGATCAATTTTGACGAGACACTATTCGTGAATGCTAGAGCTCAATCAAAATACAACTTTAATATCAAAGCAAGAAAATGCATTCAAGATAGAATTTTTAAGAATCCTAGAGGAGAAGTAGCACGAACGATAAAAGAGAGAAGATGGGAAAATTTCTGTTATACAACGAATAGAGCTGTAGTTAAAATCATGAAAGAATTTTATGCCAACCTAACTGAGATAGAAGATGTACCAATAAAGGTTAAAGGATTTTTAGTTGATATTAATGCTGCAAGAATAAATTCTTTCTACGAAGTATAAGATCTGCATACCAGCGAGTACGATACATTCGAAACAATGGAAGGACCGCTGGAGGAGGTGATTAACTTTCTCACTGATGGGAATGGGACTTGAAAAATTAAGCAGCGTGAACGGGTAAACTTCCCTCTATCTATGTTAAATGCAACCTCTAAAGCTTGGCATTATTTTATTTGTTCTACTTTATTACCTACCTATCACCATAGTGAAGTAACAAGAGATAGAGCGGTTCTGAATTTTTGTATTTAGAACCACAGAAGTATTAATGTGGGAAGTATTATTTACAAAAATATATTAGCCACTGCAAGAAGTGAAAGTGGAGGAGTACTAGGACATCCTGGTCTAATTTATGCACTCTGCCAATTATCTGGAGTAGAGGCTAGAGATGATGAGGAATAGGTTGAACCTAACCCATGCTAATATTAAAACTTATGAATCCCACGAAGGATGGAGATCTCGGACTAGGAGCTATGCACCTTCAATTAGTAGGGATATTCCTTCAACCAGTTATGACTCTCCTACCTATAGTTCTCCTACCCTTTATGATTTGATGAATGAAATGACTCTGCAGCGGAAAAGTTTTGAAAAGATTGAAGAAAAATTGGAGCATATTGATCAGAGAATTGGAGGATTAGAACGGAGGCAAAATTATGACAGCGATTATCTCCAAAGACATTCTGAGTTTGAGATAGCCTACTATGATGATGAGAACCGTTATCCGAGAGGAGAGCCTGATGTTATATTTCCTGAGTGCCCCCGTTATACTCACTACCAGCCTACTCCACCTGCTGAACAAGGAGACGAGGATATAGTTTGGGATTTTAACGTTGATGATTAAATTTTATGCTTAGGTATTTATGTTATGTGATTGTTTGTTTGTTTTCTTAGATTCAGCATTGATGTTTAGTTTATGAACTTTGATTATTATGTTGTGTAAGACATTTTAATATTGTTGTATAAGTTAAATTTGTGTGGCTTTTAAATTTTAATATTTCAGTTTGTGACTGTAACTCTGAAACTAGATTTGTGAAATATAAGTGGATGTTGTGTTATGTTGTGGTATAAATTGTGTTAGTAGTTGTATTTATTCAAAACTTCTTTACCCAGCAATTTCTTTGGTATTATATATGTGTAGAAAGTTATTAATTGTACAGGTTAAGTAAGTGATGAAAAGAACCTACAGAACTTCAAAAAGGAGAAATACCTAAAGCACGAAGGTATGATTTAAATTTACAGTTTAGATATAAAAATTTAAGTTTGGGGGAGGAAAAAAATAAAAAATTAATTATTAAATTGTTCTCAATTTATATTTTCAAAAATTATTATAAAATGATTTTCTGTAACAAATTTAATTCAGTAAACTAGAATTAATTTATTTAATTATTATAGAAAGTTAAAAGAAATATTTATAGTGATTAAACTAATTTTGTAGATTAAGATATTTGGTATAAGAGGATAAGAATATAGTTAACTATTTAAAGTAAGGAAAACTATATTTCAAAATATGAAATTATTAGGTATTTAGTTGAGAAAGAAAAGATTGAAACTTAATGAAGTAAAAACTTTGAAATACATATAAGGTAAGTAAATGTTTCAAGTTTCAAATTTAGGAAGATGAAGGTGAAGTTCAAAATTATTAACAGGCTATCCAGATACAATTATCCTCACTTGAAAAAGAAAGAAGGATTGAAAAATCAATCCAAATGAAAAGAAAAGAAAAAAAAAGTAAGTGAGGAGATGTCTTATCAAAAATTGGCTTCATTTGAATCAAGCTAAAGGGTAAACTCGTTACATTTCGAACTTATATATATATATATATATATATATATATATATATATATATATATATATTAGTATTTTACTATGTAGTGCTTTCATGAAATTCCTATCATCCGAATATCTTAAGTAATTTAATATTGTAAAATATAGTCATTCTTGAAATAAATAGAAGACTAGAAATCTTAAATTTGATGACTAAATAGCCTTCATCTATAGAGTTAATTTAATTATCTAAAAATCTTTCTAATAAACTTTACTATAATATTTCATTTAAATCAAATTCATAGTATTTTTGAATTAAAATTTTATTACAACTAATCATTACTTTTATATGGTATCAAGATTACTTGATGACAATTAATAGTTAAGTTTGGGATATTTTGACCACAGGAAAATGTATTAAGAAATTCATATCAATTTTATATGAAATTTCACTTTAAAGAAAGGTATTTTCTATGTTTTATTGTAGGTATGAAGATTTATTGGTATCGGAAGCAAAAATATCAAAAAGAAGCAAATCTGGAACGAAATGTACTAAAAAGAGATGGAAATTGAACTGTCCCGCCGACGGCGAGGAATAGGCCGCTGACGATGTGATTTTTCGAAAAGTTTTGAATATATTATAAAGGAGCTCACCGACGGCGAGATCGAACCCGCCAAAAGCAAGCCTTAGCGGTTAGCCAGTGTTCTAGAAGCCAGCCGACGGCGAGATCGAGCCCGCCGACGGCGAAAATATCGGTTCAAACCAAATACATTGAATCTGGACGCTTTTTGAAGAGGTGCTTAAATAACCTTTGGATATATTTCTCCCTCTTTAAATAGAGACAAATTTATGCCGAAAAACGTGTGTTCTTTTGGTGTGTGTGTCTTGTGGAAGTCAGTAGTGTGTGGTGAGTCTATTGTGTGTGCATTAGTGTGTTTTAGAGTATATTAGTAAGTATAATTAAGTGTGTTGTACAAGAAGGAAGAGTTAGAGGAACTTCAAGGAGTCTGTTTGGGGAGAAGATTCGAGATAAGTTTTTATTTATTGTTTTATAAACTTTAAATGAAATCCAAGTTTTATGTTATTTTTCCTATGCATTCTGAGTAGTTTTCTCTGTCTTTCTCCTTGTTGCTGAGATTTTATGAAATGAAGAATTGAATTAGTTGTGCCTAAAAATATTAAATAAAAATTGTGATAATCTTTTTACTTAATCTTAATTTACTTTCAATTTGGCCATTTGAATTGTTAAAATATGTTGAGTTATCAACTATAGTAAAGATTACATCTAAGATTCAGGGAATTCAAAAGCCTTGGAAGGAGGGTGCAAATAAATAGGAAAATTTTATTTATTGGGCGTAGAATTGGATATTTTAGTGTTACAGACTAAAATCTTCAATTCGGTCATATCGTTAGGGAGCTGAACTGTAGATGTTAGCCCTCTGGTGAAGGGAACGTGGGAGGTCCGAAGTGGCAGTCGATATCCTCCCAGCCTAGCCGCAGATTCAGTAATCAAGCATAGGATTAGTCAATGTCCTTTATGCCTGGACCAAAGGGTAAAGAATAGGAATGCTCCTATTTGGCACAATATAATTTTAACTAATTTAATTATTCATTCACTTAATTCTCTTAACAAGGAGAAAGATACTTTTTCTAAATTGTAATCTTCTACTTAAAAATTAAGTAATAGAGTTTAGTATAAGCGTTCTTTATTTCTGTACACTAGATAGTAATTGCATCTGCTGAAATTAGTTTTTAATCTCTTAACTTCCCTGTGGGATCGATATCTAGGACTCCATTAGAGCCATTTATTACTTGAACGATACGTATACTTGTGTTGATAAAAGGGGGGGACAAATTGCTAATTTTACTGTGATAATCATTTATAAAAATATATAATATAAAGCTCTGCAATCATATAAACCCTGCTGCCTCCCGACCCCAGGTCAATAGCCATGAGGGATGAATAGGTTATTAACTGGCGCAAGACATGAAAATAATCTTTATTGTGGCTACCAATTCAATATTGTCATTTTCACTATGCAAAAGAGCATTCGATAGAAAATTTTTTTACTTAAACAAAGAAATTGAATGTATGATATGTTTTCACTTAAAATGAAGAAATTGAACATCTGATATGTCAAGATCACTTAGGCCACTACTTACAAGAAAAAGATGAGAATCAAAAGAAAATCATCGAAATTGGCGAATGAAAAATAAAACTAAAAATTATATTATTTTAGTAGAAGTCTTTTTGCTTTTATCATAGCATCTAATTTTTAATTTTATTTATGGCAAGATTTTTCTATTGCTACGAAGAACTGTTGTTTAGTGAATTTTCTTTATCATCGATGAAGTTCTTTTTAATTTCTCAAGAAAGTTTTTGTGAAGTCATTATTTGAGTATAAGTGATAGACAATATCAACATCCATAGTCCTGGAAGATGAGCCGGGTGACAAGTCTCGATGAGAAGCTAGTAAACTAGTAGTGATTTTCATGTTCTCTGTGAGCCACTACACGACTAATCAATTTCACGATCCATTTGATCGCATGATAACTTGATCAATTGCGTGACCAAGTGAATCTGCACAGGTTAGTCTCACGAAAGCACCAACCGGGCTTGCTAACCAGACAAATTTGGCCCACATACCCCTATGTCAGCCTGATGCTTCGTTAACCCGATGCTAAGTCCAGTTCAACTACCTACGAACTAAGCCTGAACCGTCGAGCCTGACCGACTAACAAAATGGCATTAATAAGCCAATACAATATTGAATAGCGGAACATCATAAAAGAAGAGGAAGCACCTAGCCAATCGAGACACACACTTTTTATAAATATATTATATATTTGTATAAAAAAGGGGAGGAGGAAAATCAAAATCCTCATCTCTAATACTTTCGAGCTGTGAAATTGGTCGAATTGGTCGAATTTTTCAAACTTTGATTGAAGATTATCTAAAACTCCAATTTCATCAAAATCAAAGTAAAACTGACCTCTCAATGAGACAAAACCAATGATACCTAAGTTAGTCAATATGATTCAAATCAAACCAAGGTCAAGCTGTTAAACCAACTTTAAAAACTTTCAGTGCACAATTGGAAGAACAAACAGATTCAAAATTTAACAAGTTTATAGTTAAATCGAGTGTCTCAACAGACGAATCGAACAAGTCTAAGATCACTCAATTCTGACATCATTAAGATACTTAAATGTCCACAAAGCATCATCTGATAAAGAGAACCTCCCTAGGCAGTCCAATCAGAATGGTTCAGATTCAAAAATTATTTGCAACCTAAGCTCTATAAATAGAGTCAGCCCCTCACTTGAGGGGGGATCAAGACCTTGAGCCAGAAAAAAAAATCAATATTTGCAGAAGAAACTGAAGACCATCATCGCTTATGCACTGAAGATCTGGAGAATAACTCTAGCTCATGTAATCATCAATCACCACCAACCATCACTTACAGACCACCTTTGCCACCGTTGGCCGCCCTCTACTCCTTGCAGCGAAGTTTTATGCAGATTCAAGACTTGCATTATGGAGTGAGAAGTAACAACTTAAGCCACGAAGTTAAGAAATATCTTATGGAGCAGTGCATTATCTGGAATGTCGTGACAATCTTAAAGGTTATGTATGAAGCTCCAATAACTACACTTTGTTGTGACCACTTTATATCATGGGACAACGAGCTCTTTTGTGCACGACCATTATAAGTCGATAAACTATGTAATTCTTTCCAGCTCGTGGGACACTAGGCTTATACATGTAATTATCAACTCATATAGATCATTTCAACCGAGCTAAGCCCATCTGATTTTTTCCCTTTTCACTTTTTTCACGTAAAAAGATTTGGTATTTCCATGTCACATCTATTACTCAAGTATGTGCAGGATTCTCACACAATATTAAGACCATAATTTATCTCTACATGTAATTATCAACTCATAATAGATCATTTCAACTAAGCTAAGCCCATGTGATTTTTTTTCCTTTTCGCTTTTTTCGCGTAAAAATATTTGGTATTTTCATGTCACTTCTATTACTCAAAAAATTATTGCGTACGTTCACTGTATACGAAATTATGTTCGGACTCCAATTACATAACGACACGTGTTGTGACGGCCCCACCCCTCAAAACACAAAAAACCACCTATTTTAACATGCACGATTGTATTATTTCACTGCATTATTACAATATTTTTTTGTTATATTGGGGTATTATTATGGTATTATTTCAGACGCAAATAAAGTCGTGATTGTATCAGAATATTCTGCTGTGTTATTAGAATATTCCACTGTTTTATTAAGGTAGTATTCTGGAATTATTTCATATTAAGTAAATAACGCCGCGGTTGTAGTAATATTCCCCAGTTTTATTACAAAATTATTTACTCTACCTGCAATAATACCGGAATACTACCATAATAAAACCGGAAAATATTCCAATAAAGTCACGGAATATTCGAATACAACGGAGCGTCGTTGTATTTAAATAATCTGCGGCTTTATTAGAATATCCCCCTGTTTTATTACGGTAGTATTCCTGCAATAATATCGGGATATTGCTGTAATAAAACCAGGAAATATTCCAAGAAAGCCGTCGAATATTGAAAAATTGCAGTTTTATTTCTGTCGAAAAAACTGGGTCGGGTCGGGCCGCTTTATTAAATTCGTTATTTTTTTTTATTTTGAAGGTTGAGGCCGACACAAATACGTGTCGCTATGTAATTGGAGTCCGGACGTAATTTTGCATACAGTGAACGTACGCAATAATTTTTCCTGAAATACACTGGTTTGTTGTTTTTTAAAAGTGCAGTACTCACTCTGACAAATGACCAATTTTAATTGGACACGCAAACTGCAGGTAGTGCCCCGTTACCCCCCAAAAATGTAAGTATAATGCATTCTCTTCAAAGGTCGGAATTTCAATTATCACCTCATGTTTTAAAATACTTCATTTTATTTTCATCTAATATATATATATTTTTTATTATTAAATTTTATTTTAAAAACCTTATTATAAATTTAATTTGGATCGTACAATTAACCCAAAGCCCCCACGCTGTCCTCATGACGCTTTTTGGTTGCAACTACTTCACCCACCCCCGCTGCCTAACCTTTATGCGAGCAATGCCATAAATTTTTAAGTTCAAAATTAATAAAATAATAAAAATAAAAATAAATTTCAGGAACATTATCTTAATCTTAAATATTAACCATAAATTCAAACCAAAAGCAACAGCTTTTGTAAGAGAAATCTTCAATTAGATTATATTATAAAATCATAAAATATATTTTGTAATAAATATTATTATATAATATATATTCATATATATTTAATAAATTAATTAATTGAATATTCTGAACTGTTTTTAATTTATTTAGTTAAATTAGTATTTTACATAAGTAATTTTATGTAGGGGTGTAAACGAGCAAGCTCAAGCTGGGCTCTTGTTCGGCTCGTCAATATTGCTCGTATCTGAAATCGGCTCGTGTTCAAAATTAGCTCGTGAAGTGTTTGTGTTCGGCTCGATTTAAATATTCTTGTTCGTGTTCCGCTCGTGTTCCGCTCGAAAATTGGCTCGTTAAAATTAATTGGAAAAAATAAATGTAGAGTGTTAAATTCGAATCTGAATCAAATATATTGAAAAGAAGACCCAGAACCACATTACCACAAGAGCTGTTATGATTTAAATTTAGATATAAATATGTTAGAGAAATTTAGGGTAAAGAAATACAAGAATCGACACAAATCTAGAAGAACACAAAGAGATTTAACAAGGTTCGACAAAGACATGCCGACGTCCACGGGAGCAGAGTGGCGAATTTACTATTTCAGAGGGTTACAAGTTCAGTTCACATACCCATAGGGTTACACATCTATTTATAGATAAAACACCCACGTATAATTTATAAATACGCTCTCGATCCCCACAACCCACTAAATATGAAGAAACACGGCTTTTCACCAAGAAACTCTAAATTTCCCGGTATATGAGTCATACCTAACAAAATATATAATATATTATTATAGAAATAACATATATAATATATTATCATATAAATAATTATATTATTTTATTTTTATTTCAAGTTAAAACGAGCGGAGCACGTGCGAACAAAGAGTTATTTGTACAGCTTGTTTATAAGTCTAGTTTAAAAATTTACTTGTGTTCAGTTCGTTCACTTAATAAATGAGTCAAAGACGAACTACTTAACGAGTCGAATGTCGCGAATTTTTGACAGCACTGATTTTATAATATTATTATTGTCTAATAAGTTCTGTTTGGAATGGATTGTTTTGTATGAAATGAAATTGCGCTGGTGGGTGCGGCTTTATAGGGAAGCGTGGCTGCACCCTATAATGAGGATTATGATGAGATTACAGCAGGCTTTTAAACTTTATTTGAGTTAGCCTTCCCTTTAATCATTCCTTCTCTTCCGTTGGCTTTCCGTCATTTTGTCTTTTCCACCACTCTCAATCTTTTACTCCACCATCTCCACTTTCAAAAATATTTCTACACCGTTAATAACTTCTCAATAATTTATATTTTAGACTTATTGATAGATTATTAGTAAGTAATTGAGATATTAATTCTAATAACTCAATAACTTAATAATTTTCCAATAATCTTTGTCGGTGTTATTCATAGAGTATTATGAGGATATTGCAGGGTTATAGGAGATATGCACGCACAGCTGCGTGCGTTCTCCGTATGGAAATATTTTCTCCCACTTCGAATCCCTGCAAGCCCATTTGTCACAGTAATCGTCGGGCGTTCTGATTCTATCATATCATAAGCTATATTAAATTACTAGGAGTTTGCGTCCTCATAGGCTCAATTTTGTCCAATTTATTGTATTTTTGTATGTAAATAATTTAATTTTCTGGTCAATTAGCTCTTTGCTGGGTAAAATAACACCAAATCACCACTACTCTTAATAATTAGTTCTTTGAATCCCCTCTCCATCAGTCTCTTTCCTTTCCCTCTCTCTTTGTCTATTTCCTCTTTGATCAACTGCAAGCAGATATTTATAGAGATTTGCAGTCATCAGTTCACTGTTAGCTTCATCACAACCTTAGCCCTCGCTCATGAAGTTGTAGCATATTTGTCCATATGTGTCTATCTTCTATCAATGTGTTTCATTACTTATTGTTCAGTAGATATCTATGTTTGAGAATATTATATATGAGAGGAATTTTATGGTTGGAAATTTGATCACTGCAATGCAATTAGTGAGCAAAGTGGCTAAACATATGTACTGTTGAATTTTATATAAAATCTTAAATTTAATGTTTTTTGGACTTAATTAGAGTTATGTTTTGGATCATGAATGATATATCATAAATTTTAGAAGAGAAGGATCATAATATCATAAATAGCATAATTTTGATTGAAGTTTCGAAGCAAATGCTTAAATAGTTTCAAAACTGGACCAACAAGTTTTGAGATTTCTACAACAAATTCATGAATGATGTCCTTACCAAAAAGTGTAAGCATGAAACTTTTGAGATTATAGACCTAAATGGCGAGTGTCACGCCATTTTGCAAAAGAAGTAGCCACCAAACCTAAGGAAATACGTAGCTTTACACTTCCTTGTGCCATAAGAGAAGAATTTATCGTGATAATCCTCTGTGATTTATTTACAAACGGCTAGGATTAGGAGAAGTTGGGTTCTTCTCACCGACTCT
Source organism: Papilionanthe hookeriana x Papilionanthe teres (assembly GCA_022702705.1). NCBI lineage: Eukaryota > Viridiplantae > Streptophyta > Magnoliopsida > Asparagales > Orchidaceae > Papilionanthe > Papilionanthe hookeriana x Papilionanthe teres. The sequence goes on along the minus strand of CM040428.1, from coordinate 62,026,015 downwards.
TTTATTAGCTAACTAATTCTTATTCTACATGAGATGAATCATAGTGGATGTGTTGGTTAATGTTAACGAATTTACATTCCCTGTCGAATTTGCGGTCTTTAAACATTGAGGAGGATAAGGAAATACCTTTGATTCTTAGTCGATCCTTTTTAGGCATGGGAGGGGTAATAATTTATGCTTAAAAGGCAAAATTGAAAATGAGAGTTTATAATTAGAAGATTACATTTGATGTTGTAAAATCAACGAAATTATTATTATTATTATTATTATTATTATTATTATTATTATTATTATTATTATTATTATTATTATTATGATGCTGTTTATAACTCTTTTCATACCCTATATTTTTACTAATGAAAAGTGTCACGTGTTCGTATCTGTGCAAGGTAGATTTAAGCAAGCTTCTTACCGCATTTGAATTACACCAAAGTCACAAATTGAATTGGCCCAAGTCTGTATCGTTCTTTCTCACACTTTTGGATTAGTGAGTGGGAGAAATTTGAGAAAGATCTATCGAAGAACCTAGGGGTGTCAAAAATTGTCCTGACAGACCACACGACTCGAACTCGACTCGAAAATTTTGGGTTAAGTTTAACCCGATTATTTTTCGAGCCGGGTTTGGGTCAGAAAATACGACCCGTTTACAATTCGGTTTGGGTTCGGGTTGAACCCGAAAATCCAAACATGACTCGAATAAGCACGAAGGGTTTGTGTTAGCCGGTCAAGCTCGGGTTCATGTCTTAGTTTTCTACACCTTTATTATTCGACTCAAGTTCGGGTTGACCCTATTTGGGTCGGGACATTATCAAGTCAAACTCGAATCCGACCCGTTGACCTAAATTGACACCACTAAACAGACCCACCCACCCACTCACTAGACCCACCTAGCAAGCATTGAGCTCAACATCCATGAGAGTTTGTAAGCGAATATTTTGAGATTTGGCTTCATAGTTGTACTATTATTATATTGTTGGTGGGCCATTACTTCTTGTCTTTGCTTCAAAGGTTCTTAATTTTGGTTAGATGTGTTGGGTGTTGGTTGTTAGGTGTGCCTTAAAGATTGATATACTTTATATTTACGTCCTTATAATTGTGTGAGTACAATCTCCTTCATTTCTATCATGCTTTACAATATGTGGACAGTTGAGATGGAATATATCAAAATGAATATGATTTTTATGAATTTGGAGAAATCCAACCTACCTTTGAGAGTGTTAGATATAAAACTATTTTTTGTGATAATTTTATTAGTAAGTGTAGATCAAACTTAACCGTGAAAGACTTGAGAAGTAAAATATTAAAGAGGAAATGTTTGAGAACTTTGATTTGATATTATCGTAGTATAGGATGATGTGACATGAATCAATTTGTATGTGTACAAATATATTGAACTCAAATTCTAGAACTCTTAAATTTTGGTATACTTCAAGATTCAACGCTGAGGAAAATGACAAAAATAAGCAGTACAAATATATTTATATTAAAAAATTTGATGAAAGTTATTGTGAATGTTACCATATGTCTAAATGTTGGGCGAATTTTGATTAGTTACTGTAATGATTGTTGTCTGGTAGAGATGCATTATAAGATAGGACAAGTTATCAATAAAGAGGAGTTCTGTGTGAAAATAAATTCTCAAAGATTATTATTTTTTATGTGAGGACGAGTTCCCTTAAAGAGTTATAGAGGATGAATTCACTTGATGAATCCTAATCCACTTAAGAATATATTATATTGTCAATTTTCATGGGCGAAGTACTATCAAATTGCATATTTTAAAAGATATTCTAAAGGACTCCTTACTCGTTAACATTGTTTGAATCATTTTCGCAACATTACCAGCTGAAAGGTGGATCAGTACGTCTAAATCTATATATTGCATATTTTAACAAAAATAAAAATAGGATTCATAACTTTTAACGTTGAACATAATTTTTATCAAAGTCAATATTTGACAAGTTCTTAACCAACGTTTGAAGGTTTAGAGCATAAAGAAAGTGATGATCAATTTTTTTATGCTAAATTATAAGAAGTTCATGAGGTGAGTTATAAACAATTTAACATCAATGTCATGCATTTCTATTTATATATTTATTTCTTTATTTTACATTAAACACTTGCATGCCATAAATCAAAATAATAGAGCTCTCAAACATTTGCCAAAAGAAGCTTTGCCACTAGCCTCCCTTCCTACCACTAGCACATGGAGCTAGTTATGAAGAAAACTCAATATCAATATTTTTGTAACATTGTGTAACTCTATCTTAAGCATTCATAAAGTAATGATTAATAATGCCTTAAAGGCTTATTTAAGTATGTATTAAAAGAACTTTAAGAGAATTAAACTTATTAATATTAAGCTAATTTTGTTAGAGTACCCCCACAAAATATAGATATATATATATGATCTAGAATAAATCATATTCTAGATCATTTTCTAGACATAATCCACCATATATTTTTAATCTCTTAAATTTCTACTTTTAATGAAAAAATTAAAATTAAAACAAGCTCAACAATATGCACAATATAATTTATTTTTTTATCAAATATTTTTATAACCATTAACATACACTTTAGAAATGAAAATATATAAGAAAATAAATTGAGAACTTTATAAAGTCATTCAAAAGTGGGGGATAAGGCACCCCCCACTTAGCAAAAATGTTCTGCAATAGTTGCGTCAATAAATGCACCTCAAACATACACAACGCCTTTATGCAACTATTTTGCACTGAAAGCAGAAACCAATATGCGGTCTAGTTCATTTTCCACTACTAGTTCCATACATACTAAGGATCATTAGCTCTCCCAATCAACAAACATATAGGTATCAGCTCAACTCATTCAAGATACCGCGTGTGGGAGGTCTTAACACCATAGATTGTGATGTTCACTTATATATATATATATATATATATAAAATCGATATTTGAGTCCGGCGGGCTCCAAATATCTATGCCTAATATTTGACCCCATGCACCACAGTTGGGATCGAACCTATGACTCGAGGGGACTTACATGTGTGTGTGTGTGTGTGTGCCGCATCATTGGCCTTTGGTTAGTGGGGTTCTCTGTAAGTCCCCTCGGGTTAGGCATTTGATCCCCCCATGGCCCGTTGCATGGGGGTGATCGAATTATAAGCACATGCATACGGTGTCAGGCCTCATCATGGGCTATAGCACATAAAGAATCGGTATTTGGGTCTCTACAAAAAACCGATTCTTAGCGAGCTTTGGCTCATTGGTTGCGGTCTTTGGCGTAAGTCACTCGAGTCAGGGGTTCGAATCTCACCAATTACAGGAGGATTTGAATAGCACACAAGACTGGAAGGGGGGTCCGCTCCTCAGTCAATTAAGAAGTGCTAGTTCAAATGAGATATATATATATATATCATTTGAACTAGCACTTCTTAATAAATGAACAAGGTTATATATTAATATGCATGTTACTTCGTAGAAGTCTATATAGGAATCAGCTACGTGTACCTTACATACTCATTTGAACTAGCACTTCTTAATAAATGAACAAGGTTATATATTAATATGCATGTTACTTCGTAGAAGTCTATATAGGAATCAGCTACGTGTACCTTACATAACTTCTCCCAAGTCCTAACCAATATACCTTGCCGTCTCTTTGTTACTTGGAAGGAACCACCCATTTATATTCCATAATACAATGATCAACCCTATAGCTTGTTTACCAAATCCAGTCAACTCCACTCCCAGCTAAAATTTTTAAAAGAGAAACTTTCCTTTCAAGATCTTGGTATTTCCACACACACCACCCAATTCTTAGGCATTTACATATCTATCTCCCAAAATTTACTTCATATATTTATAGTATTTTAACTTCTCAAAAGCGAATTACACATTTTTATGCATAAATAAGATGTCATGCATATAAAAACTGAAAGTTAGGTGTCAAATATGCAAATATATAAGAATTGAGAGGTATTTATGTAAACCTTCCAATAAATAAAAATTTAAGAAGGCTGCCAAATTCCAGAGTTGCTAAAGAAAGCAGTAAGCTCTTGAAACACCTTAAGATAAGTCAAGAACACAAAAGTTAAATTTAGCCAAAATTTTGGCGTGGAGCTCTCATGATGGGGCAGTTGGCATTAAGAGAGGGAAGCCAAGTTACCAAAGGCATCAGGCAATTCTCACCTGCTGCGCAAGGGGACAAAAGGGCTTGCTTCCTTTTGATTCCAAGGACTAGGTCCTCTTCATTGCATTTGATGCTCCTAACAATGCTGCAGCTAAGGCCGGCTACACCTACTGCTTCTTGTGGGTGATTGTTAACACTAAAAAAGCACAGATTATAAAGAAAAAAAATGCACAGAAATTCATGCAACTTGGAGATTAATACACCAATATCAGGATCACAGTTATTTGACTTTATGAATTGAATTATGATTATAAGGGGTGGGAGAAATTGAAGTGCTGGAGTTTTAACTCAATATGGAGTTCAATTCATTAAAACAAAGTGTAAGGAATGACTCATATACCAAATAAGGGATGGATGCTAGATCGGAACGGAGCGAGCTAGCGGATTGGAGCGGGAGCATCTATCTAATCAGGGAAGTTTTGTTATGTGGGTTGGGGGTACGGGGCAATGTTCTCGCAGTACGGTGCAGGGGTAATTGTGTATTTATATATTGTACTCTAGTTGTAACTCTAAATGTGATTTGTACTCTTTTCTGAAATTACAAAAAAAGCCGCCGCTCTACTCCCAATGATGTAGGCATCTTTGCTGAAACTTGTTAAATCTTTGTGTTTTCTTATGGATTTGTTACAATTCTTTACATTTTATTTGCTATAATTTCTCAACGCAGAGAATAAATAGTGCATAAATGTACATGCAAAATGTGAAAACAGAATCTCAAAGAGGTCCAATAGCTACGATGGAAGGTACGTGGCAGGTGAGGGCCAGCCAAGAGAAAACTAAGGGTCCAACATTGATTACCCGACCCCTGCTAGCTAGGTGATAACCAACGACCAACTCGCATACCAGGTGATAATAGCCAACCCTCATATCAAGGGATGACCAATGACCTACTAAAAGGATATCCCGATAGAATTCCCGCACGACCGATTCATACACGAACCAGACAGACAATAATAGTTACCTGAATATATTACCGATGGCCCATACTACTCAACCGCCCTACAAACGACAATCACCCGGGTTATGAACTCGACCAGACCAAACACCTTTTTCGGCTCCCGGTCCTATTAATATCCATTTGTTAAAAAATCCTACTATAATAACAATAGAATAATGCTGATGGAAACCCTTGTAAGTATGATAAATTAGGATAATCGGGGTCCATTAAGGCCGCTATGCATCCACCGTGCGACCAAGAAATGACAACGCAAACAAAAGGCTTAGCACAACAAAGAAAAGAATGGTGCCATTCCGAGTGCTTTCCAACGCAATAATGTAAGATATTTTCCACAATCTTCCGGGAAAGAAAAAAAAAACAAAGACTTCATGCCCAGAATTTAACGAGAAACAATATAAATAAAATGGATTGGTTAAGTCAGCATATTGGTTTGCTTGCACGCATCTCCTTCAGCTATTTGTTGACTCTTAACCATTCGAATATATAAATCCAAAAGAAAAGGAGGCTGTAAGAAGCTATCCCAATTCAATAAAATTGGCCCAGAGACGTGCATTTCCAAAGCATGACTTCCAATGCCCAAGAATTGGTATTAGTTTTCTATTTTATTGTCGGTGATTAATAAAATACTTGTTAAAAAAAAAAGGATGAGTATAATATTACTTATAAGAATGGATCTAATAAAATAAAAATTGATTATTTTCTTGTGAGAAGAAGAGATCATCGAGAATATAATGATTGTAAAGTCATTTTAGGGGAATATCTAAGTACTCAACATCGATTATTGATTCTGGATTTTAAGAGTTGTGGATGCTCTTACTGGATATTTACAGAGGGCTGCATGCACTTTTGTTTCATTAAACTCGAACTATGGAGGTGGTCTATATTAGAGTCTAAAGGCCTTCGTTTGAGTAGGTCTAAAACTAAAGACATGGAATACAATTTTAGTAGTAGTAATCCTAGTGTCAGGTTGTAATTATGGGCGATCAAATCATTAAAAGGTGTGAATGTTCTTGGATATCTCGGATCTATTGCTCAAATTGATGGTGATATAGATGGAGATGTTATTAATAGAAATCGACTCGGTTGGTGAAAGTAGAGGAAAGTATCAAGTCTACTGTGTGAGAATATGCTTAGACTCGACGGAAAATTTTATGAGATAGTGGTCAGATCTAGAAAGTTTTATGGCATAGAATGTTGGCATTTAAAAAAGAAGCATAGAACTACGTTAAGAATTGCTGAGATGAGAAACTTAGGTCAATGAGTGGCTTGATACTTATAGACAAATTGTGAAACGAATGTATTCGTAAAAGGGTTGGTGTAGCTCCAGTGACATACACAATTAGGCGAGTGGTCTTAGTAGTTTGGTTTCATTAAATATGAATCATTTGATCACCGATTAAGAAAATTGATGTTTTAGATTTGAGTTATGTTAACAAAGGTAGAGATAGACTTAGAAGACTTGGGCATATTGTATAAAAAAGGATTTTTATTTTGTTAGAATTAAATGAAAATATCACACTCAATAGGGCACAATGGACAAAAAGGATTAATGTAGCCGACCCCACTTAGTTGGATAAAAGCTTGTTATTCTTGTATTACTGTCGTGTGCGTGTGCGTGCGTGTGTGCGTGAGTGCGTGTTTGTGTGTTTGTGGGCGCGCACGCGTTGTATCAACTTATTTAAACTTTTTCTATTCATTATATTCATAAATCAATAATATGGAATGACATACGATTTGAAAAATAAGTTGCAGTTTTCACACTGATAGAAAACAGAAATTAAAATTGAAAAGTCCAACCTTAGTCTTCATTTTGGACATAACTCGAATAATTTTTAACATAATTATATTATTTTGACCTGGTTTAAAAAAATAAATATATTACAAAATTTGTGAAAACTATATATATATATATATATATATATATATATATATATATGTTTATTTGGCAGTATAGATATATGTTTATTTGGTCTCGTTCAAAAGCTAATAATTTTTATAGCTTGCTTATTTTTCAATTTTGCTCATTTTTAAGATGATAGCTATAATTTTCAAAATTGTTTAAAAGTAATATTTAAAATGGGGAATCAACCTTAGGAAGGTCTGTGAATTTAGCTTGAAGATGGTTAATTGCTTAAAAATTGATTCAAATTTTATCTATCAAAATAAGCCAATAGAGCTATAAGCCAAAATTAAATTAAATTTTTTTCTAAGTTTTTTTTATGAGCGATTTTGAGTCATAATGTATATATATATATTATATATATAAATGGTCAGAGACTATTATACGAGCACCCAACCACCCTGTGCCTAACTATTCGAGTGTCACTCTCAGTACCAGCAAGTGACAACCCGTGACCTGAGAGGACTTACGACCTTCAAAGAATTGCTCTACTGACATATCACATTTGGCGGCACACACGCACAGATATATATATATATATATATATATATATATATATATATATATATATATATATATATATAATACAAAATAAAATTGAATATAAAAAGTGACGAGTAAATTTCGAGCTGGAACAAATTCAAATAGCTCAATTTGAGCCGATTAATCTCAATTTTGTATACTTCTGTGTTAATGCATAGGTGGGGATGTCCAAGACTTGAGAGCAGAATTTAACATCATTCAATCTTTCATATAATTAATGAAACATCCAATTGTTTATTTTTTTTCCTCATTTGGTTTTATGATGCCAATACAGGATGGACAAAGTGCATAGTAAAGTAGCTTCAAATTGATTTTGGCGCATCAATCCTGAACACTACAAACTAGCAGGTGATTTTGGCACATAAATGATAATGCAAAGGTTGATTTTAATTCCAGAAAACCAATTGAAACAGTCCTTGCTAGCATGGAGTACATAAGCCATGTAGAATAATAAGTTATGCAGTTATGCTTATAGATGGATAAGCATGTCAAAGAGATGATACAAAAGCAGTATGGAAATATAATCCTTAAAAATTAAGAAAATGTTCATAGAGCATCAACAACTAAATCCCAAAAGTAAACCCATCAACATCAAAAGTGGAAGAAACTTCGAGCATTTTCCTAATAAGAAAATCAAACAAATATATATTGGAAAATATTCTATCAGAAAAGTAATAAGAAGTAAATAAAGCAGTTCATATCACTGTATCCATCTTTGCATACAGAAGACATTGGTGCTGAAAATATCCAAATAAGACATCTAATACAGTACAGTTTCACAAGTCCAAAATATATCATAAGTCAGTATAAATTCAAAATTCCAAAATATATTTGAACTCGCTACAACCCAAAATGTGCAATCGATTAATAAGTTCTAAAACACAATCATTAGTGTCAAAATATTTGATTGAATAAGTTGAATGAATTTTCTTTATTGATGTACAACTATATAAAGATCTTCCAATCTCCCTAATTAAAGAGAAATATACTCTTTAACTAATTGGCCTAATATAAAAGAAAATAAATAGTGATTCCTAAGATTGCTAATACAATTCATAACATTCTAAAAATAGAGAATAACAAATATGGTACATAATCACAATTATTTGCGAGATCTTTCAATACTCCCCCTCAAGCTGGCATGAAGATGTCGCTCATGGCAAGCTTGCTAACTAGATTCTCGTGTTGCACTTTGGGAAGGCCTTTTGTTAGTATATTTGTTGTCTGGCTAGCAGTGGGTATGTAGGACATACATATCACACCACTATCTATCTTCTCCTTGATGAAATGTTTGTCAACTTCTACATGTTTTGTTCTGTCATGTAGAACTGGATTATGAGCTATAGAGATTGCAGCCATGCTGTCGCAGTAAACTTTAATAGGTGCTGGTATAGGAATCTTCAACTCTTCCAAAAGTCTTTTTATCCATAACACTTCACAGAATCCATGTGCCACAGAGCGGAATTCTGCTTCAGCACTACTCCTTGCCACCTACTTTGTTTTTTACTTTTCCAAGTAACCAGGTTTCCACCTACAAAGGTACAATAACCTGAGGTGGATCTTCTATCATTTACATCTCCTGCCCAATCTGGATCTGTATAGGTCTCTATTAGAAGATGTTCTCCCTTTTCGAACAACAAACATTTTCCAGGAGTTCTTTTGAGGTATCTCAAAATTCTGAATACAGCTTCAAAGTGAGTCGGTCCAGGTGAATGCATGAATTGACTCACAACACTCACTGCAAAAGCTATGTCAGGTCGAGTGTGAGCCAAATAGATTAGTCGCCCTACCAATCTTTGATAGCATGCTTTGTCCATTACCTCATTAGTTGTTGTTGTTTTTAACTTTACATTAGGTTCAATTGGCGTATTTGTTGCTTTGCAACCTGTCATCTGTGTTTCTTCGAGTAAATCAAGTACATACTTTCGTTGATTGACAAAAATTCCCTCCTAAGATCTTGCAAACTCCATTCCGATGAAATATTTCAGCTTTACCAACTCTTTAATATCAAATTCGGCTTTAAGTTTCCTCTTGAAGTTGTTATTCTCAAGAGAATCATCACCTGTTATGATTATGTCATCTACATATACAATCACAATGGCTACTTTACCTTTGATGGAATATTTGAAGAAGAGAGTGTGATCAGCTTGGCTTTGAGAGAATCCATATCTCTTAATAACATCAGCAAAATGCTCAAACCATGCTCTAGGAGACTTCTTTAACCTATACAGAGATTTTTTTAATTTGTACACTTTTCCTTTTCCAAATTTTTCTTCAAATCTGGGTGACAGGTCCATATATACTTATTCTCGTAATTCTCCATTTAAAAACACATTCTTTACATCAAATTGATGAAGTGGCCAGTTGATATTAACTGCAAGAGAAAGAAGTACTCTAATAAAGTTAATTTTAGCAGCAGGAGCAAAAGTCTCTTGGTAATCAATACCATGAGTTTGAGTAAATCATTTTGCTACTACTCTCGCTTTGTATCTCTCCACACTTCCATCAGCTTGAACTTTCACCGTGAACACCCATTTGCATCCTATCGTCTTTTTGCCTTTAGGTAGATCCATGACTGTTCAAGTGTTATTTCTTTTAAGAGCATTTATTTCTTCCATCATAGCTAATCTCCAACTCAGTTCATCTAATGCTTCCTGAATAGTTCTTGGAACAAGCATATTAGAAATCCTAGACACAAATACTCTATGATTTTTTTATAATTTTTCATATGACAAGTATTGTGTGATAGGATGTTTTGTGCTTGTTCGAATTCCTTTTTCTGAAAGCAATTGGAAGATCAAGATCAGATGGAGTGGAAGTAGAGGGAATGTTACTCTGAGTTGTAGGACCATTATTCGGGAAAGTTGTTTGAACATCTGCTGAGGGAATAACTGGGGTTGTAGTAACTTTGTGGAATTTCTTCCTAGTATAAACCTGCAGCTCATGTTGAGGATTATGATCCGTTGAAAGTACTTCTCCCGTCTCTGATAAAGTACAATATGGCAAAATAGGATTATTAGTGCTGATCCTAGTTTTCATATCTGAATTAGTTAAAGAAATGGGTAAAGTTTCCCAGAAATTATTTTCTTCAACTAAGTTCTCCTGAAGAAAATTATTTTGAAAAAAAGAGTGATCTTCGAAAAACTTGACATCGATGCTTTCAAAAAAAAATTTTGTGATTGGATTAAAACATTTGTACCCATGTTTATTGGAAGCATAATTAACAAAAACACATTTTTCAGCTTTGAGATCCAATTTTGAGCGAAACACATTTGGGATATGCACATGCAAACACATCCAAAAACTTTTAAAAGGAGATCAGCTGTTATCTTAGATGTGGGAAAGTAATTTTGCAAGACTTGTAACGGTGTTTTAAATTTCAGAACTCGAGATGACATTCTGTTTATTAAATAACAGAAGGTAAGGAGTGCATTACCCCAAAGATATTTAGGAACATTCATGGAAAACATAATTGTCTGAGTAACTTCAAGTAAATGTCTATTTTTTCTTTCCGCTATACTATTTTGTTGTGGTGTCACGATAAGTGGATCGGTGCAGAATACATTTTTTCCAAAATGAATGTTCTCAAATATTTGTTGAAATATTCAGTCCCGTTATGCACTCTTAGAATGCCAATTTTTGTTTGAAATTAATTTTCAATGATGTGGAAAAAATCTTTAAATTGTTGTTCAACTTTAGATTTTTTTCTAATAAATAAACCTAGCAAACTCGTGTGTGATCATCAATAAATGTTACAAACTATTTTTACCAGAAAGTGTGTTAACTTTGGATGGGCCCAAACATCACTATGCAACAAGTAAAAAGGTTTTGATGCAGAATATGATTTTATTGGAAACGAAACACGATGACTTTTAGCTAAATTACAAGCTTCACAATGAAGTTTTGAACAATCAATACTTTTAAATAGTTTAGGAAATAAAGATTTGAGATATGGAAAGCTAGGATGCCCTAATCTTTTATGTCATAACATAACTTGATCATTGTCAAAGCTTGAACTTGTACTACCTAATCCATGAGCTGTTTTATTCGCAGAATCAGTTCCATCATAGTAGTACAACCCATTTATTTCTCTAGCAGTTCCAATCATCTTCCCCGAGTTCCGGTCCTGAAAAACACAATTGGAAGGGAAAAAAAGAATGGAATAATCAGAATCTTTAGACAATTTGCTAACGGAAAGAAGATTACATGTAAGTTTCGGAACATGTAAGACAGATTTCAAAGAGATTTTTTCTGAAATTTTAATATTTCATTTTCCTGCAATAGGTGAAAAAGTGTCATCAGCTATTCTGATTTTTTCGAAACCAGAACATGGATAATACGAATCAAATAATTGAGAACAGCTTGTCATATGATCAGAGGCTCCTGAATCAATGATCCAAGGAGTGGTACTTCCTAGAACAGATAAAGCCAAAGAATTACTACATGTTTGTGCTATAGAACCGACAAGAGCATTAGATGAGCAATATTTTAGCAGTTTAAGAAGATGACTTAATTGCTCTTTACTAAGTGGAGATGACTCAGCCTCATTTGTTGTAGGTGTGCTATGTTCACCAGATTTTTTCCCTTACCATTAGGTGGTTTACCATGCAACTTCCAGCATTTTTCACGAGTATGACGTGGTTTTCCGCAGTAGTCACATTGCAGGTTGTTTTTGTCTTCTACACGCTGGTTGTGAGAAGTTTTCCTGCTAACTTGAGCTTCAGGAATAGCCAGCGCTGATCCTTCCACGGACACGGTTGAACCTGCAATCCTCTTTCCCAACATCACATGTATCCGACTCTCTTCTCTCCTCACCTCCGCAAAAACTTCACCAATTAGAGGTAGGGGATTTCTTCCAATTATTCGGCCACGAACCTCGTCATATTCAACATTTAGACCTGCAAGAAATTTGAAGATTCGGCCAGTATCCACTATCTTCTTGTACTGGTTGTAGTCCTCGTTTGATTTCCACTCATGATCATTGAATAAGTCCAGGTCCTGCCAAATCCGTTTAAGAGAATTGAAATATTTTGTCACAGAATCCTCACCTTGGCAAATTTCCCCAAGTCGTAGGGTCAACTCGTAAACTTGGGATTGATTTCCAAGATCAGAGTACATTTCTGAAACATTGTCCCATAATTCCTTGGCCGTAGAGTAACACAGATAATTTGCACTTATCTCTTCAGTCATGGAATTGACCAACCATGTCATTACCATTGAGTTTTCTGCATCCCAAATAGCATAAGTTGTCATTCACGTCAGGCTGCATAGTATCACCTGTGATATAGCCAGTCTTTCCTCTTCCTCGGAGATACATGCGAATAGATTGTGACCATCGAAGAAAATTATCACCATTTAGTCGAATTGTAGTGATCTGAATTGGATGGTTTTCAGATGTATTTTTTCTCTGAGGTTCGGACTGAGATGGTTGAAGAGGCTGGCTTGTCCTAGACGTGACTTCAAACATTTTAGAGATGAAAAACGGTGAAATTGCTTGAGCACGTGTTGTCTATTCACCCGCAAAAGATTACTGATCCTTTCATATTCACTCCGTTTGGGAGTAATGTCTGGAGATCAAGCGAAGCAAAAGGTAGAACACTTTAGGACCGAACAATATGGTCGAGCGAGCCAACCGACCGAGAAGATGAAGCCGATCGCAGTAGGCGAGCAGGCAAATGAATGACGTTGAACGATCGAAGCCGACCGAATGAGGGCGAACGAGCAGGCGAGCGAGCAGGCGAATGACGGAAGCTGAAAGATCGAAGTCAACTAAATGAAGCCAAACGAGCAGGCGAGCAAGACGAGCAGTTCGGAGGAAGTCGTACACGACGTCAAGGAGATTTGCAGTCGAATAGGTCGAAGATGGATAACTGATTCCGACCTTTGAAGACGATAAAGATTCAGACCTCAAATATTAATACTGCTCTGATACCATGTCAAAATATTTGATTGAATAAGCTGAATGAATTTTCTTTATTGATGTACAACTATATAAAGATCTTCCCGAGGAACAAAAAAATGCAACTAATCTCCCTAATTAAAGAAAAATATACTCTTTAACTAATTGGCCTAATACAGAAGAAAATAAATAGTGATTCCTAAGATTGCTAATACAATTCATAAAATTCTAAAAATAAAGAATAACAAATATGATACATAATCACAATTATTTGCGAGATCTTTCAATAATTTGTTTAACACATTTTGCATCCATCTAGCTTTTGACTGCAAAGGTTTGAACGAAATGAATGAATTATTATTAAATATTTGAATAAGTTGTCATATATAGTATCAATTTCCCCATTAAAGAATGATGGAATACTTGATAACTCAATAATGAATTCAATGAAAATTTTTCTTTATTAATAACCTTTGGCAAACAACATGAGCTTACACAATTAGTCATCCTAATAATATAATCATTAAGAGATTGCTCAGCACCCTGCCCTTTATTTTTCTTGTTTCTGCACATCTCATGAAAGATGATAGTATTAATCATTGTCGTACCCACATAATCATCTATAAAATTCACCTCAACCCAATCAGTTGGTTGACATGCATATATTCCAATCTCTACAACTTCTGAGGGTTCATCATCAAGCAAATTTCCCTCACTCAATAGTGCATGTCATTTGCCGCAAACTTTCTCTAGCTTTCTATGATTTGCAATTAAAATATTCAATTGTACCTTATTTTCCACAAACCATTTCTATCTTTTCATAATTTACAATTGAAATTGTTGAACCCAATTTTTTCTGTAGAACACACTCAAGAAATAGTGAGTAAGAAAGAAATAGAGTTAAAGAGTACAAAAACGAGTATTGTACTTCTATATTTCTCAGAAAAAGTGATTTTTGTATTTATAGGAAGTTAAAACTTTTCGTGAAATGTTGATAATTCCCGAAAAGATAGAAATGATTCTATATTTTCACTCAATAGCGCATGTCATTTGCCGCAAACTTTCTCTAGCTTTATATGATTTGCAATTAAAATATTCAATTGTATCTTATTTTCCACAAACCATTTTTATCTTTTCATATCTTGCAATTGAAATTGTTGAACCTAAATTTGTATGTAAATCACACCTAAGGAATAAAGGGTAAAAAAGAAAGAGTTATAAAGTACAATAATAAGTGTTGCATTTCTATATTTCTCGAAAAAAGCGATTTTATATTTTACTATATTTTACTGTTCTTGTATTTATATGAAGTTAGAACTTGTCCTGAAATGTCGATAATTCCCCTAACATTTTGAGCAATCGATTAGACATTATCATTTGTCTTGGGGATGGCCGTGGAGACAGTCAAGCCATCACTAGCCAAATTTTTTACCTCTTTTTTAGATTTGTGGGACACTTATAATGACAAGATATCCATCCTTTTAGATTTGTGAGACGGTTGCCATGTTGAGCTATACGTCATTTTCCCTCAGTCAACCTTTCTTAGTTCGGTCGGTTGAGTTGCTATCCTATTTTCGGCTCTCAACCAACTCCTTCCATCCGCCAGGTTTGGTGCCTTACACGTGTCTGGCTTAGGATCATTTGATTTAATTTGGTGAATTTTGAACATATATATACTTTAGTTCCTTGATTCTCTTGTACATTAGTAAGTTGCAAGCTATGATAAGAGTGACAAAATCAAACTCAATAGTGGTAGTAGATCCTTATTTAATGAACTCTTAGTGATTAATACTTCTGTGATTTTCATGCGTATGATTGGTTATAAATAGGTGATAGTGTCTTCCCAATTTTGCTTGCCCCTCCCTCATTCCGCACTCTGGTCACCATTCTGAGAGATTTCTTATGATGAATAAGTTTCCCAAATCCCAAGCCCCCAACCTGAGCAAGGTTCTACTTCATGGATTATTTGCTCAAGAAAAACGTAAGAGGCATCCCGAGGATGGCCATAAGAAGAAGTTGGTTGTTAAGAAAAGGAGAGGTTGGCCCTCAGGTCACTTTGGCTCTTCTGGAGCAGTTCCAGAAAGTGCTTTGCTTACGATTGTGGATATCCCTTGGACGGCCTCCATCATTAATTCGTTTGATATAGTATCGTTTGCACCTCTCGTCACAGCCCCTAATTTGGCAAAAATGCTGGACTTTTATGTTGCTCGTTGCTGTTGTGACAGCTACATCTTCAAGAGTCGGTGGTGTTTGAAATTATCAAAGAAATGGGTATGTTCTAGTGTTCGGTCAAGGTACCCTGTGGTTACTCATCTGCTGATTATCTTATCATTTGTAGGAATGATAGATGACAAGACCCATCCGTGTATGAACGAAGCTCTACTAGAGTTGGTCGGTGTTAGGGGGCAGTATCAGAAGGAGACGGTCGGCCCACCAGAGGAGGATGTCTGTTTGACCGCCTCACAGACAATTCATTCCCGACTGTGGTACAAGAAGAAGTATCGCGTTCGGCCCATGTAGATCATGATGAGTTGGTCCACCGTCTATTAGACATTGAAAGCTCTCTATGTCGTGACGTTGTTGTCCAACAGAACTCAGAGGCATGTGTTGTCTTGACCCACATGACTCAGGTTGGAAGAGGAGCTATCAATATTTAAGCAGATTGTGTCTACTCTGTAGCAGGATCTCACAAGTTCATGATAGCTGTCCAAACCCTTCAGACTCAAATATACTATGATAAGTTAGGCCAATTTAAGTTTGGTTGAGCATTTTTATTCTAGAAGCTGGTTCAGCTAGGGTATGCCTTGGCCGAAGTATCCTCAGATCCATGTATTAGTTATTTTCTCTCTCCATGTTGAGTTGGAGATTTGTAATGATTACATGTGATAATATTCCCATTAAATGAAATGACACCTTTAATTTTTCCATTATTCAATTTTGTTTAGTTTATTGAGGCAATTTCTCCATGTTTTGCCTTGCAACGATTGGGATTTGCTCAAACCCATTAAATAAGAGCGTGGTAACTAAAGAGAAGCTTTCCTTGGCTGCTTTGTCTGTGCTCCCATTCTTTCATCAGAGCGAGGCATGGCTCCCCGACTTTGAGAAGCAGCACCACGTACTCCCCATCGCAATGCTCCCATCGGCTTCAAGATGACTCCCCATTCAATCTTGTAAAGATGTTTTAGGCTGAGGTAGTAGAGTATCAATCGAGCCATATGTTTAATCCGACCGTTCGGCAGCTGCCCCGAACGAGAAGGCGAATGTTGTGAAGGAGAATGCAATGGTGATATAACAGGACCATCTCCAACGTGAACTTCACTTGTCGTTATGCGAGCAAATATGTCATATTTTTAACCATTATGAGGCTATTCTCGCCCAAGTGATGCATAATTCAATCACCTCTAGAATGGTGTTGGTGATCTTTGTTTGCCGGCATAAGAATGTGTGGTCGATATAACTTTTCAAACATCTGTTCTACTTCATGCTATAACCAGGTGGGTATGTAAATTTTTCATCCGTGGGCTGCTTCAACTTCGATCACCTCGAGAACAAGATAAAAGAGTTGAAGCTGAAGTTTTTTTTTCGCTATCTCAAAGAAGAGTTGGTTGATCCCCATGTCTCTGTTTGTTGTCCTTCTTTCCCAAGCCAAAAAAAATAATTCAGCGAAAGTGTAGCAAGAAATAGAAAAAATCAAAAGGAAGACCTTAGACATCCGCCAGTACTTCAAAGCTTCTAAGATTAAAAAGATATTGGCTCCCGACAAGTATGGGGAGATGTCTGAGAATGAATGATGTGCTTCAAATGCTATGCAGGACGAGTGAGAGAAACTTGATATTCTCGCGACCACTAAAAAGATGAAGGACAACTAGCTAAGGGTTCCGCAGGCAACAGCCTCACTTATTAAGTTTCCCATTTGACTATCTTTTTTCATAAAAAAAGTGACAAATAAGACGATCATTATTGAACAGGTGACCTACGAAAAATGATGATTGTGCCTATTACAGATAACCCGGAGGACGGCCCGACAGGATGTGTAGGCCTTAGTCAGAGGAAGAATGGGACCAAGGCGAGGCCAGACCTCTCAAGGATGTTTCGGGTGGCCCTTTGGAAGTGTTGTTAGGGACACTCATTCCGATCAGGAATTTCTCCCCTTGATAAAAGGATTGTTACTGTCAGATGTTCCTCTCTATAGATATCCTTAGTGGGGACAGGAGATGGAGAGTTGAGTTAGGAAGGTCTGTAGACACAGAGGGGGGCTATTGTCCAGACCCCCTCGGCCGAGCGGCAGCCGGTGAGCCTGAGGGTGGATGAGCAGAGGTATTAGGGTTCATCTAAGCCAGCCAGCTGGAAAAGTGATCAGTGTCGCAAAGGGAAAGTTCCTGCTAAAAAACCTTCCCGAAAGCATAAGAGAGTGATTCTCTTTGGGGTGTCTCGACTGAGGTGGGTCCTCTGACATGGGCGTCTAGCAAGGATAATGATAAGCCAAGGAGGCTGATTTGCTCAGGTTAATCTTAGTAAAGACTGGAACTCTCAAAATTCTGCTTCTGCATTGTATGCTTCTGCTTCAGGCCCCCATAGTTACTTCCCCTTTGGAGGCCAAGAGTTTTTCGAATTTTGTTCAAAAGAGGCTATCCGTGGAGGCGGTCGTTTGCACGTGTTAGCTTGGCAGGCTTCAGACGTCATATTGAGCTCCTGCTGCCGCAAGCGCCAGATGTGTCAGGGTTTGCAAAGTAGGCCGAGTGAATTCAAGGTGAAGCATGAGTCGACCATTGTCCAGTGGTCTATAGTTTGTGATGCTCTCAAAGAGGACAAACAACCACTCAGGGAGGAGAGTCGATCTCTTAGGGAGAACCAATTGCCAAAGAGGCGAATGTTCACAATGAAAGAGGAGGAGCTCATTCCTGAGTACCAGAAGACCTTCTGTGCGAGAATTCAATACGTCATCATTCATATGGCAAAGGGTAACTTGATCTCCTCTAAGTGGATTAGAATTCAAAAATTCTCTTGAGTTTGTGTCAAATTTGGAATAAGATGGCGATGAGGATACTTTGAGTGAAGGCGAGGAAAATAACAATGGGACGCCAAATGTATGATTTGTCTTGTATTTTTTTTACCTTTTGACAACAAAAACATGCAACAAATGTTAACAATGAAATGAAATGAAATTTTGAACGTATGTTTTCTTATTTTGTCAGTGTCGGAACTTTGTTGTGCTTTTACCTATTTGTGTGGTGAAACTGTTAATGCGTTGCTTGGTCGACTAGTCATAATGTGTATTGCTAGTTTAGAAAGCATAAGAGGCCCAACCCAAGTCTCATCCCACCCAAGCCATTCTCAGCTCTTATCGATTAGTTCATCGCCTTCAACAAACCATGTCTTTCGCCAGACTTATTTATGTGGATCCAGTCACTAGTTTTTGAGAGACAAGTGTCTACGTTCGACATTGGGGTGATTCGCATGCTAGTCAATGCAGGACTCTCATCGGAAAAAGGTTAAGTTGGCCACCAAGAATTGAACTGTATTATGGGCCTTGCAGCAAGGATGTTTTGCGGTGGTTGGGAGTTGTCTGGCAATTTGATGAGTACACGCACAAAATGAACAGGGTCATTATTTCCTGCATATTGCTCGGTTAATTTGGATAGTTAAGATATTCGAAAAAGAAGGTGTCAGCCTGTTCTTTCCTGGATGAATGATGCTCTTTTGTGGATTAAATTTCTCAAGTGTTCGAAAATATACAAGGATAACACGCCAGCCTATTTCCTCGAGAGCATATAAACGAGTCAAGTTGAGCTCGAGTTCACTTGCACTTGATTAATTTTATCGAGTTCAAGCTCGAGCTCGAGCTTAAGTCTTCGAGTTCGAGCAGGCTTGTTTACCACAAAAGAGAAAATATTAATTTAAGGTAATATTATACTAGACTGATAAAAACAATGAGCAAATAAAAAAGAAATAATAAGAAATCATTTAGTATACAATAGAAATTATTATTATTTTTTATTTTTAATACTTTAATGATAAATTCATCAAATTTAATATATTTTGAGTACATTTTATATTAATATTTTTTAAACGTGCTGGCTCATGAGCCAACGAGTTGAGTTGAGACTAGGTTGAGCTTGACTTGTAAGCTCATCGAGCTCAGTTCATGAGCCACTTATTGAGTCGAGCTCAAGCCCGCTCACAAGTTGGCTTGACTCACACCCCTATTCCCGAGAAGACTTGGTCGGTGAGTTTTATGGTGTCACATTATAGTGTTTTCAAAAATAATGTTATTATACATGCGTCTACAATTAAATAACAAATCTAAAGAAATAACAAGATGTCTGCCAGGAAAATGAAACATCCAAAAAAAATGTGAAACATCCAAAATATTCAGAAGAAAATATCCAAACATTCAAACGTCTGAAAAGAAATTCAAAAAATAAAATAAAGATCACATGACAGCTTTCTTAGGGATAAAAAATCTTTAGGTCATCACAACGCGATGTGCAAGTCACTTCTTTTCCAGTGTGTGTTCGCAGTATGCAGGCTTCTGGTGCGACTCGTTTGCTAATGATGAATGGTCTAGTCCAACTTTCCATGGTCTATCCCCGTGCGATCGGATTGGTTTTCTTTAACACGAGATCCCCTTCACGAAAGGTTTTTTCTTGAATGTATTTGTTGCAGTACCGGGTGGTCCTCCACTTGATTTCTTCTTGTTTGAAGACCAATTGTGTTTTTCCTCAGTGGCATTAAGTGCGAGCTCTAGCCCTTATTAGATTCTAACCATTCCTACAAGTTTTTCTCTTCAAAATTTGAAGCGATGAATAACTTTTGGATGTGAAGGTTGCACTCGACAAGTAGCACTTTTTTAGTTCCATGTGAAAGAATGAAAGGGTTTGGTCGGTCGATGTTACTAGCATCGTTCAAATTGGCTAGAGAACGGCTGAGAGGAGGTCGGTCCAACTGCCTTTGCTCCCTCGACATTCTTTCCAAGTAAGTTGAGTATAATTTTGTTGGCATTTTCATCTTGCCAATTCATTCAGGGGTGGTGGACGGAGGTGAACTTAAGGTTGATACCTTAGTATCGACAAATCATTGACTCCTTATTCAGAAACTTGGATCTCATTGTCTGTGATGAGGGTAATGAGCAGATCGTACCCGCAGATGATGTCTCTGAATGAAAATACGGATGATATCAACAATTATTCAAGCAAGCACTTTTGCCTCAATCCACCTCGAGAAGCAATCAAATGCTACCAATTTGTACCTTCGTTGCCCTTAGAAGGATGAAAGGGTCCTCGGACGACGAGTCTCCAAATAGCGAACGACCGAGGGCTGATTATAGGTTTCAAATGGTAAGATGGTGGATGCTGCAAAGGTGTAAATTTTTAACATTGCTCCCATCTTCTCGAGAATTCTTCCATATATCTTGAGAGGGATGGCCAGAAATACCCCGGTCATTGTATCCTTTGGGTCATTGTTTTGCCTCTGAAATGGCTTCCACATTTGCCCTGGTAAGATCCCTTCGAATTCATTTTCATGCACACCTAAGGTATTGGGAGATAGTTGACCTCCAAAACAACTTATCATCCATCATAAGTTATTCACAGTTTTGGATTTGAAACATTTGCTCTCGGCAATGTCCTTAGGGATACCTTTGGTCTCAAGGAAATGGATGTATGCTATGTCTTTTTTATTTCTACCTCCATGGTCTTGGTTTTGTCAATAGTCGGTCACAAAATTTTATGAGTTCCCCCTCCCACGTGACTGTTCTTTGATAAAAAATCTGCTAATTGATTGATGCCTCTGAGGATATGCTAAAACTTGAAACACTCAACTTTCTCAATTTACGCTCTTGCTTTAGTTAGGTATAATATCATCATCTTGTCCCTGGCTTTGAATCGCACGTCCACCTACACTGCTACTAGCTGAGAGTTGGATTTTACAAGGAGGTGTCAGGTGCCCATCTTACAAATGAGCAAAACCTAGTTATAAGAGCATTGTACTCAACCTAATTATTCATGAAGTTGAACTCTACTTTTATTGAGTGGTACAGGTGATCACCATCCAGGCTAATGAGGTCAAGTCCGAATCACGTCTAGCCTTGGTAGATGTCCCATCATTGCGAAGAGTCCAAGTAAGATCCAGAGATTTCATGAGCAAGGTCACTGAGTTCAATGAAGTCGGCCAAGAAATCTACTACGACTTGAGCCTTGATCGTTGAACATAAGATAAGTTGAATTCACTAAGCTCTACAACCCATTTCAGAAGTCGGTCGAAATGCTCGGGTTTGACTAGATCCGCTTTGAAGGGATGATCAGTGATAATTATAATTGAATGTGTTTGATAATAGGTCAGAGCTTGCGTGCAGAAACAATAAAAGCAAATGTTAGCCTTTCCAATATTGGGTACTTGAGTTCTGCTCTCATAAGGTCCTGGTTGACATACTAAAATGGGTACTGCTTCTCATGTTCCTCACGGATTAGGACAGAATCGATCTCTTTGGGTTTGAATCCTAGGTGACAAGATCAAAGAGTCATTTAACTGCTGAAAGGTTGATTCACGTTTGTTTGACCATGTGAAGCTTTTGGCTCGCTTGAGGGTATTAAAGAATGTGGAGCATTTGTCGCCTTAGTTGGAAATGAACCGACTGAGCCCAACGATTTGAAGGCCAACCGTTGTAACTCATTGACATTGTGAGGGGATTGCATATATATCAAAGCTTGAACTTTCTTGAGATTGGCCTTTATCCTTTTGGGTCAGGAGATACCCTTGGAATTTTTTCGTCCTTAAATTGAATGTGCATTTGAGAGAATTAAGCTTCATATTATGTAAAAATTTATTTATATCTTCAAAAATATATATGTACAACTTGCACAAACTCCAAATACTTCTATCACTAAAAACGTAGATATAACCAAAATTATATATATATATATATATATATATATATATATATATATATATATATATATATATATATATATATATATATATATATATATACTGCTCTCCGTGCGTCGCCATCTGCGACTCGTGCTTCGTCGTCCCGCGAAGGAGCTTGCGTCGTCTTTGCGTCTCGGGAGCTCACGTCGTCTCCTGAAGCTCGCGTCCTCCACGCGTCTTCGTCTGTCTCTGCGGAGCTTTGCTGCCGACTGAAGCTCCTACGGCTCTTCTGTGGCTTACGCTATTGCTGCGTCCGACTGAACGACGCGTTCTGCACAGCATCCTCAGCAGGCGGGTCGGGAGCTCGCGTCGTCTCCTGGAGCTCGCGTCCTTACGCTATCTCTGTGGAGCTTCTGCCGACTGAAGCTCCTACGGATCGTCTGCGTCCGACTGAACGACTCATTTCACGCACAGCGTCTCCTCAGCAGGCGGGTCCAGTTCAGCCGACCCCTCCTCGCCGCCTGCTCGCCGCAGCTGCGGCATCGGCGGAGTTCTCGGCCGCCTTCATGGCGGCAAAGTCGACTTTTGCGGGAGTGGTAGGCGGGAATAACTCCTCCCACAAAAAGTTCCCGATCATCCGTTTTTTCCACAATCCTTTCACGATGCGGCGGCAGGTAAAATTGAGCAACATTTTATTAGGCCGGTTGGAGTAAAGGATAGGAAGCCGGCGGTTATCTTCACTGCCGTGGAAATGAAGGTTATTTCTGAGGAAGTGAAGTTCACGCTAATCGGAAATTCAATTTGGTCACTCCAAGATGGATTTGGTCAGAAAGTTCTTTGAGGATCTGAATTTCATTGGAGGTTGGAGATTGGGAGTTTTGGATGGCAGACATCTACTTATCAGAATACAAAAGGAAGAAGATTATGCGAGAATTTTTGCCCAACAATCCGTTCTGGTTGCTGGTACCTATATGAAGATTATCAAATGGACTCCAGATTTTGACCCATCTAAGGAACCTCCTGTTGTTCCTATGTGGTTCAAACTTCCGGGACTCCCCTTTCATTTGTGCCAACGAAAAGCTTTATATAACATCAGTCAAGCGCTTGGTACTCCTCTGAGAGTAGATTCAGCCACTTATGATATGGTCTCGCCGGATGGTGCGAGGGTTCAGGTTGAAAGGGATTTTACCCTCCCAGATGTGGATCAAATTTGGATCACGGATGGTAAAGATGGGTTTTGGCAGAAGGTGGTGGTAGAGGATAGACCTCTTTTTTGACAGCATTGCAAAATATTTGGGCACACTATGGGCACTTTGTTACGAGCTGCACCCCTCGAGGAAAAGGGCCTCCGGGTCTTCTTTATTCGTTGTTGAGATTCTTCAACAAAGCGCTGATGCTACCCTGGTTCAAAAGGGGAACACGGTACAATCTGAGCCTGACATGGCTGTCGGGGTGACTCCTCAGCATCCTACTCTAGTTGCCTCTCCGGTGATTAGCACCGTGTTTGCTGAACAAGCTGGTATGGTGACCCCTTCTCCTGTGGTGCAAACTGCTCAGGAGGCCACCATAGCTGTCGTTTCTGACCGACTCACCGGTAAGTGTTCGCAGATTCAGACATCAGAAGACGAAGCATCTGAAGAAGAAAAAGTAGAAGAAGATGAAGAAGAAGACGTAGCGAATGGCAGGTTTACACTTCTCGACGGAAGAAGCGCAGCGATACCCTACTTGTTGACGATACTTTGATCACTCATGGCAATGGTGCAGCTGTTAAGAGTTTACTCTATGGATCTCCTAGGAACAGAGCGAGAGCAGCGCGTTCTCGTTCGTAGACATGGTTTCTTTTGTAATTGTTTGTTATGATCTTTAGCTGCATTTTGTTAGCGTTGTATCGTATGGGTTGGGCTTCAGGTTTTGGGCCCCTCCACAAGCTCTTGTAACTCTTTTATTTCAATAAAATTGGCCCTTGAGGCCTTTCCCAATATATATATATATATATATATATATATATATATATATATATATATATATATATATTATTTGAGAGGAGCAGATATGTGGAGGAGGAAGGAGTAGAGGGCTTGGTTTGGAGTGGGAAGAGGGGGAAAATCGAGAGAAAGAATGGGAGAGGAGAGGAGAAGAATGAGAGGAGAGGTTGGGATCATAGTTTAAGGAGGGAGGATGAGGTGGACTAATGAGAATGATTAAAGTGGATTGATGAGTCGGAAGGTCAACTAAAAAGATTAAAGGAAAGGAATGAATGGTTAGGCTTAAGAGGATATTGAGAAATTTTAGAAAAATGGAGGGGTATTTTATGAATTTGCAAGGTATTTAGTGGTAGTTATGGAAACATGCAAGTTGGACTCTATTTAGAGGATAACACAAGGAATTCAATGGTTTAAACCATTTTAATTTATCTTTCTAAAGTTATGGCTAAATGAAGTGCAAGGGTGGTTACACGGTGGTTGTAGTCAAAATTTTGCTTAGGCTCATAACTTCGACGTAAAAAAATATAAAAAATTTCATGGTGCAAGTGGTCTTGATCAAATTAATTCTCATGTCAAGATATTTCAAGTCAAAGTGGGCCCAAAAACTAGAGAGAGAAAGTTCATGGATTTTGAATTAAAGCTCATTGATTTTATTGGATCAAATTGTGTATCTGTTAAGTTAAGTCAAACTTTGTTGAAGTCCGATTTCATTTTGAGTTCATTTTGTCACTTATGGAAATATTATCCTTTTATTATTGAAAAGAATGATTTTCTCTTTTGATTATCGTTGGCTCAACAAGCCTCCATATGAGTTGAATTTTGGTGTAGAGAGAATCATTTGAATGGTTTTGAAGATAAAAATCAATGAGAGTCTGATTTGAAAAATAATTACTCATTGAAAATTTTTTATGTGAGATCATTTTCCATGTATGAAAACCGTGATGACCACCAAAACTAGTTTTCATTTTCCTCATATGTGACCATAAAGATTTTACAATTTATGAATATAACTTGAATCACCAAATCGAATTCGTGGAAAAATGAGAAAGTACTATCATGCATGACTATTTGAGCAGTATGAGTTTTATATAAAAATTATTTCAAACGATCATCAAAATTTTGTGTGGTCTTTATATGTGACAACAATTGTCATGTAATTTTCAAAAAAGAAGTATTGAGTCCTACAATTATCTTAAAAGAAAAAATAATAATCTCGAGGTGTTATTGAAGATTATGTAATTTACGAAATATAACTTTTATCACGAGATTGGCCTTTGGAGAAAATGATAAATTTACGGTTAGCCAAAAAATACTATTCACGTACGGCTAGTCAATGTGTTAATTCCACGAAAAAATTATTTCAAACGACCGTCAAACTTATTTGAACGATCCTTATATATGACAAAATAATTGTCATATAACTTTCGAAATGAAGTTTTGAGTCATATAGAGCGATCTTAAGAGAGAAATTGATAATCTCTTGGGTGTTGTCGATTAAAGCACATTTTGTTCAACTTTAGGGTTTGACTAAATTCATTATATTTGGAGTTTGTTGTTTGCTTTTATTAAGTTGAATTTTAATTTTATTAAATTAGAGCTTACTTAAGATTTTGCTCAAGTGAAATTTAGTTAAAACAAAACTAGAAAAAAATTGAACAAAAATGAAGACGACATTACATGGTAATAAATAATATTTTAGCTTTCCATTTCATCTAAGAAATTTTTATGAATTATTTTCTTAGATTTTTTTTTTGTTTTAAAACTTAAATGAACTACCATGACTAAAAAATACTTTCATAATTTCGTAGTTATAAAATAGTTGTTACTTTATAATTATACTATGTTAATGATTAAATATATAAATTTGAAATAAAAATCTTTATAAAAATTATGAAATAATTTTATCAAATTATTTTAATAAATTTTTTAAAATATTAATTAAATATTTATATTTTATTCATATTAAAAATTAACATAAAACACAAACCAATATAATATTATCTAATTATGAAGAGTTTATAAATATTTTATAAAAAATTTCATAAATATTTAAAAAAACTTTAATATAAATAACCTTTTATTATAAATTAAAAATTAAATTTATAAATTTTATAAAAAAAAAAAAAAAAAAAAAATTTTTATTTCCACAGCTCGAGGTAAATTTTTTGAGTCATTTAAGAATGAATTATTATAAGAATTTCTTAAAAATAGTTTAATAAAATTATTTTAATAAAACATCTTAATAAATTAATAAAAATATTCTTCTAGATATTTTACCAAATTTATAAAAGATTAAAAATATAATATAATTTTCTATAACAATCTAAAATTTATAAATACTAAATAAATTTCAATCAAATATTTTAATATTATTTTAAATTAATTATTAATTAAAAAATATTAAATAAAAAATAATTTCAAACAAAATTCATAAAATATTTAAAATATACTTTATTGAAATTTTAAATAAAGGTAAGTAATGTTATAAATTTAATAAAATCTTAAAATTTTAAAAAGTTTATTCATAATTATTATTATTTAAAAAATAAAACAAAAGATACAAAAGCTAGTAGGTTGGCTGGCTTGCTCATAGCGATGGGCTTTGCTGTCAATTGTCGTGGGCAATTGGCCCTTTTAAATTTTTAATGAGCTTTTAAATACTTTTCAATGAAGCAAATTAATATTGATTTAGAGGAAAAATTTTTACATCAGGACTCTGCACGTGTAGCTACGCGTTGCGCTCGTAAAATCACGCCACGTACACGAATAACACAATAAATATTTCCTCCATGTTATTCATGTGTTATCGTGTGTTATTCAAGTGTTATTTACATGTTATTTACGTATTATTCTCATTTCATGTATCATTCTGCGTTATAATAACACAATAATAAATTAATAATACACGAATAACACACAATAACACATGAATAACACATACGAATAACACTTAGAATATTCCCTCGTGTTATTCTATTTTTTTTCCGACACGCACCACGCACGATATTACCTGACTCCGTACGTAGCCTCACGTGCGGAGTCCTGATTAAAAATTTTCCCTTCCAGAGACCGCAGAACTATTTGTGATGCGATTTAGGCTTTTGAAAGTCTCTAAAATCTTGTTGGGCTTTGGCTTACTGGGCCAAGGATTGCTTAAAGGACATTGGAGCATTGCTTTTTTTTTTATTTAAAATAATAAGTTAAGGAGTATTTGAAAAAATTTACTGGTTTTTTTCTTCAAAATCATAAATATGATGATATTTGATTGAATATCTTTCAATAGTATTTCAATAAATTTTGATGTTAGATCATCCTTCAGTATTATTATATTTTAAAAGTGCAAATATTTTCTAGTATTTTATATTTTTTAAATTTTATAATTTATTATATATATTTTAATGTAACAAATAAAAACATCTTTTATATTATTATTGTGTATTAAAAATTTATGACTATAAAGTGATACCTCACCGTCTTTGTATTGTATAACACACATAAAATAAAAGAGAAGTTGTGGGATGAACTAACAATAGTGTTTACGTGAAAAAAAAATTATTGGAAATGAAAAAATCATGGGATCTAGTGCAGACAAAGTAATCCAATTAAATGCCACTTGTGTTTATATAGCTCAAAAAATTAAGTGTAGGAAAATTAAAAATAATAGTAGTCTGGCTATAATAGGTGCAGGTAGTGGACGTCGATGGTCAATGGTCCGTATTAGCGATGCACTGCAACGAGCGGTGGTCAACATATTAAACGGCTACAAGAGTCGGCGGTAATGGCAAACGACTACAATGGCCAGTGTGCGAGCCTTTTTAGAGCATTTTAGGGAGTGAGGCATTTGAGCTTTCGGTGCAGAATTTATCTAACCACTTGATCGAACAATCCATGTTATCCCCCATTATCATAAATATTTTTTTTATAATTTGGGTGTCCTAATGATCTTAAAATTAGGTGATCATACGCTCAAGCGATTCTACTATTCGTACGCCCAATTGTGACTATAACCACAACTTCAGGTTTATTCGACCATTCACTTGACGATCCAAAGCATCCAGTGGTTTGATGGAGAAAATGTGTAGGTAGGGTCATAGCGCTCAGCGAGGAAATATGCAAAAGTAGTGGTGGGGTGTTTTGTGCACACGCATGTATGTAATTGTGTGTGTATGCGTGTTTGTGGGTTCAGAAAGGCGTGCATATGTACGTGTGGGTGTGTGGATGTGCACATGCACACACTTGGGCAAAAGATTATAGGTATGGAGTGCCCGAGTGAGGGTGATTGCATAGTTGTTTGCACAGATGCATGTCGCTATGGTCGTGACTAGGTCTATTTGTATGTTAATAATTCAAACCTTCAAAATTCAAATTGCTTTCATCTTTTTCTAGTTTTTTAACTATTTATACCCAATGTAGGGAGGAAAAACTTATACAACTATTTATAGACTTTGGTTGTCTAGTCTATAGAATGTCGTTATCTAATTTAATCAGGTTGTTGTTGCCTACCAACATTTAGTGGTTGCTTCACCATATTGAGGTTATTGTTTATTTCCCTTATTGAGATAGTTGTTACCTTTAGACTCGTTGTTGTCTCGATTACCGTTAGCGTTTTTGTTTTCTTTATGCTGATGTTATTTCTTACCCATATTGAGGATATTGTTGTTCTCCCCATATCAACTATCATTGCCTTCAAGTGGTTATTGTCTACCCATATTGATGCTAGTTTTTCTTTCAGACTTCTCTTTCCTATGCATATTGACGTTGTAATTGCCTACCCAAATTTATGCAAAATTTGCCTACTCAAATCCAAGTAAATGTTACCTATCAAAATTTAAACAAAATATCGTCTACCCAATTTTATGTAGTTTTTGTTTATAAAAAGAGGTTGCTTACGCTTGCTTTCTTTTTTTTTTATAATTTATTTGGGGGTTCTAATGTCAAAATAATCCTAACCCTTTGAAGCCACAAAGGATATCAAAATATTCATGGGACAACATCGACAAGTACCAATGATGATTTGTTACTCTTTTAGAGCAAGTTCCATTTTTTTAGTGATGCAATGGTCATATATCCCAAACTATCCATAGATCCTATGCCCTACTACGAGGGCACCTCACTTTTTCGAGATAAACTTAAATAAAGACCTTAAATTTTCTTTGGCATTTCATCAACATGTGGAGTGTGACTTTACCAAATTTCTCTTGGTTATGACATTCATAACGGGGTTGATTGCCTCGTTTTGGAAATGTGAAATGACCTTATATTTGGAGAAAGTGGCAAAGATAGACATGTTATTTTTCTAAAGCTTAACATTAAATCACTTATAGGAGAGAATCATTGGACTTTCAAACAAGGGATGTTCCAAACAAAAATACTCTATTTGATTCTTCTTCGTGAAAAAAAGACTTGGGTCTTCATGAGATGAATAAAAAATTGGAAAAGCTAACCTCTCCTCCTCATAAGCTGAAGGGACATAATGGAGATTTTCAATTTTTAAAGTATTAAAGAACTCTAACCTGAGGTATATTAACCCAACAAATATGATAAAACAATCATTGATCAAGGTTTGCTCTCCATTCATATAAGAAAATCCCACTCAACAATGTTAAATGGGTAAAAGAAGGTTAAGTCACAGTCTCGATAGCTAAAAATATCCTCCACGTGAAATTTACAAGATGATAAAATGTCTTCTTTAGTGTAGAATAAACAAATTGGCTAAGGACATAAAATTTTTTCTTTGATGGATCCTTAAAGATTCATATTCCCAAGAAAGTGTTTAATCATACCGATGAGACATTCACGAGCTGACAAATGTGTAATCATCTCTAAACCTCTTTTATTTGTGCTAGGTTTTTTCATGTCTAACATGTATTTATCTTCTTTAGATAATGAACAATAAGGATATAAATCTTGAGCTGACCTTTCTTAAGATTGTGGAACATAGAGTTTGTGAAGATCAAACATCTTCAAGGTGAGGATAAAATAATACACAATGCTAATGCAAAATAAATATTAATCTTGAAAGATCAGCCGGATGTGGTGTAGGAATTGTTTACTATGATGACTCTTCTTTCATTACAAAGTTGAGAGATGTAGAAGATTCAAGAAGTTTTGGTGAGATACGACCGAATTTTACTGAATGTACTAAGTACTAAGGCTTTTTAGACAAAGATGTCGACTCTGAAGAGATGAATAAAAGGTTCTAAAACCAGCATATGAGAAAGGATTCATCCGATGCTTTTGGAAAATGGGCTTTGTCCGATGCACCATAGAAATGGAGCCGACATCATAGGCATATCTCTTAGCCGAGCATTTGAAGACCGCTATTTTCTTTTCAAAAGAGAAGACATTGGAAAATCAATAGCTATGATGAGCAGGATGAGCACATTCATATCAATTAGTGCTTGATCTCTAAGGAAGATCTCTTTTTTCTTTTCTTTATGCCTTATTTTTTAGCATCACACTTTTTCATATACTATTTTAGTTGTCTTGGCATGTAGTTGTTGGTAATATAATGATCTTAGATATTTATCTATTGTATCATTTTCTTCGAATTGAAGTTTCGAGCTTTGACATGATGTCGAGATGAGGTCAATAATCTCAATTTTGTTCCATTCTTTATGTTGAATTCTTATTACTTAACCCTTAGAGATGACAAAGTTGTTATAATTCTTATTAGGAATTCAATATTTCCCTTTGTGAAAGCATAATATCATCAAACTATTATAAGGCTCATGCATTCTAAAATTTTTTAGTACTTTTATCTTCCAGTTTATAATATTCTCGGGAGATTTTTAATATACTTGTACGATTTGAGACTTATATCTTTTTAAGTTTCTTCATTGTAATTGGCAACCACATGTTTTCATGAAGTCTTTCTAGTAATAAGAACTGCTTCACTACTAACTCCACATCAAGGCTACCTCATGAGCATGCCATCCGTAAGTTGGAGTATGACAATTTCTATCACTTGCCCTCCAGAGCCTTTATAAAGAACTATTTCTAAACATTAGCTTCTCATTGTGACTAACTCATTAATGTAACTTTTATGATATGAGTGGAGACTGAGCCCACCACTAAGAATATTAGGCTTCTCTGAAGTTATTTATCAAAGTATACTCAATAATATTCATCCGTATGAAAGAGGACAAAAGAAATTCGTCTACAATGGTTGACCTATATATATATATATATATGTATATATATATATATATATATATATATATATATATATATATATATATATATATATATATATATATATATATATATATATATATATATATATATATATAAGGTAATAAGAGAAATATAATAAGGACATAATGATATATGACTTATTCGAGGTCATTTGTATATTAAAACCCATTAGAAATATTTATAGGATGTTTGGCTGATTTGAGATCATTTGAAATTATTTATATAAAGATAGAAAGCAGTTAGATATCCATGGGATTATGGTGACACATCTTCTGCCTAATGGTCTAAGTTCATCATAAAGATAATAAATTCTCTAAGGAACCCTTAAGAAGGCCTCCTGATGACCTTACAGCTAACCAAAGGACTTCCAGTTGACAAAGGACTCTTAGCCGACTGAACATTTTTTAGATCAAATGTTAACATCAGTAAATCATTAATACCCCACTTTAAATAGTTATGAATGTAAAATGGTGCCAATGACATTTACAAATATTAAAGGATTCTAGTGTAACTTACAAATATATAAAGGTGTAATGACATATTAATCGCTTGTAACTTTTCTATTTAAACAGAGAAAAATATGTAATTTACTAGACATTTCCTAAAATCTATAAATCAGGGGGTGGGGGTGTCATTTCTCCAAGAAGGTACTATTGAATCTATTCTAAGAAGACTTCGGTAAATGAGCGCTCTACTTCTTTCTTTCTCTCTCTCTATCTCTTTCTCTCTCTCTCTCTCTCTCTCTCTCTCTCTCTCTCTCTCTCTCCTCTCTCTCTCTCTCTTCCTTTACTCCTCTCATCCATCCAAGACTCTATTCATTGGGCATGACCCACATAATATATTTGGATTCAACATCATAAAAGGTATGGTGAGGTAGGGTCACACCTTCGATAATAAAAGAAGCATCTCACGAAGAATGTTCCCACATGGAGGAAGCTTTTAACATGGATTATGTCTGTGAATTTGTGTAACAATGAATTCAGAAACTCCAAGGACGAATAGTGAGATAGACGACGAACCGGATCGAAGTTGTGCTTGAAAGGAGAACACAAGCTTTTCCAGAACAAAATCCACAAACACCTGGGCCTCAAGGACATCAGACAACTCAAAAAGCTAAACATGTTGAAAAATCCCAATACAAAGATGGGTCATTCAGAGGAATAGGCCACAAGAAGGGTGAATAGAAGTTCCGGATAAATTATTGATGTAGAGCGCCCAAAAATTTCAAGGTTTCATCTTTGGAGCCCTATAAGGTTTGGAGTGATCCAGCCGATCACATATCCTCCTTTCGAGTCGCCTATATGCCTTCTTAAAATTTTCAATTCCTTGAAGTGTTCACCGTTCTACACCACACTGAGAGATTCGACCCTCATGTGGTTCAATGGACCACCAGAAGGAACTATCTCTTCCTTTGATGAGTTCAAGAGCTATTCAAAGAGATTGCAAGGACTCGAAAGCTTTATGACATGTCAAACAATGGCCGAATGATAGCTTCCGTGCATATGTCACTCGGCTCCGTAAAGAGATGTTGGAAGTCCAGAACCTAGAGCTTACGATATGAAGGGCCACTCTAGCGCAAGGGCTGAGGAGTGCTCAATTGAAATACTCATTGAGATTACATAAGCCCGACACATTGTCCAAACTTTTGGAGTTGGCCAATTATAATATTCCTATAGAAGAGTATGTCAACCCACCTATTTCAAAAGGCAAAAAATCAAACCGCCGCTTGGAGAAAAAAGCCTCGCGAGATGAGCGGTGAAAGGAGAAGCATGGCCCTTGAACGAAATAGGAAAGATGTTGGTTGTCTCATGGAGATGTAGAGGCCAACTGAAATTCATGAAGTCAGAGAAACATGCCCACTCAACTAAGGTTTTATATTATGGAGTTGCTAGATACTATTCAGGACAATGAGTACTTTAAGAAGGCTCTGCCAATGAGAACCAAAGCTTTGCTCTGGCACACCAACAAATTCTATAAGTATCATAAGGATTATGGTCACTACATGGAGGAGTTCAGGCACCTCGAAAGCTTGGTCAAAAAATTGATTCAAGTCTTCAAGCGCAAAGAGTTTGTGGCCCTTAGAACACAAACTCAGCAACAGGGGAAAGAACTTGCAAAAAATGATCGGATGAGCACGCCCGAGCAAATGCTATCCACATTGCCGAGATAGTGCCAGCTATACGGAGAGGAGATTCGGCCCGAAGAGTTGATCTTAAGATGGTCCGATCAGGGGAATACTATGTTGTTGCTTCCTCATCAAAACGTAAGCCCCATCCCCTAATCATCTTTATTGATGTATATTTGCCATCTGTGGAGAATCCCTACAACGACGCCATAGTAGTTACGATAATGATTAATAACTACCATATTGGAAGTATCTTGGTTGATACAGGCAGTTCGGGGATCATGCTGTTCAAATCAGTCTTTGATAAAATGCATGTATCAGCCGATCGTCTGGTGGCACCGAGTGGCCAACTATATGGAATTTATGGCGAGCTAAAAGAGGCCCTGGGTAAAATTGGGCTGTCAATTACTTGGGGTGACTGTCAATTTACTAATAGGGTTAACTTTTGGCGGTTGATGCACCACCAAAGTACAACGCGATCTTCGGTCGCCCTCTGCTAAATAATTTCAAAGCAGTGGTATCCATCTATCACGTGACGGTAAAGTTTCCATGTGACGGGGAACTTATGACTGTTTGTGAAAATCTGGAGCAGTCACGGATGTGCTACCTTTGGTCGGTTGGTAATGTAAAACAAGAAACATTGGACATTCAGCACCAATGAGAGAGGGGTCTTGAAACCGATGAAGCAACTATCGAGATCCTTGTTACGCTCAAGGAAACAAGGTTTTTCTTATTATTGGATGTTTTGATGCAGGGCACAATGACTTGTTGATCCAGACTCTCTGGGAGCTTCAGGACTTCTTCTGCTGAGATATCGGCTTCCCAATAGACGTAGCATTACATCGTCTCATCGTCAATCCAGTCGCCCGATCAATAAAATAGAAGATTAGAATGTCAGCCATGACTTTGGTCGGGTCGATTCGCAAGGAGATGCAAAAGCTCAAGGAGAAAGGCTTCAAACAATTATGAATATCTAGCTTCAAACAATTGTGAATTCGAAACCGTGCCAATTATGGTTACAAATATTAATGGATCCTTAAGTTAATTAAAAATATATAAATATATAATAATACATTAATCACTTGTAATATTTCTATTTAAAGAGGAACAAATTATAGGATCATTTGTTCAAAAATGAACTACTGAATTCCAACACAT
Source organism: Papilionanthe hookeriana x Papilionanthe teres (assembly GCA_022702705.1). Classification (NCBI taxonomy): domain Eukaryota; kingdom Viridiplantae; phylum Streptophyta; class Magnoliopsida; order Asparagales; family Orchidaceae; genus Papilionanthe; species Papilionanthe hookeriana x Papilionanthe teres. The sequence goes on along the minus strand of CM040428.1, from coordinate 61,991,209 downwards.
AAAAATATGGAGCTCAAATTATGTGGTTGGTCCATCTCCTGTCGATCCCATGGCACCGCCTTTACTGTAATCTCCAACATTGGACCAAATCCTGACCTCACGGACCACCATAGAATTATCAACCAAAATAAAAACGGCGTAAACAGAAGGCAGAGCTAGAAAAGCTAATAAAGAGTGCAGAGGGGCCCTACAATCCTTCTTCCCCGTGACCTCATATACATCGCAGAGCTAGAATCTCTCATCCATGGATCCTTCTCTTTGAAATAGTTCGCTTCGTAATTGTCATGCCAAGAGCATTGACAAAAGAATAAGAAGACGAGGAAGAAGACGGGAAGGACGACGTGCAGAAGTGTACTGGTATTGAAATAAAAGAAAACGGAGAGATATTTTTTCTCTTTATTAAATTGGTGGCCTAAATAAGAATAGAAATCTGACTTCTCTGACTCTCGACCATTGGGTTTGGTTATATTTATATTCATGATTTCCCATGTTTTCTTCCTCTGTTTTTATTTTTTCTTTTTTCCCTTGATGGCGTCGTTGTTGGGCAGATCAATATGATGGCTTTTTGTTAAAGCTTAAAAAGAGATCGGAGTGAGATCTATTTCGTAGGTAGGTGGCGGCGAATAAGAGTCTTCGCCTTCTCCCCTTCGTTTGGCTTGAAGGTGAGTTTAAAAAATTTGCCTTGCAGTGGTGGAGGTGGTAACCAATTTAGCAGAGCTTCGGCTTGAAGCCTTCAACGCATTAATTTGATGTCTGCTGTTTTCTAGCTTTCTTGTTTGTTATTTATGACAACGCTTTGTGGGCTTGTCCTTTCTTTTCTTCTCAGTCCATCATTAATTATCGCTGTGTTTTTAGTAAAGCAATAAAGTGCCTTATCAATTAATGCTATTATCATCTACCCCCTCTGTAATTCCAGATCCATTCCATGTCTGCAAGTTTTGAAGGAGCTCTCCCTATTCTTATAGGGAAAATACCAAGTTCCATCGTTTTCATATTGTATTAAAACCCCTCTTATCTCAGATCTTGTTATATTAATTTCACCACTGAATTCAGGTGATTTTTAACATTAATGAACGCGCTTTCATTATTGCTGTCGAGAAGTCCATTTTTTTCATGGAAACCCAAAGCCTGCTTTCGCTCCTTTGATTATCTGCCATTTTTGCAGTCTCTGCTGTTCAAAATCTCATTTTGATCTACTTCTTTTGTGATTCTGAATTGTTTCTTCTTTTAAATTCAAGTTCTATGCTTGCAGGTGTAATGGCTAAGGAATACTCCGGATCTCCCAAGATCCATCAGTCGGAATCAAAGAGGCAGCGCCTTCCTTGGATTCTAGGAGTGAGCAGCCTCTGCGTTGTCTTTTATCTTCTCGGCGCATGGCAGAACTCAGCCGTGCTTAAACCCACGATTTCTGATGTCTCCAAAGTCGGATGCGACGATTCCGGACACGCTGCCTTGCCGGTAAATGCCCGCCATGGCGAGCAAACCTTCTCACCATCTAATGTCAAACTGGATTTCGAAGCTCACCACCAGCTTGAAATCAAGGATACTTCGCCTGTGACGGAAAAGTTTCCATCTTGTTCCATGAACTTCAGTGAATACACTCCTTGCCAGGAAGCAAGCAGAGGGAGGAAGTTCTCTCGAGCAATGCTGGTTTACAGAGAGCGCCATTGCCCAACAAACGATGAGCTTCTTCGATGCTTGATTCCAGCTCCTCCAGGGTATCAGACACCATTCAAATGGCCGCAAAGCAGAGACTTGGCTTGGTACCACAATATTCCTCGCAAGGAGCTCAGCATTGAGAAGGCAGTTCAGAACTGGATTCAGGTTGAGGGAGACCTTTTCCGATTTCCTGGTGGCGGCACAATGTTTCCTCGAGGTGCAGATGCTTATATTGATGATATCAATGAGCTCATTCCATTAACTGATGGGAGCATTAGAACTGCCATTGATACTGGTTGTGGAGTAAGTTTGTAAAGCTCTGACCTTTTTGAGTTCTGAGTAGATTCCATGTGAATGGATTTATGAATTCCTGCTTTTGTTCTGAATTTTTGTAGGTTGCAAGCTTGGGGGCTTATCTCCTTAAGAGAAACATCTTAACAATGTCATTTGCTCCAAGGGATACACACGAGGCTCAGGTGCAGTTTGCATTGGAACGGGGAGTTCCAGCCATGATAGGAGTCATGGCATCGATGAGGATTCCATATCCTGCAAGATCTTTCGATATGGCTCACTGTTCTCGCTGCTTGATTCCTTGGAAAGCTTATGGTGGGTAAATACGTTGCTATACATGGCAAAATTAGTTAGTATTCTATAGATGATGCTAAGGCAAAAGTTTCTGAGGTTGCTGTTGAACTTAAAAAAATTGATCAGAGAGAAGCTTGACACCATTTGCAACACTCTGTACAATTGAATAGCTAATTAAGATTTATACAGCCGGCCCTTAATAGTTAATATACGGCTAATTATGATGATGAATAAATTTATGCAAAGAGATTCTGCTTATTTTTTATTCTTGCTACAGATGGTCTTTATCTAATTGAGGTTGATAGAGTTCTGCGGCCTGGAGGATACTGGATTCTTTCAGGTCCTCCAATCCATTGGAAGAAATACTACAAAGGCTGGGAGAGAACTCAAGAAGATCTGAAGCAAGAGCAGGATGCAATTGAGGAGGTTGCGAAACGGATATGCTGGAAGAAGGTGATTGAGAAGGACGATCTTGCTGTTTGGCAGAAACCCATTAACCATAATGAATGCATCAAGTCAAGAGAGATCTATAAAACACCCCACATTTGCAAGAATGATAATGCTGATATTGCCTGGTAAGAAAATTATTGCTTATACAACTTATGCTTATTTTAAATTAACATAACAATTACTTTCATCAACAGGTACAAGAAAATGGAGACGTGCATATCTCCATTGCCTGAAGTTAGCAATGATGATGATGTTGCAGGTGGAGTGCTGCAGAAGTGGCCAGAGAGGGCATTTGCTGTGCCCCCAAGGATAAGCAGGGAAACCATCCCTGGTATCACCCCGAAGAAATTTGAGGAAGACAACAAATTGTGGAAGGAGAGAGTGATATACTACAAGAAAATTATCCCAACTCTAAGCCATGGACGATATCGAAATGTGATGGACATGAATGCTAACCTTGGAGGCTTTGCTGCAGCAATGGACAAGTTCCAAGTTTGGGTGATGAATGTCATACCTGTGAACTCTGATCACGATACACTCGGTGTAATCTATGAACGAGGTTTTATTGGTACATATCATGATTGGTGTGAGGCATTTTCGACATATCCGAGAACTTATGATTTTATCCATGCTGACGGTGTCTTCAGCATATATCAGGACAGGTATGCCACAAATTACAAATTACTTCTTATTCCCTTTTTTTTCTTTGGTTTTTTGCAGCATGGGTAAATGGGAATTTCTTGTCATTTTGCAACGTTATGGTATCGTCCATCTTGAAGATGGAGATGAAGAGCATGATCACCAAGTCCTATATGGAACTATTCCTTCTCCTTTATATATATATATGCTCCAACTTAAGGGAAATTGTCAGCATATGCTACTTGTTAGGAAAATAAAAATAAGAAGTGGTTATAATAGGAGATTAGATAATTTGAAATATATATTTGGGCCATTTACGTACATACCACCCAATTCCTATATCTTTACATATCTAACACTTAAACTGTACTTTTTTTTGCATTTAAACCAATGAAATCTTTCATATCATATCAAAAATAAGACTATTTTAACATTTAGAAAGTACAATGCTCATTTTCATGCATTGGTAAGGTGGGATATATGTAAAAATTGATGTTTAGGTGTTAGGTATGTAAATACATTGCAATTGAGTGGTATGTATATTTATATATCACTAAGTGATAAAAAAGTAGATAGCCAAAAGCTTTGGTAAATATATGGACACTTATTATAAATTTAAAACTTATGGAGTATCAATCTTGTTGGATTTTTTAATGAAAAAAGAGAAATTATGTCAGCATTTATGGCATCATACCTATCTTAATTTATAATTATAGTTTTAGTTATAAGAATGCTGAACTCTCTTAGGAGAGTCTTGTCATACATCATTACACAAGCAGAATGAGTTCTTAACCTTATATTCAGCTTTAACAATGGATTCGAGCACAACACTTTGTTTCTTATTTTTCAAAGTAATCAGATTAGCTCCCTTAAAATATAAAACCTAGAAATTGACTTCTCATCACCAATATATCCAACACATGCTGCAACTAGAAATGTCTTAATATTTTTGTGTCCAATATAAAAGTACATAACAATTCTTGGTATATTTTTAATATACCTAAGAATGTGAAGAATGACACTTCAATGCTTTTGTGCTTGAGTATTGCAATTGTTGTCTTAAAAACCTACTACAAAAGAGATAAGGTTGCATAACTACTAGATTATTCCATTTCCAATCAAGCTTTGATGCTGTGGTGAATTGCCATATGGTACATCATTAATAGATAAGGTTTGTTTATATATGGGATATTTGATGCTTTCCACCTTGAGGATCAATTTCTTCAAGAAGATTAATGGCATTTTTTCTTTGAGATAGATTGGCCATTTTTTGTTGCAAGCAATTTCAATTTTAAGAATAAATTTAGGGCAACTTTGAACTTTTGTTATAAAACAATTATGTAATCAATGCTTCACTTTTGATAGTGCAGGTCAATCTTAATGAGTGATATATCATCTTCATAAATGGATAACCAAATTGAGCAGTTTGATTTATGCTCCACGAAAATAAAATTATTAATACTGATTTTATGAAATCTAACATTTATAAGTGCTTTATAAATTTTCTCAAAGCCAAACTTTTGGGCTTTGCTTAAGATCATAAATTTAGTTCCTAAGTAGGCAGATGAGCTCCCATTGAGCAATATTTACCCAGTGTTTGCTCTATATATATTGCCTCGTTCAGTTCATCATAGAGAAGGGCGTTATTAGTGTCCATTTGTAGCATTCATCCTTGATTGATGGCCATTGAGATACGAATTTAGAGTAAGGTGAGCTTTCTTAAAAGCAAGTAAATTATTTGGCAATCAACAATGGTGGCAGCAAGCCAAAATTTATAGTAAATACTTATTGGCATGCAATCATCATCACCCCAAAGGGGCTGCCAATTTTAATTTATGTTGACTATCAAAAACATTCAGCTTACCATCCATAACCTATTTCAATAGTGGTGTTGTTATGCCTCTTGATACTTTCATTATCAAAGCTTGATCAAATATATCGAAGGATAGGGATGAATTGTGGATGTTCATGATAGTGTGAATAGGATGACAACGAATATGGCTTCTATCATGTGGTAGCGCAATAGAACAATGTAGATCTAAATATTAGAAGTATGCATGAATGCAAGTGTTGCAAAGAGTTTTTATTAAGGCCTCATTGAGCACAACTTTAGAGATAGTGAGAAGTTGTATGGGGAAGAGTAACCAATTATGTAGTAATCTAGGTGTTTTCGGATAGAAACAAGCATCCTCATGAAAAGGTAATGTCCGTATATAGATGTTCAGTAAGAGTATCTGTTGGATAATTTATGGGACTACAATGTAATTAATAAATGTGTTGGGTCATTATTTAACAAGTCAAAATTATTGTGGTCTAATTAATTAATAAAGTTTTATGACTTTAGGCACATTTGTCATGAAATTATAAGTGTGGATACTATAAGAGCAAATTCCAATTTAATGAGGCGAGTCGAATTAAACGATCTTTAGTAACCACCAAGTTAGTTATAATAAATACGAGGGTAATAGTCCTCGATCCGCACACGTCAAAATTCTCTTGTTCCCCATCAACGAGAAACCAAGAAAACTCCGGATAAATTGCAGATTGGAAGATCATTGCTTGCAATCGATCAAATGGATTCAGGTACGCTTCCGCCTTAAGATCAAAGATAGATTTAAGTTTTGTTGTTTTTCTCCAACAAGAATGTGAACGGAAATTAAAATTTTACGGATTAAAGTTTCTAACAGTATCATGATATTTATACTTTTTCTTGGTACAGTAGTTCCAAGAAAATGGAATAAGTGGCATGACTAGAAAGTTTATCTTTTGGGTGAAAGGCATGAACAAGGCAATGAAAAATAAATATCCAATGAAATGAAATAAAAGGAGGTAGGTTAAAAACAAGAGTGGTGATGGGTGATTCATTGTTGAGAAGCATAAAGGGGATACAGTTAATACAAAAAATACTCAGTTAGGGCCACAGATCTCCAAAACTGGTTGGTGACATTCTTGTGATACTTGTGCACCTTAAAAAAAATTGAACTTTTTCAATGAATGTAGATGCCTCTTTATAGGCATAGAAGATAAATATTAAATTAGGGGAGAATAAATATATTAAAAAAAGAATGAAAACAAGTTTCCCAGCCTATTCATTCTCCTATCTTAAACTTTTCCCAATTTTGATTTTCTTAATATGCATCATATGCTAACAATATAAGAGAAAAATCACACGCTAACAATAATAGAACTTGAATATTCTCAAATAAATTGCTGGCGTTATCCAAATTATGTTGTGAGAACAAACTCTCACAGTATATTTCACATTGTGACTGCTAAGATTTCGTCATAAAAAGGCCATCATAGAGGGTTTTGATTTATGTAATCTTATTGTTTCCACATCCAGAGAGATAATTTGGCCTGCACATCGTAGTGGAGGCATTTAAAATCATTTTTCAAGCCTCCAAGATTGCAATTAATATAAATGAATTCGGTTTAGGAAAACTAATCTCTCCTTACAAAATTGCAGGTGTGATATAACCTACATTCTCCTGGAGATGGACAGAATACTGAGGCCGGAGGGCACGGTAGTGTTCAGAGACTCCGTGGAGGTGTTGGTGAAGGTGCAGGCTATCACGAAGGGGATGAGGTGGAATAGTAAGATCATGGATCACGAAAGCGGTCCCTTCAATCCTGAGAAGATCCTGCTTGCTGTCAAGAGCTACTGGACTGGTGAACCTTCTAATGACAACTAACTTCAAACCTTCAACTTAAACTACCTCAAGTTTTACTTCCACTTCCTTCAGGAATAGATAATTTACATGCTACCTTATCAATCTGTGTAGGTATTGTGATGCTATTTCTCCTTGTTCCCTTTCAAGCTTCTTACTTTTTTGTTTATTTATCATTTTTGGGCTTTGTTGCTTTCAATTGAAGATTTTATGATTCTTTAGAAACCCTGAAAGCAGAAGGGTCGCTTGTAAGCAGAAGGAAATATTAGCATGTGAGAGGGTGGTGGTTAATTGCTTTGTGGCTGTGGAAAAGTAATAATTTTGGAGGTTGTTGATTTGCTTTTCTTGTAGCAACTTTAGGATATCTGAGTGCTTTATGTACTGTGAGAATTCAAACTGGTTAGATTCAGACTTGAAATTATATCTGTATTATTTGTCCATCTAAGCATACCAATAGTTTTTTTGGGGACAATTGAGTGCTTTATGAAATAATTATAGGATCTGTGAGTGGGCCAAAAATGGCACTTTTTGATGATTGAGCTTTAAGAATAAAGTTGGTGTTCTTTATTGAACTTTAAATGTTGAAAGTATCGTTAAGGATGGTGATGCAATATATGTGGTACTGTGGTTGTCATTATCATTTGTATGGTTATTATGTTCTGTCACATGGGAGGTTTGCGCTCGTGGTTATAATATTGAAGAAATTTAATATTAGATCTAGATTTTATATTATTTCTTTTTTTCTGTGTAATTAATTATATTCTTCCATATTTATGACAGTAACAAATATTTGACTCATGTCAAAGTTTAGAATCATATATGAACGCCAAGTCATATAAATTATAATGAACAGGTAACTGAACAAGTGCAAAATGTAGGCCAAAATGACAAAATTCTAATCATGGGCAACAAATAAAGATGAATGTCTAGATAATCGGTTGAACCCATAAATATTGTTGGATTTTATTATAGCTCACAAAAACAAAGCCAAAAAAGATTATATATTTGCATGAAAAATAAACATTTATCCAAAAAGGAACACAGTAAATATCAAGAGCAGCTGAATATTAGGCAAGTAATAATCAATAATCTGCTAATTTGATATGAGATTCCACACTTTTAAGACACCACCTTTTCATTTTTCTTGTGTATAGTGCAACAAAATGAGTGATGGTATTCTTGAAAACTCTCTCCATCTTTTAGTTATTCTCCTTGTAAATGTATCAGAATGAGTGAGAATTTGAAACAAATTGCCCCCAAAAAAGAAGATTGTTCATTTTCGAATGCATCCTTTTAAGTAATGGATGAGATTGAGGGCACTCTACAAGCAACTAAGAAGGAAATTCCAACATAGTGTGACAAAAAACAATGTTGGTTAACATGAAGTCCCATATTGACATGAATAACATTTGTTTTCTAGGTCCTTGATCCTAGTTATTTCTACACACACACACACACACACATATGATATAATATTATATTTTCCTTTAATAAAATTTTCTTCTTTACAACGACACCAAAAACTTGATTCTGATGTAAAGAAGAGTTCAACAGTTATATTTAAAATTGTGATGGTTGCTGGACGCCTACTCGTGCTAGTGTAGGTGGTATTTTTAGAGATGCTATGGGGCTTCCTATCTGTTGGTTCGTTTCTAAATCTATTCCTATGTCTCCTTTAGTTCATTGTTCGAAGCGATTGTTTTTGGTTTGTATCCGGCACTTAATAGAAGATGGAAATATCTTATAATTGAAACCGATTCTTTATTGTTGTGAAGTATTGTACTTCGTGCAGTCAATCATCATTGGACGCTCAATTTGCTTATGAAACGTATCTTTTAGCTACTGCTCACTTCATCGTTATTTGAGGCATGTCAAACGGATCGGAATATCTACTTGCGGATTGGATTGCTAAATTTGGTTTGAAGATAAAACTATCCTATCATTTCTACTTGCATTCCTTATGAGTTATATAATATTTTATTGATCGATTGTTCGTAATTTTGTTTTCGTGTCGTTTCATTGTGTCGTGTGTGTAAGTTTCGTATTTTTCTTTTTGAACGAGATCCTTATATTCCTTTTTGCGTGAGTTGTAGGGTTGGTGTTTAGATAGGAACTCGTTCCCGGTTTTGTATTTTTATTTTTTTTTTGAAACGCGTAGGGAGCTATAGACTCCTTTAACTAAAAAAAAATATTTAAATTCAGAAATTCTACGCAAGTATACATATCATTATCAAGTAATATAAGACTTTCTGATTAAGCCCCGAAATATCGAACCGACAGGGACTCTTGTAAATTTTTAATAAGAAATTAGATCATAAAATCTATTTAGAAAAGGACATTTAAACAATTTAAGATATCAAAAGATTGAAAATGCAATTTTTGGGTAATTTTTAATATTTTGAAATAAAGTAAATAATTTTTAATATATTAAAAATTATTATAATTTTTAATATAATGAGACTTTTGTAAGATAAAAGAAGTATAGATAAAAGTATCTTTTTTCGTATCATGAATAAGTAATAAGTATAAGAGATATGTTGTGGAAGTATTTAAAATGTGTTGTGCCAAATAGGAGCAATAATATTTTTTACCCTTACTAGAGATGCTATAAAGAACATTGACTAGTTTAAAGTTTGAATAGTTTTGAAGACGGGTTAGGTAGGGAAGATACTAGCTCTCACTCTAGAGTTCCCTCATTTCCCTCCACCTAGGGGTTAACTTCTCTTATCAAAACCAAAAAAAATAAACCAAATTTGGGGTTTTAGTCCGTCATCTTAAAGTCCTCTAATTCTACACTCATCAAAGTATATTTCTCTATTTATTTGCACAAAATTATATGAATTACATTCTCATCCATACAATCTCATGTGATTTCTACCAATAGTTGACTGAGACAATATCACAACTTCTATCGAACACTTAATTATTTTTCATTTTAAGGAAAAAGATAAAGAAAACTACTCAGAATCCATGGAGAAAACATAACAACAATTCATTTTAAAAGTAGAAATCATGTAGAAACACAAGAAGTCTCAATTAAAACCAAATGAAGTACCAAGATATAAACTTATCTCAAGTTACTCTCCACCAAACTCTTGAAGTTCCTTTGAATCTCTTCCTTTCTCTTACAAGCCTCCCTAGGACTGGTCGCCCTAGAGGGTTAAAATCTCTTTTAAACATTGTATTTTTACTTAGAAATTTCTACTCACCTTCCCTTCCACTAGGAATGAGATAAGTGTGTAGAAACCATAAGTAAAAATCCTACAACTTCTTACTACAACTACTCTTTTCTAACTCTCTCTACACACTCTTTTTCAGCCTCTTTAAATTTTCTTCAAGTCATTCCTTTTATATTTTCTTAAAAGGTGCTTTGTGTCTCTTTAAAATGTGTCAATATTCAATGAATCTCTCCAAAAGATACATTCTTTGAAGTGTTATTTGAATGTATTTTGGTGCCCTTTATCAGTTACCCCTTCAAAATTCAGCAAAAATTCTTTGAAATAACATAGTAATTACAATGCGCTTAAGCGTGGGGCCTTTGGCTCTTAGTCGCGGCCTTTTCTGTCTACTGGCGCTTAGGCACCAGATCTGGGTGCTTAGGCGCCCCAGTTCAATTTAACACCTTCTTTATTTTTGCTCCAAATTTGATCATTTTTCACTTCTTTTGCCATATTTTGTCCATTTAATTGTACCTAAATGAAAAAACACACAAATACATTCTATTAAAGTACAATATCATCAAAACAGATATAAATATATGTATAAAAATTATATATATTACAGGTCTATCAAATTCTTCCAAACTTCAAATGTTACTTGTCCTCAAGTAATATTACAATCTTTCAAAACCAAAGTAAGCAGATTATATGAATGAGTTTCTTTAGGAGATTCTAAAATTTAATTCTAGAAATGCTGTATTTCAATTTAGAAAAAAAAACTTTACTAAATAAGACCGATTTAAAGTTTAAAAATCTGTAAATTGAAAAAGTATGAAATTTTGAGCTCCTATCTAATTCAGAAAAACTTGTAGATTTTCCAAATATAGAGCATAGGCATTCTATCTTCTTTACATAAAAAATTTTCATTAAAAATAATTATACTTACTATATTATGTCCTTAAGTTTAGGAGTTTCTTAAGTCTTATGCATTAAAAAGATCAGATGTGGAACCAATTTTTTATTAGGCACTAATCCTGAAGCTTCTCCTCCCATTTTTCTTTTCATATGCTATACTTCACTTTTTTCTTTTTCTTTTCTTTTCTTTTTTTTTTCTTTTTCTTTCTCTTTTTCTTTTTCGGGCAAGGATTATTTTATCTGGATAAGCTTTTCAATTCCACTCTTTCTTTCCTAAAGCAAAGGTTTGATATATATCCTTAAAAATATTATAATAGTTTTGAAAATTATTTTTAATAAAAGAAATTTTAAGTATTGAAAATAAATGTCTAATTCTCTATAATTTTAAAAAATTTAACATCTCCTACTAGAGATAGTTACACAATATTTAACATCTCTTCACTAAGAAAAATTTTAACTTCAAATTTTTCATCATCACTATAAAGTTTTAACTAAATTCTCTTATTCATTTCTATATTCAAAATTTTATTACCCTAATATAACTTCATACACAATCATTTTTCAATCAAAATCAAATTTATTTGTAGCATAATTGAGAACAAATAAATTTCAATTTTTGAACATTGGTTTTTCATCCCCCTCAAACTTAAATTTTTAATAAAATTAAACATTTTAGCATATCATATATATAGACAGGAATGAAAAATTAAAACACAAGCTTCAAGGATTTTCATATCCTAAATATACAAGTACAAAAATTAAAAACAAGAGTAAAAATGAGCAAATTTCATTTTGATTTTACTATATAAGAGATTCAAAAGACTTCTATGCAGTGAAGAATAACATAAAAGCAAATCACACAAACTAACATAATATCACAACTACAACAAAAAACATACATGGTAGTAAATTGAAACTTAAACATAACATTATAATGAAAGTTAGCTCTATTCTAAACTGTTCTAAAGTAGTAGGAATAAGTTCAAACAAACCAACAAAGTACCCTTAAGATAATCAAGTTCACACAATTACTACCACATAAAACAAAAGATAACCACGCATCACAATAAACCACAACAAACAACATTTTCCATCACAACAACAAATACTATAACAGTAGTCCAAACCACAATGACAAATAAGAGTTCGAACATAACACAACATAATCCAATTACTCCTCATCCTTTTCACCATCATCATCATTCCAAAAAGTTGTAGAATCATAATGAAGGTACTGTGGATATGAAGGAAATACTACACTCTGATCACCTCATATGAGTTTCTCCAAATATGTGTTTTATTTCTCTTCATAATCACTATGCGATCTCATGTAAGTATCAATATGATCTACATAATTTTCTAAATTTAATAGTTTATCCGCAGTATAGTTGATGTTGTCCATCATCCTTTGCATTAATTGTGTCTGCGAATCTAGGCTGGCAGATTTTCCATGGGATGTAGATGCACGAGATGTAGAAGCATGTGATGTAGAAGCACCAAAACTTCTAGAAATTCTTCCTATCCAGCCAAAAATAAAATGCTCAGAATAATACTTCACATGCACACTAGTAATGGGCTTTAGAGGTTGTAAAATCTCCTCCTAACTATCAAATTTCACACCAGCTTGCTCACATAAAGAAAAGATTAAGGATGTGAATCCTAAACCTGCAGTAGTGGCAGCTCTACCAGAACTGGTGATAACCTGATAAATCAGAAATAAAATATTAATAGGCTTATACTGCTGAATGCAATAGTTCAACGTAGCCCTTTCTCTGGTCACTTCGCTAAGATGATTCGTAGGGAGTAGACGAGTAGAAATGACATAGTTACATGCTTTCATCGTAGCATCCATCTTCGATGTATGAAAATTTATTCTTCTTCAACTAGTAATTTTCCATAATCCTCTTCCAACAGTTAACGAAGATATGATTTCATCTAACTCCTCCTCTGTAGCATTGTAATTAGCATAATAACACGTAGTATCCAAAGGCAGATGGTAAAATGAATTTATTACCTCAAAGGAAAATGCTACTGATTTTCCTCTTACCATCACCTGAGCATCCTCAGATTTAGGTAGATTGGCGTAGAACTCCCGAACTACAGAAATCACAGCAGCAGCAGAAAAACAATAGAACCGATCCCACTATCGGCAGAAAATTGATACACCTAAAATATATAGTGTTTTTAATTCTTTTTTATACCTATTTTTGATGATATTGAACTTTAATGGAAGGTATAATTGTGTTTTTTTTGTAGGTATGATTAAAATGACTGACTATGGTGAAATGAGCAAAAGAGGATAAAATTTGGAGCAAAATTTGAAGAATGAAAAATTTGACCTGTGGCGGCTAAGTGCCGGACCTTTGGCGCATAGGTGCGGCAGTTAAAAAATACGAATTAAATCAAATTTGTTGTCATTTTCAAGGGGTGTTTGAAGTAACTTTTGATGGTAACTTCTTTAACTTCTTTTGGGCGGTAGATTTGAATGAAGAGATGCATTCTTTGGTGGATACATTGAATCTGGACATGATTTGAAGAGACACTAAGGCACCTTTTGGAAAATTTTAAAAAGAAGACTTGAAGATCAGAAAAACAGTTGTTGTTGGACGGTGTGATTAGTGTTAAGAGTAAAGTTTATGTTAGAGAGTTATTGAGAGCACACATTTCCACTTCACCACTTTTATTATCAATTGTATCTAGTTTTTATTAAGAGTAGAATAGAGATTCAGAGTCCACAGAGTTGGGCGCCAACCTCTATTGTATCTTGTAAAGGGAAAGCAAAGTTTTAAAGAAACTTCAAGAGTCTTGTGGAGAGAATTTGCAGATAAGTTATTTATCTTGTTTTACATTTGGTTTTAAAGTTCGACTTGTTGTGTTTTTACTATAATTTCTACTTTCAAATCAAGTTGTGATTGTGTTTTCTCCATGAATTCTGAGTAGTTTTTTTTATCTTTTTTTCTTTTAAATGATGAAGTAATTAAATTATGGAAGGAAGTTGTGTGAAGTATAGGATTTCAATGTTGGAAGAAGTTGTGATGATTCACTACCTTGCACTTCATTTACCTCTTCATTTGGCTAATTAAGATGTCAAAATTTATTGTGAGAACATGTAAGAAACAATGCGGTATTGTCTCAATCACAATTGGAAAGAATCACATGCAATTGTATGGGTGAGAATTGTAGTTCATATGGTTGGGTGCAAATAAATAGAGAGATATGTTTTTAATGGGGATTACAATTAGAGAACTTTAGAGTGACAGGCTAAAGCCCCCTAATTTGGTTTGATGTTTTAAATTTTGTTATGTGATGTTAGCCCCCAGGTGGAGGGAATAGAGAGAACTCTAGAGTGAGAGCTAGTATCTTTCCTGCCTAACTCATCTACATGATTTTAAAACTTCAAATTAACTAATGTTCTTTATAGAACCAAGTAAGGGTAAAGAATATAATTGCTTTTATTTGACACAACACACTTAGATACTTCCACAACAAAATTTCATAATTATTACTGATTCATTGAAAGAAGAAAAATATATTTTATTCTCATTTGCTTTCATACTATTTTATGATTGTGTTAACTTTAGTTGTTTGCTTTACTTTTTATTCAGAAAATACCAAAAATAAATTTGAAAAACTTTATATCTTAAAACATACTTCACAAAATCATTTTAAAAAGTAAAAAGTTCTTTTTCTTATTTTTTTTAAATTTTAGACATTTCCCTGTGAGTTCGATATCTCAGGGCTTAATCAAAAAGTCCTATATTGCTTCATAAAAGATACGTATACTTGCGTAGTATCCCATATTATAAAATAATTAAAATATATTTATTATTTGCTTCAAAGTCAAGTTTTTGGCATCCGTTGCAAAAAAAGAGATAATATCATTGGAAAGAAATATAAAGTGAAAATTGTAAGGGTAAATATTCGGGGATCAAGTTTTTTGCGTCATTTTTGGGGAAGTTAATTAAAATATCATTTAAAGAAAATTTAAGAATAATTAAGTTTTTACTTTTTCATTGTTTTTGTTAGTGTGTTTTATTTTATTTTGTTAATTGTGTACGCGTAGTTCAAGTTCTGTGGGACTTGTTCCTTATGATTCTGAATTAGAGAGAACTATCAAAAAAAATTAAAAAAATTAAAAATATAGAAAAAGATAAAAATATTCAAGAAATGGAAAATCAAGATCATCAAAATGTTGAAATCCATCAAGAATTTAGGCCTTTAAGAGATTATGCTAACCCTACAGTGGATGAACTTCATGGTAGTATTCAACACCCTGCTGTAACTGCTAATTCATTTGAACTTAAACCTGTTATTATCCAAATTGTATCTAATAATCAGTTTGGGGGAGCACCAACCGAAGATCCTAATTTACATCTTGCCAAATTTCTACAATTGTGCGCTACTTTTAAATACGATGGTGTTTCGGACGATGCTATTAGACTTAGACTTTTTTCCTTTCTCACTAAGGGATAAAGCTAAGATTTGGTTAAATTCGTTAAGCACTCGGATCTATCGAACTTGGGGTGATTTAGCACAAAAATTCCTTGCTAAATATTTTCCACCATCGAAGACTGCGAAGCTTAGAAATGATATTACATCTTTTAGTCAGTTTGAAGGGGAATCTATATATGAAGCATGGAAAAGTTTTAAAGATCTCCTAAGAAAGTGTCTACATCATTCGATACCAGATTGGTTAATAATTCAGACCTTTTACAATGGATTAGTTGGATCTCTTAGATCTATTATTGATGCCGCTGCTGGTGGTTCATTGATGTCTAAACAATTTGCTGATGCTTATGCTTTAATTGAAGAAATGACTACTAATAATTTTTAATGGCCTTCTGAAAGGTTAAATCCTAAAAAGGTAGCCAAGATTCATGAAAATAATGCTTTTGTGATACTAGCAAATCAAGTTGCTACAATTTCATGGAAGATAGACCAACTTGGGATGATATTTTCGTAGCCAACTTCCATGATTGAAAAAAATTTATTAGGCCAAATGGTTGATTCTCAAACTTCATTAGAAACCTTGAATGTCATAATAAGCCCTCATATTCCAATTATTATAACCCAGGTTGGAAAA
Organism: Papilionanthe hookeriana x Papilionanthe teres; assembly: GCA_022702705.1. Taxonomy (NCBI): domain Eukaryota; kingdom Viridiplantae; phylum Streptophyta; class Magnoliopsida; order Asparagales; family Orchidaceae; genus Papilionanthe; species Papilionanthe hookeriana x Papilionanthe teres. The sequence goes on along the minus strand of CM040428.1, from coordinate 61,975,052 downwards.
ACCATCCAAACTTTAACTGGAATACCAATAATCAGGGTGGTAGTAATCAACAATGAGGAACTACCAAGTAAACTCATTAAGAAACTGCAACAACCAAGGGAATAATAATTATAGACCAACCTATCCTCCAGGTTTTAATAATACTTCACAATTTATGGAGAATGAGTTATCTGTTAAAGAAGTAGTGTTACAAATAAGAAATCAATTACAAAGTCAAGGAGCTACAATCAGAAATATTGAGAATCAATTGGGACAAATTGCCAATTCATTAAGTAATAGATCCCAAGGAACGCTTCCCAGTAATACTGAAGTAAATCCAAGAGACAAAACTATAGTGCAAGCACAAGCTATTTAGTTGAGAAGTGGAAGAGAGTTGGAAGGTAGAGTTCAAAAAGAGACTGAAGTAGAGAAAGAAGAGATTAAAAAACCAAAAGAGGACGCTCCAAAAGGTTTGGAAAGACCTATTTCTCCACCTAAGGTTGATTTAAAAAAGCCACCACCTCCATTTCCTCAGAGACTTCAAAAACAAAAATTAGATAAGCAATTTTCAAAATTCTTGAAGATATTTAAGAAGCTTACAATTAATTTCTTGGACAACTACTGCTTCATCAAACCCAAGATCCTATGTGAGTTCGTTAGAGCAAGCAAAATATGCTATCAATTTGGTTTGCATTCTTTTGAATGTCGTTCATAATGCTTTGTACGTAGCATTTTGCACCCCCAACCACTAAGGCACGATCAACTACTTAATTTAGTTATCGGTCACCAAGTTTAGTTCAATTATCCACTTTGGTACGATCAGCCACTAAGGCCCAATCAACCAATCAATTTGGGTTTGATCGGCCACCAAGGCCCGATAAACCAATCAATTTGTGTTTGATTGACCACCGAGGTTTGATCGATTGATCAATTTGGTTTGATCGGCCACTGAGGCTCTATCGATCACTTTGGTTTGATTGTTCATCAAGGCCCTTATGACCGATCAATTTGGTTTGATTAGCCACCACGATTCGATCAACCAACCACTTTGGTTTGATCGGCCACTATGGCCCTATCAACCAATCACATTGGAACAGTAGACCATCACGACTGACCGACCAGCTTTGCTTGTAGTGCCTGATCGATTGTTTCTAATCGACCTAACAGCTCGAGTGGCTAACCTCATTTGCATGTTCCATTACTTGCACTTGTCTTCGCGTTACTTAATAAGTTCATGTTAATTGGTTGAGTTTGTTCCTGTATGTGCATAACAAAATTATTTGGAATGATGCTTAGAGTATTAAACTAATTGCATGAAAAATCAAACTTTGCTTTCGGCATATGCCTGCACTTGGTGTCTCCTCGAATACCAACACTTGTGATATCACTGCACATATGCCACCATATGTTTATGACTCAATGTTTGCATACCTTTGGTGAGTGGTGGCTAGCAATGCTAGCTCTCTAGTATGTAAGTCTCCTAAACGGAGAGCACACCAGCTCACATCTTACGACGTCACATTGGAATGCCATAAATCCTTCATGTTGTGTGCTCAATTTAGTTCACGATTGAAATTCACTGAACCCATGGAGTACACAATTTGTGTCCACGTAATTATGTTATTTTACATGATTGCATGTGCACTATCTGTGTGCCTTGATAGCAAATTAGGCTCGCTAGGTGAGTGACCCAGTATTGACTTGATGCTTTAACGAGCATTGTTTGCCGAGTAAATCTCGGTAAACAATGTGGGTTATCGCATCAAGATCAACACAATTATAATTGTGCTAAGGTTTTAAGGGATTTAACCTATGTCACCGTGCATGTATGGATTAACATAAAATAGTTTGTTGTATTCTAAAATTGTGCAATTAGAAAAACTAGACGATTGTGAGGACAACTCTTTTAAAACATATTTGGGTGACATACTTTAAATCCGTTAGATCTTTAAGATGGGGTCGGCATCGGTGACCCCATCGAAGTCATATGGTAGCCTTCACCCCTGCACTGTATACACATACATTTTGTGATTAGGATACTATTCAATAGATTGTGTGCTGTATCAGGAATAGGATACTTAGGTAGTCTTTTTGATGTCTTTACAATTGTTTTCTGCTGCTTTGTTCCTTACCAAGCATCTCTTGATTGCTGCTTTGTGTGTTGACAAGGTGCAGTATTGCACACTAGTCTATTAGGGGCAATTTTCTATGTAGAGATTCATGTCTAAAAATAAATAAAAAGAGAGGAACAAATAATTGCTTAGATACTAACACTTTTTGCAGGTGTCACTTATGCTCTCTATACGTCAGGCATTGATCACTATACGTTGTATGAATATAACATGTGCTAACCCTTTTGTGTAGATCAAGCCTTTTTTTAGACTTTCATATGTACTTTTAGAGTCCTTAGGGAGTCTATATCAGAAATAAAGGACATGCACAGGTTTCGAGAAGCACAACGCACTAGATTACATGCGGAGACTAGAAATGGCAGTTCGTGTCATCTACCTTAATTCCAAATTTCTTTTCATGTATAGAATTAGGACTGTGCATGTATACCCAGAGTTCATCCTCTTTTCCTATTTTTTTGACATGTTGTCGACCCAGCGACATTTGACCTTTTATTCTTTTCTTTGACTTGATTTACAATTGCGTAGAGTCCTATCATTATGTTTTTCTTGATTATGGTTTTTTGGAGCTAAAAAACCCAGAGCTAAATGAAATCTCGGCTCATTAAGGACCCAAAAATAATCTTTCAAAAATCCTAATAAAAAATAAAATCAAGATAAATTGACTAATCTAAGCATAAGATTTCTACATAAGTGGTTATCTAGTATGATTAAGGTGTTAGAGTTGTCCCAGGCCCGGATAGAAAACAAGTTCTTTGTGGGAGGATTTTCCGCTTGGTAGCTAGACTTCTCTTCTCTTTCCTTTCCAACAACATCTTTGTCATCTAATTGGAGAGTATAAGTCACACCTTTACCTATTCCACCTCTTAGAGAGTCATAGCAAATTAGAGGTTTCTTTCCTCTGGTCTTAGGGCTACTGAGATTCCCTTGAATGTAACAATTCATGGATTGCTGACAAAGGGTCCCTGGTCGGGTTGGGTCGACTACCTTCACGACTAGGTAGACATAGGGTATCCATAGCTAAGGATGACATAGCCATGGTATCCTGACCTGGCTACCTCTATCATTTTAAGGACTCCTCCCCTTTTTGATGACACCTCATTTGAGCCCTATCAATTCCCTTGAAAAGTCATTGATATCATCTCATGGGCCCTGCACGTCTAGGCGCTGCCACCCATAGTGGATACGGTGATTCACTCTCTACCCTATGGTTTGGTATAGGCTTCAAAAGCATTGAGATTATCCTGCTTGAGATGATTTAAATCCTTTGGTTTCTCAAATAACCAGATATCAAAAATAATTTCATCATGATCATTTTATTGAGACTTTTCTTGGGTATTCCCCAAGACATAATTAACTAATGGAATATGTTCCTTTGAGAGCTGCCCTTGACCCATAATAAGCACAAAAACTTGATTCTACATTAGAGTATTCTTGGGTTGTCAATCTTTTTTTGTATTATTTTTTGAACTTTTGGAGTTGTCAGCTTATTTTATCATTGTCTTATAATTCTCTTTAGTCATGAAGATGATTCAAATAGGAGAGGAACCAAAAATAAAGAAAATAGATGATGATAAAATATAGGCTAATGACTCCAAAAGTTCACAAAAAAAGAACAAAAATAGATTGGCTGCTCAGCCGAGGTTGAGCCTCTCTCTCAATATTATGGGTCTTGTTTACAAAATTAATGAGCCAGTTTCTTTTGTTATGTCACTTTTTGCACCATTTGAAACCTTTGGATTTTAATCTATATGTCAGTTGTTATGGTTAGCGGCTTGACACATTTCCGTCCCATTCACACCCTCAGAATGTTGGTTACTGCACTTCATACGTAATTGGTGTTGTTGAATAATTTGATTCTTATTTTCACTTTCTCCAAAAATATTATTTGTGTCTCTTTGATTGTAAAAGTTGACAGTCAAGGAATGATCATGATCGAGTCTTCCTAGGAGAACATTATTTCCTTCTCCCTAAGTTTATTCTGTGCAAAGAAAGCGACCATCACTTTTGGTTCCTTCGAAAACTCTGTTTGGATCACCTTAGATAATCCCACTCATCCTGAGGAGTTGGTCATGTGCCCTCCTCTAAAAAATGGGAGTCAATCAGATGGTACCCCTGTTATTGTACTAGCTCGTGTCGATACTACTCCTCCCTCAAGGAAGAGGCTAGTATCTAATGAAGATGTGCCGCAGTGCCCCCTAGTTTTATCAAGACTCTCGAGTTTCTCATTCGTACTTAATAGGATTTTCACTCCTACGGTGGGCACACTATTAAAGAGCGCTAGAGGCATCGCCAAGGTGCCAAGTTCTACTGGACCTGTTGTTGTCCCAACTCTTTTTGTTCTAGGTCCCTCCGAGGCTTCTCCTGCATTGACATTGGGTAAGAGAGCCCAAAGAGCCAGGAATATGTTCATGATCAGCAGCAAGTCCATTTAATTATTGAGGATCCAGCTATGGATGAAGTTTAAATCCCATTTGCTGAGAATCAATTTTCTGTTCTGTCCAGCTGTAGTGACCATGTCCCAGCTCGAAATTGCTTGGAGGCACTACCCTCCTTAGTCTTGGGTAATCTAAAGCTTGTAGTAGATATTTTTGCTGCTGCTACCAATCTTGAGTAGGAGGATCATAGGTGCTATCTCTTCTCTATGAGGGAAGGGGATTGTTACCGAGGAGAACATCCCATTCAGAGTTCTGAAACGTTCGTGCAAGCGAAGAAGAATTTTCTCTACTTCCTTCAGGGTCTTCGTGGTTGAAGATCGAGGTCTACCATCGGTCCACTACAAGGCTCAAATATTTACAATCCATTATGTAGGTGGTAGATTCAACTGAGGCGTCTTATGGGACACTTGATGCAGTGACCATTGTCATTGTATAGGATGTTGTACCAGTTGCTTCTAAGATAAATGTTGTAGTGGCTCCGCCTGCATATCTTTTAACCTATATTCAAAGCAATAAAAAGAAAAGATTTTTCCTTTTATTTAAGTAAAAACAAATGAATTTTCATATTCCAACCAAGGGAGGTCCAAGGGATACACCTGTTGATACTCACCTCTTCACTTTAAAAATAAATATGTAAGAACCCATTGATAGTCACCTCTTCATTTTAACAATAAATATGTAAAAAATATTATGTTCATCTTGTCTCAAATAGGAGGCAATGGGTCAGAAAGACCCTCATTAATATTCCTATCGTCGTGTCAACCTCAATTGAGTACGCCATTAAGGCAATCCTGGAAGGCACTTTATCTTTTGTTGATCTTGTCTTAGCATCAGCTCAATTAAATCTCGAGGCGGAGCCTGAGGAAGATCCTAAAGATGATTTTAATGAAAATCTCTCCAATATTCCAGAACATTTCCTTCAGGATGATCTTCTCGGTGAGGAATTACATGGTACTCTCACCCATGATCTCGATGAGCCGGATCATCATAAGTCCACTAGCTTTCAAGATGATGCTCTAGTTAATCATCAGGATAGGAATAAGGATGAGGTTATCTCCCTTTTCCAAGATTAAATTGCTCTTCTGACAGTCCAGATAGTGAGTTTAGTGGCCAATAAGGTTGGTTCTGACATAGACTTGCCTGTTATACAAGTTAAGGCACGTCCGGTTACATTTGTTGTGCCACCCTTTCTTGCATCTTCTTCTGATGTTGTTCTGCAGGAACATACTAATTTTGATTCTCATTTGCTGTCCTTAATGGATGTAAGGATTAGAGCAGTTTTGGCAGCCAAACAAGGCAAAAATACTGAAACGAAAGGTAGACCACATCCTGAGTCTTAAGAGTTCATTATGATTCCTTAAGCTTTTGTTCCTCCACGACTCAAAAATTCAACGGGGTTGGAAATCCTCAGCATCATGTTACTCAATTCCGAGCACTATAGCAATATCACTGGTAATGATGCATTACTACTTTACATTTTTTTCACTAGCTTGTCAAAGACTTACCAAATGGTCGGCAGCATGTCGCTCAATTTTGAGCACTTTGCTGCAACATTAGTGACAATGATGCATTGCTACTTCATCTTTTTTTGTCACTAGCTTGTCAGAGTTTGTGTTTGAATGGTACACCGACTTAGCTAATGACACCTTTAAAATATTCTTTGAGCTAGAGGATGCATTTATAAAGCTCTTCATTGGGGCGCACTACCAGGTTACCATAAGTGACTTCATGTTAGCTCAACAGAGGTCTGTCAAAACATTACTAGAATTTGTTATTCTTTGGCACAATTTGAGCATGCAGTGCAAACCTCAACTTCAAGTGTACCATGTGGTTGCTTTCCTCATGAGTAAAATCAAAGGCCCAATCTCAGTCTTGTTAAAGATGACTATTATCAAAACTTCCGAGACTTTGATAGAGGAAGTGGCTAGCATGTAGGGTACCGCAAGGGCCTTAACCTTCAAAAAAGATGGCAATAAAGCTAATGTCAAAAAACAATTTTTCAAAGAGGACAAAAGAGAGCATGACACTAATGAAATTTAATAGCAAGCTGAAAAAGCCTGTCATGTCTATAGATCCTGCTCGCCCGCCTCCTCAGAAGTGGAAAGCCTAAACACTTGAGCAAAAGAAATCCAAAATTTACACTTTTAAAAGGGATTGTGTGAAGAAAATCTTCAAGAGATTACTCCAACAAGGTATGGTGTTACCTTCAACTAAATTTTTTAACCCCTCTAATGATAATCCAAGCCTTAATCTTCTCTTCACCGTGTGGACTCTTGTGGATCAAAATTTAACAGCAGAACTCTACATCATCATCTCCATCTTCTATTCAACCATATATTGTGCATCTCTCCACTACAGTGAAAGTGTGGAACACCATCTCAAAGCGAATACAACTAACTTACAGATCACGCTTGATCTAGCTCAAAAACGAGCTTCACAGTATGTCTATTAATCAACCAATCCATTACTCAATACCTAGCAAAGGTTAAAATACTTTTTGATAACATTCTGGTAGGTGGAGGTCAATTGGATAAGGAAGATATCATTCTATACACACTTAATGGGCTGCTAAATACCAAGTAATCTTTCAAGTTAGCAATAAGAACTCAATTACGACCTATGGATTTAGATGACTTCACTTTCTGTTATTGATCCACTGAAAATTTGATAGATTTTTACTGTCCATTTCAGACCTATTTTTGATGATATTGCACTTTAAAGAAAGGTATTTTTCATGATTTCATGCAGGTACAATGATTTAGGTCTTTGGAGCAAAAGGAAGCGAAAAGGAGCAAAGTTGGAGCAAAATGGGGCAAAAGTGCATTTTACTGAACTAGAGCTGAAAGGCGCTATCATCAGCGCCGGACCGCGCCATTTTCCAGAGAGTTGGGACCAGATGGCAGAAAAATGCGTCGAACGACACCCTATCCTGCGCCGGGTCACACCCTATCTCGAATTCAAACTAGATTCAATGTATTTAGCCGGATTTTGGAGGGTTGCTTGAAGAAACTCTTGGGAAATTAGTTATGGCCAAATTTAAACTACTTTGGAGCCAAATTTAGAGAGGGTGAGAGAGTTTTAGATTGTAGAGAAAGTGAAGAGTGAGTGTCTTTTCATTTTGTTTAGGAAATCTAGGGTTTGTGTGTTATCTTCTAAGGAGTGTAGGAGAAGAGGGAAAGTGAGAGATTTCTTCTTCCTTACTTATCTAAAGAGAGAATTGTGTGTTCTTGTAAAGAAAGAAGAGGAGTCAAAGGAATTCCTTGAGATTCGCTTGGGGAAGAGTTTGAGATAAGTTGTCTTTTCTTTACTCTGTTTGTATAACATTGCTTTTATATATAAAATCCACGTTGTGTCATCTTTTCCTCATGAGTCTTGAGTAGATTTCTTTGTCTTCCTCCTTTTCATGTGATGTGTTGATGTTGTGATATGGAAATGATGTGTCGATTTATTACGGAAAATTTGTGATGACCTTTTCACTTCAAACTTCATTTACTTTTTGATCTGGCCAATTAAATTGTTAAAACTTGTTGGGAAACATATGTTCCGAAAGGATTATGAGTTCCAAAATAAAAGTGAATGTCACATTCAATGTCCATGAATGAGAGATGTTGTTCATGGGGATTGAGTGCAAATAAATAGAGAAATATACTTTGATGGGCGTAGAATTCCAGATTTCAGAGTGACGGGCTAAAATCTTCAATTTGGTCTTAATGTTTGGAAACTAAAGTGAGAGTTAGCCTTCAGGGGAAGGGAAGTAAGAGCTCTGGAGTGAGAGCCAGTATACTCCCAGCCTAACCATAGATTTGGACACTGAACTTAGGATTAATCAATGTTCTTTATGCGCTTGGAAAATGGTAAAGAATAAGAATGCTCCTATTTGGCACAATACATTTGCTTCACTGATCTATGTCACAAAAATCATCATATTATTATTGGAGAGGAGGAAGATTCTTTCTTACAACTGAACTTTGTTATAAATTTAGTCTTGTGCTAGTTTAACTTGCTAGAAGATTAGAACGTACTTTGGTAGAAATAGTAATTACAACTGTTGACTTTATTTTAAGAATTGAAATTACTTGCAATTTTGTTGTGATTCGATAAGTGATTTCTGTGCTACGTTATAAAATTAAAGCCTCACTGTGGGATTGATATCCATGACTCCACTAGAGCTCTGTATTACTTGAGCGATACGTATACTTGCGTTTAATTGTGTGACTCAATAAAAAATTAAATCAATATATATATATATAAATCTGAGTTCATAAATTTTGGCAAATAAAAAAGTCACACTAAGTTTTGGCGCCTTTGCTGGGGAGGAAAGGTAACTGCTAAAATTTAATTTTGTAGTATTTGAAATCTTATATTTGAATTACAAGTCATAATTGTGTGTGTTCGTTTATTTTTAGTGTGCTTATTGTGTTTGTATGCGTAGTATCGTATCTATAGGTTTAGTTTCTTACGATTCTGAATTAGAGTGTAATATTAGAAAAATTCAAAAACAACAAAAACAATATGAAAATCCTCACAAAATGGCGAACAACTTAAACAATCAAAACAAAAATATACCAAGACCTTTAAGAGATTATGTTAATCCAACAGCAGATGAAATTCACTTAACTATCCAAAACCCTGATGTTGCTGCTAATTCATTTGAGCTTAAACCTGCTATTATCTAAATGGTACAGAATAATAAATTTGGAGGAACACCTAATGAAGATCCTAACTTACATCTCGCTAGTTTTCTAGAACTGTGTGTGACCTTTAAATACGATGTAGTGTTGAATAATTATGTTAGGCTTAGAATTTTTCCTTTTTCATTAAGAGATAAGACAAAAGCGTGGTTAAATTCGTTAGCATCTAGATCTATCAGAACTTGGGGAAAGCTTTCATAAAAGTTTCTGTCAAAATATTTCCCTCCTTCAAAAACTGTTAAGCTGAGGAATGATATCACATATTTTAGTCATTTTGATGGAGAATCTATATATGAAGCTCGGGAAAGATTCAATGATGTTCTGAAAAAGTGTACACTTCATGCTTTACCAGACTGGTTAATAATTCAAAATTTTCATAATGGATTAGTGGGATCTTCGAAATCGATTATCAATGATGCTGATGGTGGATCATTAATGTCTAAATATTTTGATGAAGCATAATTGTTAATTGAAAATATAGTTACTAATAATTTTCAATGGCCCTTTAAGTGGATAAATCCTAAGAGTAGCCAATATTCATGATTCTGATGGGATAACTATGATAGTCTCTCAAATTGCTACACTTTCTAAGAAAATGGATCAATATGGAATGAATTATTCTCCCACTCCCAGTGTTAGAAGAAAATTCATCAGGACAGATGATAGACTCTCAAATACCTTATGAAACCTTGAATGTCATAAATAACAAAGTCAATAATCCTTATTCGAATTATTATAATCCTAGTTGGAGGAATCACCCAAACTTCAACTAGAATAACACCAATGCTGTCGTTAACCCACAATGGGGAAACAATTCTATGAATCCAGTTGGAAATTCGAACAATCAAGGAAATATCAATTATAGCATCCTGGTTTTAATAGTAACCATTAATTTAAGGAAAAGAAGTTGTCTACTGAAGAAATGATTCTGAATATGGGTAATCAAATATAAGCTCAAAATGTTGCAATGAAGAACATTGAGAATCAATTGGGACATATCTTTACTGCGCTTAATAATAGACCTTCTGGAAATCTTCCTAGCAATGTTGAGATCAACCCAAAAGATCAAAACAAGGAGCAAATTAAGACTATTCAATTAAGGAGTGGAAAAGAATTGGAACCAAGAGTTAAAAAAGAAGTCGAAGTTGAAAGAGAGGAAGTGAACATTGAGAAAGGTTTTAATAGGATATATCCAGACAAATATCCGCTTGAACCAATGAAGATAACTATTGAAAAACCACCTCCTCATTTTCCTCAAAGACTAAATAAATAGAATAGGGATAATAGATTTGTAAAGTTTTTGAAAATTCTTAAGAAATTAACGATTAATATTCCCTTTGTTGAAGCATTTGATCAGATGTCTGATTATGCAAAGTTTATGAAGGATATTCTTAAAAAGAAAAGAAAGTCCAAAGACCATGAGACTGTTGCACTTAGCGATGAGTGTAATGCAATTATTCAAAAGAAGCTTCTTGAAAAACTTAAAGACTCAAGTAGTTTTCACTAATTCGTATGCTATATGCGAGAAATTTTTTGAAAGAGCTTTATGTGATCTTGGAGCTAGTATTAATCTTATGCCTTTATCAACTTTCAAAAGATTAAGAATATGAGAAATTTCACCTACATCTATGACACTTCAGTTGGCTGATCATTCTATCACTTATCCTAAAAGAGTTGTGGAAGATGTATTAGTAAAGATGGATAAATTTATCTTTCCTGTGGACTTTATTGTATTAGATATGGTGGAAGATAAAGAAATTCCAATTATTTTGGGAAGACCATTCATTGCTATTGGGAGAGCTATGATCGATGTTCAAAAAGGAGAATTAACTATGACAGTTAATGACCAAGAGGTAACTTTCAATATTCTGAAATCTATGAAATACCCTTCAACTAAAAATGATGATGAGTGCTTTCGAATGGAAATATGAGATTATTTGAGAGAAGATCATTTTAAAGAAGTATTTGAAGAAAATTCAGAATGTGAGGATGAAAATGAAAGTAAAAGTGAAGATGATTTGGATGATATGAAGAATGAAAATTTAGAACTTGTTCAGGTAAGATTTGAAATATTGGATACTATGGAAAATGGAGATAAAAGTTTAATTTCATCTATCATTAAACCCCCTGAACTTGAACTGAAAATTCTCTCTAAACATGTGAATTATATGTTTTTAGGAGAATAATCTACTTTACCAGTCATTGAATCTTTGGATTTAAATGAATATCAAAAACAAAAAATATTGGACACCTTAAAAAGATACAAAAAGGTTTTTGGTTGGTCCATAGCTGATATTAAAGGAATCAGTCCATCGATCTGTATGCACAGAATTTTGTTGAATGAACAACATAAACCTAGAGTTGATCCACAAAGGAGACTGAACTCAATAATGAAAGAAGTGGTTAAGAAAGAGATTTTAAAATGGTTAGATGCTCGAATTATATATCATATTTCTGATAGTGTTTGGGTAAGCCCAATTCATTGTGTTCCTAAGAAAGGAGGAGTGATTGTTGATGTAAATGAACTAAATGAAATTATTCCGACAAGACAAGTCACTGGTGTCGGCATATTTTTAGGTTTGTGTGTTGTATTTTGAAAAGGGGTCGCCTACAGAAATTGTCGGCGAATTTTAGGTTTTAAATTTAATTTAGATATAGATATAAATTTAAAAAGAAGCATTTGATTTTTGAAAATAATTTTAAATTTGAAAATTTTAAGATATGAAATCAAACTGATCTCACATCCCAAATAGTTTATATAAACGAGCACTGCATCACAAACCGTGTATCTATCCCGAAGAATAGACACACCGCTTGATGATGGGGCTCGATTAAATAAACTAGAAGATTTGTGACATCCGTTTGGTCTGCGAACCAATTTTATAAGCCGACAAGTTCTCTTGTTTAATATAAAAGAACTAAACAGGGTTTATATTACCTGGGTTCTTAAAGTTCCCTATAAAAGCAAGCCCCTATAGTTAATTACATCTTAAATGACGGGAATCATTTAAGAAAACTCTCGATAATGATCAGTAGTTTTGCTCTCAAGAATTTCAAAGTTTAAGGTTTTCAAAGGATTGAATTGTGGAATTTCAAAAGGGATTAGCTCAAATTTGGAACAATTAATTTTAGGAGTCCAAAGGAAGAGAAGTAGGAGAAGCTGAGGATCCAAGAAGAATCTTGGCAACTTCCCAAACTATCCTATTGTTTGGCTTCAATTTGAGAGTTTATTTAATGTTGTAATCCTGCCAATTTTAGTTAATTAGGACTTATATTTATATGACATAATCATACAAATAGCCTCGAAGATGTGAGGGTTTATGTCATACCAAACGACTACCTTAGAATCCTAAAACCGGTTAGGGCTTAATTTACATAACATGATTATGCAAATGCCTAACGGAAAGTTGAGGATTTATGTTGCGCTAGGCAAACTACCTCGAAATCCTATGGCTTTGTTATTTAAAACTAGGAAAGGTTTTGCTGAAGTAGACGTGAGTTTTGCTGAAGAAGATGGTCGTGCTGCCCACCGTGCTCCGAGCTCCTTGTCGTTGTCGCAGAGGTTTAGTTTTAGAAAATGATAATCAAGAGATGAGAGAAGTGTTTTGGTTTAGAAAATCTTAAAGTCCAAATGCCTTTAATGTTTTAAATAAAACAAATCTTAAAGTTTGTTAAACAGAACCGATTAAGATCCCACGGTTCCGTCATCTCGGTACTATTATTTTCATCGGATTCACTTAGTCCAAATGAATTTGCTAAACTCAACTAAATGTGTTCCACACTTTCATTTAGACAGTAGGAAATTCCGTTAGCAACACGTGGGTTACATCATCTGAGGTATTTCCGATCATCCAACGAGACGTTTTAATTTAGTTGCAATTGTAGTTTTGTTGTTCTGTTTGTGATTAACTTTTGAGTTGTTTTATATTTTGAATGTTGTGGAAGTGAATTTTATCTTGTTGTGACTTTTAATTTAGTTTTGGGTTTCAGTTTTGTGGCTATCCTAAAGGTTTCAGTTTTCATGCAGGGTGTGAATCTTGTTTAACATGCAAGAAAAGTAAAGTGCAGTGCAGGTAAGTAAATAAATTGCAATATATGGAGGGTCTTCTCGTCATTTTCAAGCTGCACTTAAAACACATGTTAGAGCATTTATATATTTGCAAGATAATACCTAGGTAAAACTAAGGGAAGGTCCTGGTTGTCTACCAGAGTCCTAATCCTATAGCTAGTCAATCCCTATGACGTCTAGGCTCTTGTGTTTTGTTAAGGATGATTTTCTTCATCAAAGAACAATTAATTTCAGTTGTTCTTCTAAAACATCTCATCGTATTGAGAAAGTGCTTAGGACGAATCCTAAACATCTTTTCAATACTTCTGAGATTATTTTGAGTCCAAATGAATTTTATTGTATTGGTAAATTAATCATCCAAGAATTTAGTTAAGTTTTGTCTCTTGCTCAATGAACTTGGACATTTGATTATCCTATGAGTGAAATGACATTCACTTAATGCTTCATTTAAGAGTTATGATAATGAAAACCTTTAGGGGCAAATTAATTTGTTAAAGATTTTTAACAATTCTTGATTTAGGAAATTGATGATTTAAAGTGATTTGATTTAGTTATAAAATTTTAATTAATAATTTTAGGTTTGGAATAGTGTTCAAGTTGTTTTAATTCTATTAAATCTTTCTATTTTAATGATCTTAACATTTTAAATTAGTTTTAATGTTTTAAATTTTTTTAAGGTTTGTTTTTAAATTAATTTTACTGTTCTTAATTCAATTTAATTAAGTTATTTAAATTACTTAATATTTTAAAGTTTAATCTAATTAAGGGTTATTTTCCTTTTAATTACTTAATTATTAATTCCAATTATCATCTTCAGTTTAATTAAGAGTTAAATATTATCAAAGTAATTTATTTATGGATTTCAAATTAAAGAATTGGTATCTTCCTAAGTCACATCCCCAACCTTAGTAATCCAAATTTTGATTATTCTTCCAAAATTCAAATTGTTTAATTAATTAAAATTTACTTTAAATATTTTCAAGATAATTAATGGGTTTCTACCCCTTAATTCCCTAGGTTTCAATCATCTAAAAAAAATTAAGATCGGATATTTTACCCTCCCTTCTTGATTAGACCTAAATATTAATTAGGGTTAAAGTCTTTAATTACCTTTATGCCCCTTTAGGCTTATTTATTTCATAACTCATCAAATTAAGCTCAAATGAACTTAAAATTTTTATGTTACTTCACTCACATGTTAATTAATACATTAGAGGAGAAAATGTGGTTTTTCTGAATTTAATTTAATTTATATATTTATTTTTATGAAAAATATGGGGTTTTCAATAAAAATTTAACAACATGACCAAGGTGAGGTTTCTATCCTTAGGAAAATTATGAAATATTTCTACTAACCAGAGGACCCCTTGAACCAATTTTGGTGATTTTTTGAATCATATTTTATTTATTATAATTATTTTAAGTTTTAGGGTATTAATTAATTATAAAATAAATTTAAGGTTGAAAAATGGATTTTATATTTTTGATAAATCTCTCTGACCTCAAGGAGCTCAGAGAAACAAATTTTATATTTTTTTTATTTTTTTTTGATTTATTAGAATTAATTTAGTGAAAATGTAGGGAAATTGATTTTTTAATATTAAAAATTGCCTTAAGCCTTTAAAATCCAATATCTTAACCTAGAGACTTGAGAAAAATATTTAGTTTATTCCTAAGTGATTATGAGGCAAAATATGATATTTTTATGATTTTTAATATTTGTGTAATTTTTATTATTTTTTAATTATTAAAATATTAAAAATATGGTGAAAAATGAAAATTTTTGAAAAATTCAAATTTTAATTTTCTTAGACTCTTCTGATATCAGAGAAGTCCTAAAACCAATTTGATGAATTTTTGAAATATATTTTGGGTTTTATGAATTTTTAAAATTTAATAATGATCATATCACTTAAATAATTCATTTAGTGTAGCTAATCATTTTCAATTGATTTCAAATTTTTATGTGAGACTCCTCTGACTTTAAAGATCAGTGGAGAATTGTTTTCAAATAATTTTGATGTGTGATTAGTCCTAATTAATTAAAATTCAGTTTTGGGTGTTTAGACCAAATTGGGTTATTCTTAAGGAATTAAACCAAACCAAAATTTCCTAGGGTCCTCTGGTCATAAGATACCTCTCTAAATTTTCCTAGAATTTTCTAAGCAACATGCTAATTACTGGCAAAACAGACATATAAATTTGAAAAATTAATATCTTGCCACAAAGATGGCCTATGGCCTTGGAAAATTCAGGAAATGTTCCCAAGAACAGAGGCTACAAAAGCCCTATGGTCTCATGCCATGGTGAATTGTATAAATGCATGGAGAATTAAAATACTGAAATCAGTAAATAATTAATTAAGAATAAAATACTCATCAAAATAACAATTCTTTTTTCACATTGTTCTCCCCTGTTCACTGAGCAAGAGGGTATTTTTATTTTATTTTTGTTCTTTTTCTACACAAAGATATGGATTTTTGAAGTTCTGGGTATTTAAATAAATAGAAAATTCCCTATTTATCTACTTAACCCGGTGCCAGCCGCGTCGACCTCGAGCGACTTCGAAGCCCCACGCGCGCGCTCCTATTCGACGCCGCCGCCCGAGTCGGCAGCCACGCGTCCTGCGGTCTCGCTCCATCTCCTCATTCTGCTCGATCTGGATCGTCCATTCGATACACGCGCAATCCGACGGTTCCTGGTAATCGTCTACGACTGGTGTGTGTTAAGAGCCATCCACACTAAAACCCTAATATCTCCCTCATTTCTTAACCAATTTACATGAAATTTGATCCTATGTGTTCGTCTAAATGAGAGCTACAAATCCATACGGCTAACATGCATTGAAATTAACTCAAATGAAATGGAGAATCGCTGGAAGCTCTCGGGAAGGAGGAGTTCCATACCTTGGCTCTGAGAAGTGAAGCTTCAATCAGAGGGGCTTGGCACGTTCGTTGGAGCTGGAGTAGCCTAGGGATGAAGCATCTGGCCCTGATGAATTGTCTAGACCAGACTTCCACCAAGCCCGATTTCAAAGCATGGCCGATAGAAGAAATGGCTGGCTTGGAGAGGGGGCTTTTGCTGGGGAACTTCTTCTCTTATTCTGGTGAAGGTGTAGGGTCAATCAATTTGGGGACTGGCTCACTGTGGTAAAGTGTACAGTTTTTTAGCTCAAAATTGAACTCAGAAATTGAGCTCACAGAGGGGGTTTTAGGGCTGAATTTCAGTGGGGATCAAGTGCTTTATGTTTGGAGAATGGTCTGGAGTGATTTTGGCAGAGTTTTGGTAAGGTTTTGTTCAGCACCTCCTTTGGCCGAGAGGTGGTGGTGTTTAAATAGAGGTTGCTGGAGGGCTTCCCAGGGGCAATTGGAGGCTGGGATCAGCTGCTCGGGGGAGGAGAAGAACAACCATGGTGTCCATTTGGGTTGGGACAACTCAGCCAGTGGGTTTAAATTTTTTGACTCAAATGGGTGCTCTCGGCCTAG
This sequence comes from Papilionanthe hookeriana x Papilionanthe teres, assembly GCA_022702705.1. Classification (NCBI taxonomy): domain Eukaryota; kingdom Viridiplantae; phylum Streptophyta; class Magnoliopsida; order Asparagales; family Orchidaceae; genus Papilionanthe; species Papilionanthe hookeriana x Papilionanthe teres. The sequence continues at coordinate 61,958,261 of CM040428.1, read as the reverse complement.
TGTTTTCCGGCGGCTGTGGTGGCTGGCCGGCCAGGCATGGGTCACTCTCATGTTCAGGGGAGTCAGGGTTGGGGTTTGGTGCAAACAATTGGCTTTGGCCATGTGTAAAGGGCTTGATTCAAATGGAATGGGGGAAGTGGCTCTTTTGGGTTTAAATGGGTCAAGTCATGTTTTTGGGCTTGGTTCACCCTCCAAGGGGGACTTTGGGTGCTGTGGGGGTCAGGTGAGTCAGCTGGTTTTGAGTGGAGGAGTCCCCATCCAAGCTTATTTAGATTAATTTTGGGTTTAGGTGAAGCATGGGTAAGGTTAAAATGTTTAATCATAGGTTAGGAAAGATCTCCCCTCTCTTACCCTTAATGGCTTGGTGATGTTTAAAGTAGCTTCCATGGCTCTCATGTGGCTTGTGCATGGCTCAATGGCTCCATTTGGCTTAGGAGTGGCTTGGCTCACTTACATGGAAATGGATTTTGGGATTTTTGATGAGTTTAGGGGAAATTGGCATGAGGCTTGATTTGGATTTATTTGATGATTGATTTAGAACTTAGGGATGATATCAATTAAAGGTATGATGAGAAGAAATTGTCATGTGGGCTTTAGAGCCAATTTTGGGCTTTTTGAAATCATTTTGGATGGGCTTTTAAAATGGTTTAAGGAAGTGGGCTTTTAGATTTTGAAATAAATTGATGGATGAAAATTGGTGAGGGGTTGTGTCAAATAAATGTTGGGTTTAGTTTAAGGATGTGTCATGAGAACTTTAGAAGAGATTTGATGTCATTTAGAGTTGAAATGGGTTCAATTTGGGCTTTTTAGTAATGGGGTCAAAATGGGCCAAATTGGGCTGACTTGGACTAAGGTTGGGTTAATATTGAGTTTGATGTAAAATTAATGTTAGAAAATGTTTATGGGGGTGTGACAAAGATTTTTCAACTTTTTTTGGGCTTTGATTTTGGGATTTGGGCTCATTTGGGTTCATGATGGATTTAGGCCAAATTGGGGATTTTTGGTTTGGGTTAGGTTTGGGTGGAGTTTGGTTTCAAATTTGGGGCAAATCATGTTATTGTTTTGTTTGTGGGGATGTTAGGAATGTTTAGGAAAAGATTTGGGGTTAATTGGAGTTGAGTTGGGTTGGTTTGGGCTAAGTTTAGGTCATGGGCCAAAATTGGGCTTTAAGCTTCAAATTGAAATTGGATCCACATGTTGATGAAATTGGGTTTGGTTTTGGTCTAAATTTATATTAGGGATATTGAATTGAAGTTTAGAATTGAATTGGATAAAAATTGAGGTCAATTGGGTTGGTTTGGTGGGACATTGGGTCCATTTTAGGTTAAAAAAAGGGTAAATTGGGGGGTTTTGGTAAAAGTGGGCTAAATTGATAAAATTGGCCCATGGTTTAGTTGAACAAAATGAAATTGGGAATATTTGGGATTTTCCGAAATTTTCTGGGAATTTTCTGATTTTTTGGATTTTTTGGGTTAAAAGGGTATTTTGGGTATGTGGAGGGTAATGAGGGGGTATTTAGAAAATTTTGGTGTATTTGGTTATGGATGATCAATTTGAGTGGGGGGAATGTTTAGGATTTATTTTGAGGAATTTTGGGTAATTTAAGCAATTTTGCAAATTTTGGGCAATTTCAAGGGCATTTGGTAGGCTTTGTGGGTTTAGGGCCACGGGGGTCAAAAATTGAAATTTTGGGAAAATGAAGATTGATTAAGTGTGAGTGAAATGAAATCATTTTGGTTGAGCCATGAAGCCATGTTAAGCTCACAAAAGCCATGAGAGGACTAATCTTAGGCACTCAATATGTTGTTCCTAACCCTCTTAACCAGGGGCTTAGGGGTTAAGGTCCATCCATATGAGTTACCTACATGAGTCAGGGAGTCAAATTGGTTAAAGGTAGTTTTAGGGTTTGGAATGTGTGTGTGGGAGTGAGGTGTGTGCAAGTCATCCTTCACCAGACCAGGCCACCCAGGGTAATCCTAAGGCCAAAGAGTCCTATAGGAAACTCATCCTTTAAACTTCCACATTTGATTTTAACCCTCCAAGTGGCTTAGGGGTTTACAATTAAACTTGTGGGGTTTGAAGGGAGCCAAGAAGTGTTTGAATTTCTAAGTGATGGGTCCCATTTCTAGTCTTCTAAGATAATCAAGGAGAAGCCCTATGGCTAGATCCTAAGTACTAAGGAGAGAGAAGAGAAAAGACCTCATCAAAAATGAGGTCAACAACTGGTTGGCAAATATGTATTGATTATAGAAAATTAAACGCCGCCACCAGAAAAGATCACTTTCGTTTACCTTTTTTAGACCAAATGCTAGACAGACTTACTGGACAGAAGTATTATTGCTTTTTGGATGGATATACCAGTTATCACCAAATACCTATTGCTCCTGATGGTCAAGAGAAGACTACATTTACTAGCACTTATGGAACTTTTGCTTTTAGAAGAATGCCCTTTGGATTATGTAATGTGCCTGCAACATTTCAAAAATGTATGACGTCCATATTTAGCAAATTAATAGATGATGGAATAGAAGTGTTTATGCATGATTTCTCAGAATTTGGAGATTCATTTGATGCATGCTTATGCAACTTAGAAAAAGTTTTAGAGGTATGCGAAAGAATAAATTTAGTCCTAAACCGGGAAAAGTGTCAATTTATGGTTGCAGGAGGAATTGTGCTTGGGCATAAAATATCTGAATATGGCATGGAAGTGGATCCTGCGAAGAGTCAAATTATAGAAAAATTACCACCTCCAACAACTGTGAGAGGGGTAAGAAGCTTTTTGGGACATGTAGGATTCTACATGCGATATATTAAAGACTTTTCAAAACTCACTAAGCCTCTTTGCCAACTTTTGGAAAAAAGATAGGAAGTTTGATTTTAACAAGGAATGCTTAAAACTTTCGATCTATTAAAGGAAAAATTAATCGCTGCCTCTATAATAGTTTCACCTGACTGGGAGAAACCATTTGAATTAATGTGTGATGCTAACGATTACGCTATTGAAGTTATTTTAGGGCAAAGACACGACAAAATGTTTAAAGTTATATACAACGCTAGTAAGACTCTTAGTGATGTTCAAATTAATTACACCACTACATAAAGAGAGTTATTAGCTATTGTTTATGCCTTTGAAAAATTTAGATCTTACTTAATCGGAGCTAAATGTATAGTGCATACTGATCATTCTGCTATTAAACATTTAATGCAAAAGAAGGATGCAAAATCAAGACTGATTCGATGGATACTTTTAATGCAAGAATTTGATTTTGAGATCGTTAATAGAAAAGGGGTCGATAATCAAATAGCTAATCATTTATCTAGACTTAAACAACCTAATTTGGATGACTTTGAAAAGGAAATCATAGAAACTTTTCCTGATGAACAATTAAATAATATTATTGAAGGAAATTTACCGTGGTATGCTGATATTGTAAACTACATCATTAGTAATATTTTACCACCTGACTTAACAATGCAACAGTGGAAAAAATTTAAGCATGATGCTAAATTTTATTTTTGGGACGATCCTTAGTTGTATAAGCAATATAAAGATCTTATTATTAGAAGATGAGCACCTTATGAAGAAACTAAAAGAATTATTCGAGAATGTCATGATTCTGAATTTGGAGGACATTTCGAAATTGATAGAACTGCACATAAGATTTTGTAATATGAATTTTATTGGCCTACTATTTTCAGAGATGTTTATAGATTTATCAAAACTTGTGATCGATGTCAGAGAATAGGCAATATATCTAGAAGAAATGAAATGCCTCTTAATTTTACTTGGAAGCTGAAATTTTTTATGCTTGGGGGTTAGATTTTATGGGACCATTTATACCTTCATTTGGAAATATATATATACTGATTGTTGTTGATTATGTATCAAAATGGATTGAGGCAATAGCTTTACCTAGGTGTGATGCTAGAAGTGTTTCGAGGTTTTTAATGAAAAATATTTTCACAAGATAAGGAATGCCTAGAGGAATCATCACTGATGGAAGATCCCATTTTAAGAATAATCTAATTTAGAGATTGGTGGAAAAATATAATATTATGCATAGAATCTCTACAGCTTATCATCCCCAAACTAATGGTTTAGCATAGGTATCTAATCGTGAAATTAAACAAATTTTGGAGAAAGTCATTAATCCTGAGAAATTAGATTGGTCTGCTAGATTAGACACTGCTTTATAGGCATACAGAACTGCTTATAAAACTCTTATAGGAATGTCCCTTTACAGATTAATCTTTGGAAAGACTTGTCACTTCCCAGTTGAATTAGAATATAAAGCATATTAGGCGATAAAGAAATTGAATTTTGATCAGAAAGACGCTGGTGAGAAAAGACTGTTGCAATTGAATGAATTAGAAGAAATCAGAAATGAATCATATGATAATGATAGAATATACAATAAGAGAAGAAAAATATGGCATGATCGAAAGATTATTAAAAAGGAATTTGAACCAGGACAAAAAATTTTATTATACAGTACAAGATTGAAGTTATTTCCTGGGAAATTAAAATCTAGATGGACAGGACCTTTCACTATCATAAAAATCTATCAATTTGGGGTTGTGATTATCGAAGACCCTAAATCTGGAAGAATATTCAAAGTTAATGGACCAAGATTAAAACCATATTTTGAAGGCAATAGACCTAATTTTAAAGAGGTTTTAATGTTGGATCAACCTGAATAACTTAAAGTTATGTCGGGCTGATGATGTTAAACAAAGTGCTTTGTGGGAGGCAACCCACAGTTATTGAATGTTTGCTTGTTTTATATGTTATTTGTGTTTGTTTTTTACTTAATTAAGTCTTACCCTTCCTTAAATATCATTAACAACATTTAAGAAATGAATCGAATCGAAGTTTAGAAAGAATTTGGACAAAACAAAGTTTGACAAATTTTGAACTAGCGCCAAACGGCGCCCTATCCTGCGTCGGACCACGCCTCTATTCAAAAAACTGTTTCTCATCTTTAAATTCAAATTTTGGCAATTATAGGCAGCAATTCTTCTACTTGAAGTCTCAAAAACCTCCCCTAGATGCAGGAACTACCAAAGGAACGAAGAGGAAGATCCTAAATCTTGTCCAAATGGATTTCGACTCGATAGAAACTTCAAGGTTTCAAGTTTTCAACCGTAGAAAGTTCGTCAGCTTCGAAGCGTAACGTCTATTCAACAAGAATATCTCAAAGATGAGGTTGATTAAAGATCGTGGCTTTGTGAATCGAGGTACGAATTCTCCTACTACTAGAATTGATGAAATTATTGTTCAGAGACGTTGGGCAGTGTTATGTTATACTACTACCGTCGTAGTTGTCCCGATTGTGAAGGAGTTTTATGCAAATCTTCATGGAATCAACCAAAGATTAGTTTATGTGCGAGATATGTTTGTCACATTTACTCCTACAATAATTAATGATTTATACATGATTGAGGATGTGTCAATCTGCCACTATTTAAACTTTTGCCCCAACAAAGTACAATATGAATGATATATATAGATATCTGACAGATAAAGAGATGATTGGGAGATAAGAGATAATAGGTATGTAAGTTTTTCGACCACACTGTTAAATCCTACGTCGAAGCACTTACATTATTTTATATGTGCAAAATTGCTCCCAACTATGAAAATCAGTAAAGTAACTAAGGAGTGTGTTATTTTGAACTACTATATTCAAATGGAGATGACTATTGATGTTGGTTCGATAATTATTAAGTCTGTTTTGGGATTGATCGTTCATGGATCAAAGTATGAGCTTGGACATCCTTCCACCATATTTCTCCTCTGCAGTCAATCACAAGTGTCATGTGAGAATTAGGAAAGAGTACTTCTACCTTGGAAGCCTATAGACCCAACAGATGAATATATTAACCAGGCAGTTGGTGATATGAACGACATGAGTATCATTGAAGATCAACCATCTCAGAGGTCGACACCTATTCCTCCTTAATTTCCTGAACGTTCATAGATCATCTTGAAGAAAATTAAGAAATTAGAGAAGGAAGTTCAACACCTGATGAATGCAATCAACAATCTATCTGACTTCTTTGATCATCTGGATTGGAGAATGAAGGAGCACTTTGATTATTCTAGGTATCTTGAAGGAAGTTTGACACGATTGATGAAGAGAAAAGGTTGGATTGAGGAGGATTCTACTGAAGAATTCCCGTTTTGTCCCTTCTATAATCTATTTGTTCATGCTCAATCAATTGGAGATCTTAGAGTTGATGATAGTTCTGAGGAAGAATGAAGACTTGATTATTATATTTCTTGTTTGTGTATTTGAACTAATTGCTATGCTTTGATTTGCTTTGCTTTGCTTGGATGATATATTTGAACTTATTTTCTTGTTTAGTTTTCAGCGTTATTGTGTTGTGGTTGTAAGCGACAATGAATTTTAGAAGTTTATGGATTGACGATGTGTAGTGTTTAGTGTTATGTGTATGTGTTTGTAACTTGGATTTTATATACGAAAGTGATGTTTTGTGTTGTTTGTGTTAAGAAATATCATTTGTCATGGCTTTAGAATGTTATTCAATGCTTAATTAAACTAATAAGACGTCGGAGCGGCTTGAAAAGATCAAAATTGCAAAAGAAAGTAAGAAGCCTAATTTTTGAACTGGCTCTGAATGGCGATGTCACCAGCATCGGACCGCACCAAAAGACAGAAATTTTGGCCATAAGAGCAGAAAAATGTGCTGAACGGCACTATCACTAGCGCCGTACAGCGCTAAAATAGAAAAAAGGCCTGAACTCTAAATTTTTGCGATTTAACCCTGGGACCCGCCATTTTTTCCCAAGACACCGTCTTCTACCTCCAGCTAAGGCCGATTATCGCACCTAGGGCTCACTAGCATTTGGATTTAAAGCAATTTCGTGGCCGGAAAAGTTCGAATTTCATCTTCTCTCGGTAAGAGCTACACTTTAATATGATTTTTTTTTTATTTTGACCGTAGAAATCTCCTACATTAGGCAGATATGAAAACTTTAGGATTTTAGAGAAAATTCGGAGATTATCCATGGCATTGGAGTTCTTAGCTCTTTAAAATTACTTTGGAGTCCATTACATTGCAATTTTGAAATTGATTTGGATAAATTTGATATTTTTAGACAAATAGCTCCAAGAATGGCTTAGGGGCAGAGAAAGTTTGATTACGATGAAAGTAAAGTTGTGAATTTCAAGGCTTATTCCCGCTTTAGTACATTTCTGAACAATAAGAAATGTATTCAAGAAAAAGCCTTTGAAAATCCTGGAGGTGCGATTGAAGAACTGATTGTGAATCATCATTTGGAGATTTTCTGTTATTTTACTGTTGAAGCGATGCTGGGGATTGTGAGGGAGTTTTATGCTAATTTGTACTATTCTGAGAGTGAATATATCCTGGTTAGGGGACAAATGGTTGAATTTACATCCTCCAGAATCAATTCATTTTATCAATTGAGAGAACATTTCTTGGGTGAATACAAAAATTTTCCCGTTACAAATGAAGCATTGGATATGGTTATGATTTATTTGACTGACGGAAAAGGGGAATGGAAAATCAAACAGAGGCAAAAAGTTAATTTCCCTCTTTCTACTTTGAATCTTGTATCAAAAGCCTGACACTATTTCATTTCTACAAGACTTATGCCAGCCATCTAGGGGTGTAAACGAACCGAACACGAACGAACAGAGCTAGTGTTCGTGTTCGAAAAGTTCGAACACATCACTGTTCGTGTTTGGTTCGTTTGCTTATCGAACGAACACGAACTTCCGACGAACCGAACACGAACTTCCGACGAACCGAACGAGAACCGTTCGCGAACAACGAGCTTTTTGACGACTACTAGCTTTGATAGGATACTTCCTCAAAATGAAGCAAATTGATCAGGTATTCCGTACACAACAGGTAAGTCATACTTTCTCAAAATGAAGCAAACCGAATAAGGCGTTTAGGGTTTTGATTAGGGTTTTATTTTAATATATAGTATAGTATATTAATTATAATATTATAATATTTATATTAATATAATTAATACTATAATATTATTATTGTTATTAATAATTTATCTTATATTATAATTTATAGAAGTTTAATTATTTAAAATATGATAAATTTTTATAATTTATAATTATTTTTAAAATATAATAAATTTTTTATATATAATTATTTTAAATTATTTTATATTTCGAACAATAACGAACCGAACACGAACGAACACATCACTGTTCGTGTTTGGTTCGTTTAACAAATCGAACGAAAAAATTGTTCATGTTCGTCTCGTTTGCTTATCGAACGAATCGAACACGAACTTTTTGCGAACCAAACACGAACCGTTCGCGAACAACGAGCTTTTTTGACAGCCCTACAGCCATCACAGCGAGGTTACTGTAGAAAGAGCTGTTCTGTATTACTGTATTCAGAACATGAAGAATATCAATATTGGGGCTATTATTCACAAAATTATTTTGACGAGTTCAAAAGGAGAGACTACAGGTGGACTGGGACACCCCAGCCTGATTCATGCCTTATGCATTCAATCAGGTGTAGCAATTGAAGATACTGATGAGGTAGTCCATCCCCTAAAGCCCATTACTAAACTGAATCTGAAAACCTATGAAGCCCACAGAGGACAGAAATGGAGTAAGAAAGCTGATGAACCTTCTTCTAGTCATGAGAGACTGTTTACCTCTAGGGAGCTTACTCTGCATGATGTGATGGATCAATTAGAAAGGTTGAACACCAGAGTAGAGGGACTAGAAGCAAGGAATAAAATAAATGATGATTATCAAGTGTGGTGGTGAGAATATGAGATAGCTTATCATGACGCACAGATGAGATTTTTCAGGGGAGACACTAGTGATGTATTTCCTACTTACCCTGAGTATACTCCATACCAGCATGAAGAACCTGATGATGGTGGAGCTCCTGCAGATGATGATCGGTAATTTTAGTTTTATTTTTCATTGTACTTTGTATTTGTGATGTATATGTAATGTAACTGAAACTCTCTCTCTGATTTGTATATGTGATGTAATTTGTATTTGGTTATGCTTGTAGCAGACTTTATGTTGAATTGTGATGTATGTGATGTGATAGTAGAGTTTGTATGTGTTTGGTTTATTAGTTTAATCTGTGATAGTAACAGTTGGATGTTAATGTTGTGTGCATAGTTTAATGTTTTATGTTTTTAAACTTCTTCCCTTACAAATTTCTAACTCATATTTGTGTATAGAAATGCTCTTAATTATTTCAGGCCTACTTTTCTAATTTATGAAGGAAAACCTACTTAAACTCAAAGGTATGAAAAACACAATATATTAAGGTATGAGTTATATGTTTATATCTTTTCTTTCTTCCCATGTAAATTGTATTGAAATTCAAAAATTTAAGTTTGGGGGAGGTAAAAAATTAACTGTTAATTGTTCTCATTTAAAAGTATTCTCAAAATTATTAACATGATTTCCTGTGATAGAACTCAATTTCAGATAACTATATTTTGATTATATTTAAGTATTTGCTAAAATTGAATGAAAATATTTGGTAATTAAAAGTAATTTTGTAGGCTAAGATATTTGGTATAAGAGAATAGGACTATAGTAAACTATTCAAAGTAAAAAAACTGTATGTTTGGAATATAAAGAATCTTAAAACTTTATGTGATAGGAAAGGATTGACACTCTATGATGAATCAATATTAAGCTAAAGAAATGCTTATAAAGTAAAGGAATGTGGTAAGTTTCAAATTGAGGGTAAGAAGGGTGAAGTTCAAAATCATTAAAGGCTATCCAGATACAGTAATCCTCACTTGAAAGAAAAAAGTAAAAACCAAAAGAAAAGAAAAGAAAGAAAAAAAGAGAAAAAGAAAGAAAAGAAAGAAAAGTGATGAGAAGCTTGAGGAGATGCCTAATCAAAAATTGGTTTCACTTGGACCTACTTAAAGGGAAGAACTTAATTACTTTCCTGAACTTATATGTGTAGATTAGCATCTTTACTAGCAGTGTTCTCATAAACTTATTTTCATATAATCCTTTTAAATGTCTTAATAGAAAAATCTACAGTCAATTTTGAAATGAATAGAAGGCTAGAACTCTTAGACTTGATTACTGGATAGTATTACACCTGCAGAATTTACTTGAATTATTCAAAGATATTTCTGCAAATTTTACTATTGTACTTATCTAAATCAAAATTATGGTATTCTATAAAGAAAGTTTGTTGTAGTGGATCATTATTTTATGTATTAACTAAAATTACTTAAGGAAAAGTAATAGTTAAGTTTGGGGGATCTTGATCCACTGAAAATTTGATAGCTTTTTACTGTTCATTTCATACCTGTTTTTGATGATATTGCACTTTAAAGAAATGTGTTTTTCATGATTTCAAGCAGGTACAATGATTTTAGGCCTTTGGATCAAAAGGAAGCGAAAAGGAGCAAATTTGGAGCAAAATGGGGGCAAAAGTGCATTTTATTGAACTAGCGTTGAACGGTGTTGTCATCAACGCCGGACCGTGCCATTTTACAGAGAGTTGATACTAGAAGGCAGAAAAATGCGCCGAACGACGCCCTATCCTGCGCCGGACCGCTCCCTATCCGGAATTCAAACTAGATTCAATGCATTTGGCCGGATTTTGGAGGGTTGCTTGAAGAAACTCTTGGGAAACTAGTTATGGCCGAATTTAAACTACTTTGGAGCTAAATCTAGAGGGGGGAGAGAGTTTTAAAGTGTAGAGAGAGTGAAGAGTGAGTGTCTATTCATTTTGTTTAGGAAATCTAGGGTTTGTGTGTTCTCTTCTAAGGAGTGTAGGAGAAGAGGGAAAGTGAAAGATTTCTTCTTCCTTACTTATCTAAAGAGAAAATTGTGTGTTCTTGTGAAGAAAGAAGAGGAGTCAAAGGAATTCTTTGAGATTCACTTGGGGAAGAGTTTGAGATAAGTTGTATTTTCTTTACTCTGTTTGTATTACGTTATTTTTATATATATAATCCATGTTGTGTCATCTTTTCCTCATGAGTCTTGAGTAGATTTTTGTCTTCCTCCTTTTTAAGTGATGTGTTGATGTTGTAATATGGAAATGATGTGCCGATTTATTATGGAAAATTTGTGATGACCTTTTCACTTCGAACTTCATTTACTTTTTGATCTGGCCAATTAAATTGTTAAAACTTATTGGGAAACATATATTCCGAAAGGATTATAAGTTCCACAACAAAAGTGAATGTCACATTCAATGTCTATGAATGAGAGATGTAGTTCATGGGGGTTGAGTGAAAATAAATAGGGAAATATACTTTGATAGGCGTAGAATTGGAGATTTCAGAGTGACAGGCTGAAATCCTCAATTTGGTCCTAATGTTTGGAAACTAAAGCGAGAGTTAGCCTTCAAGGGAAGATAAATGGGAGCTCTGGAGTGAGAGCCAGTATCCTCCCAGTCTAACCACGGATTTGGGGACTGAACTTAGGATTAGTCAATGTTCTTTATACTCTTAGAAAAGGGTAAAGAATAGGAATGCTCATATTTGACACAATACATTTGCATCACTGATCTATGTCACAAAAATCATCATTTTATTATTGGAGAGGATGAAGATTCTTTCTTACAACTGAACTTTGTTATAAATTTAGTATTGTGTTAGTTTAACTTGCTAGAAGATTAGAAAGTACTTTGGTAGAAATATTAACTACAACTGTTATCTTTATTTTAAGAATTAAAATTATTTACAATTGTGTTGCGATTCGAGAAGTGATTTTTGTGCTACGTTATAAAATTAAAGCCTTCCTGTGGGATCGATATCCAGGACTCCACTAGAGCCCTGTATTACTTGAGTGATACGTATACTTGCTTTTAATTATATGACTCAATAGAAAACTATATATATATATATATATATATATATATATATATATATATATATATATATATTTGAATTCATAAATTTTGGCAAATCAAAAAGTCGCACCAGTTATGCAGTAAAAAAGTGAATCAAGCAACTGAAACACTAAAGATAGATAAAGCTCCCAACCCCCAAGTAGCACTTGCAGCAACTAGAGGATGCAATCAAAATTTCTATTGTGGTCGAGGAAGAACCTCTTACCCATCCAACTCCCACACACGAGGTGGAAGCTCCCAATCTGCCCCTTTAGTAACTTGCCAAATCTGCTATAAGCAAGGTCATTCAACTGCAATGTGCTGGCTCAACAAAATCTGGACTATACTCAATTAAATCAGATCCTACAAGCTTCACTTGGGTTCTCGACTCGGGTGCAACGGCTCACATTACCTCGAATGCTAACCGCCTTCAAGCCTCCACACCTGCCACTAGTGTCAAACACATTTTAGTAAGCAATGGTCAATCAGTTCCGATTCAAGCTGTCGGTGATGACATTTTCCTGACACCATAACGTAGGCTTACTTGCTTCCATTTGGCACAGCCCCTTTCTTTCTCATAATACTCTATCAATGCATAAATTAACCGCTATTAATAATCTCTATTCTTTTATATTCCGCCGGTTTCCGTTTGATTGCCCACAGACAAATCGCCAGATTCTTCGAGGTTGCAATTCGAGAGGATTGTACCCAATCCCTACCACGGCTCTTCTCCACCTTCGACAACAACCCATAAAGCCTTCACCACATCCATCCAAGCGTCCACCACATGGCACAAGCATCTTGGTCATCCTCACTTGGATATACATCAACGCATCTCCAAGTCCAACCCCTCTCTTAATATCCCAACCAAGCTATCAATATGAGAAAGTTGTAACTGCAACAAAAGTCAAATTACCAATTAATCTATCTTCTTCATATGTATATTTATCTTTTCAGTTGATCCATTCTGATGTATGCGGTCCATCATCAATTTTATCTAATCAAGGGTATCGTTGCTTTGTTGTATTTTATTGTTGATCACTCAAAATTTTATTCGTTATTTCTGATGCGACATAAATCCGAGCAAAAACTGAACACTCAACATATCTAAAGACTTAATTTACTCCATGAATTACAGCACAGTCCTGAACCTTCCTCGTATACTTCAGCAATTAAGTTTCCACATTGGTGTAAGGCCATGACAGAAGAATTACATGCTCTTCACACTCAAGCTACATGGAAATTGGTTCCCCCGCCTCCAAACCAGACTATTCTTACCTGTTGTTGGACTTACGCCACCAAATACAAATCCAATGGAACGATTGCTCGCTACAAACCCCGCATGGTTGCACAAGGCTATAAACAAGAATTTGGTATTAATTATTATGAGACCTTTAGCCTAGTTGCTAAGATGGCAACACTTCGCACCATATTTTTACTATGGAATTCAACAACAATTGACCTCTATTCCAACTTGATGTCGAGAACACCTTTCTACATGGACATCTTCAAGACACTGTGTATATGCAACAGGCTGTTCGCTTCAAAGACCCTCAGTTTCCCGATCATGTATGTCTCCTCAAGAAGCACTATACGGCTTGAAGCAATCACCCTGGGAATGGTTTACCACTCTCTCTACTTTCTTTATATAAAGTGGATTCCACATCAGCAAATATGACCTCTCCCTACTGCTTTATTCAACACCCATAGAACCTATCTTCATCCGCCTTTATGCTGATGACATGATTATCACTAGCAACATTATGGCTGTCATGACCTCTCTTACCCATCATCTCACTACTAGCTTCCAAATAAAATCATCTAGGTGAAGTCTCCAAGTTTCTCAGCATCAAGGTGGTGCACTCCAATGATTGCATGATGCTACATCAACATTAATATTTATTGAAGATCCTCCAAGATACCTCCATGCTTAATTCCAACCGAGTCTCCACTCCGCAACCATCTAAGAGGTATGATAACTCTATCTTTGATGAACCCCTCGCTAACCCCACTGAATATAGTCAAATTACAAGCGCCCTTCAGTACTCGACAATTAATAGATCGGACATTGTGTTTACCGTCAATTTTCTATTCCAACGTATGCATCAACCGACATTATATCACAATCAACTTCTCAAACGTCCCCTCTGGTACTTAAGGGCCACAATGGATTCTGGTCTTCAAATCTATTGCGCTCCACCCATCCTTCAAACATACTCCGATGCCAATTGGGCCAACGTCTAAAAGAGACCAGTAACTGGTTTCTACACATTTTTGGGTAATACACCTATCTCATGGATTGTCAAGAAACAAACAACTTTTTACCCACTTGTTAACTAGAGCCGAATATCAGGCATTAGCAATCGCTGTAGTTGTTATTATATGGCTCAAAAGTCTATTGAATGAATTGGGAGTTGCACGAAAGTCCCCATCCAATCTATTCTACGATGTCACTGCAATGGCCATTGCAAGCAGTCTGATATTCTCTGCATGCACAAAATTTATCGAGATCGATTATCACTTCATTCACAAACTTCTTCAGACCAGCACTCCAACTTCATTACATTCATACACAAGATCAACCGACAGACATCTTCACCAAGCCCCTGCACAAGCAACGGCTCAATCCCCTCAAGTCTAATCTTCAAGTCATTGGCAAGACTCCTCAGCTTAAAAGGGGCTCTTAACCATCATCACCTATTGATAATGGAGCAGAGGACTACCCCACCACTCACCTTGCAAGAAGAATATTTAGAATCCTAACCAACTCCAGGCGACAACAAAATATTTTATGTATTCTAGAATCATCTTCTCCTCTATATATATAGAGGATGAATAGCATGTATGCTTTAGTTGATGAAATTAAGAATAGACAATACTCAGAGCTCAGGTATGATGAATCTTCTGCATTGGGTTTGATACTTCTACATTCAGTTGCTCTCTGTACTTCTCTGTTTATTAATAAACATTAAAAAAAATAAGTGCCTTTCAAACAATTTGCCTAATTATAATATTAAAAAAAAAATTACAGATTCTTAGTCTAACAAAGCAAACAAAATAAATCTCACCAGAAAAAGGGTGTTAAAACATTTTAAACTAAATTTGATTAAAACAAAATGAAGCTCGGCTGCTCCCCCTCGTGCTTCGTTAGTGTTCTAATCAATAATACAAGCTTGCTCGCCTATATAAAAAAATTGAAGTCGTCTAAAATAGACCCATAATATAACAAGATGAAAAATTTATTTACCCGATGACAATTTTAATAAAAGGTTATGTACAGTAAGTAATGAAAATGAATAAAATATGCCAACAGTAGCAACTTGAACTGAAAAACAGGCACAGAAGACCAACAATGCTTCTCTTCCCCTAAAGGTCTGAAAGCAATGACTCCATTGCTAAGCAGAAATCTGGGGAGGATAGGAAAAAACGCCATAGCAGGTATCAAGTTCAAGCTGCTCTAGGATTTTGGGAACGGCAGATAAATATGAGGAATGACCATCAATTATTTCAGTAACATCAACCTGATATAACAAGCAATGCGAATCAATCAGCTAGAATATTGAGAAATATTGCATATAATACAACAAAGTATATAATGATATAAGAATTTTGAGATTACATTCTCAATTCCAGGAACAACAACTGCCTGAATACCAGCCAAACCTTGGGTGATCAGACTGCACAATAGAAAATGGGAATCATCAATGCATAAGAATTTTTCATTTTGGTGAAAAGTGTTGTGTAGTTGTAATTAAATTGAAGAGTACCTAGCACGAAAAGTCACTCCAAGGATCCAGTCATTTGTGGAATATACATTTATGAATCTCCCAGCAACCATCTGAAAAATAATAGTGAAAATAAATCTAGCAATCTGCAAAAGTGAAGCACTTGTTTCCTACATCATAGTTCTAAGGTCAAACTTTGGTGCAGTCATAAAGGAAGGCTTAGACAAGATTACCATATAAACACTAGTTTAATTCTAATTGAAAGAGGAATAAAAATTATAAGTTACTAGGCTTCACCGATAGCAACAAAATAATATACTATGCTTGATTTAAGCAAATGAAAAGAGATTTGCAGCACTCATTGTACCATACAAAAACCAATGCAATACATTTATCAGTTGTATTTTTTTTTCCTCTGTGAGTTGTAAAGATAACTGGACGTCAATTTTTTTTTTCTGATATTTTAAATTGGGAGTGAATTTAAACAAATTCACCAATTAAATACCTTATGAAAGAACTTAATGTTGCTCTAAATCACAATTTAAGGAAGCGCTTGGACGTTATTATCACGAGGAAAGTGGTTAGAACATTTGGTCTTTCAGGTAACTGAAGAGGCAAAGATTTCAAACTATGCTATCAAAACAAAATTTGAAGGAGCTTCAATGTCATCAATTTGAAAGTAATAATGAATAACGTTTGGGCAGGCAGCCCTAATTCAGGTTCGAACACTTATAATTTGGCTCAGTTCAAGTTTTAGTCAATCCAAAAATGATTGATCTTGGGTGAAGTTTTGAGTTTATTTAAGACCATTCAGTTATGCTAAAAAACGCTATTTTCTATATTTCAATCTGCAAGTATCAAGTAGATTGATGAAAAAAAAAAGGTCCAAAATACCAATGTAGAAAGCTTCCTTCCACTAATTTTCATCTAAGGAATTTGATAGTGGGATAAAATTGATTCAAATTTGATATGTTGAGCAATTTGGAATGGGTGAAAAATTTTATAAGTAAAATGGACATATCTAAGAGAACTTCGGACCCTTTAGATTATGTGCTCTATCAAAATCTACTTAGTTGTATAATAGAAATTCTCCCCCTGTAAATGTATATATAAATAAACATTGAGCTAAATTTTAGTTGAATTGAACTAATTTTGAGCAAGCATGCCTTGAGTTGAAGTAAATCAATTTTAATTTTACGTTGACTAATAAGTTTCAAGCTTCAACCACTATTATCTTCTCATGGATATCATACAAAGTGATTTGAGCATACCGTCCATCAAATTATTTACATATTATGTTGTAAATATACTGTTATTTCCACGTATGCTAGAGTATATGAGTTGAGGACCAAGATGAATACGTAAACCAAAAACCTAGTGATACCTTTCTAGCAGCAGCCCATTCTTCATCATTAAGCTTGATCGGCGCCCCAAGAAGAACGACTCTTTCTACAAGTCCTTCTGATCCATACAATATAGTTTTTTTTTCTTTTTTCGTTGTTGCAAATTGAAAACAGTTTAAATGATTGAGATTAAGAAATCTAAAATATTACCATTTTCTCCAGATTCAGCAAGATGTTGTAAGCACTTAAATATAACCCTTGCTCCTAAAGAAAAACCAATGAGCGTCACCGGCCTATTTCCTTGTAGTCCCTTCATCAAAGTCTCGGCAAGAAGCTTTCCTGCCTTGTCTGATCTGGGAAAAGCAGTCAAAATCAGCATTAATCAAGGACTGTTTATGCGAAAATTTCCTTAAAGGATGAACCCACAAACTCCATTCCCCAAGAGAAAAGGCATAAACATTGCCAAGCTGCGGTATACAACATTATAGAAAAGGGGATGTCTAACATGTGTCCGTGAGCGTGCGCAGGTACAGTATTGCCAAATACCGCTCACAAATAAAAATGTCAACGTAACAGAGTGGACCAGCGTGTCTTCATATTAAAAAAAAAAAAAAATTAAAGCCAAAGGTGAACTATAATCTTAAAGGAGCTGTAATAGAACCTATCAATAGCAATGGTCCATTTGCTGTCTATGAAATCGGTCACTGAAAGTAATGCAGCAGGCCATGCCAAGGCAATAACAAGTGAATTAAGAACTGTCAACATGGCACCCTGCTTCATCAGCTGCCTCGTCAATGCTGCGTAAAAAGACACGAAAATAGTATTGCAATGATGCAATTATAAGTAACGAAACGGAACATTTAAAGTAAATATGTCTGGCAGTATACTTGAAGTAAGCCAATCCTGAATGGCAGTGCTGACAGCAATCAAATTCTTGGACTCCCATTGAAGAGCATACCTGTTGACATCAATGTAGCGAGATTGGAATCAAACTTAACAACATAGCATCTGAAGCAGAACCAACTAGCATACCGTATATGGAATATGAATATTATAAGGAAGATTTACATACATAGCACTTAATTCATATGCATTTGGGCTCCCGCGATCCAGCAGGACCTAACAGGCAAGTTCCTAACCAGTTCGCGATTTCTACAACCACCTTGCCGTTTTTATTTATTTCTAATTTCTTTATTTTCTGTCATAATTCAATTATTTTTCTATTACTTTATTTTTAATTAAGGCTATTTCTATTAAACGTCTATTTATGTGTTGTTGGGTTGTTTTGAGACTTTAGTTTTGTTGATTTTATGATGTTAGGAGACTTCTTGACGCGGGACGTCCCAGCTTCCCCTTCCCGCTACTGAAGAGGGAACTCCGCATCCCGTTGCGGCTGAACCAACCAGCTGTTAGGCCGACTGGACCGACCTGTACAGGGGTCGGTTGGACCGGTCCCAGCTTCCGCTCATTAGAGAGTGATTCATCCCCTGAGCCCGTCCCAATCCTGCCCCTGCTTCTCTCCTCTTTCTATTTTGAGGCCTTAGAATTGCCGCTCCCACCCTAGCTTCCCTCTTCCTATTCGAGCCTTGCTATGAGGGAACTCCTTCCAATTTTATCTATGTCCTCTGAATATGTATGTTGGCTACCCTAGGTTTCGAAAGTTTTGGTGTAGTCTTCTTTTAGATTTCCTGTGTGGAGTCTTCTTCCCCCTTGAGAGTTGTATCTGATGGTTAGGGTGGTGTTCCAGTTGTATCCCTCTCCCCATTGGTGATTGTATCTTCCTTGTTCTTGTTTCTAGTTATCTGCCTTGCTATCCAGCACCTTTCCGCCAACCCCAAACCACCCACATCTTTGTTACATCACTGTCAATCCACCCATCCTTGTCGTCGCCGCCTTGAGACAGCTAAATTTGTTGCTCCTGCAGTTTCTGCCCTAATTTTTAGTTGAAACTGCACAGGACAGCCAACCTTCTAGTTGTTCCTGCAGTTTTCTCACCTACCCTTCATTACCGCTACCCCTGCTAGTCATCCCGATCCACCTAGCAACCTCCACCGCCCTTGGGATGCACTCTCGATATGTTTGTTATGTCAATTTATGTGTTGGTGATGTTATTTTCAGTTTGTGTGTGGTGAACCCTATTTCCCTAGTAATAAAAGTTGTGGTGGTTTTGGTCTTGTTTTCTCCGGTATCAATCCTCTGATTTATGTTCATCGGAGTGTAGTATCCTCTTTCTATTGCAAATGTTATGTTTCTAGCTTGCCTAAGAACAGGTGATGGATCCCCTCAATGTCCATACCTTGCCCATTCGCGGTTGAACTCAGTTTTCAGCCAAGACGGTAGTTGAACAACGCTACACGCTTCCAAACGCCATCGAAATCGCCTATTATCTTCCCCTTACCATTCCACAACCACATCACTGCTAAATCAGCTTCCTGAATACCTTCTAGGAGACTTAGATATCATCTGGTATCACCCAACAAACCCTCAATGTTTAGGCATTTGTCTTTTCTGCTGCAATCTAAAATTCCCAAAATAAATAAATAATAAAAAAATTCCACCAAACCCTAACCATTCCTACCGCAATTCCCAACCCTAACCCTAAATTTTCAAAATCCGACATTCCTACTTCCAAAAAAAATCCACCCCAACACCTAACACCAAAATCATAAACCCCCGACCAACATTTGATTTCCAATCCCACGTCTACCAAAAAACTTGATAGTGAGAAAAAAAAAACAAAAACCACAATGTCACATAGGAGAAATCTGCAAAGAGATGTCCAAGAACTTACCATGAAAGACATACAACAGAACATCCTTCAAATATAATAGAGACTTATCACCTTTTAAAGAAGACAAACTGGTGAGGTCACCAATGGCCAAAACAATGACTCGTCAGATCGAGAGGAGAAAGTGAATCTCTTCCATAAAATAGTTTCCAATAGCGAAGAAATACTACCTCAACGATTTGGCATGTACTATCAGAGTTATCGAATTTCAAAGATTTCGTGGATTAAAATGAATTTATCAAGTGGCTTCAAACAACAGAGTGAAATTTTGAGTACAAGGAAATTTCTCTAGACAAGAGGGTTAAATTGACAGCCTTCAAGCTAAAAAAAAAAAATGCTTGTGGTGGGGGTGTATTCAACAGTAAGAAGGGAGGAGTAAAATCACCACATGGTTCAAGTTGAAAAGTGAGATGCAGCAAAAATACTTCCCCCACATTACCGACATGATATGTTCATAACACTCTGCAACCTGCGCCACAGAGACACTTTTATGTAGTACACATCTATCTTTGATCAATTTATACTAAAACATGAATTGGTAGAGCCAAAGGAGCACACAATAGTGAGGTGTCTTGGAGGTTTGATGTCGTCTATTAGTAATGTGGTGAATTTGCAGCCATATCGATCTTTACTAGAGATATGAACCAAGATTTGACAATGAAGAAACAGCAACATCACCAGGTGATTGCCACGTCTTACAAGCAAAGTTTGACGCTAAGATCACGCAGCAATTGTACACAAGAAGTCAATCCAAACTGGAGAAAATATGGAGCCTACTAGCACTCCCAAATCCATCCTAGCCAGGTAGTGCTTCAAGTGTCAATGGTTTGGGCACACTATATTAGATTGCCCAAATAAAAGAATGATATCTATCACCAAGCAAAGTATCGTAGAGAAGGCATAAAATGAAAACCCAAGGGAAGAGAATGGAGAAGAGTTCAGTGACACGGGGATTTGGGGTTCTGGTTGGCGCAAGCTAATGAAAGGTCTACCCTTCCTGCTAGACGGGACCATCCAGGAACACTTCTATACCACTTCATCTCCTACTCTAATTTCTCCCCAATCTTCCCTTCCTGCTTCGGCTGCATTTCAAATTCCTTTCTCTTTCCACCCTCCTTTAATCATTGCCTATTTTCTTACTTACCTAGTCTATCCTATACTTCCATCTTATTTATAATTGTTGTGTTGAATGCTAACCATTTTTTGGTCTATCTCTGATTTCAGGCGTGCTACTAAGGTGTTCCCTCTCCGAGAGCTGTTTCAAACGGCAATGGAGTTTCGGCTTTACCTCGCCCAAGCTGGAGTTTATCTCCGGTGAGTCCCTTCACCCATTCAGCTGTTGCACACCTCACAGTGTGATCCCGGGTGAGCCGACCTCTCCTGCTCTTCTGAAGGCAGCAGGTCCTGGCGGCGCCCCTCCTCTGAACAGGCATGCCTCTAATCCCATCCCCTGCTCGTCCCAACCGCTTGCAGGTCCCGACAACACTCCTCTTCTTCATAGATTAGTAGTGCAACTCCTTCCCTGCTAGTCCCGTTCAACTGTAAGTTTAGTCGCCCCATGCCAGTGGTCTTTGTCCCTCTTCATTGGGCACCACCCGCTGGCCGACGCCGCTTTCCCCTTCCGCCGACCACCCCTACATCCTTCAACAGATCACCACACTTCGAGCACCTTCCCGCAGCTTCCATGTTCCTGCCATGACGCTTCCAACCTATAAACTGCTTCTAGATCCTGTCCAACAGCCACTGAGAATCAGTTCTACGCCTACAACTGACCTGTCAATTTTCAACATCACTCCCACATTTCCTTCCACTCCCTAGATCTACTGCACCCTGCTCGAGAAGGCCGCTTCTATCTTTTGTTAATTTGTTTATTTATTGTTGCACCCATCTTGTTGTTTATTTTTTATGTGTTGTGTTGTTTTATGTGTGGAGTCGTCCTTGTAATTATTAAATACAACAATAACACGTGTCATTTAAGTCGTGGTTTGGGAAAACTCCGGTTCAACCAGCTTGCAGCCAATGAGAGAAAGATGCTAGTGATTAGCATTTTCAGATATACAATCCATCTCCTAGGTTGCTCATGTTGAGGAAAGTCTAATATGCCAGAGATGATAAAGTTTTGAGCAATTTCTGGAATGTTATATGGAGTAATCTATTACAATTTAATTCAACAATGTCGTCCAAGACAGATAATCTGATATTAGTGAGATCCTACCACGAAAATATCGACAGGTGTTTTATAGGAAGGAACATCCGAAAGTGAGATCAAGGTCCTTCCAAAAAAGAAGAAGCCTCTCCTCATTGGCGGGGAATGGTGCGGGAGCGAGGAACAAGTGGTAAGATTGCGAAGCCCGCAATCTTAATCCAAGGATTTCTACAATACCACTGAAATTGGTTTCCCATGATCCAGGTCCTTCCAAGAAAAGAAGAATAGGACTTTCCTAGTCAAGGGGAATGATGGGAGCGAGCAACAAGTCGCAAGATCGCGAAACCAACAATCCTGATCGCAGGATTTCTGAGAAACAGATGAAATGGGTTCACACATCTGGGAGGTCTGAATGGAAAACTTCCCATCCGGTTCGTGATTTCTACAACAACCTTTGTCGTTTTTATTTGTTTTCTCTTTTATTATTTCCTATTACTTTATTTTCCTATTTCGTTATTTCTAATTAGAGTTATTTATATTAGGAGTTTATTTATGTGTTGTTGGGACATTTTAAGACTTTAGTTTTGTTAATTTTATTAAGTTGAGAGACTTTTTCTTTGATTTATGATTTTCGGAGTATTGTATCCTCTTCCTATTGGTGTGTCTGTAGCTTGCCCAGAAACAATGGTGGATCCCCTTGATGTCTGTAACTTGCTGATTCGTCGTTGGATTGTTATTTTTGGCCCGGACAGCCGCCGAACAATGCTCATCCCCTTATTATCTTACCCTTGTCATTCCACAATCACATCCCTGCTAAATCATCTTCTCAAATATCTTGTAGGAGCCCTAGAATGGTATAATTTAAGAAGGTTTTAAATCACTCTAAGTCTCTTGGTAGTTAATAAGGCGGTCAATGTGGTTCAACAAGCAAAACTGCCAAAAAAAAGAAATAAAAAAGAAATAAAAACTTTACATGCTAATACTGACTCAATAACAGGTACAGCTGTCACGGGGCTTTTTGGACAGACTAACTAGCACATTACACGCCGCATACCAATCTAAAGAAAACATGCAGTGATGGTGTTATTTCATAATCAGCAGGAACAACACCTAAGAACTACTGCATTGGCTTTAGTTCTATGAATCCTTATATCATTCAGCCCAAATGCTACACAGCAGCGCAAAAGTTCATCAAAGCCTGGCGAAATGGTGCAATATGTAAGGCATTCAACTTTTATGAAAATAAACTTTAAAACATAATTAAAATATTTATTATTGTCGAGAACTATTAATTTTAAAAAAACTGGGGCATTTACATACATGCAAGACAATTTTTATGTATTTACATATCAAACACCTAAACTTCATATTTACATTCTTGACACTCAATTTTTTAATATCTCATCAAAAATACCACTATTGCTAGATTCTTAAAAGTAAAATAAACAGTTTCATACATGGGCCTATAAAACCAAAGTGTTATAAATATACATAAGAACATTAAGTTTAGAGATTGTGTGGTATGTAATTTATTTTCCCAAAAAAATAATTTCACGTAACTAGAAGACAGTTTTTCAACATACATGAAAATTGTCGTATGAAATAAGGAATTAAGGAGAAAAAAAATCAAATAAGCTTATTTTACAAACAATATCTGTGGAAAAAATAAATAAATGTAAAATATGCTACCAAAACTAGAGGAAACCTCTCACTAAACCACACATAAGAATAACAGCCATAAATTTAATTAATAAATACATATATATTCATGTTCTTAAGAAAAATAAAAATTAGGAATTGAATAACGGGATAAGAGAAAATGGTTATAAGAGAAAAAATAATTAGAAATGACAGGCAGAGCACGTTGTTATTGGTAGATTAGACATTTTCAATATCTAACATCTCAAAGAAAGGAACTCTTGCTAAAATTTCATTTTTAAAGAATAATTACCACATCAAAAAGAAATAGAAGAGAAAGTTACTTAGAATAAGCTCTCAAAGTAAAAGGGTACTGTAAAATTTAACAAAAAAAGTGACATTATCACAACTAATTTCAAGAAAAAATGGAGGAAAAAATGGCATAAGCCATGTGTACTATTACCGTACAAAATTTGTCTGTTGAAGGCTAGTATTTATCATGCCATTATTTTATACTTTATTCTTTTAATTAAGGATATCCTCCATGATAATAATATAATCAAGTTATTTTCAAAATACCACTTAGCATGGTATCAGAATAGAGCCACTCAACCCTACCGAAACACCTCCCCTTACATCTCATTCTTAAACCTATCCATCGATCTCGACTATATCACCTTTTGCTCATGTCAGTTTGTCAGTTCCTCGTTGACTGCATGTTGTGCTTAACACCGGCACCCACCTCCCTCTTTTCCTGTGCACAGTAAGATGAGCTTGATTTGCTATGATGCAACTGCTACATTAAGTCGCCTATTCACCTACTGCCCTGCATGTTTTTCTTGACTAATGTACTTGATGATCCCATGCGCTCGCAGTCACCAACTTTCACCTGATTGTCACAAATGGTTTTGTTATATCTCTCATCCTATTTCCAGGAGCATGCCCCTACTATCTCTCACATCCAACCTATTACTCATTGATGTCACTTACTCAACCCTCCATGTCCATTTTAGGTTGCTTCTATGAAGCACATGAGTGTTGTTGCATGCATAATATTGTTAGCACAAATATTTTCTAGTATCCTTAACCACACTTCATCATTTTGCAACCACGTCAAAATGATGCCTTTCAATCACTTTATTAATTAAATCATCTCCATCCACTTCTTATCTCAATGAATTTTTTTTAATGGCTTTCTCTACACCTCTATCCCAAATGGAACTCTCAACCAAAATTGGCACTCACAACAAAACACAATAGTAGCAACTATCTTTTTTATCTCAATTTTCTCATTTTCTCATTGGATCTCATAAAAAATTTCATGCCACGGACTCTCCAGCTTCCAGAGAAAAGAAAAAAGAAAAACACCACAAAATATGATAAGTGGCAAATCTCTTGAACAATCAGATTACAACACAAAACAACTAAAGCTTAAGCACGATTACAACACTCAAGAACAAAGAAGGGAAAGCCTATCAAAAGCTCCAGCACGATCCTCTCCTTCATTCTAATCCGATATCTAAATTTTTCCAAGAACAACCCCCACAAACTCGCTTTAAAATCCCTAGGAGCTTCATAAAAGCTGCCTTGGACCATAAAAAAAAAATCCTCAAATTCGTCCAAAACAAAATCCTAAATAGGATTTCATAATTTCCATGCAAATAAAATAGGTGTTAAAGAGAATTCATGTTAAAATTGAATCTGGCAGCAACCTGGTGCCTACGCGCCAAGGTCAGACATCTAACTTTCTAACTTGTACTGTTGAAGCAAGCGTCTGGGTGCTGTTGACCTCATTTTCGATGAGGTCTAATTCTTCCTCCTAGAACCTAGGATCTAGCCTTAGAACTCTCTTATTTGACCATCCTAGAGGACTAGTGACGGGACCCACCTTTTAGAAAAACTCAAATCATCTCCTGATACTTTTTGTGAAGCCTCATGTGAGTGGTCCCAAGCACTCAACTTTTAGTTGCAAGGGCTAAGGACCAGCATATGGAGACCCAAAGAGTGTTCCCGTAGGGTTTAAAATTTTTAGGGCACCCTTTATGACATTCGTACATTCGCGCACGCAAACCGATGAATTTGTCCAAATGACCCCGGATGACGACGACACAGACTGTGTCGGTACGTCCAGAACGTCGATTTTAGCCTGGAAGGGCACCCATATTATTGGGTTCGTCGCACAAAAAAATATGCGAATTATTATTTGAAATTTCGCGTGCAAATTGAAAAAATAGTCAAACGACATCGGATGACGAAACGGACTGCGTCGTTGCGTCCGGAGCGTCGACTTTGCCTAGAAGAGACATCCATTTTGATAGGACTTCATACATGAGCGAAAATCACACAAAAAGGAAAATTTTAATTTTAAATCTTATAAAATTAATAAGTAACAGGGGAATTAGAATCTAGGATTTATTTAAATCCTATTAAACCTAGAGAAAAAATTGCGTACGCAAGACGTACGCAGAGCTGCGTACGTAAACACGGGGTATACGGGGGTTACACGGGGGTTATATCCAGGTTACAACCCCCCTGTAACATATGTATAACTCCCTTGTACCCCTTGTACCCCCTGTAATATACTTATAACCTATTGTAACTCCCATGTAACCTACCAATGCATGAAAACATAAGCGCGGACTTATTGATAGGTTACAGGGTGGTTACAGGAGGGTTATAAGTAGGTTAAGGGGGTTTGTAACCTGGATATAACCCCCGTGTAACTTCCTTATACATTTTTACGTATGCATCTCTGCATACGTCTTACGTACGCAATTTTTTCTCATTAAACCTAATCCACACCCAATTTGCTCCCTAATTAAACCCACGCACACCGCTTCTCTCTATTCAGCCCGAATGACGCCGCGACACTCCCAGGCTCGACCCCCCCCCCCTCGCGTCCTTCGCGAGCCTTAGCTCTCGCGAACTGAGCTCGATCTTCTCCCCGTTCGATCCAGCCGCGCGCCTCCTATTTCGATCTCAAACCCTAGCCGAGCCCGACGCCTCCCCTTCTCCTCGAACCCTGCTCGACCGAGCGGCTCACCACTCGCAAGCTGCCTCCTGGCCGACGCCTCTCTTTCTCCAGGTGGCATTCTCTCCCCCTAAATGTGACTCTTCTCTCCCGATACCTCATTCGGCCATCTCAACGGTGGTAGGTAGCTAATCCTGTCTATAAAGTCCTTGCTTAGGGTTAGGGTTTGGGGTTGTTGAAATTTTGAGAAGAGAGGGAAGTGCTATCAAAATCATTTCTGGATTACTAGCTAAGCGAGACTTGTTTGTTGAAGTTTTAGCAAGAGCAAAGGATTACTGCTGAATTTTCTTGAGTTGGTCCTTGAGATAGTCTTGGGTGTTTGCATCAAAAGGTAAACATTTATAAAGCTCTAAATGTCACTCAATCTTTGGGACTTAGGCTCCCTTTGGTGGTTTTATGTTTCTAACAATGAGATGCAATTATTGTGAGATTTCAAATGTCATTTACGTTTAGAGTTAAGTCCTCTCTTGCTGATTTGTTCTTTTCGAGCATCCATATGCAATTAGTATCAAGTTTTAAGCCTCATTTACTTCAAGACTTAAAATTTCCTTTGCTGATTTTATGTTTCAAGCATTCTATGGTGTATGAAATTTGGTGTTTTAAATTTAAAATCCTTACGAAAGTTATTTGAGGTCACTTGAGCTACATGTTTCACTTTATTTTGAGTTGATATGCTCTTTTTGAGTTCATGAACTTATTATTTTGAGGGTGATAAAACACCAATACTTCCTTTGGAGGTTTAGGCTTGCCAAAATTTTGAGGAGAGTGGTTTTAGTGTCTTGCTCTTAAACATTGGTTATTTGCAAAGGTTCGAAGCTTTGGTGCTTATATTTTTACAAAAACTGAAACATTTGGGGCCTTATTTTGCAAAATATGAAATATGTTAGGGCTTTATTTTGCAAAATCTGAAACATTTGGGAACTTGTATTTTTGTGAGGTGTTGCTTGGCTTGGAACATTAAGTTGACTTATTTTGTTTTCAAAAAAAAAAAAAAAACAAAAAGAGGAAAAGGAAAAAGAGTGGGATGTTTAACGGAACTTGTAGCTTGCACTTAAAATACTCTTCTTTGCTCTCCATCTTGTGGATCTTGAAAGAGCTTGTTTACGTTATAAGAAAAAAGGAGATGCTTGCTAACTTGAGCATGAAAGCTTTGGAGGTTTTGGTACTTTGTTTATAAGCATTTGGGAGGCTTTGGTGCCTTACTATAAATCCTTTTCTTCTTTTTTCATTGTTATTTTCGGGAAGTTTTACATGCATACATTCGTCTCTAGCTAAACATTCTCTAGTCTTCCTTTCAAATTGAGATGAATATCTCCGGTATCTTACTATGCTTATACACTTGCCACTTTACTTTAAGCTTAATGTTACTCACATGTTTAATATTAGCTTGAGGTAAATGGGATGACATGTTTACTACTAAGAAGGATTTGGTGGCTAATTTTTAAAAAAATCTGAAAATTTATTTGGCTTATATTTCAAAAATCTGAAAGTTTGAGGTGCTTATATTTCAAAAATATAAACTTTTGAGGTATTAACATTTCAAAAATCTGAAAGTTTGAGGTGTTTATATTTCAAAAACCTGAAAGTTTGAGGTGTTTATATTTCAAAATTCTGAAAGTTTGAGGTGTTTATATTTTGAAAACCTGAAAGTTTGAGGTGTTTACATTTTGAAAACCTGAAAGTTTGAGGTGTTTACATTTCAAAATTCTGAAAATTTGAGGTGTTTAAATTTCAAAAATCTAAAAGTTTGAGGTGTTTATATTTCAAAAATCTGGTTTATATTTTGAAAACCTGAAAGTTTGAGGTGTTTATATTTTGAAAATCTGAAAGTTTGAGGTGCTTAAATTGTGAAAATCTGAAAACTTGAGGTGTTTACATTTTAAAAATATGAAAAGTCCGGAGTGTTTATATTTTGAAAATCTGAAAGTTTGGGGTGTTTTTATTTTGAAAACCTGAAAGTTTGGGGTGATTAAGTTGTGAAAAAAAAACTTGAAGGTTTGAAAAGCTTCATTGCTTCTCTTTATGAGAAATTTGAAAGGTCTTATGCTAATTTGCAAATGTTTGGAAAGCTTTATTGTTTCACTTTATGCTAAAGTCTGAAAGCTTCTATGTTGATTTGTAAAGTTTTGGAAAACCTTATCGTTTCACTTTATGGAAAATCTGAAAAGTTTAAATGATATTTTTCAAGTTGATTTGCCGTAGTTTTGAGATCTTTAACCGCCACTTTCTTTGGGTCATTGATTACATGTTTTGGATGGCTTTCAAATCAATTATATTTCCATGATATGAACATTGCTTTGAAAGAATGCAAACATATTATTAGATCGATTCATTTTCTTTTTTCCCTCCTTTTGGTTTGCTAGTTTTGGAAGTGGGTCCCCCTCGTTCGTTCTCTTGTTTTATTTTTTTTTAACGGTTAAATCAAAAGTAGAGAATTTCTGATTTAATTGGAAAGCACTTAGTTGAGGGTAGAACACTTTAAATCACTTCAAGCACAAGTTACATTGTAGGTTTCCTAGAGTTAGGAGCACACCCTAGGTGAGAGTCATTCTACCTAGTACACAATGCAATCTTCGTACATTTTAGAAGCACACCTTAGGTAAGCGATTCTACCTAATCCACAGTGCAGCCTTCCTAGATTTTAGGAGCACACTTTAGGTAAATCATTCCACCTAGTCCAAAGTGTAGGCTTCCTAGATTTTAAGTGCACACTTTAGGTGAGAGCCCATCTACCTAATTCACAGTGTAGGCTTCCTAGATTTTAGAAGCACACCCTAGGTGAGAGTCCATCCACCTAATTTTCAAATAGTGAAGCTAGACACTCGGTCCTAATTCACAAACTGACTAAGACACTGAACAATAAGAATGCACTGAGAGGTAGTTCACACTTTCTTAATTAAATAAATTGTGAAATTTTCATAATGACTTGACCTATAGGAATATCCAATGTTCTGGGATTTGAGTCTGAACCTTATACTCAAATCCTCCTAGAAATTGGGGACATTCCTAATGTCACATATAAATCATCTCCCGCGATCTTTTATATGTCACATTGTATCTTGTTTTAATCTTTTTTTATGATTCGTTTCAAGTCTCTGGGGGTCATTTTCAGCTTTCCTTAGGCTTCATATATGCTACTTCGTCACTTAGTCTTTTATACATAAATATATGTTTGACCTGCTAGCTAAATTCTTTTACGTTTACCTGCAATGTTAGCTCTATTCATGGGTACAACAATAATAAGAAATCCAGGTACATAAAATTCATAGTATATTGTACTGCATTTTATTTTACCGTCTCTTACTGCTTTTTAGTATACATTCTACTGCTTACTTTCAGCATACATTTTACTGCTTCCTTTTAGCATACATTCGACTACTTTCTTTACTGCATTTCCTTATAGCATAGTTAGTTTTTTGTATGCTTTAAATTAACTACAAAACTCTTAGGAAATAGTCTGATTTAGGAGATGCAAAGTAGCAAAGCACAAACTTAACAATATTGCACACTCACATATAAAACACAATTTAAAACTACTACTACATGAAGCATGAAGCATGAAGCATGAAGCAAGTCCTCATGGGCAGCACAACGGCGATGCAGCGAACGGGAGGGACAATCTACAACAGCAAAACAATTCTACATCAGCTAAACCTTCTTTTAGTTTAAATAACGACCCCTAGGACTTCGAGATAGTTTGCTTGGCGCAACGTAAATCCTCGCTTTGTCTTTTAGACATTTGCACAACTCTGTTGTGCAATATAAGTCCTAATACTTTTAGGACTTCGAGGTTACCGTAAGGTACGGCGTAAAACCTCTTATCCTTCTAGGCTATTTGCACGATCGGATATCGTGTGAATGTAAGCTCTAAATTCTAAAAATAAATTACAGGATTGAACTTTAAATAACATCATTTCAAAGACATAAAGCCAAATAATAGGATAGTTGGGAGGTCACCGGGGTTTTCCTCGGATCTGTGGCTTCCTCTACTCTTCTCTCATTTGGATCCCTTAAAATAACTGTTCCTACTTGAGCCACTCCCATTTGACTTTCATGTGTCCAATCATGAAAACTTAAACTTTGAAAATCTTGAAGACAGAACCACTGATCTTAATCGAGAGTTTTCTTAGATGATTTTGGTCATTTAATATGTAATTAACTATAGGGGCTTACCTCTATATGGAACTAAGAACCCAGGTAAAATAAACTCTATCTAATCATTATATTAAGTAGGAGAATTTGTCGACCTCACAAAAGGTTTTTGCAGATCAAACGGATGTCACAAAAATCTTTAGTTTATGTGGTTAAACCTACTATCAAGTGATATGCTTGTCCTTCGGAATAGTGTATTGCTTGTGGTATTACGTTCGACCATCCAAACTATCAAATATGTGAGACCCGTTTGGTCTTATTTATTTTAAAAATTAAAAATACTATTTTTCAAAATCATAATTATCCACATATACATAAATAATATATTTTAAACTTAAACTTTAAATCTTTTCAAAAAAAAATCGGTCGACAAGTGCCAAGCTCTTTGTTTGGGGCGGCATGCTTGGCATTTGGGCGCCTAGACTATGCATCTAAGTGTTTGGGTTGGGCATCTGAGCGCTGACGGTGGCGCCTATGCGCTAGGTGAGTTTTTCTTGGTGTTGTATTATACCATCTCAAATCGCTCAAATTTTTGGATGAGATGATTTAGCTTTTTCTTTTCTTTTCTTTTTTCCTTTTTTGTAATTTTTTCACGCACCTGCATCATTTGAATATAAATCATTGGCACAGCAAACTCATCCAAATAACTTTCAAATTGCATTATTTTATAGACATAAAATACATGATTATTTCTGATCAAAACGTCAATCAAAAGTCTTTAAAATTTAATCAAGAAATAGAAATTTAATTTTTGCCGTCTTAAAATTCTTTGCTTGGATAATGCCCTTCTATATATACAATCTTCCTTCAGTCCATTCAACCTAAAAATGATAATATATCAATAAACCTACTCTTATAGTTCTTTAACAACATGAAGTGGTTAATTGTAAGCAGTAACATACCCTTGATCTTGCTTCTAGCTTAATGTTTCACATTAAAATTTCGTAATAGTTTTGGAAATTTCGTAATAGTTTTGGAGCAATGCCATTCTTATAGCATGCTTCTCAATTAACTGTATCGCATTACTCTAAATGAGGCTACTCCCTTATTTTCTTTTTTATCTCATTAAATTATTTTACTTCCAACTCATGTTTTCGGTGTTATTTATCTAGTCTGCTCTCTACATCCTGTTTGTTATAAAATATATCCTCAGTTCATTGAATCCATACTTATGGGTTATTTTGTACTAAAAAAGATTGTCATTATTGTGATCCTTCGTTGTCCATCATTCTGTATCATCTAAGAATATTTTTGGTAAACATCCCTTAACGACGCTCCTACTTCCATTTCATGCTTAAGTACATGTCTCCACTATAATTTTTATACTCATCAGCCTCCTTTGATGCACCTCCTTTTATTTCATCCACTATAGTCAAGTATTGATCTACACTTGGAACATCCAAAATCATCCCCAAATTACTCTCTAAAAAGGTATATGATATAGGACAAACTACCAAATATAATCATCCACATTCTTTGATCGTTTATCCTCTTTTTTTTTTTGGTCACTTTTCATGTCTCGCTTTGTTATCACTCATATGTTTTCAATTGTGGAATAAGAAAATAAAGACAGTTTTCCATCACATCGTATCAGAGACATTCATGGCTTATGTTAACAGGCTTGGAAATAACTAATATGGGAACAAACGATCGGACAGTAAAACTATTTTTTATATTATCATAATTTTATCACAAATATTTTATTAACAAGTGCTAATTATAAGTCACTAAAGAATGCATTTTAATTAAAAAATAAAAATTTGTCTCTCTGGTTGTCGAAATCTCCTTCTGTGAACATTATCTCATCTAGTATTCATCTCATTCAAAAGCTTAAAACCCAAAAAAATATGAAAACAACATAATAAGTTATCTAGATAACCTAGTAGAACAATCACACTTCTAAACTATACTAACCAAATAAAAGAAAACAATATTCATATTGGTCTTTCATATTTCACTATTAAAAATCTTATAATCATATAATGTATGCATCAAAAACATTAACTAAATGAAAATAACTTATCCTTTGATATGCATTAACTTTAGTTTTACTCAAGATTTAATCTTTAACTTTATTTTTATTCTATACTCTTAACATTCACATCACACAAGCGCACCATCAAAATATAACATAACACACCCCTGACCAATTTAACCTGTCGTCATAGCGGTTCGTGATCTACTTACATGATTATCTGAGATGAAAAGATCTCGACTCGCCCCTGGTCAATATTCTCTCGTCGACACAACAACTAGCAATCTAAACATCACAATGTATAGGGTGATAGAATAACATCTATAAGTGCAGGCACATTAGCATCCCCTGCCTATACCATAAGGGGATGAGCTCCACTTAGCATGCACATACAAACATTCATGGATACACTATTTCATTCTTAATAACATACATTCTTCTTATCTTATGAGACACTTCACATTAATCTACTAATGAATTAATGCATTTTATACTAAATATATGCACCTATAGTAAAATTTACATGGCATGTAGTAATCTGGCCTCTTTTAGGAAAACTATAAAGCAGATGTTTATACAAAAATGTAACATGCATGTTCCATGTAGAATAATATGAAAAGTCAATCGTAACCTGAACTTCAATGATATGTAACATAAAGTGTGAAAATTTGAAATAAAATTCTCATATAGAAATAAAAAATACTAATGTAATTTCAAAGTATAATTACTCACATCAAACATTTCACATTTTTATTCTTATCAATCTTTCAATTTAATAACTCGAACTTGTCAAAAACCTAATATCATCCAGTAAAATTTACTATTCACATTTATCAATCGTAATTAACATTAATTTAACAATTCTAAATAACTTGAGTAACAACCTCAAAACTATTCATTACCTTTTTGTCTCCTCACAAAAATTTGCAATCCAAAGCCCTAATCATCAAAATAAAAATTTATTTAATCCCTTATTTCAATTAGCATAATTTCAGATGAATGTTTAAGAAAAACATCAATTATTTAACTAAAGTTCTAGAAACAAATAATAAACTCTTACTTTCGCAATAAAGCTCGGCTCCACTCGATTACACTACACCTGAGACTCCTTCTGTACAAAAGACTCATGATCCTCCTTCTATCCACTCCTTTTGCTCTAACCAACACAGGAATGCTCGACTCGGTCTTCTTCCACCTATCCACAACGTCGCTCACACGCAAAAAGACCAGGCTTGTTGGTTCTCTTCTCTCTTTCTTGTACAGGAAGCTCCCTCGGTAGGGACACTAGCTACATAGACGGTCCCGCACGCAACAGCTCGATCTTTCCGTCTCCTTGACTCATCTCTTACGTGCACTTTGGCTAGGGTTTGTGTCGCCGCCACTTCTTTCGTCATGCAAACACTCTCAGACGACGTCGCCTATGCTTCTTCTTAAGTGTGAGCACAGCTTCTCCTACACGCACACCGCCAAAGTTCCTCCTCCAACTTTGAGAAAGTCATCTTCCCTTTTCTTGATCAAATGTGGTGTCACGCAACGTCATCACCTTTTCTTCTCCGTCTCCCACTCTTGCTCTCTGCTTCCTATGGTTCATCCGGTTTGAAATAAAACCGTCGAGATGAAGGCTTCCCTTCCAAACGATCTAACCTTTTTTTTAACTTTATTTTTTTATTTTTTTAACACAGTTATTAAAATCTTTCTTATTTATAACAATTGTGCCCTCAAAATTTATAAACTTCTCATAACTTAATTATTATGTAGATGAAATATAAATTATCCAAAAATTATCATGGACCAGGCTTGTTGGTTCTACACGCAAAAAGACCAGGCTTGTTGGTTCTACAACTTCTCTCTTTCTTGTACAGGAAGCTCCCTCGGTAGGGACACTAGCAACATAGACGGTCCCGCACGCAACAGCTCGATCTTTCCGTCTCCTTGACTCATCTCTTACGTGCACTTTGGCTAGGGTTTGTGTCGCCGCCACTTCTTTCGTCATGCAAACACTCTCAGACGACGTCGCCTATGCTTTACTTCTTAAGTGTGAGCACAGCTTCTCCTACACGCACACCACCAAAGTTCCTCCTCCAACTTTGAGAAAGTCATCTTCCCTTTTCTTGATCAAATGCGGTGTCACGCAACGTCATCACCTTTTCTTCTCCGTCTCCCACTCTTGCTCTCTGCTTCCTATGGTTCATCCGGTTTGAAATAAAACAGTAGAGATGAAGGCTTCCCTTCCAAACGATCTAACCTTTTTTTTTAACTTTATTTTTTTATTTTTTTAACACGGTTATTAAAATCTTTCTTATTTATAACAATTGTGCCCTCAAAATTTATAAACTTCTCATAACTTAATTATTATGTAGATGAAATATAAATTATCCAAAAATTATCATGGAATTCTAACTCTTATTAAGTGATAACAAAAAGAGTTATGATAAATGCAACATCTGAGAATTCAACCAACGCTACACAAATATTTAAAACATAACAACATAACTAAAAAAAAACACATCCAAAATAAGATGACAAGACTAACATATTCAACTCTAAAATAAAAGTACACAAAAATACTCAACACCAAATAACTAAATGAAACCTAAAATGATTTAAAACTACAAAATTGTATCCAATTCATACCCTTCACCATCGAATCCGCAACCCCAATTACACAAGCGGACAGAAGGCGAAATTAAAATTTTATAGTGAAAATATTTGCACAAACCATAATGATACTACAATCGTGTAAATAATAATAAAGTCTCATCCCCTAAAAGTCAGACTAAATAAATTTGTGATACCTGAATGTACTCCAAACCATATGTTAAATGCTTAATCACAAAATCAAAGCACGTTGTGTGTGTTAAAATACATGTTTAAGCTTAAATCTAATCTGTCATGAAAAATGTGCAAGGCTATTTAAAAATTAAAATACCTGTGTGTGCTCCGAACCACATGCAAAATGCTTAATAACAAGGTCTGAGAATGTTACGCGGGCTAATATACATGCTTATGCTTAAATCTAATCTGCCTTGAAATTTGTACAAAGATATTTAAAAAATTAACTCAAGCCAATAAATTAAGGGTGTGTTTGGGGCGAATGGTGGTGTCGAACCACAATTTTTCATGTTTGGGAAAACTGCATTTTGTCTGCATTCTCAATAAGTTGTAGCTAAAAGCTGTATTTTTCCACCATGCCTGGCTACATGTGGTGGCTACTAGAAAGCTGCAGTCTGACTATTTCAAAAAAGAATTTTTTTAATAGCCACCATAACTTTATAAACAACAGCTTCCTCTTCAAAAACTTCACAACAGCTTCTTCAAACAACAACAACTGCCTCAAACAAGGCCTAAAATACTCGCATGTGATCCGACTCGTGTTAAATGCTTAATCACAAGGCCAGAGAATGTTGTGCGGTTTAATCTAATATGCCCTTAAACATATGCAAAGCTACTTAAAGTCAACTCAAGCCAACAAATTAAAATATTCACATGCACTCCAATTATCATGCTAAGTGCTCGATCATGAGGACCGAGAATGTTCCGCGAGTTAAAAGATATGCTTAAGCTTAAATAAAATATATTTTAAACCATTTAAGAATCAATTCAAATTAATAAGCTTAAATTCCGCATGTATTCCGACCAATGTGTTAAATGATTGATCACATGGTCTGAGAATTTTGTGTGGGTTAAGTTTCAACTATGCTTAAACCTGATTTGTCTTGAAATGCATGTAAATTATATAAAAACTAACTCACACGAATAAAGTTCACACTCAGCATGTGCTCAGACATTGTCCTACATGATTAAATTTGAACTTCTGAGAATGTTGTGCAGGTAAACTACGTACATGAGTTAAAATTAAATTTGCTTTAAAAAACATGCATGCATTTCAATGCTTTTTCAAAAACTTTATGTTTTAAATATTATATTAAAAAATGTTAATTATTCATACCTTTAAGTGGGTCGTCTTATCCATAAGACAAGGTCATAAGTCTAACTTTGGCCACCATCTTAAGTTCCTCCCTACAGGGACCAGAGTTGACGAGATTGAGCCCACTGAGTCCCCAATCTGATCCTCCTAATAAAAACTAGAGTTGTCATGATTGGTTTTAAATAATATTAAGTAATAATATTTCCTTAATGATGGTCGCGTTGATTCTGAATTTCAACAGAAAGAGTCCACTCATAAAGTTAAAAGGTTTTAAATTATAAAAAATGATATTTAGATGAAAAATTATGTCACTTAATGCTAAAGTGCGAAATTCATCCACTATAACCGTTTGTCGAGATGGGCAAATTTAATATTGACTCAAACTCACAAAGAGCCAATGTTATATTAAATATACTAGTAAATTCATGCTCAAAATAATTTTTTGTTATTAAGTACATGGTATGAGTCCTTTGTCCATGTAATATTGCCAATAGGCTCCACATAAAAAGTGGTTACGACTTAAGCCCTCTGACCGGATAGTTTGGCCAGTTGACACCATCAAGTGGTTTGGCCAGTAAGCTCCACTGTAAAATAGTCATGGCTATAGCTTGTATGTTCCTCACTGGTATCTTGTCATTTTAAGTGATCAATCATAGAGTTTATTTGATGGCACAAATCTCTCTATAGACTAAAGTCGACTGAGATTAGCCCCCTTAAACAAATATTCATACTAGGTCTAAAAGATTCCCTTTGCACCGAGAAACGCATGTTTGTTGAAAGGGATCTTTCTAACAATTGGTCGACTATCTCTACAGATTAAGCAGACCGGGGTCCATGACAACCCGAGATGACGGAACCATGAGATCTTAAATCGGATTTGTCGTCGTTTCTCCCAACAACTACCTTAAAATCACATTGCTAATTTTTAATAATTTTATATTTCAAATTTGCTTCTATATATGTTAACGTATAAACACTTGGAACTTACTCACTAGCCTTAATCGAAAGTCCTCTCCCGTTATTGGAAGGGGTAATTAACCGCAGGGGATTGTGCCCATGGGAAACCTCAAGCCTCTGATCTTAAAGTCCTCACAAAATGAGGGCAAAATCTCAGTGAGTGTCTTATTAACCATCTCATATGCCTTTTGAAAATTTCACTAGGAGCTTAGCACATAAGCTCTCGATGAGGGTACGGAGTATTGCAAATTTTCAGAGCCCGCAACAAACAAACAAAAGGTGAAGTTTAAGTCTCAAAAAAAGAATATTTGTGCGCACTTCAAAAACAAAATCATTCACAAAAATAATCCTAATATTTAATATTATTGGGTCTTAACATTAATTTTATCTTGAAATTCATACTAGTTCTTTTCAAAACATGCATGCATCACAAAGAAATTAATATGACAAACGATTTAAAATGCAGGTAAACGCATGATGCGCACTTAAATTCATGTAAGTGGATAGAGTGCACACAAATATGTGCATACCATTAAAATTAAGACCCATATATACTCCGCCCATCTTACTAAATGCTAGTACAAATTATTCAAGAATGAAACACAAGCTGTAATGAGATAAAATAATACAGTTCTATGGCTCCTAGAAGGTATTTAGAAAGTGGGTTTGGCTGGCAGAAAGATTTAGAATAGCAAAGGAACAAAAACATGAGACGTTGATGGTAAGTGGATAGGCATACGACAGCGGTCCAAGTTGAAAACAGCAGTCTGACGATGAATCAACTAGATACGGAAAGCCAGGAGATTCCACCACTTATTCTTAAGCAAAATACAAATATACCATTGGAAATAAAAATATTACAACACTCCGTCGTCGGTACGCAAGCTGGTACTCTCCATTCTCCTCCTCTGGATCCTCATCCTTTGCCTCCTTTACGGCACCTTGCTCGATGAAAGATATCATTCCCCTGTATGGTCAATCCAATGCAATGTGCTCAAACCAGTGGCACTTGAAGCACTGTCAGGCTGGGATTGATTTAGTAGTGCTGACGGGCTCAATCTTTTCTCCACTTTGAATTGACTTCTTCTTAGATGATGTCAGTTTGGGGGCTCCACTGGGTATACTTTTGTTGTCTCGTCCTGAGATTAAGCTCTTTTACCATATTTTGTTGGTCACCAGGTGACGTTTCTCCACCTTCAAAGCTAGGGTTTATACATTTAAAAAGAATCGATATGGCTGCAGTTGCACCACATTACTAATAGACAACCTCAGTCCATAAAAATACATCGCAAATGTGAGCTCCTCTAGCTCCACCAACTCATATTTCAGCATAAGTTGATCAAAATCGTGTACTCACAGAAGTGTCTTTCTGGTGCAAGTTATCGGTAATGTGGAATAAAATATTTAACTGCATCCCCCTTTCATCTTGGACAGCGAAGTGATCCTACTCTTTTCTACTTGTTGTGGATGCACTTCAAGTTCTCCCACAACAATTAAATATTTTTCTTGAGCTTTATGGCTGTCAATACTCTCTTGTCATGAGGAACATCCTTATATTAAAAAACTCACTCCAATATTTGAATTCACTCAATAAACTCGTCCAGATCTATGCGACCATCGAAATATGGTAAATCCACCTTTACTTAAGGAACTTGACTTCTCCTCTATTCCATGTTGAATTGTCGAGGTAGTGATTCGTTGTCACTAGAAACAATATGGTGGAAGGGATTCACTTTCTCATCTCAATCGAAACAATCACCGTTATGGCTAAAGTGACCTCACTTGATTGTCTCCTCGGAAAAGGAACAAGTCTCTATTGCAGTTGGAGAATTTCCCCTTACATATATCTTCCATCGTGAGCACTAGAACACTACATTGGCATAGCTTCTTGTTCTTCCAATCAAGATTCCGACTAAAAAAATAAAATTACATTGGGTTAGGTTATGGTGGAAGGCGGTGGGGTGAAATTTTGGTGTGGTTAGGAATATTTGATTTTGAAAATTTGGGATTATAGCTAAGAATTGTGGTAGAAATGGTTTGGGATATTTTGGAAAATATTTTTTGATGTTTGGGATTTCGGGGAAAAAAACAAAATCCTAAAAATATAGAATTTGTCAGGCTCTGATACTAAATGATATCATTTTAAGGCTCTAATACATTATTTAGAAAATGGTTTTGTTGGAGAGGTAGCTGTGGAATAATGAGGGAACTAAAATATGCGAGCTCGATAGCGTTCAGAAGGGGATAGGCATCTTTTGGTGGCAAACCCAGCCGAAAACAGCAGTCTAATGACAAATCGATGAGGTACGGGCGGAGAGGAAGTTCCACCACATGTTCCTAAGAAATATACAAATAGGTCACTTGCAAAAGGAAAATGATACAACATTCCGGAGAGTAGAATTCAAAGAAATGTCTGTCAAATTCATAAAATCAGTAGAATTGGAATCCAAACAGTACAATGCAAATATATAAAAGTCCCTTAATAGAAGATACCAAATCAGAAACTAAAAAAAAAAAAGAAATAACTAGAAAAAATAAAAATAACAAAAGGAAACTTGCTGAAAAATAGAAAAAAAATAATAATAAAAAAACTTCATTTGGATCGGTTCTCTGGAGACTATGGGAACCGCGAGTCGCAAAAACTAAAAACAGCGGAAACCTCATGACAAAATTCATTGAAATCCCACGAAGAGATCGTGGCATGCCTTTAGGACACTCCCACGTCAAAAACTTTAAATTTAATTTGCTTTGAAAGCATGCTAAATTTTTTTAATTCAAATCTAGTAACTTGTGCATGTACTCTAACCAATATGTTGAACAAATTAATAATGGTTTGTTAATACCACATGAGTTGAATATAAATTTAAACTGAAATATGTTCCAATTCGAGAAGGGCGCAAGTATACTAAGTTTTACAAAACCTCTATTTTCAAAATTTAAATTCAACATTATTGAATGTGTACACTCTCGAGCAAGCTATCTTTTATACATGACAAGCTCAAGTTCCACTTAGTCAATTTGATTCTTCTCCTAACAAGCACTAGAGTTGAAGAAACTGAGTGCTACTAAACCAATTCAATCATCTTTCCTATAATTATCGGAGTAATAAACATTCAAGTAATGAGTTTCAATCAAACTGTAAATATAAAATATTTCAAGCGTCACTCCTCAATGATGTGTTAATTATAAAATCTCAATCTGTGGGGGTCGTCCATTGCAATGAACTCAAATCATAAATATAAGCATTTAAACCTAATACCCCTATAATGATCATGATGAAAGTGACTTTCAATCGGAGTTTTAATTTTGAAAAAGTATAAAAATTTTAATAAACTTATATTCAATTTTAGAATTCAAAATATTCAAATGAAATTTAATTACTAAAAGCTTAAAGCAAAATAAAATCTCATCGATCCTTCATATTAATTTGTCGAGGATGATAAATTTAAATCCAAGGTCACAAGGAAATAATGTCATATCAATTATATCATTATATTTACTCTCAAATCAATCTACACCAATAATAGTGTGGTTTGTCTTCTATTAACATGATTTCACCAATCAACTCCACAAATATAGCATTTACAATAAGAGCCAATTGACAGAGTGGTTTGGCTAGGCAAACTCCACTACATTACGATAACAATTATAGTTCATATGTTCCTTAATGGCTTTGTGCCCTAAGAGATGTGAATTAATAGTATATTTGATAGGGTAGAAAGTCCTTTGTTAGCTAATTGACTTCAATTAGCCAATTTAGACAGAACATTCATCTAAGACCAACAAGTTTCTCTTGAGCAAAGCAACTCATGATTATTGACAAAGGTCATTCAATCAAGTAATGTCGAATATCTCCTTTGACTAAGTAGATAAGAGACCATACCAATCCGATAAAAAGAAAAAAATGGGATCTTGCTTGGGGGTTCGCTATTATTTTCTCACCATCTACACTTAACTCAAGATGATAAATTTCTAAAATCTAAAATCAATTGTTGTTATTATACGGTGAGTAATCAACTCCTTAACGACTAGCCTTGATCGAAGGTGCTCTCTTATGAAAAAAACCTCATACCTAGGATCTAAAGGAAATAAAGTCATATCAATTATATCATTATGTTTACTCTCAAATCAATCTACACTAATAATAGTGTGGTTTATGTCTTCTATCAGCGTGATTTGTCCAATCAACTCCACAATAAGAGTCAATTGACTGGGT
Organism: Papilionanthe hookeriana x Papilionanthe teres; assembly: GCA_022702705.1. NCBI lineage: Eukaryota > Viridiplantae > Streptophyta > Magnoliopsida > Asparagales > Orchidaceae > Papilionanthe > Papilionanthe hookeriana x Papilionanthe teres. The sequence continues at coordinate 61,916,500 of CM040428.1, read as the reverse complement.
GGTTTGGCTAGACAAGCTCCACTAGATTATGATCATAGTAATAGCTCATATGTACTTTAATGGCTTTGTGTCCTATGAGATGTGAATTAATAGTCTATTTGATAGGGTGGAAAGTCCTTTGTTAGCTAATTGACTTAGATTAGCCAATTTAGACAAAACATTCATCCCAGACCTATAAGTTTCTTTTGAACAAAGCAACTCATGAATATTGACAAAGGTCGTTCAATCAAGTAAGGTTGAATATCTCCTTTAACTAAGTAGATAAGGGACTATAACAATCCGGAAAAACAAAAATATGTGATCTTGGTTTGGGGTTTGTTATTATTTTCTCACCATCTACACTTAAAACTCAAGGTGATAAATTTCTATAATCTAAAATCAATTGTTGTTATTATACGTTGAGTAATCAACTCCTTAATGACTACCCTTAATCAAAAGTGTTCTCTTATGAAAAACCTCAAATCTCATATCTAAAGACCTCACAAAAAAAGATTAAAATCTCTTAGTTGTGTCTTATTTACAATCATAATCTGTTTTCCAAAAATTTGACCCGGAACATAATAAATATTTTGTCGTTCATTATAAGCAGGCTGGGGGCGCAAATTTTTCAGAACCTGGAGTCACTATCAAACATGCAATTCTATTAAAGAAGATTATCATTCCAAATGTCTCCAAGTAAGATCTTGGTTTGGGGTTCGTTATTATTTTCTCACCATCTACACTTAAACTCAAGGTGATAAATTTCTACAATCTTTTATCAATTGTTGTTATTATACGTTGAGTAATCAACTCCTTAACGATTACCCTTAATCGAAAGTGTTCTCTTATGAAAAACCTCAAATCTCAGATCTAAAGACCTCACAAAAAAAGATTAAAATCTCTTAGTAGTGTCTTATTTACAATCATAATCTGTTTTCCAAAAATTTGACCCGGAACGTAATAAATATTTTGTCATTCATTATAAGGAGGCTGGGGGCGCAAATTTTTCAGAACCTGGAGTCACTCTATCAAACATGCAATTCTATTAAAGATGATTATCATTCCAAATGTCTCCAAGTAAGAACATTTGGCGGATAGCTTTACAGGCTTCAAGACTTTCACTTACTTAATCTTTGCAGCAAGCAAGCTGGATAGTCATAATTTGTACTCTCCAACAATAGAGGAAGTATTATTCTAAGAAATTTATCATATTGAAAGTTAATAATTATAAAATATTCTATCATCGTTTTATAACACATTTTTTAAACTGAGATATCCTGCCGATAAATCTTCCCATTATAACCCTTATTTTGCTTATATATAAACGCCAAGGGCATTTAAGAAATGATAAAGCTATGTCCAGACACCTCTGCATCACGCACAATGCAAACATAATCGGTAATGGGCAGGATCACCATTAGCCTTAAGATGCAGGAAAAGCATAATAAAGCAAAAATACATCATGTTATCCAGCATAAAAGGATGATATAAAATATGTTTATTGATAGGTTTCTTTAAGAAAAACTTTGATCTAATATTCCGAAAAGAAAGGATCATGTACCTCTCTAGGTTATCTTCAAATGCCTCCCATGGACTAACAAAATCACCATCTTTGAACACAAAACCAGACACCAAAATACCAACTGCTAAACGCTGTAAATAATATAACTCATAGTCATTCAAAACATTCAAAAAAAACAAAATCAAATGTATGGAACAAAAAGGATATATTATTATCTCAAAACCATTTTCCAAATCAAGAAAAAGTGAGTTATTACTCACACCCTGATTATGGTTTCCTCCAACAGTTTTAAACTCAAATTCTTCGACATCCCCAATTCGTCTTGCCATTTTGCTTCCTGAAAGTCCAGCTCCAGCCGCTGAATTTGGAGGAAAAAAACTGATCAACATTATCTTAGAAAAAACAATCATAAGTAAATTTTAAGATTTTGAAAAAATGTAACTTAATACTTCCGAACAGCAGTCTCGGTACAGTATAGCATGCATTATATAATTTACGATATAAACCTTATGTAGCAGCTATGGCAGTTAAAGTTAAAAAAAGTAAACTCCATTTACGCAGGTTTCTTTTTCTTTTTCTTTTTTTTTCAGAGCTGGAAGTTCTTTATTATCAAAAAAGAAACTTAATGTCTTGAAATTAGCAATCTTGATCAATGAAACAACTTCATATAGTTTTTTAAGGAAAATATATTACACTAGAACTTGGTCCAAGATCACTTACAATTGACCAGGAAAACTGCAGAAAAAAATATTTTCCAGAAGCCAAACCTTTATTATACTCACAAATTATGAGCTAAACAAGCATTTAATCTTCGACTAAAATGGTCTTCTGTCACTAGGTCAACAAGCATTGTCACTAGGTCATCAGGCAAGTTAAATCAGCAGATAAATTGTCCAAAAACAACTCATATTATTGGTTAAAATGTTCATAAAACTTAAATGGTTAAGCTGATAAACACGTCACATTTTTATAGAAACAAATATCTACCTTGAGTGAAGAAGATAAATTAATTAAGAAATTGTGATCCCCAACAAATATAAATCCTGATCAGGAAAAAAAGATAACACTACTAGAACTCAAACACAATCCGTGTCATGACAATTCTTTAAAATAATGTATAAGACCAATTGCTTACCAACGCACGTGCACACACACAAGCACTACTCATGTAATACCTTATTGTCAGTGAAAAATAATATAGAATAGCTTCACATTCCTCTATTATTACTGGAGACATAAGAAAAAAATATATATAACAAAAAGTTGTGAGATGAAAGAATCAGGAGGCTGTTTGGCTGCCAGTAGGATTTAGTGTTAGTGAGATTTAGTAAATCTGTAATTCATAAATCCATTAAAATCCAACCTATCATGGAATTTAGTAAATCTGGATTTAAGCCCGATCGAATTTAAAATTTGGACCCTAAATCTAAAAATTCATAAATCCACAAAACTCCTACATTTTCATGTTTGGCTGAATTTATTAAATCCAGTAGTAAATCTCAAGGTTGTGAAAACTAGATTAGATATCAAACTGGAAAAAGGAAAAGTTCAAGGTTCATTGGTTTGACCAGGGTTGAACCGAATAACACAATAAATATAAAATACAATTAATTAAATATGACCTAAATAATGCAATAATAATATAATAAATTAATAATAAAAATATTTTTGGGCTTGATTTATAAACGAACCGAACATGAATAAATATTTGTTCATTCGTGTTCGGCTTGCTTGGCTCGAAATTATTAAATAATTAAGTAAAGAATAATATTCATTTATATCTTTTTACATTAATGTTTTATATGTATTAAATAAATGCTAATTTTTTTTAGAAAAAAAGTATTTGAGTGGTATAGTTAAAAAAAATACAAGTTTAGGAGTAAGATATGTAAATAAATAAGATTTGAGTGGTATGCATGTAAATATTCCTAAAATGCAAGCCGATCTTGTTCATAGAATCCGGTGCATATAATTTATTCACATGCATAGAATTTAATAATTTATTGTAGTATCCAGGAAAGTTCTCCTAGCTAACTTTAGTCCCACATCGACACTTGTCTTTAGAAATTTTGTATATCTTTATAGAATGAAGAATTAGTTGTAGAGCTTTAATGCCAAGAAATTACAATTTCTGATATAAATATTCATGGATTTTCCAAAAAAATAAATATAAAAGCGGTTCATTCGAACCACGGCCGATTTGCCGGTTTAGTAAATCCTAAGGTTGTGAAAACAAAACCAGACATCAAACCATAAGAAGGAAAAATTCAAGGTTCATTGATTCGACCAGGATTGAACCGGATGACACAATAAATATAAAATAAAAATAATTAAATATGACCTAAATAATGCAATAATAATTTAATAAATTAATAATAAAAATATTTTTGGCTTGATTTATAAACGAACCGAACATGAATAAAAATTTGTCCGTTCGTGTTCGGCTTGCTTGGCTTGAAATTATTAAATAATTAAGTAAAGAATAATATTCATTTATATCTTTTTACATTAAGTTTTATATGTATTAAATAAAAGCTAATTTCTTTTAGAAAAAATTATTTGAGTGGTATAGTCAAAAAAAATACAAACACAGGAGTTAGATACGTAAATAAATAGGATTTGAGTGATATGCATGTAAATATTCCTAAAAATCAAGCCGATCTTGTTCATAGAATCCGGTGCATATAATTTATTCCCGTGCATAGAATTTAATAATTTATTGTGGTATGCAGGAAAGTTCTCCTAGCTACCCTTAGTCCCACATCGACATTTTTTTCTTTAGAAATTTTGTACATCTTTATAAAATGAAGACTTAGTTGTAGAGCTTACAAACACGAAATTTCAAATTCTTATATAAATATTCATGAATTTTCCAAAAGAAATAAATATAAAAGCGGTTCATTAAAACCGCGGCTGGTTTGTCGGTTTAGGTCAGTTCCAACTGGTCCAATGCAGGTTCATAGTCGAACCGGTTGATTCGATCCGATTTTTCAAACCATGATAAATCCTACTAAAAGGCACTACCAAACACCACCTCAAAGTGATTTTCTATCTATCTATCTATCTATCTATCTGTCTATTTATCTGTCTGTCTATCTGTCTATCTGTCTATCTGTCTATCTGTCTATCTATCTATCTATCAATCTGTCTATCTATCTCTCTATCTATCCATCTCTCTATCTGTCTGTCTATCTGTCTCTCTATCTATCTGTCTATTTGTCTGCCTATCTGTCTATCTGTCTATTTGTCTGCCTATCTGTCTATCTGTCTATCAGTCTCTCTGTCTCTCCGTCTCTCTGTCTCTCTGTCTGTCTCTCTGTCTGCCAGTTTGTCTCTCTCTGTCTGTCTGTCTGTCTCTCTGTCTGTATATCTATCTGTCTATCTATCTCTGTATCTATCTAACTCTCTATCTATCTGTATATCTGTCTCTCTATCTCTCTATTTGTCTCTCTGTCTGTTTTTTTGTCTGTCTGTCTCTCTATCTGTCTGTCTATCTCTCTATCTATCTCTCTATCTCTCTATCTCTCTATCTCTCTGTCTCTTTGTCTGTCTGTCTATCTGTCTATCTCTCTATCAGTCTCTCTCTCTATTTATCTATCTATCTATCCATCTATCTATATATCTCTCTATCTATCTATCTATATATCTCTCTATCTCTCTCTCTATCTATCTATCTATCTCTATCTGTCTGTCTGTCTGTCTCTCTGTCTATCTATCTATCTATCTATCTATATCTATTTGTCTATATCCATCTATCTGTCTATATCTATCCATCTATTTGTCTATATCCATCTATCTGTCTATATCTATCTATCTATTTGTCTATCTATCTATCTATATGTGTATCTCTCTCTCTCTCTCTCTCTCTCTCTATGTCTCTCTCTATCTCTATCTCTGTCTCTTTGTCTCTCTATCTTTCTATCTCTCTATCTCTCTATCTCTATCTCTCTCTATCTCTCTATCGCTCTATCTCTCTATCTCTTTGTCTCTCTATCTATCTATCTCTCTCTCCATCTGTCTCTCTATCTCTCTATCTCTCTATTTGTCTCTCTATCTATCTCTCTGTCTGTCTATCCATCTCTCTGTCTCTCTCTCTATATCTCTCAATCTCTCTATCTCTCTATTTGTCTCTCTGTCTCTCTGTCTCTCTCTCTATCTCTTTATCTATCTCTGTCTCTCTATCTGTCTCTATATTTCTCTGTCTGTCCCTCTCTATCTCTCTCCCTCTCCCTCCCTCTCTCCCTCTCTCCCTCCCTCTCCCTCTCTCTACATCTCTCTCTCTCTCTGTCCCTGTCTCTCTGTCTGTCTCTCTATCTCTCTCTCCCTCTCTCTATCTGTCTCTTTGTCTATCTCTCTCTCTATCTCTCTATCTCACTATCTCTCTATTAATCTCTCTATCTCTCTATCTATCTATCTATGACAGCACTGTCTGTCTCTCTCTCTCTCTCTCTCTCTCTCTATATATATATATATATATATATATATATATATATATATATATATATATATATATGCCATGTACCACCATTAGATAAGAACTTATTTCACTTTTAAGGTTGAACATACCTTTGATGTGTCTGACACTTGCCAACATCAGGTCCGAGAGCACTAAATGTCCTAATTTGAAGTCACGAATAGTATGGTTGCATGACCAAAATGGAAAGAGGTTGATGCAATTAGCTAGAAGATAAGCCATGCATACCATCAGTATGCTTGGTTCAGATAACAAGATTACAACGAGCACAAGACATACTGCGGTCTTGATATCAGGGTCTAGAGAGGGGCTAATGTATGGTAATTTCCCTTAGCTTTTAAAGATCCATAACTCAGACCTAGGACTTCTAAATTAGACAACAAAAAAACTAATCATTGCTCCCACTTTTTGTTTAAAAGAAATCAACGATTGTTTTAAGAAGTATCATCAAACAAAATAACTTCATTTTTTTTATTTCACAAAGCATATTTTCTTTTGTTTAACCATTTTTACCTTAAATAGGAACTGAGGCCTTCTTGTTTTTTGACTCCTTAAAACATGCACCTTTGTTCTAATCCCTTAAAAGGATGATTAGATGAGTTAAATGAGGGTTCTCCTAGAACTGTTCATCTAGCTGGACCAAAATTAAATAGAGAAAAAGATACAAAAAAACTCACCATATATCAGAAAGTATCTTGTACCTGTAATGAAGTTCCCTGTTCTCAGAGAAACTAAAATAAGAGTGGTATCTTGCATTAAGCAAGATAACAAACCACAATTTCATAATGACATATCAATATTAGTTTTAGATTCATCGATCAGACAAGGTAGACAAAAAAAAAAGAGAGCGTTAAGTTAATAACATCCTCAAAGCTTTCAGCCACTGATATCCTTTGATCATGATTTCCATCATAATAAAGAATTTTGATGAAAGGTTTGACATTAGCTTTGTTGCAACATAAACACTCCAAAGGTAAATGCAGTAACCTCTTATCTGTTTAACGTAATCCTTAACCTTCAAGACTAAATTTTTCATCTAAGAAAAATACAAGTCTAGTAAAAGGACTATTTGCCTTGAAAAGTGGAAAACGCTAATTCTCTAAGTGCTAGCATTTATGTAGTCCAACCAACACTCCAATCAATTCAGATCTACTAAATATAAACTTTTCGATGCCAAAAATATGTAAGCAATATGAAAATTAACAATAGCTAAAATCAATCTTACATGAAAGAAAGAGAGAGAGTTGAGCGGGCCCGGTGTGGGGGAGAAGGGAGGAGCAAGAAGAAGAAATGTATACAGTGTTGATGTCTTTGCATAAACATGTGTGCTTCTCTACAATGTATATTACACAGTACAGTGTATTCTTCTCGGTTCTTCCTAATTCAACCTTAGTTATATATCATGGCAGAGTTCCTTGTGGAGCATCAATAGATAATGTCTGATGTTTTTTTTCCTAATCATGTGGACTTCCATTTTTTCCTGCGTTACGGAAGCAAGAAATTCTTGCACTCAACTAAGTCCCAAAAAAGATGTGCAAGGGTGAGAAAAAAACAGAGAACAAACATTTACAAAAAGTGAATATACAAGAACAAGTTCAGAGTAACCATACTTTTTTTTTTTTTCTTTTTTTTGCAGCTGAACTAAAACACAAAAAGAAAAAAAAAAAGACGCAAGTAACACACATAAAGGTGGGGAACACAAGTTCACACCTCCAAATGAAGCAGCAACAGCTACTGAACCAGCAACTGATCCTGCAGCGCTAGCTACAGCAGCAAAACCACTCGCTCCAATAACAGGGACCAGAGTTCCTAACGTGGGAGCTAGAGCACCAAAGCCAGCAGCGATTGCTGGGGCAGCTAAACCTGTTGAAAAGGAAGAAACCAATAAGAATATTTGTTGTTATGCATTGACTACTGACAATAATGTCCTTAAGTATTCACTCCAAAACTCTTTTCTTGTCTCAAAGCAAAGCTCTCTGAAAAAATATGAAACGGTATCATTTTGAATATTATACCACAGAAGGTTCGAGACATGGTGTACAAATAATAATGAATCGTTCAAATCATACTGCAAAACTTAGCGGCATGGTGCACGAATAATAAAGAATCATTCAAATCACCCACTTCATGCATGATAAAACCCCTATTTTTTTCTAGTTTTTTTTTTAGAATTTATGTTTTAAAATGCAGCACGCTATTTGTAAGGACCCACCGAATCATTAAACTATTGAGAGGCATTGATAAAAACATTATCGGCAAATTAAAATAATTTTAACTTATAATTTAAGACTTAATATGGTTGTCTAACATGAAACAGTTTCATTAAATAGATAATTAATTTATTATTTAATGTGTATAGAGAAAAAACATTTGCAGCTTATTAAAAAATTTTAACTAATAATCTATTGACAAAATTGCAAAAGTTCAACATTTCATTCAAAAAAAATAAATGATTAATTAACATTAAAAAATATGGATTTAAGAGAGTAAATTATGTGGGTAAAATGATTTGCATAAGTTGCTTTTCAATCTCGAAAAAATATTTGTTTAATAGTGTGTTATAAATAGGGCAAGTCAAAAAGAATCTCCTGATTATTCCTATGTGGCCAATTTAGTCCCATTATAACATGTCCCTAATTTAGTTCATCAGCTATAGAAAATTGATCCCAAATTATCCCTCAAGTAAAATTTGATAAAAAATGAGGAAAAAAAACCCAATTTAGACCCTCAACTAGCAAAATTGATGATGATTTAGCTCATAAAGAACCATTTGAGATCAAATAGTTGAGGGACTAAATTGAAGAAATGTGATACCCAAGGATTAAATTGGCTACATGGGAATAGTCAATAGACTATTTTAACCATTATGAATAACACATACATATATTATAAAGTATAATGGCAACAGTAATTATATTTCAATCATACAAAACCTTTACATGTCGGTGTAAATCTAAAGTTATCAAATTAAAAGCGAGAGAAGCAGTAAGAGAGAAAGAAGACAAAGAAAAACAAGAAAGTCAGTAGGAAGATAGAAAGAAAATCAAGATGGCAATAAAGTGAGAACTAGCAATGGTACTTGCTCAGGGGGTGACATGCAAGCAATGGACGATGCCATGTGAGAGCAACAAAAATTGTCTCCAATACGCATTCATTTCAGTTATCATTATATAAAAACAGATATTAAAGAAGTACAATTAAATTTACCTCATTACTGGTTATTCATATCGTCTATAAAAATTTCATCTTTTTATCACTCATCCTTTCAATCACTTAACTAAATATAAAATGTTAATTAAAATAACAATGAGCAAACTAAAATTAATAAATACTCACTCTCATAGACTACAATAACACAATGAAAAAGAAAATAATATGCATGTTAAATTTTTAATAATCAGTATAAAACATTTTAGAGTTTATGAATATGATTACTTAGATATTTCGTAGTATTCAATGTGTTTTATTAAATTAATAATATATATATATCATTTTATATGTACAACTGCAACAGGAGCACTGTCTAAAAATTATACAAGTAAATATATGTTAATATCAATCTCGTTTTTCATTTACGTGCACGAGTACTTTAGCATTCCTCGTCTAGTATCATCAAGGGGTGACTTCATCATAGTTTCATCATAGTGAAGCATGAAAATACACGCATACTATGAAAATCACTAATTAATAATGATTATTTCACTCTCATTTACATAGCAATTAATATACTTGTATAACATTCCATATTTATGATAATTTAAACGCGGCTGAGTACACATATGACTCCTATAATATGAACAAAGAAGTTAATAGAATCATAAATCTCGAGTTTGCAATAATTTTAATATAACTAGTATTAATACTAGTAAATACATTTGATCTACAAGAAACAAGATATTACTACAACATAAGAACATGAGTACTGACCTCAATCACTGATGATTCTCTAGTCAATCATTCTCTTCACTTATCTCCAATGAAAACATAAAGTCAAATGCATAAAGAATTATTATTAATTTATCATAAGTTAATCTTGTTATTAGAAAGCAATTTGCCTTTATTTTACTATTGATGTATCATATAATAATAATTTTTTTTATTTTTGTCATTAATTATTTCTTTCAAACAATTTAAACAATAAAAAATTACCAATAAAAAAGTTGGCCCTCCAAATTTAACTTTCTAATTAATTTATGTAATTTATAACTTTTCAATTAAGCTTTAAGATATATATAAATAGGCATACATTTAGATTATGTAACAATCTATTATTATTAATAATGTTTTTGAATTCATTATATGTAACATTATTTCATAGATTTAATAACCAAACAAAACTTAAATAAATCAAAACCTAGCCTTTCTATTCTATCGCCACATTTTTCTTGAACCAAAAGTGAAACTTCTACAGCTTGAATCCAAATTTAATTAAACATTCATATAATTAATAATTAATAATTAATAATTAATAATATAATAAATTCGTAATTAATATTTTAAAACCCTTACCTTTCAGAGGTTTGGTCTCCCCTATTCGCACACAGAGATCCTTCTACCTCCTCTCATGTGAAATCCGCCTCCTACTTGCACGCATGGGAGCTCCTTCCTCTCCTTCCTTCGATCGGCTAGGTCCTCACTCTTCCCTGAATCACAATCGAGGTTGTTTGGCTAGGTCATGAGCTCCCCTCTTCTGCTGCACGCGCATATGACTCGCAAGAAGTCTTTCATCTTTTTCCTTTGCAATTCGCACACCGAAGTCGTTGATACAGTCCTTAGAACCCAAGCTCGATCATATGCTCGATTTGGTTCACCAGACGACGAGGATCTCACTATTGCAAGCACACAAGGTTTGTTTTCTCCCTAAGAAAAGCATTCACGATCAAAGTTGGCATCTGCTACAAATTATCTTGATCCCAGTGTGCAATAGGAAGAAGGCAGAAAACTTCTCGTGACTCCTATGCACGTGTAGGAGAAGAGGGGAACCCGTGCCTTGATTTTATGGATATATGCATAAAAAGCAAGAATCATAAATAGTCAACTCCCTCATGGAGATAAAATGAGGCTTCGCATCTAGTATTGAAAAAGATTTTGCCTTGATTTGCCTTTTTGTGCTAGTCCCCAAGCATCTTACCTTCTTGATGAACTCTCCTTCCTTGATTTGTCTTTTTCAATACTAATGTGACGCCTCGTTTCATCATCTCGAGAGAGTTGAACTATTTATGATTCCAGCCTTCATGTAAATACTCATAAAATGATTTTATGTTTATGAAACTTTTATTGTAAAAGATTTTTCAAGTATTAACACTTCTCAAAGCAAATTACTCTTCATATTGCTATGAAGGTTTACATGTTTATGTTTCAATTGCTCATATATACTTTATGCATCTGCAACTTGCCTTATATAAATAGATTTAATGTATGTTGATGTGAATCGAAAAGAAATAATAAATTAAAATACTTGCATGTGCATTTTGAAAGATAATGTCCTCTCTAATAGCACTTCATAGGGACACTTTTACTTGCACATTGACCATTTTTCTTTCCATCACATCGAAAAAGAAATAGGCTGGAAAAGGTTATTCAAAAAGAAGTATCAATTTGATACAGAAGGACTAAACAATGCCTCTGTGAAGAATGTAATAACTATTTACCTTAGAAAGGTACGTTCTGATATGATATGATTCAATTCATGTTCATGCCATTGAGATTAAGCTAAATGTTCTGAATAAATCAATAGTCATGACTTTGACTAAAAATAGACTACTTATAATAGCAATCATTAATAAAATGAGAAGTTAAGTTTTATTATTTCATTGCAATTTGAATCTGATGACTAGTATGTATATTGCTCTCTTTGTCTTTCAAGTTACCATTGTTTAGAATCAGGAGGCCGTTTGAGCTGACTAAGAAGGCTTGTGTCTTGCCAGAAGAGGGCTTTACGGAAGGCAACAAAAGGAATGTGTTAGGTCCATCACGAGCCCTATTCTAGGCCACGGAGATGGAATGATTGTGCTTGAAAGATGAATGATAAAATCTTCTGAGAAGTTTATATAAATCAATTTGGACGGATATATCCTCCAAGTTTTCCAGTGTGTGTAAGAAAATCATCCTAAGAGGATTAAATTGAAAAAAATGAAAGAGATTAAATTAGGTATGACACCCATTATATCTATATCTATATAATTGGAATGTGTTGTGCCTGAAAGTTAAGAGCATATTTATAAGTACAAGAAGAATGTTCTTCAAAATTTTCACCTGTGAAGTAGATAGGTGACAGAAGAGACTTTGTATGCATCACATGAGGAACGTTAATAAATAGGAAAAAAAATAGTAATAATGTGTAGAGAGATGGGCCATAAATTTAAACTAGTTATTTATAAGAATCATCCTATAATCTATTTGATTTACGCAATGATGACTATAACTAGATAAATAATAAACTTTGAATCATATTATACTTTGGATGATACCTTCAATGATTATGATCTGTCATTTATTATTTTATAAAATGCATATAATAGAGATGTTATAAGTCAATAAAATTTTATGTTCGTCAGTCAGTTATTAATGTCAATTTTGGTAGTGGTAAATCGAGCATGCAAGGGCAATTCATGCATGTCACGACCCAGCCCGGGACTTGAAATAAACCAAAACGAGAACAGACGGTCAAACGGTGAGAATTAAACTTTTTATATTCATCTATAATTTAACAAAAGAATGAGTCACTAATCAAAATAAATTAAAATAATATATTTAAAATTACATCGTTATTGGTTGTCCGCGTCTTCTATACACATTTTCTCTTTTATCGCTCATCTTTCAAATCACCTAATTAAACCTAAAATATTAATTTTAAAACAGCAGTAAGCTAAACAATGCCAGTGAATACTCGTACTTATAAACCACAGTAATATAAGAGAAAAGAAAATAACATGCATGTCAGTCAAATTTTTAATAAATTAATAAAAATATTTTATGTCATTCAAAGACCCATACCATTGCATATCAACATCATTACATATTAATACAAACGTCGTCGGAAGACCGTCTAAAAATTGTGTCAATTAAAACACACCAATATCAATATTCTTTTTCATATACTTGTACATGAGTGAACTTGATGTTCCCCACTAATATCATTTAGAAATAACTTCATTATAATCGATCATACGCATACAAACAGATCAACATAAACATATCATTCATGTATTCATCGCATTCAATTCAATGATACTATATACAACATACACCAAATACATTAGAGTAAAAAGTATAACCATTCATAACAATATGATCGATAAGAAAAAAAATATCTCAATCAAAATAAAGCATGTGCAATTGTCATTAAGTGTAAAATAGTTGAGAGAAATAAATTATTACTATAAATTAAAAGTACGAGTACTCGCCTAGATGTTGATTAATTTGCTATTTGTCTTACTTCGATTCTGATAAAATTGAAAGCCTATAACATGGTATAAAATTAAATTAATTTATTATTATAATAAACTATTAGTTTTTCATCATTTAAACGTTAAAATTTTCTTTATGTGATCATGCTTAATTTCTATTCGATATATATATATATATATATATATATATATATATATATATATATATATATATATATATATATTAAGGATGGTGTCGTCGTCGTCCCTGATCGGCTCTGCTAGAGTTTTGCCGCATGGTGAAGCCTAGCGACCGCGCGTATCCTCCGGATCATCTTCGTCGCTGCTCTCCGCGCGCAGCGTCGCGCTGAAATTCGTCTGCTCTCCGCTGCGATCAAGCTCCGTGCATCATCTGGAGATCGCGTCCGGGTCGCCGCTCACCGTTCGTCTGACGCTGAAGCTCCGTTACATCGAGCTTCGCGCGTCACCTACGGTACGAGTCTGTGTCGCGTTCCTCTGCGTGCCACTGCGGTGCTACTGCGGTTCTTCATTCGTAGTGTTGCTGCGGTGCTTTTTGCGGCACTTCTGCAGCAGCGGTCTGTTGTGCGAGAAGAAGGGCTCCTCGACTCTGGTATGCCTTGGAAACCCTTCGAGTGCTCTGCTGCTTTGGGTTCTGGTGTTCTAACGCCAGACAAGGAGAGGCAATCTTTGTTGTACGATCAGGTTGCCAAGGCTCTGTGCGACATTAGCAGAGCCGATCGGCGAATTCTTTCTGATGGCAACTAAGGCTTCCTATGCTGGAGCTGTGGGCAGCAATTCCCACAATGATCATCTCTTTTTTCCACAAGAATTTCATGATACTGCGGCTAAAAAAATACAGGGCGATTTTATCAGGCCGATATGTACTAAAGATGGGAAACCTGTTGTTATCTTCACCACACTGGAAATGAAGGTTCTCTCCGATGATGTTAAATTTACTTTAGTTGGAAAATTCCAATTTGGTCACCCCAAGATGGATTTAGTTAGAAAATTTTTTGAGAATCTGAAACTTATTGGTGGATCGAAATTTGGAGTGTTAGATGGCAGACACTTACTCATTCGAATACAAAAGAAAGAAGACTATGCTAAAATCTTTGCTCAACAATCCGTTTTGGTTGCTGGCACCCGCATGAAGTTTAACAAATGGACTCCTGATTTTGACCCATCTAAGGAACCTCCTATCGTTCCTATGTGGTCTAAACTTCTGAGGCTTCCCTTTCATTTGTACAATCCACGTGTTTTGTACAACATTAGCCAAGCTCTCGGTACTCCTCTCAGAGTTAATTCTCCTACTTTTGATAGGGTCTCTCCAGGTGGTGCCAGGGTTCAAGTGGAGAGGGATTTCACTCTCCCTGATGTGGATCGTTTTTGGATCACTGATGGTGCGAATAGGTTTTGGCAGGAGACTGTGGTGGAGAGCAGACCTCTGTTTTGCCAGCATTGCAAAATGTTTGGGCATATTAGAGACACCTGCTATAGACTGCATCCTCCCTCGAGGAAAAGGGCTGCTGGGTCTTCTGCTGTTCTTGGAAATTCCAAATATAAAGTTGACGCTACCCTGGCTCAGGAGAATAGGGTAGCATCTGATGCTGATAAAAGTTTAAACTCAGCTGACATGGTTGTCGCGGAGAATTCTCAGCCGGTTATACAATTGCCACTCCGGAGACTACGAGTAGTATGCGAACAAGCTGGAAGTGCGGCACTTCTTCCTGTGCCGCAAGCCGTCCAGGGGGCTACTTCAGTCGTCCGCTCTAACAGATACATCCAAACTTTCAGCAGAAAAAGAAGAATTCCCCTACCAATTGTCGAACCCACCGGTAAGAATCAGCAGGACTCTACGGAAGAGGAAGAAGTAGAAGAAGAAGATGATGGAGAAGACTGGCAGGTTTATCATTCTCGAGGGAAGAAGAAGCCTGGGGTTACACTCCTTTTTTACGATACCTCGGTGACTCAGGGCAATAGAGTAGCATTAAAGAGATTACTCTATGGATCTCCAAGAAACAGAGCGAGAGTATCACGTTCTCGCTCTTGACTTTGTTTTGTAATTGTTGAATATTTTTTATCTTTTTTGTTAGCATTGTATAGTAGGGGAAGGGCTCCATGGGCCCTCTCCTCAAGCCACTGTAGCCGTTTTTAAATCAATATAGGCCCTAGGGCTTTCTCTAAATATATATATATATATATGTATATATATATATACACACACACATATATATATATATATATATATATATATATATATATTATCAAAGAAATTTAATTAAACCTTTTTAAGGCTTACCTCGGTTGACCTAAATCACTCGACTTGGTTCCTTCGCACGACTGCAGCGCACTTGACTTTGTCTCCTCCTTCGCACGACAACAGCACACTTGACTCTGTCTCATTCTTCGCATGGAGACAACACACACGAGGCTCACTACTTAATGTCGCTGCCGCCTCCTCTCTGCCCGCGAACACGATGTCGTTGGCTCGACTTCGGCTCCCTCCCACACGAATGTTCGACGTCAACGCTTCCTCTGCACATCAGCGACATCCTGTTACACTCGCGCCTCCCAAGCGGGTGAGGTGCACCCTTCCTTTCCCCCTCTCCTCCTTTCTCTTCATTTCTTCTTCTTCTTTTGGACTTGAATTGTCTTCCTCTTAGTATCATTTTATAGAATACAAGTGACATCTGAGTTACCGGTTGTTTTATACATCTCCCCCATTTAACTGTCGGACTCCTAGCTTCATCTCTTTTCTGTTCATTTAACCTTCCTCGATTCTTCGTTTCCCTCCCCCCATGCAACAGAACCATTACAATCCATTCTATCATATGCATTTGTTCCCACCTCAGTGCACTAAACATTCGGGTCAAGTCATGACATTATTGTAGGTATATATTTTATTCAACTTCTAAAGTTTTTCTAACAAAATGTCATATTCAATTTCTTGCTTCATTCATTTTGCATCACACTCGCTTTTTATTCTAGACTAGACGAAATCATAGTCAGTTGATGTTAAACTCTTCACCTCATATATAGAAATAATGAAAATTCATACCTCCCTTTCCATATATAATGCATTTAACTAATTTTCTTTATCCTTCTTGCAAATATATGGCATGTCTTTAATATTTAAATCACATTAAATCTTTTAAATATTATTGATTATGTGAAATATCAAGTTTTGCTTAACACATTGCTTTAGTAGGAGTTAAGCATTTCGCTTTGCTCTTACGTTTTTTCCCATTAAGTCAACAGCACACCTATCAACTATAAGTGTCTTATACCTCCCGTGATGGCCAACAAGGCTCCTCCTGTCAGGGCAGCAGCACCAATGATACCACCACGCTTCCACTTGGCCCATTTGCTTTTTGCTGAATCATTTTCTTCTGACTGCTGCTGTTCTTTATCTGCAGCCATTGCTGAAACAGCAACAATTATCTCCATAGCCTCCTAAAGGAAAGAGCAATAAGATAGATCGTCACCACAAATTTCCTACTCAAACTAACAAAACATTATTAGTGAGAACTTTCTGTATCCTTGTATACTGCACAACAAAGAAGCTTTTTCCATGATCTCAAATTGCACCATCCATAAGATAAGATGTTTATCTTTTTCGAAAAGTAGAGATATTAAAAATAAAATACGAGAAAAAGGTAAAATTTGAGAAAAGAAACATCAAAAGCTGCGTGTGAACTTCTTCAGCAGTTTAAAGCAGGCAAGTAATATTGACAACTAAGGTTATCTTCAGTTTAACAAAACGAAAGGAGGAAACATGGAAAATATAACCCTTGTAAGCAGTGGCAGTTGAGCATGCATAAGATAACCCTGCAGTTATATTTTCAAGTTGCGACAGAATTCTAGAAAAGATACTTTGATAGAACCATCAAGCAGTTCATCAGACACCGGCATTCCACTAGACATCACATTAGGTTAGTCATTAAAAAATTCTAGTAATGCTTGGTCTTTTTATTATTTGTTTAAAGAAGTTCATGCCTTCTTTAGGTAATTTGTACTAGTCAAGTAAGTGTAAAGACTGCTAAGTAATAATATTCTATATCATGAAAATACTATAAATAGCCCTTGGAAGAACCACTTCAATCTAATGTGAATTAATCTCGTATATTATTCTCCTTGGAGAATTTTGACCAATGTACAAGCACTTCTTTGAAATGGTGTGATGTCTTTCTATGCTGAGAGTATTAAATAGCTGTGTGAGACAATTGATATCCTCTAAAAGATCATAAGAGCTTTGTGAGACAACATGTACCCGTTATTCCCAAATTCACACGCTTTCTCTCCTCTTCTCCATTTATTAACAGTTATAAAATAGTGAAATAAAAGTTCAGAGAAGAAAGCAACTTTTTTGAGAGACATGCTCTGTAGTTGCATGAAGCAAACCACCCTTTCTCTCTCTATGATTTGAACTTATGAAGCGCATTAAGAATGTGATCTTCATTATCGATGTCCTAAGAAATATCAAATTAGATTAAACATTTTGGGTTATCAATGATTTTTATGATTATTTTTTTTTAATTTTAGAATATTTATGGTTTTTATTTTCTTTTAGGGCTCATTAGTCATCATTCAATAAGTGCAATATTGTATGTATGTAATTGTGTAGATAATGTTATTCCTAAAAATAGTCCTTATAAAGGCCATTTAGACGTGAAGATGATGAACAGGACCTATTTTCTTCCCACTTTGGAACTTTTGGCCAGCAAATGAAGCCCTTTTAAGAATTGTTTATGCTCCCTCCTCCTGATCTTAGTGAATTATGTCAAACAACGGGCAACTATGTTTGCCTCCAATGCTTTAACTCCGTCTAACCTTCCTTTTCCTACTCACCTTTGATGCCAGAGCGACTAGGAGACATTATTGTGATCACTGCTACAATACCGTGAACTCCCGCAAGAAAGGGTGGCTAGGGCCCATCCAGGAGGGTCGGTTGACCATGCCTTTACATGAAGTTCGCTCCTATTGGTTTCCCCTACTGTTGATTATTCAATATTATATCTTGCAAGCATCCTCTACTCATAAAAAGATTTTACATGTGATGAAGTAACAAAAAGAAAGCAATATAAGCTTAATCAAATAAATTAAGCACCTTCCATTAAAGATAAATCTTTTATAAAATAATTGTCATCAACCGGCCTGGAGGGTTGGATGTTTCAAGTAAGGAACAGACAACCGGATGATGAAAAATAATTTATAACGCCAACTGTTACAGATAATCATCCAAAATAAAAAACAATGGAAGAACAACTAATGATTACAAATTACATTAAACAAATAAATTTACCTTTTTCCTTGTTAAACCCATTTTCTATACATGTTCTCTCCTGTACTCCAAAATTTTAATATGGAAAATATTAGTTTAAAACACAGTGGTTTGTCGACATACACTAAATCCTTATACTTTTAAACTACAGTAATGTAACGAAAGAAAATATATATATATATGCTATTTAAATATATTTAATCAATGTAAAAATAATTAACATCTTAGTATTTAATTATGATCATTCAGTATAGCTTAGAACATTCAATGGCACTGTGCAATAACTTATTATTTATATTGTTTACATTCATCACAGAAAAGTCGCCTAAATTATAATATTAAGATGCTTCAATATCAATATCTTTTTGTCAAATCAAATTTCATGCATCAGTACCTTAGCATCCCCAACTAATATTATAAATAGGTGAATTTCATTATATTTAATCTACATGCAATCAGTTCATATAGCTCATATCATTCATATGTTCATTTCATTCAATTTAATATAATCAATGATAGAACTATATATATATATATATATATATATATATATATATATATATATATATCAAAAGATGATGGCGTCGTCGTCGTCGTCTCTCGGCTCTGCTAGGGTTTTGCCTCATGGCGAACACTAGAGACCGTTACCGCAGTATATCGCATCGATCCTCTCCTCTGCTTGCGTCTTCTCTGGCGTCGTCGCTTTCGTCGTTCTTCACTGCAAACAGAACGACGCGATCCTTTTGGCTCCCCAGTGTTCGTTCGTCTCCCCGGGTCGCAGCGTCTTTCTCTGGACGGTTGTGTCAAAGCATCAGCTGCGTGCCGCTGTCCTGCATTTCAGTGTATACCTGCGTCTCTTTTGCGGGAGTAAGCAGATCCCGCGACCCTGTGCTTCATTTGTGATCCTGCAGCGACGCCCTCGCCGGCGATAACCCAGCTCGCGTCCCTTCACGTTCCAACATGTTCCCGCAGAGATTCCACGATACATTCGCGCAAGGCGTTGAAACCTGGTTTCTCAAAAAAACATTCTGTAAAGATGGCAAACCTACAATCTTTCTTACTGAGGAAGAGATCTACATCCTAGCTGCACCCTGTCGGTTGTTTCTAATAGGTAAATTCCTCTACGGTAACCCTAAACTCGAACTAATCCGTAAGGAATTTGAGCAAATGAAGCTGAATGGAAGTTGGAAGATTAGAATACTAGATGGTCGGCACGTTCTCATCCAATTGATGAATGATGGAGATTACACCCAAGTGTTTGATAGAAGAACACTTCGCATAGACAGTCGGGTGATGAAGGTGCTGAAATGGACAGTGGATTTTGACCATCGCACTGAACCTCCCATCATTCTTGTTTGGCAGGGCTTCCCAGATTTGCAGGTTCATCTTTACGATCAAGAACTTCTATTTACTTTTGCAAAGATATATGGCACACCACTCCAAACTAATCCGCCTACAGAACATCTAACCAAACCTTCTGAGACTAGAATATTGATAGAACAAGACATTACGTCACCATTCCCGAAAGAGATATGGATTGGTACACAGCATCAGGGGTTTTGGCAACCAGCAGAACTTGAACAGGTACCTTTTTACTGCACTCACTGCCGTATGTTTAGACACTCTCACCAGCAGTGTTACCACCTGCATCCGAATCTCAAACCACCACATACAAATGTTACTGGGCCACACATTCTTGCGACGGATATACCCTCTTCCTCACTACCTGTGATACCTACTACAACGCCCGCGCCGGACATGGTGCAAAAGTCTAATGATACTGATTCAGAGCAGGTTGATAAGGATCAATTGTTGGAGTATCAGGTGGCTGTACCTAGAAGGCAGGCCCCTTCTTCTTAGCCTTCTTCTCATGGAGTAGCAACTAGTGCGGAGGGAGCTCAGGCTTCCCTCCCTGACATGATTGAACATAGGGAAGAAGCGAACACTCACATTCAGAGGACGGACAATGTGCATACTACTACCGAGGGAGAATCACTGTCAAACAGTAGCCTTGATATTGCTACCACACAAACACTAGAACCCATCGCTGCAACTGTCTTTCCTCCTATGGTTCAGACCGACAAGTCTTCTGAAGAAGAATGGTAAGTGTATACCTCCCGGCGGAAGAAGAAGACTGGGAGTACTATCTATCTTGGCAATTTAATAGATGATATTTTGGTCTCCCCTGGCAATGGAGAAACACTTCAGATTTTGATTTCTGGATGAGCTAGAAAAATCAGGGGCAGAGGAAAGCCTTGGCGACCTCGTCCTCTTTAGTTGTTTGTCTCTCTTTTGTTCTATCTTTTGTATCGCTCTGTTTGAGCTTTATTTGTTTTTTGTTTCTTATGAGTCGAGCTCAATTTTTTTGGGCCCTCTCATAATATTTGTTTTTACCCCATTTTATTTCAATGGAATTGGCCCGATCGGCTCTTTTTTTAATATATATATATATATATATATATATATATATATATATATATATATATATATATATCAATATCAAATTATACAAGTGAATTTAACAAGTATCAATAATTACTCATGTAATTGATTAAAAAAAAACCAAAATATTACTATAAATTAAAAATAAGAGTACTAACCTCGTTCAGTTGGCTTGAATTCTAATCTTTTATTATGGCTTCATCATTTAATTTGACACTTATAAAAAATATTTATAATAATTAATTTCATGTTTAATTGGTTTTTCATGTCAATATCAATGTTTAATTCTTTAATACTAACAAATAAACAAATCCTAACAGCCCCATTAATATTTAATTATTATTTTATATTCCAATTTTAGTGTCTTAGTATTTCTCGAATTATTTTATTTATTAAGTTAGAGGAAACTTAAAGCTGAACATATAATTTCTATAAGAATATATAATAAGTCATATCACTTCTTACAAAAAATTTATTTCACTAAACTATCCTAATTCCATTAATTTCAAATTTATTTTTAAATAAATAAACTTTTCCTTGCTAACCCAAATTAATTTGTGAAATTGCTTCAAATCTTACTTTAACATTCTACTTCTCTCTCCTTGATCCATAAATATTAGATTACCATCTCTTAGATTCCATACAAAAGCCCTCATAAAATATGTTAAAGGTATAAACTAGAAATTTAGGATTTATAAATAAAATTCATAACTAAAATTATCTCAATTAAATAATCTCGCCCCAAGCCCCAACCATTTCGCGTGAATTCAGTACACACTGCTCTCGGCGTCGAATTCCACGCACGATCTTGTGCATTTGGTTTGCCCTAGCTCCTTCTCGATCACCCTATCAATCTCACTCTCCTTAACTCGCTTGTACGCATATTGTAGGCCCATTTTAAGATTGCATGCTTCGATCAGGAGAGTTATCGCCAGCTTTGCCTTCTTCGCGTGCTTGCTCCTATTATCATATTGCACAGTAATCTTTCATTATGTCCCTATGCGCAATCAGTCATCTGATCACATTCCACTTCCGCGTCGATGATGCTTCAAATCCGACTAAGATCTAGTGGAAAAGCGTTGGCTCGATTCTCCTTTTTGATGATGAGCTCACCTCTTTAATCCCCTTCTTCACGCTCTGATAGTGATTGAGCTCGCATAACTACAGAAATATGTCATTTCATCCATTGAGGCCAGCATAAAGCAGCCAACAACATCATCTTCTTTCCTCATGCGATCGAACAGCGTCCAATTGGCTTAGCAAATGCACTTACTTGCGCTTGCCGCTCTCAATCTCCCTCTCCCTCTATCAATACACGCAAAAGATTTCTACCTTCACCTTTGATGGTTTTGCTTATAACGACAAAATAGCTCATTGGGTTCCTTCATTTCGCTCTTCAGATTCGAATGTTGCTCATTCAACACTTTTATTACCACAAACTTCCCTTTAAAAAATTTAGAGGTGTTACAATAATCTCTACTAGAATGATATTTTATAATGAATTCATTGTATAAACAATTCAAATATGGTAGATATTAACTAGTCAAAAATACAGTTGTTAAAAAATGCTTTATTTGTTTGTTAGTTTGTCATCGTGGTTAACTATTTTGAAGCGATGCAAGCACAAAAATGTCATAATAAGCAAGATGATGTCATATGCTATAATGTGGATTCCATTTGAGGAACATATAGTTTAAATAAATATCGTTATTATTTAGACATGTGTTTTCATTGACTCTATTCTATTATTCTTATGCTTTCACAAGATTATTAGGAGATTTTTCTCTATTTATTTGGGATTTCCTGTGATAAGATTAATTATTTTTGGATTCAAGGAAGAGTTGTATTATGCCTTATTTATTTTTATACTCGAGTGTTTTCATGATAGCGAAACAATTTCTCCCTCCAATCCCTGGACATAAGAAATTATTTCAGATATCACACAAAACTTGATGACTTTTTGTGGTGCTTAGTCTTTTGTTCATTAGTATTGATAGGTGTACTAAAAAATAGATTTATCCTAACATGCATTCGGTTTAAAGGACGAAACTTCAAAACAAAATAATTTTCTTTTCCTTTGATTAGATGATTAACATCTTCGAACCAGCTACATCGACGAACAGTCTAAATTCATAAATAGATGAATACATTCAAAAGGAAGAAATAAAAGACAAAAGATTGGAACTAGTTCAGTAGAAATGGGTGAATTGAGCTGAAAGGGGTGACGCCTACATGTGAAAAGACTATTTATTTAGCCCATACATAGATGAATACATGCAAAATTCGTACATAGATGAATACATTCAAAAGAAAGAAATAAAAGGAAAAAAATTGGAACTAGTTGAGTAGAAATGTGTGGATTGAGTTGGAAGGGGTGACTTTATTTAGCTCAGTGATAAGATAAATTTTTTAAAAAGCAACATAAAGACTAGCATATTAGGGATAGTTACCAATTAAATGCTAAATGAAAGGTACATGACTACCTAAGCATTATCAGCGTCATATTTGATAGGACTTAAACTAGATCTTCCGTCATTTGTAAACAATTTAATTTTATGAATTGTATTAGTTGATCATTTTGTATTACAATTTGCAGATAGTTTCTCACCGTAAGGTAGCGGATTTGAATCGCGCATATTTCCCTTTAGGCTCACCTTTCCAACAAAAAACCCTACATCATTTTTAAGTTGGTAACACAAGTTTTAAACAAGCTAACCATAAAAAAGAGAATGTTAGTATACGAGTTCATTCAACATTGTAAATTAAAAGCATAAATAATCAATAAAAAATTCAAAAAATTATTTTAAAAAGAGGTTTCCTCTATTTTTACAACATATTTTTTATTAAGCGAGATCAACAAATTCTCTCAAAGCAAATACAAAATAGTTGGGGACAGTCGTATAGAGAGTTGATTGAACCCACAACCAGCAAAAGCTTTTCTTAATCATCATCATTATCATCAACACTATCATCAAAATATTATCCACTTACTCTACATTATTTAACTTCAATGATAGTTTGTTGGGTCCTAAATTCATAAAAAATTGCAAGCAACATGTTCTAAGAAGGTTGATGAAACATACCATTTTTGTCCAGTTGATATCAAGCCATGTTGCTAAGAGCCTTAGAGCAACCCGATGGCGGGCATCATACCCCTTCCTCCGCACTGATACTTTCTCACGGTCTTGAGGTGAATCAGCCACACATGCAGACAATAGCTCAAATAAAATTGTAACTTTCCTAGGATAATTGATTGAAATATTTGCCAGCATGGACTCTCTATCACAAGCGTTGTTATAGCGTCTGATTGCCTCCTCTCTTATGGCTGATAGCTTAAAGCTAGCAGGTTCTGAAGGTTCAAAAGACTCGTCATCTCTCATTGTCTTTTTCTCTTCTGCAGGATGGACAGTTTCCAAACTCATTGACATGGCATCAATAGATTTAGCCAAGGCAAGTTGTTGTTCGTCCTTCTCTGAAGATCCTCCATTGTTTTCTTCAACCATTATCCTCAGATACTAAACAGCAATGAAAATTTGTACCCTAAGATAGATTTACAAATATTGGTACAATGACAGAACATGTGGTTATTCGGGTAAAGATTAAACAAACACAGTCTGGTTAGCCTATTAAATATCAGGACATTAAAACAAAGTAAGACAGGAGAGACTACAATTTTAACTGATCTTCACTGTAATAGTTTCCACTAATATATATAGAAACACAATCTACGACCAAATTTCAATGAACTAAGAGTTGAACTTTCAGATATTTCAAAATCATTCTCAAGAAAGAGAAAATTTTTGAACTCGCACCTCAAAAAATTAACGAAGGCATAAAGTGAAACAAAAGGATGGGTTAAGAATAGATAGGTAAGGATGCTACATTTAAAAATAATAATAATAAATTGGAAATTCTAAGCAAGATTTAGTAAAACGTTAAGCTCTTAAAAAGATGCACTTTAGCTATAAAGGGACCCAATATAATCGTATGACTTGCACTTGAGAATCCATGAGATCAATCGTCTATTTTCAGCAGCCAATTTAGGTTTCTTCAAGGGCATATCAAGTACACACAATGTTTCCTTTCGGAGAAACATAGATTTTTTCTTGACAAAAAGCGCTTATTTTGATTTCAATTTCCAACAGCCCTTTTCAAATACAAGCTTTTCAACAGGAATTACTAACTAATAATAAAACAACATTTGTCTTACAGCGATAATGCTACTAATATATGGACAAAGTACTGTTGAATGAACCTCTTAATATACAAGGGTTTCTCACACAAGTTCAGTGAAGTTTCAAAAGCTCCAATTCGAACAAACAATGATTAAAGTTTCATCAAAAGCATATATCATTGACTACATTTCTTAATCGGGACATTTCTCTGTTGAAATAACAACTACAAGAAAGAAAGAGAAGTGGTAAAAAGGACACACCGCCCCAATATGATGATTTGCATCAGAATACGCAGCGGTCTCCTCTAAACCCGGCCACGCCTTTGAATCGATATCTAGAAACCTAAATAAGAGAACATCAGTAAGCTGGATAACGAGTCGGATATGATATAGAGGAGACAAGGGAGAGGAAAAAAGACCTAAACACCGGACGAAGGAGGCCTCGGGATGGATGAATCCAGAGCTGGGGTGACTCGCAGTCGGCATCACTTCCGCTGAAGTTGCTGCTGTTACTGGAGCTAACGGAGTTGCCTTCGTCATCGACGGAAGTGGAGGAACCGACGAGATGGGTTTGATGCAGCTGCGCTTGCCGGAGGGCGAAGGCGAAGAGGGCCCCCGCAGCGTACCTCTGCGTCGGAGTGAGCGTTGAGGGAGTCATGGCCATGGAAGCGCGACGACCAAAGGAACGCGTTGCAGCGGCGCGTTTTTCGAATTTCTTCATGGGGCTTTCAAGCGTTTAACGTTTATAGGTTTTAAAAATTGCAGAGCAATTGAAATGTTATATTTTAAAATTGGTTCGATATAAATTATGGAAGATTTCAGCTAAAAGATCTCAAATTCAAGATCCTACAAATACTATGTCTGATCTCTATTAAATTCTCCCAAATGTCCCAAAAAAAAATTATATAAATTAAATATTATAGGTTAGTTTTAAATATTCATTATTATGTATTTAAATATATTAATACGGATGGGATAGAGATGGTGACTAATGAGCCTAAATATGATAATGGGGGCGAGCAATGATGAGGACTCAGATTTTAGAAATCATTCTATTTATAGGAATCTCATATGAGTTCTTCGGTATTTTACAACTTTTTTATATATTTTTATACATCAAAAATGTGTGAGCATAAATCTCGAGATGATCTAATGGTTCAGGCCAAAAGATAGATGACAAGAATCTTGTCTGATGAAAAACCAAAAGGCCTCACGTATTTGACCAATTGATGGCCAACCAAGCCAACCGAAAGGTTGCCAACCAACAGAATGGTCATCGACCAACTGAAGGTAAACTTAGCTAATCAAAGGGTCGCCCAAGAGAAATAGAGACAGGCATCTATGCCGGTCACTCTAAAGGAAATGACTGGACAAGGGCTAACAACTCCACCAATTGCAACAAGTGTCAATGCAAAACTCTCTCAACGGCTCCCTAAAAAATCATCAAAAAATCACCAAGGATCAATAATATGGAAAGCCAACCAACTATGTCAGAGCCGATCAACCATCCCCCTCAAGTACTGACCGATGTTATATTCAAAGGTCGACCGATTGTTCGACCCTAGCACGTACCTACCAGAAGGTCTAAATATGCAAAATAATAATAACACTACATACAACCCCT
Source organism: Papilionanthe hookeriana x Papilionanthe teres (assembly GCA_022702705.1). Classification (NCBI taxonomy): domain Eukaryota; kingdom Viridiplantae; phylum Streptophyta; class Magnoliopsida; order Asparagales; family Orchidaceae; genus Papilionanthe; species Papilionanthe hookeriana x Papilionanthe teres. The sequence continues at coordinate 61,889,595 of CM040428.1, read as the reverse complement.
CAAAAACAGGGTTACAATATTTAATTTTACTTTTTTCCCTCTATATTCTATAAATAGGGGACCAAAACATTCTTTGGAGGTGTTTTCATTCATTTCTCTTTTTTTATTTTTGAAAGAGTCATCGGTTTGTCCATCGTCATATACTTCCCTTTTCCGAAGAAGTCTCTCTTCTGGATCATGTGAGTGGTCGAGAAATGAGAGGAATCGGAAAAGACAAACATATGACAAAGAAGCAAACGAGAGAAAGTATGTGGAGAGCCTTATGAGCGATAAACCTCGTAAGGTAGGTCAAGTATGTCTGTCTAAACAAAATCGGGTGGAAGCATCTTAGACCGATATCTGCGAAAGAATAACTACGTAGACTACCCACAATCAGAGATTCAGGTATGTTTGCTTGTTTTAAGATTTAGAGTGCTCCCAGAGGGACGTATCCCACTTGGTTAATTACATGTTGGGATTGCCCAAGAATACTCTTGATCCAATGAGTTATGCTTATATTTAAACAACAACTAGCATAGAGCTATCAAAGGACGGTTATTTCGCATAAGAATGCTTCGATGATTTCAAAGCTCCCGTTAAGCTACAGGGTGGAGAGTGACTCTCTCACAGTCCCCACATAGGTAACAGACTCGTTGGCATACAGAGCCTGTGAAATAACTAAATGATCCTGATGGGGAATCTTAATACATCAAAGCACATCCGGGTCATAAGAGCAATGGACAAACCGTTGTATCTCAAATGGCGGTAGCTCATCAATAGTAGGGTCGTCAAGATGATACAAAAAAAGAAGCAATAGAACTCAACAGTTGTAGTTAAAGAAAGGAAGGAGTAATCCTTAGAAGTTAGAGGTAGTTGGGTCAGGGTACCACACAGACCCGTCATCCCAAACTACTGAGACCCTAAGTCTATCTGGTAATGAAGATAACGCCCCAACACGTCTAGAAATCCTCAATCAACAATCCATGAATTGTGTTATCCGTAAGGGCCTCGACAGCCCCAAGGTCAAAGGAAGGAAACTATATCCTATGACTATCAGGTGGAGCTCTAAGAAGTGAGACTTATACCCGTCAAAATGGCAAGCATGCTGTTAGAAAAGAGGAGAAAGGGATGTTTAGGTACAAAGTTGGGGGGCCGACAAAAGGACTTACACCGCCTAAGTCGAAGGGCATTTTAACGACCTAAGTGCACTTGACAACCACATAAATATAAATATATGTTGGGACAATTGAATTGATGAAGAATTGGGACTTCTCCTTGGTACATTCAAATTATGAAATTATCTAGAGCGGACCTTAGATATTATAGAGACCCTATTAATTATGACTTGGGTTATGGCCGTGCATGCAACACCTTTTAAAATTTAAAACTGGACTGAAAGTCATGCAGGAAAGTAAAAATATATTTTGAATGTCTCGAATCTTTTAATCCTAAATTTTAATTTATCTTGAAATTTTATTAGTACATTTATAGAAAAATTTACAATTTTAAGGTCTTAAAGAGCCTAAATTGAAATTTTTATAACATCCCAGATAAACCAAAAAGAAATAAGGAAAACAATCCAAACATGCAAATATTTAATAGAAAGTAAAAGTGCTCCAAAATATATAAAAAAGGCATGTGATTCTAAGTCCCAAGAGAAGCATAAAAGACGGTTGGTTATGTCCAGTTCTAGATCTATAAAAAAAATATATAATTCAGATTTAAGGTACAGGACACGAGCTTTAGCTTATGGTCCCCTTCATACGATTCAATGCATAATCTGCCTCGAAACATGTGCCCATACCTTATTTCTGATACATACTCAGCCCAAGGACTCTATCAAATACATTTGAAAGAAAAAACGCATACTCAACCTGCATAAGAAACAATGTATCAGAAAAGCCAACAAACATGTAAAATTTAACGAGTTATGTCTTTTCATCGAGGGAGCTAAAGGATACCTGCAAGAAATCATTATGTGCTCCCCCTTAATGATACATGTGTGTGTACATATATATAGAACGTCCTAATATACTACCATGCATATCAAGCAGACAAGCACACAAGCACACAAAAAAACACAAAAATGAGTCTTAGATAGCATAAGAAAATCAATAAAGAACAATAGTTAGAGGCATCAAAAATACTGCATAGCGTCCTAAATCCTAGCTTACACACATCTAACAACAAGTGACATAACCAGCATTTAACTGTAGGGTAAGTTGATGCATAGAAAAGAATGCTTAATTTTCTTTATTTTTTGCACATTTTTATGGATGAAATTGCACTTTAAAAGAAAGCGTTTTTATATTTTTCTTGTAGATACAACAAGTATTAGAAGTGGAGCAAAGTGGAGAAGAAATGGAGTAATGTGGAGGCTAAGGAGGACCAAGTGTGGCACCTTGGCGCCAGATTTCTTGGACACCTAGGTGCCAGTCCCAACTTGGGAACCCTAGAGGCTGGTCCTAAGCCAGCTAGTGGGCGCCTATGTGCCACGTAACTAGCGCCTTGGTGCCAAAATTTTGGGTGACTAGGCGCCAATACCAGAACTGGCAGACAAAGAGACTGGTGTCTAGGCGCTATAAACTGTCTGGCTAGTTTTTGGCAGTTTCTCTACACAATGTATAGAGTTATTCAGCCCAATAAAAGAGCTCTTTGGGGAAGAAGAAGTGGTTTTTTTTTTCAGACTTTTGTTGAACATAAGGCAGCTTTTGCTGTAGAATAGAGTATGAGAGCATTTGTGAGGGAATTAGAGAGAATTTCAAATGTAAAACGAAGACAAATTTGAGAAGAGCAGTAAAGGGAACTAGGAGATTTTTGGGGAAGCATTAACAACACTTTATAAAGGAAGAAAACTAAGTATTGTGTACTCTTGTTATTATATTTCTGTAAACACAAGTCTATAATGGATTAACTTGTTTTTGAAAATGTTTTGTAGTGTTTTCTCAATGCTTTCTGAGTAGTCATTATACATTTTCCCTTGGGGAAGGAAGTGTAGGAATGAAAGAATGTTTTTAATTTTTTTAAAAAAAAATTATAATGTGATGAGTAATCTTTAATTCTTCTTTTACTTTTTATTATGGCAAAGTGATTGTTTAAAATATGTTGTGATTCATAATGACTCGAGAGAGTTATGGAAGAACAACTAGGTTATTCATGTTAAACTATAAGGTATGGTGAAGTACTCTGTATGGAGATACAAATGATATGGATATAATATTTGATGGGTTTAAATTGGCTTTCAAGTAATTAAAACTAATTTAAATCAATCTTCTTTATGCACTCGGAAGAGGGTAAAGAAAAGAGTTGCTCATATCTTTCAGTAGCCTCATTTATGATTTGCATTTTTCATTTTCTTCACTCCACTTAGATCATTGCAAGGGAAGGTTGCTTTACAACTTGATTATCACCAATCTAAATATATTAAGTAGAATTTCAGTAGGAGTAAACCATTTAGAGTAGTTGTTAATTCAACATCTAGTTAGCACAACTTTACACCAATCTAACTTCCAAGCTAAGAACGAATTTAATAGGCTTTTCGAAAACTTAAAGTGTTCTCTGTGGGTTCAATAACTTGGACTCAAAATTCCTATATTACAAAAGCGAGAAATACACTTGCGTTAGGCTCTAGAGTGCAAGTGCACCTAGACTTAAGTTAAGGCCGCATCATGTTTTTTGGCACCGTTGCCGGGGAGTGACGGTGTAGTTGACTTAGTAGAATTTTAGTTGAACCATTTAAAACTAGACATGGAAATCTCTATTATTAGTCTTTATGAGTAATCACTTGTTTGTTTAAAAAATAAAAATTCTAAAAATAATTTTTATGTTTTTGTTTAGTGTGTTTGTGAGAAAACTACTAGTTGAGTTTTTAGTCAGTGAATGCATAGTTCAGGATCTGAAGGAATTAAACCCTATGAATCAGAACAAAAGAGAACTATTAGGAGCATTAGAAAACATAAAATACTTCACAAACTTGTAGAAGAAATGTCAAATAATCAATAAATTAATTTAGATACTCGAAAATTGATTAGTGATCATCATAACGTGCATGGACTATTAAGGGATTACGTTAATCCTACGACAGATGAAATTCACTTATGTATTCAAACCCCGATGTAGAAGCTACCACATTTAAACATAAGCCTGCTATCATCCACATGGTGCAAAATAACCAATTTGGGGGAACCCCATCTAAGGATCCAAATTTACACTTTGCAAGTTTTTTAGAACTTTGCACTTCATCTTGTTATAATGGTGTGCCAAATAATGTTGTTAGGCTTATTTTTTTCCTTATTCCTTGAGGGATAAAGTCAAAATGTGGTTTAGCTCATTAGCACTTGGATCAATTAAGACGTGGGGTAACTTAGCCCAAATATTCTTAGCTATTGCCTTTAAAAATAGCTAAACTGCGGAATGGCATTACTTCATTTTGCTAACACGAAGGTTTGTCAATATATGAGGCTTGGGAATGATTTAAGGAGCTTCGTAAGACGCGCCCACATCACACACTGCCCGATTAGCTGATTATGTATTCTTTTTATAATGGTTCAATAGGATCTCTTAGATCTATTATTGATGTTATTATTGGTGGATTGATAATGTCAAAGCCATTTGATGAGGCTTATTCACTGATTGCGGAGATGGGCGACTACAACTTCCAATGGCCTTTGAGAGAGTGAACCCTAGGAAGGTAGCTAGTGTGCATGGCACTGATGTACTTACGATTCTTACTTCTCAGGTAGCTTTCATATCCAGGAAGCTAGACCAATTTAGGATGAATCGCCTCAAGTACCCCCTTAGTTAAGGAAAATTTGTTTGGACAATTGGTTGATGTTATTACTTCATCATTTGAAACCCTAAATGCAATTAACAATAGAAGCAACAACCCTTATTCCAATTTCTATAACCTAGGTTGAAAGAATCATCCAAACTTTAACTGTAACAATAACTCTGGTGGGGGAAACCAACCATGGGGAAATAACCAACCAAATCTTGTAGGAAATTGGAATAACCAGGCGAGTACTAACTATAAACTTTCTTATCCTACAAGCTTTAACTCTAAGCCATAATTCAAGGAAAAGAAGCTGTCTTGGGAGTATGTTGTTTTGCAGATTGGGAATTAACTACAAAGTCAAAGTGCAACAATTAAGAATATAAAAAACCTATTAGGATAGACTGCTATCTAACTTAGCAATCGAACTCAAGGTACACTTCCTAACAACAATAAGTTTAATCCTAAGAAGAAGAATAGTTAGTATGTGAAAGTGGTTCAATTAAGGAGTAGAAAAGAACTAAAAGATGTATTCAGAAAGATATTGAAACTGAAAAGGAGATTGTAGAACCTAAAAAACTTGTGGAAGATATTTCCAATGATTTAGAAAAATAGTATCACCAACTAAGATTAATTTATAAAAACCACCATCTGCATTTTCTCAATGATTTCAGAAAAACAAATTAGATCAACAATTTTTAAGATTTTTGAAATTAATTAAGAAGTTGACTATTAATATTCTTTTTATTGAAGCTCTGGAGCAAATGCTCAGTTATGTAAAGTTTGTCAAAGAGATTCTTAATAAGAAGAGGAAATTTGGAGATCATGAGACAGTGGCACTCAGTGAGGAGTGCAGTGCCATCATTCAAAAGAAGTTTCCTCAGAACCTTAAGGATCCTGAGAGCTTCACTATCCCTTTTGAAATAGGAGAGAGATTTTATGGCGAAGTGTTATGTAATCTTGAAGCCAGTATTAACCTTATGTCATTGTTTATATTCAAAAGGTTGGGATTAGGAGAGGTTTCTCCAGCCATTGTAACCCTTCAGCTTATTGATCGATGGATCACTTTTCCTAAGAGTTTATAGAGAATGTCTTAGTAAAGGTGGGAAAATTTATCTTTTCTGTTGATTTTATTGTTTTAGATATGAAGGAAGATAAATAAATTCTCATATTATTAGGTAAACCTTTCCTAGCTACTAGATGAACCAAGATAGATGTACAAAAAGTGAATTAAATATAAGGGTAAATGATTTGGAGGTTACATTTAATATATTAAAATCTATGAAGTATCCTTCTGAAGGAAATGAAGACATGACTTTTTAGATGGATTTAATTGATTATTTGTATAGCAGCCATTTTTTAGAGAATTGTGAAGTCAAAGTAGTAGAGCCAGAATTCAATGACGAAGACTTTACAGACTCTATTGATGAATATGCTCTACTACTATAAGATAATTCAAAAATTATTCGAGAGAGGTTTGAGATTCTAGATTAACAAAAAATAGTAAACCTCTTATATTTTCTATTAAGGAACTCCCTAAACTTGAGATGAAGGTGCTTACTAAACCTAATGTATAATTACTTGGGGAAGTCATCTACATTGCCAGTTATCATATCCTCAGATTTAACTAACTCACAAGATGATAAATTAATGGATATTCAGAGGAATCATAAGAAGCTTTCGGATGGACCTTAGCATATATAATGGGGATTAGTCTCTACATATGTATGCATAGGTTCCTGATGGAAGATAATCATAAATCCAGGCAGATCCTCAAAGGAGATTAAACCTAATTATGAAATAAGTAGTTAAAAACAAAATATTGAAATGACTTGATGAAGGTATTATCTATAATATATCAAATAGTGTCTGAGTTGGTCTTATTCACTGTGTTCTTAAGAAAGGATGAGTGATGGTGTATGTAAATGAGCATAATGAATTAATTCCCACTAGACATGTCACTAAGTGGTGTATATGTATAGATTATAGAAAATTAAATTATGTCACTGGGAAAGATCACTTTTCATTACCTTTTTCTGGATTAAATGTTGGATAGGCTAGCTGGCCATCCAAATTTTTACTTCTTTATGGATATTTTTGGTATCATCAAATACCTATTGATCTAAAGAATCATGATAAGACAATGTTTATAAGTCTTTATGAGACTTTTTTCTTTTTGAAGAATGCCCTTTGGGTTATGTAACACTGCTGGACAAGTTTTGGGATTGCTTTTATGTAACGTTGTCGTCCAACTCGGAATCAATAAGGATGAAACATAAGTAAAAACTCTCAGGGACATCTTCCGACAGAAAAAATCTATTGATGCGAGAAGGAGAGATATCCACAAGTTTCCCTCTCATAAAGACCGAATCGTCAAAGGCATCAGGGAGGATAGAATAAAGCTCCCTCACTACAGAAATCAGAGCTACACAAGTGGTGTAGTAAAGAGCCTCCCAATTCGACCTAGCAATCATACTTTCTACCGATCCCCCAGGGTTAATGAAACTTCTTTCTGCAATCAATTTTGTTTGACACTAAGAAGTAGTTGTAATGCTCCCGAGCTTTAGAGCTTACGAACTTCTTTTTATCGTATGAAGTTAATTTGGATTTTCCATCTCTCATTTTGAGAACCATATAAAAAAGTAGCAATAAAAATGCAAAGGAATGAACCAGAGAAATGATGTGGTTGGGTAAAAAATGCAAGTTTTGAGCTTAATCTAACTCTCCACAAAATTCCTCAACTTTCACCGTCTCCTCCAAAAATCCTGAAAAAATTGATGAAAATTGAAAGAACAAGATTTAGGAGCAGATTTTACCTCATGAAACTGATTTCCACTCATTAAAGCTTCAGGGATCAAGCAAAAATAGATGGAAAAGGGAAACCCTAGGTATCGCTTCTCAGTCACTGCAGAATATTCAGGGAGGAAATTTCATGAAAATAACCTAAATTGGGCCAGTTTAGGCGATTTTATTGAGCAGACAGGAGCGGTACCTGAGTGCTGCAATAGCAACGCCTAGGCATTGCTTCTGTGCATAGTGGCGTTAGGTTCAAATTTTGCCCTGGTCAAAATTTGTAATATTTGTTCCTACCCAAGTCCTTAATCGCACCTACTAAGCACACATAAATTACAATATGCTAAAGAAAAATGAGGATAACTGATAAGCCTAAAAACTGCTTGATTTTTCATATACATTTTATGCTTAATTTTAATGATATTGCACTTTAAAGGAAGGTATTTTGTATATTTTTTATTTTAGGTACAATAAATAGACTCTTGGAGAAAAAAGAAGCAAAAACGGTGCAATTTGGAGCAAAAACGTGCAAGAAAACAAATTCTGGCCTGACACATTTCGATAAATCTTTCCATGTTTAATCTTTTTACACTTCTTGCATATTTTTGAATGAGATTACCATTTAAACAAATGTTATTTTTATGCATATCTTGTAGGTGAAGATGTTAGGAACGCGACGCAACTAAAACGAGCCGAAATGGAGCCATATGATGGCACTGAGCAAATCGGCGCCGAAGGTGCCCAAATCCAGAGAAGGATGAGAATATGGCGTCAAAAATGCCCTATTCAGCGCCGACGGTGCCCAAGACAGTTTAGACGTGATGTTGGGTGGTTATTGGCCATATACATTGAATTTGGATGCTTTTTGGAAGGATTCTTGAGGAAACTCTTGAGAAATTCGTCCCTACACTATTTTAAAGTGAATTTGAAGCCAAAAAAGTGTGTAGAAGTTAGAAAAAATGTGGAGAATGTTTAGAGATCTTAAAATAGAAGTAGAAATATATATTTCTACCTTTTTGGAGAGATTGGTGAGGGGATTTTGAGAGAATCTGTAAGGGTTTGTACTAGCATTGCATGGATCAGTGGGAGACTTTGTGGGGGAGATTTTCATCTTTCTTTCAAGGGGAAAAAGCTAAGTATTGTGTTTTCATCATCTTATGATTTTGTAAACACTTATCTAGTGGTTTGTTGTGATGAAATGAAGTTTTTCATTATGTTTTCTTCGTGCATTGTGATGTCTTTCTCTTACTCTTTCTTCTTGTTTGGAAATAGTGACATAAAAAGATTATTATATTATTTTTATTCTACTTTTCTTTTGCAATGAGTATGAATCATGTTTAAGCTATTGGGATGCATGCTAGAAGAATATTTAATTATAAATGTGATGGTTTTTACTTGCACTTCATTTACATTAAAAAAGAGCTCGTTGTAGTGTTAAAATTCGTTGTAATTGTGTTATGATCCGAGAAGGCGGTATAATTCTTAACAAAGTGGAACCACATTCAAATTCCATGGATGGTGAAGTTCATGGGGTTTGTGTGAAAATAAATAGGTGAATATACTTTGATGAGCGTAGAATTGGAGATTTTAGAGTGACAGACTAAAATCCTCAATTCGGTCCTAGTGTTTGGAAACTAAAGCGAGAGTTAGTTTTTAGGCGAAAGGAAGTGGGAGCTCTGGAGTGAGATCCAGTTTCCTCCCAACCTATCCATGAATTTAGCGACTAAACTTAGGATTAGCTAATGTTTTTTATGCACTTGGAAGAGGTTAAAGAATAGGATTGCTCCTATTTGGTACCTACAATATTTAATGCATCTCATTCATTTACATTATCCAATTCACTACATAAGAATAATAGATTTTATTATCTCAAAATTCTCCAAACCAGAATTAATATTTTCATTTAGGAGTAGTTATTAATTATTTTAACATAAGACTTACCTTTAGGAGTATTTGTTAGAAAAATCACTTATATCGACCTTCCAAACTAAAGTCTCATAATTGTAGACTAGAATTTGACCAAGGACCTCTGACCTCGCTTCCCTACGGGATCGATAAACGAGACTCCACTATAGCCCTGCATTACTTGAACAATGTGTATACTTGCGTAAAACCTCTAGTGTGTGCACATACATATAAACATAAAAACACGCAGAAAAATAGCACACGTCGGGGGCGCATCAATAACTCATCCCTCTTCTCATCATATCTCACTTCTCCAATTCCTTATCTGCAACAAAATCTGCTTTTATTGACTATCGGGTGCTTTTACAGGGTTAATGCATTATACAAGATACTTCTTGATCAATATGAATTAGAATCTTAAGTGTTATCTTACCTGTTAAAGTATACACCACTATTAGTTCGATGAAATGATCATACACAAGCCCTTCTAATAGCTTGAACCATAATGTTAGAAGCATAGGGCCAGAAATAGGAAGTAAAGAATTGAGATGGACCTGTCTTATGTCCAAACTTAATATGTCTATGAAAACCTTAAGTTTGATTAGAAACTAGGGTGTAGATTATATGGTTAATCCTACCACCACCAAAAGACATACTTAAGTCCAGTCACAACGTGAAGATTAAGGACTTGCTTCTCTCAATTCACACAATCTAATCAAATCAAGGCACTCACAAACATAAACATTAATGCATAAATACAAACAATCCACACAATAACAAACAACAATCACAAACACAAATATAAACTTGGGTTGCCTCCTAAGAAGCTCGTAGTTTAACTTCCTCAGCTCGATGAATCCAGATATTTATTCAAGATGACCCAACATTAAAATCTCATTTATTATCAGTTTTTTACCTCCTAAGTAGTGTTTAAGTCTCTTTCCATTCACTTTAAATACCCTACCACTTTTAGGATCTTTAATATCAATTGCACTAAAATGATATTTTTTTACTACAGTAAATGGTCCTTATCACTTGAACTTAAGTTTTCCAAGAAATAATTTTAATCATGTATTATAAGGTAATATATCTTGTCAAAACTCAAAATCTTTCTTAAGAATATTTTTATTGTGCCACGTTTTCATTTTCTCTTTATAAATTCTTGCATTTTCATAAGATTCTTGTCTAATCTCATCGAGTTCATTTAATTATAGTAATCTTTTCTCAACAGCTTCCTTCATATTGTAGTTGAATTTCTTAACAGCCCAATAAGCTTTATGTTCTAATTTCATTGGTAAGTGACAAGCTTTACCAAATATGAGCCTATATGGAGAAATTCATATAGGTGTTTTAAAAGCAGTCATATATGCCCATAATACATCATCAAGTCTCAAAGACTAATCCTTTCTATTAGGATTGACGTTTTTTTCTAAAATCCATTTTATTTCTCTGTTAGATACTTCCACTAAACTACTTGTTTGGGGATGATATGTAATGGCTATCCTATGTTTAATTCCATACTTAGTAACTAACGTCTCAATTTTTCTATTCCTAAAGTGGGTCCCCATCACTAATGAGTAATCTTAAATACCAAATCTAATAAACATATTCTTCCTTAAGAATTTTGCTACACTTTGAGCATCGCAATTTGGAAGAGTCGTTGCCTCAATCCATTTTGAGACATATTCCAAAGCTATCAAAATATGTAAATTCGACGATGGTACAAAGGGACCCATGAAGTTTAAAACCCAAAGATGAAAATTTTCAATATCCAAAGTAAAATTCATGGGCATTTCCTCATGCTTAATAATATTTCCTACTCTTTGGCATATATCAAAAGTTTTAATGTATTCATTAACATCTCTAAATAAAGTAGGCCAATAAAATCCATATTGCAATATCTTAAAAGCAATTCTGTCAACTCCAAAATGTCACCCAAATTCAGAATCATGACATTTCTTAATAGTTTCTAGGGTTTCTTCTACCAGTTCACACCTCCTAATAAAAAAGGGGTTCTTTTAGGAACGCTGATCATGAATTTTATGGTGGCACTAGGTGAGTGTTCCATTAGGGATGATCATTTTTGGTCCCCTAATGATAATATTCAGCAAGTCCATTTGAGAAATGGCAAGTTGCTTCCTTTTAGAGTGGTGAAGCCAAATTCAAAAGATAAAGGAAAATACATCGTCACCCATGAGGTCAATGATCAACCTGATATTCCTAAATGAACCCAAAAGTCCTCTAGCAGTGTCAATTATAATGTGTTGGCACACCTGAAAAGTTTGTCAGCATCCTTGAGCAATTATGATGCACTCCTCTTGTCTTGAGAGCTCATAGTCTTTAGTAGCAGTCTTGCTAGAGACAGAACTCTTCCATGCTTATGAAACAGTAGAGATAATGCAAGAATCAATTGTATTGATAGAGGATGTAGCTACCACCACCTTCTTTGTGGAGGATCTTTTGTTAGGTACTACAAATCATAATTGTCCACTATGTGTGATGAATGTAGTTTACAGAATACCTTTAACCGTATCCTTATCCATAACAGTGCATCTGTGAATGTTATCAACATCCATACCCTTGTACTTCTCTCGTTGACTTCTAGAAGGTTAGGTTCAGACAAGATTATGCTAAATGACTTCAATGAAAAAGGGAAAGAGACCTTAAGGTCTATCACCCTTCCTCTCCAATCCAGAGAGTTCAAAATTGAAGCCAATTTCCACATTATAGATTAGATTACACTTGTCTTAACTTTCCTCGGACACCCTTGGATTCACGATAATGAGATGATACATTTGATCCTGCACTAGTGCATTAAGTACATGCATGGAGGAGAAGCACTCTCCATCTCTGATGATGTCCAACCCTTTTCAATTAAGAGGTGGGTGTGTACAATGATATTGAGTATTATCACCCTCTTAAAAGGGCAACTCCAACGACCTCAAGTAATACACAACGTCAATGGCCCCTCCCTCATTCCAACAGACTCTTGCCTAAAAGTAAAGGAAGGTAAGGTGGGGGAAAGACGTTGTGCTCCAGTAACGCAAAAACAGGAGCAGATGCTTCCTCCCACTTTCTTGTTCTCTAAAATGAAAATAGGAGTGATGTCAGATGCATATTCTGAAGCGGATGAAGTTTTCTAGGTGGATTACTCCTGGAGTTCATATTGCTATGATCAAGAAAATACTGACAAGCAGATCCTTCTACAGCCATCAACGATCAAGGTCCTACATTTCTCCAGGATTTCTTTGGTAAATGAGGTGCTAACAATTGATCCAGTACCATAAGGCCCTTGTAAATGTTTAAAATATACAAACGCATCGACTGTAGGTGAATTATGTACTTCTTATGTACCTCCTAAATTCAAATATGGAGAAAATGGTATCATGTTTTATAAATTTGACACTTAAGTGATCAACACTGATGTAATTTTATTAGTTGATGATAGTGAAAAGGTAGAGGATATTTCTCTTTTCTATTATTGTTGTCCTCTCGTCAAGAAGCTCCAAAATGATGGTTTTTTGCCCAAAAAATGGTCTATTTGCCAACCCAAAATATGTAAAAATATGTGGAAGAATAGACCTCTTGAAGAAAGTCTGGTTTAGGATATAAAAATCTAGAAAAATCAAGATCATGATTGCTTCATGTATAATGATTTATTCACATGAAGGCAATGAAATCCTTGCCTCTATTAATGAGGAAATTGAAGTCAAATTCACCCCATTGAGGATTGTGTTTCTTCAACCATCAATGAGTTGACCACTTGAGAAATGTTAATGATCCTCATCCCCCTTTCATTTGTAAACTTCTCTCAAATTCTACGACAAATAGAATCATGGAAGTCTTGAAAGAGTTTCACAACTGAATTGCATGAAGATATACCGAGATGCCCACTTAGCTTTTGAGATGGTTGAACATAAATTAGCCATCGATCCAAACATTTTTCTTGTAAAACAATCTTCTCGAAGAATGCAACCAATATAGAGCAAATGGTCATTGAAGAAACCAAGAAGCACATCTAGTCTGGATTCATTAGGGATGTCTCCTACCCTACATGGCTAGCATACGCCATACCCATTTTGAAGAAGAACAGACAGATATGTGTTTGCATTGACTTTCGAGACTTAGATAAAGCAAGCCCGAAAGATAAATTTCCTCTGCATATATCAAATTTAGTGATAGATGTCACTTCATCGAATGTGATATTTTCTTTTATGGATGCCTTATCTGTTTACAAACAAAATCGGATGGCTTTAGAAGAAGAATAACACACGATGTCTCACACTCTTGTAGGCATATTTTTGCTATAAGGTTATGCCTTTTGGCTTGAATAATGTCAGAGCGACGTATCAATGTGCTATGATGCGTCTCTTCGATGACCTCCTACACCACCAAGCTGAATGTCACATCGATGATGTAGTGTTCAAGAGTCGCTATGAAGAAGATCACGTCTTAGATTTAAGAGTCATCTTTGAACGCCTTAGGAAATATGATCTAAAAATGAATCCTTTGAAGTGCATGTTTAGCGTATCTTTAGGAAAATTTTTGGCTTCATAGTTCGCCATAGGGGCGTCAAATTTGATCCCGACAAAATTAAGGCTATCTTATAAATTGAAATTCCTAAAAGTTTATCGTAGCTTCATTCCCTTCAAGGGAAGCTAATGTTTATTAGGAGAAATATTTTGAATCTTTCTGGATGATGTCAACCTTTCTCGACATTAGTTAAAAAGGTTGTTTGTTTCCATTGAAAAAAAGTATGTCAAGACGCTTTTGAAGATATTGAGCGGTACTTATTGGCACCAATAGTATTTTGAAAAGGGAGAGCTTAGAGAAGAGAAAATATTTGGAGAGGAGAGATAGAGAAAAGGAGAGGGCACTTCATCTTCCTCTAAGGCCTTTTCTCCTACTTCCACTTTCTTTTGAAAAAAGATCCTTCTCATCATCAACTTCTTCTCCTTCCTTCATCCTTTTCAAAAGTGAGTTTGAGGGAGCCTGTGGGAGAGGCACTAAGAAGGAAGAGAGCTTTATCTGTTTTAAGGAAAATAGGAGAGCTTCTTCCATTTTGGATAAGGATTGGAGCTAGCTTCACTAACGTGTGGTAGTAGAAAAGAGAATGCCTCATCAAACATCACTAATGTGAAATCCATATAAACTCTTGCATTTTCCATTTCTAGGGCCCCCCACATCTGTAGGATAGAGATTTAAGGACCTAAGTTTTGTGCTAGAGGAAACCCCCCTTAGTTTTGGATAGTTGTGTCGCAACTCGCCCTATAAGATTTAACAAAAAAATCCTAATTAATTGTTGGCCTCACTTTTATTGAGGTCTAGTCTTTCTTCCTTAGGAGTCTAGGATCTGGCCATAGGACATTTCTGTTAACTATCCCAGAGGACTAGTGATGGCACCCTACTTATTATAAATTCCAAACACTTCTTTACTCTTCTTGGAGTTCCATATGTTTGGTTCTAACCTCTAGCACTTAGGGTTCGTTTGGGACAGCTTATAAGTGCGGTGGCGTTTTCGAAAACGCCGCTTAACCGTTTGGTTCACGCATTTCTGAAAAATGCTGCCTGCCGTATTTTGGTTTTTTACACTAAACGCATGTCGCGGTGTCGGCATATTTTTATGTTGTGTGTTGTATTTTTGAAAAGGGGTCGTCTACAGAAATTGTCGGTGAATTTTAGATTTTAAATTTAATTTAAATATATATAATTTAGAAAGTAGCATTTTATCTTGAAAATAATTTTAAGTTTGAAAATTTTAAGATATGAAATTAAACCGATCTCACATCCCAAATAGTTTATATAAACGAGCACCGCATCACAAACCGTGTATCTATCCCGAAGAATGTACTACATCGCTCGATGATGGGGCTCGATTAAATAAACTAGGAGATTTGTGACATCCGTTTGGTCTCGCGAACCAATTTTATAAGCCGACAAGTTCCCCTACTTAATATAAATGAATTAAGCAGGTTTTATATTACCTGGGTTCTTAAAGTTCCCTATAAGGGCAAGCCCCTATAGTTAATTACATCTTAAATGATAGGAATCATTTAAGAAAACCCACAATAATGATCAGTGGTTTTGCTCTCAAGAATTTCAAAGTTTAAGGTTTTCAAAGGATTGAATTTTGGAAATTTCAATAGGGATTAGCTCGAATTTGGAACAATTTATTTTATCCAAAGGAAGAGAAGTAAGAGAAGTTGAGGATCCAAGTAGAATCTTGGCAACTTCCCAAACTATCCTATTGTTTGGCTTCAATTTAGGAATTTATTTAGTATTGCAATCCTGCCAATTTTAATTAATTAGGACTTATATTTGTATGACATGATCATACAAATAACCTGGAAGATATGAGGGTTTATGTCGTACCAAACGACTACCTCGGAATCCTAAGACCGATTAGGAATTAATTTGCATAACATGATCATGCAAATGCCTAACGAAGAGTTGAGGATTTATGTTGCACTAGGCAAACTACATCGAAGTCCTATGGCTTTGTTATTTAAATTCTAAGAAAGTTTTGCTGAAGTAGATCCGAGTTTTGCTGATGACGATGGTCGTGTCGCCCACCGTGCTCCAAGCTCCTCGTTGTTGCAGGTTTGGTTTTAGAAGATATAAATCAGGAGATGAGAGAAGTGTTTTGGTTTAGAGAAAATCTTAAAATCCAAGTGTTTTTAATATTTTAATTAAAACGAATCTTAAAGTTATTTAAACAGAACCGATTAAGATCCCACGGTTCCGTCATCCCGACACCATTATTTTCATTGAATTCACTTAGTCCAGATGAATTTGCTAAACTCAACTGAATGAGTTCCACACTTTCATTTAGACAGTGGGAAATCTCGTTAGCAACACGTGGCTTACATCATCCGAGGTATTTCCTATCATTCAACGAGACATTTTAATTTAGTTGCAATTGTAGTTTTGTTGTTCTGTTTGTATTAAATTTTGAGTTGTTTTATATTTTGGAATGTTGTAGCGGTGAATTTTATCTTGCAATGACTTTTAATTTAGTTTTGGTTTCGGCTTCGTAGACTATCCTAAAGGTTTTGGTTTTCATGCAACAGCTTTATTTATCATGCAAGAAAAGTAAGGTACAAGGTCAAGTAAGTAAATTGCAATAAAGTAAATTGCAATAAAATAAAAGCATACTTGGAGGGTCTTCCCGTCATCCCAAGCCGCACTTAAAACACATGTTAAGGCATTTAAATATTTCAACGGATACCTAGGTAAAACTAAGGGAAGGGTTTTGGTTGTCTACCAAATGCCTAATCCTATAACTAGTCATCTCCTATGACGTCTAGTGTTCTTGGTTTGGTTTAAGGATGATTTTCTTCATCAAAGAACAATTAAATTCAGTTGTTCTTCTAAAACATCCCGTCATATTGAGGAAGTGCTTAGGACGAGTCCTAAACATCTTTTCAATACTTCTGGGAGAAGTTTTGAGTCCAAGTAAATTTAATTGCACAGGTGAATTAATCATCCAGGAGTTTAGTTAAACTTTGTCTCTTGCTCAGTGAACTTGGGTATTTAATTACCTGATAAATGAAGTGATATATCACTTAATACTCTATTTAAGAGTTATAATAATTAAAGTATTTAAGGGCAAGTTGGTTTATCGAGAATTTTAATCATTCTTAATTTAAAGTTTGAGGTAATGATTCAAAGTGTTTTAATTTAATTATGAGGTTTTAATTAATAATTTTAAGTTTGGAATAGTGTTCAAATTATTTTAGATTTAATTTAAATCTTTAAATTTTCAATTATCTTAGTATTTCATATTGATGCTTATGTTTTAAATTTACTTAGATAAAAAAGAGGTGTTGAAATTATTGGTATGTTTTGATTTAACTCTTAATGATTTCATTTAGGTTTGTTGTTAAATGATTTTAATTTAATTTAATTCAATTTAATTTTAATTTAATTTAAATTAAATTAAATTTAATTTAATTTAATTTTAATTTAATTTTAATTTAATTTAATTTTAATTTAATTTTAATTTAATTTTATTTAATTTTATTTAATTTTAGTTTCAATATTTTTAATTTAATTTAATTTAATTGTAGTTTTAATTATTAATTTGGATTATTATTTTAATTTTTAAGAATTAATTATTGTTAAAGTGACTTATTTAGGGATTTTTAAATTAAAG
This sequence comes from Papilionanthe hookeriana x Papilionanthe teres, assembly GCA_022702705.1. Taxonomy (NCBI): domain Eukaryota; kingdom Viridiplantae; phylum Streptophyta; class Magnoliopsida; order Asparagales; family Orchidaceae; genus Papilionanthe; species Papilionanthe hookeriana x Papilionanthe teres. Next base: position 61,871,992 of record CM040428.1, on the reverse strand, counting down.
AACAAATATCCTCTTAATAATATCCCTATTTTAATAATCCAAATTTTAAATATATTCTTTCCAAAATTTAAATTATTTAATTAATTAAAGTTTCATTTTGATATTTTCAAAGTGTTCAATGAGTTTCTACCCCTTAATTTCCCTAAGTTTCAATCATCCAAGGGAAAGTTAAAATCAAATATTTTACCCCCCCCCATTTTGATTAAACCTAAATTTTTAATTAAGGGTTAAAATTTTTAATTACCTTTATGCCCTTTTAAGCTTATTTATTTCATAACTCACTAAATTGAGCTCAAATGAATTTGAAATTTTTATGTCACCTCACTCACATGTCAATTAAGACATTAGAGGATAAAATGTGATTTTTCTGAATTTAATTTATTTATATAATATTTTTAGTAGAAAATAGGGGTTTTCAAAGAAAATTCAACAACATGACCAAGGAAAGGTTTCTGACTTTCAAAAAATTATGGGATGTTACTAATGACCAGGGAACCACTTGGACCAAATTTTGTGATTTTTTCAATTATATTTTATTTATTATAATTATTTTGAATTTTAGAGTATTAATTAATTTTAAAATAAAGTAAAAGTTGAAAATTAGATTTTATATTTTTCTTAAATTTCTCTGACCTCAAGGAGTCCATAGAAAAAAATTTTATAATTTTTTGATTTTTCTTTGATTTATTAGAATTATTTTAGTGAAAAAGGTTGAAAATTCATTTTTTAATATTAAAATTACATTAAGCCTTTAAAATTCAATATCTTACCCTAGGGGCTTAGGAAAAATATTTGGTTTGTTCCTAAACGATTAGGAGTCAAAATGTGACATTTTTATGATTTTTAATATTTTTATGATTTTTATTATTTTTTAATTATTATAATATTAAAATATTGTGAAAAATCAACTTTTTTAGAAAATTCCAATTTTAATTTTTCTGAACTCCCCTAATATCAGAGAAGCCCCAAAACTATTTTTGTGAATTTTTGAAAAGTATTTTTTGAGTTATGAATTTTTAAAATTCCATTTTGCTTATGAGGCTTAATCAATCCATTTGGTGGGGTTAATTAAGTCCAATTGATTTCAAAATTTTATGTAAGGTTTCTCTAACCCTAAAGAGTAATGGAGAATTGTTTTCAAGTTAATTTGATGTGTGGTTAACCCTAATTAATTCAAATTTAATTTTAGGGTTTTAGGCCAATTATGGTTATTATAAATGAATTAACTCAAAATATATTTTTCATAGGGTCCCTTGGTCCTAAGAAACATCACCAAATTTTCCTAGAATTTATTTTACAACATGCTAATTATTGGAATTAAAAAACCTAAAATAGCGATATGAACTTGAAAAATCAATAACTTTTTACAGAGATGACCTCTAACCTTGAAAAATTCAGGGAATGTTCCTAAGATCAGAGGCTTCAAAAGCCCTATGGTCTCATGCTATGGTGAATTATCTATGTAAATGGAGAATCAAAACATTGAAAACACTAAATAAATTATTAAAAATAAAATGCTCATCCAATTAACTTGATTTCTTTTTCACATTATTCTCCTCTGTTCACTGAGTAAGTGGGTATTTTTATTTTATTTTTGTGATTTTCTATGCAAAGATATGAATTTTTGAAGTTCAGGGCATTTAAATAATTCAAAAATACCCTAATTTTCTACTTATCCACGCGGCGCCGCATCAACCTCGGCAGCTCCGAAAGCCCACACGTCGCGCTGTTATTCGGCGTCGCCATCTGACTCAGCTCTCCAGGGGCCCGCGATTCACGTACCATTGCGCTGTCCGGCTTGATCTCGACCGTCCGCTCGATACACGCGCGATCCAACGGCTTTTGGTCATCATCTACGACTGGTGTGCACCCGTGACCGTCCACACTCAAACCCTAATATCTCTCTCGATTCTCAATGGATTTTTGAGTTCTTATACTCCATCGATTCGTCTTGAAGAGACGAACACATCCATACAGTTTATAGGCTATGAAATCAACCCAAACAAAATGGAGAATTGCTGAAATCTCGGGAGGAAGAATGAGTTCAAACCTTTGCTCAGAGAAGTGAAGCTTCGATCTGAGAGTTGTGTCACCTTCGATTGAGTCCAAGCAAGCTTCAGATGAAGTCTCTCGCTCTGGGGAATTGTCTAAGTATGAAAGTGACCAAGGCCGATCACAAAGCTTGGAGGCTGGAAGCAATGGCTACCCGGTGAGGGGGCTTTTGCCGGGAACTTCTCCTCTCGGTCCGGTGAAGGTGTAGGATCAATTAATTTGGAGATTGGCTCACCGTGGTGAAGTGTCCCGTTTTGGGGCGGATTTTTAACTCGAAATCGAGCTCACGAGAGGGTTTTAGTGGATGGATTTCATCGGGGATCAAGTTCTCTATGTCCGGAGAGAGATCCGGAATGATTTTGGCGAGTTTTAGTAAGGTTTGGTTCAACACCCCGTTTGGCCGAGAGGTGAGTGGGTTTGAATCAGAGGTGGTCGGAGGGCCTCCCGTGGGGGGTTTAATGGCTTGGATCCACTCGCTCGAGGCAAGGGAAGAACAATCGCAATGGCCATTAGGCATGGGACAGCTCAAGCAAGTTCAAATCGAATTTTCGATTCAAATTAAGCCTCTCGGCTCGGTGGTTTCCGGCGACCGTGGTGGCCGGCCGGCCGGTGCATGGGTCACCCTCGTGGTCGTGGAGGTCGGTGCTTGAGTTTGGTGCCAACAATCGGCTTTGGACATGTGTAAAGGAGTTAGATTGAAATAGCATAGGGGGAAGCTCATTTTGGGCTTATTTTCGTCAACTCATGCAAATGGGTTTGGTTCACCCTCCCATGACTTGGTTTGGGCTGAGGGAAAGTCATTTGGTTCAGCTTGATTAGTGGGGTCAAGTCACAATCCAAGTACAATTAGGCTTAAGCATGGGTTAAGGGAGACATGGGAGTGTTTAATCACTTTAAGGGAATCAAGAAAGAGGTCCCTCCTTTTGCCCAAGATGGCATGATGACATGGGGCACAAATCACATGGCTTACATGTGGCTTAAGAAATGGCTTCATGGCATCATGTGGCTTGGGAATGGCTTAGCCAAGTTTCATGAAAATGGGTTTTAGGGATTTTTGGCATTTAGGGGTGATTTGGCATGAGGCTTGATTTGGAATCATTTGATCATGGATTTAAAACTTAGGGTTGATTTTGGTTAAAAGGATGACAAATGAAAATGTCATGTGGGCTTTAGGATAGATTTTGGGCTTTTGAAATGGTTTTGGATCGGCTTTTAAAGTGGTTTAAGGAAGTGGGCTTTTGGATTTTAAAATGGGCTTTTGGATGAAAGTTTTGTGAAGGACCATGCCAAATAAATGTTGGGTTTAGTTTAGGGATGTGTCATGAGTGATTTGGAACAAATTTGAAGTGATTTTGAATTGAATCGGGTTTAATGTGGGTCTTTTAAGAAAGGGGCCAAAGTGGTTCAAATTGGGCTAACTTGGTTTAAGGTTGGGCTAAAGTTGGATTTGATGTAAAATTAATGTTGAGAAATGTTTATGGGAATGTCACAAAGAGTTTTCAACTTTGGTTGGGCTTTGATTTTGGGATTTGGGCCCATTTGGGTTAGGTTTGGGCTTAGGTCAATTTAAGGGATTTTGGTTTTAGGTTAGGTTTGGGTGGAGTTTAGGTTCAAATTTTGGGCAAATCAAGTTAATGTTTTGTTTATGGGGGTGTTAGGAAGGCTTTAGAAAAGATTTGGGGCCAATTGGAGTTGAATTGGATTGGTTTGAGCTAGGTTTAGGTCATGGGCCAAAATTGGGCCTTAGGCTTTAAATTGAAATTGGGCTCAAATGTCAATCAAATTGGACTTGGATTTGGTCTAAATTGATGTTGAGGATATTGAATTGAAGTTTAGAATTGAATTGAACCAGAATTGAGGTCAATTGGGGTGGTTTGGTTTGACATTGGTTCACTTGGGTTAAAAATGGGTCAAATTGGGGGTTTTGGTAAAAGTGGGGTAAATTGGCAAAATTGGCATATGGTGTAGTTGAACAAAATGAAATTGGGAATATTTGGGATTTTCTGAAATTTTTTTGGGAATTTTCTGAATTTTTTGATTTTTAGGGTAAAAGGGTATTTTGGTAATTTTGGGGGGGTTAGGGGTATTTTTGGAAATTTTGGTATTTTTGGCCAAAGATGGTCAATTTGAATGGTGGGAAGTGTTTAGGATTGATTTTGAGAGGCCTTGGGTAATTTAGGCAATTTTGCAAATTTTGGGTCATTTCAAGGGCATTTGGTAGGTTTGGTGGGTCCGGGGCCTTGGGGGTCAAAAATTGAAATTTTGAAAAAAGGAAGATTGATAAAATGTGAGTGAAATGAGATCACTTTGGTTGAGCCATGAAGCCATATTAAGCTCATATGAGCCATGAAGCCATATTAAGCTCATATGAGCCATGAGAGGACTCATTTGAGGCATTCACTATGTTGTTCTTAACCCTCTTAGCCAGGGGCTTAGGGGTTAAGGACCATCCATATGAATTACATACATGAGTCAGGAAGTCAAGTTGGGTGAGAGTGTAGTTTTAGGACTTGGAATGTGTGTGATAGTGTAGCGTATGTGCAAGTCAACCCTCACTGCACTGTGCCACCTGTGGTATTCCGAGGCCAAAAAGTCCCATAGGAACTCATCCTTTAAACCTCCACATTTGATTTCAACCCTCTAGGTGATTAGGGGTCTACAATCAAGCTTGTGGGGTTTGCGAGGAGTTAAGAAGTAGTTTGAATTTCTAAATGGTGGGTTCCATTTCTAGTCCTCTAAGATTAGTCAACTGAAAAGCCTAAGGCTAGCATCCTAAGTACTAAAGAGAGAAGCAAAAGACCTCATCAAAAATGAGGTCAACAAATGGACCCCCAATAGGTGCGGTGTGCTAACCAAGCACACAGCGCGTATTGGCGTTGACCGAAGAGATCAACAAAACCAACACAGACGTCCAAGTGATAGGACGAAGTAGAAGAATTTCCACTGGGGAGTATCAGGTATATTTCCAAGACTGGAGATTCCTGAATGCTCGCTGCGGAATGGAAAAGGAGGTGAGCTCCAAATCACAAGATCTGGGGAATTCGATTTAGATTTCAGTTTACTTTTAAATTTCAAGTTTCAATGTGTGAGTTTGGATTTCGATTTGTTATGAGTCTCAATTTCGATTGAAAACTCGATTTAAGGAAATTTTGAATTTGAAATGAGAATTGAAACCTAGGTTTCAACCTCGGGATTACGAAGAGAACTGGAATTTAGGTACCAACCTCGGAGTGAGAATCAGAGTTTAAGTATTGACAAAAAAGGGTGAGAATCAGAATTTAGGTACTGATCTCGAGAGAGTGAGATTTGAAATTTAAGTATCAAACCTGGAAGAGAATCGAAATTTAGGTATCGATCTCGGATGAGAGTCGGAATTTAGGTACCGACCTCGAAGGAAGAGAACTGAAATTTAGGTACCAGTCTCGGGAATTTTGAATTGAAATTTAGGTATCAATTCGAAAGAGAATCGAAATTTAAGTATCGATCTCGAATGAGAGTCGGAATTTAGGTACCGACCTCGAAGGAAGAGAACTGGAAGTTAGGTACCAGCCTCGGAAATTTAGAATTGAAATTTAGGTATCAATTCGAAAGAGAATCGAAATTTAAGTATCGATCTCGAATGAGAGTCGGAATTTAGGTACCGACCTCGAAGGAAGAGAACCGGAATTTAGGTACTCGCCTCGGAATTTAGAATCGAAATTTAGGTATCAATTTGAAAGAGAATCTAAATTTAGGTATCGATCTCGAATGAGAGTCGAATTTAAGTACCGACCTCGAAGGAAGAGAACCGGAATTTAGTACTCGGTCTCGTAAATTAGAATCGAAATTTAGGTATCAATTCGAAAGAGAATCGAAATTTAGGTATCGATCTCGAATGAGAGTCGGAATTTAGGTACCGACCTCGAAGGAAGAGAACCGGAATTTAGGTACCAGTCTCGGAAATTTAGAATTGAAATTTAGGTATCAATTCGAAAGAGAATCAAAATTTAGGTATCGATCTCGAAGGAGAGTCGGAATTTAGGTACCGACTTCGAAGAAAGAGAACCGGAATTTAGGTACCGGCCTCGAATTTAGAATTGAAATTTAGGTATCAATTCGAAAGAGAATCGAAATTTAGGTATCAATCTCGAATGAGAGTCGAATTTAGGTACTGACCTCGAAGGAAGAGAACTGGAATTTAGGTACCAGTCTCGGAATTTAGAATTAAAATATAGGTATCAATTCGAAAGAGAATCGAAATTTAAGTATCGATCTCTGGAGGAGAGAACTGAAATTTAGGTACCAGTCTCGGAAATTTAGAGGATTGAAATTTAGGTATCAACCTCGAAAGAGAATCAAAATTTAGGTATCGATCTCGAATGAGAATCGGAATTAAGGTACCAACCTCGAAGGAAGAGAACTGGAATTTAGGTACCAGTCTCGGATATTAAAACTAAAATTTAGGTATCAATTTGAAAGAGAATCGAAATTTAGGTATCGATCTCGGAAGAAGAGAACTAGAATTTAGGTACCAGTCTCAGAAATTTAGAGGATTGAAATTTAGGTATCAACCTCGAAAGAGAATCGAAATTTAGGTATCAATCTCGAATGAGAGTCGGAATTTAGGTACCGACCTCGAAGGAAGATAACTGGAATTTAGGTACCAGTCTCGGAATTTAATGAGAAATGAAAACCGGTTCCAATCTCGAAGATTTATTCGTATGAAGAGGGACCCAATCCCATGCCATCAGAACCAAATAGAACAAAGTTCGTGGCTCCGTGTCAATAGAATTAGTCGATCCTCTAAGACACAGAAGAAAGAGAATTGAAAGGAGCTGGTAAGTGTACCAAGCTGAAAAGAGTTGACTTAGCAATAAGTTGATGAAAATATTCAAATTTCAAAAGAGTTTCAAACATATTTCAATTAAGGAAAGAGCTGAATGATTCGAATCGAAGGATTCAGATCAGAATTCAATTTGAGATTTAGATTCATTTTGTTTGTCCTTTAACGATCCCATTTTATATTTTTTTTGTTGTTTATTTAGTGTTCATGTGAATTTGAAGTTCATTTTAATATTCAGATTTTTAGGAAAAATTCTCATTTATTTTCTTTTCTTTTCTGTTCTTTGTTCAAAGTTCATTTAACTCTAATGGCGTTTCCCAGTCAATTTGCACAAAAAGAGGTGAAGGCAAAATATGACGTAGTCGTTTTCATTCTAACTCGTCGAAAGTACATCATACAACTCGATCTAGTCATGATGACATTTTCCTCGTAAATTTAATGTCTCATACAATCCATGTAAATCTAAAACGTATCGTGTAAGATTCTTGTTGATCCATTCAATAGTTGTCCGTCAAAAAATCCATGTATGAATAAGTAAGAAACATGGGCAATAACATCACCTTCCAAGCCATCCTCGGCGTGAATGCCGCATGGATGTGCATTGGAGGTGTGCTATTTCCCATGTAACTCACAGCTCGCAGGGCCGGAGACTCTCCAATTCTGGATCTAGCTGAAAGTGGTAAGACATTTTTCCGTCGTCCATTCTTCTAAAAGTAACTGAGATCCGCTTCATAGGCACTCCTGGAATACAATGCTTCACAACGTCTGCTCAGTTTCCTTTTAACACCAGGACGGAACCTACCGGTAGTGGTATCTCCACTGGCCCTCGGAACTCACCGGGGCCTGCAATCCGGAGGTTAGATCCGAACATGATGTTGCACCGGTTAACGAATGACACTATGCGAAGGGTCTAACAAAGTCATGATGGTCTATATGCGAGGTATGCGGCCGCCTTCCTTGTAGATGTTAATAATGCAATCGTTGGGTATGCAATCTGCAGGCAATACCCTTCATGTTATCATCCTTTTTACCACTCTCTTGATGATTCTTGGCATCGGATCCACCTCACTACGATGGAGTATCCCTGATGGATTTTCTTTTCTGTCTGTGGCAAAATTGTAGCAACATCCGTATTGGATTGTAACTCTTCCTTTTCCTGGCATCCATCTTCGGGGTTCTGAATATGTCTTTTCTCTCGGGCGGCCGACTCGACCCATTTTCTCGCAATTCAAGGATGCAATCTACAATTTGTTGTTGCTCATAATCCGAGAAAACATCCGTATGCGACTCGAGGCCTTCCAAGATGTCGACCCTCTTGTTTCCAATTCTTTCAAAGTATTCAAAGGTTTTCTTCTCAACTAGTCGCATTTTCTCCCGCTCGTATTCCGGGATTATCCGAAGTCCTCGGTGTCTAGTAACATACCGCGGGATGTATGGCTCAACCCCAACACGTTCTTCTGCATGTCTTGGCTCCTCGGGGATAGTCTTCGTAGGGACATCCTCCGGGGTTGCTTTCGCAACAAGACTCTTCGGATCCGGTACATATGCTCGGCATTGAGGTACCGACTTTATTTCTGCTTTTCTTGGTATTTCTTTTATTTGTTCCGACCTTCTTGGAGTTGACTTTCTACTTTCTGGTTCCTGACGAACTGGTCTCCTCGGAGCATCTGCACTAACAGTATCCACTGTCTGTTCATATTGATCTTCTGCTAACTTGGTCAACATTTTGTGAATGTGATCACAGAAAAATATGATAAGAAATTCATACCTATTTTTTATGAAATTGCACTTTAAAGAAAGGTATTTTCTTTATTTTATTGCAAGAATGAAGTTTTATAAGTGATGGAAGAAAAAAAGCATAAAATAGAGCAAATTTGGATCAAAAAGGAAGAAATACATGCAAAATGAACTAAGTCGCCGACGGCGAAATCGAGCCCGCCGACGGCGAGATTATAAAGAGAATTTCTTAAAGGTTTGTAACTACCTCGCCGACAGCAAGCCCGAGCCCGCCGAAAGCGAGATCGCACGGTTTGAAGACCTTCTAGAAGCCGCTGACGGCGAGGTCGTTTCTCGCCGACGGCGAGACCGTTCAAAATGTCAGATACATTGAACCTGGACGCTTTTTGAAGAGGTGTGTAAGTACCCCTTGGACCTTTGTCTACCTCTATAAATAGAGGACAAATTTTAGTATGTAGTGTGTCTATTTTAGGAGTCTTAGAGTATTCTATTAGTGTGCTTTCAAGTCTAAATTGAAGTTTAGTGTGAGTAAGTGTAAGTAGTGAGTTAAGAAGTGTGCTGTACTAGAAGGAAAAGTCAAAGGAACTTCAAGGAGTCTGCTTGGGGAGGAAATTGAGATAAGTATCTTTGTTTATTGTTGTTAACTTTAAATGAAATCCATGCTTTGTTTAATTCCCATGCATTCTGAGTAGTTTCTTAGTCTTTCTCATTATTTATGAAATTATGTGAGTTGATGAAATTAAATAGAAGTGCATAATATATTAAAATAAATTGTGATAATCTTTTACTTAAAACTTAATTTACTTTCAATCTGGCCAATTGAATTATTAAAATATGTTGAATTATCAACTATAGTAAAGATTACATCCAATATTCAGGGAAGTCAAAAGCCTTGGAAGGAGGGTGCAAATAAATAGGGAAATATTATTTATCGGACATAGAATCGGATATTCTAGAGTGACAGACTAAAATATTCAATTTGGTCCTATTGCTTTGAGAGTCGAAGTGTAGATGTTAGCCCTCGGGTGAGGGGAACGTGGGAGCTCGAAGTGGCAGCCAGTATCCTCCCGACCTAGCCGCAGATTCGGCAATCAAGCATAGTGACTAGTCAATGTTCTTAAGCACCTGGACCAAAGGGTAAAGAATAGGAATGCTCTTATTTGTCACAATACAATAAAAAAATCCATTTGAATTCATCATTCACTTAAGTTTCTAAAAACAAGGGGAAGGATACTTTTTCTGAAATCTTTAAATCAACTTTATTTAAAGCATTAGTTTACCTTAGATCGCTTTAGTTAAGTATTCTAATTTCTGTATACTATATTAGTAAGTAAATCCTTTAAATTTAGCTGTTACAAATCTTCTAAAACTTCCCTGTGGGATCGATAACCGGGACTTTACTAGAGCCCTGTATTACTTGATACGATACGTATACTTGCGTAGAATCTACATTATACATTCCATCATAAAATTAAATATATATTAAGCGGGATCAAGTTTTTGGTGCCGTTGCTATTTTTGTAAACATTAAAAAGTGGGTCAAGTTTTTGGCGCCGTTGCCGGGAAGTAAAGAAATTATTTACTAGAGTAACGGACTATTTTAAAATTTATTTTACAAAATTGTATGCGTAAATTTGGAAACGAAAATTTAATACCTTACGATTCAGAATTAGAGCGTACAATTAAAAGAATTAGAAAACAAAAAAAGAGAAATTATAAATTTAACACAAATGGTGAATATTCCTGAAAATGAAAATATCAATCAACAGAGACCATTAAGAGATTATGCCAACCCTACATTAGATGAAATTCATTTAACTATTCAAAACCCTGATGTAGCTGCTAACTCATTTGAACTTAAACCTGAAATTATCCAAATGGTACAAAACAATCAATTTAGTGGTTCACCTACTGAAGATCCTAATTTTGCATCTTGCTAACTTTTTAGAACTATGTGCTACTTTCAAATATGAAGGAGTATCTAACGATGCTATTAGACTTAGACTTTTTCCTTTTTCTTTAAGGGATAAGGCTAAAATGTGGTTAAATTCGTTAAGCACTCGGATCTATTAAAACTCGGGGAGAGTTATCACAAAAATTTCTATCCAAATATTTTCCACCATCTAAAACTCGCTAAGCTTAGAAATGATATAACTTCTTTTAGTCGACTTGATGGAGAATCAATATATGAAGCTTCGGGAGAGATTTAAAGAACTTCTTAGGAAATGCCCACATCATGCGTTACCGTATCGGTTAATTATTCAAACATTCTATAATGGATTAGTAGGATCTCTTAGATCAATCATCGATGCCGTCACGGAGGATCATTAATGTCAAAACCATTTGATGAAGCCTATGCACTAATCGAAGAAATGGATACCAATAATTTTCAATGGCTCGTTGATAGAATGAATCCGAAAAAGATAGCCGTATTCATGAAAATGATGCAATATCTATGTTAGCTTCGCAAATCGCCGCTATATCTAAAAAATTAGATCATTTTGGAATGAATTACTCTCCAACTATATTAGAAGAAAACTCATCCGGACAACTTATGGAATCTTAACCTTCATATGAAACTATGAATGCTATTAATAATGTGATCTAATAATCCTTATGCGAATTATTATAATCCTGGATAGAAAAATCATCCTAATTTTAATTGGAATAATAATACAACTAATCAACCATAGATGAACAACATAACACAACCATTAGGAAATCCCTCTAACCAAGGAAATTCTAATTATAAACCTAGTTATCCACCTGGATTTAATAATAATAACCATCAATTTAAAGATAAGAAATTATCTATAGAAGAATTAATATTAAATTTGGGTCAACATTTACAAAATCAAGGAAATCAATTACAAAATCAAGGAAATCAATTACAAATACAAGGAAACCAATTTCAAAATCAAGGAACAGCTATTAAAAATATTGAAACTCAACTTGGACATATCGCTACCGTGCTTAATAAAAGAATACCTGGAACATTTCCTAGTAATGTGGAAATAAATCTCAAAGACAAAGGAAAGGAACAAATTAAAGATACAATTACGGAGTGGAAAAGAATTAGAACCTCGAATTCAGAAAGAACTTGAAAGTCAAAAAGAGGAAGTGGAAATCGAAAAGGAAAAGAATCGACAAGATCCGAACTTAGAAAATCCTTTAAGACCAATGAAAATTTCTATTGAAAAACCTCCACCATCATTTCCTCAACGACTAAATCAACATAAAAAAGATAAATAGTTTGCTAAATTCCTTGAAATTCTGAAGAAATTAACAATAAATATTCCTTTCGTAGAAGCTTTAAAACAGATGCCAAACTATGTAAAATTCATGAAAGATATTCTAAATAAAAAAGAAAATTTACCGATAATGAAACTAGCCACACTTAGTGAGGAGTGTAGTGCTATTATTCGAAAAAGCTTCCTGAAAAATTAAAAGATCCTGGTAGTTTCACTATACCATGCGCTATTGGAGAAAAATTCTATGGAAAAGCTTTGTGTGACTTAGGAGCAAGCATCGATCTAATGCCTCTATCAATTTATAAGAGATTAGGATTGGGAGAAATTTCACCTACTTCAGCAACCCTTCGGTTAGCCGATCGTTCGTTACATATCCTAAGGGAGTTATTGAAGATGTTTTAGTAAGAGTGGATAAATTTATCTTCCCTGTAGATTTTATTGTTTTAGATATGGAAGAAGATAAAGAAATTCTTATCATCTTAGGAAGACCATTTTTAGCCACTGGGAAAGCTAGATTGATGTTCAGAAATGAGAATTAACTATGTGAGTAAATGACCAAAAAGTTACTTTTAATATTGCTAAATCAATAAAATATCCTACGCTAGAAAAAGATGATGAGTCTTTTCGAATGGAAGTACTCGATCATTTACAAAAAGAATATTTTAAGGAATATTATGAAGAAAAATTAGAAAAAGTAAATACTGAATTAATTGAAAAAGCCGATATAAATGAAGAACTAGATTATATTCAAGAGAAATTTGAATTTTTGGATAATACGAAAAAACTCGAAAAAAATATAGTTCCATCGATTATTAAACCTCCCGAACTCGAGTTAAAAATGTTACCTAATCATTTGAAATATGCTTACTTAGGTAATTCTTCAACTCTACCAGCTTATTATTTCATCTCGAATTAAATGAATCTCAAGAACAAAAACTTTTAGATACCTTAAAAAAATATAAGAAAACTTTTGGTTGGACTTTAGCAGATATTAAAGGAATTAGTCCTTCAATCTGTATGCACAAAATTATTTTAGATAATGAACATAAGCCTAAAGTAGATCCCCAAAGGAGATTAAACCCGATAATGAAAGAAGTGGTCAAGAAAGAAATTTTAAAATGGTTAGATAATGGTATTATATATCCTATTTCTGACAGTGCTTGGGTAAGCCCAATTCACTGTGTGCCTAAGAAAGGAGGAGTGACCGTAAAAGCTAATGAAACTAATGATCTTATCCCTATAAGACAAGTTACTGGATGACGAATATGTATTGACTATAGAAAATTAAACACAACCACCAGGAAAGATCACTTCCCTTTACAAATTCTAGACCAGATGTTAGATAGATTAGCTGGACATAAGTATTTTTGTTTCTTAGATGGATACACCGGTTATCATCAAATACAAATTGCTCCTGAGGATCAAGAGAAAACTACATTTACTAGTCTTTATGGAACTTTCGCTTTTCGAAGGATGCCTTTTAGATTATGTAATGCACCTGCAACATTTCAGAGATGTATGATGTCTATATTTAGTAAATTAATTGATAATGGAATAGAAATATTTATTGATGATTTCTCTGTATTTGGAACATCATTTGACACATGCTTAAATAATCTTGAAAAAGTATTTGAAGTATGTGAGAAAACTAATTTAGTTCTTAATTTGGAGAAATGTCAATTTATGGTTACAAAGCGGCATTGTATTAGTGGCATAAAATTTCGGAAAAGGGCATGGAAGTAGACCCCGCAAAAATTCAAGTTATACTAAGTTACCACCTCCAATTACGGTGAAAGGGGTAAGAAGTTTTCTTGGACATGCCTGGATTCTACGTACGTTATATAAAAGATTTTTCAACAATTACTAAACCTCTATGCCAACTTCGAAAAGGACAAGAAATTTGAATTTACAACCGAATGCTCGAATGCTTTCGAATTATTAAAAGATAAATTAATTACAAGACCTATAATAGTTTTACTTAATCGGGAGAAACCATTCGAGCTTATGTGTGATGCTAGTGATTATGTTATAGGAGCAGTTCTTGGCAAAGATATGATAAGATTTTCAAAGTTATATATTATGCTAGTAAAACTCTAAATGATGCCGAAATAAATTATACGACTATCGAAAGAGAATTATTAGCAATTGTATATGCTTTTAATAAATTTCAAACTTTATCTAATAGGAACTAAATGTATCAGTGCATACTCGATCACTCGCTATAAAATATTTAATGCAAAAAAAGGATTCTAAACCAAGATTAATTAGATGGATGTTATTAATGTAAGAATTTGATTTTGAGATTGTTAACAAAAAGGGAACTGATAATGAAATTGCCGATCATTTATCAAGATTAGAATATTATGAATTATCCGATATCGATAATGAAATTATAGACGCTTTTCCCGATAAACAACTTTATAATATAAATGAGTGGAAAATACCTTGGTATGCTCGATATAGTAAATTATATTGTAAGTGACATTTTACCACCTATGTAAACTTTGCAACAACGAAAAAATTCATTCATGATACTAAAACATACTTTTGGGATGAACCATACTTATATAAGCAATGTAAGGATCTAATTATTAGAAGATGCGTGCCTTATGAAGAAACTGAACCAATTATTCAAAAATATCATGATTCTGATTTTGGAGGACATTTTGGGACAGATAAAACTGCGTATAAAATTCTACAATCTAGATTCTACTGGCCTACTCTATTTAGAAATGTATGCATATATATAAAAACCTGCGATAAATGCCAAATAGTAGGAAATATATCAAGAAAAAATGAAATGCTTCTGAATTTTATATTAGAAGTTGAAATTTTTGATGTTTGGGGATTAGATTTCATGGGACCTTTTATTTCTTCATTTGGAAACTCATATATATTAGTAGATTGTCGATTATGTTTCCAAATGGATTGAAGCGCAAACTTTACCTAGGTGTGATGCTAAAAGTGTTTCAAAAATTTTAATGAAAAATATTTTTACTAGATTTGGAATGCCGAGAGTGATTATCACGGACGGAGGAACTCATTTTAGAAATAAATATATTCACAAACTAGTAGAAAAATATAATATTATTCATAAGATACCAACTGCTTATCATCCACAAACTAGTGGATTAGCTGAAGTTTCTAATCGAGAGATTAAGCGTATTTTAGAAAAGTCCGTATACCCTAATAAATTGGACTCGGTCTATAAGACTAGACACCGCATTATGGCATACATGACCGCTTATAAAACTCGATTGGAATGACTCCTTACGAGCTTATATATGGAAAAACTTGCCACTTACCAGTTGAATTAGAACATAAAGCATATTGGGCGATTAAGGAATTTAATTATAATATGAAAGAAGCTGGTGAGAAGAGATTGTTGCAATTAAATGAATTAGAAGAATTAATGAATGAATCATATGATAATGATAGGATTTATAAAGAAAGGATGAAATTATGGCATGATCAGAAGATTAATCAGAGAAATTTTGAACCAGGACAAGAAGTTTTGTTATATAATACTAGATTGAAATTATTTCCTGGGAAATTGAAATCTCGATGGTTAGGACCTTTCACTATAACTCAAATATTTTCATATGGAACTATAGAAATCGAAGATCCAAAAACAGGACATAGATTTAAGGTAAACGAACATAGTATTAAAACCATATTTCGAAGGTAGAAGACCAAATTTTAAAGAGGTTTTAATGCTTAGTCGACTCGATTACTAACTCGAATATAGGTCGGCCGACGACGTTAAACCAAGCGCTTTATGGGAGGCAACCCATAGTAGTCTTTTATTTTAATTATATACAAATTAGTGAGTCTATAATATTAAAATAAATCTTACTATTCAATTTTTAAATAGAATCATCACAAATTCAAACCTATATGATGAGATCAGAAATTATTCGAACCAGAGCGAAATTGGGCAATTTTACCGAATCTCGCCGACAGCGAGCCCGAGCCCGCCGACAGCGAGATCGCGTGCCATATCTTTAAATCAGTTTTATAACTAGCTAGCCGACGGCGAGAAACTTCCCGCCGACGGTGAGGCAGTTGAAAAATTGGTCTCTTAAGTTTTATGTGCGGTTTTGGACGGTTCTAAAGCCATTTCTTTGTAGAAAACCATCCCAAATTCATTTTTACACTGTTTTTTTCCTTAGAAACGACTAGAAACCATTCCTTTCAATCCGAAATGGCCACCAAACTCTTAGAAACCACAAAAACTGGAGTTTTCAATCGAAGAAAATTCGTCAGTTCGGAGGCGCATCGTATTTTCAACAAAGTTTTGATGAAGAAGCGACATATTAAAGAAAGGGGATTTATCAACAGAGGAGTAGAGAATTCCACCACAAAAATTGAAGAAATGATCGTGCAGCGGCATTGGGAGGTATTTTGCTATACGACATCCGCTGTAGTTATTCCATGTAGATTCAACAATGGAAGTGTCTACGTCAGACGAAGATGGGTAACATTTACTCCTTCAAGGGTAAATGAATTATTTTCTATAGAGAATACCCCTGTCTGTCATTATTCAAACTTTGTTCCTTCAAGATACAATATGAAAGAGATTTATAGATACTCGGCCGACGAACCCGATGATTGGGAGTCGCGCGAAGACGGGTATGTCGCTTTCTCCGCATCACTTCTTAACCCTCGTCTCGAAGCATCGGCATTTCTTTATCTCATCAAAATTATTACCCACTATGAGGGTAAATAAGGTTTCAAAGGAATGCGCTATATTAAATAACCGTATTGAAATTGACTACCTATCGATGTCGGATCAATTATCGTAAAGTCCGCATCGGGATTGATTGCGCATGGGTCGGCTCAGTGGACTTGGACACCCATCGACTATATTTGCTTTATGCAGTCAGTACCAAGTTTCTTATGAGGCGTAGGAAAATGTACTTTTGCCATGGAAACCACTCGATCCTATGGATATGTTTCCAACTTTGGATAACAATGATGAGATTATAATTATTTCTGATAGAGCATCACAGAACAATCCTTTAGTGAGGCCCCTTACTGATAAAATAAATTTCATTCTGAAAAAGATTAAAGGATTAGAGAAAGAGTTGCAAAACATGATGAATTCCATCGATAATATCTCCGATATGTTCGACCACATCGATCGGAGGATGAAAGAGCACTTTGATCATACTCGGACATCCGGAGGCCAGCTTTATTCATTTATCGAGATGTAAATGGTGGATCGATGAAGAATCTACCGCGAATTCCCTTTCGTGCCTTTCTACAATCTATTTGTGCACTCGCGTCACATCGTGAATATCGAGAGGATGTTAGTTCAGTACATCGAGGAGTAGTAAAGATTTCTATCTTATGTTATATTTGTGTGTATATATGTGTCGATTTGGATTTAGGTTTTACTCGATTTAAACTTTAAATTTGATCATCTCGCATTTGATGAAATTATATGTATTTGTTATGTCTCGGCGTTGTGGTGTGGATTGCAATGCCGAGTATTTATGAGAGTTTGAAGTATTGAAGTCTTAAGTGTTAGTGTTTAAAAGTGTGAAGTTTGTAAGTATTATGGATTTCATATATAAAGTTATATTGTTTGTGTGAACTTTTTGTGAGTATAAGTATCTAGTCTTCATACTAAATTATCAAATTAAATGATCGGAAGATTAATTAAGGCCAAATCAAGGTTGAAAATGATTGAAGAATTTTAAATATTTAAAATTTTTGGGAGCTCGCCGACGGCGAGAATTATCCCGCCGACAGCGAGAACGATCTCGCCGACGGCGAGATTTTCCAGAAACTTTGGCCTTGGTAAATTAATTAGCTCGCCGACGGCGAGAAAAATCTCGCCGACAGAGAGATCGCGAAATGTCCTATATTTGGCCAGTCAACCGACACTGTTCATCATCCCCTTCCTCAAAACTTCGAAAAAAAATCGACTTAGGGCTCGTGAGATCTTGGATTTGAGGCGATTTCAACACTTTTTGACACCGGATTTCATCTCCCCTTGGTAAGTGCTTCACTCCTATGCAAAAAATTTTTATTTTCACCATAAATTTCTTCTACATTGGGAAATTTTAGAAAAATTCGAAATATGGAGAAAAAACTTGGAAGAAATTCTTGGAGATCGATTTAAATGGATTTTAGTTGCTATAGGAAGCCATTTTAGTAATAATTGGAAGTTTAGTTAGAATTTTTGTGATTTTCATAGATCGAACGAAATGGCTCCTCGACAAAGACGAAGGTTGGATTACGACGAAACCCGATTCATAAATGCAAGAGCACAAACTCGATACTTTTAAAACATTCAAGCAAGAAAATGCATACAGAATCGAGATTTCAAGAATCCGGGCGGAGAAGTGGAACGAATAATTAAGGAATAAGGATGGGAAAATTTTTGCTACACTACAAACATGGCTGCTGTAGAAGTTGTCAAGGAATTTTATGCTAATCTGACTGCAATTGAAGATGCACCGATCAAAGTAAGAGGATTTTTGGTTGAATTCAGTGCTGCTAGGATTAATTTTTTTTATGAGGTACGTGACCTGCATACCAGTGACTATGATACTTTTGGAACAATGGAAGGACCACAGGAAGAGGTGATAAACTTTCTCACTAACGGGAAAGGAGTTTGGAAGATAAAGCAGCGCGAAAGGGTAAATTTTCCTCTTTCAATGTTAAAAGCATTATCTAAGGCCTGACACTACTTCATTTGTTCTACCTTGTTACCCACATATCATCACAGTGAGGTAACAAGAGATAGAGCAATTACGAATTATTGTATTCAGAATCAGAAAAGTATAAATGTTGGAAATATTATTTATAAGAATATATTAGCCACTGCACGAAGTGAAAGTGGAGGAGGACTAGGACACCCTGATCTGATTTTTGCACTCTCCCAACTCTCTGGGGTTGAGGCTAGAGATGATGAGGAATGGGTGGAACCAATGAAGCCCATCACTCCGGCTAATATTAAGACGTATGAATCCCACGAAGGATGGAGATCAGGGACGAGGAGTTATATGCCTTCATCTAGTAGAGATATACCTTCTACTAGTTATGACCCCCCGCACACCACCCCTACCCTTCATGATCCGATGAATGAGCCGACCCTACATAGAAAGAGTTTTGAAAAATTTGGAGAGAACATGGAAAGGAAGTTTGAGCATATGGACCAAAGGATCGGAGGCTTCGAGAGAAGACATGATTATGATAGATGAATATCTTCGGAGACATTCGGAATACGAAATAAGCATATTATGAGGTTGAACGTCGTTACGGGAGAGGTGAATTAGATGTTGTCTTTCCCGAATGCCCCCGCTACACACGATATCGACTCGCTCAGCCTTCTCGACTTCGAGATCGTGGAGATGATATAGTTTGTGATTTTGATGTTGAAGATTAGAGACTTTATTTGGTTTGTTTAGATTAATTGTTATTTTAAGAGCTTTATTACTTTGTGTGTAATTGTTATGTGCTTTCTGTGGACCGTGGAGTTGGTGTGTTTGTTTTAAATTGCTTAAGCTGTTATGTTAGACTTTTTATATATGTTAAATTAGTATGCAAATTCTCTTTAAGGTAGTATGTTAGTTTTCTTTAAATGCGTTGTTTAAGTTTTATAAATTGTGAACTTTAATTTTAGATTGTTTTAGTAACCCAGTTGATTGGATGTGTAATAGTAGATTAAGTTTTAATCTGTTTGTATTTTTATACTTATTTCAAAATTTCTTTACCCAGCACTCTCTTTTAAATACTATATATATGGAAGAATACTAATAGTACAGGTTCTTTAAATAATGAAAAAGTCTGCAAAAATTTCAAGGAAAAGAAATACATAAAGCTCAAAGGTATGATGTAAATTCATCGTATATTTTCCTTTTCACCATTTAGAAATAGATAGAAAAATTTAAGTTTGGGGGAGGAAAAATACAAATTTAATTATTAAATTGTTCTCAATTTCTATGTTAAAAAAATATATATATATATATTATTATTATTTGATTTTCTATAATAATTTTTAATTCAGTAACTTGAATTAATTTATATAATTATTATAGAAAGTTGAATAAAATATTTCTAGAAATCCAAATTAATTTAATAGAATAAGATATTTGGTTAAAAGGAATAAGAATATAGTAAACTATTTAAAGTAAGGGAAACTATATTCTAAAATTGAAATTCTTAAGTATTTAAGTGAAAAAGAAGAGATTGAAACTCAATGAAGTAAAGGCTATGAAATACATATAAGCAAAGAAATATTTTAAGTTTCAAATTTAGGAAGAGAAAGTTGAAGTTCAAAATTATTAACAGTGCTATCCAGATACAGTAATCCTCACTTGAAAAAGAAAAGAGAAGGATTGAAAATCAATCCAAAAGAAAAAAAAAGAAAAGAAAAGAAAAATATAAGTGAGGAGAAGCTTGAGGAGATGCCTTCTAAAAATTGGCTTCAATGGAATCAACCTAAAGGGTTAAACTCAAATATATTTCTAAACTTATATATATAGATTAGTATTTTACTAAATAGTATTTTCTTGAACTTCCTATCATCTAAATATCTTAAGTAAATTACTCTTTTAAATATAGTCTTTCCTGAAATAAATAGAGAGCTAGAAATCTTAGATCTGATAACTAAATAATCTTATATTTATAAAGTTAATTTAATTACTTAAAAATATTTCTATTTAACTTTACTATAGTATTATTTAAATTTAATTCATAGTTTATTTGAATTAAAAAATTCTATTACAAAAATCATTATTTTTATTTAGTATAAAAATTACTTGAGGACAAGTAATAATTAAGTTTGGGGATTTTGATCACGTAAAAATATGTTAAGAAATTCATACCTATTTTTTATGAAATTGCACTTTAAAGAAAGGTATTTTCTTTATTTTATCGTAGAACAAAGATTTATAAGTGATGGAAGAAAAAAAGCATAAAATAGAGCAAATTTGGATCAAAAAGGAAGAAATACATGCAAAATGAACTAAGTCGCCGACGGCGAAATCGATCCTGCCGACGGCGAAATCGAGCCCGCCGACGGCGAGATTATAAAGAGAATTTCTTAAAGGTTTGCAACTACCTCGCCGACAGCGAGCCCGAGCCAGAAAAAAGCGAGATCGCGCGGTTTGAAGACCTTCTGAAGCCCCGCCGACGGCGAGGTCGTTTCTTGTCGATGGCGAGACCGTTCAAAATGCCGGATACATTGAACCCGGACGCTTTTCGAAGAGGTGCTTAAGTACCCCTCGGACCTTTGTCTACCTCTATAAATAGAGGACGAATTTTAGTATGTAGTGTGTCTATTTTAGGAGTCTTAGAGTATTCTATTAGTGTGCTTTCGAGTCTAAATTGAAGTTTAGTGTGAGTAAGTGTAATTAGTGAGTTAATAAGTGTGATGTACTAGATGGAAAAGTCAAAGGAACTTCAAGGAGTCTGCTTGGGGAGGAAATTGAGATAAGTATCTTTGTTTATTGTTGTTAACTTTAAATGAAATCCATGCTTTGTTTAATTCCCATGCATTCTGAGTAGTTTTCTTAGTCTTTCTCATTGTTTATGAAATTATGTGAATTGATGAAATTAAATAGAAGTGCCTAATATATTAAAATAAATTGTGATAATCTTTTACTTAAAACTTAATTTACTTTCAATCCAGCCAATCGAATTGTTAAAATATGTCGAATTATCAACTATAGTAAAGATTACATCCAATATTCAGGGAAGTCAAAAGCCTTGGAAGGAGGGTGCAAATAAATAGAGAAATATTATTTATCGGACATAGAATTGGACATTTTAGTGTGACGTACTCAATATATTCAATTTGGTCCTATTGTTCGAGAGTCGAAGTGTAGATGTTAGCCCTCGAGTGAGGGGAACGTGGGAGCTCCGAAGTGGCAGCCAAGTATCCTCCCAAGCCTAGCCGCAGATTCGCAATCAAGCATAGGACTAGTCAATGTTCTTTCGCACTTGACCAAAGGGTAAAGAATAGGAATGCTCCTATTTGTCACAATACAATAAAAAAATCCATTTGAATTCATCATTCACTTAAGTTTCTAAAAACAAGGGGAAGGATACTTTTTCTGAAATCTTTAAATCAACTTTATTTATAGCATTAGTTTACTTTAGATCGCTTTAGTTAAGTATTCTAATTTCCATATACTATATTAGTAAGTAAATCCTTTAAATTTAGCTGTTACAAATCTTTTAAAAGTTCCCTGTGGGATCGATAACCAGGACTCCACTAGAGCCCTATATTACTTGATACAATACGTATACTTGCGTAGAATCCACATTATACATTCCATCATAAAATTAAATATATATTAAGCGGGATCAAGTTTTTGGTGACGTTGCTATTTTTGTAAACATTAAAAAGTGGGTCAGAATGCGACGATTCTTATTTCTTCGCTGGGTAGCAGTGCGAGTAGCTCTCTTTACCCCTTGAATTTCTGCGGTGCGGCGCTGACAAGCCTACCCTCTGCTGTGGCAACCACGGACTTAATTTTCCTATCTTCTCCGGTTGCATGCGCGGCATTTGCTTTTCTTTTCTTGTTGCTGGATTGGTGGCTCGGGCCACCCATTTTCATCACTGTCTGGCTGTGAAGTTCTTCTCGATCAACTGGGATCCAATCATTTTCTTCATATTGTAAGCCGGCTGGTGTGAAGTCTGAGTCAATCTCTATCACTGCTCCATCCCTCACCCTCTTTTCATCAAGTGCTAGACTCACACCATTTCTAAAGTTTATAACCAACCACCCGTTCGACATTTCCCTGCGAAAAAAACAAGGAAAGGATCAGGGGTTGTACTAAGAACAAGAACAATAAGAAAAAACACTTAAAAATTCTTATTCACTTCTTTTAAATTTAAAGGAAGTAGGAAGAGATGAAAAAATATCAGGAATGAATGGATTTAAAAGGAAAGATTGACATTTTATTATTATGATTTCCCATGTTTTCATTTTAACATTTTCGTTGATGAGATTTTTTTTATTTTTTTATCCATTTTATTTTGTTTTGGGTTCGGACCCAGTCACAAAGTGATTACTTCACCCGTGTTTCTAGGGATAAGGTTCTACTTTAGAGGCCACCCTTCGAAACATCAGGTTGTGTAATACTTCTTTAAATACCGTCCATTGATTGGAAGCATGGGTCGTTCTCCACGGCAATTCACAAGCTGGTAGGAACCTCCTGAGTAGACTGTCTCGACCACAAACGGGCCTTCCCATGTTGGTTCAAATTTACCACCTATTTTGCGATGTGCAAGAATAGGACATCTGAGAACCAAAACCAAGTCACCGACTTTGAAAGTTCTTGGGCGGACCAGTTTATCATGGGGCTTGGATCATCTTGGCTTGATACAGTTCCAAATTCTACTGTGCGGAAAGTCTTTTCCCTTCCAAGCTTTCCAATTATTCCAGTCGTAGTCTGACATTTTCTTCTGTAGTGATCTTTTCTGCAACTGCAATTCGGAGTGATAGAAGCTGAACTTCCAGGGGCAAGACGGCCTCGGACCCGTACACTAAAGCGTAAGGCATAGACTGAGTAGGAGTCCTAAAAATCTTCCTGTAGGCCCTAAGGCTTCTAATAACTTCTCGTGCCAATTTCTCTTGTTGTCGTCCAAAGTTTTCTTTAAAATTTGAACGAGAGTTTTATTAAAAGCCTCGGCCAAGCCGTTTGCCCTTGGGTAGTAGATCGTTGAGTATCGTCAATCGATCCCATGTCTTCTGAAAAAATTGTTGATCTTTGTACTCTTGAATGCAGATCCATTATCTGAAATGATCCTGCGCGGTACCCCAAAACGGTAGACGACTTGGTTCTTGAAAAACTGTAGCACGTGGTGTGCCTTCGCTTCTCTGAGTGGTATAGCTTCTGCCCATTTAGAAAAGTAGTTTGTAGCTGCAAGAATGAAGCAATGTCCTCTTGAAGAAGGTGGTTCTATTAGACCCACTATATCTGTGCCCCAACACTCAAATGGCCACGATGCGATTGTCGGATGTAGCACATTTGGAGGTTGATGTAGAACCACTCCGTGCACTTGGCACCGGTGACAACTTTGGCAACTTTCATACGATCGATCATCATTGAGGGCCAGTAGTACCCTAGTCTTTTAATCTTCATTTTCTTTTTTGGACCCGACTGATGAGCGCCACAAAGTCCTGAATGTACTTCTTTAACGATTTCAAAAGCCTCGGACCCTCTCAGGCATCTTCGCCACATCTGATCAAAAGATCTTCTATATAATGTATTGTTTATTAATGCGTAAGACAGAGTTCTTTTCTAGATTTGATGGGCTATCGACTTATCGTCCGGTAGGTTTCCTGTCTGCAAGTAGTCTATTAGTGGTTGTCGCCAATTTTCTGTATTTTCTGTCACTGCTGCAATTTTTTCTTCTGCTCTTTCTGATTTGTGTATTGTATCCATGTCGAGCTGTGATAGGACCTGTTGTCCCTGAATTGACACTTCAACTGACTCATCCTGCAAGCAGGCAAATTCCTTTGTAAGGCGGGCTAACGCATCGGCGAGATCATTTTCTTCTCTGGGAATCTTGTAGATTGTTACGTTTAGAATTTGTTCCAACAGTTTCATGGCATACTGAAATTACTGCTCGAGTCTTGGCTTTAAAATTCTGTACTGTTCGGCGACCTGTTGAATGATCAACTGAGAATCTTCGTAGATGTTGATGTCCGTTATTCCCATCTGAATGGTTAATTCCAATACTGTTATAAGGGCTTTGTATTCTGCCTCGTTGTTTGTACACGGTTTTGTTAAGTGGTAGGAGTATCTTAACATCCCCCGCTCCGGTGTTATAAAGATTAGTCTGATTCCTGCCTTACCGGGCACTATCGTTTGCAATTCTTTGTTCTTCTGTGCTGAGGACGCACTGTCGAAGTACAGCTCCCAACGTCGATCATCAGGGTCTTCTAGGCTCATAATCTGCTCTTCAGACAAATCGTCGTCGAGAGGCGAATCCGCCGGTAAAGGGTGTGCTGTGAGGAAGTCTGCTAGGACGTGTCCCTTTACGGCGCGAAGAGGAACGAAAGTTATGTCAAATTGCAATAGTATAATCGACCACCTGGCAAGTCCGGCGAAAGCGTCGATCGGGTCATCATGTATTGCAACGGATTAACTCTCGAAATAAGGTTGACCTTATGAGAAAGCATGTAATGCCTGAGCTTTTGAGCGGCGAAGATCAGGGCCAAGCAGTGCTTCTCAATAGGAGGATACTTTACTTCCGTCGGAATTAGACAACGAATTAAGTAGTAGAGGGCGTTTTCTTTTCCCTCATCATTGACCTGGGCTAGCAGGGCTCCAAGGGAGTCGTCTAAAGCCGCGGTATAAAGTATCAACGGTCTACCTGAGACTGGGGCTGCTAAGACAGGAGGTGTCATTAAATATTGCTTAACGTCCTTGAAAGCCCGCAGGAATTTCTCATCCTAAACGAATTTGGCGTCCTTTTTAACTAATGCCGAGAAGAGCTGACACCTACCTGACAAGTTTGAGATAAAGCGTCGAAGATATGCCAACTTCCCTTGAAAGGATCGTAGTTGTTTCAAAGTTTTGGGAGGAGGCATTTCTAAAATAGCTTTAATCTTTTCCGGATCGATTTCAATCCCGCGATGTCGGACAACAAATCCTAAGAATTTCCCTGAGATGACGCCGAAAGCGCATTTCAAGGGATTCATCTTAAGGTTGAATTGTCTTAGTCGCTCGAAAACAATTCTCAAATCATACATGTGATCTTCTTTTAGTTTGCTTTTGATGACCACATCCTCCACGTAGCACTCAACTTGGTTGTGAATGAGATCATCAAAAATCTTCGTCATCACTCTTTGGTATGTTGGTCCTGTGTTTTTAGTCCGAATGACATTACTGTGTAGCAATACACTCCGATCGGCGTTCTGAATGCCGTGAGCTTTTCGTCTTCTGGTGCAATCTTTATCTGGTTGTATCCTGATGATCCATCCATGAAAGAGAAGATTTCATGTGTTGAAGCAAAGTCGATCATCAGTTCTGGGATTGGTAGTGGAAATTCATCCTTTGGACATGCTTTATTTAAATCTCTCGAAATCCACGCAGTTCCGATCTGACCATTCTTCTTTCTGACTGGTACCACGTTGGCTAACCAAGTAGGGTATTGTTCTTCACGGACAAATTTAGCGTCTATTAGCTTCTTAACTTCGTCTATTACTTGTTGTTCAATTTCTAGACGCATTCTTCTTGGAGCTTGTCTAACTGGAACGGAAGTAGGATCTACTCCTAACTTGTGAACCGCGACTTCTGGAGCTAATCCTGGCATTTCGTCGTAACTCCAAGTAAAACAGTCCTTTAATTCCATTAATAGCTTGATTATGTCTTCGAAGTCTTCTTTATAAGGTAGGCCTAGGCTCTTCGCTAGTACCTAAGTTAACTTCCGTTAACTCGTCTATTGTAGATTTGATTTCTTCCTCAAATTCTGGTGGAGCGTCGCCGATTGGTAGATCCTCAAGATTTTCTGAAGCTTCCAAGCACTCTTCATTAGGTTCACAAGCGACAACCAAGCAAAATCCCGTATCATCAACTGATCCTACTGTGCCGAATCCAAGACCATATTTTGAATTGGGAGGCCGACTGGCATTGTTCCATAACTTTTCAAAGCGCTGTGATTAACCTCTCGACCACTGTTTAGGTAAGACACCACGTTGAATTAAATTTTGAACACAGGGAGAATACTACTCAAACAACAATTCCGTTAATTTAGAAGAGGTAACATCTTCAAATTGTACATCTTTTTCAGTATTGGAAGAAGAAGCACCACGATAAAACTTGATTGGCTTAGCACCACCATCATGCACTTCCTTGACCACCATACCCTCGATCTTATTAGAATGGATCGGGGTCAGGGTCATAGTATGTACATAATGGTTAATCTTCTCGTACATTGATTTGTTATTTTCATTCCCTTCATCTTCGAGAGAGATCTTAAACTGGGGTTTCTTTTGACTTATTGTCGCTGCTTCTTTCTCAATTTCTTCTTCTTCTTCGAACTGTTCTCCCAATCAACATCGATGACCGGTTTCTTCTGTCCAACTGTTCCAACATTTCTTCCACGTCCTCGTCCCCGGCCTCGACCTCGGTTGCGAGTTCTGGAGAAATCTTCACCATCTGGCCTTAAGGGAGTGGTGAGTAACTGTTAGACTAGAACTTCAGGTACTTCATCGTCTCAAATTTCTTTTGCTTTATTTGGTATAGTATTTCTGGAAAAGATTGTTTTCTTCGGAGGCGCGTAGTAGGCCGCATCTTCATGAATTCCAATTTCGTGCACGGAGAATGGTTGCAAATCACCTTTGATGCACTGTTCCCCTCCTTCGTAATACTTTATGCACTGGTGCAGAGACGTCGGTACCATCCGGTTTTCATGGATCCACGGTCGACCCAGTAGAGCATTGAACGATGTCTTAGATTCAACTATATGAAATTTTGCGGTTGTCTTTGCTAAATCACCGGTCTTCATTAGTAGTGTTATCGATCCAAGAGCTCTTTCTCCTTTTTGATTGAAGCCTCTTAATAGCATCTTGTCTGCCTCAAGCTCGCGAGCATCAATTTCCAAATATGCTAGCGTCCGAAGATTCATTATGTTGATCGATGCTCCCGGATCAACCAACACTCTGGAGAGCGTAAACTTTCCAATATTGACTGAAATGTATAACGGTCGGTTGTGATCAGCTGTTCCCAGTAATAGATCATTGTCCGTGAAGGTAACACCTCGTTGTTCTCTTAACGAGCAAACCTCATCGAAGGAATTACCAGCCATTTGGGCTAAACAAATCTCTGGATCAAGTAAAGCCTTGATCAGAGCCTCCCTCATCTCCTTTGACAGGATCAGAGTGTCGTATATGCCTAGTTTGGCTAGTAGCTTCCTAAGATGGGCTAGCACGTTGTAGTCTACTTGATTACCATGTTCTTCATTTTCTTCCCGAATGGGCAGTTCCTCTGTTGGGGTTGGCTCTTCCTGAGCAACCACCTGCTTTCCTTTATCCTTTAGACCCATTCTCGGGGGTAGAACTTTTCCGCTTCTTAAATTTACTTCAATTATTTTTTCTGAATTTGGTGTTGAATCTGTCGGTGTATCCTTTTGAATTGGAATAACTGGCTCTTCTGAAGTTGCTTCGGTGTCTGATAACTCTAATTCTATCGCGATTGGAGCTCCTCGAAATTCACAAATGGACTCATTGCTTGTTGAGCTTTCGTAGCCTCCTTTGTGAACATCTTCTTCGTCGTGGTCATCGAGGTTGTGTATGATTTGGGAATCGTTATTTGTATGGGAATCGAGATCCGGATTAAGCCGGTTGTCGTTAGTTACGTAATCGTTAGAAACAGTCAAAACATAGCCAACGCCATAACCCTTATCATTATAAGATCCCGCCGGAGCGAGCAGATAATCATACAGAGTCAAGAGTTCGAGGGATTTCTCCCCTAAATCAGAAACAACCATCCTAGGATAAGCAGCCCCTAGTCTACCCTTCGGAGCCTCGGTCTTCTTTTCTTCCACGATTTTCTCCTCCTTCTGGGGCAGTTCTTCAATCGCAAATGATAGTGCCGGCTCGACAGGTTACAAACTCTGAGTTGAAGCGCGTACCGAAGCGGCCTGAATGTGATCCAAAATTTTCTTCGATGATTTTGTCCAGACAGTACTCCATCCATCATCGGTCGTGTACGAGTTTATCGGAACAATGGGATCCGTTGAAATAACATTGAAGGAACCTCCTTTCTGGGGTTCCTTCATGTATTCCTTTGGGATCGTTATGTTCCCTCTCCCGAGATTGTCATCAAGCCAACTCTTGAAAGTGATGCAATCCTCTATCTTGTGTCCGAGCATCTGGTGGTAAGGGCAATAGTTCGGATGATCTTTCTTATTGACTTCCTCCGGCTTCTTGGGCTCTGGCAGCTGAAAATCCGGTGTCTTCATTAAGCTGCGGAACATCTTCGCTACTACTTTAGTTTTGAATGGATATTCTCTATTTAGAAGTTCTCTTAAGGTACACGATGAACGAGGCTGTTGTTCATAATGCTGAGGCGACTGATAGCTCGGACGAGGTTGCTGATAGCCCTGATGAGGTTGCTGATAAGTCCGTTGCGGTGGTTGATAACTAGACTGTGGCCGCTCTGACGGTATCTGAACCGGCTGCTTGCCCTTATCTACCGCCGTGACGATTCCAGATTTCTTTTTGAATGTTTTCACGGGTTTCTGCTTATCGTTCTTGTCCACCAAACTTAACTCCTTTGCCTCTTCTTGTAAGCTCCCGGCCTTGCTAAGCAACTTCTCGAAAGTCTTGATTGTAAATCCTTTAAGGAGAAGTGCTATCGGGCCATGGATACTCTTGAGCAAGATGCCGACTGCATGTTGTTCTTGAAGCTGTGGTTCACACTTCATGCTTAAGTTTCTCCATCGAAGTATGTAATCCACTAAAGTCTCATTCGACTTTTATTGCTCCACCACTAGATCACCGATAGTGTTGTGGTGCTGAGCCCCGACAAATCATTTAACGAAGAGATTCTCTAGTTCTGAAAAGGTCTTTACCGAACCATTCGGCAATCTCGCGTACCCGGTCGAAGGCAATCCTCGATAAACTCGTCGACGAACTGACGGAAGAGTAAAGCGTCACTTCCACCAGCATTGCAGCAACTAGCATGAAAATGTGCGACATGTTGCCGAGGGTTTCCCGTCCCATGAAAAGTCTTAAACAGAGGTGGTACGAAGCCTTTCGGGTATTGGATTGCATCGAACTCTTCGGGGTAAGGTCTACCCATCTGAATAGATGCTCCACTCTTGGATTGCGCTAGGGCCTCTCGCACCTGCTGTTCTACCATGCTCTTAATGTCCTTTTCTGGAATCATGCTTTGTGCAGGATCTTTCTTTGGTTGTTCGTCTCCGTTGACGGATGTGATCTCTTTTCCTCCATCTGCAATATGAATAATTTTTGGGGGTGTCTCTTTCTGAGGTTGTACCTGACTCTGAAGAGTGGCTAAGGCAGCGGCCATCTCTTCCATCCTCTTTGCCATCTGGGAAATTGTGTCATCTCTTTCCCGAAGCTGTGCCCTCATCACTTCCGGATCATCTCTTTCTGCAGCTGCTGGTGCACCTTGTGAAGCGGATGATGCTCGCATTTCAACCATGTTGATCTCGGCATACTCCTCATCCATGAACTCTGATGAGTCAACTTCATCCTCTAGTTTTTCTTCTCTTACTTTTGCTAATCGTCGGATGTCGATCCTTAATTTGTCCATGGCATCCTCTAGTGGCTTTTTCCGCACGGTCTCGCAGTTGTCTCGTGACGGTTGTTGAACTTCCTTTCCTGGAGTCCCCTTTATTACAGTAGCACTTTCTTCCGATTCAAGTCTCCTGACGAGACTTTTCTTCTCAGGACATTGTTTTGGCCTTAGCTCGCCAGTAGTAGGTCGCCATACCATCCTTCTTGCAGCCGGAAGCCTAGGACTGGATGATCTGTCAGCTATATGCTGGAAGGTGGTATCCTCCCTAATTTGTAGACTCGATACAACAACGGGTGAACTGGCTTTTATCTTCTTCTTTGGTTTCTTTGTGGCAGCAACAGGCTCTATTCGCGGTCCAAGGCAGGATTTAGCTGGTACCCGTCCTATCCTTCTTAAGATTTCTGACACATGGCATCTTTCTTTCTTTGCCAATCTTTCTATAACAGCTTGCAGTCGAGCCAATGGCGTAGTCTTATCCCTTTTCCTCTTGTAATTATTGTAGTACACAGGTCGGGGTAATGCAGCAGCGATCCTACGGATATCCTCTTCATCTGATGCGGCAGAGAGAGGGTGAAACCTGCTCCCTTCCAACAGGTATATACTCAGGTAGTTCTTCTCTTTCCTCAGGAATTTCTTCTAGAAAAGCAACTTCAGCAGCTCTGGCTTTCTCGATCTTGGCAATCTTTTTGTTTCTATTTCTTCTTTGAGTCCGAGTTAGGGGTGCAATTCTTGAACTGGACCCAATCCCAAAAATAGATGGTATTGTAGCAAAATCTGTACCCTCCACGGTGACAGGCTCATCACAGACTTGGATTTCTTCCCCTTTAGCTTGGTAGAAGTCGGCGTAGGTGCCGAGATGACTAGACCGGTGGGGGTAGAGACAACAGTCCTTCTACGAACAGTAGTACTTCTTTCAGCTGGAACCCTTTGCAGGGGAGGGAATTCTTGAGTCGATTTCAGGTTGAACTCAATCACGGGCTCTTCGGTTTCGACACTTTGTCCATTAGTGTGAAGAGAGTGACATCGGCGAAGCTTGATATCCGTGTTGCCGAATCCTTGTCCGAAACGGATGATCCCATTGTCGGGCAGCTCATCCTTGTAAACGGCGAAGTCCATTCCATTGGTGAAGGAGAAGATTAACTTTGGGCAGTCATTTTCTGCAGGGCGGATTCTGAATGTCAATCCCGAATTATGCTTCTTTTCGTCGTAAAGTTTAGGACGAAAAAAAAGAAAAAGTCCAAACACATTTTCGTTTATCTTAGTGTATTTGTGATTTTTAAAAGAGATTGTTTATTAGGAGGTTCGTTTGTTAGGAACAAAATGATTAAAGGAAAAATGTTATAGAAAAGGTAAAGGGCCCGATTTAGAATTGGAAAGGAAGAGAAAGTCTTATGCAAGACTTCTCGACTCGAAGGACCGCTCCTAAACTAACACCTATCGGGGATCCACCCCACCTCAGAAAAGAGGTAAAAGGATCTCGGAACCTCTCCGTTTAGGGTGTCTAAACAGTGGCTCCTAAATCCGAGAGGAGTTGGCTATACTCGTTCAAGACAGAAATGAACGGGGTATTCCAACGAAAGAATGGTAGTTTGCTCCACTAGGGACATGAATACACTACCGATTTATGAAAGCAAAACCATCTAATCAAAATGGAGAGAGGAACTAGTCCCCAGCGGAGTCGCCAGAAGTTGTCGGCATATTTTTAGGTTGTGTGTTGTATTTGTGAAAAGGGGTCGCCTACAGAAATTATCGGCAAATTTTAGATTTTAAATTTAATTTAAATATATATAATTTAGAAAGTAGCATTTTATCTTGAAAATAATTTTAAGTTTGAAAATTTTAAGATATTAAATTAAACCGATCTCACATCCCAAATAGTTTATATAAACGAGCACTACATCACAAACCGTGTATCTATCCCGAAGAATAGATACACTGCTTGATAATGGGGCTCGATTAAATAAACTAGGAGATTTGTGACATCCGTTTGATTTGTGAACCAATTTTATAAGCCGACAAGTTCCCCTGCTTAATATAAATGAATTAAGCAGGGTTTATATTACCTGGGTTCTTAAAGTTCCCTATAAGGGCAAGCCCCTATAGTTAATTACATCTTAAATGACGGGAATCATTTAAGAAAACTCTCGATAATGATCAGTGGTTTTCCTCTCAAGAATTTCAAAGTTTAAGGTTTTCAAAGGATTGAATTTTGGAAATTTCAATAGGGATTAGCTCGAATTTGGAACAATTTATTTTAGGAGTCCAAAGGAAGAGAAGTAGGAGAAGTTGAGGATCCAAGTAGAATCTTGGCAACTTCCCAAACTATCCTATTGTTTGGCTTCAATTTAGGAATTTATTTAGTATTGCAATCCTACCAATTTTAATTAATTAGGACTTATATTTGTATGACATGATCATACAAATAACCTGGAAGATATGAGGGTTCATGTCGTACCAAACGACTACCTCGGAATCCTAAGACCGGTTAGAAATTAATTTGCATAACATGATCATGCAAATGCCTAACGAAGAGTTGATGATTTATGTTGCACTAGGAAAACTACCTCGAAGTCCTATGGCTTTGTTATTTAATTCTAAGAAAGTTTTGCTGAAGTAGATCCGAGTTTTGCTGATGACGATGACCGTGCTGCCACTATGCTCCAAGCTCCTTGTTGTTGCAGAGGTTTGGTTTTAGAAGTCATAAATGAGGAGATGAGAGAAGTGTTTTGGTTTAGAGAAAATCTTAAAATCCAAGTGTTTTTAATATTTTAATTAAAACGAAACTTAACGTTTTTTAAACAGAACCGATTAAGATCCCACGGTTTCGTCATCCCGACACCGTTATTTTCATTGAATTCACTTAGTCCAGATGAATTTTCTAAACTCAACTGAATGAGTTCCACACTTTCATTTAGACCCTGGGAAATCTCGTTAGCAACACGTGGGTTACATCATCCGAGGTATTCCCGATCATTCAACGAGACGTTTTAATTTAGTTGCAATTGTAGTTTTATTGTTCTGTTTGTGATTAAATTTTGAGTTGTTTTATATTTTGGAATGTTGTGACAGTAAATTTTATCTTGCAATGACTTTTAATTTAGTTTTGGTTTCAGTTCAGGGACAATTCTAAAGGTTTTGGTTTTCATGCAACAATTTTATTTATCATGCAAGAAAAGTAAGGTACAATGAATTTAAGTAAATTGCAATAAAATAAAAGCGTACCTGGAGGGTCTTCCCGTCATCCCAAGCTACACTTAAAACACATGTTAAGGCATTTAAATATTTTAACAGATACCAAGATAAAGTTAAGGGAAGGGTTTTGGTTGTCTACCAAATGCCTAATCCTATAACTAGTCATCTCCTATGACGTCTAGGTTCTTGGTTTGGTTTAAGGATGATTTTCTTCATCAAAGAACAATTAAATTCAGTTGTTCTTCTAAAACATCCCGTCATATTGAGGAAGTGCTTAGGACGAGTCCTAAACATCTTTTCAATACTTCTGGGAGAAGTTTTGAGTCCAAGTAAATTTAATTGCACAGGTGAATTAATCATCCAAGAGTTTAGTTAAACTTTGTCTCTTGCTCAGTGAACTTGGGTATTTGATTACCTGATGAATGAAGTGACATTTCACTTAATACTCTATTTATGAGTTATAATAATTAAAGTATTTAAGGGCAAGTTGGTTTATCGAGAATTTTAATCATTCTTAATTTAAAGTTTGAGGTAATGCTTTAAAATGTTTTAATTTAATTATGAGGTTTTAATTAATAATTTTAAGTTTGGAATAGTGTTCAAATTATTTTAGATTTAATTTAAATCTTTATATTTTCAATTATCTTAGTATTTCAGATTGATGCTTATGTTTTAAATTTACTTAGATAAAAAAGAGGTGTTGAAATTATTGGTATGTTTTGATTTAACTCTTAATGATTTCATTTAGGTTTGTTGTTAAATGATTTTAATTTAATTTAACTCAATTTGATTTTAATTTAATTTAAATTAAATTAAATTTAATTTAATTTAATTTTGTTTAATTTTAATTTAATTTTAATTTAATTTAATTTTAATTTAATTTTAATTTAATTTAAATTTAATTTAATTTTAATTTAATTTTAATTTAATTTAAATTAAATTTAATTTAATTTTATTTAATTTTAGTTTCAATATTTTAAATTTAATTTAATTTAATTGTAGTTTTAATTATTAATTTGGATTATTATTTTAATTTTTAATTAATAATTAAATTTTGTTAAAGTGACTTATTTAGGGATTTTTTAATTAAAGAACAAATATCCTCTTAATAATATCCCTATTTTAATAATCCAAATTTTAAATATATTCTTTCCAAAATTTAAATTATTTAATTAATTAATGTTTCATTTTGATATTGTCAAAGTGTTTAATGGGTTTCTACCCCTTAATTTCCCTAAGTTTCAATCATCCAAGGGAAAGTTAAAATCAAATATTTTACCCCCCCCCCCATTTTGATTAAACCTAAAGTTTTAATTAATGGTTAAAATTTTTAATTACCTTTATGCCCTTTTAAGCTTATTTATTTCATAACTCACTAAATTGAGCTCAAATGAATTTGAAATTTTTATGTCACCTCACTCACATGTCAATTAAGACATTAGAGGATAAAATGTGATTTTTCTGAATTTAATTTATTTATATAATATTTTTAGTAGAAAATAGAGGTTTTCAAAGAAAATTCAACAACATGACCAAGGAAAGGTTTCTGACCTTCAAAAAATTATGGGATATTACTAATGACCAGGGGACCACATGGACCAAATTTTTTTATTTTTTCAATTTTAGAGTATTAATTAATTTGAATTTTAGAGTATTAATTAATTTTAAAATAAAGTAAAAGTTGAAAAATAGATTTTATAATTTTCTTAAATTTCTCTGACCTCAAGGAGTCCATAGAAATAAATTTTATAATTTTATGATTTTTCTTTGATTTATTAGAATTATTTTAGTGAAAAAGGATGAAAATTCATTTTTTAATTTTAAAAATTACATTAAGCCTTTAAAATTCAATATCTTACCCTAGGGACTTAGGAAAAATATTTGGGTTGTTCCTAAATAATTAGGATTCAAAATGTGACATTTTTATGATTTTTAAAATTTTTATTATTTTTTAATTATTAAAATATTAAAATATTGTGAAAAATCAACTTTTTTAGAAAATTCCAATTTTAATTTTCCTGAACTCCCCTGATATCAGAGAAGCCCCATAACCATTTTTGTGAATTTTTGAAAAGTATTTTTTGAGTTATGAATTTTTAAAGTTCCATTTTGCTTATGAGGCTTAATCAATCCATTTGGTGGGGTTAATCAAGTCTAATTGATTTCAAAATTTTATGTAAGATTTCTCTAACCCTAAAGAATAATGGAGAATTGTTTTCAAGTCAATTTGATGTGTGGTTAACCCTAATTAATTCAAATTCAATTTTAGGGGTTTAGGCTAATTAAGGTTATTATTAATGAATTAACTCAAAATATATTTTTCATAGGGTCCCCTGGTCCTAAGAAACATCACCAAATTTTCCTAGAATTTATTTTACAAGATGCTAATTACTTGAATTAAAATACCTAAAACAGTGACATGAACTTGAAAAATCAATAACTTTTTACAGAGATGACCTCTGACCTTGAAAAATTCAGAGAATGTTCCTAAGATCAGAAACTTCGAAAGCTCTATGGTCTCATGCTATGGTGAATTATCTATGCAAATGGAGAATCAAAACATTGAAAATAGTAAATAAATTATTAATAATAAAATACTCATCCAATTAACTTGATTTCTTTTCCACATTATTCTCCTCTTTCCACTGAGCAAGAGTGTATTTTTATTTTATTTTTGTGATTTTTCTATGCAAAGATATGAATTTTTGAAGTTCAGGGCATTTAAATAATTCAAAAATACCCTAATTTTCTACTAATCCACGCGGCGCCGCGTCAACCTCGGCAGCTCCGAAAGCCCACGCGTCGCGCTGTGATTCGGCGCCGCCATCTGACTCAGCTCTCCAGGGGCCCGCGGTTCATGTACCATTGCACTGTCCGGCTTGATCTCGACCGTCCGCTCGATACACGCGCGATCCAACGGCTCCTGGTCATCGTCTACGACTGGTGTGCACCCGTGACCGTCCACACTCAAACCCTAATATCTCTCTCGATTCTCCATGGATTTTTTAGTTCTTATACTCTATCGATTCATCTTGAAGAGACGAACACATCCATATGGTTTATAGGCTATGAAATCAACCCAAACAAAATGGAGAATTGCTGAAAGCTCGAGAGGAAGAATGAGTTCATACCTTTGCTCAGAGAAGTGAAGCTTCGATCTGAGAGTTGTGTCACCTTTGACTGAGTCCAGGCAAGCTCCAGATGAAGTCTCTGGCTCTGGAGAATTGTCTAAGTATGAAAGTGACCAAGGCCGATCACAAAGCTTGGAGGCTGGAAGCAATGGCTGGCCTGGTGAGGGGGCTTTTGCCGGGGAACTTCTCCTCTTGGTCCGGTGAAGGTGTAGGATCAATCAATTTGGAGATTGGCTCACCTTGTGGTGAAGAGTCCGTTTTTGGGTGGATTTTTAACTCAGAAATTGAGCTCACAGAGAGGGTTTTAGGGCTGGATTTCAGTGGGGATCAAGTTCTCTATGTCTAGAGAGGGATCTGGAATGATTTTGGCAGAGTTTTGGTAAGGTTTGGTGCAACACCCTGTTTGGTCGAGAGGTGAGTGGGTTTAAATAGAGGTGGCTGGAGGGCCTCCCAGGGGGGGTTTAATGGCTTGGATCCACTGCTCAGGGCAAGGGAAGAACAGCTGCAATGGCCATTGGGCATGGGACAGCTCAGCAAGTTCAAATTGAATTTTTGATTCAAATTAAGCCTCTCGGCCTGGTGGTTTCCGGCGGCTGTGGTGGCTGGCCGGCCAGGCATGGGTCACCCTCAGGGTCAGGGAGGTCAGTGCTTGAGTTTGGTGCCAACAATTGGCTTTGGACATGTGTAAAGGAGTTGGATTGAAATAGCATAGGGGGAAGCTCATTTTGGGCTTATTTTGGTCAACTCATGCAAATGGGTTTGGTTCACCCTCCCATGACCTGGTTTGGGCTGAGGGAAAGTCATTTGGTTCAGCTTCATTAGTGGGGTCAAGTCACAATCCAAGTACAATTAGGCTTAAGCACGGGTTAAGGGAGACATGGGAGTGTTTAATCACTTTAAGGGAATCAAGAAAGAGGTCCCTTCTTTTGCCCAAGATGGCATGATGACATGGGGCACAACTCACATGGCTTACATGTGGCTTAAGAAATGGCTTCATGGCTTCATGTGGCTTTGGAATGACTTAGCCAAGTTTCATGGAAATGGGTTTTAGGGATTTTTGGCATTTAGGGGTGATTTGGCATGAGGCTTGATTTGGAATCATTTGATCATGGATTTAAAACTTAGGGGTTGATTTTGGTTAAAAGGATGACAAATGAAAATGTCATGTGGGCTTTAGGATAGATTTTGGGCTTTTGAAATGGTTTTGGATGGGCTTTTAAAGTGGTTTAAGGAAGTGGGCTTTTGGATTTTAAAATGGGCTTTAGGATGAAAGTTTTGTGAAGGACCATGCCAAATAAATGTTGGGTTTAGTTTAGGGATGTGTCATGAGTGATTTGGAACAAATTTGAAGTGATTTTGAATTGAATTGGGTTTAATGTGGGCCTTTTAGTAAAGGGGCCAAATTGGTTCAAATTGGGCTAACTTGGTTTAAGGTTGGGCTTGTCGGCATATTTTTAGGTTGTGTTGTATTTTTTAAAAGGGGTCGCCTACAGAAGTTGTCGGCGAAT
Organism: Papilionanthe hookeriana x Papilionanthe teres; assembly: GCA_022702705.1. Classification (NCBI taxonomy): domain Eukaryota; kingdom Viridiplantae; phylum Streptophyta; class Magnoliopsida; order Asparagales; family Orchidaceae; genus Papilionanthe; species Papilionanthe hookeriana x Papilionanthe teres. The sequence continues at coordinate 61,834,059 of CM040428.1, read as the reverse complement.
TTTTTAATTTAATTTACATATATATATAATTTGAAAAGTAGTGTTTTGATTTTGAAAATAATTTTAAAGAATTTTAAGATATGAAGTCAAGCTGATCTCACATCTCGAATAGTTTATATAAACGAGCATCGCACCACAAACCGTGTATCTATCCCGAAGAATAGACACACTGCTTGATGATGGGGCTCGATTAAATAAACTAGGAGATTTGTGACATCCGTTTGGTCTGCGAACCAATTTTATAAGCCGACAAATTCCCCTGCCTAATATGAAAACATTAAACAGGGTTTATATTACCTGGGTTTTTTTAAAATTCCCTATAAGGGCAAGCCCCTATAGTTAATTACATCTTAAGCGATGGGAATCACCTAAGAAAACTCTCAATAATAATCAATAATTCTGCTCTCAAGAATTTCAAAGTTTAAGTTTTCGAAAGGATTGAACTTTTGAATCTCGATAGGGAATGGATCAAGTTTGGAACATTTTATTTTGAGAATTCAAAGGAAGAAAAGTAGGAGAAATTACGGATTCGAAGCGAACTTCGGTAATTTCCCGACTATCCTATTGTTTGGCTTGGATTTAGGAAAGTCCTAATTTTCATTTAATGTTTTAATCTTGCCAATTTTAGTTAATTAGGGCTTATATTTATATGATAGAATCATACAAATAGCCTAGAAGATGTGAGGGTTTATATCGTATCGGACGACTACCTCGGAGTCCTAAGACCGATTAGGGCTTAATTTGCAATGCAAATGCCTAACGAAGAGTTGAGGATTTATGTTGCACTAGGCAAACTACCTCGAAGTCCTATGGCTTTGTTGTTCAAACTAAAGAATAGTTTTGCTTGATGTCGACACGAGGTTTTCTGCGACGACGATGGCCGTGCTGCCCACCATGCTCCGAGCTCCTTGTTGTTGCAGAGGTTTTAGTTTTAGAAATCATAAATCAGGGGATGAGAAAAGTGTTTTGGTTTAGAGAAGTCTTAATTTCCAAGTGTTTTTTTGTGTTTTAATTAAAACAAATCTTAAAGTTGATTATAACAACACCGGTTAAGATCCCACGGTTCCATCCTTCCGGCATCATTATTTTTATCGGATTCACTTAGTCCAGATGAATTTGCTAAACTCAATTGGATGAGTTCCACACTTTCATTTAGACACGTGGGAAATCCCGTTAGCAACACGTAGGTTACATCATCCGAGGTATTCCCGATCATCCAACGGGACGTTTTAATTCAGTTTGTAATTGTAGTTTTGTGTTACGTTTGTGATTAAATTTTGAGTTGTCTTATATTTTGAAATGTTGTGGAGGTGAATTTTATCTTGTAGTGTCTTTTAATTTAGTTATGGGTTTCAGTTTTGGTTTTCGTCCTAAAGGTGTAGGTTTTCATGCAACTGTTGTTTATCATGCAAGAAAAATAAGTGCGATGCGATTAAATAAATTGCTAATAAAATAAAAGCGTACTGGAGGGTCTTCCCGTCATCCCAAGCTGCACTTAAAATACAATTTAGAGCATTTAAGCAAGTTCCTAGGTAAAGCTAAGGTAAAAGTTATGGTTTTCTACCAAATTCCTAATCCTATAGCTAGTCATTTCCTATGACGTCTAGGTTCCTTGTGTTTTTAGTTTGAAGACGATTTTCTTCATCAAAGAAAAATTAAGTTCAATTGTTCTTATAAATATCCTATCATATTGAGGAAGTGCTTAGGAAGGATCCTAAACATCTTTTCAATATTTCTAGGATTGTTTTAAGTCCAAATGAATTTAAATTGTGTAAATGAATCGATCGTCTGAGGTTTTTAAGTTTTGTTAACTTGCTCGGTGAACTAGGATATTTGAATGTCCTATAAGTGAAGTAACATTTCATTTAATATTACGTTTAGGAGTTATGATAGTAAAAGCTCTAAGGGCAAAATGATATTTAATGATTTGTGATTCAAATTTAAATTCAAATTAATGATTTAAGTTTGGAATAGTGTTCAAGTTATCTTAGATTTATTTTTGAATTCTTCATGTCTTTATATTTAATTTAATTTAATTTAATTTAACTTAATTTAATGTAATGTGGTTTAATTTAATTTAATTTAACTTAAGTTAATTTAATGTAATATGATTTAGTTTAATTTAATTTAATTTAATTTAATTTAATTTAATTTGGTTTGATGTTACATTAAATTAATTTGATTTAATTTAATTTTTAATTTAATTTGATTTAATTTAATTTAATTTAATTTAGTTTATTTAATTTAATTTAATTTTTAATTTAATTTAATTTAATTTAATTCTTAATTTAATTTAATTTTTTAATTTAATTTGTAATTTGATTTAATTTAATTTAATTTAATTTTTTTAATTTAATTTAATTTAATTTTATTCATTTTAATTTTAATTAAAGAGTTCAATTATTTAATTTTAGTTTAATGATTAAGTCTTTCAATGTTTTAAATTTGAATTATCATTTTAATTAAGAATTAAACATTAATGAAATGATTAATTTAGGGATTTTTAAATTAAAGAATAAATCTCTCCCTAATAATATCCCTATTTTAATAATTCCAATTTTATTATTCTTCCAAATTTAATCAATTATTTAATTAAAGTTTAATCATTTTAAATTGCTTAATGGGTTTCTACCCTTCAATTATTAAATTTCAATCATCCAAATCAGGTTAGGATCAAATATTTTACTTGTTAATTTTTTATTAAACCTAAAGTTTTAATTAAGGGTTAAAATTTTAATTACCATTTTGCCCTTTAAGCTTAATAATTTCAAAACTCACTAAATTGAACTCAAATGAACTTGAAATTTTTATGTGACTTCACTCATATGTCACTAAAGACATGAGAGGAGAAAATGTGATTTTTCTGTATTTAATTTATTTATATAATTATTTTTGGTAGAAAATAGAGATTTCCAAGGAAAATTTAATAACATGACCAAGGGAAAGTTTATGTCCTTAAGAAATTTAGGGGACATTCCTGATGACCAGAGGACCACTTGGACCAAATTTTGTGATTTTTTGAATTATATTTTTTTTATTAGAATTATTTTAAGTTCTGGAGTATTAATTAATTTAAAAATAAAATAAATGTTGAAAAATGAATTTTATGTTTTTCAAAAATCTCTCTGATATCAAGGAAACTAGAGAAGCAAATTTTGCAATTTTCTGATTTTTCTATGATTTATTATAATTATTTTAGTGAAAATGCTAGAAAATATATTTTTTTAATTTTAAAATTACCTAGGGCTTTAAAAATTAATATCTCACCAAATAGACCTAAGAAAAACATGGGGTTTGTTCCTAAGTGATTAAAATTCAAAATGTGACATTTTGGTGAATTTTATTATATTTGTAATTTTTATTATTTTTTAATTATTAAAAATATTAAAATAATATTAAAAATCAACTTTGTTAGAAAATTGAAATTTTAATTTTCTTAAATTCCCCTCATATCAGAGAGGCTCCAAAACCAATTTGGTGAATTTTTGAAAGGTATTTTGAAAGTTATGAATTTTTAAAGTTTAAAATGACTAAATGGCTTAATCAACCCAATTAATAGGGCTAACCAAGTCCAATTGACTTCAAACTTTTATGGTGGGTTCCTCTGATCCTAAAGGTCAGTGGAGAATTGATTTCAAGTCAATTTGATCTATGGTTAACTCTAATTAATTAGAGACCTATTTTGAGTGTTTAAGCCAATTAGGATTGTCTAAAATGAACTAACTCAAAACCTATTTTTCCTAGGGTTCTCTGGTCATAAGGAACATCACCAAATTTTCCTAGAATTTATTTCACAACATGCTATTTATTGGAATTAAAATACTCAAAACAGTGACATGAATTTGAAAAATCAATAACTCTTCATAGGGATGGCTGACTTTGGAAAATTCAGGGAATGTTCCCAAATTCAGAGGCTTCAAAAGCCCTATGGTCTCATGCCATGGTGAATTGTATACATGCATGGAGAATTAAATGTATGCAGAGAGTAAATAAATTATAAAAAATAAAATACTTGATGAAATTAAATGATTTCTTTTCCACATTATTCTCCTCACGTTCACTCGAGCAAGAGGGTATTTTTATTTTATTTTTATGATTTTCCTACACAAAGTTATGAATTTTTGAAGTTTAGGGAATTAAATAAATAGAAAATAACCCTAATTTTCTACTTATCCACGCGGCTCCGCGTCATCCTTAACATCTCCGAAGGCACACGCGTCGCGCTCCCATTCGACGCCGCCATCCGCGTCAGCGCTCCCGGGACCCGCTGTATCGCTCCGTCTTCTGATCCGACGCGATCCTGGCCATCCGTCCGCGCGTGTATCGAATGGACGACATCCGTTCATCGTCCCCAAGTGTCCTCGCCCGAGAGCCGTCCACACTAAATCCTTAATATCTCACTCGATACTCAATGGATTTTCATGTTCTTATGCTCTATGGATTCGTCTTGAAAAGACGAACACATCCATACGGTTTATGTGGGATGAAACTTATGCAATAAAAATGGAGAATGTTCAGAAGCTCGGGAGGAAGAGTGAGGCCATACCTTAGCTCTGAGAGGTGAAGCCTCGATCAGAGATGCTCGGCACGTTCGTTGGAGCTGCAGGAGGCTAGGGATGAAGCCTGGGGATGTGGTGAATTGCCTAGGTGTGATTTCCACCAAGGCTGATCACAACCTTTGGAGTCTGGAACAAGCCGGGTGGCTCGGAGATGGGGCTTTTGCTGGTGGACACCTTCTCTTGGTCCGGTGAAGGTGTAGGACCAATCAATTTGAGGATTGATCCACCGTGGAGAAGTGTCCTGGTTTTGGGCTTGGATTTCGACTCCGAAATTGAGCTCGCAGAGAAGAAATGGCAGGGGGATTTCGGTGGGGATCAAGTGCTCGTGTATGGGGAGTAGTCCGGAACAATTTTGGCGAGTTTCCTTAAGGTTTGTTTCAGCACCTCCTCATGGCCGAGAGCTGGGGAGTTTAAATAGGCGAGTCGGAGGGCCTCCCGGGGGAGTTGAGGGCGGGATCGAGCTGCTCATGGCAAGTGAAGAACGACTGCAATGGCCACGCGGGCATGGGGCAGCTCAGCGGTGAGAATTCCAAGCTTGGATTGACTTGGACTTCTCGGCCATGGAGTTTTCCGCGCCGGGGTGGTCGGCCGGCAGGCGAGGGTCACCCTCGTGGTCGGGTGGGTCGGGGCGGGTGTTTGTGCAAGCAATTGGCAAATGCCAAGTGTAAAGGCTTTGATCCAAAGTAGAATAGGGCATGGCTAATTTTTGGGTCTAAATGGGTCAACTCACCCATTTGGGCTTGGTGCACCCTTCAAGGTGGCTTTGGGTGCTGTGGGGGATCAAAGGGATCAGCTGGTTTGGCATGGAGAAGTCTCCATCCAAATATATTTGGATTAAATTTAGGTTTAGGTGAATCATGATTAAGGCTAATGAGCTTTAGGGATTAAGGAAAGGGGCCCTCCTTCCTACCCAATATGGTATGGTGACATGTAAAGAGGCTCTCATGGCTTCCATGTGGCTCATGCATGGCTTCATGGCTCACCTTTGGCTTGGGAAAAGTCAAGTCAATTTCATGTAAATGGATTTAAGAAAAATTTTGATATTTTGATGTGAATTTGTATGGGGCTTGATTTGGAATTGTTTGATGATGGAATTATAACTTAGGGAATGGCTTTGATTAAATGGATGGCAAATGGAAATGTCATGTGGGCTTTAGGGCCAAATTTGGGCTTTTGTATTTGGTGGAAATGGGTTTTTAAGAAGGTTTAGGGAAGTGGGCTTTTAAGTTTGAAAATGAATTTATGGATAGAAATTTTGTAAAGAGGTTGGGCCAAATAATTGTTGAGTTTGGTTTAGGGATGTGTCATGAGTGGTTTGGAGTCAATTTGGTGTGATTTGGACTTGAATTGGTTTGAATTTGGGTTTAATTGGTAAGTGGGCCTATGTAGGTCAAATTGGGCTAACTTGGGCCAATGTTGGGCTAGAGTTGAAATTGATGTAAAATTAATGTTGGGAAATGTTTATGGGAGTGTTTCAAAGAGGTTTTGGCTTTGATGGGTTTTGATTTTGGGGTTTGGCCTCATTTGGGTTAGGTTTGGGTTTAGGTCAAAAATGGGCCTTTTAGCTTTGGGTTGAATTTGAGTGGGGTTTGGGTCTAAATTTTGGGCAAATCATGTTAGTGCTTTGTTTATGGGGATGTTAAGGAAGATTTAGAAAAGATTTGGGGTTCATTGGAGTTGAATTGGGTGAGTTTGGGTTAAGTTTGGGTCATGGGTCCAAATTGGGCTTTAAGGCCAAAAGTGAAATTGGATCCAAATTTCAATCAAATTGGGCTTGGATTTGGTCTAAATTGGTGTTGGGGATGTTGAATTGAAGTTTAGAATTGAATTGGACCAGAATTTAGGTCAATTGGGTAGGTTAGGTTTGACATTGGGTTCACTTTGGGTTAAAATGTGTCAAATTGGGGGTTTTGATAAAAGTGGGATAAATTGACAAAATTGGCCCATGATGTAGTTGAAAAAAATGAAATTGGGAATATTTGGGATTTTCTGGAATTTTCTGGGAATTTTCTGAATTTTTGGATTTTTTTGGCTAAGAGGGGTATTTTGGGTATTTGGAGGGTATTGGGAGGTATTTTTGGAATTTTTGGTATTTTTGGGTATGGATGATCAATTTGAGTGATGTGTAAATGTTTGGGAATGATTTTGGAGAATTTTGGGTGATTTGGAAATTTTTGAGAAATTTGGGCTATTCAGGGCTTTGGGTAGGTTAGCGGGTGTAGGGTCCCGGGGGTCAAAAATTGAAAATTTGGAAAATTGAAGATTGGGTGGATGTAAGTGGAATAAAATCATTTTAGTTGAGCCATGAAGCCATATCAAGCCCACATGAGCCATGAAGGGACTCATTTGAGGCATTCACTATGTTGTTCCTAACCCTCTTGCCCGAGGGCTTAGGGGTTAAGGACCATCCATGTGAATCACCTACATGAGTCGGGAGGTCAAGTCGGGTATGGGTGTGTTTTAGGAAGTGTGTGAAAGTGTAGTGTGTAGGTGTAGTGTGTGTGCAAGTCAACCCTTCACCGGCACAGTGCCACCTGGGGCGGTCCCAAGGCCAAAGAGTCCTATAGGAACTCATCCTTTAAACTTCCACATTTGATTTCAACCCTCTAGGTGATTAGGGGTCTACAGTCAAGTTTGTGGAGTTTGCAGGGAGTTAAGAAGTGGTTTGAATTTCTAAAAGGTGGGTCCCAATTCTAATCCTCTAAGATAGTCAAAGGAAAAGCCTAAGGCTAGATCCTAAGCACTAAAAGAAGAAGAGAAGACCTCATAAAAAAATGAGGTCAACAGGGCTAAAGTTGGATTTGATGTAAAATTAATGTTGAGAAATGTTTATGGGAATGTCACAAAGAGTTTTCAACTTTGGTTGGGCTTTGATTTTGGGATTTTGGCCCATTTGGGTTAGGTTTGGGCTAAGGTCAATTTAAGGGATTTTGGTTTTGGGTTAGGATTGGGTGGAGTTTCGTTTTAAATTTTGGGCAAATAAAGTTAGTGTTTTGTTTATGGGGGTGTTAGGAAGGCTTTAGAAAAGATTTGGGGCCAATTGGAGTTGAATTGGATTGGTTTGAGCTAGGTTTAGGTCATGGGCCAAAATTGGGCCTTAGGCTTCAAATTGAAATTGGGCTCAAATGTCAATCAAATTGGACTTGGATTTGGTCTAAACTGATGTTGAGGATATTGAATTGAAGTTTAGAATTGAATTGGACCAAAATTGAGGTCAATTGGGGTGGTTTGGTTTGACATTGGGTTCACTTGGGTTAAAAATGGGTCAAATTGATGGTTTTGGTAAACGTGGGGTAAATTAACAAAATTGGCCCATGGTGTAGTTTAATAAAATGAAATTGGGAATATTTGGGATTTTCTGGAATTTTTTTGGGAATTTTCTGAATTTTTGGATTTTTGGGGTAAAAGGGTATTTTCGTAATTTTGGGCGGGGGTTTAGGGGTTTTTTTTGGAAATTTTGGTATTTTTGGCCAAAGATGGTCAATTTGAATGGTGGGAATTCTTTAGGATTGATTTTGAGAGACCTTGGGTAATTTAGGCAATTTTGCAAATTTTGGGTCATTTCAAGGGCATTTGGTAGGTTTGGTGGGTCCGGGGCCCCAGGGGTCAAAAATTGAAATTTTGAAAAAGGAAGATTGATCAAATGTAAATGAAATGGGATCACTTTGGTTGAGCCATGAAGCCATATTAAGCCCATATGAGCCATGAGAGGACTCATTTGAGGCATTCACTATGTTGTTCCTAACCCTCTTAGCCAGGGGCTTAGGGGTTAAGGACCATCCATATAAATTACCTACATGAGTCCGGAAGTCAAGTTGGGTGAGAGTGTGGTTTTAGGACTTGGAATGTGTGTGATAGTGTAGTGTATGTGCAAGTCAGCCCTCACTGCGACCGAGCCACCCAGGGTATTCCTAAGGCCAAAAAGTCGTATAGGGAACTCATCCTTTAAACCTCCACATTTGATTTCAACCCTCTAGGTGATTAGGGGTCTACAATCAAGCTTGTGGGGTTTGCATGAAGTTAAGAAGTATTTTGAATTTCTAAATGGTGGGTTCCATTTCTAGTCCTCTAAGATTAGTCAAAGGAAAAGCCTAAGGCTAGATCCTAAGTACTAAAGAGAGAAGCAAAAGACCTCATCAAAAATGAGGTCAACATGCGGGTCGACCCCCACGGTCAACCCGCAGGTGGCGTTTCAGAATAAGCTGCTTATCCTGAAATGCACAAGCTGCCCCGAATATAACCTTAGTAGGATAAAGTCAAACATGAGGGAACTCAAGAAGGGTTTCCATAGGATTGTCTGACCTTAGGGTTAGCCCTAAGTGGTGTGGCCTTGGTCAGTTTTGCACACACTGTCACTCACACATCTCACCATGGATGCATTCACAACCCAACCTGGTTCCCCATTCCTTAGGAAACTCATATGAGTGGTCCCCTAACCCTTATCTTTTTTGGCTAGGATGGCTAGGACCAACATATGGAGGACATAAAATGGGATTCCCATTGGTCTTGTGGCACCGTTAGTTTTGTAGTGGACACCTTAGTAAATCCCAATTCCACCAAAATCCTCAATTTTGAACTTTCAACTCCAAACTTCTCCAAAATTACCAAAATACCCCTGGAACCCTAGTTTTCCAAAAATTGCCCAAATTATTAATTTCCATCAAAAAATTATTTCAAACCATTTCAAAGCTATCCAAATTGCTCAAAATACCATTTTTTCTCAAAATCCCAAAAATACCCCCCAAATTTACCAGAAATTTCCAAAATGCCCTTCATGCCCAAAAATTTCAAAATTTTCTAAAATCTCCAAAATCATTCCAAATGTCTACAAAACCAATTTGAACCACCCCTTGACCCTAATTTCACTCAAATTAACCAATTTTGACCAACTTACCCCTAAAGGCCTAAAACCTCTAAATCACCCCCAATTTCCACCAAATTGACTCTAAGATCTTCAAATTTTAAATCTAAATCAAATTTGTGAAGAATGTTGTGAATTTATTTGATTTTTTTATTTTTTAGGATTCGGACCCAGTTTTAGACATACGCAACATCGGTGCTTCTAAGAACAATATTTTATTTCTAAAATTCGCTCTTTAAAACATCACGATGCATAGTACTTCTTCAAGTAACATCTGTTTATCAGCAACATCGGTCTTTTCACCTTAATAACTCAAGAACTGGTAGAATCTACTCCTTATCTTGCGGTGTGTAAGAATAGGCTGCCTGAGAATAAAAATCAGACCACTGACTTTAAATATCTTTGGGATAACCAGTTTATCATGAGCTTGTATCATTTTTGCCTGCTAAAGCTCCAATCTCTGTTGTGCCGACATTCTTTTTTTTTTTTCTTTGAGATTTTGTAATCCTTCAAGTTGAAGTTTGGTATTGTCTTCTATTGTGAATTTGTTTGCTATTGCCGCTCTGAAGGGAGGGAGTTGCATTTCCAGTAGAAGAACGGTCTTGGACCCATACAAAAGGTAATAAGGTGTAGGTCGAAATCTGGAATTTTGAATGTCGTTCCATAGGCCAATGAGGCTTCTAATAACTGCTCATGCTAATTCATCTCTCCATTTTTTTTTTCAAATTTTCTTTGAATTCAGACGAGAATCTTATTAAAAGCCTCGGCCAATCTATTTACTCCTGAGAAGTAAATAATGGAGTATCTCCAATCAATATCGTATCTTCTGATGAAAATATTGATCATGATGCTTTTGAATGTGGACCTGTTCTCCGAAATGATTCTTTTATCGCACACCGAAATTCAAAAGGCAATCGGTACCTGGCTGGTGAGTAGCACACAATCTTGAATGCACTCCTTTGACGATTCTCTGCGCTTCATACTTGATTTTGAAGATTGTAAATTTATAGCTCCATGTAGTAGATGTCATTTCTTTTTCACTGATTTTTGCACAAATTATCCATGTTATCATCGAAGGATATTCTGACATTCTTTTATTGAAGTTGGAGTAAAGTATTCTGGGCATTGAAAAATATGACTTCAGGTTTGAAATCAATTAATTATTGATAAAACAATCCATTCTTTAATTCTTTCTTTCTGGACTTAAGCAAATTTCTGAATTTTGATCATGTAATTAAAATATTTTTCATTTTCCCAAAGATATTTCGGGGTCGATTAATAGCTTGACCAAGGAGATCATGATCACTTAACTCTTTTCCTGAATATAATATCTGAAGAATTTTATTAAGATGGTTCTTCAAATTTTATTAATTAAGGGAGAATTCAGACACCAATTTTTGATTATATGCTCACCTCAAGCCTCTTCTCAGGGAAACTTCTTTTCACATAATTTACTAGCCTATATAAATTAACTCTCCATGTTTCCCTTTTTTTTTTTTTTGAGAATTAACATATCTGGTAGAGCATATCTTTGATTAAGGATTTTGAATGTCTAGACTCCCTTAATAAATAATTTTGAAATACTTCTTAATATGAATTCTGAGATATTATAGTCCATTCAAAAGTCAGGACCCAATCAATTGGCGGGATATTAAAAGACCCGTGATATCCTGGATCAATTACTCGTATTTTAAGAACAAAATATTATTCTGAAATTTACTTAGGAACCAGTCTGAATTCCTTAAAGTGAAGGATTCAATTAGTAAAATATTAATTTCACTCTCCCCTTTAGTCATGATTATTAAAACACCAGAACTTTTATAATGAAGTACTCCTTTTCTTGATTGAACATCGAACGTCAGAATGAAAATTGTGCATAGAATGAGCAACAAAACATCTCTCATCTCAGATGGAACTTGAACAACAACAAGGTTCCTCTTTTCTTATTTTCATTGTGGTGGGAGAGTTGGGATGAAGTAACAATAGTTCTTGTTGATATCCCTTCTCATCAACGATAGTAACCAAAGTTGAAACCTGCCATCCTTCAACAGGAAAGAGGTTTCAGACTATGTCTCGTATACTGTGTTGAAGGAGTTCTGACTCAAGTTTTCTTTGAAAGCTTTACCAATATTTCATTCGTCAAAGTCAATTGGAACAACTAGACCAGCTGAAATCATATTGATCGAACCAATTTCAGGTTCTTTCAAATACTCTTTCGGGATCGTTATGTTCCCATTTTTTATATTCTCCTCAAGCCAATCTTTGAAAGTGAAACAATCTTTTATGGTGTGTCCGATCGACCTGTGATATGGGCAGTATCTCGGATGATCTTTTTTATCAACTTCGTATGGTTTCTTTGGTTCAGGGAGCTTGAACTCGGATTTCTTCATCAGACTCTGGAACATTTGTTCTACTGCTTCATCCCTGAAAGGATATATTTTGTTCAAACAATTCTTTATGTTTGGGAGTTTCCCCCCATCTGTTTGATAAGACCTCTGTTGAAATGATTGTTGACCATTCTGCCGAGGACGTTGGTAGATCTGTCGAGACTTTTCAGCTTGTATCTGCAACGGTCGCTTGCCCTTACCAACCACTGTTACTGTCCCAAATTTCTTTTCTGATATCTTCGATGGTTCTAGCTTCCAAGCTTTCTCAAGAAAACTAAGTTGCTTAGTTTCATCTTGAAGATTCTCGACCTTGTTAAGCAGCTTCTCGAATGTTTTAATGGTGAATCCCTTGAGTAAGAAACTTACCGGACCATGAATGCTCTTTAGAAGTATTTCAACTGCATGTTGCTCATGGAGTTGTGGTTCACATTTCATGCTCAAATTTCTCCATCGCAGAATATAGTCCATCAATGTTTCGGTGGCTTCTGTCGCTCCACCACGAGATCACCGATGGTGATATGGTGTTTAACTCCAGCGAACCGCTTAACAAAGAGGTCTTCCAATTCTGCAAATGTTTTCACTGAGTCATTGGGTAGTTCGGCGTACCAGTCAAAAGCAATTCCCGAAATACTGCTCACGAATTGGCGACACAACAATGCATCACTACCCCCTGCGTTGCAGCAACTTGCTCGGAAGTGTGCAACATGCTGTCGGGGGTTTCCCGTCCCATCAAATGTCTTGAACGACGGTGGTATGAAACCCTTAGGGTATTGGACGACATCAAATTCCTCCGGGTAGGGTCTACCCTTTAGAATCGATGCCTCGCCTTTGATTGAGCTAGGGCTTCTCTTACCTGTTGTTCAATCATTTGTTTAATGTTACTCTCCAGCATCGGACCCTGAACTAGATTCTTCTTCGATTATTTGTCGAAGGTGGATTCTTTTCTTTCATCTGTAATGTGAACAATTTCTGGTTGGTTTGCCTCCAAAGTTGCTATTGGTAATGACTGCGACTGCCTTCGAATTGTACCCATGACGATCATTACTTCCTCCAGGTTGTTTCTTCGATTGACTTATCTCGCTCATCCCGCTGTTGAATGGCCATCTGAAACTCATCCATGGTGTTCTCCTTAGTGGGTAAAGGAGCGTCGCACGAGGATGGTGTGGCCTCCATCTCGATGACGTTGATTTCTGCAAAACCACCTTCCATGTAATCTGGTAGGCTGTAATCTCCATTTTCGACATATTCTTTCTGGTTTTCAAATAGTTGTGCAATGTCAACTCGGAGCTTCTCTATGGCAGAATCAATCGAAATTCCTCTGAAAACTTTAAGGTCAACTGAAACTTTCCGAGAAACATCATTTATTTCCCCGAGCACCGGCGTCGTGTAGGAGTCGGTTGAATCCTTCGAAACCATATTTACGAACCTTCTTCGGGTTCTTTTAAATATTCCTTCGGGATTATCACATTTCCATTTATGAGATTATCTTCAAGCCAATCCTTGAAGACAAAGCACCTTTCTATTGTGTGGCCAAGCAACTGGTGGTATGGGCAATATTGAGAATGATCTTTCATGCTGGCCTCCTCTGGCTTTTTTGGCTTTGGAAGTCTGAATTCTGGTTTCATCAACAAGTTGTGGAACATCTTCGACACAGTTTCCTCCTTGAAGGAATACACCACTTTCTGTCGCTCTTCAATGGACATCTGTTTATTTCTGGGTTGGTGTGATCCTGGCTGATGTAGTTGTTGGCTAGATTGGCCATATCGTTGTGTCTGTTGTTGGCGAGGTTGACGAGACTGTTTGATTTTCAAAATTTCCTGACTACACCTACTTTCCTGTGCCTTCATCAGTTGCAAGGTATTTGAATTGGACCCAATCCTGAATTCAAAAAATGATGAGGTATAAACGTCAACTGACTTTTCCTCGTGTAGAATCTCTTTTCCTTTGTCTAACAAAACAGTTGGTGTGGTGACGGTGGTTCTAACAGAAGGACCTGAAACAGTCCTCAGAGAAGTCTCAGCGCTTCTAGCGGCATACTTCACAACAATAGAAGAGTCCTTTTCAATCCACTCCTTCTTTGGCATAGTGGGCTCTTCAACAATCTTCAAGTTGAACTCTACAATAGGCTCAACGGACTTTCTCATTTCGGGTTTCATCATTTCAACAGACACATTTCCGAACTTAGTTTCAACACTGTCGAATCCTTGTCCAAACTTGAAGACTGCCAGGTCAGGCAGTTCCTCCCTATTGACGGCAAAATCCATTCCAGAGGCAAAAGAAAAGACCAGCTTGAGTGAAGACATTGACTCCTGTCATTCGAAGAATTTCCAAAAGGAATTAGTGACGTCATGTACCTTAAAATCTCAACAGAAGTACTACAGTTAATGCACTTGACTTATAAATTGGGCCTCCTTTGAAATTTATTCATATGAATTTTTTTTATTTCAAATTTTGGTGTTTTATTTTATTATTGTATATTTACAATGTTTTTAAAAAAAAATGTTTTGTTTTGTTTTGAAATTTTAACAAATTTTATTTGGTTCGAATTTTAAATGGAAGGTTGTGAGAGTGAGATTCAGTGTAGGACCCTGTCCAAGATCCGAAGGGGGTCGACCTCACATCAAACTCGCTTCGATAAACCGCTCCTAACCTACCACACCTATTGGGGGTCCACCCCACTTTAAAGATTTCAAGATTCTGGAACCTCTCTGTTTAAGGATGATTAAACAGTGGCTCCAGAATCAAAATGGAGTTGACAATACTTGCTCAAGGAAGAAATGAGCGAAGCACATCAACGGAAGAATGATAGTCTGGCCCACTAGGGATATGAGCACACTATCGATGTATGAAGACAAATCCTTATTATCCAAAATGGAGAGAAGAATTAGTCCCCAGCAGAGTCGCCAGAAATTGTCGGCTAATTTTTCCTTATTATTTTGAAAATAAAATTTCTAAAATTTAAATTTAATGTAATATGTAAAGTATTTTATTTTGATTTTGAAAATGGTGATATATTATTTTATTTTGAAAATAACGAGACCAGATAGATCTCATATCAAATAGTTTAAATAGTTGAGCACGATACTACAAGTGACACATCATCCCGAAAGATGAGCGTACCACTTGTTAGTAGGCTTAACTATCTAAACTTAAAAGTTTATGACTCTATTTTGGTCCGCGTATTTTATAACCGACAAATTCCCCGTCTAATGCACGGATTAGGCGGGGTTTAGATTAATCTGGGTTCCTAATTCCCTATAGAGGCAAGCCCCTATAGTTAATTACATCTTAGGCAACCGAAGTCACCAAAGAAAACTCTCGATAAGGATCATGGGATTCGTCTTCAAGAATTTCAACGTTCGAGTTTTCACGATTGGTTGTAGGAAAATCAAAGGGAATGGTTCAATATGGAACAGTTATTTTCAGAGTCCAAAGAAGTAAAGAGTAGGAGACGTCGAAGATACTGAAAGAGCTTCAGTGACATCTCAAACTAACCTATGATTGGGTTTTATATCTTTGAAAGTGAAGTTGTGTTTATATTTCAATCTTGCAAATTATTTAGATGTTTTGGGATTTATATCTACATGTCATATGTAAATGACCCAAAAATATGAGAGGATTTATGTCGTGCCAGACGACAACCTCGGAATCCTAAACAGTTTAGGACTTATATTGTACGATGTACGATCGTACTAAGTCCTAAAAGATGGTGTGAGGGTTTATGTCGTATCAAATGACAATCTCAACGTCCTATAGATGTTATTTAAATCTACGAAAGTCCGATCGAAGATCCTTCATTGGTCCTCTATCGTCTCGTCCCGAGAAAGGATAAAGATAGGAGAGAAAAGAGAAGACCGTGCCTCGAACGGCCTATCTTAAGGGTATGTACAAGGGAAAACATGTGTAATGAAAAAGAAAACAAACATGCCCTAAAGGGCCTATCCTAGGGGCAAATACAGGTACGCAAGAAAGGTAGTATTTAAAATAGACATGTGTAAATAAAAGAAAATAGCCATGCCCTAAATGGCCTGTCCTAGGGGCATGTATAAAAGAAAAGTATGGATACAGGTAAGTATGTACAAAAGTAAAAGAATGCATGTAATAAAGAAAGTAAATGAACTGTAAAATAAAAAAATGTGTACTCGGCCAACTCCGTCGATGCCTCGGAAGCAAGCTAATAACTACAAGTAGCTATACAATCAAGTTTAGCTATAAACATATAAAAGATCAAAGTGGGGGAATAAGAATTCTATTTGAGGATAGGCTCAGTCTGTAGACTTCCTTTTTTTTTATCTCGATCCCACAAGCAACCCGAAGTACTGAAGTCTGTATCAATCTCAGATAAAGTCACCAGCAAATCACCCTAGAGTAGGCAATCCTAATCCCTACCACTTAATTAGTGAGTGAACCAGTTTGTAGTATCTGAATTTTGAGAGTGGAGTATCTGTTATCGTAGTATCTGAATTCTTTACCAGTGTAACATCTGGTATGTAGTATCTGGTATGTGGTGTGTAATATGTGTTAACTAGTGCATAGTGTGTAGTGTTTATTGGGTAGTGTGTAGTAGGGTAGTGTGTAGTGTGTATGTGATATTTAATGAGTGGATGTATGTGTATGTGATATTTAATATGTGATGTGTATGTGTAATGTTTAATATATGGTGTTTGTGTGTGATGTTTAATGTGTAGGGTGTGTATGATAAGTTTGATAATCATATGTGTTGTGTTTGATGCGATGTGTTTGATATGTCGTGTTTGATTTGATGTACTAAATGTGTTGTGTATGATGTGCTTGGGTGGTATTTGTGTGTGATATTTAATATGTTGTATGTGTTCGATGTGATATATGTTTGTTGTGATATATGTGTGATGTGATATGTGTTGTGCTATGTGTGTGATGTGATATGTGTTGTACTATGTGTGTGACATTTGATTTGATGTGTTGGCGTAGTATCTGTTATCGTGCAGGTGCAGTGTTTATTGTCGTGCAAGTGTAGTGTAGTGTCTGTGGTTGAAGTATCTATTACCGAACCAGCATAATATCTGGTGTCGTAGTATCTGTTATCGGTTCACGGATTTCTTAAAAGTAGGGATTAGAACTACCTAACTCAAAGTAAAATGGGCATCTATCTCTGAGTATTGATTTTATTTTGTTTCGGCTATAAAAGCACGATTATTAGTCTGTGCATCATTGCCTGTACCTCGCATTTCCAACTTATCCCCTCACTTTGATGTTTCATATGTTTATTAATAATAAAGCTTTACAAAAGGCTACAATTCATAATAAAGGAAGCCAGCACGTCTCCAATATATCATTTCAACTAACTAAAGAAAGAAAAGGAGCCATCAACCAACTATATATATAAATAAATTCAGAAACATCATCAGCCTCTTATGAACTCCCATACAAGAATGATAGGAGAGTGTGAATCATAGAATTTAAATAAGTAAATGATATTAAAAAGAGATTCACCATTTAACTGTATCAAATTCCCTAAGATCACTTCATAATATAAACAGTCTTTAACATGGGCAGTTAAATTTAAAGGTCAAATATGTAGAAGCATAAGAGCCGGGTGGTATGTATATGAATACCCTTAAAAGATATTAAATCTCAGAGATGAATAAGGTTCAATAAGCATAACAGATTTACATATATGCCACTCAATCCTTATCATTTCATTTTTTTTTTTCATAATTTTTAAACTTCAAGTGAATGAATATAGTGACTAAGAAGATACCAAGATTACCAACTTCACCAATATACGATGCAAGTAAATAAAATTTCCAAAAGATACAATTACAGAACAAGGGGTAATCTGGCTGCCAATATCACCTGAGTACAAAATTTAAAGAAAAAGCCAAGTAGCCACAATTTCCAAATTTAGCTTATAAGGATGAATATAACCAGTAACTGCATGCCTTAAAGAATTAAAGAAACTGTTAATAATTTCTCTCAAATTCCAAATTATAGAGTCAAGCCAAGATTGACTGTAGCCTCCCAAATCAAGCCATTATTAAGACTTCCAAACCTCCCAAAGTTTATTCCAAACGAGTTAAAACAAAGGGTAACCCAAAATTGAATCCAAATACTGTTAACACAAACAATACCACCCAATTTTCTTGTATGTATACATAACTTAATAATTTTGATATAATATGAAAGACTCGGATGGTGTAGATGTAGAGAGGAAGATTTTGGGTGTTAGATATGTAAATATTCAAGGATTTGAAGATTTAAATATATAAATGCTTAGGGATTACAGATTTTATAAATTCATTTTAAATTCAAGTGCTAAACACCTGAATACTCAAGAAATTGAATGGTACTTATGTTCCATCTCTCCAAATCAACTAGCAATAACAGTTACTACTAAAGTCCACCTGGCAAATCGAAACAAATTTGTAAATATCTGACCTAAAAAGTGATGGTAATAACTATAAATGTTTAACCAATAACCAGTACTAAATAGAGCAATAAACAAGCTAATCCCAGCCTAAATAATACATAAATAGATACACAGGAATCAGAGATAACCAACTCTTCTTCGTCCTCTATTGCATATATATAAATGCTTAAAGACCCTAAAGATTCTAATTCATATAATCGAAATCAAATGTTATACCTTATTCGATTATTATACAATTTTGCATCAAGCATCCAAGGTTTACCTTGTATGTATATATATCACTTTGCCAATATACAAGAGGAGCTGTATAAAAGATTAAATAAAGTGATGATACATGTGTATATGTAAAAGACTCTATATATTAAACTACAGCATGCAGAATTTCATATAATTCTGGATAAACACATAAGTATTAAGTATAAAAGCCTCCACACTGATATGAAGTTAAGGGAGAGCAAGCTTTATCCTTTTTTTTTTTTTAAACATACTTGGGATGGTGACTGTTATTTGTAAGTACCAAAATAATTGTAAGGTATGCATGTAAATATTCTCAACGTTTGAGATTTATGATACTAGAATTTATTTATTAATTTATTTCATTAACAAGAATAAATTCCACAGCTAACTCTAGGTTGTAGCTCATGAATGCTTTCTCAAGATGCAAGTAGCAATTTACTTATGTAGAGAAACATGGAAAGCAATAATCAGATATTCATTAAATACAGTCCAATCTCGTCTCATTAAAACCTTCTATATGAGAGGGTGAAGAAAATTTCGAGGACAAGGATCACCCACAGTAATTATGTATAACATATCGCTTAGGTCCCGTGCACAGTCATAAAAGAAACAGTGGCAGATTTACATGCCTACCACTCAATTCTTATGTATTTTCTTTCCTCAATATATGATCCTTCTTTTGTAAATATGAAATAATTTTAAATCAAGGACATGTAATTTGAATATCAAGAATCTTCTAATTTCCTCATGACCAGCAGAGATTTAACAAGATAATTAAATTAATCTCTGTCGCAATGTACATTTTAATTCAAAGCTTCTTTCATTTAGGCCAAGATATCAATCCCTGATGATTTGAAATGGTAATTAAGATCTCATATAATCGTGCAACATATTTCGGTAAAAGAAAAGAAAACAGCCAGAAAAAAAAAATGGGGATTAAGCAAAGAAGATATCAATCATGCGATCTTTTCATACAACAATTTGAATCTTATACAACTGTCAGGAATTAATGGTCATCCTATAATATCACTTCCAAATTCATGATGGATCAAAGTATATTTCACTTGTTTGGTAATAATCATGAAAATCCCTTTTGTAAGTCATGAGAAATTAGGCAAATATCCATGAGAGAAAGTTCTGTAAGTAGATTAATAGCAATAAAGAAAATCATGATGATGCCAAATATTTCATCCGACAGTCAAAAAGAAACAAAGAGAGAGGAGAGTTCTTACTTCCAGAAGCTAGAATAATAAGATTTCTCAAATCGTAAGAAAGAAGCACCAGCCCCAAATTCTTCTTCCAAGAAGTGTAAGAAAATAAAGAGCAGCTACGAGAATCCCCAAGTCGCACGAAAAAAACCACAACAACCCCTAACCTTTCCAGCGAAGAGGTATTTATAGCCAAATAGAGGAGAGAATTACCGGCGGCGAGAGACAAAATGGTGACGAGAACACCACCATAAGCAAGAAAACCGCCCAAAATCGGCAAGAAGGAAGGTTACTCGACTCGTTTGAGCGGGAGAATTAGTTACAAAAACAGGGTTACCGGCGGCAACCGGCGACGTTGGTCGGTAAAGAAGAAGATGACCGGAAGACCGGCAGGGAGCCTCTTGAATCCGGTCGAGATGAAGCAAAAGACGGCGAGATCCGGTTAGGGCACGGGAAGGGAAAACAAAATCGCGTGCGTGAGAGGAGAGGAAATGAATAGTGCCCGTGAGTCGTGAGCCGTGAGATTAGGATATAAGTTTAATATATATTATTATATAAAAAAAATTATTATTATTATTTTATTTAAATTCATCGGCTTTGCACGCAAATCGAGTCAATTTGAAAACCTATCAAGTTATATGTCCTTCCAGGCTAAAATCGACATTCCGGACGCATCGGCGCTGTCCGCTTCGTCATCCGGGGCCGTCCGGACAAGTTCGCCGACGGTCGCATCAATTTAAATTAAATTTGTGTAACGTCGCAAAAATGAATTTATTTTGACCCGACGGGAGCCATTTAACGAGCAAATCGATGACCGGTCTTCGCCTAAGCGAGAACCATAGCCAAACATATTACTCGTGGCCAATAGTCAAACGTCGCACGCAGTGGGGTCCACCTATGGCTTTTAAATCCTTATAGGAACTCGACAAGAGTTTCAATACGTCGGCTTTTAATCGACTAAATAAGTGTCGAGGATTTAGAGCTGTCCATATGAAACTTCGAGGAGCGAGGAAATGGCTTGAATTTCTAAATATAGTGGGTCCCAGTCTAGTCCTCTAAGAGAGTCCAAAATAAGGAAATCCTAAGGCTAGATCCTAGAATCTAAGGAGGAGGAAATGAAAGACCTCAAAAATGAGGTCAACAAGAACTTTACTTTATTATATGAAATCCAAGTTTTCTTGCATCCTTTCCATGAATTCAGAGTAGATGTTCTGTCTTTCTCCTTGTTTTTATGTTTTTGTGAAATGATTAAATGAATTAGTCTAATAAATAAAATATAAAGAAGTTGTGATGATACTATGCCTAAACTTACTTTAATATACGATTTGGTCATTTGTATTGTTAAAATTTGTGAATAATTTTTAAGACTTGACCGTGGGCTAAGAATTCTTAACTAGTATGTATCACATTTCTCTTTGAAAGATAGACGGGTAAATCCTTGGAAGGAGAAGTGCAAATAAATAGGGAAATAATATTAATCAGGCATAGAATTGGAGATTTTAAAGGGACAGGCTAAAATCCTCAATTCGGTCCTATCATTTGGGTGCTGAAGTGTAGATTGTTAGCCCTCAGGAGAGGGGAACGTGGGAGCTCCGAAGTGAGAGCTGGTATCCTCCCAGCCTAACTGCAGATTCAGCAACCAAGCATATGATTAGTCAATGTTCTTTATGCCTGGACCAAAGCGTAAAGAATAAGTATGCTCCTATTTGGCACAACACATATAAAACTAATTCTAATTATCATTTTACTTAAATATCTTAACAAAGGAGAAAGATTCTTGCTTATATATATATTTGAACTTAACTTTAGTAGTATTAGTAATCTGTTAGTAGATCTAGTTTAGATATAAGAACTTTATTATCGATTGCATATTAGTGACAGATAGGCAGATTCGATTTAGTTGTAATTTTAACTTGGTTTATATAATCCTAGTCTGTAGGCTTTAATAGTTTTCCCTATGGGATTGATAACCAAGACTCTACTAGAGCCCTATATTACTTGAGCGATACGTATACTTGCATTTAAAAGTAACTCTACGATAAAAAGATTATAATATTTTATTGTTACTAAAATTAAAATTCTGCTCCTTATCAAGTTTTTGACACTATTACTGAGGATTTATATCTTTTAATAGTGGTGTCAAATTCTTAGATATATAAGTATATTTAAAATCTCGGGTCAAGGTTCAAATGGATTAAACCCCAAAATTAAGACTTCCTGAGGTGGCTCACTTCCATTGGACATCACAACTCTTCTTCCCTCCACCTAAGCAGCTCCCTTACCACCATGGCTTGCTCTGATGGCAGCCATGACCTCCTCTATAAAGGGAGCACCCCACACGGCCAAAACATAAGTATACAAAAACCTTAAAAAAAACTCTGTCAAAACTCTCTTAGACCATCCCACAGACAAGAGAAGCTCATACTCATCATCTTCCAGCCCTTATTTCCCTCTTCTGAGTTCAATTTCAAAGCTAAAAAATAATACACTTTCACTACCATCATATAAAACTCTACCATTTCCCAAATTAAGGTGGTCTTGAGCTTCACCAGAGTAAAAGAGGAAGCTTCCCACTGAAATCCCCATCAATTGAAGCTTCTACACAAGACTTCCACCAAGGCCGCACCACCTGTAGAGGGAAGTCCTACTCAAACCCATCCCCAGATCAAATTGGCACTTCTAGCAGACCTCACCTCTTAGACCAAGGTATAGATCATTTTCTCCATTTTTGGGCTCGGTTTGAGCTTTTGTTTCATACTTGATTAACAGTATAGATAGGTTCGGCTTGAGCGGATGAAGGTGTAGGAACAAACCCCATGCAACTTGGTTGAGAATCTTGGGAGAAATTAAGATTAGAAAACATGTGGTTCTCTGTTTGAACCAGCTGGGGATGAAGGCCGGGAGCCGTCCAATCGCACTTGTATCAGATGGACGATCCAGATTGTGTCGGACGAAAGGACTGGATGTTAAAGCAGAGGCACGTGGCTGCTGAAGCAGATGGCGGCGCCAAATCAAAATGCGTCGCGTGTTCATTTGAAGGGTACGAGGAATGACATGATAAGTAGGAAAATAGGCTAATTTTTATTTATTTAATTGTAGAAACTTAAAAAAATCATAAATTGGTGTAAAAAATCCTTAAAAAAGCTAAAAATACCCTAATGCTCAGCAAATAAAGGAGAAAATTATGGACTAAAAATTAAAATTTTATTTTCTGTATTTTATTTTTAATTAATTAAATATTCAGAACCTTGTTATAATGAATGTTTCTTTGATTTTTTCCAAGTCAAAGAGCATCTCTAACATGGTAAGCCATAATTTTCAAGGTAAATCATTATTTTTTAGTTAAAATAATTATAATAAATTGAATATAAATCAGAAAATTATAAATGATAGGTTTACCGTGGACAGAGAAACATAGAAAAAATGAAAATTTAAAGATTCAAAAGATATGTTTATATTTAAAAATTAAGGAAAATATCAAAAATTGAAAAAATAGAAAATAATTCCAATAATTACCAATTTGGGCCAAATTAAAGTTCACCACTTCATGAGGTTCCTGTAAAAAACCTATAGCTATTAAAATTATTTTTGATATAAAATTTAATTTTCTAAGTAAATATGAATTTTTGCTTAAAATAATTATATAAAATAAAATAAAAATAAGAAAAAACAAAAATTGGTTTGGAGTGTTCCTTAAAACCAGAAGAGCCTAGGAAAAATAAAATTGAGATTAAAATAAATAGTTTGTTTTTAAGCTATTTTCTAATTTTTAAATAATTAAAAATAATAAAAAAATCACAAAAACACAAAAATACATCAAAATGTCATAAAATTGTCCCTAGTCATTTGTATGTATCTTTTTAAATGCTAAAATGTATTTTCCTTAATTATTTCATTAAAATAATTACAATAAAAAAATAAAAAATCATAAAAATGAGAAGTTTATTTTTTTGAGTTATTTGGATTTAGTGAGATTTAATAAAAACATAAAATGTAATTTTTGAAGATAATTTAAATTTTCTATTTAATTAATCCCTAAAATCAATAAATAATTATAAAAATTAAAATATTATTAAAAAAAACACAAAAATTATTCCTAGATGTCCTCTAACCAAGGTGAACCTTCAATAATTTTTCTAAGGATAAAAATTTACTTTGATTGATAAAATGAATTAACCTTGAAAAATCTTATTTTTGGATTAAAATAATTATATAAATTAAAATAAAGATAAAAAATTATAATTCCTTCTCTGGTATTTTGATTAACCCAATGAGAGATAGGTTAGCAAATTTTCAAGCTTATATGAATCAATTTGAAAGATTTATTATGAAGATAGGAGTCCCGAGGGCAAAATTGTAATTTCACATTCTCTCTCGAAACTAAAATTTAGGATGGGTTAAAAACTTAAGTGATAAATTTTGCTCATAAGCAATATCTTAGGCTGATTGAAACATGAGGGTAAGAGGTAGAAACTAATTAACTTCCACCTTTAGAAAAAAATGGTATAATTGCAATTATTCAATTTTTAAGTCTTGGAAGAATAAATCAATCTAGATGAGCTAAATGTTTGGGGCATGAGTTAGGAAGTTAATAATTCACTACCCTAGAGTCTCAAACTAATGTTTGGGTTATAGGATGATCTTTCAATATGAATTAAGCATTCTTAATGCGACTCTTCCTAAATTACACATTTACCCCAAATCCCTTTTGAGCTGTGTAGTGAGCTAAGTTTAATATAAATACTTGAGGGTTAGTTGAAAAATAATACTTGAGGGTTAGTTGAAAAATAAACTGTAGTTAATCTCACTCAAACACTACAAGCTCAAACTTGCTTGTCCCCTCTCTCATAGGTTAAGTGAGATATAATATTGAGCATAACTTAAACACAAAACTCACATGAGTGATTTATCAACATAATTAGTTTAGAAGAACTCAAAACAATTCAAAGGATTTTAAAAGTTGTTTAGAGTTTTTCCCCGAGAACTTTTAAGATCTTTTGGGTGTTTTGAAGGACAATTGAACCTATTATGCTTTGATGAAAAAGATCATCCTTAAGACTCATAAGTACCCACCAAGTTAACCCCTGAGACCCGTAAATTCACCTAAATCAATAGAAATATCCTAAACTACTTAACCTACATTTACAACCCAATGCTCAAGGACTTGAGTTTTCTCTAAGATATTTAAGTCCTTGTGAGCGACTGGGGACATTTATTTTTGCCACATATGGATCATCAAACTAGTATAAGTCTAAGGTCTAGGTGGCTAGGGCAATGACGATAATGCCATTGTGGGCTAAAACGAGGGATACGATACGATGTTGGAATTTTAGAATAGTATCTCCAACCTTAATGACCTTCAACAAGGAAGAGGAAATGACCGATGATACTATTTGCCGACTCTTTGTGGGAATGTTGCCCTCCAACACTCTTAAGTTGTTAGTAGTCCTAGCTTGATTAGAGTGACTAACCTGTGAACTACACTACTTTAAAATATTAAAATAAAATTTATTTTTCCTGTTATAACAAACCCTGCATGAAAACTTTAAAAAAAAATTAAAGAATTTTGATGAAAAGTTATAATAGTCCATGGTTAGTCATTTGGATCAAGGTTAAGACTGTCTTTTGTAGATTGTTAGGTCAGTAGCTCTTGCCCAAGAGCGGAAAGCACACAGCTCAGCTCTAAGTCCCCACCTTTACTGATGTCTTATACCAAAGTCTGGTCTTCCATGTGTGACTACGAGATTTTGTTTGTGTTTTCTACGACTTGCTTTTCTGACTTTCGTATCGGGGTTCCTGCCTTTTGTTTGATGTCTTTACTTTTCACAGCAATTTATTTAAATTCCAGCAAGTTATACTATGCCTTATTGCACTAATCACGCAACGGTACCAGAAGCCAATGTACGCTTTTATAGTTTATTTACATCATTTTACTTTACAGAATTTTACTTTTCAGTAGATTTTTGTTTACTCACATTTTATTTACTCTATATGCAAAACAAAACCAAAACTAAAAATTAAAACCGAAACCAAAAGAAAATTACCACACTAAACCAAAACGACAACAACAACAAAACTTGACATACATACGACAAAACTATAAACTCTAAACCTTGAAATAACAGAACTACTACAACTACATTAAGAAGCTTGGAGTAAACATCATGCGCAGCATGATAAAGGCATGTAGAAGAACATCTTCGAGAGAGCAAACAAGTCTATAAGAGAAAACCCATTCTTTATAATTAAAAAATAAACTATAGGACTTTGAGGTTATTTGCCTAGCGTGACATAAATCCACACCTTATCTTTTAAGCCTTTGCACAACCATGTTGTGCAATCTAAGCCCTAACTTGTATTTAGAATTCTGAGGTCGTCATTTAGTATGATGTAAATCATCCAATCTTCTAGGCTATTTATATGATCGGAATCATACAAATGTAAGCCT
This sequence comes from Papilionanthe hookeriana x Papilionanthe teres, assembly GCA_022702705.1. Classification (NCBI taxonomy): domain Eukaryota; kingdom Viridiplantae; phylum Streptophyta; class Magnoliopsida; order Asparagales; family Orchidaceae; genus Papilionanthe; species Papilionanthe hookeriana x Papilionanthe teres. The sequence goes on along the minus strand of CM040428.1, from coordinate 61,807,950 downwards.
TACATAATAAAATTGGCAAGATGATACATTAAATAAATTCTTTTCAAAATTGAAACTAAATCTTATGATAGATCGGGAAGTCATCGAGGTTCTCCTCAGGATCCGGGGCATCCCCTACCTCTTCTTCCTTTTGATTCCATAATAACATTTTAAAAATTGATCCTTTCCCATTTTATATTTTCTATGTCTGACCTTAAAAATCCTAAACTTTGAAATTCATGAAGATAACATCTCCTGATCTAAATCGAGAGTTTTCGTATGTGACTTCATTTGTTCAAGATTTAATTAACTATAGGGGCTTTCCCTTATAAGTAACTTGAAGGATCCAACTTAATATAAACCCTATATAATATTTAATATTAGATAGGGAACTTATCAGTCAACATAAATGGTTTTCGCAAATCAAACAGATGTCATGATTTTCATAATTTATTTAATTGAGCATCATTATCAAGCAATATATCTATTCTTCAAGGTAGATGCATGACTTGCAATGTAGTGCTCGTTTATTTAAATTATTGAATATATAGGACCGGTTCGGTCTCGTATTCTTAAAATTAAATTATTACTTTTCAAATATATATATATATATATATTAAATTAAATATATTTTAAGACGGACGACAGGATTCCCATTTCGGCAACTGACAATTTCCAATTTGAATACCGACATTGGCTCAGAACCTAGCAACCTTGTGGTTATTCAACGACTTCAACACTTGATGAATGAGATGAAGCCACCTTTATCAAGAGAATGAGAAAATCCTTTGGTTCTTGTTCGCCAAATCGTGAAGGTCTTATCTACAAAGGAATACCATCATTTTTATGAAGATTTTCTCTTCGTGAAAAATGTTTTTCCAGTTGCCGAATAATTAGAGGTTGGCCCTTCGTTGAATGAAAACTACTGACATGCATCAATTTTACATGATTTTACCTGGTATTTTTCCTACATTTTACATGTTAATTTTATTTATTTATCACTTATTTACACTTGAGAAAAATATTTTGTTAATGTTGTGCAGGATACAAGAATTAAATACGAACAAGTTGGAATAAAAAAATCTAACAAAAAGTGCCACGAAGTGGTGTGACCAAGCTTAAAAGTTGCGTGACCACGCCACTTATCAAACATGGTCGGCGTAACCATGCCGAAAATGGCATGACCATGCCATATGACGTAGTAGAGTTGTGTGACCATGCCATAATTGATCATGATAACGCTGACCTTGTTAGTCTAGCGGCCTGACCATGTTGAAAACTAGTGTGGCCACACTTACGAGCGAAAAACAGTTTAAGAATGTAATTTGATTGTCCATACCATGATTCTTGCTATAAAATTAAATCTTAGGTCTTCTTGGAGGGATTTCTACATCAGAGAAGGCTTGAAGGATGAAAGAATAGAGTTTGGGAGAGATTTTGAGGGATCCCTTAAGGGTTATCTTCCTTCTTGGTTGGAAACCTTAAGGTAGTTTTTTTCTTTACGTTGTGAGTTGAAGAGAGTTTGAATGAGAGGGAAAGGTGCTGACTTTGTAGAGGAAACAACTTCTTGTAATTTTTTCATATTGATGCTGCTTGTAATGGATTTTAATATAGTGTTTTCACTATGGTTTTATCTGTAATGAGCGGCTAAGCTTTTCTTCATATCTCTGTGATGTAGGGAGTAGTGGATTTTTAGGAATTTTTTGTAATTTTTTTACATTAGTCATTTTCTTTGTCTTTCATGGACTATATTGTTGGCTAACCTCTGAATTTAATTTACTCGTTGTCAAGCTAACTTGAATGTTAAAATATTTCATGAACCTACGACCTCTAATTGTTACATAGCAAAAATAAAGGGTTAACCACAAAATTTTAAGAGCATAGGCATATTCTGGTTGAATTTGGCAATCATCCCAGGAGATCAAAAAAGGTATGCAAAATTCCATGGGGATTGAGGGAGCCTCAACTTCATGGATTCTAGGATTTTTTTAATCTAGACATAGGCATAAGGAGTACTATGTCCTCGATTGATAACAATCATATAGGAAAACATTTAGGAAAAATCACACTATCTATGATCCCAAAATCACAGAGGCATGAGCCACCAACTATCTTGAAGATACTCACGAACTACCCTCCTATTTTCTGGTTTTCAATTACTTGATCGAGCACTCTCTATGACTGAGAACTTTAGTTTGATTGGTTACTAAGGCTCGATCATAAAACCAATCACTTTGGTTTGGTCGGCCTAACCACTTTGGTTCAATCGAACACCAAGACCCAATCACAAAACTAACCACTTTAGTTCGATCAGCCACCAATGCTCGATGATAAAGCCAATCACTCTGGTTTGGTTGGCCACCAAGGCCTGATCACAAAACTGACCATTTTGGTTCCATCGACCACCAATACCTAATCACATACCAACCACTTTGGTTTGATCGGCCACCAAGGTCTGATCCCGATCACAAAACAAATCAGTTTGGATCGATTGGCCACCAAGGACTTATCAAAAAAACCAATCAATTTGGTTTTATTGGCCACCGAGATCCATTTAGGTAATTTTTTTTTGTTTGGTTGGCCTCTAAGGCCTGATCAACTAATTAATTGCATACTACATTTCTTGCACTTGCCTTTGCATCTCATGTATGTCATGTCAATTGCTTGAATCCATATTTGTGTGCACAACAAAAATCAATTTTTCAACAAAATAAAATTTGCCTTTAGTGTATGCTTGCTTGGTGTCTCCTCGAGCACTAACACTTGCGGTATACCGCACACATATGCCACCATATGTGTGTGGCTCAATACTTACAAATGTTTGATAAGTGTTGGATAGCAATGCTAGCCCACTGGTGTGTAAATCTCCTAAATCTCTTATGACAAAATAATTAAGAGCAGTAAGCATTTCACATTGTGTCCTCAATTTGGGTCACACTCTAAAGCCAATGAACCCATTGAGTGCACAATGTGTTCCCACATGATCATGTTGTGTAGCATGGTTGCATGAGCATCACGTTTGTGTTTTGATAACAAATTAGGCTTGTTAGATGATAGATCTTGCGTTGATTGTGACATGTTGATGAGCTTTGATTGTCATGTAAATCTTGATGAGTATGCAAGTTATTGCATCAGAATCAATACAAGTATGATTCTGCTAAGTTTTGAGTTCTCTAACATATGTTACCTTGCATGTAAAAACTGACATTTAATAGCCTTTTATATTTTAAAATTTAAGAAATTAGCAAAATAAGTCATATGTGATGCCAAAACTTTTAAAAACCCTTTTGCATTGCGACCCCATCAAAGTCATACGGTAACCTCAACCCCTGCGCACCACATGCACTTAGATGTTGTGAATATGACACTTTTTGTTAGATGGTGTGCCAAGCTAAGACTAGGATGCTTAGGTAGTTTTTTTTATGTCCTGTCAATTATTCTATGATATCTTGTGCCCTAGTAAGGCATCCTTTTATTGCTACTTTGTTTGTTTACTGGAGTTTGAGACTTGCTCACTAGCATATATAGGGGAGGTCTTCTTACAGGGAGCCATGCCTAAATTGAATAAAAATTAAAGATAAAGTAATAATTTTAATACTAAAAATTTCTTCAGGTACTGTTAATCCTCTTCTCCCACCAGGCATGACTCATCATACACTAAATGAATGCAACCCGTGATAACTTCTTCTATAGGTTGAGTCTTTTTTTGGAATTTCTCAAGTATTATTTAGAGTCCTTAGGGAGTCTATTTCAGAAATTAGGTATGGGTACAAGTTCTAAGGTGCTAGGCACACTGAACCATGTGACAGGGACTGGGTGAAGTTGCTCGTCCCTTGTACTTTAGTTTTGAATTTCTATTCATGTATAGAATTACAACAAAAAATGTATATGTGGAGCCAGACTGCTTTTTCTTCCTTTTGAGATAAGTTACCAATCCAGCGGCACCCGACCAATTGTTAATATTTCATTTGGCTTGATTTGTAGTTGCACAACGTGCATGATATTTCATATTTCTTGGCTTGTTGTTTGTCAGGGCTCATATAAAAAAATGCAATCTAGATTCATTAAGAACCCAAAATTAATCTTTCAAAAATACTAATAATAAAAAATTGAAGATTAATAATAAAATTTAGTATTACAATATCTCAACCTTAAAATGAGAAATTTACTTTTCGCATTATTTTCTTACATGACCATTGGCCGGATTTAAAGCTGGCTTGTTGACCTCATTTTTTGTGAGGTCTTTTCTTTCCTCTTAGTGTTTAGGATCTAGCCATAGGACTTCTCCTTGACTATCCTAGAAGACTATAGATGGAACCCACCATTTAGAAATTCAAACCAAATCTTGATTCTCTTTGGAATCCTACATAGATGGTCATCAACCTCCAAATCACATGGAAGGTTGGGACCAATGTGTGGGAAGACAAAGATGAATTCCTATAGGATGTTCAAGCCTTCGGACTGCCTTGGGTGGCCTGGTCTTGGTGAGGTCTAGCTTGCACACACTGCACCCCTACACTCATCTTAAACCCTGAACCATCCCTACCCAATCTTAACCCCTGGTTCATTGGAGCACTCATGTGGAAAAGTCCAAACCCCTAGCTCCTTGGCTAAGAGGGTTAGGAACAACATATGAGATGTTCAAAATGAACATTTCTTGGTCCATGGCTCACTCTAAGCTTCTTAACCCTCTCAACCCTAACCAAATTCCAATTTTGCCAAAATTCCTGGTTTTGACATTGGGTCCTAAAGCCTACCTAAAATTGCCTAAACTGCCCCTACTACTACCAAAACTCTCCAAAATTTCCCAAAAATTATCCAAAATTTTAAAAATTTCTAAAAATCAGTTTAAAACAATTCCCACCTCTTAAATCCACCAAAATACCCCAATACCCTCCAAATAACCTTCAAATACCCTAAATACCCCCCTTTGCCCAAAAATCAAAAAATTCCAACAATTCCCAGAAAATTCCAAAAAATCTCAAATATTCCCAATTTCATTTTGTTCAACTACACCATAGACCAATTTTGTCAAATTGACACAATTTTATCAAATCCCCAATTTGACCCATTTTTAACCCAAATGGACCCAATGTCAAACCAAATCAACCCATTTGGCCTCAATTTTGTCCAATTTCAATTATAAACTTTAATTCAACATCCTCAATACCAATTTAAACCAAATATAAGTCCAAATTGATTCACATTTGAGTTCAATTTCATTTAAAATCTAAAACCCCCAAATTTGCCTAATTAATCCAAAACCCCCAATTAGCCTAATGTCAACCATTTCCCCCAAAATTTCAATCCTAAACCTTCCATAACACTCCCATGAAACCCATGCAACATTCAACTATCCCAATTTGAGCTCAAGCTTGGCATAAACCCACTTGGAATCCAAGAATACCCCATTTTAACCTAAATTGAACACATGCCTTAAATCTACCAAATTGATTGGCCTAATCCTAAAATTTCCTCCCAATTGATTGTGGGAACTCTTCAATACATTTCCCTAAACCATTTGAAACTTTAAATTGGGTATAAAACTCACCTTAACCCAACTTGGACCCAAGTTGATCCAACCTTGCCCAAATTAACTAAAATCTTAAAATCCATCAAATTGACTTACCAATTGAACTCAAAACCTCTCCATGTCTTCATGAAAGTTCTTCATGAAAATCATTTACACAATGTTTCTCAAGTCACTTGGACCTAAATCAAACCCAAACCCAAGTTAGCGCAACCTAAACCCAAGTGAGCCAATTTGAACCCATGACCTAACCCAACCAATTTGAACCAAATGTGGCTAAACCAACCTTTACACATCCACCATTTGAACCCTAGGAACCACCCTAGATCCACCTAGCCCAAGCTAAGTGAGCCATGGACCAAGGGTCCCCTATTTTAAGGGATCTCTTCCCTTAAGTGGATAAATCCTCTTTTTGCTTCACCCCAAATCCCCCCTTGGCAAGTTAATCACCATTAAACCCTGCCACCTGACTCACCTAACCAGAGGCCAGCTTCCCTGTCCTTACCGGCCGGCCTAGTCACCGGAGGGGGCTAAACCAAGATCCACCACTAGCCCATGCACACCCAAACTCCCCCAATTGGGCACCTCAGCTAAAATTGAATTTGGAGCTCCACTACCCTCCACGTAAGCAGTGGAATCCACCCACCAATTGAGCCCTGACTCAGCCATATGGCCCTGGCCATATAATCCACACCTCTTGGCCATGAGAAAGGTGTTGGAAAATTTTCTCACAGAACCTCCCCAGATCACTCCTAGAGCTCCTCCCAGCCAAGAGAAGCTCAACCCCACTGTTTCCCTGCCCTAATTCCCACTGATTGAGCTCAATTTCATAGCTTAATTTCAGGTCAGAAAACATGACAACCTCAGAAACTCCACAAAAACCAAATTAACATCTCCCACACCTTCACTAGAGGTAGTGAGGAAGTTCCCCAGTGAAAGCCCCCTGACCAGACCAGCCATTTGCTCCAGAGGTGAAAACACCAAATCGGGTTTCAGCACTTTCATACCTAGGCATTTCACCAGAGTAAGAGACTCAATCCGTAGCCTCCTGGGACTCCAGCAAACGTTCCAAGTACCTCTGATCGAAGCTTCACTTCTCAGAGCAAAGGTATTGAGCTCTCCCTCTTCCCGAGCTTCTATGGATTCTCCATTTTGTTCTGCTTGATTTCCATGCATGTTATCCATATGGATAGACTCCTCTAGGTTAGACGAGCGTGTAGGAAGAAACTGCACTCGATTTGGTTGAGTATCGAGTGAGATATTAGGGCTAGAAGGCGGACGGTCTCAACTCACAATAATTGGGACGATGATGCAGGACCGTTGGATGGCGTGTGTACTGGACAGACGGCTCAGATCACGCCGGATCAGAAGATGGGACGAATCTGCAGAGCCGCGTGTCGCTGAGGTGGATGGCAGCGCTGAATCAGGAGATGAAACGTGGAGCTTCGGAGCCGCCGTAGGTTGCCGTGGCGCCGTGTCATTTAAGTAGGAAAATCCCCTTTTTCCTATTTATTTAATTACCCATAACTTTAAAATCCATATCTTTGTGTAGAAAAACCATAAAATTAAAAGAAAATACCCTCTTACTCAGTGAATAGAGGAGAGTAATGTGGAAAAGAAATCAAGTTATTTAGTTGAGTATTTGATTTTTAATGATTTTAATGCTGATCTGACTATTTTAATTCTCCACTCACACACACAATTCACCATGGCGTGAGACCATAGAGCTTTTGTAGCCTCTGATCTTGGGAACATTCACTGAATTTTCCAAGGTCAGAGGCTATGTCCATGACAAGTTATGTATTTTTCAAGTTTTTATGTCTGTTTTGGTATTTTAATTCCAACAATTATCATACTATTTGGAAAATTCTAAGAAAATTAGTGTAGGTTTCCTATGAATAGAGGAACTCATGAAAATTATCTTATAAACAAAGACAATGTGAACAACCCTAATGGTTCACTTGACTCAAAATCAATTTTAAATTAATTAAGGAAACTTAAAAAATCAAGATAACTTGAAATTAATTCTCCACTGATCTTTAGGGTCAGAGAAACCCCCCATAAAAGTTTGAAATTAATTAAAAAATGGTTTAACCCACTAAATGGATTTTCTAAGTAACATAGCTAAAATTAAAATTAAAAAACTCATAAAACTCAAAATATATTTCAAAAATTCACCAAATTGATTTTGAGGCCTCTCTGATATCAGAGGAGTCTAAGAAAATTAAAATTGGATATTTTCTAAAAATTTCATTTTTAACCTAACTTTTAATATTTTAATAATTAAAAAATTATAAAAATCACAAAAATATTAAAATTCATAAAAGTGTCATATTTGGTCCCCTAATCACTTAGGAATCAACCAAATATTTTTCTTAAGTCCCAAAACAAAGATATTGAATTTTAAAGGCTTAAGGCAATTTTTAATGTTAAAAATGGATTTTTCAACCTTTTCACTAAATTAATTCTAAAAATTCAAAGAAAAATTATAAAAATATAAAATTTGTTTCTCTAAGCTCCTTGGGATCAGAGAGATTTAAGAAAAATATAAAACCCATTTTCCACTATAATTTTATTTTATAATTAATTAATACCCCAAAAAATAATATAATTATAATAAATAAAGTAAAATTCAAAAAATCACCAAAATTGGTTCAAATGGTCCTCTGGTCAGTAGGAACCTTCCATAATTTTTCTAAGGACGTGAAACTTCTTCTTGGTCATGTTATTGAATTTTCATTAAAAATCCTTATTATCTATTAAAATAATTATTTAAATTAAATTAAAAATTGAAAAAAATCACATTTTCTCCTCTAATGTCTTAAATAACATGTGAGTAAAGTGAAATAAAATTTTCAAGTTCATTTGAGCTTAATTTGATGAATTATGAGATGAATAAGCTTAAGAGGGCATAATGGTAATTAAGGAATTTTAACCTTATTAATCTTTAGGCTTAACCAAAGGGAGGGTAAAATATTTGATCATAATTTTCCATTTGGATGATTGAAACATGGGGAATTTAAATGGTAGAAACTCATTAAACCACCTTAAACATTAAAGAGGAAACATTAATTAAATCACATAAAATTTGGAAGATTATTTAAAGCTTGAATGATTAAGATTAAGGGTGTAATACAAGAGGATTTTAATTCTTTAAATTGAACCCCTAATCAATAATTTGATTAAACATTATTAAGGGAACTCTAAAATGATAATTAAAATTAATATTTTAAGAAAAGAACAATTGTTTGAAAATCTTATGATTAAACTAAAAACATTAAAAGAAACTAATTTGAAATTGCCTAAAATTTGAATTAAAATAAGTTCAAAATATTAAGGCCAGAATGGAATATTTTAAGACATTAAAACTAATCTGAAGTTATTTGAAACTTAAGTAAAAAAAAATTTAAAACATTAAAGTTAATCTGGAATAATTCATAATTACAAATTATAATTAAAAATTAAATCAAAATGAACTTAAAAAGTTAAGACTATTTGAAATAGTAAAATTTAACTGGACTGAACAAGTTGAACTTTATTCCAAACTTAAAATAATTTAAAACACCTAAAAAAAGATCAACTAAGATTTTATAACTAAATCACTCTAAACCATTAACTCCAACTTTAACTAGGAGTGGTTAAATTCCTTAATAAACTAATTTGTTCCTAAAGGCTCCCACCTCTATAATTCTTAAATGAAGCATCAAATGAAATGTTGCTTTATTCATAGGATAATCAAACATCCTAGTTCACTCAGCAAGAATCAAAACTTAACTAAATTCTCGGATGATCAATTCATCCATACGATGAAATTCATTTGGACTCAGAATAATCCCAACAGTGTTGAAAAGATGTTCAGGACCTGTCCTAAGTACTTTCTCAACCTAATGGGATGTTTTAGAAGAACAATTAAACTTCATTACTCTTTGGTGAAGAAAATCATCCTTAACAAAACAAAAGAACCTAGTCGTCATAGGAATTGACTAGCAATAGGAATAGGATTTTGGTAGACAACTAGAACCTTCCCTTAGCTTTACCTAGGTACTTGCTGCAAATATATAAATGTTTTAACATGTGTTTTAAGTGCAGGTGAAAATGATGGGAATGCTTACCAGGTACGCCTTTAAGTTTGTTACAATTTACATTCAACAATTTATTAAATGTCTTACTTTTCTGTACTTATAAATGCATGAAAATGATCGAACACAGCATGTTTAAACAACTCAAAATTTAATCACCAACAAAAATGAAACTGCAATTAAAACTAAAATCAAAACGTCTCGTTGGATGATCGGGAATCCCTTGGATGATGTAACCCACGTGTTGCTAACGAGATTTCCCACAGTCTAAATGGAAGTGTGGAACCTATTCAGTTGAGTTTAGCAAATTCATTTGGACTAAGTGAATCCGATGAAAATAGCGGTACATGGATGACGAAACCGTAGGATCTTAATCGGTTCTGCTTAATCAACTTTAAGATTTGTTTTAATTAAAACATTAAGCCATCTCAATTTTCAACCTTTTCTAAACCAAAACACTTCTTTCATCTCTTGATTGCCACCTTCTAAACCAAACCTTTGCAACAACAAGAAGCTTGGAGCAATGTGGGCAACATGACCATCTTCATCAGCAAAATCTATGTCTACTTCAGCAAAACATCTCTTAGAATTAAATAACCAAGCCATACGATTTCGAGGTAGTTTGCCTAGTGTAACATAAATCCTTAACTTTTCATTAGGCATTTGCATAACCATGTTATGCAAGCCCTAACCGTTCTTAGGACTCCGAGGTAGTCTTTTGGTACGACATAAACCCTCACATCTTCAAGTCTATTTGTATGATTATGTCATACAAATATAATTCCTAATTAATTAAAATTGACAGGATTGAAACATTATATAATTCTCTTAAATTGAAGCCAAACAATAGGATAGTTTGAGAAGTTGCCAAGATTCCTCTTGGATTCTCAACTTCTCCTACCTTTTATTCTTTGGATTCCCAAAATAAAATGTTCCAAATTTGATCTGATCCCTTTTGAAATCTTCAAAATCCAATTCTTTGAAAACCTTAAACTTTGAAATTCTTTAGAGCAAAACCACTAATCATTATCGAGATTCTTCTTAAATGATTCCCATCATTTAAGATGTAATTAATTATAGGGGCTTGCCCTTATAGGGAACTTTAAGAACCTATGTAATATAAACTCTGCTTAATACCTTTATATTAAGCAGGGGAACTTGTCGGCTTATAAAATTGGTTCGCAGACCAAATGGATGTCACAAATCTTTAAGTTTGTTTAATCGAGCCCCATCATCAAGCAGTGTGTCTATTCTTCGGGATAGATACACGGTTTGTGGTGCGGTGCTCGTTTATATAAACTATTTGGGATGTGAGATCAATTTGATTTCATATCTTAAAATTTTCAAACTTAAAAATTATTTTAAAGATCAACTGCTACTTTCCAAATTATATATTTTTAAATTAAATTTAAAACCTAAAAATATGCCGACATGGCTGCATAGCATGGAAATCACCCAAATCATCTATAAGAAGGCCTCCACATTTAAATTTTATTTTAAATAACTGAATCATTTTGCATGTTTCAAGAAGGAGTCCTTGTGATCCTTCAATCGACTAAGCTAAGCATAAACATTCTATCTAGGAGATTGTTTAGCACGATCAAGGTGTTAAATGCAACCCAAACCCAGATGAGAAATAAGTCCTTTGTGGGAATGTTTTTCAGCTTTGAAACTGGACCTCTCTTCTCTTTCCTTTCCAATGGCATCTTTGTCATTTAATTGATTACTATAAAACCATCCTTTACATGTATCACCTCTTAGAGATTCATAGGAAATTAGAGGTTTCTTTCTGTTGACCTCCGGGCTACTAAGACTCCTTTGGAGGGCACAATTCATGGATTGCTGACGATGGGTCCTAGGTCAGGTTATGTCGACTTCCTTCAAGACTAGGTAGACTTATCATCTCCATAACTTGGAATAATGGATTCATAGTATCTGACCTGGCTACCTCTTCTTACTTAGGATTTTCTCCCCTTCCAGTTAACACCTCTTTTGAGCCCTATCATCCTTTTGAAACAATCGTTAATGTCATCTCGTGGGCCTAAAATGCCTAGGCGTCACCATCCGTAGTGGATATTGTGATTCACCCTCTACCCTATAGCCATATACAAGCGTCTAAAGCATCGAGATTCTTCCGCTTGAGATAATAAAAATTCTTTGGTTTCTTAAATAACTAGATATCATAAATATTGTAAGTGAGACCTTTTTATTGAGAGTATTCTTGTGCATTCCCTAAGAAGTAATTAACCAAAGAAATATGTTCTTTTGGGAGCTGATCTTGAACCAAAACAAGCACAACAACTTGATTCTTTGGGTATTGTTTGTTTTCATAGGGTTTTCTTCAAGGATACATTTCCAAGGCATTTTTTATTCGATATCATTTCGTACGTACACTTTTTGGCTATTTCGTGGGGGTTACCTTATGAAAGTTCTCCACATTATTTTAGTTGTTTGCCTATTTTTATCGTTTTTTCTTTCTTTCTGATTCCTCTCATATTTGAATCGTCTTCTTGATTCAAAGAGAGGTTTATTCAAAAAGTGGATTATACAACAATGATATAACAAGCTGTCGAGTCCAAAAATTCACAAAAAAAGAATTAAAATGTCACCCAACTTGCATCAGCTTGAAAAATATAAGCACCAAACTTACATATACATGAAATATGTATCCAAGTATGGGAAACTTTTGCTCAATATATGTATTTAAACATGTGATATTTTGCATGCGGAATAAGAACATAAACATATGAAATTTGGATATGACATATGAACATACAAGTGAGATTTTACACGTGACATAGGAACATAAACATGTGAGATTTTTCATGTGATATATGAACTTAAACAAGTAAAATTTTGCATAAATTATAATGCATGTGACATATAAAGCTATCACATGGGTTTGTATGAAAAGATCATCACATATCCACATCAATGCATATGAAATAAACAAATAAAGCCATCGAATTTTGTGGAACAACTTTAGCATATAAATTTGTGTGGAACAAACATAGAATTATAAATTTGTATGAAAATAACATATAACATATGAATTTGCATGAAACTAACATATAACATATGAATTTGCAGGAAATTAACATATAACACATGAATTTGCGTGGAACTTGCATATAGCACATGAATTTTCATACCACTTAACTATGTAGCACATAAGATCATTTACTTTAAAATATGTACATAAGCACATTTATTGAACATATTCAATTTAGCATACACAAATAAACACATACACGTAAGAATATTCACTTAAGCACACGCATTTTTTTTCTATCTTCTTTTTGTTACTTTTGGGTAAAATAAATGGGAAAGATAGAGGGTGGGGTTAGTTTGATGTTTAGAATATTGGGTAAGGCTACGTAGGGCTAGTGAGGGCTCAGGTAAGTCTAGGTTAACTTGATCATGGCTCGAGCAGGGCTAAGTTTGAGTGGTTAGGCTTGGTTATGCTAGGGGTAGGTTAAGTTAGGCTAGAGGTATGTAGATTTTGGCTCAATTAGGCTACTTTTGTTTTGGTTAGACTATGTTAGGCTAGGTAAGTGCTTAGTTAGCCTAGGTTTGGTTGGGTGAGTGCTCGATGAGGCTATGTTTGGTTACCTGAGCACTCTTAGGCTAGGTTTGGTAGGTGAGTACTCAGTTGGACTATCTTTGGCATGATTATGTTGAGGTTGAGTTATTGGGCTAGGGAATGTGTTAGTTGGTGTGGTTTAATACTAGGCTTAGGATTGACTTTGAATTGGTTTTCGGGTTGAGTAAAGTTGAAGGGAAGGCTTAGGTTGGGTTTGATTTTGGGTTGGGTAGGAGTGACGATAAATTTTAAGTTTAGGTTTGCTTTTTTTTTTTTGAGAGTGTAAGGAATATTGGGTATGGTATGGGTGAGAAATTGTAAAGAATTATGAATAGGATATGGGAGGGAAATAGGTTTGAGTTGATGGTGAGGTTTCGGGTAGGGTTAATTGTGATTTGTGTGAGTGTGGGTGTGGTAAAATTTTGGGCAAGAGAGGAAGTAAGGAAGGGTGAGAGTTAGGTGAGGAAATTTCGAGTAGATTTCAAGTGGGGGTATGTGTGTGAGGGTGTTGAATTTAGGGTAAGGTTTAAGTGAGAGTTGTGTGAGGTTTTGTGTATGGTTCTAGGTTGAGGAGAAGGGAGGAAAGCTAATGTGGGCTTGGGTTGGTTTTCTACCATGGGTGTTAAGGTAAGTGGGGTGCTCTTCTACTATGAGGGAAAAGGAAGTGGAAACGAGGGAGGATTTATGGGAGAAAGGAAAAAGTAAACAAATTAAAAGAAGACAAGAGTGTAACACAATTTTATAAGATAATTTACAAAAAAAAAGAAAAAAAAGTTTGAAATAAAAAAGGATAATACAGTTTATACCTTCTTTGAAGAGATCTTGGTTTCTTTCCTTAGATGAAGAAATGTTTTATTTTTATTTTTTTTCTTGCCTCGGATGCTTTTCGTATTGAAGGGAAAGGTTAAGAGAGGGAAGGGAGGGAAATTTAAGCTTTGGAAGAGAAATTTGAAATATTGAATGGGGTAGTTATCGTGGTTAGTGTGAAAAGCACAAGTGTGCCTCATTTGAAGAGAATGAAACATGGAATCCAATGGTCCAATCTATTTTAAAAAAGAAAGTTTCTCAAGTTGAAGTGGTTAGGAGGTTACATGGTGGTTATGGTGGTTAGGACAAAAAAAATTTACTTAAGCTTATTTGATATTATTTGATAGAGAATAATAAAGGAATTCAGTGGTGCAAATAGTTTTGATTAAAGCGATACCCTTCTCATGATATTTCAAGTTAAAATGTGAACCAAACCTTAGCAAGAGAAAATTGGTGGGTTTTGAACTTGAACTTTTGTTTAGTTTTAATAAATAAAATTAAGTATTTTTAATGTTTGGTTTTGATTTGAGTTCAATTTGGGGTGAATTACTGCAATTATATTTTTATTATCAAATTTTCCATTAAGATTATTGTTAGCTTAGCAAACCCCCAAATGGAGTCGAATTTAGGCGCTGAGAATTCACTTGAAATATTTTGACGATAAGGCGACAATGATGAAGTCCGTTTTAAAAAATACTAACTCATTGAAAATTTTTATGTAGGACCATTTTTCATGCATGAAAGCCCTTAGTACAAAATTTTATGTAAACCAGTGTTGGTGACTCTCAAAATGATTTGCTTTATCCTCATATGTGAATATGAATATTATGTAATTTATGCGATATACTTCGATCACTAGAATAGCTAGTGGAGAAAATGATAATTTTAGGGTATCTGGAGTACTATTCATGCATGAAAATTTGACTGAAAAGTTTTATGTAAAATTTATCTCATAGGTCATCAAAGTTATTATATGGTCTTTATGTGTTATAATAAGCATCATGTAACTTTTTGAATGAAGTTTCAAGCCCTACAATAATCTGGAGAGAGAAAGATAATTTTGAAGTATTCATTGGTTAAAAATTGGTTTTTTCAAGTCAATTTTAAGGTTTGCTAGAACTTGGTTATATTTAGTTTTGTTTTGGTTTAGTTGATTTTACTTTTTTTTTTGTTAGATTTTAGTTTCATTAAATTAGAGTTTAGCTTAAGGATTCAGCGAAATATAAACGAGGGAAAGGGTTCACCGAAAATAAATGAGGTGAACAATGTGCTGTGAATGTAGTGCCAAAGCACTATCTTAACATTTTTTGAATTTTTCTTTAAAATATTCTCTTGTAGAAATCCCATGCAATACAATAACATAATTATTGATATTAAACTATAAAATAAATTAATATTTTAAATAAAGTTTTGTTATATTTAAATAATTTTCTCACTTAATAACGTTAAACCCCTTCTTCGAAGGAAAATTTGGAAGTCAACATATGTACTGGTAGGGTCCTACCACCTAGGATGAAACCTTAAAAAAATAAAATAAAATAAAAAATGTAAATAACTTTATTGTCTCTAATAAATAACCCGTGTTACTAAAAGATGCTCTTTCATATGATATGCTCGTAGGTAGCTTACCAAAGGTTGACTGATACTTTTGCTCTTCAACATCAAATGCCGGATATATTCAATATATATATGATACTCTTGTCATGTTTAAATAAAAAAGATATACAATAATTTCATGACTTAGTTGTTTGCAACATTTAAAAAAATAGTCTATTATATTTAATGAAGGTTCAAAAATTTAATTCTACATTAAGGATGCATTGGACTACAAGTCATAATTCGCCACTATATATTTTGTGTGCTATAAAGCTAAGTATCTTGTTTTTATAAAGAGTTATTGACTCACTTAGCAAGTTTCTATATTTTTTTATTGTGCGAAATTTTGAAGATAAATAAAAAAATTGTACATGATCCTTCTAGCACTTGACTTAACATGGATGAACATGAGAATGAATTTCTTCATAGGTCTTCCTAATACTTTGTGACAAAAATATTTGATTATGGTGATGATATACCATTATTCTAAGATGGCAAACTTTGTCCTTTGTCATTTGACATATGATGTGTCATATATTATTGATCTTTTATTGTGGAACATCATATATTTACAATGAATACTCAAATCCTTGACATTTAAACAAGATGTTTTATTTCTGAGTCACATAAGGGGAACCAATATTTAATTTATCTCAATAGCTTACCCTTAAAAAAAGGATAAATAAAGATTGTCTGTCATTACCTTAGAAGTTGATGTAATGTTTTCGAATGTTATGATACAACCAAGACGAGATGAATTGAGTTATTATAGTTAAAATTTTCCTCTCAGTTTATTCTAATGTAGCTTGATCGACCATAAAAACATAATTTGATGTTGCTTAACACGAGAATAGTTTACACTAAGTAAATAAATCATAACACTTTTTTCACTTTTTTTTTCTATAATCATTTAGGTATGAATGTGAGATTTAGATGATATAATCAATAGTTCAGGCTTAGATTTTCTACCTATTGTATGTAAAATCATATGAATATCACTCAAATAATATTATATTTATGTTTTCAGAACTCCATTACATGTAATAAAATAAAACTATATTTTCCAACTTTAACTTTTAAAATAAAGTCACAAGGAATCAATATTATAATGTTAACAATAAATAAGAACTAGTACATATAACAAAGGCAGGTAAAAACGAAAAGTAAAGTAGGAAAACTTGGCTGTAGTGGTTTGACCACCCAATGGCATACATCCAGTCTATAATTCATTTTCTCAACATATGCACTATATAATGTTTGCATAAAAGAAGTGGAGAAAGCCTCTTTTTATCAGTAATAGCCCACCATAGGTAGCTATTCAACTTGAAGGTATGAAAACAACCATTTCCTAGCAAAACACACTAAGGGTGTGATTGAGCAGCTTATGCTTATCTAGATAAGCTGTTTATTTGAAAATGCGGACTGTGGGATTCGACCTACGTTCCACGTTTAGTGTAAAAAATCAACTTCGTTTTCGGATAAGCTGCGCAAAAACAGCGGATAAGCAACCCCAAACGCATCCTAAGAAAAGACAAAATTTTGCGAATGAATCCGTGATCTCGTGGTCGGAGCCTCATTTCTCACTATATAGCAAGCATTACGAGCATTCAATTCGAGCTAATCACTAAATCTTAGTGTCCTTAAGACTATCCTCCCACTAAAGATTTATAAATGGACTAATCAATAAATTGATTAAACTAAAGAAAATCTTTAAAAATATATGAAAATTGACATAATCGCCATTTGAAACGGCAACAGTGCCATGAATTTTGAAAAACCAAGTTGAATCAAGGAAGCAGCTTGAGCCAAATCTGAAGAAAATGAAGTTCGACTGCTTGTGTGAAGACTGCAGAATTGGAAAATTATTAACAGAACAAAACTCATTTCAGAATCAGATCAAAGAAGAAGAAATCTAACATGAAAAAGAATTCGACTTGAAGCTGTTTTCATGGAACAAAACACATTAGATTGTTCTACTGCCAACTCCTTCTTCTCCGGCAAGCATACAACCCTTCTTTGGGCGTACGAGCAACCATTGCTAATGGAAAGTTGGGCAATGAACAAGCGACGACGAGGGAAGTATAATGAGGACGATTGCTTGATGTAGAAAAGAGCACTCTCTTGAATTCTCTCTAAAATTGTGTCTTTTAGAATCTATAAATAAAATTCCATGCTTGCTCTCTGTTGCTAAATCCATACTAAGCATGTTTATCTTTCTTTGGAATTAGCAAAGTGGTTGCAATATATGGACTAGCACACTTTTTGTATTAGCCCTTTTGTAAAGAACTATTTTAATTGTTGTTTTTGTTGAGTTCACTTTATAGTTCTATGTAGAATAACCTCTTCTTGTTTAAAATTAATAGGGATAATTACATACTGACCGCCCGAAACAATGGTATTTACTAATTAAAAATAAGCTACACATTATGTAAACAAGATAAACAAGTAGGTGATTCAATGGTCAACACATCATGGTATTATTGGTTATAACACCTTCAACACTTAATCTTCTTTTTAATTATCTTCATGAAACACTAAGGTTTAAAAAGAATCTATTTATTGTATTGCTTAAATAAAAATAATCTTAGAAATCATTGGGTATCTTATGGACCTTGTTTAGTTTCTTTACATAGTGGAATAAGCACCATCCACTCACCGTCACACTCCAATGGGTAGGGAGTTCTTATATCCCTCATTAAAGTTGTGTTTATATATTGGAAACTTCTTTCTAATAACAAATAGCATGCATCTACTGGAATAAATTCATGTTAAAATTTTTTTGAAGCTTTTAACATGTGAAAAATTGCATCAATTAATGCTTTGCCATATTTGTTTCTTTATTATAAGTAGTGAACTTCAAAAACTGTAAGCTACTTACCACTGGTGCAGTGAGCATAGAAACTTTATGATAAAAGTTGTTGCCATCTCATGAAAGGAGCTCTTCAACTTGACCATTTTTTTAAGGAGCTTTTTCTTATTGGCCTCCATGATCGATCTCAAGACAACAATTTTAGTAGACAACACATCCATCCTTATTCACAAAACTACATCTACAATGAAGAATGATGAATTTTACATCCCAATACCAACTTTATGGGGATGCTCATTTAAGATGGAACTCGACACAAATTGGGTTAGGCCCCAAAAAACTCAACAAGGCTTTTCTAGATAAGACTAGTGTGATAGATCCTCTACTGTCACTAGGCTTTAGATGTTGCACTCTAAATAGATGGATAGGTGTACTGGTCTTATCAAATCTCCCTACCATAGACATAGATATAACCTTAAGGAGGGAAGGAGCTTAAGATAAAACAAAGGCTCCCTATATAGCTACTTATGAAGAAACAATTTGAACAATGAGGTACACCACTAAAATTCTCACTCTTTCTTTCCCTAAAATTATTTTATAAAATATTATTCATAAAATAAAAGAAATTTTACGTAACTAACATTTTAATTTGGTGTGGTTTATCACAGGAAGAGAAAGGCCACAAAAAAGGAATTTGGGTAGGGGACATAACTCAATCACTTGTCACCCTCTTAAAGATTCTCGCATCACGAACCTTTTTAGACCTTGCCGTCTTCCTTTTTTTCTTCTCCAAGGAGCCATCAATACTCCTCCACTTATGAACCATAAGAAACCAAACTCTCTCTGCCAACTTAATGTAATAGTCCAAACAATCACCAATCAAGCATTGCTCGCTTTGGCATGACGGTCTCATGGTTTTGCCCCAATGGTGTAAGTTCCCAAGAGTCACCCATCCTAAGAGTGCTCCAATCTGAACACACTTAACTTTAGATGTTTTATAAAAACTACAACCATTACACCAAAAGGCATCTCAATGTTTAAGAGTTCAACTTCATTCTACTTAATGGGTTTCATGCAATTAGTCTCATCCTTTTGAATCTTCATTTTTTACGTAGAAAAATGGGAGTTAAGGGACAAAAAGATAAAAACAAAAGAATGTACGCCTTTCCTCATAAGTCAGCTTTTGGCCATATTTTTTTAGCAGAACCACATATTTTAAAGTGAAAATGCTAAATCAATCATTTGATTAAGTCATATTGGATTGTTTATTTGGCATTTAATTAGCTTTTTCTTTTCATTGTCAAATGCTAAAGAGATACGATAATTAGGGAACTATAAAGTTTGTCAAATACTAAGCAACTTAACAAAATCTAAACAACTCAAAGAAAATCAGTAGAGGCTTGAGTCTAACAAGGGCTACTTAGTAGTGGGAACGATTCACCTGTAAGAAATAGCTCAATATATAATTAAGCTTATCTAAGAACTATTTATCCTTGAGTTCATAACATGTTTTACCAAGCAACAATCCAATGGATCTAAGTAGAAAGATTTGGACTATAATTTAATTATCTATCAAGATCATCTCATTGGTCAATTTGGTAGCCATCAACTTGGTGACTAGGGGACATCTGAAGCCACAAGATTTCCCACATCACTTTTTATATTTTCTGTACTTCTTCCATGGGGCATAATATGTAGCTGAGCATATCACTATCATGACAAATAAATAAGACACATAATCTTTGTGTGTGTGTGTGTTGGGGGGGGGGGGGGAGGGTGTGTGTGTGTGTGTGTGTGCAATAGAAGGAGAGAGAGAGAGACAGAGAGAGACAGAGACAGAGAGTCCAAGTGTGCTGTGGGGGTTGAGGTGTGGGTGGATTTTGTAGGTTCTATTTTCTTAGCAGTTAAACTAAAGTGAACACATTTTTCTCAATCCTAACACTTCTCGCATTCTTTTTATATTCTCCCCATTTTGAGTGGTACTGTATAGACTTATAGTTTCTCTCTCTATATATGCTTCTGCTTAGATGTTACTTCAATTGACAATTCAAGATCAAACATCAATAATACATAAAAATTTTAAAAGATTATTTAATAAAAAGAAAACTATACAAATAGAAAATACCTATAACATTTATTATGACATGTTAGAATATGATAACCACATAATAAAAAATAAGATAACCATGTGAATTCCTATTATATGAGGCTTACACAAAAAAAAATCATATTCTTTAATTTTTTTTTCAATGAAATATAGCTTCATAAAGAAAGATCTAGAGTTTAGACTTGGGCCATAAGAAATTAATGATGTGTGGGTTTAGGAGAGGGAGGCTAGCAAGTGAAAGCATGTGAGGGGCTTGAGTGTGATTTTTGGGTAGGCTAGGGAGAACGGAAGAAATGGGGGATTTGGGTGAGGTCTCGGGTAGGCTAGGAAGGGGAAGAGAGAGAGGATTAATGGATGACATTTTGGGTAGGATGAATGTGGTTGAATGTGAGGTATTGTGTGTGACTTTGGGTTAATGAGAGTGGAGAAAATAGTAAGGTTTTTTGGTTAGCTTTTCAGGTATGAGGTAGAGTGGAGGAAATGGTGAGGTATTATTTGTTTCGAACTATAGGGTAAAGAGAAGGAGAGAGTGTGGAGTTGTGGGTGGTTTAAGTTTTTGGGTATGAGGTAAAGAGAAGGAGAGAGTGTGATATTGTGTGTGGTTTAGGTTTTCTGGTATGGGGTAAAGAAATGGAGAGAGTGTGCTATGTTTGTGGTTTAGGTTTTTAGTTAGGGTGAGATAAGAGGATGTAGTGTTGTGTATTCTAGGTTTTTGGTTAGGATTGCTACATAAAATAATGTTAAAATTGATAGTTTACATTTGCGTCTCAAGAATGTTCCATTATCTGACGGTGTAGCGATAATTTATGATCTGGGTTATTTGCAACGGCTTAACAATAGAAGATGTCGTTGCTTGTTAACAATAAAATTTTTTCTGATTGTTTTA
Organism: Papilionanthe hookeriana x Papilionanthe teres; assembly: GCA_022702705.1. Classification (NCBI taxonomy): domain Eukaryota; kingdom Viridiplantae; phylum Streptophyta; class Magnoliopsida; order Asparagales; family Orchidaceae; genus Papilionanthe; species Papilionanthe hookeriana x Papilionanthe teres. Next base: position 61,786,574 of record CM040428.1, on the reverse strand, counting down.
ATCATTATTGATGCCTTATATCATTGGTTAAAAGAAAGTATTAATTGACCACCATATTGCATCAATTACCCATAAACCTGTCATTTGGTGGGGTGCTAATCGACGCGTTTTTTTAATAAACGACAGTGTTATCTTTCGGTAATAATATAAATTACCGACGATCAAGCAATGATTTACGTTTGTGCTATTTCCAATGACATAACTACATAATTTCCATCACTTATTTATAACAATATTTATTCCAACTGTTTTTTAAATTTCCGATGTAATATGCCATTAGTTAAGAATATATATTAACCAACAACCATATGCCATATGTTATCTTCAAATTGCCATAAAAATGAGTGTCCAGAGATATCATTGACACTGTTTTTCTAGTACTATGACAATTATCATATATTGTCCAAAGATATGACATTCTACCTCAAAAAAAAAAAAGGGGAAAACAAAAGACAGCAATACTTCTTTCATGAACCTCAACAATTTTGACAACAAACTTTGTTGTCACCTTCCTTAAGTTTATATACCATTACATTTAACGAATGAATGGATTGTTGCAATGATGTGTCCCCTAGGGTCACAAGCTTCTCGACCATGATTGAGCTTGTTAAAAGTAATCAACTTATACCAAAGCAAAATCAACGAAACTTTTGTCACCAAACAGCCATAAACCATATCATTCATCAATTTATGTGTGTGTTGAACTTAATAATTTTTCTCACCATTGAAAACAAATGCTACATAACCATAATAATTGAATCAACATTTTTCCGGACCAACCTGAGTTAGTATCATATGTTTGTATCCTCATGAATATCTCCCTACTAAAATTGAACAAGACTGAAATGCCAATAGTTCAAATAACAGGCCTCCGTATAAGACATCATGATGTTAATTTACTAAGTGCATTCAACAATGTGGAACTTATTTACAGCAAAAGATATTCACTTATCATTTGTCATAAATTTTATTTTTTTAAAATTGTTTCCATTGATCAAAGTATCAAACGCTATCCATAACAAAAAATAAAAAAGTAAATAAGAAAAAAGAAAACGGAAAAGCTGCAATGAAGAGGCTTTGTCTGTTCAATTGGAGCGGTTTTTCTATTCGGAGACTGTAGGTATGACCTCCAATGGAAAAATGCCTTCTAATTAACATTAATTCTAAAAATTTTTAAATTTTTAAAATTGGGCCCACTACCATGCACCTTTTGGGGTAAGAGGAGTTTTAATTGGGCGAACACCTATAGTTTTACGTACGGTGAACGTATGTAATAACTTTTCGTTCCATCATACTCTAAACGATGGAGAATCCTTAGGCATTTTTTTTCTCTCTTTTTGTTATCAATTGGGAAAAGATATAATAAAAGAAAAGAGTGTGCCAAATGGAATTAAGACTAATAATATGGCAATAAAGGCAGCATCTTATCTATTTCCCAAAGAATGCTGATTTTAATATTTGGGGGATTGTTTGCTAACATTAATTATTGAAAATTTAAGAGGACATTTCAGCCTCAATCACGTGATGAACATGAAATTTGTCCTGGCACAGAATGGGACAGAACTTGTCCTTTTCTCACCGGTTCACCCTCCGCCTTTAAAGGCCGGGGAGCTCTGAAACCCATCGGGAATCACGGATGCGGTGGGCTACGGCTTGCCGGACGAGAGAAAATTTTAATGACCCAATAATAAAAGAAAATTATATTATTATTATTTTGTTTTTTATCATAAGGGGGTGTATTTGAGGGAAACAATTGCGTACGTCAACCGTACGCAGGAGTTGCGTGCGTAATAGATTACACACGGGTTACATGGGAGTTATAAGAGAGTTATAACCTCATTGTACTCTTCGTGTAACTCCCGTGTAACCCTACTGTAAACTTGTAGCCTCTGTAATATACAAATGGATGAAATAGAAGCGCGTGAGTTACAGGTGAGCTACACGGGAGTTACAAGGAGGTTATAACACGCTTGTAACCTCCTTGTAACCCCCGTTTAACTCCCTTGTAATCTATTACGCACGCAACTCATGCGTACGGTTGATGCAGGCATTTTTTTTTCGTATTTTGGGCGGCAGTGCGGCTGTAGTATGATGTTGCTTCATAGTATTTTCTATTTGGTAAAATTATTTTTTAGTTGTGTTCTCAAAAAACTACAGTTACAAATAACAATTTTCTCATAACTATCTGCAGTGACTGTTAGAAAGTTGTGATCCGGTTGTAAGAATTTTTTTTTTTTAATGAACAACTTCTTTTTTAGCTGTTTCGCAGTTGTTTCTTCAAACAACTACAAAGAAACAACTGCAGCTGCTCCAAAGGGACCATAAATAAGTTAATAATTTGATTTAAAATTCAAAATTTTGTTCAATTTATTCAAATGAGTCTAGATTTAAGACAGGAGCTCTATTCAACTGTAGCCGACGAGCTATTAAATTGCTTCGCCTATATATAATTTTTTTAATATTTATATTATCCATTCACAGTTTAAAATAGGCAATAAACCCCTCAATGTTTATGAATTTACACTTCCATACCAAAATTTTATTTTCCTGCATACATCACACATCACATGTGCATACAAAAGTGCATTTCACTTTGTTAAAAGTAAAAAAAGATGACATCTTTTATGTGAATGGAAAATATTAATTGGTCTGAATGTGATTGGATATATAAATACGTAGAATTTGAGAGGTATCAGATATTCATGTAAATGCCTTAATAAAGAAAAAACCTAGTCACTTTCTATTCTGTTGAGTGATTACGACAAAGAGCATGCAAGAATCGACACAAATTAAGAAGAAAAACACAGAGATTTAACAAGATTCAGCAATTTGTCTATAGATCAGCGAGAGCAGAGCGACGGCTTTCTTTAATTTCACAAAAAGAGTACAAATCCCCTTAGAGTTACAATACAACATATATATAACTATCGTGTACAATATGTAATTACAAAATTACCCATATACCTTATCGAGGAGACTTGTCCCCGCACTCCCAACTCACATAACGAAACTCCTCCCGATTGGACAGATGCTTCCGCTCCACTCAGCTCGTGAGCTCCGCTACGTTCACTCGCTTCACTCCACTGCGCTCACTCCATTTCGCTCCAACATCTATCCCTGATCTCCAAAAGAGAAGACACCACTATGCCAAATTGTGGCATCTTTGTTGGTTCCCAGAGGTAATTAAATAAGTAATTTAATCTCTTAACCCACGGATTGTGTGAAGACATATATTCAAAAAAGGTACAGAAGAAATAATAACTTCTGAACTGAAACTTTACAAAACCCAAAAGCGAAAAACAACAGGTGACAGAATACACCTTAAACAAACAGTTGTTTGAAATGTTTGATTATAATTACTCTCATTAGCCAAACCCCTAAAAGGGCTGGATATGAATACACTATTTTCCTCATTGTACCCCTTTGGTGTGTAAATTTATAAATGCACATTGATGAAATTGACTTGATTTGCTAAGAGAACTCATTGAATTGGTTTGCTTTCAAGGGTGCATTATGCTAGATTATCACAGTGGCTGAAAAAATTGGTTGGACGAATTGGCTCACGGAACGAGTTGGCTAAACTATCAAGTTAAGCTAGTTAGGCTAAATAGATTAGTCAAGTTGTCTTTGATGAGTTCATAGTGGATCCACCAACTTTTGATCATCATATTGCCAAACTTATAGCCCTTGAAGAGTTTTTGCACACCATGGATTGGCCACTTATTGTTGGGGCTTCCACTCTTGTAGAGCCTTCACTTTTGCAACCTAAGTTGAACAAGTTTAAAGGAATTTGTGCTTTGTCAATTCTTGTCCATATTAATTCAGATCAGAAGTGTATTTGTACAATTAAATGGAAAGAAGATAAATGAGGTTGATGTTTTTTTAACTGTCCAGTTCACTTTTAGATGATTTTTAGCTGCAATTCAGATTAACGTTAAATAAGATTAATCAAATCTTATAAATACTTTCATAGAAATGAAGCTTTTCAACGACGATATAATTCCTTTAAGGATCTGTTTGGGATAGCTTTCTGGCTAGTTTGTTTGTCAGACAGCTACCAAAAATTTGGTTTGGGGAACTGCTTTTTATTTCTTTTAAAAATTTTTGTGGTAGAAAACTATTTTTTTCAACCTGAGCTATTAAAGTGTGGTGGTTGCCAATATTTTTTATAGTTATTTTTAAAGTCTCGGAAGTGTTAGTTTGTCTATTTATATGTCTTCGTATAATTCCTTTATTCGAATAAATCTCTATCCAAGATGATTATAAATGATTCAAAGAGAAGTGAAATCAATAGAAATGAAATATATCAAGAGATTGACAAATAATTAAAAAGAAACAAGCAGAAGACTTATATATTGGTAATCCTATGTGTTGGGTCGAGAATATGCGTCTGAACAAAATCAAATCAAAGTACCTCGAAATACAACATCCACGAAGAGAATCCCTATATAAATCATCCATAGCTAGAAAACCAAAAAGAACATTTATGTTTAGAGGTCGTGAGTCTCCCAGAGGAACGCATCTCTCTGGTTAATTACATCTTGGAGGATACCTAAGAATGTTCTTGATAATAGAAGTTTCATTTATATTATCATGAAACTGGAAAATAAGCCATCAAAGGATGGTTATCTCAAGCAGGAGCATCTCACCGCCTCGAAAGAGGGTAAGTCCCTCAAATCCATAGGTGGACAGTGACCCACTGATAAGTGAGGCCTTAATGACATAACTTGGTCGAGTTGACAGAAACAACCCTATGCTTCAAAGCTTATTGGGCCATGAGGGCAGAGGGTGAATCACTGTATCCCAAATGGGAGGCTTGCTCAACGGTTGTAGGGGCCATCAAGAAGACATCAACGAAGTTGCAAAGGAAGACAGAGCTTAAAGGGGCTCACCAAAGGAAGGGTAGAGTTGTCCTAAAAGGTAGAGGCAGCTGGGTTTGAGTAGCACGAACCCATCATTCCAAGCATCTAGGGCCCAAAGTCTATCTGCTCGTGATGGTAGTAGACCTAACACATTTAGAGGTCTCCAATTAGTAATCCGTGAATTGCGTCGTTCACGGGGACCTTGGTAGCCATAAGGTCGAGAGAACAACACTATATCTTATGACTATCAGGTGGAGCTCCAAGTAGTAGGACTTAATGGTAAGTTTGCCGCTGGAAAGGAATGTAAAGAGAGGTTCCGCTAGAAGGCTTGAAACGCTCCCAACAAAATGACTTAAACACATCTGAGTCGGGAGCCTTCTAACACCCTAAACATACTATAAAACCACTTAAGTAGAAATCTATAATGGGCCAGTCAAGTTGGAGAAGCACGTAGATTTCTCTTTACAACATGCAATATGAATGTAATTATCTACCGCAATCTTAAGTGGAGGTCCTATTAATGGGGTGATAGAAATGCATGCAACACATCTAAAACCCGGCCTGAAGGTCATGCAAGAAAGAAAGTGCAAATTTTAAAGTCTTGAATATTGTACTCCTAAAATTTTTAACACCTTAAATATTTCATTAGGATTTTTGTAGCTAATTTAGAATTTTAAAGCCTAAAGAGCTTATATTGCATTTATCATGACACACATCCTAGACAAAAGCACAATCAAAAAAGGGGTGAAGCCAATCCAAATATAAAATCATGCAAGAAAGCAGGAAATCAACTCAAATATAAAATAATAAAAAATCGGTGCCACTGGGTTGGCAACATATCCCAGGAAAAAAAATAGTGATCTGATTCCGCATGTACATGTCTAATCCTAATGATATACTTCAATATCAAATGCAGAATTAAGATAAAACACACGAACCGTTGCTTCTGGTCCCTTGTCACTTGATTTCCATGTAAAATGCCTCAGAACCCCTACTCGTATTTTATTTCTGCTACAAGACCTCCTAAGGACTCCAGAAAGCACACAAGAAAAGTAAAAAAGGACTCGACATGCACGAAAAACATGTTAGCATGGAAAACTATCTACATGTAACGTGTCTGAACCATGTCCGGCGGGAGGAGTTAAGCGACACCAACAAGAAGGGGTTAGTACGTAATCATTGCATTAGTCCTACATTTATTAAAAATGTGTGTGCGTATGTTTAGGCATGACATCGTGCAGAAGACCATCCTAATATACTATCATGAATAGAAAAATCAATGATCATGCAAGTACATAAAAAAACACAAAAGGTGATGTTTGGCTACGGCAACCAAACCAACATAGAATTATTGTCAAGGCCTCAAAAAAGACTTCCTAGCATCCCAGTTCTATCCTAGCATACCATCTACCGAGAAGTGACTTAACCAGCATCTAAGTGCAGGTCAAGTCTCTAACTGCATATGACTTTAACGGGGTTGTGATACTAGTCCCATCTGAAAGATCTAAGGGATTTAAAGCATGTCACAAGAAAGGGGTGACATTTTAAAATAAGTGGTTTCACGTAGGGCCAAACATATATAATTTTAAAATAAGTGGATAATACTTCTAATGACAAAAATATCCATTTTTATACTATAAAATAAAATTCGCTAACGCCAGATTCGGAGAAATTAAGTGATGTACTTTAGAGTCACTGGATTTTTAACTCAGTTATATTAATTGTTGTACGTGATACAAAAACTTGCATTTCTCGTTGAGGCATCCTCGCAGGCAATGCTAGTTTGAGTATCACGAATGGGTCACTCTTCTAACTACTAAAACATGTCATCGAGGTAACTGGGCAAGCATACGACATGCAAAAAGACTACATTATGATTCTTCGATCGAAACACAAAATAAACACAACAGGTCATGCAAGTGAATGCAAGGATGCATATATGCAAAATGACACACAAACGAGATATACCAGTAAAATATGCTACTTTTAATGAGGAATTAAACCCGCTCGGAGACTCAATTTGACATATAATAAGGATTTATACCTTATTCAAGAGGTACTCATCGAGCACACATGCAAACATGCAAAATATGAAATAGACATGAGAAATGTGGAACGTATGACATGCATAAATGTCAAGCATGCGACATACAAATGGAATGCGTACAAAAATGCTTGATTCCAAGCATACAGGGCTACATGATTCATACATGTTGGAACCAGATACATACATGTGTCGGTCAAATTTTATATTTTAGTTTTTTGAAAATATAACTTTTGATTTAATATGCATTTAATTTTGATTTTTAAAAATAGAATTTTTTTAATTTTGAAGTTGAGACTAAACAGATCTCATATATCTAAAAGTTTAGATTACCGAGCATAGTACCACAAGTGATATACCATCTTGAAGGATGATCGTATCACTTATTAGTAGACTTAACTATTAAACTAAGAAGTTTATGACTTTATTCTGGTCTGAAAAATTTATGGCCAGAAATTCTCGTATCAATTAATCCTTGGGTTTAGATTAATTTGTGTTATTAATTCCCTATAGAGGCAAGCCTCTATAGATAATTACATCCTAAATGACTGAAGTCACTTAAGAAAACTCTTGATTAAGATCAGGGGTTTCGTCTTTAAGAATTCAATGTTTAGCTTTCCACGATTACTTGTGAGAAAGTCAAATGGAATGAATCAATTTGGAACAGTCATTTTTGAAACCCAAAGGAACTGAAGAAAATTCAGTAACATCTCAAACTAACCTATAGTTTGACTTTACATCTTTGAAAGGAAAGTTATTTGAGTTTCAGTCTTGTAAATTATTTAGACATTCGAGACTTATATCTGCATTTATTATGTAAGTGACCTGAGAAAATAGGAGGATATACGTTGTACTGAACAACGACCTCGGAATCCTAAACAGTCTAGAGCTTATATTGTACAACATGCAATCGTACAAAGTCCTAAAAGATAGTGCAAGGATTTACGTTGTACTAAACAAACAATGTCGAATTCCTATTGGCTTATATTATTTAATTCTATGAAATGTTAAAATTGAGACTCCTCCTTCCACTTTTAGTTGTCGTCTCGACCGGTGCTTGTACATTAATCGTCGCTCGAGCACGTCGTTGTCTTATTCTAAGAAAAGGAGAGAGAAGATAAAGCATATCTTAAACAACTTATTACAAATATTTATTGTGTTCTTGTACAACGTATTTTGAGTTGGCGTTTGTCATTGTAAAAAATAATTCAAGAAAACGGGGGATATTTAAATTATGTTAAGCGATAAAGGTCAAAATTCTATGATTCTGTCATTCCGGCATCACTATTTAATTTTAGATTTACTTCGTTTAAATAAGCTACTAAACTCATTTAGCCCAGAGAATTCTCGTTAGCAACTATAGCTTACCTCATATGAGAAATCCTCGTAAATCCAAAGAAGGGTGGATTATTATTATGTTATTATTAGTATATTGATGTTTAAAAACATTACTTGTAGTTTTGAAAATGTTTTGTTATGAAATTTTGAATGTTATCTAAATTATTATTTTGCCACAGGTGTATATGGGTTATATGTTATAGGGTTACACTTTTAAACATATGCCCTATGTTTACTATCCTTAGGTACTATACAAACATGCCGGAAACGCAGTAAAGAATAACAGAGTAATAATAACACTGGTATGAGAAAAGATGCACAGTAAAGTGCAGTAAAAGAGATAAGGCCGGTACATACCTGCTACCTCTGTTGATGCTTAAATGAATTGCAATTAAATATCACAAGTGTATATAAAAGGTTAAGCAAACAGTTGCAATTTAAATATAAAAATACTTTAAGCAAGTATGTTTTCATATATAAAAAAAAATAACTGAAAAGCATATGGAAGATCAAAATGAGGTATAAGAATTTAAGTTTGGGGATAGGATCAGTATTTTAGACTTTTCATTCATCGTAATCCCACAGGCAACCGAGGCATCAAAGTGTACATACCAATATTAAATAGTAGCTACCAGAAAGACACTCTAAGGTCGAATCCCTATGAGTTGACTGAGAAGTGAACATGTAAAAAGGTAAGAATCCTCAACTATAAGTGTCATATGAGTGTAATGTTCATGTATGTAGTGATATAGTTTCAAGATTTCCAATAACTGATATTATAAAGCAAAGATTCACAATTCATACAAAACTAGGGTTAAAGCCACCAATAACCTAAAGAAGAAAGAATGGCAACTACTAATCAATTATTGGGTATTAAAAAGTTTTAAATCTATAAGCATGAATATTTCCTTACACATCATTGCTCATGTCCCACAAACTTTTCAACTTATAATCCAATCTAATAATTCATTTGTATCTAATAATTTTAAATATTTCACATTAAGAGATTGAAACAAATAAAATTCTGAATTATTCTATACTATCAGTCTTCCACTTTTGAGCTCAAATTTTGAGTGTGCGTGTGTGTGTGTACGCGCACGCGTGTATTGTGCTTTGTTATCTAAGTCAACCATTAAGAATAAAATAAATCATTTGAAGCCATGCACATCATTTTAAAGAAAGATAATAAGTGTCCCGAATTCCATGTTATTAAATATTTTTCATACATACCACCTAGTTCCTATGTATTTCTAACATCCAAATCCTCATTGTGAAATATAGGCCACCTTGCTTATGGAATATATATATATATATATATATATATATATATATATATATATATATATATATATATATATATATATATGTGTGTGTGTGTGTGTGTGTGTGTGAGTGTGTGTGTGTGTGTGTGTGTGTGTGTGTGTGTGTTAGGAAAGATTGGGTTGAGTTTAATTGATGGGATAGTTGGACTAAGGTTTGTGAATTAACAAAAAACTTTGATTCATTTTAATTTTTATTTTAAATTGGTTTCAAGTTTTAATTTTGATTTGAACTTAGTTTTAATTAATTGATTGAATTTTGGATTATTAAATAGATTTGATTTTGAATTAATTTAATTTTAAATTTGGTTGGTATTAAGGTGATTTAGTTTGGAGTTCAATTATTTAATTTAAACTGATTAATTTTATCTTCACATTCTTATTTTTTAGATTAATTTTCATTTTGATTTGGCCTTAACATAAATTTTTGTCCAAGACAAATTGTAAATAGGTTAAACTTGTCTTAAACTAGAGAAGTGGGCTGAAAAAAAATTAAGCCTGTTGAGGCAAGTTCAACAAGGCTTTTATTAGATGGATAAGTCAATAGGTTGGCCTAACCAATCTAGTTCACAAGATGAGTCAAAAGAACTAATTGGCACCTAATGCTTTGAGGTTAGGTCCCCTATGTTCAAAATGTCATGGGTCCATGGACTTCCTAAAGGTACTCAAAGAACCAAAATTACACTCAACTCCTAATTTTTATTTACCTAAAAATGATCATCTCAACATCAAATATTATGTGGTAAAGATCAAACCTAGTTCATTTTAAACTAAGGGAGTAAGGGTATTAGCTTATTTCTCAGTTGGTTCTAACCATCAACTATTCTTCTAGGGAAGCTAACTAAGAAATTCTTAAGGCTATATCCTATACTCTAAGGATAAGTTAAAAGAGAAATTTATAAATCATAAAAAATAAGATCAATAATATTTATATATAGAGAAGAAACTAATACATGAGAGGGACGTTGAATGAATGCACATGAAAGAGAAAGTTAGAGGGAGGGAGGGAGGGAGGGAGGGAGGGAGAGTAAATAGACTAAAATGTTACTTCTAATATTAGCTGTGTAGTAATGTTGACAAATTTTGGTACCTATATTTTTTGAATGTATGCAAGAAAATATTATTGAATGGGTAGAAAGTATTGACTTAATGAAATAATTTATTATAGTTTCTCTTAAAATGATTTGATGTTAATTATATAATGATCATGTTTAATATCATCTTATTTCAATATATTTTTTAGTTTAAAGGGAAAGACTATGTGAGCAAATGCTCCTTAATTTTTTCATTTTTATGGCTTTTATGAAAGATGTTTAACACAATGATAACGTAATATATTACTGTATTAACTATTTAATAATCTAGTTTATTGCATTCCCTGAAAGTGGCTCTATAATAGTTTATCTCTAATTAAAAAATAATTCAACTATGTCATAGTTTAAATTGCCACAAACATAGAACAAAAAATAAACCACCAATTTTTACCATTGTAAATTAAAAAAAAATATGACAATAATATTGCAAGTAGTTTAAACATTTAAATATTCAAAATTTATAGACTTATAATAGTTATAAAACATATAACATTAAAAATTCTTAACCATTATAAATTTTTAAGGACTAAAAAGATAACTAGATACACACTATAAGTGCTAATTATAACGGTTAAAATTGCTAAAATTGAATGTATAACAATATTACTTTTTATAACAATTATAACCCTACCATAAAAAGAATTTATCATTCACAACTATATTGTATGGCTTTTAAATCACCTCATTTTATTTTTCTTACAATAATTTACGATGTTATTACAGTCTTCCAAAATTTCTTGGAAAATCACTTTTTAGTAGCGAAAGTGCAATAAAACTCGATAAAATATCCATATCCTACTCATATTAAGGGTTTCATTAATTAACTTAAACCATTTGATTCAGCCTCAATACAATGAGATGCATCTAACATTTATCCTCATTTATGGACATTCAAAAGTCATAATTACCCATAATATAATACTTTTAAATTAATACCAAAACCTTCATAAGGAAAATAATATCATTTAACATCTACATGATTTGTGATTTAATTAAAGGAAAAAAACACCTCCAACTAAATGATTATCATCAATAAAGGTCTTAAAAAATAATGAAACAAAATGAAGGGTGGGAAAGTATTTGAATGGAGAATAGAATAATAAAAAATGAAGTTTTATTTAATTAAAAAGACTTTACTAATCATATAAGAAATCCTATGATAATTAAAAATTATCTTCTCTATCCTAAATATAAAGATGTTTTAAGAAGGATAGCAAGGCTCAACCCAATAAAATGAAATATAAATTGATAAAATATTTCATTAAGCTAATAATTTGGACAAAAGTAATAGTCAAAGATAGAGTGTCGCCTTTTCCATTATGAGAGTCAATTGAAGATGGAGATATGTTTCAAACTTAGATAAATAGTTTATTAACCATCAAATATGCTTAGAGATAAGATTAATATATCAATTATATACTTAAAACTTGGCTTCATATCAAAGCTATCATGTTAGAGAAAATGTTCATTTATAAAATAAAGACAAAGAATTTAAATAGAAAGATAAGTTTATTTGATAAGTACACTAGTTTGAGTACATCCTTAATATGGTTTTGGTTAACTAGTCATATGTTAAATACTAAACATGTGCAAGCTTCAAAAAATTGAGTGATGCTTGCTATGAAAATTTATTTTCTTTTCATAACATATATACTAATAAAATTGATTTCATGCTTATCTCCACAAAGATTTATTGAATTCTAAAAGGGATGCCACACAAAGAGAAGTAAAAAATAAAATAAGTATATAAGGGAGAATGCAGATAAAATTATACCATATGATTTAAAAAGACTAGTGCAACATATCTAAAACTTTGTGATATAATTTTAGAATTTAAATTTAGAAAAATATTAAACTTTATATAGATAATGGGCTTAAGAAGATTAAAGTTATTGAAAATTATCAGATTGAATATATGGGGATGTTTATTTTATAAGAAAACATATAATGAAATTTGAACTAACCAAGTGTTTACATGGAGCTAGTTCAAAAAAATCTTAGGTTCTATGAACTTAATTTATGGAACTAGAGCTAATTATGACAATCAAAACATGATACATTCTAGATCACCATGTTTATTCTATGAGTAAATTCACTATGAAACTAATAAGATTATTTCTTGGTTAAGGAATTAGAATGTTCCATTATTTATAGCTCTCAAGAAATTACATAAATTCATTTGGGATGTAAATATGAGAAATTAACTCAAGAATTCAAGTAATATAATATAATACTTGAATAATCATATATGTAATGTTATTCTATTATGCTAGATAATAAGCATTATAGAATTAAGTTCAACAAAGTAATTAATGGAGCAAGTATAAGTTATTATACAACTGAAAAAATTATCATAGGTTCTTATATCAACATCTCCAAATCATAAACAATTATTTTTGTTTTATCAAATCAACTTTGTCGCAAAGAATCATTTTTAACAAGCGTTGAGCAGCTCAAAATATGTGATAGATTTTTGAAGGAGTATGATAAGCTCATTGAATGCAAAGAGGAATGTGCCAATAATATTAATCAAAGCCAAATTACTCACATTATTATTAATTTTTGTATTTCAACTATTAGTATGATGAGGTGAATCACCAAGCACATGGTAAAATGGTATATATAGAGAAAGTGTCTAGACATTCAAGACATGTTGATTTATGTGTATATCATAATGAATCCAAGCATTATTGGTATAGCTTAGTACATGAGTTATTTGAATGTGATGCATTTCATTCACTATTATTTATCAAATAATATAAAGGATAGTAACTAATGGTAAATTGATTAAAATTGTTCAAGATTTATTTTTCAACATTAGAAATGTATGTATGTGACACCTCCATAATTCAATGATATCTTTTACTCTCATTGATACTATTTTTACAAGTAAAAAAAGTTTTAACAAATAAACTTAAGTGTCACTAATCAGATCCACAATTAAAGCTAAGGGTTGAAAGAGTTGTCATAGTCACGTGTAACCTTGTGCCAAATCTTACTAGCCATAACCTTGAATTAGTTAAAATTAATAGAGTCATTCAACTAAGGCCCAATCAATGATAAAATTTTGGCTAATTTTTATGGAGCATATCATTTATTAATGGAGGATGGGGCCGATTATTAACTTTTTTCTAACTATTCAAACCACAACAGAGTATATACACTTAGGGGTTGTTTGGTTGGTCGAAAAAGCAATGCAATATAAAATAAATGTAATACATGAGTAATGTACTGTATTTGAAATACTTTAAAGCTGTTTGATTCATTGTTAAATGAGAAGAGGCATCCAATAATGAATTGCAGGGGAGACGACAATAACCACATATTATATTGAGATGTTAATTTGGGAATCGGTTTAGTCAGACGAATTTCAAATACAGAGAGAATGAACTAATGACTGAATTTTTAATACAATGCTATTTTATATTGAATTTAAAATTCTTCCAAACCAACAGTTGAATTTTCAAATTCCTTGCTTTAGGAATGTAAGGCACTGATAATGTTTTGACTAAATAGCCTCAAAGTCCATATCTTTGCCATCCAACATGATTTCTTTTCTTTTGTGGATGTAATACAAAGTCTTCAAATTTTTTTCAAAGTTATGATCTAGATCTTCATAATGTTCTCCCTATTAACTTGTGACACACGTAATTGCTTTCAACATATTAAGTTTTCTTTCTTATGGGGGCATTTAAATACATATCACCCATATTTACATATCAAACATCATATATATATATATATATATATATATATATATATATATATATATATATATATATATATATATATATATATATATATATATATATATATATATATATATATATATATAACTTTAAACTCACAGTCTTAAATTTGTTTTAAAAAAGGAATTTTTAAATATAGGGACCTCAAATTATATTTATTACGTATAGAGATCCAAAAAAATAATAATAATTTACACCCGCTCTTTGTTACGTCTCTGTCTTATCTCTTTGGAGCCAAGGCGGCCTCTACTAGGGAAAATTATTATATAAGGACAACAAATGTAAATTTTGCGTCTGGTATCCAGTAGACACTTACCACAAGGCAAGGGGTCCGCTCCTCTAAAAAAACATACCCAACTAGTATATTACAGTAGGGCCCACTTGCCATGAGACAAGTGCCCACTGAACTCCAAACATAAATTTAAGTTTACTATCCTGATAGAAGGAAAAAAATTGCGTACGTCAATCGTACGCAGGAGCTGCGTACGTAATAGATTACAAGTGAGTTATACGAGGGATACAAGGGAGTTACAAACTCTCGTGTAACTCACTTATAACACGCACGCTTCTATTTCATCCATTTGTAGGTTACAGAGGTTACAAGGTCACATAGGGGTTACACGGGAGTTACACGGAGGGTACAAGGAGGTTATAACGCGCTTGTAACCACCGTGTAACCCTCATGTAATCTATTACGTACGCAACTTCTATGTACGGATTTTTTCTCTGATGGAATAAGCGCTCATCCACTAGAGTCCTAAACCTCTCAACCAAATTCATCACATCCTTTTTATTTAGTAGCAATGCAAAAAGGAGGAACCGAGCATGAAACCTCAGTTCCATGCACCACCGCCTCCTTCCAGACCTTTCGTTCCCTTATCAAGTCTGTCAACCGAAAGTTCACCCATCTCTGGAGATTCAAGCAACAACATCGTCAGGATCTCATAGCTGCCGGCCTTAAGCGGCGGGAGAACGGCGAGATCGCCTCGTGCATCCAGCCAACTAGTGAGGCTCGCCTGGGTCTGTTTATTTGAAGAAGGAAGACCGAGATGTGCGTGACATTATAAACAAAAACCACAGAAATTATAAAAATAGAATACATAGAAAAATAAAATAACAAATTATAAAAGAATCTCTTACTCCAATTATAATTAAAAACATATAAAATGCACGAAAAATTTACAATCAAAATTCTAATCTATTCGAACTTGGTAATCCTCTGGAGTCTCGATTTACTTCCTATAATCCGTAATCTCATTGAACATTAAACCAAAACGTTAATATAAATTAAGGGCCCGTTTGGGGCAGTTTATTTGGTACGGTGGCGTTTTGAAAACGCACTTGTCCTGTTTGGGTAAACAATATTTTGGGAGCTTATGCGCTTTCAAAACGCCGAAAACAGCGTTTTCACATCGCACATAGCTTATCAACTGATTATTTTTAATCAGCTTATCAGCAGATTATTCAATAAGCTGCAGCTGCCCCAAACAGACCCAAAGACTAACATGGACATTGTAGGCAATCAACCTAGCATTTACCGAAAGCCAGCCCAGTAAACTGCCAGCATATCGTCAAACAAAAAGTAATATGTTCATAAAACCTACCTATGCTTTCTAATATTTAATGCATGTGTAAACCCATCTACACTTGTAAGTTTGTTCGTGTTCGACTTGTTTATAAACGGACCTCAAAAAATGTATTTACAGTTGGCTTCCTTATTTAACGAATAAATTGAATACGAGCTACTTAGCGAACCGAACACAAGTGGTTCACATGATGAATAATCAATTATACGAAGAATCAATTAATTTTAATATATTTATTTTAAATTTAATCAAAATTTTAAATTTCATTTTACTTTTCAAACATTAGTTGCTCAAATTTAAAATGATATATCACCGTCAATCACGTGATGAATATGTAATTTATCCTTCTCATTACGCACCGAAGGGGAAGATCGTTATCCTCTCGTCACCGCACACCCTTTATCAGAAAGTCCATCGTGAACCACGTTAGCTGGAAAGCAGTGGGCTGCGAGGGGCCAAAAATACTATGCACCAACAGTGAACAACAAACGCTACAGTAGAGTTGTTATCCCTTCGATATGATTTAAGATTCGTGTAGAGATTAGGGAGATCCTGTGTGCTGGCCTTTAAACCAGATTACAGGACTGGTAAATATTGCTATTAAAGTTCTAGTTCTGAAGAAATGATTAATGATCTTACACGTAAAAAAGATCTGTAATCATGTAATGATAAAGTACCCTTTGACGTGCTCAACTCGTATAAATAATATTGATGAATATTAAATCCCAATTTGTGTTTTGTGATTGCGCTCTTATATGGAGTTTGGGCAGTTGAGAATGTAGGTGCGGTTCGATTGAGTCTCTCGCCATAATGTATCGGTTGACTCCAAGAGGACAGTTGGTCATTGAATGAATGGTTTAGACCGTGTCATTTTGATCTGACACCTCAATCACCCAACCACTATCATCGGCCGCTCGATTGCTTTGAGATTCGTGTCGGCAATTCTAGTGTTTACGTATTAGTTTACGAGTTTCGCTTACTCGACAGATTCATGACGAGTGGTAAGGATAGATAAACTATATTAATAATCAGTGGCGCTGAAGTCAAGAAACATTACTTGAAAATTAATTTTCCTTTGGATTTTGTGCCCGGCATGCTCTAGTAATAGTCATAGGCTTTGACATGGCATCTGTCGTTGTCATTTTTCCTAGTTAGCTGAGTTGCATCATGAATGATGGATCGAGTCGGATCACCGTGGACAGCAGAATTCTTGCCAAGGAGGGATGCGAACCCTCGATCTCTACAAAGAAGAACATAGATAAGGAAGGGAAATGGTCGAGTCCGAACCTTCGTCGGTTGATCAAGTCGACTCATCTGGAGATCCAAGGGGCGAAAGCCAAAAGTCCCTCGTTAGGGGGTCGTGACCCATGAGTCTGGCATGGGCGTAAGTGCCAAGGCCCAGCAGGCCCTGCTCGTTGAAGGCGTTAAGGTGATCGAAAAGGACATGATCGCTACTCCTCAACTGATCGCTACTCCTCAACCACAACTGTAGGATGGTGTAGGTACCTCAGAACAAAAGGGAGAGAAGCCCTTTAAGACCCTTCCTTCTATATATAAAATTATGGGCATGTAAAACCTTCCTTGGTTGTTGATGGTTCTCAACAATTTTTGATATTATTCCAATGTATATGAATCGATCAATTCGGAGGACTGACAAGACGGTGGGCAGATGAAGGATGCTGCAAAGTCCGCCCCCAGCTACAGTAGTCGGTCTAAAAAATTTACATCGCACCGACAATCACTTCGAAAGGGCGTCGGTCCCTCAACCCATTGTCCGCCACCGACTCTAAACAGGAGCGAATAGAATGGTTGTCATCTTCCTTTGGAGCAATGGAGCAGCGGACAAGGGGGTCCAGGCCCTTGGCAGTGATGTTTGATTTTTCGAAAAGGAGCGGCCAGAGGTTCGGCCGCAGATTTTTAACATGATTTATCATCCCATATGGAGAACATGGGCTCAAATGTATCGGCCTTGCAGGTAGAGGTTGCCACCTTATTTAGTTGGTTAATCGAGACGCTGTGCAAGATGGGGGAGCTTCGCAAGTCGAATGACTAGAGCAACTTCCAATGATAGGCTAATCAGATATATCAGATTAGGCTAGGATGACAACTAGTCATCAAAATGCTAACTCAGAGGGGGTCTTTTCCAACTGAGGCGTTGGAGGACCCGTTCATAAGCCACTTTGTTCTATACATGAAATAATATTAGTTGAAAATGAAACGACATTTGAATAAGTTTGAAAAGATGTTTGGTGTGACAATTATTATTATGTAATGCCTCATTTTATGATTTCATCTTATAAGTAGGGCTAAGTACCTCTTCTTTTTATTTTACGTGCCCTAATTTCTTTTTTTGTGCTTCCAATCTTTCTTTCCCTTTTGCCTTTCGGTCATCTTCTGTTCTATAAAATGTCTTTGAAACATTCTCATACCATGTTTGGCTCCGTCAAGGGTGTTTATCCTTCATTTTTGATGGAGAACGAAGTGAAGGAGTTGCAGAGGAATTACGTTCTACACGATAGCATTGCTCTTTGGAAGATGTCGGAGTTGGCTCGAGCTATAGAAGTCATGGGAAGGAATCTAGTCTTCTATTGGAATCAGTTCAAATATGGCCTCTGATTTCCTCTATGTGACGAGCTCTAGAGTGTCTTCAATACATATGAGGTTATTCTGGCGCAAGTACTATCAAACTATGCAGCTGCCATAATGATCTTCGTCCATTACTGTCATCGGAACAATAGTCCATTATCGATCGACCTATTTAAGCATTTTTTTTTTGTTTAAGGTTGATAAGGAAGGCTTTGTCATGTATTTGGCACAAGAACTCCACTTGTTGGGAGTGGAGAATAAAACAAAGGATTGAAAGAAGAGTTTGGTTTTGCTCTTGCACTGGTGCCTAGGGTCCGAACCAAGCCGTCCGAGCGAGTGGTGCACAGGCAAATGTCTCTTCCTTTGAGCATGGAAGTTGCCACGATGATGTTGAATAGACTTTATCTCTTGGTGCCCAGTATGCTGCCATGACAACGGTTACTATAGGCGCAATGACGGAGGATCAATGGTGTCTCTCAGACATCAAGGAGGCGACCGGAGCAAAGGTGGGGAAGGACAAGCTAGTCGTTAAACACAAGAAGCAGAGTTGTCTCCTAGAAGTATGTAATTCCATAGGAGATGATGACCATCTCCCTTACGGTGTGGCCTCGAGATACCTTATCTATGTGCCTGACACTAGCATTGTTGTTCAATGTCAGGTGACCAGCAAGGTTACTGTTATTCCTCATAAACATGCTTCTGACTTTTTTGATATAAGGGAAGGTGAAGGGAGAGCATCCTAGCCTAAAGGGGTTCTGAATGAAGCCACAGATAGCCCCATTTTCTTCAAAATTTTACGCGTTGTCAGCCCCCACCACTCCAATAGATTCGCAGACCGGGAATTCTTCCTTTGTCGCCTTGTCTGTAAGAGCTAAAGTTAGTTGGGCTACCTCTACTGTCTTGTCCAGTTTCTCATCAGGAGAGTTGGCTTTATCTTCCAAGGTCTTGCCTTCCCCTACGGTAAAAGGACCCTTCGGTGGGGGAAGGAGCCGATGAAGGAAATAGATATCCCATGTCCTCCACCTTTAAAGAGAGGTTGGAAAGCCTTCGCGTGGGAGCCCATGCATTAGGGCACTGACCCACAATTTTATATTATGATATTTTTAATTTAATTGCAACGACGCCAAAAACTTGACCCCGCTATTTATATGTATAGAATTGTAATTGTTTATGTTGTGGATGCTACGCAAGTATACGTATCGTATCAAGTAATACATGGCTCTAGTGGAGTCCCGGTTATCGATCCCACGAGGGAAAGAGAAAATTAAATAACAACTAATTTAAAATAATAATAATAATTTTTAAAATAGTATACGAAAATTTGGAATTTTAAATTTGAGCGCAATAAAGTAAACTAAGTATTTTAATTAGGTAACTTAACTAAGTAGAAAATTAATACGTATTGAAAGTGCATGAAATTAAACTAATTGCTAAATAAGTCTTAACTATTCAGAAAAAGTATATTTCCCCTTGTTTAGAAATTTAAGTGATTGATGAATTTAAATAGATAATTTTAAGGTATTGTGACAAATAGGAGCATTCCTATTCTTTACCCTTTAGTCAGGGTGTAAAGAATATTGACTAATCACATGTTTGATTACTTGAATCTCCGGCTAGGTCGGGAGGATACCGATTGCCACTTGAGCTCCACGTTCCCTCGCTCGAGGGCTAACATCTACACTTCGGCTCTCGAACAATAGGACCGAATTGAATATTTTAGTCCGTCACACTAAAATGCTCGATTCTACGCCCGATGATATTATTTCCCTATTTATTTGCACCCTCCTTCCAAGGCTTTTGAATTCCCCGAATATCGGATGTAATTTTTACTATAGTTGATAATCAACATATTTTAACAAATCAAATGGCCGGTTTGAAAGTAAATTAAGTTTTAAGTAAAAATTATTACAATTTATTAATATATATATATAAGTATCTCTATTTTAATTTCATCAAGTCACTTAATTTCATAAACAGGGAGAAAGACTAATAAACTACTCAGAATGCATGGGAACTAAACTAAGAATGGATTTCATTTAAAGTTAAAAACAATAAATACAAATACTTATCTCGATTTATCCCTAAACAGACTCCTCGTAGTTCCTTTGACTCTTCCTTCCGATACGACACGACTCACTAATTACTCGCTAAACTCACTAAAGACTCACTAAAGACACACAACTGCACACAAAACTAGACAAAAGACTAAAAGATTGCACACAAAAGAGCGATTTTCGGCCTCTATATATAGAGGTGAGCAAAGGACCAAGAGGTGCGTAAGCATCCCTTCAAAAGTGTCCGGGTTCAATGTATCCGTGCCATTTGAACTACCTCGCCGTCGGCGACGAACTACCTCGGCTGTCGGTGAGGCTTCAGAAGATCTTCGAACCGCTCTAGCTCGGCTGTCGGCGGGCTCGGGCTCGTTGTCGGCGAGACGGTTATAAATTCTTCGGAATTTTCTTCTTGTAATCTCGCCGTTGGCGAGCTCGATCTCGCCGTCGGCGACTCAGCCAAATTGCATGATTTTGCTCCAAATTCGCTCCTTTTTATGATTTTTGCTTTTATCACCTAAATTATTCATTCTCGCAACAAAATAAAGAAAATACCCTTCTTTAAAGTGCAATTTCATCAAAAATAGGTATGAATTTCTTAATAAATTTTTCAGCGATCAAAATCCCCCAAACTTACTTATTACTTGTCCTCAAGTAATTTTTAATACTACATAAAAATAATGAGTTTTATAATAAGATTTTTCAATTTAAATAAACTATGAATTAGATTAATTAATATCATAATAAAGTTAAACAAAAATAATTCATGTAATTTAATTAATCTTATAGAAATAAATTATTTAGTTATCGAGTCTAAGATTTCTAGTTTCTTATTCATTTCATGAATGACTATATTTAAAAGAATAACTACTTAAGATATTCATATGATAAGAAATTCAAGAAAACAGTATTAGGTAAAATTCTAATCCATAAACATAAGTTTGGAAATATCTAAGTTTTTTCCTTTAGGTTAATTCGAATGAATCCGATTTTTGATAAGGCATCTCCTCGAGCTTCTCCTTATTTTTCTTTTTCTTTTTTTTTCTTTTTTTTTCTTTTTCTTTTTTTTTTCTAATTAGGATTACTTGTATCCTGGAGAGCACTGTTAATAACTTTTGAACTTCATTTTCATTTTCCTAAATTTGAAACTTAGAAATATTTCTTAGCTTATATATACTTCATAGCTTTTTACTTCATTGATTTTCAATCTTTTCTTTTTCACTTGAATACTTAAGAATTTTAATTTTAGAATATAGTTTTCCTTACTAAAAATAGTTTACTATATTCTTATTCCCTTTAACCAAATAGTTTATTCTATTTAATTAATTAAAGTACTAGAAATATTTCATTTAACCTTTTATAATAATTAAAAATAATAATTCATATTAAATCAAATTGAAAAATTTGATATAAAAATCATTTTTATAATAATTTGAAAATAGAAATTGGGAACAAGTTAATAACTAAATTTGTATTTTACTCCCCCCCAAACTTAAATTTTTATATCTACTCTAAATAATGAAAAAGGGAGAGTAAATAAATCATACCTTTGAAGTTTAGGTATTTCTTTTTTTTTTTTTTTTTGAAATTTTTTTGCAGGCTTTTTCATTTTTCATTGAACCTGTACTGTTAGTATTCTCCATATATATATAATAAGAAAAATGCAGGGATAAAATCTGAGATAAGTATTAAACACAACAATTAAAATTAACTCTACATTACACCTATGAATCACTAACATATTAAAAACAATTGAACTAACAGATTAACAATTTTAAAACTTAAAACAATACAGAATAATAGAAAATAAAAACATACTAAAGAAAACTAACATCCTAATTAATATAAAAACAAATGCAATTAACTAACACACACAAAAAAACAAAAACTAAACTACTATAACAATCCAATGCATTAATCTAACAAACATCTAATGTCTTACAACATAAAGTACTGAATATTACAAACATATAAAAGTTTTTTTTTTTTTTTAACTATAACTTAACATTAAACAAACAAACAAATAAAGTCTTAATCTTCAACATTAAAGTCCCAGGCTATATCATCTCCTCCCTGATCTGTAGGCTGAGAAGACTGAGCAAGTGGTGCTCGTGAATATCGGGGCACTCGGGAAAGACAACATCTAAATCACCACTCCTATAGCGACGCTCAGCTTCATAGTATGCAATCTCGTATTCCGAATGTCGCTGGAGATATTCACTATCATAATCGTGTCTTCTCTCCAAGCCTCCAATCCTTTGATCTATATGCTCAAATCTTCTTTCCATATTTTCTCCAAATAACTCAAAACTCTTGTTGACCTCATTTTTATGAGGTCTTCTCTTTTTCTTTTAGTGCTTAGGATCTAGCCTTAGGCTTTTCCTTTGACTATCTTAGAGGATTAGAATTGGGACCCACCTTTTAGAAATTCAAACCACTTCTAAACTCCCTGCAAACTCCACAAACTTGATCGTAGACCCCTAATCACCTAGAGGGTTGAGATCAAATGTGGAAGTTTAAAGGATGAGTTCCTATAGGACTCTTTGGCCTTAGGATCGCCCAGGTGGCTCGGTCCAGTGAAGGGTCGACTCGCACACACACTACACCTACACACTACACTTTCACACACTTCCTAAAAACACACCCATACCCGACTTGACCTCCTGACTCATGTAGGTGATTCACATGGATGGTCCTTAACCCCTAAGCCCTTGGCTAAGAGGGTTAGGAACAACATAGTGAATGCCTCAAATGAGTCCCTTCATAGCTCATGTGGGCTTGATATGGCTTCATGGCTCAACAAAAATGATTTCATTCCACTTACATCCACCCAATCTTCAATTTTCCAAATTTTCAATTTTTGACCCCCGGACCCTACACCCGCTAACCTACCTAAAGCACCGAATAACTTCAAATTTCTCAAAAATTTCCAAATCACCCAAAATTCTCCAAAATCATTCCCAAACATTTCCACATCACTCAAATTGATCATCCATACCCAAAAATATCAAAAATTCCAAAAATACCTCCCAATACCCTCCAAATACCCAAAATACCCCTCCTAGCCAAAAAATCCAAAAATTCAGAAAATTCCCAGAAAATTCCAGAAAATCTCAAATGTTCCCAATTTCATTTTGTTCAACTACACTATGGGTCAATTTTGTCAATTTACCCTACTTTTGTCAAAACCCCCAATTTGACACATTTTAACCCTAAGTGAACCCAATGTCAAAACCTAACCTACCCAATTGACCCAAATTCTGGTCCAGATTCAATTCTAAACTTCAATTCAACATCCCCAACACCAATTTAGACCAAATCCAAGCCCAATTTGATTGAAATTTGGATCCAATTTCACTTTTGGCCTTAAAGCCCGATTTGGACCCATGACCCAAACTTAGCCCAAACTCACCCAATTCAACTCCAATTAACCCCAAATCTTTTCTAAACCTTCCTTAACATCCCCATAAACAAAACACTAACATGATTTGCCCAAGATTTTGATCCAAACCCCACTCAAATTCAACCCAAAGCTAAAAGGCCCATTTTCGACCTAAACCCAAACCTAACCCAAATGAGCCCAAACCCCAAAATCAAAACCCATCAAAGCCAAAACCTCTTTGAAACACTCCCATAAACATTTCCCAACATTAATTTTACATCAATTTCAACTCTAGCCCAACATTGGCCCAAGTTAGCCCAATTTGACCTACATAGTGCCCACTTACCAATTAAACCCAAATTCAAACCAATTCAAGTCCAAATCACACCAAATTGACTCCAAACCACTCATGACACATCCCTAAACCAAACTCAACAATTATTTGGCCCAACCTCTTTACAAAATTTCTATCCATAAATTCATTTTCAAACCTAAAAGCCCACTTCCCTAAACCTTCCTAAAAGCCCATTTCCACCAAATACAAAAGCCCAAATTTGGCCCTAAAGCCCACATGACATTTCCATTTGCCATCCATTTAATCAAAGCCATTCCCTAAGTTATAATTCCATCATCAAACAATTCCAAATCAAGCCCCATACAAATTCACATCAAAATATCAAAATTTTTCTTAAATCCATTTACATGAAATTGACTTGACTTTTCCCAAGCCAAAGGTGAGCCATGAAGCCATGCATGAGCCACATGGAAGCCATGAGAGCCTCTTTACATGTCACCATACCATATTGGGTAGGAAGGAGGGCCCCTTTCCTTAATCCCTAAAGCTCATTAGCCTTAATCATGATTCACCTAAACCTAAATTTAATCCAAATATATTTGGATGGAGACTTCTCCATGCCAAACCAAGCTGATCCCTTTAATCCCCCACAGCACCCAAAGCCACCTTGAAGGGTGCACCAAGCCCAAATGGGTGAGTTGACCCATTTAGACCCAAAAACTAGCCATGCCCCATTCTACTTTGGATCAAAGCCTTTACACTCGGCATTTGCCAATGCTTCGCACAAACACCCAGCCACGACCCACTCGACCCCGAGGGTGACCCTTGCTCGCCGGCCAGCCACCCCGTCGCCGGAAAACTCCATGGCCGAGAGGTCCAAGTCAATCCAAGCTTGGAATTCTCACCTGCCGAGTCGCCCCATGCCCGGTGGCCATTGCAACTCGTTCTTCACTTGCCATGAGCGGTCGATCCCAGCCCTCAACTCCCCGCGGAGGCCCTCCACTCCCGCCTATTTAAACTCCCCACCTCTCGGCCATGAGGAGGTGTCCGAAACAAACCTTAAGGAAACTCGCCAAAATTGTTCCGGACTACTCCCCATACACGAGCACTTGATCCCCACCGAAATCCCCCGCCATTTCTTCTCCGCGAGCTCAATTTCGGAGTTGAAATCCAAGCCCAAACCGGGACATCTCCTCACGGTGAGCCAATTCCCAAATTGATTGGTTCTACACCTTCACCGGACCGAGGAAGGTGTCCACCAGCAAAAGCCCCATCTCTAGGCCACCCGGTTGCTCCAGCCTCCAAGCTTTGTGATCGGGCGTGGTCGAAGTCCAACCTAGACGATTCACTGCGACCGGAGACTTCATCGCGAAGCTTCGCTAGGATCCAATCGAAGGTGCAACAACTCTCGGATCGAAGCTTCACTTCTCCGAGCAAAGGTATGAACTCATTCTTCTTCCCGAGCTTACAGAGATTCTCCATTTCATTTGAATAAATTTCAATGCATGTTTACCGTATGGATGTGTTCGTCTCTTCAAGAAGAATCCATAGAGCATAAGAACACGAAAATCCATTGAGAATCGAGTGAGAAATTAGGGTTAGAAGATTGACGGTCACGGGTGCATACCAGTCGTAGACGATGACTGGGAGCCGTCGGATCGAGCGTGTATCGAGCGGACGGTCTAGATCGAGCCGGACCGCGCAATGGTGCGTGAACCGCGGACCCCTGGAGCGCTGAGTCGGATGGCGGCGCCGAATCAGGAGACGACGCGTGGCCTTTCGGAGTCGCCGAGGATGGCGTGGCGCCGCGTGGATAAGTAGAAAATTAGGGTTATTTTCTATTTATTTAATTACCGTAACTTTGAAAATCCATAACTTTGTGTAGGAAAATCACAAAAATAAAATAAAAATACCTCTCTCGTCAGTGGAACGGAGGAGAATAATGTGGAAAAGAAATCATTTAATTTCATCAAGTATCTTATTTTTTATAATTTATTTACTCTCTGCATACATTTAATTCTCCATGCATGTATACAATTCACCATGGCATGAGACCATAGAGCTTTTGAAGCCTCCGAATTTGGGAACATTCCCTGAATTTTCCAAAGTCGAGGCCAACCCTATGAAGAGTTATTGATTTTTCAAATTCATGTAACCGTTTTGAGTATTTTAATTCCAATAAATAGCATGTTGTGAAATAAATTCTAGGAAAATTTGGTGATGTTCCTTATGACCAGTAGAACCCTAGGAAAAATAGGTTTTGAGTTAGTTCATTTTAGACAACCCTAATTGGCTTAAACACTCAAAATAGGTCTCTAATTAATTAGAGTTAACCATAGATCAAATTGACTTGAAATTAATTATCCACTGACCTTTAGGATCAGAGGAACCCACCATAAAAATTTGAAGTCAATTGGACTTGGTTAGCCCTACTAATTGGGTTGATTAAGCCATTTAGTCATTTTAAACTTTAAAAATTCATAACTTTCAAAATACCTTTCAAAAATTCACCAAATTGGTTTTAGAGCCTCTCTGATATCAGGGGAATTTAAGAAAATTAAAATTTCAATTTTCTAAAAAAGTTGATTTTTAATATTATTTTAATATTTTTAATAATTAAAAAATAATAAAAAACACAAAAATAATAAAATTCACCAAAATGTCATATTTTGAATTTTAATCACTTAGGAACAAACCCCATATTTTTCTTAGGCCTATTTGGTGAGATATTAATTTTTAAAGTTCTAGGGTAATTTTAAAATTAAAAAAATGTATTTTCTAGCATTTTCACTAAAATAATTATAATAAATCATAGAAAAATCAGAAAATTGCAAAATTTGCTTCTCTGGTTTCTTTGATATCAGAGAGATTTTTGAAAAACATAAAATTCATTTTTCAAAATTTATTTTATTTTTAAATTAATTAATACTCCAGAAATTAAAATAATTCTAATAAATAAAATATAATTCAAAAAATCACAAAATTTGGTCCAAGTGTTCCTCTGGTCATTAGGAATGTCCCATAATTTTCTTAAGGACAGAAACTTTTCCTTGGTCATGTTATTAAATTTTCCTTGGAAATCTCTATTTTCTACCAAAAATAATTATATAAATAAATTAAATACAGAAAAATCACATTTTCTCCTCTCATGTCTTTAGTGACATATGAGTGAAGTCACATAAAAATTTCAAGTTCATTTGAGTTCAATTTAGTGAGTTATGAAATTATTAAGCTTAAAGGGTAAAGTGGTAATTAAATTTTTTTTAATCCTTAATTAAAACTTTAGGTTTAATAAAAAAAATTAACAAGTAGAATATTTGATCCTAATCTGATTTGGATGATTGAAATTTAATAATTGAAGGGTAGAAACCCATTAAGTAATTTAAAATGATTAAACTTTAATTAAATAATTGATTAAATTTGGAAGAATAATAAAATTGGAATTATTATTAGGAAGAGATTTATTCTTTAATTTAAAAAAATCCCTAAATTAATCATTTCATTAATGTTTAATTCTTAATTAAAATGATAATTCAAATTTAAAACATTGAAAGACTCAATCATTAAACTAAAATTAAATTATTGAACTCTTTTAAAATTTTAATTAAAATTAAAGTAAATTAAATTAAATTAAAAAATTAAATTAAATTAAATTAAATCAAATTAAATTAAAAATTAAATTAAATCAAATTAATTTAATGTAACATCAAACCAAACTAAATTGAATTAAATTAAATCAAATTAAAAATTAAATTAAAAAATTAAATTAAATTAAGTTGAATTAAATAACATCACCTAAGACATAAAGAACTCAAAAATAAATCTAAAATAACTTGAACACTATTCCAAACTTAAATCATCAATTTGAACTTAAATTTGAATCACAAACCATTTGAACACCAATTTACCCTCAAAAGCTTTAGTTATCATAACTCCTAAACGAATATTAAATGAAATGTTACTTCACTTATAGGACATTCAAATATCCTAGTTCATCGAGCAAGTTAACAAAACTTGAAAACCTCGGACGATCGATTCATTTACATAATTAAATTCATTTGGACTTAAAACAATCCTAGAAATATTGAAAAGATGTTTAAGATTCTTCTTAAGCACTTCCTCAATATGATAGGATATTTATAAGAACAATTGAACTTAATTGTTCTTTGATGAAGAAAATCGTCTTCAAACTAAAAACACAAGGAACCTAGACGTCATAGGAAATGACTAGCTATAGGATTAGGAATTTGGTAGAAAACCCTAACCCTCACCTTAGCTTTACCAGGAACTTGCTTAAATATTCTAATCGTGTTTTAAGTGCGGCTTGGGATGACGGGAAGACCCTCCAGGTACGTTTTTATTTTATTGCGATTTACTTTACGGCAATTTATTTAATCGCATCGCACTTACTTTTCTTGCATGATGAACAACAGTTGCATGAAAACCCACACCTTTAGGACAGAAACCAAAACTGAAACCCATAACTAAATTAAAAGACACTACAAGATAAAATTCACCTCCACAACATTTCAAAATATAAGACAACTCAAAATTTAATCACAAACGAGAACAACAAAACTACAACTACAACTAAATTAAAACGTCTCATTGAATGATCGGGAATACCTCGGAAGATGTAACCCACGTGTTGCTAACGGGATTTCCCACGGTCTAAATGAAAGTGCGGAACTCATTTAGTTGAGTTTAGCAAATTCATCTGGACTAAGCGAATTCGATGAAAATAACGGTGCCGGGATGACGGAACCGTGGGATCTTAATCGGTTCTGTTTAATCAACTTTAAGATTTGTTTTAATTAAAACATAAGAAACACTTGGAAATTAAGACTTTCTTTAAACCAGAACACTTCTCTCATCTCCTGATTTATGACTTCTAAAACTAAACCTCTGCAACAACAAGGAGCTCGGAGCATGGTGGGCAAGCACGGCCATCGTCGTCGACAAAGCCGAAATCTACATCGGCAAAACTTTCCTAGAATTAAATAACCAAGCCATAGGACTTCGAGGTAGTTCGCTTAGTGGCAACATAAATCCTCAACTCTTCGTTAGGCATTTGCATGATCATATCATGTAAATTAAGCCCTAACCGGTCTTAGGATTTACGAGGTAGTCGTCCGATACGATATAAACCCTCACATCTTCGAGAGCTATTTGTATGATTTTATCATACGAATATAAGTCCTAACTAATTAAAATTGGCGGGATCAAAATACTAAATAAACATTATGACCTTCCTAAATTCAAGCCAAACAATAGGATAGTCGGGAAATTACCAGAGTTCGCTTTGGATCTGTGATTTCTCCTACCCTTCTTCCTTTGGACTCCTAAAATAAAATGTTCCAAATTTGATCCATTCCCTATTGAAATTCCAAAATTCAATTCTTTGAAAACTTAAACTTTGAAATTCTTGAGAGCAGAATTATTGATTATTATCGAGAGTTTTCTTAGGTGATTCCCGTCACTTAAGATGTAATTAAATATAGGGGCTTGCCCTTATAGGGAATTTTAAAGAACCCAGGTAATATAAACCCTGTTTAATGTTTTTCATATTAAGCAGGGGAACTTGTCGACTTATAAAATTGGTTCGCGAGACCAAACGGATGTCATGAATCTTCTAGTTTATTTAACCGAGCCCCACCATCAAGCAGGTGTGTTTATCCTCGGGGATAGATACACGGCTTTGTGATGCGGTGCTCGTTTATATAAACTATTTGGGATGTGAGATCGGTTTGATTTCATATCTTAAAATCTTCAAATTTAAAATTATTTTCAAAATCAATTACTACTTTCTAAATTATATCTATATTTAAATTAAATTTAAAATTCGCCGACAACTTCTGTAGGCGACCCCTTTTAAAAAAAATACAACACCACAAACCTAAAAATATGCCGACAACTCTTTCTACTCAGGGTTAATTCATTCATCAGATCTTGAAGGGTAGGGGTGGTAGACTCAGGAGGTTCATAGCTAGTAGAGGGTATATCTCTACTGGGTCGAGTGAAATAACTTCTCACTCCCGATCTCCAACTTTGGTGGGATTCATATTTCTTTATATTAGCTCGAGTTAGGGGTTTCATAGGCTCTATCCATTCCTCATCATCTCTTGCCTTTACCCCGGATAATTGGCAAAGTGTATAGATAAGACCGGGATGTCCTAATCCTCCTCCACTTTCATTTCTAGCGAGTGGCTAATATGTTTTTATATATAACACTTCCCACATTAATACTCTTCCGGTTCCGAATACGTAAATTTAGAATCGCTATTATCTCTTGTTACCTCACTATGGTGGTAGGTAGGTAACAAAGTAGAGCAAATAAAATAATGCCAAGCTTTTGATGTTGCATTTAGCATAGAAAGAGGGAAGTTTACCCGTTCTCGCTGCTTTATCTTCCAGACTCCTTTCCCATCAGTGAGAAAGTCAATCACCTCTTCTAATGGTCCTTCCATAGTTCCAAAAGTTTCATATTCGCTCCAGTTGTCTTGAACTTCATAATATGTGTTTATTCTAGCAGCACTGAAATCTAAGAAAAATCCTCTAACTCTAACCGGTGCATCTTCTGCATGTGTTAAGCTTGTATAAAATTCCTTTACAACTTCTACAGCTGCTCTGTTAGCAACGAAACAGAAGTTTTCCCATCCTCGCTCCTTTATAACTCGCTCTACTTCTCCTCCTGGATTCTTGAATACTCGATCCGCAATGCACTTTCTTCCTTGTATATTTTCAAAATATTTTGCCTGTGCTCGTGCATTGATGAATCGGTTTTCGTCGAACTCTACTCGACGTTTTTGTCGTGGAGCCATTTTTCGATCTGTGAAATTTACAAAATTTTAACTAAACTCTAAAATATTACTAATAAGGCTTCCCACAACAACTAAAATCCATTTAAATCGATTTCTATGAAATTCTTCCAAGTATTTTCTTCACATTTCAAAATTTTTCAAAATATCCCAATGTAGAAGAAATCAATGGTGAAAATCAAAAATTTTTGCATAGGAGTGAAGCTCTTACCAAGGGAGATGAAATCGGTGTCAAAAAGTGTTGAAATCGCTTCAAATCCAAGATCTCTCAAGCCCTGAGTCGGTTTTTTCAAAAATTTTAGGAAGGGGATGATGAATAGTGTCGGTTGACCGGTCAAATATAGGTCTTTTTGCGTTCTCGCCGTCGCCGAGATTTTTCTCGCCGTCAGCGAGCTAATTAATTCCATAAGGCAAAAGTTTCGGGAAAATCCGCCGTCGGCGAGAAATTCTTCGCTGTCAGCGAGATCGATCTCGCTGTCGGCGGGATTTTCTCGCCGTCGGCGAGGTCCTAAAAATTTCAATTTTTGAATTTCATCAATCATTTTCAACCTCGATTTGCCTTATATTATATTTCCGATCATATCATTTATTAATTTAATATGAAGATTAGCTACTTATACACAAACAAATTCACACAACGCAACAAATTAACTTTAATATTGAAATCTATGAGACAAACAAACTAACATAATTTAAAACTCTATAATCAAACTTCAAACTTCAATCCTTACTACCAATCAGCATCGCAAACCAATCCACGACACACTAAATGCTGATACAAAACTATGACGCATATCTCAACAAAGTTTGAGATATTCAAATCATCACTCCACACATAATAAAATCTAAATCAAATCAAATAACATAAATACAAACATACTATGAAAATCTTTACTACTACTCTTCAAGGTCAGAATCTTCATCTTTTCTGATATTTCCTATATGACGATGATGTACAAATAAGTTAAAGAAAGGCCTTAAGGGAAATTCGAGCGCATTCTTCGAGTGATCCAACCCTTCGTCTCGGCAAATGAAGAAAGCTAGCTTCCAAGTGTCCGGAATGATCGAAGTGTTCCTTCATCCTCCAGTCAATGTGATCAAATAAATCAGATATATTGTCGATTAAATCTCTCACATTCTGTAGTTCTTTCTCCATTCCATTAATTTTCTTCATAAGTAACTCCATTTTATCTGAAATAGGCCTTGCTATAGGATTATTCTGTGAAGCTCTATCAGAGATAAATGTAATGTCTTCATTATTGTCTAAAGTAGGGAACATATCTGTAGGATCAAGCGGCTTCCAAGGTAACAGTACCTTTTCCCAAGCTTCATAAGAAACCTGGTATTGACTGCATAATGCAAAAATAGTAGATGGGTGTCCTAGTCCGTCAACTGACCCATGCATAATTAAACTCAATGCAGACTTAACAATTATTGATCCAACATCAATAGGCAATCCAATTTGAATACAATAATTCAATATAGCGCATTCCTTTGAAACTTTGTTTACCCTCATAGTAGGTAACAATTTAGATGAGATGAAAAAGTGTCAGTGCTTTGAGACGAGATTCAAAAGTGATGCGAGAAACTAACATACCGATCTTCACGCATTTTCCAATCTTCCGGTTCATCGGTCGATATTGAAATATCTCATTCATATTATATCGAGAAGGCACAAAATTTGAATAGTGATATACCGGGGTGTTTTCTATAGAGAATAATTCATTTACTCTTGATGGAGTAAACGTCACCCATCTTCCTCGGACGTAGATATTCCCATTGTTGATCACATGTAAGTTAGAGTAGAACTCTTTCACAACTAGAATAACAACAACAGACGTTGTATAACAAAATACCTCCCAGTGCCGCTGTGCGATCGTTTCTTCTATCTTAGTAGTGGAATTCTCTAATCCTCGATTGACAAATCCCCGTTCCTTGATAACTCTTTTCTTTACCAAAACCTTGTTGAAGATCCGATGCGCTTCCGCACTCACAAATTTTCTCCGGTTAAACACTCCAGATTTAGAGGAATCTAAGAATTTGGAGGCCATTATAGTGAATGGAATGAATTCTAGTGAAGAAGGCAGACTTAGAATGGTTTAAGAATGGGTTTTCACAAAGGAATTGGTGTTGAAACCGTCCAGATCATCATTTAAAGTATATATAACTCAT
Source organism: Papilionanthe hookeriana x Papilionanthe teres (assembly GCA_022702705.1). NCBI lineage: Eukaryota > Viridiplantae > Streptophyta > Magnoliopsida > Asparagales > Orchidaceae > Papilionanthe > Papilionanthe hookeriana x Papilionanthe teres. The sequence goes on along the minus strand of CM040428.1, from coordinate 61,753,278 downwards.
TTTTATAACTTCCTCGCCGTCGGCGGGAGGTTTCTCGCCGTCGGTGACTTAGTTATAAACCGCCTTCCGAGATCTCGCCTGTCGGCGGGCTCGTTTCTCGCCGTCGGCCGAGCTTATAAATAAACTAAATTAAATTAAGCGCGAACCTCGCCGTCGGCGAGTATCGACCTCGCCGTCGGCGAGATTTCAAAATAATGTCCAATTTCGCTCTAAATCGAATAATTTCTTTTCTCATCATAATGGTTCGAATATGTGATGATTCTTAATAATAATTGAGTAGTAAAGTTTCAATAATATAAACTAACTATTAAGATATAATAAAACTAGATAACTAATATGGGTTGCCTCCCATAAAGCGCTTGGTTTAACGTCGTCAGCCCGACCTAATTTCAATTATTAATCAGGTCGACTAAGCATTAAAACCTCTTTATAGTTAGGTCTTATACATTCGAAATATGGTTTTAATAGAGTCCATTAACTTTAAATTTATGTCCAGTTTTTGGATCTTCGATTTCTATAGTTCCGTATGAAAATATTTGAGTTATGGTGAAAGATCCTAACCATCGAGACTTCAATTTTCCAGAAATAATTTCAATCTAGTATTATATAGACAAAACTTCCCGTCCTGGTTCAAAATTTCTCCGATTAATCTTCCGATCATGCCATAATTTCATCTTTTCTTTATAAATCCGATCATTATCATACGATTCATTTCTTAATTCTTCCAATTCATTTAATTGCAACAATCTTTTCTCACCAAACTTCCTTCATATTATAATTAAATTCTTTAATCGCCCAATATGCTTTATGTTCTAATTCAACCTGGTAAGTGACATGTTTTTCCATATATAAGCTCGTAAGGAGTCATTCCAATCGAGTTTTATAAGCAGATCCTATAAGCCCATAATGCGATTGTCTAATCTAATAGACCAATCTAACTCTATTTGGGTTTATAGATTTTTCTAAAATACGTTTAATCTCACGATTAGATACTTCGAGCTAATCCGTTAGTATCGTGGATGATAAGCAATGGATATCTTATGAGTAATATTGTATTTTTATACTAGTTTGTGAATGTATTTATTTCTAAAATGAGTTCCTCCGTCGATGATAATCACTCTCGCATTCCAAATCTAGTAAAAATATTTTTCATCGAAATTTTGAAACACTCTTAAGCATCACACCTAGGTAAAGCTTGTGCCTCAATCCATTTGGAAACATAATCAACGTCTCCTAATATATATGAGTTTCCAAACGAAGGAATAAAAGGTCCCATAAAATCTAATTCCCAAACATCAAAAATTTCAACTTCTAATATAAAGTTTAGAGGCATTTCATTTCTTCTAGATATATTTCCTACTCTTTGGCATTTATCGCAAGTTTTAATATATCTATATACATCTCTAAATAGAGTAGGCCAGTAAAATCCAGATTGTATAATCTTATAAGCAGTTTATCAATCCCAAAATGTCCTCCAAAATTAGAATCATGACATTTTTGAATAATTGGTTCAGTTTCTTCATAAGGTACACATCTTCTAATAATTAAATCCTTACATTGCTTATATAAATATGGTTCATCCCAAAAATAAGTTTTCGTATCATGGATGAATTTTTTTCGTTGTTGCAAAGTTAGCATAGGTGGTAAAATATTACTAACTATATAGTTTACTATATCAAGCATACCATGGTATTTTCCACTCATTGATATTATATAGTTGTTCATCAGGAAAACTCGTTTATAATTTTATTTTCAATATCGGATAATTCATGATTTTCTAATCTTGATAAATGATCCGCAATTTGATTATCGGTTCCTTTCTTATTAACGATCTCAAAATCGAATTCTTGCATTAATAGCATCCATCTAATTAATCTTGGTTTGGAATCTTTCTTTTGCATTAAATATTTGATAGCGAGAATGATCGGTATGCACGATACATTTTGTTCCAATCGGATAAGGTCTAAATTTATTAAAACCATATACTACCGCTAATAGTTCTCTTCTCAGTAACTCGTATAATTTATTTCGGCATCATTTAGAGTTTTACTAAGCATAGTATATAACTTTAAAAATATTTTCATATCTTTGCCTAAGAATCACTCCTACAAGCATAATCACTAGCATCACACATAAGCTCAAATGGTTTCTCCCAGTTAGGTGAAACTATTATAGAGTGTCGTAATTAATTTTTCTTTTAAGAGTTCAAAAGCATTCGGACATTCGATTGTAAATTCAAATTTCTTATCCTTTTCGAGAAGTTGGCATAGAGGTTTAGTAATTTTTGAAAAATCTTTTATATAGCGTACGTAGAATCCAAGCATGTCCAAGAAAACTTCTTACCCCTTTTACCGTAGTTGGAGGTGGTAATTTAGCTATAACTTGAATTTTTGCGGGTCCACTTCCATGCCTTTTTTCCGAAATTTTATGCCCTAATACTAATGCCGCCCGCAACCACAAATTGACATTTCTCCCAATTTAGAACTAAATTTTTTTCTCACATACTTCTAATACTTTTTCAAGATGAGTTAAGCATGTGTCAAATGATGTTCCAAATACGGAGAAATCATCCATAAATACTTCTATTCCATTGTCAATTAACTTACTAAATATAGACATCATACATCTCTGGAATGTTGCTGGTGCATTACATAACCCAAAAGGCATTCTTCGAAAAGCGAAAGTTCCATAAGGACTACTAAATGTAGTTTTCTCTTGATCCTCAGGAGCAATTTGTATTTGATGATAACCGGTGTATCCATCTAGAAAACAAAAATACTTATGTCCGGCTAATCTATCTAACATCTGGTCTAGAAAAGGTAAAGGGAAGTGATCTTTCCTCGTGGCGGTATTTAATTTCCTATAATCAATACATATACGCCAACCCGGTAACTTGTCTTATAGGAATAAGATCGTTATTTTCATTGGCGATGACTGGTCACTCCTCCCTTCTTAGGAACACAGATGAATTGGGCTTACCTAAGCATCGTCGAAATAGGATATATAATACCATTATCTAACCATTTTAAAATTTCTTTCTTAACTACTTCTTTCATTATCGGGTTTAATCTCCTTTGGGGATCTGCTTTAGGTTTATGTTCATCATCTAAAATAATTCTATGCATACGGATTGAAGGACTAATTCCTTTAATATCCGCTAAAGTCCAACCAAAAGTTTTTTTATATTTTTTTAAAGTTTCTAAAAGTTTTTGTTCTTGAGATTCGTTTAATGCGGATGAAATAATAGCTGGTAAAGTTGAAGAATTACCTAAATAAGCATATTTCAAATGATCGAGTAATATTTTTAGCTCGAAGTTCGGGAGGTTTAATAATTGATGGAACTATATTCTTGTCGGTATTTTCGGTATTATCCAAAAATTCAAATCTTTCCCGAATAAAATCTAGTTTTTCATGATTATCTTCAATTAATTCGAGTGTTTTCTTTTTCTAATTTATCCTCGTAATATTCCTTAAAATGTTCTTGTTGTAAATATTCAAGTATTTTCATCCGAAAACATTCATCATCTTTTTCTAACAGCAGGATATTTCATTGATTTTGCAATATTAAATGTAACTTTTTTGTCATTTACTCTCATAGTTAATTCTCCTTTCCGAACATCAATCATAGCTTTTCCAGGTAGCTAAAAATGGTCTTCCTAAAATGATAGGAATTTCTTTATCTTCCTCCATATCTAAAACAATAAAATCTACCTGGGAAGATAAATTTATCCACCTTTACTAACACATCTTCAATAACTCCCTTAGGATAGGTAACCGAACGATCAGCTAATTGAAGGGTTACTGAAGTAGGTGTAATTTTTCCTAATCCTAATCTCTTAAAAATCGATAGAGGCATTAGATTGATGCTTGCTCCTAAGTCACACAAAGCTTTTCCATAAAATTTTTCTCCTATAGCGCAGGGTATAGTGAAACTACCGGGATCTTTCAATTTTTCAGAAGCTTCTTCGAATAATAAGACTACACTCTTCACTAAGTGCGATCGTTTCATTATCGGTGAATTTTCTTTTCTTATTTAGAATATCTTTCATAAATTTTACATAATTTGGCATCCGATCTAAAAGCTTCAACAAAAGGTATATTAATTGTTAATTTCTTTAATATTTCAAGGAATTTAGCAAATTGTTTATCTTTTTTATGTTGAGCTAGTCGTTGAGGAAATGGTGGTGAAGGTTTTTCAACGAAATTTTCATAGGTATTAAAGGATGTTCCAAGTTTGAATTTGGTTGAATAGTTTCTTTTTCAATTTCCACTTCCTCTTTTTGGCTTTCAAGTTCTTTTTGAATTCGAGGTTCTAATTCCTTTCCACTCCTTAGTTGTATTGCTTTAATTTGTTCTTTTCCTTGATCTTTAGGATTTATTTCCACATTACTAGGAAAAGTTCCGGGTATTCTATTATTTAGCGTAGATAGCAATATGTCCAAATTGAGTTTCGATATTCTTAATAGATGTTCCTTGAATTTGTAATTGATTTCCTTGAATTTGTAGTTGATTTCCTTGATTTTGTAGCTGATGACCCATATTCAAAATTAATTCATCCATGGATAATTTCTTATCCTTGAATTGAGGGTTATTGTTATTAAATCCAGGTGGGTAATTAGGTTTATAGTTTGGATTTGCTTGATTAGGTTGATTCATCCATTGTTGATTAGATGTGTTATTCCAATTAAAATTTGGATGAGTTTTCCAACCAGGATTATAATAGTTTGAATAAGGGTTATTAGTTCTATTATTAATAGCATTTAAAGTTTCATAATTAGTTTGAGATTCTATGATTTGTCCGAGATGAGTTTTCTTCTAAAATAGGAGAGTAGTTCATTCCAAAATGATCTAATTTCTTAGATATAGCAGACAATTTGAGAAGCTAACATAGATATTGCATCGTTTTCATGAATGTTGGCTATCTTTTAGGATTTACTCTATCAGCGAGGCCATTGGAAATTATTTGTTGCCATTTCTTCGATTAGTGCATAAGCTTCATCAAATGGTTTAGACATTAATGAACCTCCAAGATGACAGCATCGATGATTGATCTTAAAGATCCTACTAATCCATTATAAAATGTTTGAATAATCGACTGATACGGTAGCGCATGATGTGGGCATTTCCTAAGAAGTTCCTTAAATCTCTCCCAAGCTTCATATATTGATTCTCCATCTAATTGACAAAAAGAAGTTATATCATTTCTAAACTTAGCAGTTTTAGATGGTGGAAAATATTTGGATAGAAATTTTTGTGATAATTCTCCCCAAGTTTTAATAGATCCAGGTGCTAACGAATTCAACCACATTTTAGCTTTATCCCTTAATGAAAAAGGAAAAGTCTAAGTCTTATAGCATCGTCGGATACTCCTCGATATTTAAAAGTAGCACAAAGTTCTAGAAAACAAGCAAGATGTAAGTTAGGATCTTCGATAGGTGAACCACTAAATTGATTGTTTTGTACCATTTGGATAATTGCGGGTTTAAGTTCAAATGAATTAGCAGCTACATCGGGGTTTTGAATAGTTAAATGAATTTCATCCGATGTAGGGTTGGCATAATCTCTTAATGGTCTTTGTTGGTTCATATTTTGAATTTCGGGAATATTCGCCATTTGTGTTAAATTTATAATTTGTTTCTTTTGTTTTCTAATTCTTTTAATTGTACGCTCTAATTCGGAATCGTAAGGTATTAAATTTTCGTTTCCAAATTTGCGCATACAATTTCGAATAGATATTAATTTATTTATTATGATTATTTTAAAATAATACGTTACTTTAGTAAATTTTTCTTACTCTCCCCGACAACGGCGCCAAAAACTTGACCCACAATTTTATATTATGATATTTTTAATTTAATTGCAACGACGCCAAAAACTTGACCCCGCTATTTATATGTATAGAATTGTAATTGTTTATGTTGTGGATGCTACGCAAGTATACGTATCGTATCAAGTAATACGAGGCTCTAGTGGAGTCCTGGTTATCGATCCCACGAGGAAAGAGAAAATTAAATAACAACTAATTTAAAATAATAATAATAATTTTTAAAATAGTATACGAAAATTTGGAATTTTAAATTTGAGCGCAATAAAGTAAACTAAGTATTTTAATTAGGTAACTTAACTAAGTAGAAAATTAATACGTATTGAAAGTGCAGAAATTAAACAAATTGCTAAATAAGTCTTAACTATTCGAAAAAGTATCTTTCCCCTTGTTTAGAAATTTAAGTGATTGATGAATTTAAATAGATAATTTTAAGGTATTGTGACAAATAGGAGCATTCCTATTCTTTACCCTTTAGTCCAGTGTAAAGAATATCGACTAATCCTATGTTTGATTACTCGAATCTCCAGCTGAAGTCGGGAGGATACCGACTGCCACTTCGCAGCTCCCACGTTCCCCTCGCCCGAGGGCTAACATCTACACTTCGACTCTCAAACAATAGGACCGAATTGAATATTTTAGTCACGTCACACTAAAATGCTCGATTCTACGCCAAATGATATTATTTCCCTATTTATTTGCACCCTCCTTCCAAGGCTTTTGAATTCCCGAATATCGGATGTAATTTTTACTATAGTTGATAATCAACATATTTTAACAAATCAAATGGCCGGTTGAAAGTAAATTAAGTTTTAAGTAAAAATTATCACAATTTATTAATATATAAGTATCTCTATTTTAATTTCATCAAGTCACTTCATTTCATAAACAAGGAGAAAGACTAATAAACTACTCAGAATGCATGGGAACTAAACTAAGCATGAATTTCATTTAAAGTTAAAAACAATAAATACAAATACTTATCTCGATTTATCCCCAAACAGACTCCTCGTAGTTCCTTTGACTCTTCCTTCCGATACGAGACGACTCACTAATTACTCACTAAACTCACTAAAGACTCACTAAAGACACACAACCGCACACAAAACTAGACAAAAGACTAAAAGATTGCACACAAAAGATCGATTTTCGGCCTCTATATATAGAGGTGAGTAAAGGACCAAGAGGTGCGTAAGCATCCCTTCAAAAGTGTCCGGGTTCAATGTATCCGTGCCATTTGAACTACCTCGCCGTCGGCGACGAACTACCTCGTCGTCGGCGAGGCTTCTGAAGATCTTCAAACCGCTCTAGCTCGCCGTCGGCGGGCTCGGGCTCGTTGTCGGCGAGACGGTTATAAATTCTTCGAATTTTCTTCTTGTAACCTCGCCGTCGGCGAGCTCGATCTCGCCGTCGGCGACTCAAGACTAAATTGCATGATTTTGCTCCAAATTCGCTCCTTTTTATGATTTTTGCTTTTATCACCTAAATTATTCATTCCTGCAACAAAATAAAGAAAATACCCTTCTTTAAAGTGCAATTTCATCAAAAATAGGTATGAATTTCTTAATAAATTTTTCAGCGATCAGGCACTAAGGGGACATGGCTCAGGTCTGACAAGCTATTTGGTCTACTGGATCAGTCTTTAGATTGGTATCTATAAACAGGCGAGAGGATCATCACCCCAGTTTTGCTGGATCTACTATGGTCTAAGGAACTCGGTGGTACCCTATGGAACTTTAGTCGTGGGGAACTCCTACAGAATGTAGACTTGGGACAGTTTATGGTTGCACAAAGTACACATACTCTAGACATAGTCATGATCGAATAAGAGGGATCTTTCGATAAGGCTCCCAAAAGGAGGCTTCACTGGAGGTAGACCCTAAAAGGACCCACGACAATTGATACCTCCTGAAGCTAAAGCTTGACCATTCTAAGAGGCCAATCTTGACCATTCGAAGAAGGAGATTGTCGATCTGAAGGAAAAGATTGCTTCGTTAGTTTTCAAGGAAGAGCTTGAGCACGGCCTGGCGAAACATCTTAAACTTGGGTGTAATTTTCCATCCAACAATTCGTTCGTCACGGCTTGGTTGACCCTAAATTCTCTGATCCGAAAGATTTCTCTGCCCTAACCCGAAACAAGTTGATAGAGAGTCCCGAAGAAGTGGACGATTCAGGCAACGAAGAATAATCGACCAACCATTAGGGTCCTACAAAATGAGAATTTCTTCCCTCCCACCCCCTATTTTTTAAATCAAAAGGAAGATGTTTTTACCTCTTTTTCAAACAAGGAGAAAATTTTAGCCATTTTTGCTTTATCTATTAGTGTTGGTTGTGCTTTGACTTATCGTGGACTCATTTGTCAGTCGATTTGCCACATGGGTTGGTCGATCGAGAGGTTTCATTAATCTCATTCGATTGAATTTTCACCTCCATAGAGACAAGCATCTAAGGCGGCCTTTGTGACATATTGTGAATCTTGTTGCTGGTGTGTCTGTCGGCGATGGAAAACTCGTCGCTTTCGATCTTCACCAATTCCTGGGCTTCGTGTCAAATGTCAGGAGTCGTTAGCCTATTTATATTGCCCTAGTCTTTAATCCCTTTTTTAAAAGGGTGAGAGAAAAGGAACAAAATAGACAATCATAAGAAAAGGAAATGTGATATCTTTATAGAGAGAACTCTAGAATATTTTTATCCTACTAGAAAAAATCAAAAGTCTGGTAACCAGAGATTTTTAGGTATTTAACCTATTCTGAGTTCTTTTTACTTCTCCTATAAAAGTAAGCTTCTATAGTTAATTACATCCTAGACAATTCTAGTTTTGTCTAAAAAAACTTTTGATTAATGTTAAAAACTCATTTTTCTGAATATATTTTAGGAAAATAAACATACAAATCTTTTATTCTTAATGTATATCTCATTTTTTCATGAGATATTATGTCATGAGGTATCTTCTATAGATAATTTAATATTATTTTATGATTTTTATTTTGTCATGCCAAATGTCATATCAATGTCAATTTTTTTATTTTGTCATTATTTTAATGTCATTTTGTTATTCCTTCTTCTTTAAGTTTGGTGACTATCCTAACAGTTCCAGTTTTATTTTATTGACGGCTATCCTAATAGCCCAATTTGTTTTGTTAACGGCTATCCTAATAGTCAAGTTTTGTGTTGTTGTTGTCATGTCATATTATTGTTTGTTTAGGTTTCGTGACTAACCTAAAAGTTTCAATTTTTTCATTTTTATTATTTTCGTCTTTTATTATTGATTTTATTATTATATTTTAATATCGTCGATCTTCCTGTAAGAAAAATCTAAACGAATTTTGTCTTCATCTTGAAAAGAAAATGTCGTCAGAAATAATGTCGTAAAAATATTTAGATTTCCTAGTAAAAATGTCTGTTATTTCAGAGTTGTCAGATATCCAATTTTGTTTGAAATGTTGATTTAATATTAAAAATTGAATTTTTTATTTCAATTTATATCGATTTGGGTTTGATAAAAATTTAGATTTAAGAATTAGACTTTTAAATTCAGTTGTCATCTGAACTTAATAAGTCCAATGAAGTTTTAGACTTAATGTCATTTAATTCTGAGGTTTTGAAGTTGATTTTAGATTATCACTTGAATAAGATTTTTAGACTCGATGTCATTTGAGCCTAAAGATTTGGATGTTAGATTTTTAGATTCAGTTGTCGCTTGAATCTAAATAAAATTTTTAGACTCGATGTCATTTGGAGTCTAAAGGTTTAGAGTTGAGTCTAATAGAAATGAGACTTTGAAAATTTAGATTCAATATCATTTAAATCTAGAATTTCTGAATTTTTATGTTGATTTAAGTTTTACTTGTCAGTTTTAAATTTAATTTCGTAGATTAAGTTTAATTTGTTAATTTATGTCGAGTTGGGTCGATTTACGCCAAATTGCGTCAAGTTTGGTTGGATATGTCAATTTATGTTAAATTATGTTATTTTATGTTTGTTGATATTGTTTTAGATTTCAATTTGAATTGATCTTAAGTTTTTCATCAGATTTCTGTTGAGTTAAGTTTTATTTGGGTCGAACTTAGGTTTTATGCTTAGATATGTCGAGTTAAGTTGAATTAAGTTTGATTTAAATCAAACTCTAAAATTTATGTTGGATTAAGTTTGATTTAAATTTATGTTAAGTTAAGTTAATCTGAATTTAGGTTTAACTCAATCATAAGATTTAAATTGAGTTTGACTTAGGTTTAAATTAAACCTAAAACTTTAGGTTTGACTTAAGTTTAATACAGTTTGAATCTTAAGTTGGGTTTGGGTTAAATTAGGTTCAAGTTGAACTTAGGCTTAAGGTTGACTCAAGTTCATATGAGTTGAACTCAAGTTAAATTTAAGTTTGAGTTACTTAAGGTTGATTGCACTTAATTAGGATTGGTTTATAGTTAATTAAACCTAATTTGGGTAAGATTTAATTGATTAGTTAGACTTAATTAGGGTTAAGTCTAATTGGGTTAAAGTTAATTAAACCTAATTTGAGTAAGGTTTAATTGATTAATTAGGCTTAATTAGGGTTAAGCCTAATTGGTTTAAAGTTAATTAAACCTAACTTGGGTAAGGTTTAATTGATTAATTAGGCTTAATTAGGGTTAATTCTAATTGGTTTAAGGTTAATTTAACCTAATTTGGGTAATGTTTAATTGATTAATTAGGCTTAATTATGGTTAAGCCTAATTGGTTTAAAGTTAATTAAGTCTAATTTGGGTAAGATTTAATTGATTAATTCAGCTTAATTAGGGTTAAGTCTAATTTGATTAAGGTTTGATGAAGTCTAATTTAATTAAGACTTAATGGATTAATTAGGTCTAATTAATTGATTAATTAGGCTTAATTATGGTTAAGCCTAATTGGTTTAAAGTTAATTAAGTCTAATTTGGGTAAGATTTAATTGATTAATTCGGCTTAATTAGGGTTAAGACTAATTGGTTTAAGGTTTGATGAAGTCTAATTTAATTAAGACTTAATGGATTAATTAGGTCTAATGGGTTAGACCTAATTAGGGTTTATGATTGATTAAGTCAAATTTAGTTAAGACTTAATTTAAGGATTAATTTATATTAAACCTAATTTAATTAAGGTTTAATGTTTTGATTAAGCTTAAGCCTAATTAAAGTTTGATTTATATTAAACCTAATGATTAATTAAGCTTGATAATGTTTTAGCTCTAATCAGGATTTATTAAGGTTTAATGATGTCTTAGACCTAATTAAAGTTTGTTTTTTATTAAACTTAATGTCTTTAAGGTTTAATGATGGTTAATTAAGTTTGATGATGTTTTAGACCTAATTAAAGTTTGTTTATTATTAAACCTAATGTTTTTAAGGTTTAATGATGGTTAATTAAGCCTGATGATGTTTTAGACCTAGTTGAAGTTTGTTTATTATTAAACCTAATGTCTTTAAGGTTTAATGATGGTTAATTAAGCCTGATGATGTTTTAGACCTAATTAAAGTTTATTTATTATTAAACCTAATGTCTTTAAGGTTTAATGATGGTTAATTAAGTCTAATGATGTTTTAGACTTAATTAAAGTTTGTCTATTATTAAAGGTAATGTCTTTAAGATTTAATGATGGTTAATTAAGTCTGATGATGTTTTAGACCTAGTTGAAATTTGTTTATTATTAAACCTAATGTCTTTAAGGTTTAATGATGGTTAATTAAGCCTAATAATGTTTTAGACCTAATTAAAGTTTGTTTATTATTAAACCAAATGTCTTTAAGGTTTAATGATGGTTAATTAAGTCTAATGGTGCTTTAGACTTAATTAAAGTTTGTTTTGTCTTGAACCCAAGATTATTAGGGTTTAAGTTATTAACTAAGTCTAAAGTGATTAGACTTAATTAGGAATTATAGGATTTTTAGGTTTAATTGAACATAAATTAAATAATTTATATTTATTTACCCTAAAATTGAGCCCATCCTTTTTGTCTAACCCTCAGTGGACTTTCTCTCCTGCGAGAGGTCTACATAAGGGGCCTCTTAGACCCTTAATTCAGCCAATTAAAGCTCTGCTCCTCTCTCATGGCCGAGCTTACAACCAAAAAATGGTGAGTGCACAAACCTTGGCGAAGCCCTGATTCCAAAACATTCCCACAGTCTTGCGAAGCTTATCCCTACCTTTTATAAGCCTTCACACTGCCTCCATTTCTTGACTTTCCCCTTTAAAGCATTTTTTTCCTTGGAATCAACTCCACCAAAACTCCATTTTGAACCTTCCAAAAGCTTCAGCATACCCTAAAACTTCCTCGCCGATTAAGATTAGACCTCCTGTGGCCTCTAACCTAGTGCTAGTATAATGAGGGAAGCTCATGTCAGAGTGAAGGAAATGGATATTGATGAAGAGCTCAAGTACCTTCTAATTGATTCAAAGAATGTCAAAGGTAAACTTATCAATGAAGTGAACTAAAAGCTAGCATTAAGGAACACAAGGAAGAAGATGAATCCTTAAAAAATTTAGAGGCGACTACCACTAATTGATGGTTGAAACCATAGCTTCGCAAAGAGAGCAATAAGATTAAGCTAATCTGCAAGATCTCTTTGAATCAAAATCCAATCATGATATCAGTACATATATGTCATCAAGATGTTGTAGTTGAAGAAGTATTTCCACCAAACATAGCTCAACCATCAGTTATTAGTTTCATTAAAGATGAGAAGATAAAAGGTATAGAAAAGTGAACAATGGAATTATTAGTTTCAACACCCCCGATTATATCATGCTTTCCTTGAATTTTGAAAGAATTCTTTGATTGAATTTTGTTACCCCCCATTATAATATTACATTGGTGCCTAAAGTTTCTTTAATGGGTTGGTTATAGGATATTTCAGTTATTTTATATACACGAGCATATCATCTGACTGCCCTGTGATTGGGTCCATTGTGTTAGCATGACTTCGGCTCTGTAAGGCCGACCTAGTCGGATGGATTGAGTCGGCTAAAATTGATTAGATTTACATGAACAAAAATGCTTAGTCAACTAAACATTATTGATTGGTTTATTTAGTTTGACTGTTGACCATTGATCCCAAGATGAGCTCTTGTCGGTAAAATGAGACTAGGCTATTGAGCAAAGGGCGAATCACCGTAACTCGATAGATAGCTCATTTCTTAAAAAAGGGGTCTTCGGGATGATTATAAGGCTTGGTTGTATGGTCAATTCTTGGTACCTAATGAAGAATCCTTAGGAGCATTCGTGGGAAGGCAAGTGATGCCAAGGAACTTGATTTGTTCCTTTGATTATATCCACCGAAGATATGTAGATGCTTTCGCACCTTCCCTATAGTGGTTGGGTTAGACAACTTTTTTGTTTTAGCCAGATGGGTTCAAGTTTGGGTCATTTTGTCGTTTCCATGGCTTGGTTGGTCTTGATCTTACTTGCTTTGGCTTGGACGATTATAACGGGTTGGGTAATTGGGTCTTCTAGACTTTAGTCGTTGGGCTCTCCTTTGTTGTACCTCATCCTTTTTGAAATGTTGGATCTCCTCTAGATCAAAACATACATATTTTCTATGCACACTTAAGCCTCATTTAAGCATGAGGCAGACTTTCGTTCTGGTATAGAGAACGGCCATAACGCTCATCGTGGTTGTTTGGTGCAGCATTGTCAAGGCAAGATATTTGCTACGTCCGTGGCTTTCGACCGAGCGTTTCTTAGTTTGAAAATTGGAAATGTCTAAAAAACCCCGAGTTTGCTGACACCTTCCGTTGGGATAGTCATGGTAGCTCTGGTGAACCTATCGGGAAGGCTTACGACGAGGACAAAGTGGTTGCGAAGGTGTGAGGACAGTGGAGTCAGAGTTCAACTGAAACTCACCACGGTGAGACGAGGTTACAAACAACGACAAGGTGGGAGGTTACCGGCGATACTGCCGAAGTGCTAGGAAGTGGGATCAACGAACAGTAGTATCCAGTTTGTATGTATGTATACATATAAATTTTAAATGTTTGTCTTGAATTTCCCTGTTAAATAGGAGATGATCCAGATTTCTCAATTCTATTAAAATTTTTATGTAAACTTTATTATAAAAATGATGAAAATATTTTTTAAAAAATAAGGGGTATAGTAGTTTATCTTTTTTTTTTAATTCAGTTAATAATATTAAAAGGTGAAAAAAAAACATTTTATTCTAATGACAATATAGAGTTTCGCTACCATAATATTATATCATGCTTTCTCTGAAGTTGCTTTTAAAAGAAACTTTTATGAAAGGAGAAGCACCCCCCAAAAGAAGCCTTAATGAGTTATACACATGAATAGGTTTAAAGAACAAACAACTAAACAACTGTAAGTTTTCAAATTAAATGTGTAAGTTTTCAAATTAAATGTGTGTGTGTGTGCGCCGCATACTTTTAGCTTTCATTGGTGCATTAGTTCATCGTAGTCCCTCAGGTCAAGAGTTCGATCCCACTGTGGAGTGGAGGCTCTCGAATTATAGGCATATGGCGTCGCTCTCATCATGGGGCTAGAATGTGCATGAGAAATTGATATTTGGGCATCTGCTAAATATCAATTTCCTTTTACTATATATATATATATATATATATATATATATATATATATATATAAACTAATTTGAAAAACGGTGCAACGTATAGAAATTAAAAAATTATACATCTTAAAAGTAACGAAGTTATTAATAAGTTATATGTCAAAATGCATCATGATCTTCTTAGCATTTACCACTCAAAAAACATTATTGAATGCCCATAAGATTATTTCAAACCGGCAGGGCGGCAATGCACCCACCTAATCTGTAACGTTCATTGTGCGCTTCCATACACACAATAAATAGCATATTTTATATCGTTACATTATCATTCAAACTACGCCATTCCGGTCATTCACCGGCCGGTGAACCTACCCGATGATTTTACTTTGAATTCGAAAATTATCTCTCTCCACCAATCAGATGCTGACACGTTCGCATGAGGACGTGGGTGGGCGGCCGCCAAGTCGGAAAGTGACCGGTTTGGCTGCCACGTAGATCGCTTCCACGGTGAAACCAGAAGAAAACACTTCGCTTGCATTATACGGAAGGAATCATGTCCGCCCAAGAAGGGGGCTATATATGTAATTATGCGTCTAGACCGGGTCAACACCGTCAAAATTGACGAACCGGGCTCTGCAAACCGCGTGGGCCGGCGGGATGACGAGAGCCAAAGGAGGAAGCGAATTAAATGAAATGTTTGAATAATGGAAAATTTAGTAGCGATAATACGAATATGCCCCGAGATCACGCAAGTAATTACGCCTTGGACTTGTCGTCCCGACGAAAAAAAAAATCAGTTCATTTTAGCAGAATCAGCCCCCGGTAAATTGCTGCCCTTAAATCTGACGTAAAGATGATTAGGATAATGAACCACAAAAGATGAAATTAAGGAGAGATAAATGCCCCGAAAAGGAGTGTAAATGAGTCAAACGCGGGCCAGAGCATAAATACCACCTTTGTTCCGCTTGCTTAAATTACGAACACAAAAAGTGTGTTCGTGTTCACTTCGTTCTTAGTAGTTCGAACACGAGCTCTGCTGTGAACAAAGTTAATTGTTTTGATAATCCTGATCATGCAATCAGTAAGTACATAAGAGTTAAGCGAAAATTTAAATCTTATTGTTTATACTAAAATATCATTTAAATATAATTTAATATATTTTTATTATATTTTTTAAAATTAATATTTTAATTGATTATAAATCTTTATAGCATTGTAGTTAATTAATTTTTTAAAAATATTACTCATCTATATATATATATATATATATATATATATATATATATATATATATATATATATATAATTGATTTATAATATTTCGAGCTAAAATAAGTGAACAACAACGAACAAATCTCTATTCATGTTCGGCTAGTTCATATATTGAACAAAAAAAACTATTCGTGTTTGGCTCATTAACTTAACAAACGAATAGAACACGAGTTGTTCACGAATAACTAG
Source organism: Papilionanthe hookeriana x Papilionanthe teres (assembly GCA_022702705.1). Taxonomy (NCBI): domain Eukaryota; kingdom Viridiplantae; phylum Streptophyta; class Magnoliopsida; order Asparagales; family Orchidaceae; genus Papilionanthe; species Papilionanthe hookeriana x Papilionanthe teres. The sequence continues at coordinate 61,737,462 of CM040428.1, read as the reverse complement.
CTATTTTGAACCCCCCCCCCCCCAAAAAAAAAATAGAGGTGTAAACCAATCGAAAACGAACGAACATAGCTTCTTGTTCGTGTTTGGTTCGTTTAAAATTAAGTGTGTTTGAAATTGTTCGTGAAGTTATTATTCATGTTTGGTTCAAATTGCTTGAAATTAATACAAAATGTTTGAAATGTTTGAATTTTTCGAATTATTCGAATTGTTTAAATTGTTCAAAAATTTGTTCGTCATATTTGAATTGTTAAAAATCATATTATAATTATTAATATATTATTATATTACTATTACAACTAATATTAATACAATACTATTAATAATTCATTATATATTAAAATTTATATAATTTAATTTTTTAAAACATGATAAATATTTATATTATATAATTATCTTTAAATTATAATAAATTTTATACAAAATTATTTTAAATTATTTTATATTTCAAACAATAAGAATTTCTACACGAACAAACACACAACTGTTCGTATTTGATTTATTTATAAACCGAACGAAAAAAAATTATTAATGTTCATCTCATTTATTTATCGAATGAAGTGAACACGAGCTATTCATGAAGAACGAGCTTTTTTAAGAGCCCCACTCCTAACCAGAATTTGAAAAGGGATACCGGCAACATTCACGCTGCTCATGCAAGGGCTGAAGGGTCCAAAAGATCACGCGTTGGATTCGTTTGGAAATCTACGGTTCGAAGCGGTCCGTCGACCATCCGTTTTACAAAGAAAATAGGAAAATTTTTGAAAATGTGTAAATGAGTCCTCTCTCTACAGTGAAGCGGATGCCAGGTGGAAGGAAAGACATGTGCGTTACATATTCGCTGTCGGATTAGGACGTTGCTGACTGATGACTTTAAGAACATTTTGATTAATCGCTAAACGAGTAATGAACTAATTTTTAAATTTCAAAAATGTTATATAGATATGATTAAAAAGTCATTTTTTATTTATATTTTAAGAGCTACGGCGAATAAGAACAGAATTCAGGAAAGAAAAATAGAGTTTTGGAGGCGGGGGAGGATTTGAAATTGTGAATTAGAAATTTAGAATTGGAGAGGGGTCGTATTGTAAAAGAGGAAATCAAATATAGCAAAAAGGAAGAAACGGCGAAAGAAGGCAGAGAGATCAGAGCATTAGTTACGCCCACGGACTCTTTCAGCCATTCAATGCTCCACCAAACGCTCGTCTCGTTTCAAACCTTTTCTTCTTCGGCCTACTCTTGCCCTTCAACTCTTCCGTCTGCTTCCTTTACCGGAGGCTCGTCGTCCTCGAGCATTCCGTTGGCTGCCGGCCGACTGTTATCTTCTTCTCCGACGCACACAAGCGTTTCTCAGGTATGTCATGTTTGGTGAGGGCTTAAAATTCTGTTTTTTAGATGAAGAGCAGAGGAAAAATGGTGGCTTTCTGTGTATGCGTGACTGAAAAAAGTTTTTGCTTTGATGATGTATAGGTTGAGATGAAGTTAATGACGGACATGTTCTCATCAACATGTGAACTTGGGTTTCTAGCCGGCGATATCGAAGAAGTAGCCTGGGTAGGGGAGAGGGACAATCTCCTTGGGGAGGACTTCCAGGTAGACGACCTCCTTGACCTTAGAGGACTTCCTGAGTCTGAGGAAGACGAGGAGGCTCCGAAAGTCACGGAAGCCCTAAACCTTAAACACAGCTTCTCTCCCCTGAAAACATTTCCTTGTGCAGACAGCGAGAACAAAGAAAGTCTTGAGCTTTACTCCGAAATCAAGCTCCACGTAAGTGCGTTGCACTATTTCCTGAGAAAAAGAAGCTCCTTTATCCCCAAATATGTCAATTTCTTATGGTTTTTCTTGTAAATCTTGCAGGAGACCGATGCCGCCTCCTTGGAATGGCTGTCAACTTTCTTCGACGATTGCTCTAATGAGTTCCCCTCTTCCCCATCTTTGCTTCCCGCCCAAAATCACCTGTCCAAATGTTATTCCACCGGGTCTCGGGCACCAGCTCCATCACTTTTCAGCATGGCCACTGCAGCCGGCAGCCTCTCAACGGAATCTCTCGTCCCCATCAAAGCAAAGCGAAGCAAACGCTTGCGCAGAAGCAGGGCCTTCTGGTCACTTTCCGGCTCCCTTAAACTGGCGGACTCTTCTTCACCTTCATCTTCCCTCACCACCTTCACCTCCTCTTCACCAACCCCTTCCTCATCCTCCTCTTCTTCATCATTCAACTCTTACATCAATGATCTCTCTCCTTTCAACGTCTTCACCACCGACGGCAGCTTAGCTCTTTCTAAACCCCAGAAGCTGAAGAAACGAGGCCGAAAGCCAAAGAACCCCTTTTTCTCACCGGCAGAGAGACGTTGCACTCACTGCGGAGTCCACAAGACCCCTCAATGGCGTGCAGGTCCTCAGGGCGCAAAGACTCTTTGTAACGCATGCGGTGTTCGTTACAAGTCCGGCCGGTTGCTGCCGGAGTACAGGCCTGCATGCAGCCCTTCATTTGTCAGCGATATACATTCCAACAGTCACCGGAAAGTGCTCGAAATGCGGCGGAAGAAGGATGAACAGCTCGTCGTGATCTCCGCACCGCCGGTCACCTCCTGCTGACCCGGACCCGCCAGGTCGATTGTTTTGGTCCTGTTTAGATGGGAATAGTTTGATAGACGGTAAGGGATTGGTAATTTAGGTAGGGGTTGGTATTTGCCTTTACTTATTTTCTTTGTTTTTGGTCTCTTTTCTTCTCTTTTTCTGCCATTTTTAGGTATGAGGATTTAGGTGGTGGGATGTAAGCTGCCTGCTTTTATTTTTCTAATTATTTGTTGTTAGTTTAGGAAGGTAGACAGATATAATAGATTTAGTCTGACTGTTGTTTATTAGGTAAATTATTTCAGCTGCTGCAACGTTTGTAATATTTTCCATCCAAGACAATATAAATCTTCGCATCATTAGATTTGGCATTCTTTTGTTTGCTGCGAGAAGGATTGTAATTTGCAATCTTCTTCTTTTGTTTTTGTGAAGGTTAGGATTATGTCGTTTTCTTTGATTCATATGATATTTTTGTTGTGAAAAATAGTAATCACATTATTTAAATGTTGATGTGTTAGAAAATTTATGATAATGGAGTAATGTATTATGGTCTTAGTATTGCGTGAGAATCCGGCACATACTTGAGTAATAAAAGGGGCATGTGGAAACACTAAATATTTTTATTTTGAAAATGTGAAAAGGAAAAAAATCACATGGGCTTATTAGCTTAGTTGAAATGATCTATTATAAGTTGATAATTACACGTATAAACCCTTGTCTCACAGGGGGGAAAGAATTACATAGTTTATCGACTTACAATGGTCGTTCATAAAAGAGCTCGTTGCTCATGATATGAAGCAATCACAACGAAGAATCGTTATTGGAGCTTGCGTACATAACCTTTAAGGTTGTCACGACATTCAGGATGATGCACTGCTTCATAAGATGCATTTTAACTTTGTGACTAGACTTCTCACTCTGTAATGCAAGTCGTGACTCTGCATAGAACTTAGCTGCAAGGAGTAGAGGGCGGCCAACGGTGGCAAAGGTGGTCTGTAAGTGATGGTTGGTGGTGATTGATTGTTACATGAGCTACAATTATTATCTGGATATTTGGTGCATAAGTGATGATGGTCTTCAGTTTCTTCTCCAAGTATTGATTTTTTTTTGCTCAAGGTCTTGATCCCCCCTCAAGGGGGCTGACTCTATTTATAGAGCCTAGGTCGCAAATAATTTTTGAATTCGAACCATTCTTATTTGACTGCCTAGGGAGGTTCTCTCTATCAGATGATGCTTTGTGGACATTTAAGTATCTTAATGATGTCAGAATTGAGTGATCTTGAGCTCGTTCGATTCGTCTGTTGAGACACTCTATTTAATTATAAACTTTTTAGATTTTGAATTTGTTTGTTCTTCCAATTGTGCACTGAAAATTTTTAAAAGTGGTTTAACAGCTTGACCTGGTTTGATTGGAATCATATTGACTAACTTTGGTACCATTGATTTTGTCTCGTCAAGCGATCAGTTTTACTGTGAGTTTGAGAAAATTGGAGTTCTGGATAATCTTCAATCAAAGTTTGAACATTTCGACTAGTTTCTCTGCTCGAAAATATTAGAGATCATGATTTTGATCTTTCATCCTCCCCTCTTTTATACAAATATAGGATATATATATAGAACGTGTCTCGATTGGTTGGGTGCTTCCTCTTCTTCATGATGTTCCACTCCTTATCTTGCATTGGCTTATTAATGCCATTTTGCTAGTTCGTTAGGCTCGGCGGGTCGTCGGGCCTAATTCGTAGGTAGTTGAACGGGTCGCAGCATCGAGCTAACGAAGCATCGGTCCCACAGAGTGGGTATGTGGGCTAAAGTTGTCTTGTTAGTGAGCTTGGTTGGTGCCTTCGTGAGGCTGAACTATGCAGATTCACTTGGTCACGCAGTTGATCGAGTTATCATCGATCAAATGGAAAGCGAAATTAATTTGCCGTGTAGTGGCTCGCTGGTGTGAGAACATGAAAATCACTACTAGTCCACTAGCTTCTCATCGAGACTTGTCACCTGGCTCGTCTCTCAGGGCTATAGATGTTGATATTATCTATTACTTACCCTCAAATAATTTTTCTTCACAAAAGCTTTTTTGAGAAAATAAAAGAACTTCTTCGATGATAAAGAAAATTCACTAAACAACAATTCTTTAGAGAAATAGAAAAAATCTTCCTATGAATACAATTACAAATTATATGTTACAATGAAAGCAAAAAGTCTTACTAAAATAATATAATTTGTTGTTTTACTTTTCATTCACTGATCTCAATCATTTTCTTCTGATTCTCCTCATCTTTTTCTTGTAAGTAGTGGCCTAAGTGATCTTGACGTATCAGATGTTCAATTTCTCCCTTTAAGTGAAAACATATCAGACATTTAATTTCTCCCTTTAAGTGAAAATATTTTTCTATCAAATGCTCTTTTGCATGGTGAAAATGAAAATATTGAACTTGTATCCACCATATGGATTTTTTAATTTCCTGGGTAAGTTAATGATCTATTCATCCCTCATGGTCATCAGGACATTGACACGTGACATATTGAGTACATGTATTCTTTTTTTGATCGAGGCTCCCGTTGCTAGTTCATCGGTCGACTAGGGAAATCACAATTCCTTTGCAGTTCAAACATCTTTTTGTGAGATTGATCGACATCCAGGATGTTCTTCTTAGATTGCCCTCAAATCAATCAAATTATTCCTTGTGTGCGCTGATGGCCTGATATGCAGAGATTCGAGCGTCGACACAATGGGAAATAAAAACGTAAGAGCGGACCGTCTCCCACATCAACTGTGAGTAAAAATGTCTGGAACATAACCCTCCGAGTAGGAGTGTCAATTCAGGTTAGTGAGTCGAGTTCGGGTTGGACATGAAAATGACTCAACTAGGATAGAATCAACCCCAACCCGAACCTGAATAATAAACAGGTCAAAAACTAAGACTCAAACCTGACCTTAACTTTTGTACTTATTTGTGTCATGTTTGGGTCAACTATAACCCGAACCCCAACCCCAACCCGAACCCAACCCGAACCCGAACCCGAACCGGACTCAAAAGATAAACTGGTCGAATTCTTTGACCTGAACCAGACTCAAATAATACTCAGGTCAACTCTAACCAGATTGTTTGAGTCGAGTTTGAGTCGTGTTGGCGTGTTGGGTCAATTTTGACACCCCTACCTTTAAGAAAGACTCCCCTAAGTAGTTTAGGATCCACCCCTAAAAGCTGGCAAGCTTCAGTCAGGAACCTGTGGAAGAATTTCTCGAGCAACTTTCCCTCATTCTAGCGAATTAATGATAAATGGGATAAATAATTTATGATTTGTTTATTTGCTATGAACTGCTCAAGAAATAACCTGATAAGCTTGTTGAAGGTGTTGGCAGTGCCCCCGAGGAGGGAGTAGAGCTAGGCACGAGCCTGACCCTTGAGAGTGGGAAGGAACACTTTACAGAGAAGCACATAAGAGACATGTTGAATGTGCATGGTGGATTAATAGTGGTCAACATGATAATGGTGGCCAGTTACTACTTCATAGGAATCACTATTTGAGAGCTTAAAATCCACTCATGTAGGGTATTAGAGGACCACCTCAGCCAAGTGTGAACACCCTTGAAAGTTACGACAAAACGATTCCTATTGCATGAAAATTTACCACACGCTTAACTAATAAAAAGTGATAGATAAAAACACGAGAATTTTTTACGTGGAAAACCTAAAAAGGGAAAAAACCATAAGGCCCAACTCAGTTGAAATGATCTACAGTGACTTAATGATTACATGTACGTGCCCTTGTCCCATAAGCCAGAAAGAATTACATAGTTTCTTGAGTTACAACGATCATGCACAGAAGAGCTCGTTGCCCCTCGGTACGAAGTTGTCGTAATGGGGGTAGTTTTGGGAACTTTGGGATATTGTCTTTAAGGTCGACATGATATTCGGGATGATGCACTACATCGTAGGATGCTTCGTGAATTTGCGGTGTTGGTTGTTACCTCTCAATTTGCAGCACAATTCTTAACTCCGTATGGAACTGCACTACAACAGGTAGAAGGCGCTCGATAGGTGGTGATTGATGGTGGTTGGTGGCTGCAAGAGTAGGAGGTATTCGTAGGATCTTCGATGCATAAGTGATACTAAACTTCAACTGTTTCTTCAAGCTTTGTTCTTCTTCTTGCTCAAGGTTTAGGTCTCCTCTCAATAAGTTGGGGGCAGGGCTCTATTTCTAATCCATGACGCAAATAAGGAAGGAATCTTGATCTCTCTTATCAAAAGACTTGCGGAGATTTCCTCGATCGAAAAATATTCTGTGGACATTTAAGTGCATTAATGATATCAGAATTGGGTGATTTTGGGTTAGTTGGATTTGTCTTATCGAGACACTAGATTTAACTATAAGTTTGTTAGATTTAGAAGTCGTTTTTCAATTATGCATTGAAAGATTCTAAAAATTGTTTAATAGATTGATATGAGTTTAATTTGACTCGGATCGAGCCAACTTTGATACAATTGGATTTGTCTCGTCGAGCTCGTCAGTTTGAATGTGAGTTTGCTGAAATCTGAATTCTCGATAATGTTTAACCGAAGTTTGAACATCTATTGCTTAAAAGTTTTCCTGAAGATTCATTTGATGCCCCAAAAGTTACGTCAAATGATAAATTTGTTGCTAAAGTATCAATTGCATGGGCCTTTAGAGTGTTGTATTTTCATGGAAAAATTATTGCGTACGTACAGCATACGCAAAGTTGTGTCCGGACTCCAATTATATGACGACACGTGTTTGTGTCGGCCCCATCCCTCAAAACACAAAAATACAACTGCGGTTGTATTCGAATATTTTGGAATACTACCATAATACAACCGGGGAATATTCTAACAAATCCACGGAATATTCCAATACAACGACGAGAATATTCGAATGCAACCGCGGTTGCATTCAAATATTCCTCAGTTTTATTGTGTTACCATAATACTACCACTATAAAACTGGGGAATATTCCAATAAAACCGCAGAATATTTGAATACAACCACGACTTTATTTCTGTCGAAAAAATTGGGTCGGGTCGGGCTACGTGATTAAATTTGTCGGTTGTATTATGGTAGTATTCCAGAATATTCGAATATAACCGCGGTTGTATTTTTGTGTTTTGAGGGATGGGGCCGACACAAACACGTGTCGTCATGTAATTGGAGTCCGGACACAACTTTGCGTACGCTGTACGTACGCAATAATTTTTCATTTTCATGGCCTTCGCTCTTGAAGAAAAAAGTTTGGTTTTTAACTAATCATTTTTAAGCCAAGATGAATGATTTTGGGTACACTTCATGTCGAATTGAGTTAAAATTATTATTGCTGAAGAAATACTTTTATTAATCAAAATTAAAAATAATTTATTGACGCATCGTGGTCCTAAAACTCATTTTTACGGTTTAAGGTCTCTGTTACGCCTTCGTCTATCGTTTAAGTTACCGTGCCTTCCTCTTCATTCTTCGTCCTCCCACCATCTTTCTTCCACTCAGTCGTCAGAGTTCATTCCACTTGTCTCCCGCACAGAATTATTTTGAAACACTCTTTTTCTGTCGTTGGAGTGTCTTCATCTTCCCAAAGTGTTTACCTGCACCATTGAATTCGCCCCAATGCAATTCTGCACTCGGAAGACATCGAAGACGTCATAGAGAGGAATTAACAAAGGGATTTCTGCCTATAGGCGGAGACGCTCTTCTCCATATGGACGATGCATGCAACACTGGATGCGGAATAACCAGCCAGTAACTTCAATTTGAGGTTATTGGAGGGTTATTCACAAGTTTTTAGATATTTGAGTTATTTGCAGGTTACTATTTAGAGTTATTCATAGCTTATTATCAAGGTATTGTAAGGTTATTGGGAGCTGCATGTGGAAGTTGCGTACATCTTACGTATGTAATAATTTGCCCTATAGGCGACGACCTGCAATGAGGATAAGAGATCGGGGTCCTGAAGGTCAACGACAAGATGAATAGGCGGCGGGATCCAATCCCAGGTCTGAGTGGATGCCCTTGTTTTCTTACCGTCTGCAACTTTCTTAGACAACGATTAATTGCAAAATATTTAATTGTTTAATATGCTTAAGTTAAATTTAGGAGAGATTATTGCATCAGGACACCGGATGCAACTAATCAAACTCTAATTACTGTTTAGAGTCATTTATAGCTTAATATCAGGGCATTATAAGGTTATTGGGAGCTGCATGTGGAAGTTGTGTACATCTTAGTATGTAATAATTTGTCCTATAGGCGACGACCTGCGATGAGGATAAGAGATCGAGGTCCTGAAGGTCAACGACAAGATGAATAGGCGGCGGGATCCAATCCCGGGTCCGAGTGGATGCCCTTGTTTTCTTACCACTTGCAACTTTCTTAGACAACGATTAATTACAAAATGTTTAATTGTTTGATATGCTTAAATTAAATTTAGGAGAGATTATTGCATCAGGACACTGGATGCAACTAATCAAACTCTAATTACTGTTTATAGTTATTCATAGCTTATTATCAGGGCATTATAAGGTTATTGGGAGCTGCATGTGGAAGTTGTGTACTTCTTAGTATGTAATAATTTGCCCTATAGGCGACGACCTGCGATGAGGAAATAGGCGGCGGGATCCAATCCCGGGTCCGAGTGGATGCCCTTGTTTTCTTATCACTTGCAACTTTCTTAGACAAGGATTAATTACAAAATGTTTAATTGTTTGATATGCTTAAATTAAATTTAGGAGAGATTATTGCATCGTGACACTTGACGCAACTAATCAAATTCTAATTACTCGTTTAGAGTTATTCATGACTTATTATCGAGGCATTATAAGCGTTATTGGGAGCTGCATGTGGAAGTTGCGTACATCTTATTATGTAATAATTTGCCCTATAGGCGACGACCTGCGATGAGGAAATAGGCGGCGGGATCCAATCCCGGGTCCGAGTGGATGCCCTTGTTTTCTTACCACTTGCAACTTTCTTAGACAAGGATTAATTACAAAATATTTAATTGTTTCATATGCTTAAATTTAATTTAGGAGAGATTATTGCATCAGGACACCGGACGCAACTAATCAAAGTTGGTCAATTGAAATACATTGATTGGTTGTTTTTTAAAAGTGTAGGTCTCACTCTGACAAATGATCAATTTTAATTGGATACCGGACGCAAACTGCAGGTAGTGCCCGATTACCCCCCAAAAATGTAAGTATAATGCATCCTCTTCGAAGGTAAGAATTTCAATTATCACCTCATGTTTTAAAATACTTCATTTTATTTTCATCTAATATATATATTTTTTTATTATTAAATTTTATTTTAAAAACCTTTTTATAAATTTAATTTGGATTGTACAATTAACCCAAAGCCCCCACGCTGTCCTCATGCTTTTTGGTTGCAACTACTTCACCCACCCCCGCTGCCTAACCTTTATGCGAGCAATGCCATAAAATTTTAAGTTCAGAATTAATAATAATAATAATAATAATAATAATAATAATAAATTTCAGGAACATTATCTTAATCTTAAATATTAACCATAAATTCAAACCAAAAGCAACAGCTTTTGTAAAGAATCTTCAATTAGATTATATTATAAAATCATAAAATATATTTTGTAATAAATAATATTATATAATATATATTCATATAAATTTAATAAATTAATTAATTGAATACTCTGAACTGTTTTTAATTTATTTAGTTAAATTAGTATTTTACATAAGTAATTTTATGTAGGGGTGTAAACGAGCCGAGCTTGAGATATTGCTCGTGTCTGAAATCGGCTCATGTTCAAAATTGGCTCGTGAACAGTGTGTTTGTGTTCGACTTGATTTAAATATTCTTGTTCGTGTTCTGCTTGAAAATTGACTCGTTAAAATTAATTGGAAAAAATAAATGTAGAGTGTTAAATTCGAATCTGAATCAAATATATTGAAAAGAAGACCCATAACCACATTACCACAAGAGCTGTTATGATTTAAATTTAGATATAAATATGTTGAGAAATTTAGGGTAAAGAACACAAGATCGACACAAATCTAGAAAAACACAAAGAGATTTAACAAGGTTCGACAAAGACATGCCTACGTCCTCAAGAGCAGAGCGGCGAATTCACTATTTCAGAAGAGTTACAAGTTCAGTTCACATACTCATAGGGTTACATATCTATTTATAGATAAAACACCCACGTATAATTTATAAATACGCTCTCGCTCCCCCCAACTCACTAAATATGAAGAGACACGCTTCTTCACCAAGTAACTCCAAATTTCCCGGTATATGAGCCATACCTAACAAAATATATAATATATTATTATATAAATAATTATATTATTTTATTTTTATTTCAAGCTAAAACGAGCCGAGCACGTGCGAACAAAGAGTTATTTATACAGCTTGTTTATAAGTCTAGCTTAAAATTTTATTTGTGTTCGCACTCGTTCACTTAATAAACGAGTTAAAGACGCACTACTTAAAGAGTCGAATGTCGCGAATTTTTGACAGCCCTGATTTTATAATATTATTTTTGTCTAATAAATTCTGTTTGGAATGGATTGTTTTGTATGAAATGAAATTGCGCTGGTGGGTGCGGCTTTATAGGGAAGCGTGGCTGCACCCTATAATGAGGATTATGATGAGATTACAGCAGGCTTTTAAACTTTATTTGAGTTAGCCTTCCCTTTAATCATTCCTTCTCTCCCGTTGGCTTTCCGTCGTTTTGTCTTTTCCTCCACTCTCAATCTTTTACTCCACCATCTCCGCTTTCAAAAATATTTCTACACTGATAATAACTTCTCAATAACCTATATTTTAGACTTATTGATAGATTATTAGTAAGTAATTAAGATATTAATTCTAATAACTCAATAACTTAGTAATCTCTCAATAATCTTTGTCGGTGTTATTCATAGAGTATTATGAAGATATTACGGGGTTATAGAAGATATGCACGCACAGCTACGTGCGTTCACCATATTGAAATATTTTCTCCCACTTCGAATACCTGCAAGCCCATTTGTCATGGTAATCGTCGGGTGTTCTGATTCTATCATATCATAAGCTATATTAAAGAACTAGGAGTTCGTGTCCTCATTGGCTCAATTTTGTCCAATTTATTGTCTTTTTATATGTAACTAATTTAATTTCCTGGTCAATTAGCTCTTTGCTGGGTAAAATAACACCAAATCACCACTACTATTAATAATTAGGTCTTTGAATCCCCTCTCCATCAGTCTCTTTCTTTTCCCTCTCTCTGTCTATTTCCTCTTTGATCAATTGCAAGCAGATATTTATAGAGATTGGCAGTCATCAGTTCACTGTTAGCTTCATCACAACCTTAGCCGTCGCTCATGAAGTTGTAGCATATTTGTCCATATGTATCTATCTTCTATCAAAGTGTTTCATTACTTATTGTTCAGTAGATACCTATGTTTGAGAATATTATATGTTAGAGGAAGTTTATGGTTGGAAATTTGATCACTGCAATGCAATTATTGAGCAAAGTGGCTAAACATGTGTACTGTTGAATTTTATATTAAATCTTAAATTTAATTTTTTTTTGCACTTAATTAGAGTTATGTTTTGGATCATGAATGATATATCATAAAATTTAGAAGAGAAGGATCATAATATCATAAATAGCATAATTTTGATTGAAGTTTGGAAGCAAATACGTAGAAATATGAAATATAACGGATGCGGTAATTTATTTGACATATTTTCAAAATTGGACCAACGAGTTTTGAGATTTCTAGAGGTTTTCAAGAAGTGGATCATAAATATCCCATTTGCAGAAGTCTTAGAACAAATGTTTAGATATGACAAATTCATGAATGATGTCCTTACCAAAAAGTGTAAACATGAAAATTTTGAGACTATAATAGCGTCATTTTGCAAAAGAAGTAGCCACCAAACCTAAGGAAATATGTAGCTTTACACTTCTTTGTGCCATAAGAGAAGAATTTATTGGGAAAATCCTCTGTGATTGATTTTCAAACGACTAGGATTAGGAGAAGTTGGGTTTATCTCACCGACTATTTTATTAGCTAACTAATTCTTAACCTACATGAGAGGAATCATAGTGGATGTATTGGTTAATGTTAACAAATTCATATTCCCTGTCGATTTTGTGGTCCTAGACATTAAGGAGGATAAGGAAATACCTTTGATTCTTAGTAGATCCTTTTTAGGCATGGGAGGGGTGATAATTTATGCTTAAAAGGAAAAATTGAAAATGGGAGTTTATAATTAGAAGATTACATTTGATGTTTTAAAATCAATGAGATTATTATTATTATTATTATTATTATTATTATTATTATATATAATGGTGTTTATGACTCTTTTTCATACCCTATATTTTTACTAATGAAAAGTGTCATGTGTTCGTATGTGTGCAAGATAGATTTAAGCAAGCTTCTCACCGCATTTGAATTGCACCAAAGTCACAAATTGAATTGGACCAAGTTTGTATTGTTCTTTCTCACACTTTTGGATTAGTGAGTGGGTGAAATTTGAGAAAGATCTATCGAAGAACCTAGGGGTGTCAAAAAATGTCCTGACAGCCCACATGACACGAACTCGACTCGAAAATTTTGGGTTAAGATTAACCCGATTATTTTTCGAGCCGGGTTTGGGTCAGAAAATACTACCCGTTTACAATTCGGTTTGGGTTCGGGTTGAACCTGAAAATCCAAACATGACTCAAATAAGCACGAAGGGTTTGTGTTAGCTGGTCAAGCTCGGGTTAAGGTCTTAGTTTTCTACGCATTTATTATTCGGCCAGGGTTCGGACTGACCCTATTCGGGTCGGGACATTTTCAAGTCAAACCTGAACCCGACCCGTTGACCCAAATTGACACCATTAAACGAACGCACCCACCCACCCACTAGACCCACCTAGCAAGCATTGAGCTCGACATCCATGAGAGTTTGTAAGCGAATATTTTGAGATTTGGCTTCATAGTTGTACTATTATTATATCGTTGGTGGGCCATATCTTCTTGTCTTTGCTTCAAAGATTCATAATTTTGGTTAGATGTGTTGGGTGTTGGTTGTTAGGTGTGCCTTAAAGATTGAGAAACTTTATATTTACGTCCTTATAATTGTGTGAGTACAATCTCCTTCATTTCTATCATGCTTTACAATATGTGGACAATTGAGATGGAATATATCAAAATGAATCTGATTTTTAAGAATTTGGGGAAATCCAACCTACCATTGAGAGGGTTAGATATAAAATTATTTTTTGTGATAATTTTATTAGTAAGTGTAGATCAAACTTAATCGTGAAAGACGAGAGAAGAAAAATATTAAAGAGGAAATGTTTGAGAACTTTGATTTGATTATTATCATAGTATAGGATGATGTGACATGAATCAATTTGTATGTGTACAAATATATTGAACTCAAATTCTAGAACCCTTAAATTTTGGTATACTTCAAGATTCAACGCTGAGGAAAATGACAAAAATAAGCAGTACAAATAGATTTATATTAAAAAATTTGATGAAAGTTACTGTGAACGTTACCATATGTCCAAATGTTGGGCGAATTTTGATGAGTTACTGTAATGATTGCTGTCTTGTAGAGATGCATTATAAGATAGGCAAGTTATCAATAAAGAGGAGTTCTGTGTGAAAATAAATTCTCAAAGATTATTATTTTTATGTGAGGATGAGTTCCAAAGAGTTCTAGAGGATGAATTCACTTGATGAATCCTAATCCACTTAAAAATATATTCTATTGTCAAGTTTCATGGGCGAAGTACTCTCAAATTGCATATTTTAAAAGATATTCTAAAGGACTCCTTACTCGTTAACATTGTTTGAATCATTTTCGCAACATTACCAGCTGAAAGGTGGATCAGTATGTCTAAATCTATATTTTGCATATTTTAACAAAAATAAAAATAGGATTCATAACTTTTAACGTTGAACATAATTTTTATCAAAGTCAATATTTGACAAGTTCTTAACCAATGTTTGAAGGTTTAGAGCATAAAGAAAGTGATAATCAATTTTTTTATGCTAAATTATAAGAAGTTCATGAGGCGAGTTATAAACAATTTAACATCAATGTCATGCATTTCTATTTATATATTTATTTCTTTATTTTGCATTAAACACTTGTATGCCATAAATCAAAATAATAGAGCTCTCAAACATTTGCCAAAAGAAGCTTTGCCACTAACCTCCCTTCTTACCACTAGCACATGGAGCTAGTTATGAAGAAAACTCAATATCAATATTTTTGTAACATTGTGTAACTCTATCTTAAGCATTCATAAAGTAATGATTAATAATGCCTTAAAGGCATATTAAGTATGTATTAAAAGAACTTTAAGAGAATTAAACTTATTAATATTAAGCTAATTTTGTTAGAGTACCCCCACAAAATATAGATATATATATGATCTAGAATAAATCATATTCTAGATCATTTTCTAGACATAATCCACCATATATTTTTAATCTCTTAAATTTCTACTTTTAATGAAAGAATTAAAATTAAAACAAGCTCAACAATATGCACAATATGATTTATTTTTTTATCAAATATTTTTATAACCATTAACATACACTTTAGAAATGAATATATAAGAAAATAAATTGAGAACTTTATAAAGTCATTAAAAAGTGGGGGAAAGGCAACCCCCACTAAGCAAAAATGTTCTGCAATAGTTGTGTCAATAATGCAACTATTTTGCACTGAAAGCAGAAACCAATATGCGGTCTAGTTCATTTTCCACTACTAGTTCCATACATACCAAGGATCATTAGCTCTCCCAATCAAGAAACATGTAGGTATTAGCTGAACTCATTCAAGATTCTGCGTGTGGGAGGTCTTAACACGATAGATTGTGATGTTCACTTATCTTTATATATATATATTAAATAAATCGATATTTGAGTCCGGCAGGCCCCAAATATCGATTTCCTTTTGCACTACAACACCTATGATGGGGTGTCCGGCGCCACGTGCCTAATATTCGACCCTCTGCACTACAGTTGGGATTGAACCCATGATCTGAGGGGACTTACATATGTGTGTGTGTGTGTGCGTGTGTGTGTGCCACATCCTTGGCCTGTTGGTTAGCGGGGGTTCTCTATAAGTCCCCTTAGGTTAGGCGTTCGATTCCCCCCATGACCCGTTGCATGGGGGTGATCAAATTATAAGCACATAGCGTCAGGTCTCATCATTGACTGTAGCACATAAGGAATCGGTATTTGGGTCTCTACCAAAAACCAATTTTTAGCGAGCCTTGGCTCATTGGTTGCGGTCTTTGGCGTAAGTCCCTTCGGTCAGGGGTTCGAATCTCACCAATTACGGGAGGATTTGAATAGCACACAAGACCGGAAGGGGGTCCGCTCCTCGATCAGTACAATTTAAATATATATATCATTTGAACTAGCACTTCTTAATAAATGAACAGGGTTATATATTAATATGCATGTTACTTCGTAGAAGTCTATATAGGAATCAGCTACGTGTACCTTACATAACTTCTCCCAAGTCCTAACCAATATACCTTGCCGTCTCTTTGTTACTTGGAAGGAACCACCCATTTATATTCCATAAAACAATGATCAACCCTATAGCTTGTTTACCAAATCCAGTCAACTCCAATCCCAGCTAAAATTTTTAAAAGTGAAACTTTCCTTTCAAGATCTTGGTATTTCCACACACACCACCCAATTCTCAGGCATTTACATATCTATCTCCCAAAATTTCACTTCATATATTCATAGTATTTTAACTTCTCAAAAGCTAATTACACATTTTTATGCATAAATAAGATGTCATACATATAAAAACTGAAAGTTAGGTGTCAAATATGCAAATATATAAGAGTTGAGAGGTATGTATGTAAACCTTCCAATAAATAAAAATTTAAGAAGGCTGCCAAATTCCAGAGTTGCTAAAGAAGGCAGTAAGCTCTTGAAACACCTTGAGATAAGTCAAGTACACAAAAGTTAAATTTAGCCAAAATTTTAGCGTGGAGCTCTCATGATGGGGCAGTTGGCATTAAGAGAGGGAAGCCAAGTTACCAAAGGCATCAGGCAATTCTCACCTGCTGCGCAAGGGGACAAAAGGGCTTGCTTCCTTTTGATTCCAAGGACCAGGTCCTCTTCATTGCAGTTGATGCTCCTAACAATGCTGCAGCTAAGGCCGGCTACACCTACTGCTTCCTGTGGGTGATTGTTAACACTAAAAAAACACAAATTATAAAGAAAAAAATGCACAGAAATTCATGCAACTTGGAGATTAATGCACCAATGTCAGGATCACAGTTATTTGACTTTATGAATTGAATTATGATTGTAAGGGGTAGGAGAAATTGAAGTGCTGGAGTTTTAACTCAATATGGAGTTCAATTCATTAAAACAAAGTGTAAGGAATGACTCATATACCAAATAAGGGATGGATGCTAGATCAGAACGGAGCGAGCTGGCGGAGCGGAGTGGAGCGGGAGCATTTATCCAATCGGAGAAGTTTTGTTATGTGGGTTGGGGTACGGGGGCAACGTTCTCGCGGTACGGTGCAGGGGTAATTGTGTATTTACATATTGTACTCTAGTTATAACTCTAAATGTGATTTCTGCTCTTCTCTGAAATTACAAAAAACCGCCGCTCTGCTCCCAAGGACGTAGGCATCTTTGCCGAAATTTGTTAAATCTTTGTATTTTCTTATGGATTTATTACGATTCTTGAGTTTTATTTGCCATAATTTCTCAGCGCAGAGAATAAATAGTGCATAAATGTACATGCAAAATGTGACAACAAGAATCTCAAAAAAATCCAACGGCTGCGATGGAAGGTACGTGGCAGGTGAGCGCCCGCCAAGAGAAAACTAAGGGTCCAACATTGATTGCCCGACCCATGCTAACTAGGTGATAACCAACGACCAACTCGCATATCAGGCGATAACAGCTAACCCTCATATCAAGGATGACCAACAACCCGCTAAAAGGATATCCCGATAGAATTCCAGCAACCAATTCAACGGGATTCATTCCACGAACCAGACGGACAATAATAGTCACCCGAATATATTACCGACGGCCCATACTACTCAACCACCCTACAAACGACAATCGCCCGGGTTATGAACTCGACCATACCAGACACCTTTTTCGACTCCCGGTCCTATTAATATCCATTTCTTAAACAATCCTACTATAGTAATAATAGAATAATGCTGATGGAAACCCTTGTAAGTATGATAAATTAGGATAATCGGGGTCCATTAAGGCCACTATGCATCTACTGTGCGACCAAGAAATGACAACGCAAACAAAAGGCTTAGCACAACAAAGAAAAGAATGGTGCCATTCCGAGTGCTTTCCAACGCAATAATGTAAGATATTTTCCACAATCTTCCGGGAAAGAAAAAAACAAAGACTTCATACCCAGAATTTAACGAGAAAGAAGATAAATAAAATGGATAGGTTTAAGTCAGCATATTGGTTTGCTTGCACGCATCTCCTTCAGCTATTTGTTGACTCCTAACCATTCGAATATATAAATCCAAAAGAAAAGGAGGCTGTAAGAAGCTATACAAATTCAATAAAATTGGCCCAGAAACGTGCATTTCCAAAGCATGACTTCCAATGCCCAAGAATTGGTATTAGTTTTCTATTTTATTGTCGGTGATTAATAAAATACTTGTTAAAAAAAAGGATGAGTATAATATTATTTATAAGAATGGATCTAATAAAATAAAAATTGATTATTTTCTTATGAGAAGAAGAGATCATCGATAATATAATGATCGTGAAAGTCATTTTAGGGAATATCTAAGATCTCAACATCGATTATCGATTCTGATTTTAAGAGTTATGGATGCTCTTACTGGATATTTACAGAGGGCTGCATGCACTTTTGTTTCATTAAACTCGAACTATGGAGGTGGTCTATATTAGAGTTTAAAGGCCTTCGTTTGAGTAGGTCTAAAACTAAAGACATGGAATACAATTTTAGTAGTAGTAATCCTAGTGTCAGGTTGTAATTATGGGCGATCAAATCATTAAAAGGTGTGAATGTTCTTGGATGTCTCGGATCTATTGCTCAAATTGATGGTGGTATAGATGGAGATGTTATTAATAGAAATCGACTCGGTTGGTTAAAGTAGAGGAAAACATCAAGCCTATTGTGTGAGAATATGCTTAGACTTGAAGGAAAATTTTATGAGATGATGGTCAGATGGTCAGATCTGGAAAGTTTTATGGCATAGAATGTTGGCATTTAAAAAAGAAGCACATAACTACGTTAAGTGTTGCTGAGATGAGAAACTTAGGTCAATGGGTTGGTGTAGCTTCAGTGACAGACACAATTAGGAGAGTGATCTTAGTAGTTTGGTTTCGTTAAACATGAATCATTTGATTACCGATTAAGAAAATTGATGTTCTAGATTTGACTTATGTTAAGAAAGGTAGAGATAGACTTAGAAGACTTGGGCATATTGTATAAAAAATGATTTTTATTTTGTTAAAATTAAATGAAAATATCACACTCAATAGAGCAAAATGGACAAAAAGGATTAATGTAGCCGACCCCACTTAGTTGGATAAAGACTTGTTATTCTTATATTACTGTCGTGTGCGTGCGTGTTTGTGTGTTTATGGGCGCGCACGCGTTGTATCAACTTATTTAAACTTGTTCTATTCTTTATATTCATAAATCAATAATATGGAATGACATCCAATTTGGAAAATAAGTTGCAGTTTTCACACTGATAGAAAATAGAAATTAAAATTAAAAAGTCCAAACTTACGCTTCATTTTGGACACAACTCGAATAATTTTTAACATAATTATATTATTTTGACCTGGTTTAAAAAAGTAAATATATTACAAATTTTGTGATAACTATATATATATATATATGTTTATTTGGTCTCGTTCAAAAGCTAATAATTTTTATAGCTTGCTTATTTTTCATTTTTGCTCATTTTTAAGATGATAGCTATAATTTTCAAAATTGTTTAAAAGTAATATTTAAATTGGGAAATCAACTTTAGGCAGGTCTGTGAATTTAGCTTGAAGATGATTAATCGCTAAAAGATCTATTCAAATTTTATCTATCAAAATAAACGAATAGAGCTATAAGCCAAAATTGAATCGAATTTATTTCTGAGCTGATTTTGAGTCATAATATATATATATATAAGAATGATCAGAGGCTATTATACGGCCCCCAACCACCCCCATGTGCTTAACTATTCGAGGGCCACCCTCAGTACCGGCAAGTGACAACCCGTGAACTGAGAGGACTTACGACCTTCAAAGAAATTGCTCTACCAACAGATCACATTTGGCGGCACACACGCACAGATAGATATATATATATATAATACAAAATAAAATTGAATATAAAAAGTGACGAGTCAATTTGGAGCTGGAACAAATTCAAATAGCACAGTTTGAGCCGATTAATCTCAATTTTGAGCCAGGTCGAGCCGACTCAAAGCAAAGATGGATCTAAACAACTCAATTTTGAGCCAACTTCGTGTTTTTCATTTTAACAAATTTTAAAAAGATAAGATAAAATTTTCAATAATGTTAAACAAAAGAAAATCAAATTTGAAAAATCAAATCTTATTCCACTATTTTGGACATAAATTCTTCAAATTTTTCAAGTAACTAAATGATTTCAATCTCTTCAGAAATCTAACAAAATTTTCAATTTTGGTGTTTCGATTTAGCCAACCTTGCTCGAATGTATTAAGCTGCAGCTATCAAAATTATTACAAAATGAAAACTTAAATTGAATAATCTTATCTCCACTGCTACTTTGCACATTATGTGCATCCTTTTACAGAATTGCCCTATTTCAATCTCATTAAGCATCTATGCTCTGTATTTTCTTCCACTCTCCATGTTAACAAAGTTGCGGAATAACAATTGAACTGCAATTAAGTCATATTTCGCATTTACCAAATTTGCTTATCAAAACAAGTACTATTTGGTAATCAGTTAGTAAATAATGAAAATTCATACACTTAGCAAGTCAAAATAAACTACTAGAAATATTTACAAAACTCTATACAAATGCTCCAAACTACACACCTAAGGTGACAACAATTTTATGCCGGATGGATGAGAAATTGAGAGACAATAATCCAATATTAAACATTGACTGACAATATGTTAAGATGTGTTGAGCAATTTTACAATAAGTTAAAAGATAACAGTGATCTTCAACAAAATTACAAGTAATTTTCACATATTCATTCACAAACATAGAGTGAATGCATCCTAAACTCTCTAACTTCTGTAAGGGGTAGCTGTTTTGATGACTGTGACTTCTATAGCAACTTGCCAGGAGAATAATAAGTGTTTGTGTCTACTTTTGTGTTAATGCATAGGTGGGGATGTCCAAGACTTGGGAGCAGAATTTAACATCATTCAATCTTTCATATAATTAATGAAACATCCAATTGTTTATTTTTTTCCTCATTTGGTTTTATGATGCCAATACAGGATGGACAAAGTGCATAGTAAAGTAGCTTCAAATTGATTTTGGCGCATCAATCCTGAACAATACAAACTAGCAGGTGATTTTAGCACATAAATGATAATGCAAAGGTTGATTTTAATTCCAGAAAACCAATTGAAACAGTCCTTGCTAGCATGGAGTACATAAGCCATGTAGAATAATAAGTTATGTAGTTATGATTCTAGATGGATAAGCTAGTCAAAGACATGATACAAAAGCATGCATGGAAATATAATCCTTAAAAATTAAAAAAGTGTTCATAGAGGATCAACAACTAAATCCCAGAAGTAAACCCATCAACATCGAAAGTGGAAGAAACTTCAAGCATTTTCCTAATAAGAAAATCAAATAAATATATATTGGAAAATATTCTATCAGAAAAGTAATAAGAAGTAAATAAAGCAGTTCATATCACTGTATCCATCTTTGCATACAGAAGACATTGGTGCTGAAAATATCCAAATAAGACAACTAATACAGTACAGTTTCACAAGTCCAAAATATATCATAAGTCAGTATAAATTCAAAATTCCAAAATATATTTGAACTCGTTACAACCCAAACTGTGCAATCTATTAATAAGTTCTAAAACACAATCATTTGTGTCAAAATATTTGATTGAATAAGCTGAATGAATTTTCTTTATTGATGTACAACTATATAAAGATCTTCCCTAGGAACAAGAAAGACAACTAATCTCCAAATTAAAGAGAAATATACTCTTTAACTAATTGGCCTAATATAGAAGAAAATAAATAGCGATTCCTAAGATTGCTAATACAATTCATAAAATTCTAAAAATAGAGAATAACAAATATGGTACATAATCACAATTATTTGCGAGATCTTTCAATGTTCCCCCTCAAGCTGGCATGAAAATGTCGCTCATGGTAAGCTTGCTAACTAGATTCTCATGTTGCACTTTGGGAGGGCCTTTTGTTAGTATATCTATTGTCGTCTGCTATGATGGGTATGTAGGACATACATACCACACCACTATCTATCTTCTCCTCGATGAAATGTTTGTCAACTCTACATGTTTTATTCACATCAGTGTAAAACCTGGATTATGAGCTATGTAGATTGCAGCCATGTTGTCAGTGATAGAACTTTAATAAGTCATTAGTATAGGAATCTTCAACTCTTCCAGAAGTCTTTTTATTTATAACACTTCACAGAATCCACGTGCCACGGAGCGGAATTCTGCTTCAGCACTACTCCTTGCCACACCTACTTTGTTTTTTACTTTTCCAAGTAACCAGGTTTCCACCTACAAAGGTACAATAACCTGAGGTGGATCTTCTATCATTTACATCTCCCGCCTAATCTGCATTCAGTGCGAGTCTCTATAGAAGATGTTCTTTCTTTTTGAACAAAAAACCTTTTCCAGGAGTTCTTTTGAGGTATCTCAAAATTCTGAACACAGCTTCAAAGTGAGTCGGTCCAGGTGAATGCATGAATTGACTCACAACACTCACTGCAAAAGCTATGTCAGGTCGAGTGTGAGCCAAATAGATTAGTCGCTCTACCAATCTTTGATAGCATGCTTTGTCCATTACCTCATTAATTGTTGTTTTAACTTTACATTAGGTTCAATTGGCGTATCTGCTGCTTTGCAACCTGTCATCCCTGTTTCTTCGAGTAAATCAAGTACATATTTGCATTGATTGACAAAAATTCCCTCCTTAGATCTTGCAAACTCCATTCCGAGGAAACAGGTTTACCAAGTCTTTAATATCAAATTCGGCTTTAAGTTTCCTCTTCAAGTTGCTAATCTCAAGAGAATCATCACCTGTTATGATTATGTCATCTACATACACAATCACAATGGCTACTTTACTGCATGATGGAATGTTTAAAGAAGAGAGTGTGATCGACTAGCTTTGAGAGAATCAATGTCTCTTAATAACATCACCAAAACGCTCAAACCACGCTCTAGGAGATTTCTTTAACCCATACAGAGATTTTTTTAATTTTATACACTTTTCATTTTCCAAATTTTTCTTCAAATTTGGGTGGCGGGTCCATATATACTTCTTCTCGTAATTCTCCATTTAAAAACGCATTCTTTACATCAAATTGATGAAGTGGCCAGTTGAAATTAACTCGCAAGAGAAAGATTCTAATAGAGTTAATTTTAGCAACAAGAGCAAAAGTCTCTTGGTAATCAATACCATGAGTTTGAGTAAATCCTTTTGCTAGTAGTCTCGCTTTGTATCTCTCCATACTTCCATCAGCTTTAACTTTCACCGTGAACACCCATTTGCATACTACCGTCTTTTTGCCTTTAGGTAGATCCATGACTGTCCAAGTGTTATTTCTTTTAAGAGCATTTATTTCTTCCATCATAGCTAATCTCCAACTCGGTTCATCTAATGCTTCCTGAACAGTTCTTGGAACAAGCATAATAGAAATCCTAGACACAAATGCTCTATGATTTTTTGATAATTTTTCATATGACAAGTATTTCTTTTCTGAAAGCAATTGGAAGTCAAGATCAGATGGAGTGGAAGTAGTGGGAATGTTACTCTAAGTTGTAGGACCATTATTCGGGAAAGTTGTTTGAACATCTGCTGAGGGAATAACTGGGGTTGTAGTAACTTTGTGGAATTTCTTCCTAGTATAAACTTACAGCTCATGTTGAGGATTATGATCCGTTGGAAGTACTTCTCCCCCTGTCTCTGATAAAGTAACATCTGGCAAAATAGGATTAGTAGTGCTGATCCTAGTTTCCATATCTGAATTAGTTAAAGAAATGGGTAAAGTTTCCCAGAAATTATTTTCTTCAACTAAGTTCTCCTCCTGAAGAAAATTATTTTGAAAAAAAGGGTGATCTTCGAAAAACTTGACATCCATGCTTTCAAAAAAAAATTTTGAGATTGGATTAAAACATTTGTACCCACATTTATTGGAAGCATAACCAACAAAAACAGATTTTTCAGCTTTGGGATCCAGTTTTGAGCGAAACACATTCGGGACATGCACATAGCAAACACATCCAAAAACCTTTAAAGGGAGATCAGTTGTTATCTTAGATGTGTGAAAGTAATTTTTCAAGACTTGTAACGGTGTTTTAAATTTCAGAACTCGAGATGGCATTCTATTTATTAAATAACAGGAGGTAAGAAGTGCATTACCCCAAAGATATTTAGGAACATTCATGGAAAACATAAGTGCCCGAGTAACTTCAAGTAAATGCCTATTTTTTCTTTCCGCAATACCATTTTGTTGCGGTGTCACGACAAGTGGATTGGTGTAGAATACTTTTTTTCCAAAATGAATGTTCTCAAATATTTGTTGAACTATTCAATCCCGTTATCCGTTCTTAGAATGCCAATTTTTGATTGAAATTGATTTTCAATCATGTGGAAAAAATCTTTAAATCGTTGTTCAACTTCAGATTTCTTTTCCAATAAATAAACCTAGCAAACTCGTGTGTGATCATCAATAAATGTTACAAACCATTTTTTACCAGAAAATGTGTTAACTTTGTATGGGCCCCAAACATCACTATGCAACAAGTAAAAAGTTTTTGACGCAGAATATAATTTTATTGGAAATGAAACACGATGACTTTTAGCTAAATTACAAGCTTCACAATGAAGTTTTGAACAATCAATATTTTTAAATAGTTTAGGAAATAAAGATTTGAGATATAGAAAACTAGGATGCCCTAATCTTTTATGTCATAACATAACTTGATCATTGTCAAAGCTTGAACTTGTACTACATAATCCATGAGCTGTTTTATTCGCAGAATCAGTTCCATCATAGTAGTACAACCCATTTGTTTCTCTAGTAGTTCCAATCATCTTACCCAAGTTCCGGTCCTGAAAAACACAATTGGAAGGGGAAAAAAAAAGATAAAATAATCAGAATCTTAAAACAATTTGCTAACGGAAAGAAGATTACATGTAAGTTTCGGAACATGTGAGACAGATTTCAAAGAGATTTTTTCTGAAATTTTAATATTTCATTTTCCCGCAATAAGTGAAAAAGTGTCATCACTATTCGATTTTTTTGAAACCGAATACATGGATAATACGAATCAAATAATCGAGAACGAACTATGTCATATGATCAGAGGCTCCTGAATCAATGATCCAAGGAGTGGTACTTCCTAGAACAGATAAAGCCAAATGATTACTACATGTTTGTGCTATAGAACCGACAAGAGCATTAGATGAGCAAGATTTTAGCAGTTTAAGAAGATGACTTAATTGCTCTTTACTAAGTGGAGATGACTCAGCCTCATTTCATTGTAAGGTGTGATATGTTCATCGATTTTTTTCCCTTATCATTGTAGGTGGTTTACCATGCAACTTCCAAGCATTTTTCACGAGTATGACGTGGTTTTTCGCAATAGTCACATTGCGGTGTTGTTTTGTATTCTACACGCCGGTCGTGAGAAGTTTTCCCGCTAACTCGAACTTCGTGACATGCACGCACGATCCTTCCACCTGACACCGGTCGAACCCGCAATCCTCTTTCCCAACATCACATGTATCTGACTCTCTTCTCTCCTCAGCTCCGCAAAAACTTCACCAATTGGAGGTAGGGGATTTCTTCCAATTATTCAGACACAAACCTCATCATATTCAACATTTAGACCTGCAAGAAATTTGAAGATTCGGCTAGTATTCATTATCTTTTGTACTGGTTGCAGTCTTCATTTGATTTCCACTCATGTTCATTGAATAAGTCCAGGTCCTGCCAAATCCGTTTAAGAGAATTGAAATATTTTGTCACAGAATCCTCACTCGCAAATTTCCTAAGTCGTAGGGTCAACTCGTAAACTCGGATTGATTTCCAAGATCGTAGAGTACATTTCGAAACATCGTCTCATAATTCCTCGTCGTAGAGTAACACATATATTTCGCACTCATCTCTTCATCATGGAATCGACCAACCACGTCATTACCATCGAGTTTTCCGCATCCCAAATAACGATAAGTTGTCATTCACGTCAGTCGCATAATATCACTCGTGATATACCAATCTTTCCTCTTCCTCGAGATACATGCGAACGATTGTGACCATCGAAGAAAATTATCACCATTTAATCGAATCGTAGTGATCCGAATCTGATGGTTTTCATATGTATTTTTCTCCGAGGTTCGGACCGAGATGTGCCGAAGAGGTGGTTTGTCTCGTACGTGACTTCAAACATTTTAGAGATGAAAAACGGTGAAATTGCTTGAGCACGTGTTGTCTATTCACCCGCAAAAGATTACTGATCCTTCCGTGTTCGCTCCGTTTGAGAGTGATGTTTGGAGATCAAGCGAAGCAGCAAGTAGAACACTTTAGGACCAAACAATACGGTCGAGCAAGCCAACCGACCAAGAAGATGAAGCCGATTGCAGTAGGCGAGTAGGCAAATGAATGACGCCAAACGATCGAAGCTGACCGAACGAGCCGAACGAGCAGGCGAGCGAGAGAGCGAGCAGGCGAGCGACGGAAGCCGAAAGATCGAAGCCAACCAAACGAAGCCGAACGAGCAGTCGAGAAAGGAGAGCAGGCGAGCAGGCGAGCAAGACGAGCAGTTCGGAGTAAGTTGTAGACGACGTCAAGGAGATTTGCAGTCGAATAGGTCGAAGATGGATAACCGATTCCGACCTTTGAAGATGATAAAGATTCAAACCTCAAATATTAATACCGCTCTGATACCATGTCAAAACATTTGATTGAATAAGCTGAATGAATTTTCTTTATTGATGTATAACTATATAAAGATCTTCCCTAGAAACAAAAAAAAGGTAACTAATCTCCCTAATTAAGGAAAAAAATACTCTTTAACTAATTGGCCTAATATAGAAGAAAATAAATAGCGATTCCTAAGATTGCTAATACAATTCATAAAATTCTAAAAATAGAGAATAAAAAATATGATACATAATCACAATTATTTTCGAGATCTTTCAATAATTTGTTTAACACATTTTGCATCCATCTAGCTTTTGACTCCAAAGGTTTGAAAGAAATGAATGAATTATTATTAAATATTTGAATAAGTTGTCATATATAGTATCAATCTCCCCATTAAAGAATGATGGAATACTTGATAACTCAATAATGAATTCAATGAACATTTTTCTTTATTAAGAACCTTTGGCAAGCAACATGAGCTTACACAATTGGTCATCCTAATAATATAATCATTAAGAGATTGCACAGCACCATGCCCTTTATTTTTCTTGTGTTCTGCACATCTCATGAAAGATGATAGTATTAATCATTGTCGTACCCACATAATCATCTATAAAATTCACCTCAACCTAACCAGCTTGGTTGACATGCATATATTCCAATCTCTACAAACTTCGAGGGCTCATCATCAAGCAAATTTCGCTCACTCAATAGTGCATGTCATTTGACGCAAACTTTCTCTAGCTTTCTATGATTTGCAATTAAAATATTCAATTGTATCTTATTTTCCGCAAACCATTTCTATCTTTTCATAATTTACAATTGAAATTGTTGAACCCAAATTTTTCTGTAGAACACACCCAAGAAATAGTGAGTAAGAAATAAAGTTAAAGAGTACAAAAATAAGTATTGTACTTATATATTTCTCGGAAAAAGTGGTTTTATATTTTACTGTTCTTGTATTTATAGGAAGTTAGAACTTTTCGTGAAATGTTGATAATTCCCCAAAAGATAGAAATGATTCTATATTTTCACTCAATAGCGCATGTCATTTGCCGCAAACTTTCTCTAGCTTTATATGATTTGCAATTAAAATATTCAATTGTATCTTATTTTCCACAACCCATTTCTATCTTTTCATAATTTGCAATTGAAATTGTTGAACCCAAATTTGTCTGTAAATCACACCTAAGGAATAAAGAGTAAACAAGAAAGAGTTATAGAGT
Source organism: Papilionanthe hookeriana x Papilionanthe teres (assembly GCA_022702705.1). Taxonomy (NCBI): domain Eukaryota; kingdom Viridiplantae; phylum Streptophyta; class Magnoliopsida; order Asparagales; family Orchidaceae; genus Papilionanthe; species Papilionanthe hookeriana x Papilionanthe teres. Next base: position 61,709,519 of record CM040428.1, on the reverse strand, counting down.
ACAACAATAAGTGTTGGATTTCTATATTTCTCGAAAAAAGCGATTTTATATTTTACTATATTTTACTGTTCTTGTATTTATATGAAGTTAGAACTTGTCCTGAAATGTCGATAATTCCCCTAACATTTTGAGCAATCGATCAGACATTACCATTTGTCTTGGGGAAGGCCGTGGAGACAGTTAAGCCATCACTAGCCAAATTTTTTACCTCTTTTATAGATTTGTGAGACACTTGTAATGACAAGATATCCATCCTTTTAATTTGACATCTCTTTAGATTTGTGAGACGGTTGCCATGATGAGCTATACGTCCTTTTCCCTCAGCCAACCTTTCTTAGTTCGGTCGGTTGAGTTGCTATCCTATTGTCGGCTTTCGACCAACTCCTTCCATCCGCCAGTTTTGGTGCCTTACATGTGTCTGGCTTAGGATCATTTGATTTAATTTGGCGAATTTTGAACATATATACTTTAGTTCCTTGATTCTCTTGTACATTAGTAAGTTGCAAGCCATGATAAGAGTGACAAAATCAACCTCAACAGTGGTAGTAGATCCTTATTTAATGAACTGTTAGTGATTAATACTTCTGTGATTTTCATGCGTATGATTGGTTATAAATAGGTGATAGTGTCTTTCCAATTTTGCTTGCTCCTCCCTCATTCCGCACTCTGGTCGCCATTCTGAGAGATTTCTTATGATGGATAAGTTTTCCAAATCCCAAGCTCCCAACCCGAGCAAGTTTCTACTTCATGGATTATTTGCTCAGGAAAAACGTAAGAGGCGCCCCGAGGATGGCCATAAGAAGAAGTTGGTTGTTAAGAAAAGGAGAGGCTGGCCCTCGGGTCACTTTGGCTCTTCTGGAGCAGTTCCAGAAAGTGCTTTGCTTACGATTGTGGATATCCCTTGGACGGCCTCCATCATTAATTCATTTGATATAGTATCGTTCGCACCTCCCGTCACAACCCCTAATTTGGCAAAAATGCTGGACTTTTATGTTGCTCGTTGCTGTTGTGACAGCTACATCTTCAAGAGTCGATGGTGTCTGAAATTATCAAAGAAATGGGTATGTTCTAGTGTTCGGTCAAGGTACCCTGTGGTTACTCATCTGCTGATTATCTTATCATTTGCAGGCATGATAGATGACAAGACCCATCCGTGTATGAACGAAGCTCTACTAGAGCCGGCTCGGTGTTAGGGGTCGCATCGAAGGGAGACGGTCGGCCCACCAGAGGAGGATGCCTGTTTGACCGCCTCACAACAATTCATTCCCGACTGTGGTACAAGAAGAAGTGTCGCGTTCGGCCCATGTAGATCATGATGGGTTGGCCCACCGTCTATTTGACATTGAAAGCTCTCTATGTCGTGACGTTGTTGTCCAACGGAATTCAGAGGCACGTGTTGTCTTGACCCACATGACTCAGGTTGGAAGAGGAGCTATCAATTGTTAAGCAGATTGTGTCTACTCTACAGCAGGATCTCCAAGTTCACGATAGTTGTCCAAACCCTTCAGACTCAAATATACAATGATAAGTTAGGCCAATTTAAGTTTGGTTGAGCATTTTTATTCTAGAAGTTGGTTCAGCTAGGGTATGCCTCGGCCGAAGTATCCTCATATCCATGTATTAGTTATTTTCTCTCTCCATGTTGAGTTGGAGATTTGTAATGATTACATGTGATAATATTCCCATTAAATGAAATGACACCTTTAGTTTTTCCATTATTCAATTTTGTTTAGTTTATTGAGGCAATTGCTTCATGTTTTGCCTTGCAACGATTGGGATTTGCTCAAACCCATTAAATAAGAGTGTGGTAACTGAAGAGAAGCTTTCCTTGGTTGCTTTGTCTGTGCTCCCATTCTTTCATCAGAGCGAGGCATGGCTCCTCAACTTTGAGAAGCAGCTCCACGTACTCCCATCGCAATGCTCCCATCGGCTTCAAGATGACTCCCCATTCTATCTTGTAAAGATGTTTTAGGCTGAGGTAGTAGAGTATCAATCAAGCCATATGTTTAATCCTACCGTTCAACAGCTGCCCCGAACGAGAAGGCGAATGTTGTGAAGGAGAATGCAATGGTGATATAACAGGACCATCTCCAACGTGACCTTAACTTGTCGTTATGCGAACAAATATGTCATATTTTTAACCATTATGATATAATGGTGTTGGTGATTTTTGTTCGCCGGCATAGGAATGTGTGGTTGATATAACTTTTCAAACATCTGTTCTACTTCCTGCCATAACCAGGTGGGTATGTAAATTTTTCATCCGTGGGCTGCTTCAACTTTGATCACCTCGAGAACAAGATAAAAGTGTTGAAGCTGAAGTTTTTTTTCGCTATCTCAAAGAAGAGTTGGTTGATCCCCATGTCTCTGTTTATTGTCCTTCTTTCCAAAGCCAAAGAAAAAAATTCAGCGAAAGTGTAGCAAGAAATAGAAAAAATCAAAAGGAAGACCTTAGACATCCGCCAGTACTTCGAAGCTTCTAAGATTAATAAGATATTGGCTCCCGACAAGTATGGGGAGATGTCTGAGAATGAATGATGTGCTTCAAATGCTATGCAGGACGAGTGAGAGAAACTTGATATTCTCGCGACCACTAAAAAGATGAAGGACAACTAGCTAAGGGTTCCGCAGGTAACAGCCTCACTTATTAAGTTTCCCATTTGACTATCTTCTTTCATAAAAAATTTGACAAATGAGATGATCATTATTGAACAGGTGACCTACAAAAAATGATGATTGTGCCTATTACAGATAACCCGGAGGACGGCCCGACAGGATATGTAGGCCTTAGTCAGATGAAGAATGGGACCAAGGCGAGGCCAGACCTCTCAAGGATGTTTCGGGTGGCCCTTTGGAAGTGTTGTTAGGGACACTCATTCCGATTAGGAATTTCTCCCTTTGACAAAAGGATTGTTACTGTCAGATGTTCCTCTCTATAGATATCCTTAGTGGGGACAGGAGATGGAGAGTTGAGTTAGGAAGGTCTGTAGACACAGAGGGGGGCTAATGTCCAGACCCCCTCGGCCGAGCGGCAGCCGGTGAGCCTGAGGGTGGATGAGCAGAGGTATGAGGGTTCATCTAAGCCAGCTAGCTGGAAAAGTGATCAGTGTCGCAAAGGGAAAGTTCCTGCTAAAGAACCTTCCCGAAAGCATAAGAGAGTGATTCTCTTTGGGGTGTCTCGACTGAGGTGGGTCCTCTGACATGGGCGACTAGCAAGGATAATGATAAGCCAAGGAGGCTGATTTGCTCGGGTTAATCTTAGTAAAGACTGGAACTCTCAAAATTCTGCTTCCGCTTTGTATGCTTCTGCTTCAGGCCCCCATCGTTACTTCCCCTTTGGTGGCCAAGAGTTTTTCGAATTTTGTTCAAAAGAGGCTATCCGTGGAGGCGGTCGTTTGCACGTGTTAGCTTGGCAAGCTTCAGACGTCATATTGAGCTCCAGCCGCCGCAAGCGCCAGATGTGTCGGGATTTGCAAAGTAGGCCAAGTGAATTCAAGGTGAAGCATGAGTCGACCATTGTCCAGTGGTCTATAGTTTGTGATGCTCTCAAAGAGGAGGAACAACCACTGAGGGAGGAGAGTCGATCTCTTAGGGAGAACCAATTGCCAAAGAGGCGAATGTTCACAATGAAAGTGGAGGAGCTCATTCCTGAGTACCAGAAGACCTTCCGTGCGAGAATTCAATACATCCTCATTCATATGGCAAAGGGTAACTTGATCTCCTCTAAGTGGCTTAGAATTCAAAAATTCTCTTGAGTTTGTATCAAATTTGGAATAAGATGGCGATGAGGATACTCTAAGTGAAGGCGAGGAAAATAACGATGGGTCGCCAAATGTATGATTTGTCTTGTATTTTTTTTTACCTTTTAACGACAAAAACATGCAACAAATGTTAACAATGAAATGAAATGAAAGGAAATTTTGAATGTATATTTTCTTATTTTGTCAGTGTCGGAACTTTGTTGAGCTTTTACCTATTTGTGTGGTGAAACTGTTAATGTGTTGCTTGGTCGACTAGTCATAACGTGTATTGCTAATTTAGAAAGCATAAGAGGCCCAACCCAAGTCTCATCCCACCCAAGCCGTTCTCAGCTCTCATCGATTAGTTCGTCGCCTTCAACAAACCATGTCTGTCGCCAGACTTATTTATGTGGATCCAGTCACTAGCTTTTGAGAGGCAAGTGTCTACGTTCGTCGTTGGGGTGATTCGCATGCTAGTCAATGCAGGACTCTAGTAGGAAAAAGGTTAAGTTGACCACCAAGAATTGAACTGTATTATGGGCCTTGCGGCAGGGGTGTTTTGCGGTGCTTGGGAGTTGTCTGACAATTTGATGAGTATCACGCACAAAATGAACAGGGTCATTATTTCCTGCCTATTGCTCGGTTAATTTGACAGTCAAGATATTTGAAAAAGAAGGTGTCAGCCTGTTCTGTCCTAGGTGAATGATGCTCTTTTGTGGATTAAATTTCTCAAGTGTTCGAAAATATACAAGGATAACACGCCAGCCTATTTCCTCGAGAGCATATAAACGAGTCGAGTCGAGCTCGAGTTCACTTGCACTTGATTAATTTTATCGAGTTCAAGCTCGAGATCGAGCTTAAGTCTTCGAGTTTGAGCAGGCTTGTTTACCATAAAAGAGAAAATATTAATTTAAGGAAATGTTATAATAGAATGATAAAAACAATGAGCAAATAAAAAAGAAATAATAAAAAATCATTTAGTATACAATAGAAATTATTATTATTTTTTATTTTTAATACTTTAATGATAAATTCATCAAATTTAATATATTTTGAGTACATTTTATATTAATATTCTTTAAACGAGCTGGCTCATGAGCCAACGAGTCGAGTTGGGACTGGGTTGAGCTTGGCTTGTAAGCTCATCGAGCTCAGTTCACGAGCCACTTATTGAGTCGAGCTCAAGCCCGCTCACAAGTTGGCTTGACTCACACCCCTATTCCCGAGAAGACTTGGTCGATCAGTTTTATGGTGATGCATTATAGTGTTTTCAAAAATAATGTTATTATACATGCGCCTGCAATTAAATAACAAATCTAAAGAAATAACAAGATGTCTGCCAGGAAAATGAAACATCCAAAAAAAATGTGAAACACCCAAAATATTCAGAAGCAAATATCCAAACATTCAAATCGTCTGAAAAGAAATTCAAAAAAATAAAATAAAGATCACATGACAGCTTTCTTAGGGATAAAAAATCTTTAGGTCATCACAACTCGATGTGCAAGTCACTTCTTTTCCAGTGTGTATTCGCAGTATGCAGGCTTCTGGTGCGACTCGTTTGCTAATGATGAATGGTCTAGTCCAACTTTCCATGATCTATCCCCGTGCGGTCGGATTGGTTTTCTTTAACACGAGATCCCCTTCACGAAAGGTTTTTTCTTGAATGTATTTGTTGCAGTACCGGGTGGTCCTCCACTTGATTTCTTCTTGTTTGAAGACCAATTTTGTTTTTCCTCAGTGGCATTAAGTGCGAGCTCTAGCCCTTCCTTATTAGATTCTAAGCATTCCTACAAGTTTCTCTCTTCAAAATTTGAAGCGATGACTAACTTTTGGATGTGAAGGTTGCACTCGACAAGTAGCATTGTTTTAGTTCCATGTGAAAGAATGAAAGGGTTTGGTCGGTCGATGTTATCGTTCAAATTGGCTAGAGGACGGCTGAGAGGAGGTCGTCCAACTGCCTTTGCTCCCTCGACTTTCTTTCCAAGTAAGTTGAGTATAATTTTGTTGGCATTTTCATCTTGTCCGTCCATTCATTCATGGGTGGTGGACGGAGGTGAACTTAAGGTTGATACCTTAGTATCGACAAATCATTGCTTCCTTATTCAGAAACTTGGATCTCATTGTATGTGATGAGGGCAATGAGCAGATCGTACCCGCAGATGATGTCTCTGAATGAAAATGCGGATGATATCAACAATTATTCAAGCAAGCACTTTTGCCTCAATCCACCTTGAGAAGCAATCAAATGCTACAAATTTGTACCTTCGTTGCCCTTTAGAAGGATGAAAGGATCCTCAGACGACGACTCTCCAAATAGCGAACGACCGAGGGCTGATTATAGGTTTCAAATGGTAAGATGGTGGATGCTGCATAGGTGTAAAATTTTAACATTGCTCCCATCTTCTCGAGAATTCTTCCATATATCTTGTGAGGGATGGCCAGAAATACCCCGGTCATTGTTTTGCCTCTGAAATGGCTTCCACATTTGCCCTAGTAAGATCCCTTCGAATTCATTTTCATGCACACCTAAGGTATTGGAAGATAGTTGACCTCCAAAATAACTTATCATCCATCATAAGTTATTCGCCGTTTTGGATTTGAAACATTTGCTCTCGGCAATGTCCTTAGGGATACCTTTGGTCTCAAGGAAATGAATGTACGCTATTTGTCTTTTTTATTTCTACCTCCATGGTCTCGGCTTCGTCAATAGTCGGTCACAAAATTTTATGAGTTCCCCCTCCCGGGTGACTGTTCTTTGATAAAAAATCTGTTAATTGATTGATGCCTCTGAGGATATGCTAAAAATTGAAACACTCGACTTTCTCAATTTACGCTCTTGCTTTAGTTAGGTATCATATCATCATCTCGTCCCTGGCTTTGAATCGCACGTCCACCTACACTGCTACTAGCTGAGAGTTGGATTTTACAAGGAGGTGTCAGGTGCCCATCTTACAAATGAACAAAACCTAGCTATAAGAGCATTGTACTCAACCTAATTATTCGTGAAGTTGAACTCTAATTTTACTTAGTGGTACAGGTGATCACCATCCAGGCTAATGAGGTCAAGTCCGAATCACGTCTAGCCTTGGTTAGATGTCCCATCATTGCGAAGAGTCCAAGTAAGATCCAGAGATTTCATGAGCAAGGTCACTGAGTTCAATGAAGTCGGCCAGGAAATCTACCACGACTTGAGCCTTAATCGTTGAACATAAGATAAGTTGAATTCACTAAGCTCTACAACCCATTTCAGAAGTCAGTCAAAATGCTCGGGTTTGACTAGATCCGCTTTGAAGGGATGATCAGTGATAATTATAATTGAATGTGTTTGATAATAGGTCAGAGCTTGCGTGCAGAAACAATAAAAGCAAATGTTAGCCTTTCCAATATTGGGTGCTTGAGTTCTGCTCTCATAAGGTCCTGGTTGACATACTAAAATGGGTACTGCTTCTCATGTTCCTCACGGATTAGGACAGAATCGATCGCTTTGGGTTCGAATCCTAGGTGAAAAGCTCAAAGAGTCATTTAACTACTGAAAGGTTGATTCACATTTGTTTGACCATGTGAAGCTTTTGGCTCGCCTGAGGGTATTAAAGAATGTGGAGCATTTGTGTCCTTAGTTGGAAATGAACCGACTGAGCCCAACGATTTGAAGGCCAACCGTTGTAACTCCTTGACATTCTGAGGGGATTGCATATATATCAAAGCTTGAACTTTCTTGAGATTGGCCTTTATCCTTTTGGGCGTCAGGAGATACCCTTAGAATTTTTTCGCCCTTAAATTGAATGTGCATTTGAGAGAATTAAGCTTCATATTATGTACAAATTTATTTATATCTTCAAAAATATATATGTACAACTTGCACAAACTGCAAATACTTCTATCACTAAAAACGTAGATATAACCAAAATTATATATATATATATATATATATATATATATATATATATATATATATATATATATATATATATATATATATATATATATATATCAAAGCAATTACATACAATCAGCATATGAAATGAATATTCTTTTAGCAAAAAATATGTACAGCTTCCAAAAAAAGATGGATATTTTTATCTCCCAAAAAAAGTACAATTTATATCTTCTTTTTCCAAAAAAATATTTACAACTTGGAAAAAAATCTGATATTTCTAGCTTTCAAAAATATGCACGACTTGGACCTAAAAAAATTTTCTTTATCCACAAAAACATAGTTAAAGCATGTACAAAAATTACATTTTTTCTACAAAAAAATAGTTCATATCTTGAACAAAAAAAGGCATTTCTATCTCCCAAAATATGTACAACTTTAACCAAAAAAAGAAAGATTTCTATCTCCAAAAAATATATACCACTTGCACAAAAGCAAGGTACTTATATCGCTAAAAACGTAAATATAACCAAAAATTTAATTCCAATAGAAATATATAATTATTTTATCAAAGGAATTACATACAATCAGCACACGAAATGAATATTCATTTAGCAAAAAATATGTACAGCTTTCACAAAAAGATAGATAATTTTATCTCCAAAAAATAAGTACAATTTATATAAAAAGATGACTACTATTGTTCCCAAAAAATATTTACAGCTTGGAAAAAAAATCAGATATTTCTAGCTCTCAAAAAATATTCACAACTTGCACCTAAAAATACAAAAAAATATGAACTTGTACAAAAATTAAATTTTTTCTACAAAAAAATAATGTATAGCTTGAACAAAAAAAGGACATTTCTATCTCCAATAAATATGTACAAAATACACAGGAATATTTCTATCTCCAAAACTATATATACAACTTGCACAAAAGCAAGATATTTCTATAACTAAAAACGCAGACATAACCAAAAAATTATTCCCACTGCATACAAGCATAACATTTAAGTACGTGCGTACTATTTTTCTAAATCATTGAAAGCTAAATCGAATGACCCAATTACACACTATGCCGAAGAGTATATAGCAATAATGTAACATGTTCTTCACTGTGGACATTACTTGGCTACAAGTAAGCCTCTTGTGCAAAATAGACTACATAATTAAAAAAAAAATGGTACTCTTCATTCGCACCATATTGACTCAATCAAAATTAAATATATGGATATAGCCTAGAGAGAGACCTTTCATGTTAAAAATTCTAATTAAGATTAAGTTTTTATCGTTTCTCCTTATTCCATGAAACAAGACAAATATAACAATAATTGTGCTAGCGATGCTAGTATGAACAACTGGAGCATTTTGAATTCTGCTCATTCCTGTGTCATTCCAAAATCATCCCAATTGGATAACAATTCATTGTTATCATTCAATCAATCAATCAAAAATATAACAATTCATCATTATCATCTACACCAACTATAAATTTTTACTCCAATTAACACTAAACTGAGTGCATAAAAATAAGTGAATCAAATTAGAAGAAAGACAATCCACCAAATCAATTCAGAAATATGTAATTTTGAGTAGTAAATTGAAAAAAAAATTATTAACCAGTACACAACAATCCGGAACTTGATGGAAAAAATTTATGAAAAGGCTATCTATCATTAATCACATGAGACCTAATTTCTTACAAAGTTCTAAGGATAACTTTTTAGGAAAGACGATGAAACATATGCTGATAATTCCTTGTTACCTAAAGAGACATTTTTATATATCTCCAAAAATAAATTTATTGTTGGAATAGACTAATATATTAATGCATTAAAGTAGCAAAAATTCCAAAATAAACAAAATAGTAATCGATATAAAAATAACCTTAAATTATAAAAAACCATATCTTTTTCTCCTGATAAATAAAAGCTTCTCTCAACTCACAACAATTTTTTTAACTAGCTAAATTAAAATAAATACTAATGATTAAGCTCAATGGCCTGGAATATCAAACTAGTTAAGGTCACCCATAAGTTTAAGAGTAAATACTAATATACAAGTACAAATACTTAGCAAGCACAATTAATCAAGCATTTGAACTCATAAGAAAATCAAACTTACGCTGAAAAGCTTTGGAAAGGACAAGGATGGGAGGTCAGGCTTGGGGGACTATGATTTTCAACTAATGAGAGGGAAGTTGAGTGCAGTGAGCACTGGTAAACCGTGTTTTCGGAGCTATCGAGAGTACTACGCGGCAAACCACAACGATGTTGCAATCGCAAGGAATCTACATTCATGGGAGTGAGGGTGCAGTGACGGATGGTAAAAAGCGTTAAAGGTGGTGCGAAGGTTGATCTTAGGTCAAAGAGCAGCATGATAGATGGAATCACAGGGAGCATTGTGGCGATCGCAAGGAATCTACATTCATAGCATGCATTGTATCAAACTCATGGGAGTCACCGTGGCGATTGCGGAAAATTAATACTCACAGGAGGCAGCACATTCAGGAAAGGAACTAATGTTCACGAAGAATCCGTCTTCGTGGGAGGCACAAGCGATCGCGAGGAATCTACGCTCATATGATGACTGTAGCTATCATGAGATGGAATCCATGCTCCATCTATTTAAAATTCACTGGAATCGAGCGAGTTTGAGAGCTACAGGAATAGACCCTATGGACGAATCACACATACCTCAAATAAATACAATGTTTTTTATTTACTCCATGTCAAATAAAAAAGAAAAAGTTAAAATGCATGCAAATCAAACAAACTACACTTGCAACCAAACAATACCTTACTAAAAATACCATAGCTGCTTGCATTTTCCTTAAAATGGTTGCCAGAAAGCATCCCTCAAGTTAGAACATAGGCCAACCACACAATGTAAATTATCAGTAACTCTTAGGCAAGTGACTCCCCGACTGGTTTAACAAAAGGGCAAACTGACCACAGCTCAACGGCTCATAGCCATGTTATAGCAAAAGGGCTTGCTAGAGCCTTATTATTGCTTTAAGAGATTATTATGACATCTAATATTGTAGCAGGAAGCATAAACATGCAGAATTTTTACTACAAAATATACTTCACCTTATATTTTCTACAAACTAAAAATGTTATTCAATGCATGAGAAAAGCATAGAAAGAATATAAAAGCTTCAGAGATTTCTTATGATTCATTTCATAGGGAACCAAAAAAGGATTTTATGCTGAAAAAAAGACGAGTGGTCACAGCGGCATTACCACCAAAGTAGAAGGAATAGAATTTTTTTGGGATCAGCTTAAGGTTCTTGTTAGTTGCTTCTTCTTTGAAGCCTTTAATATGGTGACTGGTTTAACAGGCTTTGTTTGCTGCTGTTTTCTGCTACTGTCAGAATCTTTCTTTTTCATCTTTGTGTGGCTAGGCCTATAGAGAATCACAGTACGACCAATCTGACCTACTGCTGCTGAACCAGTTGAGTTCTCTAGCAGCTTTACAACATCGCTGAGCTCTCCAGGACAGCTTCCATGTATTTTGAGCTGCAAGAGGTTGATCCAGTCAGCCAATAAATTTCCATAAATTACAGTCAACCAAGAGGCTACAATCAAGTCACACAAGTTCACATAAACATAAAAGTAGATTTAGCTACGATACATGAGAGAAAATTATGATGAATTTCATTGAAAATATTTGAAGATACAGGTGCAAGAATATACAAAGTTACTATCAAGCCAAGCGCCATCAGCAATATACCCACTTCTCCTTTTACAACATTAACTCTTCACAATCTCTCTCACACACAGCACTCAATCTCCATCTCATACAAACACTCAAAAAGAGAAGAAGAGAACTCCTAGGGTTTGAAGCAAAAAACTAAGTCCTCTTGTAAGAAGCCCCTCCAAATATGCACACCACCTCTAAGTCATGCACAAGCTCTCCTTACAAAGCTCTTGCCAAAAAATTCATGGATAATCATGCCAAAACAAAAATTCAGTGGCGTAACCACACCCATGGTCGGCATAGTTATTGTCACAACCTGGCCTGATAGGTTCGAATTAACAATGTAAGGAACTATGGTCGGATGGTAAATACATTTAAATCACTATCCATAGATTTATAGAACATTCTAATATATAAAAGATCCACTAAAATCCACAAAGTGTAATAAAAATAAATCATCCAAAAACAACTAAAGATAACATGTCAAGCCAGTACTAAAAAGTATATAAAATATCTTAAGGAAATAGTAAAAAGAAACTATAATTATAAATATATAGCACCAGTAGCTCTTCTCCTGTAAGTCAAATCTCTCATATCAAACATATCAACATATAAAACAATAAAATTCATAAGTTTGACTTAGTGAGCAATTATAATCTTTATATACATTAAATTATTATGTCAATTTTATGCCTGAATAACTAACAAAAATGTAGTCATTTATTTATAAAGTTTTAAACTTTCATGCTAAATTTATTCATTCTCGTTTCACTTTGAGTATTTATCGTTTTAATCTTTTTAAGAGGCATAACAAAATTATTGCAATACCCGAAGGTATCCTAAAAAATGTACTAGAAATTACCCACAAATTTTACTCGTAGATACCCTCAAAAATTGTACCCGAATGTACACATTTATTATTCATTTAACGTGCACAGGTACATCGCATCCCCTTGTCAGTACCATCTCAAAATAATCTCGCATGACTTAAACGTTTACTTAAAATTTCATATAAATTAAAATACTTTAAAAATGTACTTTCATATGTCAATCATTTTTCTCCCAATTGTGATACCATTTCAAACTTTCAAAATGTCAAACATAGATAAATACACTTCCTTTAAACCATTTATAAAGCAATTATTCATCTAATAAAATATTAATTTAATGCATAAAAGAAAATAATTACCCACGTTACTTAATTTGTTAACTGTCCTCAATTTTAAATCTTTTGAAAAGAAATTCTTCAATCCCTACAAATATAAATCACGACATTAATATTTATTACTTGTATATATCCCGCCAGACATTTTAAAAACTAATAAAACCTTAAACATACCTTCCCTTTCTTCCTTTAATGAAGTCCACAATATATTACAAAGATAAACTTCCTTGATTTCTTGATATATATCATTAAGAGAACTCACTATTACTAATCGACAAATGTTGAATTGAAGAATTGTTTATTAATTCATTAATAATCACAAAACAATTTAAACACAATTCCCATTTAACCGAAAATTTAAATTCTCACTTACCTATTTGCTCGGATCAATCTCCTTTAGTTTGCACACGTCACCAACTTCTTCTCCTTCCAAGCCAAAATCTCTGATTGTTTGAGACCTGATTTCCAAAAACTTTCCATTATAAACATACCCTCACACACACACACAGATAGATACAGATAAATTGTATGAGTAGGTCCAAAAAAGCACCCTACTTACACGGTACAACACACACAAAGTAAAGATACATGTAAGACCAAAAACCAAAACCACCAAAACGCGTAAAAGTTACGGACGACCAAATTTTGCCCTGCCTCTGCCTCTAGTTCTAGATTGTATGAGTGGGTCCAAAAAGACACCCTATTTACACGGTACAACACACACAAAGTAAAGATACATGTAAGATCAAAAACCAAAACCACCAAAACGCGCAAAAATTATGGACGACCCACTTTAGCCCTGCCTCTGCCTCTAGTTCTAGGAAGGGAGTCAGCTAACAAATTGGTGAGATGTGTGTCATTATCCGAAATAGTCAATGTATCATCCATTAGATTCATGAGCTCAAGTAGATCTTTATTCTTCTTCTTCCTCCTGGATGTCTAAACCTGTCATTCCTCGTCCGAAGAATGACTCAACTGATCAGTGTGTTGGTCAACAGATTGTCAGGCATTTATAAGCTGATGAATCCCTTGCGCCTGACTAACAGTAAAGGCTTGCTCGTTCGGATGAGGTGGTAGAACCGCAGTAGAAAGATTGTCAACCGTTGTAACCACAATAAGTTCTAGTGTATGTTGTCGCTGAAGTACGTAATATATATATATATATATATATATATATATATATATATATATATATATATATATATATATATATATATATATATATATATATTAAATAACTTAAATAAAATCTTAAACTCACCTTATGTTTTCGGTCCTGAAGCCCTCACACCCACGAAAGCTTTGGCTCTCCTTCCTCTACTCTTTCCCGCAGCACGCAAGCCTCCTCACTTCTCAAGAGAGCCACGCGCTTTCGCTCTTCCCTCGGCTTCTTCTCATCCGTCGGCTTCTTCCATCACAAGCGAGCACAGCATCGCTCCTTTCAAACATGACGCAGGCTTGCTCCTTCTCTTTCACAGGGTAGCAACTCACCAAGGCGATCCTCCTTTCTTGCTCTCCATCGCCGCTTGAATAAGAAGCAATGAGGCCAATCAGGTGCATTAAGTATCACACGGCAAGGAAAAACCGCATGAACCTTCCTCCTTTGGCTTCCTCCTTATCTTTTTCTCTCGAAAGATAACTTCCCCTCTCGATTTTTAAGCAGAACGGTAGTGACGGTTAATCCATAAGCCGGTTCGATTTTTATTTTCCTTATTTATTTATTTAAACATTCTGTTAATACAATACGCTGCACCTAGAGTAGCTACACCAAGTTTCAGCATAGTTACGCCTAATCAAAAGTGAACCCAGCATAACTACACCAGGGTCTGGACCAAAAAGTTCCACGTGGAGAAGGATTTGGCAAAGTTTTCAATTTTAGATCTTTAATGAAACAATTATATATTATCCCATTCTCATGTATCACTTCAGCGTTCTGCCCAAAATCTAGGAAAATGGCAAATGCATAATTTTTTTCTTGGAATAATAGAGCTCCTCTTCATAGCATGCAGCCTGGTTCTTCAATAACGGTTTTCAAAATAAATTTAAGATGCGCTTTGAAGCTTGGTGCTCCAACCTAATTTTGTTTCTTCCATGCAACAGCCATTCTATGTAAATCTATCATTATTTTTCAAATGAATCTGTCTTATTTTATTTGACACTTGATGCGAGAATTAGTAAAGACAATACACCAAAAAGAATATGCAGCATATTAATTATAGCCCAACGCATGCATAGATCTCATGCACTAGAGTAAAACTTGGTAGATAGGTAGTGGGGGAACTATGTGAAAATCATAAGAAAAATTCAGCTTTAATAAATAGCTTATTGGAATAAATCCAGTGGTGGTGTTGAATTTAATAAAAATGGATCTCTTTCCCACAGAACAATAACAGGAACGGTCAGATAGTCAAAATGTAGCATAATTACAATTTCTATCACTCCTCAAATTGGCAACTCCTAAGCAGAGGGAACAGAAAAAAAAAGATCCCAAACCCTCACTACAAATCCATTTTTTCATATAATCCCACTACACTACCCAACACCTTCTTTTCTTGAAACACTAAGAGCAATCTGCACACTGAAAATCTCTCTCACCTACTCTCACTCCCGTCAATGATGAAGAAAATGTAGGATCTTGGCATTCTAGACTTTTAAATGCAGTGCAGCATTAGGTGAGACAACTTGATTCAACAGTCATAAATTTTCCCAAAAAAAAAAAGGTTATTAATATTAAAATAATTATTTACAAATTTCTATGAAAAATAGAAAATTAGTATAAATCAAATTCAAGTGAAAACACTTTGGTTTATGTTAAATTAATGATGAGAAAAAAATGGATCACAAAAGGCGTGCAAGCAATTTGAATCACACAAAAAAGAAGCAAGATTGTAACAAATCTGACAAAATCTAAACAAATAACAATAAATGAAAATAAGAAGAGCGACCGAGAAGAGAATTACTGGGTAGGCAAGCATCATGCTCAAATAATGAGGTAACCCCTCCCATAGCTCCTCATACTTGATCAATAAGTAGAGCCTCTAAGGAGAATGATTCGCAGGCACAAAAAATATTTGTAATAAGCCATAAAGTTCCCTGTACATGCCTTCAATGTGCCTATTATAAGAGAAAAGTGCCTGCTAGAAGAAGCGTCCAACAAATAAGCATCAAACCTCACAAAGGGAGCTACAGTAATCACCCACACCAAAAGCCGTTGTCAAAATTCAAAAAATTAGTCACAACCACAAGACCTTTTAGTATCACAAAATAGAAAGCTAAGAAGTGTCAAAAAAAAAATCAAACCGGCCAGAGGAATCCAGCTAAGATAATAGAAGAAGCCACCATTCGCTAGAATAGGAAGCCACATTAAGCTTGAGGAAAAATCACCTCAGTGGTGGTGAGAAGGCATTGAACAGTAGTATGGGGATAAGTAATTTTGTGTGGCGTTTATGAATGAGATGGAGGCAATTAGAAGTGGTTCGAAGTTCAAAATACTTTGGGAAGTTAAACTTCCAAGAGTGGTCGAGAGAAATGAGGAGTGGAAATGGGATCAAGTCTTGGCCAAAAGGGTGGAGGGTGTGGGGATTGTCTTATGGAACTTGTATTAGGCTGAGAAATTCATTTTGGCTTATTTAGGATGCAGTATAGAAAAGTAGAAAATATTTGAGGTTATTTATGGTTGGTTAGCTGTATAGAGATGAAGGAATGAAAAGTGGGAAGATTTTGGGTTGTTTTGAGAAGGCTAACAAATAGGGGTTTTCTCTTGCATAAAAAGGAACTTGAGAAAAACTCCAGAACATGAGAGAGTTTTAAGAAGATGTCAAAAAAAAATAATATTAATAATTTGATAACAAAAACACAAATATAATAAAACCAACTCTAACCAAAAGCAGAAAAGGAGAAGTTCAGCAAGTCAATCTCCAAGAATTAGCCACCAAGCCTGCTCAAAGATAAACGTTATTTAAAAACTGACTTCGATCATTAATAGTACTTTCATTACAACCATCCTTACATAAATGTAGTCAATGCCTTAATCAAAAAATTATGGAAACAAAGAGGCATCATAAACGGTTGGCAGTTCCAAGGTTAAAGAAAATGCAACATCATATTTAAAAAAAGTTTAATAAATGAAAACCCTAATGATTCAGATGAGGGCTACACAAATGAGCATTTGAATTTTAAGAAATTTTCTTTTAAGATTCCTTGGTCGAATTTGACTTGCATTGCTTAAGTTGACAGGCAGTGAGCTTGTTTGCATAGCCTTTACATAATTGCATGGGAAAACAGAACTATTAAACCTTCGTTTATATTATTATATGAAAAATTATAACATAATATTTTCTATATAAACTACATAATATAAATAAACTTAAATAATCATAGCATAAGCAAGCAATATATGAAGATAGTTCGAAAATATAGACAATTTTAAAATTAGAAGATAATCTCAATTGTAATTCTCATAAAAAAAATGCCATCCATCTAGTATTAGATTAACCTTCAAATATTCTAATAATTCCAAAAATTTTACATTCTTATTTTACAAAACTACAAAATCAATGTATCAATCACTTGTGATCTTTTCTCTATAAAAACAACTTTCCACTGTAACATCTTAGAAAATTACCGTCCAATTGTCTATTCTTGTCTTAGAAATTTCAAGCCCCGAGTCGAGTCATGACAATAAAGACCTAGCCTTGAGTTAGATTCAAGCAACCATATTCAAACTTATCCTAGAGAAGTCTTGATGATAAAAACTTAGTCTTGAGAAAATACCAAGGCAACCACATTCAAATTATACTTGAGAATTATGAGGTTATAAAGAGATATTCTTAGTAAAATTTGGCAACCAAATTTCAAAATTAATCCAGAAAATTTGAATTATAAATATCTAGCCCTAAGCTATAAAGTTGTGACCAAATGATGCCTCCAGTAAAAGTAGATCTATTCAAATTCAATATGAGCTGATGAAAGAATGACGCATGCATACAAGCATCTTATGTAAAAATGTACAGCCAGAAATGTTCACCAAAGTCTTCATATCATGAATGAAATAATATCATAGTTGTGCATATTAACCCTCTTTTAAAACAACTACCAGCTATATTATATTTTTAACCAACAAAGCTCCAGGTTCACACCAACCTAGATAATGATACTCGATACATCATCAAAAATGCATCAAATAATGCACAAATTTTAATTCAATTTTTATATCTTAATTAACTCGAGTATTTGGGCAAAAAAACTCGAGAGTTGACTCTTATGATCATTTGAACTCCATCTTTATAAAGCTTACAGTTGAGACACTGCATATGAACAAGAAGGAAGCAACACTACAATTAACACTTGGATCTATGATAAAATGGGCAAAACAAGCATCAAATGTATAATTAAAGCTGTCTCAAGAATTTCTGGGGTTAAATGTCCTCCAAATTTTGTGCTTGTTCTCAAAATGAGCATATAAATGAGAAGAATCTGATGAGCTAAATATCCCTCGATTTTTGAGTTATCAAGGCACTTGAATATTCAAAAATATCAAACAATCAAGAAAGAACTTTTGAATTGTCCAATGGATTGTTATAATTTTCAAAATAAATGGATAAAATACTAATTCTAGAAATTTATAAATAGACCCTATTTCTACAATTTCATGGGGAAAACTTTTAGGTGGAGAGAATTCCCCAAGTTCAGAGCTCTAACAACTTCTGCATAACATGATCCATCACATGTGAAAGGGACAATCAACAAGGAGTTAAAGCAAGCAGACAAAGGGAGCAATCACAAAAAGCAATAGAAATGATAAAGAGTTAAAATTAATATTATTTATATAAAAGCATCTATGTTGTAATATTATGTATGATTATATTATGTTTGCTTTTGTGAACTAAAATGGAAAAAGTTGAATACTTAATTTTCAAGTTATGTTAAATTTTCAAATTATAGGAAATAACTATGCAAAATCATGAGAGAAATAATTAATATCATGCATGTGCAACTAATAAGCTATTAGAGGTGTATCCCCTTCTCCCCCTTCAAAGGACGTGGTCGCCACTTCTCTCTCTCCATAGTATTCTCTATTTTCTTATTAACATTAGAGTTTGTATGAAGCATATTTACTTGTTGAACTATGAATAAAAATGGTTATTATTTGTGATAAAAATTGGAGATTCAAAAAAGACTTACAAAACCTTCTTTTGAAGAAGGAAAAGGTTAAAATTGGAGTTTCAACAAAGACTTACAAGTGGAAAATCAATGATCAACAACTCTAAGTGCTTGGTGTTCCTATCTTTGCAATTTTTATTTTTTCCCTACAATGAGAATTTTCTTTTGTAATCTCTCCACACCCCATTTCATCTCCATAATTTTTGCCACAAAACCCTAATCAAGCTCCACCCTAAAGCTCTGAGACAAGACTAGGGCAAACCAAATTTAGTCTAACTCCTTTAGCCTTTTGATCAACCTACACATCTTAGAATTTAATGACAAACACCAAACATAAATTAGACAATCTTACCAAAAGCAAGCTCGTCATTTTTTCTCAAATCCTAAAAACTCTCTAAAGGCCAAACAACTCTCTGAAACCTCATGCCCAAATTAAGTTCCTTTCAAACTTCGTCTCAAAAATAAAGCTAAAAAAATATCATATAATCACTAAAATTCATGAAAATTTTAAGAACACTTTTAGACATCTAAAACAATATTTTTTAGGCATTATTGAGCTTTAGGGTTAACTATATCCTTCGTACCAAAGGCCTAAAGTCCAATCTATGGTTTTTTAAGTTAATATCTTCACCTTGTTTGGTCCAATCATAACCAAAATTTTCCTTTAGATCCACACATCTAAATCCTTATCCCTTGTGTCTCCCTTAACATCCTTCAAAGCTTTCTAGCCTAAGTGAACCAATCATTTGGAATCAAACCCTAGACCCTCAGTCACGTTTGATATCACAAGCATGGTTGAAGAAAGAGACGAGCTTAGAAAAGACATTTGCATAAAAAAGTTGTCTTTTGGCATTTAAAGTAAACTGTTTCCTTGTGTTATTTTCTCAACTATGTAAATTATTTTTATGATTTTAATAGATTTGTTTTATCTATTGATAATTCTATGATTTTTTTGACATTTCTTCAATCAGCTGGCTAGGCCAAAGTGACTTATCCCTTTACCCTATAGCTTAACCTTAAAAATTATTTGAGTAGGTTAAAAATTATTTGAGTGGCAAGAAATTTCATTGAAAAATGAATTCTACAAAAATATTTTAGAATCTTTCATCAAAACAAGAAACTATAAATTATATATTTGGCTTGAACAAACAGGAAGTTAAGAGTGTTAACCAGTTGAAACTGTTTATTATAATTTTATATAAGCTCAGGTGAATGATTTAATACTTTATATCATTTTGTAATATTTAGGTATCTCACAAATGGTAAGCACTCATCCTTAAATTTACATTTTAATTTAATTATTTGTGTTATTGCGGTGTTGCACACCCCTAATTCACTAACACAGTCAGCTAGTATGAAGTAGTTTGGGGGATTAACCAAAGTTGTTGAAGACCTAAATGTTAGGACGAATAATTATAATGATAGAGTATAACATGTTCAACAATCCCTAAAAGAGAATAACGATAAAGTAAAATCTCTGTTTAGGTTAGATAATGTAAGACGAGCACCAAGACTGTGATATTCAACTTTCCGCAGCAATCTCATTCAGTTTGGGTTTATACTAAGACTGCAGATCGATCCCCACTCATCTATCAAAAAGATGACACTACCCTCTATATACCATTCTATATAGATGATATACTGCTGACAGGAAACTCGTATACAACAATTACCACTCTCAGCAAGCAATTCAACCTGAAGCAACTTGGGATCAGCTCACACTTCCTAGGTCTCCATATACATAAACTACCTCAAGGATACTTCCCCCGCGAGCAATCCTATTTCCTCAACATCCTACAAACAGCTGGAATGTCATACTGTAAACCATTTCTCAGTCCAACTCCCACCAAATTAACCTCCATAGACTACCCTTCACTGTCTCAAGCTGACTAGCACCATTACAGATGTCTAATTGACCAGCTCCAATTTCTAACCACTATTCGACCAGACATTACTTTTGCAGCAAATGCCCACAGCCAACATATGCATCAACATCTCAATCACCACCAACAACTTTTGAAACTGCTCCTCAGAAACCTTAAAGGAACATTGACCCAGTCAACCCATCAAAGCCAATTCTCTTTCCCTGCACGCTTATGTAGATGCTAATTGTGCCAGCAACTAAGACAACAGGAAATCCACAGAAAGAAACTGCACTTTTCTGGGGTGGATCCACCCTCATCTCATGGTCCTCTAAGAAACAATCCTGGTGGCCAGGTCCTCTACAGAAACCAAAAGCAAAGCTCTGGCTACTGTCACTACTGCAATTCTTTGGCTCCGTCTAGCACAGGAATTCAAACTTAAGCTCATCACTCCCAACTCCAGTTCACTGTGATTGCAAATCAGCCATCACCTTGGCCAATAATCCCATCTTTCATGTGCCAACGAAGCATATCAAAGTGGACTATCACTTTGTGGGAAATCACCTCCAAGTCTGGGAGCATCACAGTTCAACACATTATGATGCAAGACCAAACAGCCGATATCCTTAACAAATCCCTAGCTGGCACCAGACATCAATACCTCACACACAAGCTCACAATCCAGCATCAAGAAGCTCTGTATCATCATCTTGCAGGGGGGCAATAGCAATATCCAACAGCTAGCTGAAATATAGCCAACAGCACCTCCAGCACATGGGTCTTGTCTCCTCAGTAATAATCCTCATTACAGCCGTAAATGCAAAACCACCTCAGCTATTCTACACCATCTAATACCTATTTCAATTAGTATAACCCTCCCATATCTTATATATACTGTGTATATATGCCGCCTTATGATAGCATGGAAAACATAGCAGCATTCCTATTTCCTTCATTTATATTTCTCTACAACCTATACGATCTACCAAAGATATCCCTCATAAAAATTTTCATGTAAAGCACTCTCATATAAGGTAGAACCAAGAAAATATGAATCACTTTAGGAGAAAGCACCAGGCAAAGAATGATGAAAACTTTAGTGAGCACACTAAAAAATTCAAGATAAAAACTTCCATTTTTGATGGACTTCATAATTTTAACAATGCTTTAACTAATGTAATCAAGTAAATGATTTCACCAATATGAAGCTTAGGGGGCATACAAAAATTTATAGATCCAGTGCTTTGACAAAGAGATTCTAGGAATTGTATCCTCAATAGTATAAATGAAAGAAATGTTAAGATCTAAATAATGAGCTAAATATCATGATTAAATACCCCATGGATACTTAATAGCGCTTAAGCAAAGATACGTGTTTGTCACTTAATACTTGAATGACATTAAGGATTTTATGGCCACGACTTAATGTGATGGCAATAATTGAAAACTTGTCAATAAATTTAACAGATTTTTTAAGATGACATCAAAAAATGAAATAGAGTTGCAAGTCTATAAATCCCTAGATAATGCATTCCACAATGTTCACTGAAAAATCCATCTTTAAGACTCAAGCACAGCCAAGTTCCCCTTCTACCCAAAGGCCCACTGCTATATCTAATCCTCCATAAGATAGTGTCTCCAAAACTAATGCCATTTGAATCCACCTCTATAAATAAAAGTATCACTTATTTTAAATACAACAATAACGAGAAGAAGAAGCCTTTATCTCACTAAGTGTGGCGGCGACATGAATCATTTTCTACATTGTGTTCTATTAAGTGTCAAATTTCATGTAATTCTAATAATTTAAGATCGTTTTTATAGAATATGCCAAAGTCCCCTACCTATCTTAGCATAAGTCAAATCTAAAACATATACTCCCCTAATAGGGTCATGAGATGAATGACGTTTAATATGACCAAACAATCCAAGGAGACTCCCTCAACTCTTGTTTGCCACCGTAACTACTCCAACCCTTTCACAAATATATTGTTTCGCATTTTTTCACTAAGAATAACCACTCATCCATCAAAGCATTCTCATCTCAACAACAATTAACTTAATTTTATGCTTCTCTTTTACAGGCCAACATTCTTCTCCATAAAGCATTATAGGTCTTATCGCCATCTTATAAAATTTTCCTTTAAGTTTAAGCGGTACTTTTCTATTACACAATAGAACTGAAGCATTCTCCACTTCAACCATCCAACTTCAATTCTACTAATAACATCCCCATCTATATAACCATCACGTTGAACAATAGAATCGAGATATACAAAATGTTCACTCCTTTAAATGACTTAATCACCATTGTTACAACCTTGTCATTAGATCTACTATTACTAAAATTACATTCCATGTATTTAGTTTTAGATCTACTCAAACGAAAGTCTTTAGACTCTATTTCACCTCCATAATTCAATTTTTTTCCTAAAATCTCTTTAGTTTATCCACAATAAAGATATCATCAACAAAAAACATAAACCAAAGTATATCCTCTGGTGAATGTCCAGGAAAAATATCCATAACTAAAGCAAAAATATATGGGTTTAAAGCCGATCCTCGATGTAATCCAACTAAAATAGGAAAATACTTGGTCAATCCTTTGTGTTTGACCAAGTAACAGCTCTAGTATACATATCTTTAATGACTTAAATACTCTTTTCAAGAATTCTCCAAAGTACTTTCTTAGAACTTTACCATAAGATTTTTCTAAATCAACAAAAATCATATGTAGATCCTCCTTACTCTCTCTATACTTTTCCATCAAACCTCTCAATAAATGTATAGCTTCCATAGTAGACTTGGTCGGCATGAATCCAAACTGATTTCGAGGAATTCTCGTATCACGTCGTAACCTATCTTCAATTACTCTCTATGACTTCTTTTAAATATCATAAGGAGAAACATATACAGCCCCAATGCAAAGCCTAAATCTTATTTTTATTGAAGAATCAAGATCTAAAGGATGAGGATATTAAAAAGATTATTAATAATACACTTCTTCGGGGTGATGAATTTGGAAACATGATGGAGCACCTAAATAGTAGGATGGCATATCTAGCTATAAAACAAAGTGAATCCAAAGCTAGTCGAGAATAAATATCTTCATTATATTACATGTAATGATAAGAGATGTATGTTAATGACTAATAGAGGAATAATATGAATGTCATATACACCTAAGTATTATTATGGGTAAATTTGAAGACATTGCATCATCCAAAGCCCCTTCATTAAGATAGGTGAACCACACATCACCCTCAATCACTACTAGTTATATGATGCCTCTAAAAATTGATAGCTATGAAAATAATGTGTGATGTACTATACTTCCAATATATATGGCCAATATACTTTCAAGCAAACTGTGATGTTTCGACATGAATGCTATTCATTATGATATAGAACACTTATATCTTTAAATTTTATGACAACATCATCCAAATATACCATGTTAAGCCCACTAATAAGATCAACCTAGCTCTTCCACCCAAGGTCACATCAAAAGAATTTCCAAATTTTTATTAATTAAAATTGAACTACCTAATACTATGAAGTCTCAATATGATGTTGACCAGTTTTTCATTATACCAATTGTAGATCTAGATACCATTTTTAAGATTGCTGGGTTAAAGTGTTTGCCCAAAACTATTCATCTTTAATATTGCAATAACAAATATAATGCATCATATTTTAAGTAAATTTTTTATGGAGATTGTAAGACTGCATGAGTTGCACAATATCATGATACTTGATAGAGCTAGATTCACTTGTTTTTTTTTTAATAATCTATGCTTTTAGTTCTAAAATATCACCTAATATAGCTAATGCCCGCGCAAATTTATTTTCATATTCTACATTTATTGTTGTTTTGGATGTTATTGGCTTACATTAAAATATTAAAAAACAAATCAAACCAACTAGCACTATATATGCTAATTTTATGATTTAAACTAAATCTATACAACAACAACAAAACCTTTATCCCACTAAGTGGGGTCGGCTACAAGAATCCTTTTTCTCCATTATGTCCTATTTAAACTAGATCTATAATTGATATGATTAAAGTATGTGATGATATGTATCAGACTTGAAATAAATACCTCCAAATTCAAAAAACATAAAGTAGAAAAGATACATATGAATGCAGCATCATCAAATGACACTAATGAATAGGTTTGTGGAAAGGAAGAAAAACGAATCATCCACTCATGATATATGATTTCCTAGAGATGATTTGTAGAAGAGAGCATCTGATCTCTTAAGGACTACTTGAATTTCAACTCTTTAGAGAAAAGTACTTTAAGATTAGTCATAAGAATTATAAGCAAAACTAAAAATGCATCATCACAAGGAGCAAAAGCATGATGAAAAAAAAACTAATTATGATTATTATTTAAAAGCTTTTATGATATATTTTTCTGTAGAACTACGTTATGTTTGCTCTTGTAAACTTATATATACATAATTAAAATTTTAAATTTCAAGTTAATTTGAATTTTGAAATTACGGAACAAAATTATGCAACATGAGAAAAACAATTAATTAAGATTCAAAAAAGCTCATCACATTACAAACAAACTTTTAAAAAAAAGTTATGGAAGATCATTAAATCCCAACATCCCTGGGTCTTCTACCAAGTCTTTGGGGGTGTTTGGTATTACCTTTTAATAGGATTTATCACCAAATTTAATAAATCCAACCAAACGGTGAAATGTAGGAGTTCCACGGGTTTATGAATTCTTGAATTTAGGGTCCCAAATTTTACCTTCGATTAAATCTAGATCTACTTAATCCAGAGATAGGGTGAATTTAACAGATTTACAATTTAAACCCTACTTGCAGTCAAAACCCCCTTTTAAGTCTTAAATAAAACTCTAATTTTTTTCACAAACAAAATCATTGTTCATTCAGCAAATTAATAAGTAAAAAAGGTTTCAAGCAAACACTAATGCTAATAATGAAAGAGAGACAAAGAGGGCCAGAGCGGCCTCTTCTTTTGAAATGATGGGGTCTTCGCCCCTAATGATGTAGAAATCCTAAAAGAATCATAAAAAAAATAATAATAATTAAATAATTGTAAAAGCATGCCATGTGAATGATTCAGCCACGAGGCACCATTCTGGAGAATCCACTCATAGTACAATCCAATCTATATATAGCACAGCGCAAAAATAAAGAAAAAAAAAATCCAAATCCTTGATACTACCAATTTTTTTAAGATAGCAGTAATACAACAACTCCAACCTGATCCTACGCATTACCAGAGGATATAAACACTACGCCGCAAATGAATTGGATATTCATTTAAAGTTAAAATAAAATAAAAATGAAGTTTGAGCAAGAAGACATTGAAAAGAACATAACAAACCTTTAGGAGCTCATTGGCCTCGAGGGCTTCGACCATGGCAGCCGCGACAGTAGGGGTGACACCAGATTTGCCGACCTGCTGGCATTTGAGCTTCTTACCGAGGCTATGGGCATGGGAAGCTAATTCCTTCTTCTCCTTGATGGTGAGCTTTGGAGTTGGGAAGCTCGGAAGCCACACTTTGACTTGTTCGGTCGCCAGGAAGTCATCTACTTCCTCCTCATCTTCTCCCCGTAATTTATCTGCATCCTCTAGGTCGGAGATTATGGGGAAGACAGAATCTTCGTGCTCGGTTTCGCGGCGGGGGTGGGCAGTGAGCGCGAAAGAAGATGAGGTTGAGGATAGGGGATGCGAAGAGCGATTAAGGAGGAGAAACTGGGAATGGAGTGGGATTGAGGAAGGAGGAAGGACGGAGGTAGAAAAGAAAAATTTTTGAAGGGAGGAGCAAAGAGAAGATGATGAAATAGTAGAGAAGCGAGAGAGAAGAGCCGACGAAACCAGCGCCATTTTTTGTTGTAGCCTCCGGCAGCGCACTGCTGGTTTGCTGAATCAGTTCATTTGGATGGCTGTAACATTTTATAAAAGGGAAATTTACATAACTAACATTCAGTTCTTATCAAATTACATATCTCACCCCTGAACTTTTATATATTTACACGCATAGGCAAAACACTCAATTCTTCCTTATCACACGGAACTTATAAGTCTCCAAATCAATACTTCTGCAAAGATATTTTTACGTACGGACCACCTGAAACTTGTTATTTACAAATAAACCACCCGCTTTCATTCATTTTTTAAATTCTCAATCAAATATTAAAATTTATGATAAAATCCTAATTCATATTTTTCATTTTCATCAAATTCTTAATAGTTTGATTGTGACATGTATAAATATTACGGTTTGATAGCTAAAAAATTCACATTGATGATTAATTTGTAAATATCAATTTTTTGGGTGACCTGCATGTAATTGTCCCAAAATTTATAATATGTTGGCATTATTTGTTAAAATATAAATGTTAAACTGAGAAATTTTTATGTTCGGACTCCGGACTTAGCTCTACGGGCAGACACCAATAATATGTCGCTACGTGTGCTACATCGCAGAGATTATTGGAGGGTTATTGAAGTGAAACTGTGGTAATCATTAGGTGGTTATTGCGTAATGCAATGGGTTATTGAAGTAGAACCGCAGAGGTTATTGGAGGGTTATTGTAGGGTTATTGCAGGGGTTATTGCAGAGAGTTATGGAAGTGGAACCGTTGAGGTTATTGAGGGGTTATTGCGAGGATTATTGCATGAGTTATTAGAGTGGAACCACGAAGGTTATTGGAGGGTTATTGAAGGGTTATTGTGACGTTATTAGAGTTAAAACCAATAATCTCCCAATAACCTTTCAAATAACATTCGCAATTGCACTCCAATAATCTCCGCGATCCCACTTTAATATTTTTTAGGTGAGCCCGATATAACACATTTTGAGATATATTATTGGGAGTCCACATATAGAGCTAGGTCCGGAGTCCGGACAGAAAATTTTTCCATTAACTGCATCGTTGTAATTGTATAAAATAAAATTTTTTTGATGCTATTGAGTCCGATTCTCTGTTCTCTCCATCACTAATTTTGCATAAATTCAACGGCTCAAAAGTTAAAACTGGCTGTGTAATTTTTCTTTGTTGTTGGCAACATATAAAACATATAGTTCAGATAAATAGTTTCCAAACAATGGCATTCTATAGCAGGAACAAATAAATTTTCTAAATACTATATGATATGTAGCTATTAAGCAAGACTCCTTAATTGTGCAGGAACAAATAAATTGACATTTTGAAAATTTAAAAGCAAATAGAAATAAAAATGTATTTGAATATTAGATCACAGTTAAATGAATTGACAATATAAATTAACATGAAGTTTGATTTTCATTATTAGAGCTTGGCTCCTTAATTGTGCTACTTTTACTTAAGTTCAATTACAACTAAGAAATTATAGGATGAGCTTAACTTCACCTTCAAATGGATAAAATATCAAATACATAGAAGTATGTGTACTCTTAAGACTCATAATTTATCTATTGAATGTATAAAGGAAAAAAAATTCTTTCTTAATTAGAGCTCAAATTAATCTAGCATAACTTAAGATCATTCGAAATCATTTTATCATATTTTAAGGCCAACTAATTATTTTTATAATCAAATTTGATCATGATTCAAATCAATCATGTTTAATTGACTCTGTTTTGACAAGCATATTAGCCGAGTTATGAATCTCAAAATAACTAATTGTATTTTCTAACTTTCACATTTTCATTTCTAATTCTTCATTTTTAAATCAAGATAGAATTTTAAAGAAACTAAGGGTTTGTTTGGCGCAGCTGCATCTTTTCACATATCATATTGTCTGTCAGAAACTATCATGGGAAGTCGATCGTTGTTTCTGAAAAAATGATCATTCTGCCCTTGTTTAATGAAACTGTTTAAAACAGAACTATGGCAACGACATATTTGATAATTCAGAAGCAGAAATTCATTTCAAAACATAACAAGAGTACGAATATACCACTCACATAGCAGTGAGTATCAAAAGATCAAACCAAGTAGCTCAACTTAATGAATGAAGGGATACATAATATGCATATTTCCTCACACTATAAAGTTCACAAAAAAAAAAAATTTTTTAAAAACATTGTTCCTTTAACATGATGCCAACTTGCTATACATGCAAGAAATTGTAGTCCCACGAAGCTTCATAATCGCTTCAATGGATACAATCATAGCTTGACACCAATACAAAAGCTTCTTATGAGTTAGAGCATAAGAAAAATAACTCGGTATAATAATACGAATGGAAAACTTAGAGTATGTTAAGGACAGCTGCTGCTTATTGAATATTATGCTGATAAGCTGATTAAAAAGAATCTATTGATAAGCTAGATGCAGTGACTATTACAAATTTTTATTTTTTTTGGAAAAGTCAGATCGCAGTCAGAAAGCTGCCACCGCACCTAGATAAATGTTGTGTGAAAACACTGTTTTCAGCGTTTTGAAGACACATAAGCTCCCAAAACTTATTTATGCAAGATCTGATTACAACAACTTATTTATGCAAGTCGTATATAGGTGGGACATCTAAGATGCACCGCAATTATAATATCACACAAACTTTTATCTTTGTTCTCATTGACAGTTACAACTCAATCTCGTTTTCATTCTAGATTGCCATAATTATATGTATATACAAAGACGAAGTTTAAAATATTTTGAATAAGTAATTGATCTCACAACAACGAAGAAGATTTTGAAGATACTTACATGCATATCACCCAACTCTTGCGCATTTGCATGTCTAACATTCAAATATTTTTCTTTCACATTTATACTAACCAAACTCTTAATATTGCATAAGAAAATTACCACTCTCTTTCATATACAGGTAAAGTGGCATCTATGTTTGGATTGTGAATTTAGGTGTTAGATATATGAGCATATAAGAATTGCATATGTAAGGTGGTGCAAACATGAAATTTGTAGTTTGGGTGTTAAAATGTAAATGCATAAGAACTGCTTGGTATATATGTGAATGTCCCTCTCTTTTTAGTAAAAAGAAAACGTAAAATAACAACACTTCTTTCAATTATAAAACAATAACATTCACGACCTAACATTAAATCTGCAGGCTATAAAAATATTAATCGCATGAACAGTTGGCCCCCAAAAAAAAAACTTCAAATTTGAGAAATATAAGAGCAAAACTTGGTTCCCCAACTCTCCAACAGAAGCCCTACAAGGAATTCATTTACAAAATTCCCATGAAAAGATCATTCAGTTGTTTTAATTCGGAAATCAAGCTCAAAGAAAATGAATCTGCAACTTCAAAAGTTATAATCCATCTAATATGAACCCCAAAGAATGATTAATCACTGACCATTGTAAACTATTGTTTTATCCACGCCTCTTCCAGGAAAATATATTACATCAGGAGTCCTGATGCAAAACTGCATTGAGACTTCAATCACAATGCGTCACGCGTACGGTCCGGTCCCACTGAATACAAAAAACTAAATAGTTTAATGTATTGTGGGGCCGGACTGTACACATGGCACATTGTGATTAGAGTCCTGATGTAGTTTTGCATCAAAACTCCTGATGTACTAACTTTCCCTCTTCCACAAGGTTTTTTTTTTTTGAAATCATTCTCACTATATTAAAGTAGTAAATTACAGACATAACAGTCAAAACATTGTTATCTAAAAAAACTTTGAAATCTAAAAAGTTTTTAAGCAATCCGACCACACATTATTTTTTGTCAAAAAATAGCATTCGAAAAAATGTCTGGAATGATGAAGATCCTAAGCAAATGAAATACAATGGAGATATCATCATATTTATTCCATGCTTCTAAAATCAAAAGCAAAAACTTGACTCGTGAGCAAATAAACTATAGGAATGTGAGGATTAGATTCCAAGAAAACAGAGCAAACTTATAAAACATAAAAAAGGGAACAATCAAACAAAGTTGAAAGAGAGGCGACATAATTGCGGTCAGAGTGACTGCCACAAAATAATATAAATAAATTACAATAAAAGAAAAGAGATCATAACTAAGAATACTTCATAACCGAGCATAGTACTGCTTGCAACCCGATAACAATGAAGGCTCGGATTGACCTATATCAATCACTAGAAAGGGGCTTCCAAAACCATAGAATCAATCGAGCGAATCTCAAACTACCAATGCATGGAAGCAACGATTGCCCGCAACAAATTTCAGTGGCCATTTGAGTTGCTCCATACTTACTGCGATCCAAAGATCAAACAAAATAGCATAAAGAGATGCATATCAAGAGAGATGGTAACAAGGTGGCTCACTGGACTGCTAAGTTTGGTTTCAAGCTTAGCTCATTTTATTTCTTTGACTATTTATTATGATTTGTTCTGTCTTATTTTATCTGATTCTTCGTAATGTTGTTTTTTTTTGTGGTTGTGTCATGTGTATTGTATTTTTTTATTTTTTTTTTATTTTTTTGAGAGAGAGGACCTTAGATTCCTATTTTTTGCGTTCGTTGTTTGTGTGGGTTTAGATAGTACATCTCTCCCGGTTTTGTACTTTTCTTTTTTTTTTTTAAATATGGAGGGAGCCTAAGTCTCTTTTAACTAAAAAAAAATGCACAATACAAACTATGTTGGCATTTGATGAATAGTAGTTATGGCTTCAGCTTCATAGAAAAAAATAATCAATCATTTAGCAGACTGTTAAAGACTGGAATTTTCTGTTGCTAGCAGCTTAATCCAATGGCAATCCAAGCTGCTCCGTAACTAAGTGGAGATAAAAGCCCTCACTTTACGTGGCCCAGTAAATTCGAAATAGCCTTCTGATAAATGTTCACGAGCAGGATTTAACGTGAATACTTCACACATTCTGCACTGACCTTTGATTCTTCATCGTATCAAAATATCTCAATGGGAGCGTGCAGAAAGACAAAGATAGGATCAGCAATGTGTGAAGAAGTAACAGTTCATGAGAGATGGTGACGGAGGATGAGTTAAAAACCTCAAATCCCGAATATCCATCCTGGATTAATAATCTACTACTTAAGCCATGGATTTAATGACAACAGAAAAATCATCGGCAAGATTTGAGTAATCTTGTCCAAAACCTGCTATTAAACCGTCCCTTAGGGTTTACGGGGTAATGTACCCCCCAACCTCACACAAATCTGTGACTGAAATGAAAAGAAAAAGGAAAAGAATGGAAAAGCCCGTTTACTTTCACAACATCCTGTGACCCAATATCTGAACTAGATTCTGGTTACGGTTAGGGTTTCGGGTGTGAGAGATCTCGGGTCGAGAGGGAGAAGGAGTAAGGAGCGGCTAGGGTTTCGACGGCTGAACGAGGAGTTGGGGCATGCGATTCATCGTGAGGGAGAGGGAAAAAATTTGCTTAGTTACTTAGCGCTGCTTAAGTTAGGTGCTTATCCTAGTTTACTACTATAAATATATGAAAAACCTAGAATTTATTTGTACAAAAGAAGAAGATTATATACAGGTTATATGGAGGTTACATGAGATATAACAGAGAAATACTCTCCGATATCCTTTGAATAACCTCCCTATAATCTTCTAACGTACGCAGCGCTGCATTCTTCTACGTACGCAAATTTTTTCTAAGGGAGAAACCCTCAACGTGGGTTTATAAAAGGGGTTTTAATATATTTTTTAAATTATTATTATTATTATTATTATTATATTTCATTTAAACACGCTAACTTCAAGTGATTCGCTCGTGCATGAAATCATAGTAAAAGAAGTATCCCCCTAGGTAAAATTGATGTTCTGGACGTGCTCATGTCGTCTGTTTTGTCATCCAGGGTTGTTTAGACAATTTTATTGACGATCGAGTTAATTTGAGCTTGACCCGTGCACAACGTCACAAAGGTGATTCGTCGAGCTGATCAGAGATGACTGCCGAGCGAAATATCGATCGGTTCTTGCCTAAGAAATAACTAAAGTTAAGCAGAACGATATCGACAACGAGTGTTCAACCCAGACCGAAGGGCCTCGAATTCATGTCACTAAGGCATTCACTTCAATTGAAAATTAAAGTTGATTTTAAATAGCGAATTATGTGTGGATTATGGTGTTTATATGTGTATTGTGTACATTATGGTGCATCGAAGAACGAAAGCTCTTAAGTCTGAAAGGTCGTCCAATGACACTCTAAATCATATAGCAACCTGTCTTAACTTTCAACATGTTGATTCTAAGCGACTCAAAAAGATATTGAGGATTTGAAATCATACATATAAGACTTAAGGGGAGTCAATAAGCGGTTCGACTTTCTGAGCGGGGTGGGTCCCTATGCTAGTCTTCTAGAATAGTTATCAAGGAAGTCTTATTGCTAGAATCTAGGCTCTAAAAAAAAAACAAAACTCATCAAAAATAAGGTCAACATGCATATATTTAGGCATAACTCTCTGCAAGAAAAATTGACCTGATATACTATTATGAATACACAAACACGGTAAACATGTAAGCACGTCAAAAGAATAAGTGAAAAATGACACCTAACCAGAGCAAATAGGTCAGCACAAAACAATATATATACCAAAAATACTACCCAACAATCTACCCCTAGCCTAACACACAATCTAACGAAAGTGTCATAACCAGCATCTAAGTGCAGGATCAATTCTTCGGGTATCTCATGACTGTGATGGGTTCTCTACACCGGCCCATCCCCAAAATCTAAGGGATCTAAATAGTGTCACCCAAAATGGTTTTTTTTTAATTAAAGTTTGACCTTACATATAGTCTAATCGCTACTCGTATAGTTTTAAAATATGGTTGATACCATAAGTAAAGAAAAAATATATATTTTTTTTATTTTAAAAAATGACTATTAATGCAGATCTGTAACAGGCAAGGTGACACGAGTTATATCCCTTGGGACCTTAGCACAGTCGTACTCGTGTCAATCCTGATGCTTTCACTCGCATTGCTCCCTAGGATTCACCGAGCGAACAATGTATGTTAAAGCATCACTCCCAACACAGGATCACTCACCTATCGAGTCTGACCCACTTTTAAAAGCACACATGTAGATGCAAGTACCAGCATATATGGCTGTCAAAAAGCTCGTTGTTCGCGAATAGTCTGTGTTCGGTTCTTCAAGTAGTTTGTGTTTGATTTGTTCGATAAGTAAACGAGACGAACACAAACAATTTTTTTCGTTCGATTAGTTAAACGAACCAAACACGAACAGTGATGTGTTCGAATCGTTATAGTTCAAAATATAAAATAATTTAAAATAATTATATATAAAAATTTTATGATATTTTAAAAAATTAAATTTTATAAATTAATAATAATAATATATTAATATACTTTATTAGGAATATACTAATATATATTATATATTTATATAATATAAGTTATATAATTAATATAATATTATATATATATATATATATATATATATATATATATATAGGGTTATCAACCGGCTCGTCGTTCGCGAACAGCTCATGTTCGGCTCGTGTTCGACTCGTTCGTTAAGAAATGAACAAGAAAAGAGACTTCACGAACAATTTCGAACATGAGCTTATTTCAAACAAACTAAATTTCAAATGAACCGAACACACACATAAGCTTTGTTCGTTCGTGTTCGGTTCGTTTACACCCTACAAGCATACCACGTACAAGATCACTAATCATGCAAACAATGAACTCTAATGTCGGTATGTTATACACTCAATGAGTTCAAAGGCTCTAAGACATAATCTTGGTTGAGTGTACAACATGAAAATACTTGTGACACTCGAGTGTGGTGGCACAAGAGAAGTGATTATTTGTCCTCAGTTATAGGAAATTCACACACTGGCGGGTTAGCATTGCTAGCCACCATTCACCACAAAATGTGAATCTCAGACCACCGCATATGTCGACATATGTGTGAGTTGATATCGCAAGTGGTGGTGCTCATTGAGACTCCAAATATAGGCATGTGCCAAAAGCAAAAGATTTAAATTTTCATCATGGAGAATGAGTTTATCATATAGCATAACATTCAAAAAAAGGTATAACTTTCATACACATACAAATGTAAGCTCAAACTTGTCATATGAGGAATGAAAAAGATGCAAGTGCAAATGCAATACACACAAATATGCAAGTGAAGTTGGTCATTTATTTATTCCATTGACCGGGGTGGTCAACCGGGTTTTATGGTCAACATGGTCCATTAGACTAGGATTACCAACCAGACCGAAGTGATCGGTCGACCAGGCTAGGGCAGCTGGTCGGACCTAAGTGATCAATCGACCAGGCTGGGGCTGCCGGACAGACTTAAGTGATCGGTCGTTCGAGCCGAAACTGCCAGTCGGACCCAAGTGATGGGTTATCCGGGTCGGGGAAGCCGGTCGGACCTACGTGATCAGTCGACTGGGTCGGGGATTTCGGTCGAACATAAGTGATACATGCAATGTGTTACATGTAAATTGCAATCAAACATGCAAGCATATGTAAACATCCATGTATGATCATGAGCTTTACTCGTCCTAGCAATCTCTAATTAAGTGGCGTCGCTACAAAGCAACGGACGGCTGCTTCTATTTGCCTGGTGCGAAGGATCTTCGTTGGGGAAGTCCTTCGCGATGTAGGGGTGTAGGGAACGTCAAAGTTGTGAGACTTTCCGTTCTCTACACCCATTTCTCTACACCCAAATGGTAGACTTCACTATTCTCATTATGAGAGCGAATTGCCATACCAAACATGGGATTGAACGAACCCAAAATTTTGAATTTAGATATAGAAAGAAATAAGTAGGTTCACTCTTTCAATTCGCAAGAGAAAGTCAGTGAAAGACTCCTAAACCTACAATGGTTTCCTTAAGGCATACAAAACCCTAACATAGCTTACATCCATGCCAACAAACCCAACTGAAAGGAAAATGCAAGGGATCAAAGAAATCTCACCACCGTTAAGGTTGAAGATGCGTTCTCTTTGATTGTCTACGCTATGAAATCAGTAGGACGAAGCTCTCCTTGTCGAAGAGGGTCATGAAGTCAAACTCCTTCCTTCAAGCATTGAGGAAGCTCTCCTCGCTAGAGAGAATGTTGGGATTGCTGGATTTTCACCTTGTCCAATGTTAGGAAGAAGCATTCTTTCCCAAAGGAGATGGTCTCTCACATCCAAAAAGCTCCTCCTCAAAGATCGCCCCTCACTTTCTTTCTCAGGAAGATTTCAAAAGAAAAGCATAAAAAAGGCACTCTAGGAATTTGGACAAAGAAGAAAAGATGAAGTGGGAAGCAAAGAAGAAGAATCAAGAAGATGAAGAGGTTGGAAGAGAGATCCCTCCAAAAGCACCCAAATTCTCCAAGTACTTCTTAAATGTTCCTCCCATTTCCTTGCCCATTTTTTAAATGTGAATGTGGAGTGGATTTGCCCTTTTTTTTACTTTTAATTGTATGCGTTACATACATGTGATACTCCGGGATAGCATTCTAAGGGACTTATTTTAATGTCTTTCCCTTTCTTTTCTTCTCCATATCCCTTTATATAGGATTTTTTTAATATTTTAAATGTAACTGATGATAGCAGATAATGAGATTATAGGAAATGAGCAGGCGACCACAACTTTTAGAATAGGGATAGTATTTGTGTATTGATATGATATGACATATCTTATATAATATATTTATGTCATTTTTCTCATTTTCATAGTGAAATTTATTATACATATTGTTATGAATAATCGGGGCGAACACAACACAAATCTAGAAGAACACAGAGATTTAACGAGGTTCGACAAAGAATTGCCTACGTCCACGGGAGCGAGCCGGCGAATTTCACTGTTTCAAAGGAGTTACATACCCATAGGTTTACACATCTATTTATAGAAAAAACCTATGAATAAATTACAAACACGCCCTCGCTCCCCCCAACCCACTAACTTTCAAGAGACACACCTCTCCATTCCAGGAGACACATCCCTTCACCAAGAAACTCCCTCCCTAGATATGAGCCATATCTAACAATTCTCCACCTTGGCGAATATCCAGCACCTTAGAAGATATGCTTCACCTGGTATATGTGTCTACCAAACAAATCTCCACCTTAGCGAATATCCCGCCCCTTAGAAGAATTACATCTGTCAAATCTCCACCTTTGCAAATATTCAGCCCTTAGGAGAAAATCTTCACCTTGCGAATATTCAGCTCCTTAGGAGAAATAATACATGGAGTTTCTTACACCAAAGTGGGTTGGGCAACCAAACCATATAACCTGGCTTGGTCAAAGTTCCTGCTGCATTTCCATCATATGTTCCAACAGAACGATCTTCACCTGCAACTGTACTCCCCAACAGTTTATAGATGTTACCTGCAGTGATATTTCCTTTCATCGCAGTCAGTGCACCCTTAACAATTTTTATGGTTTCCCTATCCTCATCTGCCTTAGGAATGAAACCATTTCTGTGTAGAGTGCCCAAGGAAATCAAATTCTTCTTCAACTCTGGAACATGCCTGACATCA
This sequence comes from Papilionanthe hookeriana x Papilionanthe teres, assembly GCA_022702705.1. NCBI lineage: Eukaryota > Viridiplantae > Streptophyta > Magnoliopsida > Asparagales > Orchidaceae > Papilionanthe > Papilionanthe hookeriana x Papilionanthe teres. The sequence continues at coordinate 61,672,603 of CM040428.1, read as the reverse complement.
CATAATGTTATAACAGTGCCATCATACATCTTAATTCTGACATTACCTATACCAGCAGTATTATAACGTCTATTATCACCCAGATAGACTGAACCAGAATCAGATAACCTGTATGAAGAAAACCACTGCCTGTTCGGTGTTATGTGATGAGAACATCCTGAATCAAGAATTCATCCATCCTTTAACTGAGTTGTCGTAACTGAAAGCGCATCACTATCACTGTAATCTGTATCACTCTGCACCATATTCGCAGCCCTGGAAGATAGATCACGAGTCTTCTTTTCGAGCATTGGACAATCTCTCCTCATATGTCCCTGTTCCTTGCACTTAAAGCAACAAATCTTCTTGCCTTTAGGCTTTGACTTGAAATTTTGCCTTCCAGAATTCTCCTTCTCCTCCTTACTTTCACGATCTTGATTACCCTTAACATATAAACAATTTCCATTTGAGCTTTCTTCTGCATTCTGCTTCCGCTGGTTGTGAGCCAACAATGCTGCAATAATCTCATCAATTTTAATTGTTTCTTTCCCATATGTAAGAGTAGTCACCAGACGTTCATAAGAAGTAGGCAACGAACATAAAAGAATAATTTTTCGGTCTTCATCCTCAATATTCACATCAAGTCGAGTCAGATCCGTGATTATTTGATTGAAGACATTTAAGTGCTGAACCAAATCAGTGTCTGCCTGCATCTTCAGCCCATACAACCTTTGCTTCAGATACAGTTTATTCATCAGAGATTTGGACATAAACTGAGATTCCAATTTCTTTCATACTTCTCCTAGAGATTTTAGATTCATAACATGATACATAATCTCATCTGCCAGACATAAACGTATGGTACCTGCCACTCGAAGTTGTAACTCTTCCCAATATTCATCTTCCATATTATCAGGTTTCATAGCCCGCAAAGCCTTCAAAATTCCCTGTTGTGCCAACAAATCTTTTACCCTTGTTTGCCACAATCTGAAGTTCCCGGTTCCATCGAACTTCACTATCTCGAATTTTGCTCCAGACATTGTCATCCAAATTTAATCCTGCACCGTATTTTCCTGTCTTGCTTCGAAAAATAAAAGAAAATACTCCGCAAATAAATTCAAAGAAACCTGAAATTTTCTCTATCAAATGCAGCAACTATCCCGCGATTCTTCTGTGATTTGTGAATTAAATTTCCCCACGAAGCACAACTCCTGTTCGTACCAATACCTCGGCCAATTGCTGAATAACTCCACGAAACCCCTGTTCACGAAATAATCGTGTCTGCTCGCCACCTGCACCCTGCCGAACTCCACCTGTCACAAAATCTCCTGCGACGAACCGACAAATTGAACTGGTTGAACACCTCAATTTCCCGCAAAACGAGGCTCCTGTTCGCGGTGGACAGCCTCTGTTTCCCGCGGATTTTTGAACCGACCGAACTCCTCTGTTTCCTGAAACTGCACACAAATTTCCGTTCACGAACTCCACCTGTTCCTGGATTGTGAGAAAAAAATTCCTCCAAAATTTTCTTCTCTTATTCTCCTTCCAATTCCTTCTTCCAACAAAACACAACAATTAATTGCAATTAATAGCAATTAATTTTCTGTTAACAAGGATTAAGGAATTAAGGAAAAAATATCAACAGCAAAATAAAAGGGAATATTCTCTAAAAATATGCTTTATTCATTTTCCTTTCTTCCTGTTGTGGCCTCCTGGATCTGCCGCAGAACTGCCGCACGAATCCTCCGAACCGTCGCGACCGCCAACTGTTCCACCGTGTGGTAACTGCTCCCAAACTGCCGAGGACCGCTACTGCGATGCTTCCTCCGCGAACTGTAGGAATCGTGTCTGCTGCCGTGAACTCCGAAGACAGCCTGCTGCCGCGAACTTCTGCAGTTCGCGCCTCCTCGCGAAGTGTCACGCGAATGACCTCCCGCGCTTGGTTCGCGAACCGTCGCCTGCTTGGAGTTGTGCCTGTTCGCAGAAGAACCACAGTGAATCTGCCTGCGTCGCGATTCCTGGAACCCCCTAGGTAGGACTCCCTTTGCGATCTCCCCAGGCCTTCCGGAACTGCTCGTGGCAAGGAAGCGTCGTCGCAGGTGGAGTTCGCGACCCAGCAGGACTGTGATTCGGGCAAAGCAGGCTCGCGCGGGAGCCAGGTAGGTTTCGCGTAGGAGTTGGCAGAGGAGATCGCAGCAGTTCGCGACAGAGGCGAGCCGAGCGCGACAGGAAAGTCTCATGCGAACAGGCGCAGTTCGCGGAAGTGCTACGAACTATTACGCCGAACTGCACCTTCGCGAAGCGAACTATCGCGAACTCTTGCAGTTCGCGCCTCCTCGTGAACTGTCACGCGAATGACCTCATGCGCTTGGTTCGCGATCCGTCGCATGCTTGGAGTTGTGCCTGTTCGCAGAAGAATCACATCGAATCTGCCTACGTCGCGATGTCTGTAACTGCCAGGCCGGAAGGCCTGGGGATATCGCAAAGGGAGTCCGACCTAGGGGGTTCTAGGCATCGCGACGCAGGCAGATTCACTGTGGTTCTTCTGCGAACAGGCACGGCTCCAAGCAGGCGACGGATCGCGAACCAAGCGCGGAAGGTCATTCGCGTGACAGTTCGCAAGGAGGCGCGAACTGCAGGAGTTCGCGACAGCAGACACAATTCATGCAGTTCGCAGAGGAAGCATAGCAGCAGCGGTCCTCGGCAGTTCGGGAGCAGTTACCGCACGGTGGAGCAGTTGGCAGTCGCGACGGTTCGGAGGATTCGTGCGGCAGTTCTGCGGCAGATCCAGGAGGCCACAGCAGGAAGAAAGGAAAAGGAATACAACACAAATTGTTATGAATAATTGGGGCGAACACAACACAAATCTAGAAGAGCACAAAGATTTATCGAGGTTCGGCAAAGAATTGCCTACGTCCTCGGGAGCGAGCCGGCGAATTTCACTATTTCAGAGGAGTTACATACCCATAGGTTTACACATCTATTTATAGAAAAAACCCATGAATAAATTACAAACACGCCCTCGCTCCCCCCAACCCACTAACTTTCAAGAGACACACTTCTCCATTCCAGGAGACACATCCCTTCACCAAGAAACTCCCTCCCTAGATATGAGTCATATCTAACATATATATATATATATATATTCAATTAAAAAAATTAAATTAATGTATTTTGATTTACATGCTAACAATTGATGTAAAAAAAATAACAATATAGATGTTCTCCCTAAGTAAAATCGGCATTTTGGACATGCTCTCGCAGTCTTTTTCACAATCTAAGATTATTGTGATGAATTCATTGATGATCAATCTAATCTGGCCTCAATTTATGTGTGTCACGCTGAATGAGACCCCACACGAAACTTCATTACTATTGGTGTCCTTTATAGGCAAAATTGACATTCCAGATGAGCTCACATGGATCGGATTATCATTCGGGATCGTTCAAACAAATTTCATTGATATATGAGCCGATTTGACCTTGATTTACGTGTGTCGGGCCAAATAAGACTGTTGCACGAAACCAAATCAACATAGGCGCCCACCCGGAAAAAAAAAAAAGATGTTATGGGCGCTCGTGCAATCCATTTCATCATTCAAAGTTGTCCGGACAAATTTATCGATAATCAAGTCAAATTTGATTTGTTTCGCATCAAAATAATTTTCGTGGACGTTTTGAGTCACTATAACATGCATATTAGAAAATATATAGTCCCATGGCATCAAAAACATATATCAGCGTAGAAGAATAAAAAATTAATACTAACAATGAGCTAGAACATTCACATTAACATTAACAACAAATGGTACTTCTGTATTTTCCAATTGCTTCCCACTTCTATAGTCTCAGGAGCATCCATTTGCCTAAATTTAAATAAATAATTAATTAATGCTAAATTAAATTCAAAATTTGTTAATTAAAACTTCTTATAATTATTATATTTATTCTTTTTCATCAATATTACATTAATTATTTCTAAACATTTCTCTTATACTACTTTTGTCAAGATGGTGCTTGGAATTAAGCAGGATGGAAGCAGACAGTCGGACGATAAAAATTAAATAATTGTCTATATTCATAATATGAGTAATATTTAATGAATGAAAGAGCTACTAATAAATTAATCAAAACAATACAATTAAAATTTACCTCATTTTTTATTGTCCCCGATGTTTATAAACATTTGCTCATATGTCGTTCATCTTTTAATAAATTTATTAAATCTAAAAAGTTACTAAGAACAACAGTTAATTAAACAAAGCTAGTAAATACCCACACTCTGAAAAATATAGTAATTTTATGAAAATGGAGATAATATGCATGCCAGTTAAAGATTATAAAAAATATAAGGGTGTTTGACGATTTATAATATCTAATATAATCAATCAAATGTGATTTTAAACTTTCACTATATCTTGTTATATCTTTTAGATATCATTTTTTCTTTAATCTATATACATCTGTCACAATAGCACTATAAAAAATTGTGTCAGTTATGGTACTTCAATATTAATATCCTTTTTCAGTTACGTGCACGAGTACCTTAGCATTTCCTCACTAGTACCATAAAGGGGCGACTCCATAATAGTCAACATGCACATGCAAACAATCAAAATAGTAAATCTTATTCTTATTTTATTTTCATAACATTCAATAAAATAAATCATGCATTTAAATGACATGCAAATATCAGTGGCATGCACTCAATATGATCAATTGAACCTCATGAAACAGTAAAACCTATCTAACCAAGTCAAAGAGTGAATTAATTTAGGAAAAATCTAATTTTATTACAATTTAAAAGGATAAGTACTCTCCTAACCATTTTTGGTGATTCGTGTAGCCACTTAATATTTTTTATCCTTTATTTAATGTCTAAAAATGCAAAACATAATATTTTGTCACTCCACAGTTCTCTTGCTCAAAAGTCTAAATTATTTTCCAATTATATGTTATTTTAGGTATTAATATATCTTCTAAAATACAAGACCTTTCTCGATCACCTCACTTGATCGTCTTATCAAAATTCTGATTTAATTAAAAGTACTATTAATACATTCCTATGTATTAATTCTATTAATACATAGGAAGCCCTTTTTCTTCCTAGATAAAGACTCTACCTAGCACAGTTCATGAAGGTCGTCTTCCTTCCACACCACGAGACACAAGAGCCGCGCGATGTTTCTTTCCTGCATTGCAGATGAGGTCGCTTGGCTAGGGCACGAGCTCCACTCTCCTATATGAAGCTGCTACCTATATGATAATTTAAAACCTCTTGTGCACACAAAACAACATTGCCATATTCCCTTGCCCTAAAGGCATGCAACAACCACAATGTTTTGAGGCCTTTCTTCTTTTGTGCGCTATAAAGCTCACTTGTGCTTTAGTCGTTTATAAAAGTGTCGTTCAGATCTACAGGGAAGGACGTGCTCATGATCAGAATCGGTGTCACCCTCGGCTCATTTCCTCTCTTACTCCTCTTGTTCCTTCTCCTTAACTTACACTCATTCCTTCTTCTCAATCTCCTTTCCTCGCTCTCCTGGTTAGTTGCGAACGAGAAATTAATTCTTTGACTCTTAAAGTCAAGCTGGACTGTCGTGATGATTCATCTAACGAATGCCACCAATTCAGTTTTTTTATCTTTATTTTATTTGGTTATTGCATAAACCCTATGTTAGCACACATAAAAATAAATTGGTGGATTACACAAACCCAATATTATTTCAGTTTAGAAGCCTAAGTTAGGCGACTAGGTACCCATAAGTAGTACTAAGGACTTGAGCATATAAAACAAATAACATTACTCCCTTGGATTATGTAGGTGCCATACGATGAAATAACCCATTATTATAGGCAAATATACCTCAAACCACCTAATAGGAAGAAGGTCTACATTCACAATTACTATGGTAATTATGGGGACCTCTAAGTATTTATTGGTTAATATTCTAAGATCTTTATGTACCTGGAGTGATGGAAAGTCATGAGCACCTTGATCGGGGAACTTATTCCCACAAATTTGGTTGGTCCACTAATTTAGCCTTGTTGATAGTTTGGATTTATTTTAGAGTTAGGGTGTCACCTTCATCTAAAACTTCAACTTATGCTTCCCATAGTCTAGGGTGAAATCCAAACATCAAAAAAAAAAAAGTCTCAAATCTAAGTCGCAAATCCAAAACTCAAGTCAAAACATCCCATTTCAAAACCCAAATTCAAACCTTCAATTTTAAACATCATTTCCAACTCCTTTGCTAAATACTAAACTCTTCAAAACCACTTTTAAAACTAAAAAAAAAATTAAACGCCTTTAAAAAAAAAGCAAACTTAAAAAACATTCAAAATTTTAGATCTCTACAAAAAAGAAAAATACTTAGGCATTTAGAAGCTTCTTTAAATTTTAAAATTTTCAAAACTCAAAAACACTTCGAAACTTATAGTTTCAAAAATTTTAAAATCTTCCAAAATTAAAACCTAAAATATTTAAATGAAACTTTAACAAACTTTAACAAATATTAACCAACTTTAACAAGAATTAACCAATTCCAACAACTCTAATTAATTTTAAAGACCTCAACCAACCTTAATAAACTTCAAAAAATTTTAATAAACTTTATTAAATTAAATAAATAACCTTAAAAAATATTAAAATATTTAAAAATAAACTTTTGATAACCTTAAAACAAATTGAACATCTTCAAAATAAACCTCTTAAATAAGCTTTAAAAAAATAACTATATATATATATATATATATATATATATATATATATATAATATAAATTTCAAATAAATTTTAAGAACCTTAATAACTTAAAACAAACTTTAACCAATCCATAGAAATTAACTCAAATCAACATCTAATTTGAAATTAAACCTAACCAACTCATCTTCTATGCTCAAGTTAATCAATCTAAATCAATTTTCAATCCCAGAGTGTGCTTTCTTCCAAACTCAGCTAACACTTCTACTAGACCTTTCCACGACACATATTCATTAGACTACAAGTCCCAACACTTTTAATACCACTCAATTACTTTTAAACCCCAAGTCTCAAGTCAACGTGATAGACAATTACTAAATAATCATGCAGAAGATAAGCCAATACTTTAATATAGAGTATTCTCAAGAGAAACAACTCCAGAGATTTAACTAACTATGTTGGATTTCCCTCCTAGAGATACCGTACCCTAGAATAAAATGAACTCTATTTCACACTTGCATGATAGGGGTAAAACTTCTAGTTTTGTAGACTCATATATCATAGAGATTTTTCATCATTCGGGTGATTAGTTCCATTTTAAGTAAATTTTTTTTTATCCTTCAGGGTAGTATACAATTATTCAAATATCGTGCTGATCATTTAGATATAAATCTTTCAAGATATAAGGCGGATACACAATAAAAACACCACCACACATCAATGCAGCAGGTAGGCAATAATGGAGGACGAGGATGATTACAAGACATGCAATATGATGTGTATATTTTTTCCTTTTTTATGTTGTTTATCTATTTTGTACTCTTGAACGCTAATTTGTATTCATGTTTATTTAGTAGATACTCTTTCACATGATGATTTATTAAGGTTTATTATTATATTTATTATGATTTTTTTTTTTTATAATTGTCTATATGTGCTGTCATATAGTTTATTGAGATATTATGTATATATTTATGATTCTAGTCTTTTATTCTTTCTAATATTTTTTCTATTTGGACTGGTCACTTATAATAAATTTTACTATTGAAGATTTTTTTTTTTAATCAAGTGATTTGTAATTTTATTTTATAGGAGAATATATATTTTTAAAAAAGTAGCTTATTTAGATTTTATGATTATATTTTTAGATATATCGCTAATACTTGAGTTAATAATGATAAATTTATAAGTAAAACTATTTAAAGAATAACCAATGAATACACCATCTATAGTTTTAAATTTTAATTTAATCTTTATATACTTTAGAATGGATATTTTAGCTTTACATCCTCAAAATTTAAAATATTTTAAGTTGAATTTTTTATTTTATTTTTCTTAACTTTATAGTGTATTTAATTAAATTATTATGATTTATCCAATTTAAGATAAATAAGGTGATAGTATAGCTTCTCCTCATAAATCATTTGATAATTTTAGGAGGATTAACATTGCACATGTTATGTCAATTAATGTTATTATTTCTTACTCCATTGGATTGAAATGAATATGGATGAGTAACTTAATATATAATATCATTTTTTCATAGAAGTTAATAAAGAAAGTGAAATATATCTATCCCTATTTGATCTTAAACTCTTAAATCTTTATTTAATTAATTTCCTACTTCTCTTTTATGCATCTTAGATGTATTAAAAGATTAATATTTAAGTTTGATTAGATAAACACTGACAAAATTTCATATAAGAGCATCAATAAAAGTAATAAAATATCATTATCACTTCTAGCAAAATTACCATTTAAATCACAAAAATTAATATAAATAAAATCTAATAAAATATTTTGTTAGCAAAAAATAAATCATTTTCCTTAGCAAAAATATATTTAAATTATTTTTTGACCTTAATTTGATTGATTGCAAATATTTTACCTCACATCTTTACTTATATCATTTTTATATATTAAATTCATATACAACATCATTGTAAGTCTCTTATAGCTTACATGTCTGAATCTTTGATGTCAAATGTCTACAAAATTGTTAATTGAATAGAAGAATTTATGCAAGAAATTTATCATTAGATGAAAATAAATTTAATATAGCTAAACCATTACATAAATATCCAATTCTAGCAAAAGAATCCACTTTTGGTTATGGTAATCCTATTAAATTCAAGTACAAGATGATTATCATGTTGAACAAGTAATGAACTATTAAATAAACTTCTTCAAATATTTGGTACATGCAAAATTTAAATATACTTTTAAAGACTTTGTTTATGTCAATTTTAGATTCATATATCCTTCTCCAACCACACTAGCTAATGCTTAAGGTTGTCAAAAAAGCTCGTTGTTCGCGAACAGTTCGTGTTCAGTTCTTCAAAGAGTTCGTGTTCGATTCGTTCGATAAGTAAACGAGACGAACACAAATAAATTTTTTTTTCGTTCGGTTACTTAACGAACCAAACAAGAATAGTGATGCGTTCATTCGTGTTCGAATCGTTATTGTTCAAAATATAAAATAATTTAAAATAATTATATATATAAAATTTATGATATATTAAAAAATTAAATTTTATAAATTATAATATATAATAACTTAATAATACTAATATATTAATATACTATATTAGTAATATTCTAATATAAATATTATATATTTATATAATATAAGTTATATAATTAATATAATATATTATTTATATATATTAATATTACGGTTGTCAAACTGGCTTGTTGTTCGCGAACAACTCGTGTTCGAATCGTTCGTTAATAAACAAACACGAACACTGATTTTACGAACAATTTCAAACACGAGCTTATTTCAAACAAATTAAATTTCAAACGAACCAAACACGAACACAAGCTCTGTTTGTTCGTGTTCGGTTCGATTACACCCCTACTAATGCTCTCTTGTCAATTCTTACGAAAAAAATGTTACATTCGAACTTCGGATGCATATGTAGTTAAATGATGGGGCGCCACGTGTCTAAGTGGGCCTCACCACAATACACTGACATTGATCAGTAGTGAAATTACTGCACACGGGGAAGGAAGCAAGTGCAAACAATTTGACCAACAAAATTTGTTAGAATAATTGAAAATCAGTGCTCATATATCTATCCAAATAAAATAAACAAACAAAGAAATCTGAAATAAACAGATGAACATTTGCTCATATATATTTCATCCCATTGCTTCTACTGATTGATTTGATTTGGTAAGGATTTTATTAACTTATCTATCGTCTAAACTTCAAATGTGCACAAATGAATATCAATTCTATTTATAAAAGAGAGCAAACAATTCAGTCAATAGAAATTTGTCGAAATGACTAAAACACGCGTACGCCTCTTATTAGATTTCAGATAAAAATTATATGCCGCCGGATGTAATATTTTTTTTCCATTATTACACTTCCTTTTAGTTTATCCTAGTAGAAAAAACACTAAGATTTATCAAAACTTACCTCAACGGAAGAGAATAAGTGACATTGGAACTTTACCATATTAATAACGTTTAGAGGTTATGGATCTAATTATCTCAATAACGGTATACGTGCCTTACGGCCTAATGTAATGAACGGCGGGAAAAAATGGTTTTATTAAAAAAACCCTAGAAAATCAAGATCGGCGAGTTCTGAAATGGCGGGATGAACTTTTTGTTTCGCGCGCTTAGCTTAGACTTTTCATCTGCGCTCCGTCTACAAAAATCCAAAAAAGGCCGAATCCTTCTTCGCTTCCGGCTCAGAGCAGCGACATGGCGGAAAACGGCGAAATCCACGAACCTTGCTCTAAAATCGCGAAACTCTCCGAAGAGTCGCCTCGCAGCCTCAACTTCCTCAAGGTAAAGAAGCTTTCTTCCAATGCCATATTGCCTTCCAGAGGTTCTTCTCTTTCTGCTGGATATGATCTCTCCAGGTAAATTTGTTTTCCTCTATCCCCTTATTTGCAAATGGAAGCGATCATTTATTTTAGCAATCTTAACTGTTTTTTTCTCTTCAGTGCGGCAGAGGTCAAAGTTCCGGCTAGAGGGAAAGCTCTTATTCCCACCGATCTCAGCATTGCTATACCAAAAAATACTTATGGACGAATCGGTAAGCGGAGTGACGGGAAAAATCTGTGAATATAATGTAGATTATATTTTACAGTTACCTAATATGTATGCATTTTCGCTTAAATTTTGTACATAAAATTTTGAGATTTTCACAATGAGTCTTTGTTGAAAACATATTGCAGTTTTTATGTACTGAGACGATTTCATTTTCGTTTTTGCTGGACATAAAAGTTGGACGATTGTAGTCTGAGTTACGAACTTTTTTAAAATTATCTATTCTCATTACTTGTTTAAGCAGTTAATGAGATCAATTATCTATTTATTTGTGAGCAAAACTTAATAAGGATTGAAAGTTGAATGCAAATATCATTTCTCCTGAAAATAAGAATGATTTACATATTGTCTATTTTTTTCCCCTGCGTTCTATTTTTTATTTTCCAATAAACTTCATTTTGAAATGAAAATGAATTTTCATTTTTGTAATAACTTCACATTCTCTCCAATTTGTACTCCTAATTTAAGGTTAAATTTATCCTTTATTGTTTTTACTTGCCTTTAAACTGTTTGAAGAAATGGGGGTTTGTTAAAATTTTTCTTTTTTGTTTTTTTTAAGCTCCAAGATCCGGACTGACATGGAAGCATTCGATCGACGTGGGCGCAGGCGTTATAGATGCTGATTACAGGGGACCTGTTGGTGTTATACTGTTCAACCATTCAGATTTGGATTTTATGGTAAAACCTGGTGATCGCATTGCTCAGTTGATTATTGAGAAGATTATAACTCCAGATGCTGTTGAGACTGAAGATCTTGATTCTACGATTCGTGGAGTCAGTGGATTTGGATCAACTGGGCTTTGAGTGAATGGTAAATTATCTCAAATTAGATTTATGATCTTTAATTTGTGGAAATGTAATTTAAAATCTTGGTACATGTATTTATATTTCTACCACCTCTCTTGCAAAACATATTAACTTTTATTATCAATGACTTTTTGTGTTACAAAACATATACAAAGACTTGAAATTACTCTTTTTTGTTAGGTGTCATGCATCTGTGATTCAATTCCAGTGATAATTTTATCGTATTCTTTTCTTTTTTCTTCTATTCTATGTGTAATAATAGCAAAGGGTAGCAAACATTCAAAGGGTAGCAAACATTCACTGTATCGAAAAATAGCTTTGTAAATCCTCATTGCAAAGGGTAGCAAACATTCAGAAGATGTAATTCCATCATAACAGTCATTATCTTGACTTGCTTATTAAAAAAATGTCATAATGTCCTACAAAATAATTTATTTTTTTCATAATTTTGAATGACCCCTTAATCACTTACATACAAAAAAAAATACTTATTATTATTATTATTAGTTTATTTTTTTTGTCATCTGCCTGCTAACATAACTTCTCTTTATAAATCATGAATATGATGCCTTGAATCTAAAAATGACATCATAAATCCTCATTACATTGGGCACACAACATCCACAAGATAACATCTTTATGTGTATCATATAAGATCATTTGCTTGAGTAGTTGACTAGTATTGACATGCTTATCATCTATTCTTTCAAAAACAAACTTGTTAGTGGCATACAAAAATTAGTTTGTGATTACGAGTTACAAATTTGAATATACCGTTATCATCTGCACTATCTTCCCAACCTGTTATAATAAATGTAAAACATATTAAAATTACTCTCATACCAACGACCTACATATGCCATCTTCTCACTATTTATAATGCAAACTTCCGCATGTGTTCAATTAATCATTCTAATACAAATTTAATTGAGAAAATATGATTATTTATTTAATCTTTTTTTACATAATAACAAAAAATAAATTTGAATTAATATATTAGGAAAAGGCTTATTATGTTATTATTGAATTTTCTCTCTTGGCATATTTTAAAAATTAGAATCTTCAGTTTTCACAAATTCCATAGAAAAACTTAGTAAATATTCTAATCTAATAGAAAAATATCAACTATAGTCTCAGTTGAATACTGGAAATGCTTGCATGTTACTCTAATAGATTCATTGTAATATAACATATATAATGCAATAGCTAATAACTCCCTCAATGTAGTTCTAGATGAACCATGAAGGCCTTGCTTACTTTTCAATTACTGGAAATGATCCACAAAAATTGATTATGACATACAAAACAAATTATGAAATCTCCCTTGGTGACATATGAGTAGCTAACCAATCAATTTTGTCCCCAATTTATGATGGATCATACATGGGGTTTTATAAACATATGATCAAACATAATGCTGCTATAAATTTGTTTTTCCAATGATCAACTTCTACTAACTCCTTGTTCCTGTTGTTTTCCATACCTATCACAATTAAGCAATGATATAAACAGCTAAAATAGAATAGAATGCATCCATCAAAATAAAAAAAGTGAAAAAGTTGATGTGTAGTATGAAGTACACAAATGATCAAGAAAGTAAATTATCAAACAAAGCTTCTATTTAACAAAAATTGAACGTAAAAAATTTAAGGGAAGTAATCTCCATCATTAGCTCAATCACAAAATGATAATGGTTTGGAAAAAGGAATCTCAAAATAAACTTCAAATCTTTAAATGACAACCTTTCACTATGTATAAGAAATAAATAAAGATTAAAAAAATTGCATCAAAAAAAAAAAAAAATCAATTGCGCTAGATATCTTCTCAAAAACATCATCACTCACTTTCTACCAGAAATACTACTACATACTTTATCCTTAAAATCTTTTTACAGAGTAGATAGATGAAACCTTTTTGTCCACAGCAGCCATAAGGAGATCAAGCAAAAATTAGCAACTCACAATCTATAAGAGTGACATTCAATTTGGATAATCAACAAAATAAGATGTTTGTTTTACTCCAATTAAGCTGACAATAAATTGTCTTAAAAATTAATCGGATGTTTGTTTTACTCCAAGTAAGCTGACAATGAATAGTCTTTTGTGTTTCAACATGGATGCTGATGGATAACATAATAAAAATGGCTAATGAAGTTCTTACGAAAACCATTTTCTACTCTTCTTCGAAATAACATAAACAAGACGCTGAATCCATGTCTTTTTTTTAACGCCATTCAAGCTATCCAATGCTTTTGTAGTATTTCAAAACTTGATAGATGGCTAACTTAGAGTTCTTAATGATCCAGAATAATTTTTTCTTTCAGTGATTGTTATTGTTTCATTTGTCTCTTAGGTGAGTGAAGGATGATTCTTTTACTTTTGTATATAACTGCACTTACGTTTCTGTCAAAAATTAAAGGTAAATACATATAACAACATTTTTAGTGCTGATACGAAGTTGAGATGAAGGAAGATGCAAATATGGTTTTGAGCTTCAGAAGATTACCAATTTGTATATCAAGTTATGAAGTAAAAATTTACTTCAATCTAAGATTTCATGACCATTACTATTATTGGAAATGCTTCATCCATTGCTTTAAAAAGCTAAATGCATTCTTTGGAAAAACCAAATTTTGGGGGAGTCTAAACAATACTCCCCCATCCAAAATTAAGTTCAAATGTTTTGTTATTACAAATTTATGTTAGGAAGCACCATTATCAAAATCCTAACATTGTTAGCATATTTACATTCAAATTTTAAATGTGAGTACAGGCTCATATTGTGATGTATTGAACTCTTCATTAGTAAGACTTATTATTTGGACATAGATCATATTTTAATAAATACTACAACTTTTATTATAAATAATGTCATTTCTTGTACAGATTGATGTGACCTAAGACAATAATATTTCAAATTTTGTAATTACTTCTTACACATGAAAAATTTGACCAATTACGCTCCTTAGGCATGAATATAAGTAACGCCTATGTAAAGATAACAAATGAAATTAAAATTTTATTGATTAACTGTCATGAATTGCTACATAACATATTTCATTATATTTATTTAGCAGTAACTCTAACATCTCTATAAAGAGAACTCTATAACTATAAAGCAAACAAAGATTTAGAAAAAAAACTAATGCAGCACGATTCTTGAAATAATATCAAAGGAAATGAACCCTTCACTCAATCACCATCGCTAATAAAATTATCTTATTGGGGTCATTGATAAGCTTTGTAGAATACAAATAAATAGGAATTTATTTAAAGATGTCTATGGTTTGATCAAGCACTTTACTTATAGTTGAATGTGATGGTCGTTCAGATACTGATTATGAATGTTTGACCCCAAACATATGAGTGCATGCAGTGACAAATTGTAAAATTTAGTTTCTCAAAAATTCATCTCATTGCCTCTTTTTTCCAACACTAGACACAGTAGAATATTTCTGCTTGGAATGACTGCATTCAATAACTTGTTGCATAATGTTTGAGAGGTTTTCAATTAGATCAATCTGAGTGATATTCAGAATCCACACTTGAGCACTAGTAGCAACCACACCCATGAACATCAAATCAAGATTTTCTTCAAGTCATGATCTATGCCACATTATCAAAATTTTCATTGCATTTGGACAATCTATAATTCAATATTGAACTTTTTAGATGACACATGTATACATTGATGTTTATGAAGAAACAATATAAGAATATGTAAATAAATTGCTTAACTTCAATTTTTCTTTGCATCATTCAATGGGTGCATCAATCATTTTTCTTTTGGCATCAAACCTGACCGGTAGACAGTCGATTAAGCTCATTTCATCTATATATATATATATATAGATAGATAGTTTTTTTCATCTATTTTCTAATTGTATTTTGTTATACTCTGACCTGATTTTTTCCTTAAAGTTTTTTCCTTAAACTTGTCCAACCCTCCCAAGTTGTAGTTACTCCCCATCTTTCCAATTTTATGGACTGATAGTTATATTAGATTGGCAAAACTAAATTGGAGCAATAAAATATGCTAAGTAATTCACTAAATACATTATATCAATTAGTATTTAATGAAGGGAATGTGGGACCTGGATGATATCGAAGTTATTGTACAATGATGAGCAACATCAAATTGAAATCAAATATAAATGCATTATTTATATATTAGTTTGTGTAGTTAAGTTGTGTCGATTACATATTACTTGGAAATAAGAAATTTTGACAAAATTTTATTATAGAATATACCATGACATGTAGATTGATTTTTGAGATAAATTATAATTATATTATAGTGAATTCAGTAGGTATGAATCAGATCTAATTTACTCAGTAGATTCAATTAATAAAATAATATATAGGAAGTTTATAAGAAATTGAAAGCTATGCCAACTTTTTATTTCATACGTTGCAGTAATTATCCAAAAAATCTACCTTTATTGCAACTTATTCAATTGTTAATTTTATGCCTTACAAAGTGTAAGAAACTCGAGCAAATTGCAAGTTTTACTGGATGTAATTGGATGCCAGTTTCCATATATAATTGGAAGCGATATAGCTGATGATAATGGAGAAAAAAATTTAATTTAGAATACTCAATTTAAATCAGGTCAAAGAGGAGGCGAGGTTATTACAATTAATAAATGTGATGTAGCTTTTAATTTGATGCATGACAGTAATGTAGATTAGTTAAGTTTTAAATAAGTCGGGAACATGGATTATAACAATATCAAGAAGAAACCTTAAAAAGTGAAATTGTCTACAACAACAACAACAAAGCCTTAATCCCACTAAGTGGGGTTAGCTGCATGAATCCTTTTTCTCCATTATGTCCTATTTTGTGTCATATTTTAATTTAATTCTAATAAATTAAGATTATTTTTTATACAATAAGCTCAAATTTTCCTAGGTTTATCTGTCTTTCTTAACATAGTAGAATCTAAAACATCTACTCCTAATCGGATCATCAGATGGTCAATGTTTAATGTAACCAAACAATCTAAGGCGACTTTAATTTTGTCTGTCACTGGAGCTACACCAACCCTATCACGAATATATTCACTTCACGTTTTGTCTCTAAGTGTAAAGCCACTCATCCACTTAATCTTTCTCATCTCAGCAACACTTAACTTAGTATTATGTTTCTCTTTTAAAGACCAACATTCAACTCCATAGAGCATCGTAGGTCTCACCACCATCTTATAAAAATTTCCTTTCAGTCTAAGATGTACTTTTCTATCACATAACAGACTCGAAGCATTCCTCCACTTCAACCATCCAACATGAATTCTACTATTAACATCCATATAAATATCACCATCACTTTGAACAATAGACCTGAGATATCTAAATCTTTCACACCTTTTGATAATTTAATCTCCCAAAGTAACACTTCTGTCACTAGAGCTACTATTACTAATACTACATTTCATGTATTCAGTTTTAGTTCTACTCAAACAAAGGCCTTTAGACTCGAATTTAGACCTCCATAATTCAAGTTTTTCTTAGGCCTTTTCTCTCGTCTTATCCACGAGAAGGATATCTCTACTATACATTTCTTTAATGATTTGAATATAAGTCATATTAACACCTGCCTTCTCAAGGACTCTCCATAGGACATCTCTTAGAACCTTATCATAAGCCTTTTCTTAATCAATAAAAATCAAATGTAGACCCCCCTCATTATCTCTGTACTTCTCCATCGAACATCTCAATAAATGCTTAGCTTCCATGGTTGACTTGTCTAAATTGATTATGAGAAATTTTGGTAATACGTCTTAACCTATGTTCAATTACCCTCTCCCATAATTTAAATCAATGCACTAATTTATACTTCTCATTGTTATTCAATACAAATTGACAAACCTTTTTTCCTTTAGGGAAATAATAGAAGATTATATGCAGCTACTAAAACGAATTTAAAACATATTATCAAATTTGTTATCTTGTAGCTTAATTTCAGTTTGATGTACCGAATGATGTAGATCAAAGAGGAGAGATGCTAAACGAAGCCTTCATTGATGAGGCTTAAGTGAGCTTTCAGACATTGTTGAGATATGTCATGGATGAAAGAGAGGATTTAAGGGAATGTTATATTGGCAATGTTGTGGAGCATTCATCCAATAAGATTGGCAATAGAGCCCAACAGAAATGCAGAAATCATGGAATATTAAAACGGCCAACGATGAAGAAAGTTGAGAGAAAGTGCTTGTCATACGTTATAGGGAAAAATAATACAAATAACCTAAGGGTATTTTCATCTTTCTTTAAGAGTAGAAGAACAGAACATACAGTGAAGCAGTGAACACGATAGCCTCTCCTTGGTTGCGAAAACACAACTAGCTTTGTGTTTCATAAATCAATGCAGCATATCAGTATCCAAAACATGACCTAAATGTAATGAAAACAAACTTTAGAAATCAACATAAAATTTATTAGAATTTATATAAATAGCAATTACATATTTCAATATTATATGTTTCAATCTTATAAACTCATCTATTTATATTTACAGCACCCTTTTAGTGATATTTAACAATGTTAGTTGAATATCATAATAGCATGGAATTCTAAGAAAATGAAGTGGCAGGGGGTGAGCAAATGGCTGAAGATGGGATGGGATCCAAAAATATATATGGGCAAGAGAGGTTATTCTCTAGTGTCAACTGAGAGATGAGGAGGGTAATTAGCTTGGAGGGGTATGATAAAGGGTGTGGGCTGCCTGAGGTCTCAGTGGCAAAGACAACACTGACCAAGTGGAGGGAATGAGGATGAGCCTGGCTATTTTGTTAGAAGAAGCTGTATTAATTGGGGTGATTGGAGGTCTTTAGTGGTAGCTAAGTTTGAAATTGGTGACCGACAGTGTTTATGATTGATGTCTGGGCTTAAATGGATTGAAAGGGGTTCATCAGACTATGTGCTGGAAGCCAGACCAGTTTGGGTGGCTGAAGGTCTTGTCGACAGCAGCTGGAGACCAAATCGACGGCTAGACATACATGTGGTTATTGATTCTTATGTGAAAGTTTTTGTTTTTTAGTTTATATTAATATTTTGACTGCAGTAACTAATAACAGGATAGTTTAGGTGTAAAATATGAAATATTAAAAATTTTTTGGGTGCTCTGTATCTAAATCCTCATAAGATGTAATAGCATGTGTGTTGTGCAATTTAGGGCGAACAAAACACAAGATGCCTACATTCTCGGGAGCAGAGCGGCGAATTCACTATTTCAGAGGAGTTACAAGTTCGATTTCATATTCATAGGGTTACACATCTATTTATAGATAAAACTTACATATAAATTACTAAAACTCTCTCCCCCAGCCCACTAAATTTCAAGAGACACTCCTTTTCACCAAGAGATACCCCTCTTTGTTCCAAGAGACTCCAAGTTTTTGATATATGAGTCATATCTAACAAATCTATATTGGCGAATATCCAGTCTCTTAGGAGAAATACATCACCCGATATATGAGCCATACCTAACAGATCTCCACCTTGGCGAATATCTAGCCTCTTAGGAGAAATGCATCACCCGGTATATGAGCCATACCTAACAAATCTCCACCTTGGCAATATCCAACCCATTAGGAGAAATGCATCACCCGGTATATGAGCCATACCTAACAATGTGTGGTCCTCTTTTCAACATACTTGTGATGCCAATTCTTAAATCTTTATTTATTGCAGAAAAGGAAAAAAAAAAAAAATCCTGGAAGTATCACAATTGTGTTGATGATTTCAAACAAACTGATTACGGCACTTCAATCAAATCCATTTGTAAACCATTCAAACTATTCACGCCAAACATGAATAAGATCGTGGACTGGAGGTTTAATTTGTAAACCATTTAAACATCTAAGCATAAGAAGATTTAGAATAACTACATATATGCATGGAATTAAATAAGAAACTTTTAGGTGGTATGTGTGTAAATTCGCGAATTTAATAATGATTAATACAGGTCTATACAGTCTCGCATGATTGCTTAGAGTTTAATATCTATTTTGTAATAGAATATTCATGACACTGGGAAGCGTAATATATGAAGATTTAGTACATAAATAAAGGAGTTGTAACCAACAAACATAAAAGGTTTGGGACATTCACATACATACCACACAATTCTTATATATTTGCATATCTAACACCTAAACTTTCATATTTACATACATGACACTCAAATCATGGAGATCACATCAAAATTATAAATGCCACTAACTATTTAAGAGAGAAATACATCCTTTTTATGCATAGATTTTTAATACCAATATATTATAATGTAAATACATAACTTTAGGTATTTGATATGTAAATGCATAAGAATTGTGTGGCATGTAGGTAAATTTCCAAATACAACTTTGTTACAAAAATATTAGTAGAAGTTTAATTGTTAATAAATCTTTAGAACATGATTAAATAATGATAAAATGATCTTTCAACAAGGATTAAATAATGTTTGAACAATGGTTATACCATAATCAGAGTATCTTTTGAACTATTATAGATCATATTCATATCATGATCTATTATCTTTGATGATTGGAAGATGGTTTAATCATAATTGTTTATTGTTCAATCATGCTATGAAGGTGGTATGAAGATTATTCTAATGATTTCATGGTTAACTAAAATAACTTGATAAAGGTATGATCATTGTTTGATGAAAGTATGAAGAAGGTTCAAAGATTATTGATCATTATCAATGGTAACTTGAAGATGCTTTGATCATGGTTGATCATTATGAAATTATGGTTCAAAGATAGTTTAAAATTTTTTCAATTAAGTTTTGATCTTGGTTCAATCATTATTTTAAGTTAAATCAATAATTAGTTGATCAAAATTCACTTATGATCTCAAATCTAAATTCTCCAAAATGGATAAATCTTTTTGTTATGCACATAATTGCCTACAATAATGATATTATGAGAGATGAATTATAGTAGTTAAATCACATACAAATCTAAGGGTTTTATGAATAAATTAGTTAAATAGTTTAAGGCTAATAATCTTAATGGAAAGGTAGAGAGATGTTGATAGTCTCCACTTTTAGTACCTAGCACTTCTCTAGGGCCTTACTTCAACAACTATTATTAAAGATAATTGTTGCACATGAACTTGACTGATTCTCTATTGAGCTTAATATTAGAGAAAAGGAATTTCACATTAAACTCTCCCTGATCAACTTTCCTCTAAAATACACTAAAAAAATTGAACCTATTTATGATAGCCATCACAAAAAAAAGAAATAATAAAAGAAAATGCTGCTAGAACATATGTTTTCTTAATATTGCATTGACCATTATAAAAAAAAAGCATTGACCACATAAACACATCCATAAAATCTTATCATTATCTTTCTGAAGGAATATATGATAGTAATAGCTATCTTAGTAAACCATTAGAACATTAAAAACACTAAGAAATTTAAATAGGTGGTAGCTTTTTTACTGCTGCCATGGCCGTAAAAATGTTTGTCAGCCTTAATAGTAGAAATGCTTGTTGAATACTCTAGATAGATGAAATATTTTATCATTTATCTTTGGTGGCTTGGCCCAATGAAACCTATGGAAAAAACAAAAAAGAAAGTTTCATTTTTTTTTTCTTTTAAGTTCCCTACAATGAAACAAACTATATAAAACAATTCTGCTATAAAAAGTATAGATTTCAACATTGAGAAATTAGAACATTATGATTAATAAAATGTAAAGTAATTGAACATTCATTTAAATTTGCATATACATAATGGAGTACATAGATCAAATAGTGTTAAAAGTTATAATATTGACTCCTAACCATCCTCTTTCTCCTCAACTTCTTCTTATAATATAATGGTTGTTTTACCTTTTAATGCTTCCTTTAGCCACTCAGCATACAGTGCTACAATCTTATAACTCTGACTAATGAACTAAAATTCTGAGCACACAACTAAAACTCAAAATAATTGGCATATATGGCACCTTTTTGCTAATGTTATCATCAATGGACTCAAAATCATAGCCTAAAAATGAACATCACCCTATTTATGACTTGATCTTTGCTCTCAATCCGTCTGCTTTTCCATTCTTCTTCCCAACATATTTTGAGTATTTTTTGGCCCATTTGAGCCTATAAATAGGCAGAGAAGAGGAGGAAGGGGTGTAATCCCCAACTCTACCTAGCATGTGATTTGAAATTTCTCAGTAGAAGAAAGTTGTCCCTTAGCTTGTCTTGTAGGAGATCTGGGATCTTATATCATGTTGCGGTATCCTTTTACAGAAGACGACGAATGTTGTCCCCGATATTGTCTTGTAAGAGATCCATGATCATTTTTCTTATTGTCGTGGAGAAGGTTGCCCCCGACCCTGCCTAGCAAAATATATAAGATCCTCTTTGTTATTGCTGAGATGGAGCAAGTTTTCCCTAACTCTGCCTAGTAGAAGATTTGAGATCTGCTAGAAGAAGAAAGTTATTTCCGACTCTGCTTAATAGGCGATCCAGGATCTTTTTTATGTTGTAGTCAGGATTTTTACTTCTCCAATATTGCTTAGTCAGAGCACACTTGCTCGATAACCTCAACTTGTTATGGAAGTAGTCAGTTGTAATCCATGAAGGATGTAAGGCCTATCCAAGCTTGTATAGATAAAAGATAATTGATGACATTAACCGATAAATTCAAAAGAAGAATCCACTAAGGATGTACGACCAGTCCTAGGTTGTATAGCTGAAGATGCTTGACAACATTAACCAGTAATGGACAGTTATCTGAAATCTAATAAAGAAGGTTGACCTATCCGAAGTTGCTAGTTGAAGCTTCCGCTTGATGGTCATAACCTTTTATGAAAGTGGTCGAATGGAATCCTCCAAGAAGTGCTATATGATGTTGTTAGTCAAATATTTTACGTACTTGATGACCATAGTCTACAATGAAAGCTATCAAATCGAGTCCCCCTAGGATTGATCAAGCTTAGAATGAAGTCTTTGAGATGCTCTAAGTTTCTCGAGATTGAGGTGCAAGTCATAATGAACCATACTTTTTCATGAAAATATGGTTGCATTCATACTAAAAAATAATGTTTAATAACTTGCTAGTTGCTGCTTTTGAATGTGTTGTCCCGCGATGGGAGTGTTGTGCACACAAGTCCGTAAAGCAGCCCCAAGTATTAAATATTGAAGAGATTAACTTCTTGATCGAGTTGAGAAAGAACTTTGGTATGGTGAGGGGGTGCTATGGAATTACTATTTTAAATTTTCTCCCAGTTTAAAAGTAGTTCTCGAAGACTCAATGTTTGATTGAAATATGGGATGACTACCTCACCTCAGTTGTGCCTGGGACGTTAACGTGAACGACCTTCTAAGATTGCAATGAATGTTGCCCACCCAACCTGGAAATTATTCTTGTAAAATTGATGTTTGAATAGTATGTAGAAAGACCACCCCATTACAATTGTGGCAATAACGTTGATGTGATCGACATTTCAAGACTACAATGAAGGTTGTCCTACCACATCGAAGAATCCTTAAGAGGTGTAAATGAGGTTCATTCATCAGTTGGATGATGTTTATTATTGAGAAATGAAGTAGGGGATCAGTGTCTTAGACTTGAAGATTGTTTTGAAGGACACTTTACTTCACACATATAGCTACAAACTAATTCATGCTGGAAGGTTCGCGGCTGTAGATTGATTAATTAACATCTTAACATTGTACGAGACTCCAACACACACTTAGATAATAAAATAGAAGTAAATAATATGACATGCCTCACTTTTTTCTAATGGAAAACTATGAAAAGTGGAAAGAATTATGAGCATAACTAAGTCATAATAATCCTCTATGAATTGTGAGAACACATGATCATTTTTCTTTTGAATTAAGAAAGATAAAGTTACAAAGATGATCATTGTAAATGTATAAATGTTGTTAATCACTAGTAACCATAATATGACTATAATGAAAGTTTTAGGTGATAGCAGGTTGAAACGGCCTTACTAGATTTTTATGGAGACAGTAGTCCATCATGAATGTAGTAGATGTTGCTCATGGTGCTAACTTTTCGTATAGGCCATTGTTGAAAGCCATGGTTGTAGTTGATTGTGTGGGACACGGTTGCCTCAGGATCGTAGGTTGGTTGCAAAGAATGCTATGATGATGTTTGTAGGCCACAAATGCAAGAATCGGAAGCTACACAAGCGATAAGCCACATAAAACGTATTTGGTCACATATGATGTAGTGGTTAGTTATGATGATGTTCATAGGCCGCAGAGGTCGGAGTCAGAAACTATACGAGCGGTAAGCCACGTAGACCCTAGCCGGTAACATGAGCTGTAGTGATTAGTTGTGATGATGTCATTGAAATATAGAGGTTAGAGTCAAGAGATACACGAGCTATGAATTACATAAGCCCGAGTTGGCCACGTAGGCCGCATTGGTGTGCTATGATGACTTTTGTGTGCTTTAGGGACCAAAGTCAAGAGCTGCATAAACTGTGGATCACATATGTTGCAGTTAGACATGTAGTTCATAATGATGAGCTATGATGACGTATGTCTATCGTAGAGGCCAGATTTAGGAGTTAGACGAGCCGTAGACCATGTAGAATATAATTGGTCATGTAGGTCGTAGTGGTGAATTGTGATGACATCCATAGATTATGGGGGCAGGAATTGAGAGCTGCGGTAGCCGTGAACCACGTAGGTCGTAGTTGGTCACAAAAGCTATAATGGTGAGCTGTGATGATGTCCATAGGCTTTAGGGGCCGAAGTTAAGAGTTGCATGACCCATGGACCACGTAGGTCGTAATTGGTCAATGAAGGTCGTAGTGGTGAGTTGTGATGATGTTTGTAGGTCAAGGGGCCAAGGTTAGGATTTGTATGAGGTGTGGACCACATAGGCTATAGTTGGTCATGTAGGTTGTTTTGGTGAGCTGTAATGACGTCCGTAGGCTAGGTGGACAGGAGTTGGGAGTTACACGAGTTGTGGATCACTTAAGACATAATTGGTTATTAAACCATAATGTTAAGTTGTGATGACATTCAAAGGTCGCAGGGTGATACACCGAAAAAAATGTGCAACATTATGTATACATTTTATGCTTAAATTTGGTGATATTGCAGTTTAAAGAAAGATATTTTTATGTTTTGTTGCAGGTATATTAATTTTAGGCATCTCGAGCAAAAAAAGTGCAAAAAGGAGCAAAATGTATTGGCGCCAGAGGGGCCAAAATACAGAGAAGAGGCATCAGAATGGAGCCAGAAGCGGCATAATCCAGATAGGAGCGCTGAATTCCAGTAAACAGACGCCAGAGGTGCCAAAGATGGATTTGAATGAATTTTTGGTTGTTTTTTTACTATTTTTTAGATGATTTAGAAGTCTCCAAGTAATTCAAACGCCCTATGGAGTGGTTCAATGTATCTCGACACTTGGAGAAGGCTCTTGAATGAAGAGATATGTCTTTTGAAAGAAGGAATTTGCGTCTTGGTATGAAGAGGTGTGTCGCTTGGGAAAAAGTAGGGAATTTTTGTATCTCTTTCGAAGAGGGGCTGGCTCCACTCTTAAGAGGGGTGAGGAAGTCTTAGAGTGTGTGATTCAAGTCTTGTTGTGTGTGGTGTGAAGTCTAGTGTGTGGATGGGATTTTCTTCTAGAGTTGTAAGAGGAGAGGGAAGGTGAGAGATTTCTTATTCATTACACTTCTAAGATATCATTGAGTCTAATTTTAAAGAGAGAAAGTGTTTCAAGGAAACTTCAAGGGATTTGCTTGAGGAGTGTGCGATAAGTTGTGTTCTTTCTTTATTGTTTTGTAAACTTGTTTTTATATATAAAGTTCACATTTTATTCTATCTTCCTTATGAATTCTGAGTAGTCTTCTTTGTCCTTCTCTCTACAATGAGATATGGTTTTGTGAAGAATTAATATTGTTGTGCAAAGTTCTAAATGTTAATAAATTATGATGATTTGAAGTATGAACTTTTTTTACTTCTCGATCTGACCAATTGAAATGTTAAAATTTATTGAGAAACATAAGATCCGAAAGGGCTATGTTTTCTACAACAAAGTGAGAGTCACATTCAATTTCATGGATGAGAATGTAGTCCAAGGGGTTGAGTGCAAATAAATACATAAATATATTTTGATAGACGTAGAATTAGAGATTTTAGGATGACAGACTAAAATCCCCAATTTTGTCTAGTTATTTGGAAACTAAAGCGAGATGCTAGCTCTCAGACGAGGGGGAAGTGGGGGCTATAGAGTGAGAGCCAGTATCCTCTCAGCCTAACCACAGATTTAGGGACCAAACTCTGGATTAGCCAATGTCAGATGGTAAATAATATGATTGCTCTTATTTTTCACAATACAATTTTATATAATTTTAAATAATTTTAATTATCTCTCTAACCATAAACTCATTGTAAAGGGGAATTATGCTTTCTTCAATTTGAACTCTTTATCACAAAACGTCATTTAATTTTAGTAAATTTAACTTTGAAGTTTAGAAAATAGCTTAGTTAACTTAGTTCTTTTAGCTACATTTCATTAGCATATAATAAACTTACTTTTGACTTGTTTTTATTACTTAAGTTTTTATAGTTTGAATATTTTATTTTACGTTATAACAATAAGAATTTCCACCTCCCTGTGGGATCGATACTTAGGACTTCATTCGAGCTCTTTATTACTGTAGCGATACATGCACTTGCGTAGAACCCATAGTGTGTGAATTATTATCTATATTTTATAAAATTTTGATTTTGCATACTAGCTGTCTTAGGGGAATTTAATTGACGTAAAACACAGAAAAACAACACACTAGGGGCGCATGAAAGGGATCAGAGTTGGGAGATGCATAAGTTGTGGACCACGTGGGCTTGTCGGTCGCCATACGGTTGTAATGCGATTTAATTTAGTATAATATAGTATTTAGAAATTACGTATTTTAATTTGAAGAAAATGGGGTCAAACTGATCCCATTGATTGCTACAGTTTGAGTAATCGAGCTGACCAGGAGTAATGTACCACTCAGAAAGGTAATACACTTCTGGTTGATAAGCTCAATTAAATAAACTATAGAAATAAACAAATTCCGTTTGATCTGCAGGTTTGTATGATGACCGACATATTCTCCTCTTCAATATAGGAGTCAAACAGGGTTTATTTTAAGTCTGGGTTATTTTAAGTTCTCTATAAGGGTAAGCATTTATAGTTAATTATATTATAAACGTACAGATCGCTTAAGAAAACTCTCGATAAAAATCAAGAATCTTTTGTTTTCATGAATTCAAAAGAAAAGAGTTTTCAACGAATATGATTGTGAAATTTCCAATAGGGATTGATTCAAAGGTGAGAGATTTTATTTTAAGAATCAAAGGAAGAAAAGTAGGGGAGATTAAAGGTCCAGAATAAGTTCTTGGTAATCCCCCAAACTATCTTAATATTTGGTTCAATTTTAGAGAGATGTTATTTGATATTTCAATCCTGCAAATTTTATTTATTTAGGACTTATATTTGTATGATATAACCATAAAAATAGCCTGGAAGATAGGAGAATATATGTTGTACTGAATGACAACATCGGAAACTTAAGACGAGTTAGGGCTTATATTGCACGACGTGAAAAGGCCTAAAGAGATAAAGTGAGGGTTTATGTTGCACTAAGCAGACTACCTCAAAGTCCTATGGCTTTGTTATTTATTTCTAGGAAAAAAGATTGCTGTTGTAGAGTTGTTTGCTTCCCCGTCGTGCTGCCCATTGTATATGCCCTAAGGTCCTCGTTGCAGCAGGTTCGATTTTAGAAATGTCAAATTGCGGAGATGAGAGGAGTGTCAAGTTTTGGAGTTCAGGTTTTCTAGTGTGTCAAATTTAATGTCTTATTAAGGGGAAATATTAAAGTTGATTAAGCTATACCGGTTAGGATCCCACGGTTCTCTCGTTTTGACACCACTATTTTCTTTAGGTTTAATTAGTCCAGATGAACATACCAAATTCAACTAAATGTATTCAGTACTTTCATTCAGATGGTGGGAAATCTCGTTAGCAGCCGTAGGTTGCCTCCTCCGAGGGATTCTCGATTATCTGATAGAGATGTTTTAATTTAATTGCAATTGTTTTTTTGTTGTTTTGTTTGTGATTACATTTTGAGTTCTCTTATATTTTGATTATTGTGGCGATGAATTCGATCTTGATTTCGTTTTGTTTTCACTGCTATCCTAAAAGTTTTATTTTTGACATGCAGGAAGAAGTAAAACATTTAATAAATAAAACAATGTAAATTATAATAAATAAATGCGTAGCAGTCTTCAAATACATTCGCTGAAATGTTAACATCCAAAGCAGGTATATAAACATATATACATGTTTTCATTGTTATTTATTAGTTATTTATTGTTAGTATTGCATGTGTATGTGTATATACATATATATATTCATTATTAGTATTTAATTAATGTGTATGTATATATGTTGTTATGATTATTTAAATTGTGTACTATCATTGTTATTATTTATCATTATTTATGTATGGTATTATTATTACTATCATTATTATTGTTAATGTTGTTATTGTTGTTTATTATTACATATATATTATAATTATCACCATATTTTTATTATCACCAATTTATTGTTATTTATTTGTTATTATTATTTTTATTACTTATTATCATCATCATCATCATCATCATCATCATCATGTATTATTGTCTCTGTTATTATTATTATTATTATTATTATTATTATTATCCTTATATAATACTGTTGTTATTACTTATATATTATTATTATGTATATTATATTACATTATTGTTATTATTAGTTATTATTTTTATTATCTTATTCACTATTAATATTATTATCACTTATGTTATTGTTATTAATTTATTATTATCTATATATTGTTATTATGAATGCATGTGTGTCTGTTATAGTATTAGGTATGTTATGTACGACTATTATTATTTAGTTATTATATATGTATATGTATATTGTTGTTTTGACCCCCAATTAGTCATTAAGGCAAGTAAGCACTCTTAAACTCCTCCTTACTTTAAAGCCTCTTTTGTTGACTTTAGAAGGTGCCACCTCATTATGGAATACCCTAGAAGAGGACATGTGGAAGGACACGTGGAGGCCATGCGGTGGAAGAAGGACATGTGAAAGGACATGTGGAAACCATGCGATGGAGGACTCTAAAGGGTGGACATGTGGAAGCCATGCAATTCTTAAAGGTTACACCTCATCTATTTATAGTATATTATAATGTAATCTAATCTACTATAAATAGATGAGAGGAGGGAGGCTTTAGTGTGGGTTTTCTAAAGAGTGAAAAAGAACTAAGGAGGAGAGAATAGCTAGAGAGTTAGAGAGGAGGAGAGCATCTTGAGGCCTTGTATCAAGGTGTCGCTTGAGGGGGAGGCTATAGAAGGAAGATGAGGACTCATCTCTATGTATAAGCTATGTATTCTCCATTTCTTTTACCTTAGTGAACTACTTGATTGATTCCCTCCCGTGGACGTAGATCCAGTTGGATCGAACCACGTAAACGATTTGTGTTTGCTTGTGCTCTTTGCGTTTTATTTCTATATCAGGAAGTACATATCCCACAACAATTGGCGCCGTCTGTGGGAAGATCGATACTTCTTGGCTAGAGGCGTTCGCGTGAAGGTGTTCGCGGCCAACGACGAAGAAGAGGTGTTTGGCGGGGACAATGGGTTCCACCAAATTCGACATCGAGAAGTTCACGGGAAAGAATGACTTCGGCCCGTGGAGAGTAAAGATGAGAGCTCGCCGGTTCGGCAGGGCGTTGCGTAAGCCTTGCGAGGGCCGGCGGCACCGCCGGCCGACATGACGCGAGAAAGAGAAGATTGGCATGCCGGAGAAAGCTCATAGTTTGATAATCTCGAGCTTGGGCGATAAGGTTCCGAGGGAGGTGTCGAGGGAGACAACGGCTCAAGCACTTTGGGCCAAACTCGAGGTACTCTACCCGACCAAGTCTTTAGCTAATAGGCTCTTTCGAGCGGCGCCTATACTCCTTCAAAATGCACGAAGACAAATCCGTCTCGGAGCAGATCGACGAGTTCAACAAGACCATAGATGATCTTGAGAACATCGACGTCAAGATGGATGACGAGGACAAGGCACTGCTGCTGCTAAACTCTATTCCTAAGAGCTACGAGCAGTTCAAGGATGCGATGCTCTATGGAAGGGCGCAGACGATTACTCTGGAAGAGGTTCAATCATTGATCAGAGCCAAAGAGCTTCAGAAGAAGCACGATACGAAGGAGGAAACCAGCGGAGACAGTCTGATGGTTAGAGGAAGATCGAGCATGAAAGGTTCTAAAAGTGATCAGGGAAGATCGAGGTCCGGAAGAAATGGTAGAAGTCGGTTCTCTAAGAGATCTTACAAGTGCTACCATTGCCGCAAGGAAGGACATTTCAAGAAGGACTCGTCCGGAGAGAAAGAAAGGCTTTCGGAGAAGCCTAAAGATTCGGAGAAGCAAGCATAGTCTCGGACGGCTATGATTCGACCGAAGCTACGGTGACCACGGAATCCGAATCTAGCAAGGAGTGGATCCTCGACTCGGGTTGCTCCTTCCACATGTGTCCTCACAAAGACCGGTTCGAGACACTACAACCGGCAAATGGTGGATCCGTCCTACTTGGAGACAATAAAGCCTGCAGGGTAATCGGCAGCGGGACGATCAGAATAAAGATGTTCGATGGAGCTGAACGGATACTGCAACATGTCAGGTACATCCCAGAACTTAAAAGAAATTTGATTTCTTTAGGGACGTTGGAGTCGAATGGATACTCATTCAAGGCAGAGAATAGCTGTATCAGAGTGGTTAAGGGCTCTCTCATAGTCATGAAAGGAGTCAGAAAGAATGAGCTATACTCCCTAGTCGGAAGAACTGTGATCGGGAACTTCTCAAATGCAGTTCAATCGGAGCTCGATGCATCCGGACTATGGCACATGAGGCCGGGGCATGTAAGTGAAAGGGGCTTACGAGGAATTATCCAAGCGGAACTCGTTATGAGGAGATCGGGTCAGCAAACTGGAATTTTGTGAACAATGTATACTGGGGAAGACTACTAGGGTGAAGTTCTCTACTGGAATACATACATCAAAGAAACCTCTTGATTATGTACACAGTGATCTATGGGGCCCAGCTAGAACTCAGACTCATGGAGGAGGAAGATACTTCATGTCTATCATCGACGACTACACCAGGAAGGTATGGGTCTTTATCTTAAAAACAAAAGATGAAGCTTTTCAACGATTCAGTGGACCGGTTAACTCTCACCGAAAATAAGATGGGAGCAAAGCCGAAGCACTTCGAGAACCGACAATGGCTTGGAGTACTCGTTCGAGCAGCTTGAGGAGTCGTGCGGGAGGAGTGGCATCACAAGGCACAAGACGAGTCCGAAACACTCCTCAACGAACGGCCTAGCCGAGAGGATGAACGAGACTCTCCTAGAGAGAGTGCGGTGCATGCTTGTTAAATGCGGGTTTACCCAAAAGTTTCGGGGCGAAGCCGTGTCAACCGCTCGTTACCTTATCAACGGATGCCCATCGACAACTGTTGATATGAAGACTCCTTTGGAGATGTGGTACGGAAAGCCGTGTAACTATGATAATCTTAAAGTTTTTGGATGTATTGCATACGCTCACGTTAGACAGGATAAGCTGGAAGCGAGGGCTTTGAAGTGCATCTTCATCGGATACCCACCTGGAACCAAAGGTTACAAACTTTGGTGCCTAGATCAACAAAAATGCATCATCAGTAGGGATGTGACATTCGATGAGTCCAAAATGGGGAATCTGCAAAGCTATGTTACCAGGGACGAGTGTCACTAAGGAGGATTCGTCAATCGAGGTAGAGCCGCAACAAACTTCGACCGATCGAAGGACAATCGTGAACGATCAAGACGAAGTGGCGAGAAGACCAGCAAGTGACCGAACCGGAAAGAAGATCCGACGACTACGACTTGGTAAGGGACGGACAAAGGAGAACTATCGACCGCCGAGAGAGATATGGCCATGCGGATATGATCTCCTTTGCTCCGAGTGTTGCCGAAGTGATAGAAGAAGCGGAACCAAACAAGCCTACAAGGAAGCCCCGAAGAGCAAGGAAAGACACAAGTGGGAAGAGGCAATGGATGAGGAAATGGCCTCTCCGATGAAGAACAAAGCCCGGGAACTTGTGGATCGACCAACGAACAAACGCGTAGTTGGCCGCAAGTGGACCTTTAAGAAGAAGGAAGGCACGCCGTGTACCGAGAGGATCGTGTACAAAGCCGGACTCGTTGCAAAGGGATTCACACGAGTTGAAGGAATCGACTTCAACGAAATCTTCTCACCCGTGGTGAAGCATTGCTCAATTAGGATAGTCTTAGCACTAGCAGTTCAATTCAACTTGGAATTAGAACAGCTAGATGTTAAGACTGCGTTCCTGCATGGAGAGCTTGAAGAAACCATCTACATGGACCAGCCAGATGGGTACAACACACCTGAGACGAAGGACAAAGTTTGCTTGCTAAAGAAGGCATTGTATGGGCTGAAACAAAGCCCAAGACAATGGTACAAACGATTTGATGATTTCATGCTAAAGATCGGTTTTGTCAGAAGCGGCTACGACATACTGTGTGTACATGAAGTGGCAAGACGGTGAAATCGGTACGTACTTGCTCCTTTATGTGGATGATATGTTAGTAGCCGGCCAGGAGCAAGGAGGAAGTCCGGAAGATCAAAGGTATGCTCAATTCGAATTTGACATGAAGGACCTAGGACCAGCCTACAAAGATCCTAGGTATGGAGATTACCGCAGACAAGAAAAAGGGTAGCTTATTCTTGTCTCAAAAGTCATATATTCGGAAGGTTCTAACAAGGTTTAACATGCAAGAGGCTAAGCGAGGTTGCAACATCTATCGGCAACACTTCGACTCATCGAACTCTCAAGCACCGGAGACCGAAGAGGAGAAAAGGTACATGGAGGGTGTCCCCTACGCCGATGGGGTTGGTAGCATCATGTATGGTATGGTTTGTAGCGGACCGCATTTAGCCTACGCCGTCGCATTGTAAGCGATGTTCATGGCAAGCCCGGGACGGGCTCACCGGGAAGCACTAAAATGGATCCCGAGATACTTAAGAGGCACCACCGATTCGGGGCTACTCTTCAAAAGCGCAGGAAGACAAAGAAGAAAAAGTAGTCGGTTACGTAGATTCCGATTACGCAGAAGCATCGACACCGGGAAGTCACCGACTGGATTCATCTTCACCGTCTTCGCATCGTGCAGCCGATTGGAAGTCTAACCTCCAATCGGCTGTGGCCCTCTCAACAACGTAGGCCGAATACACCGCTGTGATCGAAGCAATCAAGGAAGCTATGTGGCTAAAGGGCATGGTCGAAGAGCTTGGGATACATCAAAACGTGATAACCGTGTTTTGCGACAACCAAAGCACCATTCACCTAACCGAGAATCGGTATTTCATGAAAGATCCAAGCACATAGATGTGAAGCTTCATTTCGTAAGGGACGTCGTCGCTAAAGGCTCAATAGTGGTAGAGAGATACCAACCGAAGAGAACCCCGCCGATATGCTCACCAAGGCGTCGCCCATGCTAAGTTCGTACACCTGTCTGGACTTAGTGAATTTTTCCACTGGCTGAGGGCCCCTCGGGGGCCACATGGAGGGAATCACTAATCTAGCATAATTGAGGGTCAAGGTGGAGATTTGTTGTTTTGACCCCCAATTAGTCATTAAGGCAAGTAAGCACTCTTAAACTCCTCCTTACTTTAAAGCCTCTTTTGTTGACTTTAGAAGGTGCCACCTCATTATGGAATACCCTAGAAGAGGACATGTGGAAGGACACGTGGAGGCCATGCGGTGGAAGAAGGACATGTGAAAGGACATGTGGAAACCATGCGATGGAGGACTCTAAAGGTGGACATGTGGAAGCCATGCAATTCTTAAAGGTTACACCTCATCTATTTATAAGTATATTATAATGTAATCTAATCTACTATAAATAGATGAGAGGAGGAGGAGGCTTTAGTGTGGGTTTTCTAAAGAGTGAAAAAGAACTAAGGAGGAGAGAATAGCTAGAGAGTTAGAGAGGAGGAGAGCATCTTGAGGCCTCGTATCGACGTGTCGCTTGAGGGGAGGCTATAGAAGGAAGATGAGGACTCATCTCTATGTATAAGCTATGTATTCTCCATTTCTTTTACCTTAGTGAACTACTTGATTGATTCCCTCCCGTGGACGTAGATCCAGTTGGATCGAACCACGTAAACGATTTGTGTTTGCTTGTGCTCTTTGCGTTTTATTTCTATATCAGGAAGTACATATCCCACAACATATATATATATATATATATATATATATATATATATATATATATATATATATATATTAATATATATTATTGTATGTGTATATATATGTATACATGTATATATATGTTATTTGTGTATATATTCAAATATATGTAATGTATTTATATGTATATATTATTTGTTTTGTTTTGTTTTGTTAGTATTATTATTATTATTATTATTATTATTATTTTGAAGGAGAAATGTGCAAAAATTAAGTGGTATGTATGTAAATCTCCTCAATTTGTTTTGTACAGAATTGTGTGATATGTAAATGTATATAAATACATAGAAATTTAGTTTTATGTAGATAAAAGTTTATTTATTTATTTATTTTTGTTGCAAACAGACAAAATTTTGGTGGTATTTATTTATTTATTTATTTATTTATTATTATTATTATTATTATTATTATTATTTGTTTTGTTTTGTTTTGCTTTGCTGTAAAGTATTAAGTGATGTGTATGTGAATTTTCTTTATGTTTTTATGAGGAATGCAAATATAAAGTGATTGGGTGGTTTGTATGTAAATTTTTCATTCCTTTTTGTTTTTGCTCTCTCCTGCCCATGCGAAGAAGAAGAGGGGAAGGTTAGAGAGGGGCTTACCTGATCGAGGCTTGTCAAAGGGAAGAGTTCATCGGAGGGAAGCTAGTCGGAGGGAGGAAGCTCGCCGGAGAAGAAGAAAGAGGAGGGGGAGGGCTGTTTTGGTGAGGGAGAGTAGAAGGAGAGAAAAGTTCTCCTTTTGAGTCCCACGGCAAGGAAAAAAAAATGGAGTGGGGAGGAGTTTGGGTTGGGAGTTGTGGAGAGGAGGAGGTTTGTAGAAGTAAGGTGGTTGAGAGGAAGATGGTGGAGGAGGAGATTTATAATGTGGGGAGGGGGAGTTGAAGGTGATGGTGGAGAGGGAGAGATAAAAATGATATATTTTTTATTATATATATATATATATATATATATATATATATATATATATATATATATATATATATATATATATATATATAATTTTGGCCAGGGTATAGGAGAGAGAGGAGAGAGAGAGAGAGAGAGAGAGAGAGAGAGAGAGAGAGAGAGAGAGAGAGAGTCTATATCTATATTTTTTTTGTTATCACTTTTTTTTTTTTTTTTTGGCTGCAACATGCGTATAGGAGAGGGAGGGAGCAGGGAGCTGATATAGCTTTTATCATTTTATTATTATTATTTTTTAATTTTGGCTGCAGCATGCGTATAGAAGAGAGAGAGGGAGGCATGTAAAAGATTTATAGGATTGATGTATATATATAATAATAATAATAATAATAATAATGTTATTATAATTATCATTAATGTATTTTTCGTCCCGACACGGCCTCGTAGTGAAATGAATCTCCCTAGGTAAAATCGAAGTTCCGGACGTACTCGCTCAATCCGTTTCGTTATCCGGGGTCTTTCAGATCACTTTTTCAACAATCGGGCACAAAATGATAATTCACGCATTTTTAGTTTTCTCGCGAAGCCGCAGTGAAATGGACGTCCAACCTGAGTAAAATTGACGTTCCAGACGCATTATCGTGGTCCGTTTCGTCATCCGGGGTCATTCGGACAACTTCGTGTAAAAAATGCGCCAAATTTAATTTTCGTCAAAGTTTTGGTTCACGATCGATTGTTTTTTGGAAATTAATTTTAATCTCGATTAATTATGAAACAAATAAAATTGTCGATGATGTAAATTTCGGTATTTATGAAAGTTGTGCAAGTTATAGCGTTCATGGCTGTTCAAGTTAAGGGGAGTCTCCTTCAAATCTCATAACTCCCTAAGAGTTCATTTTGAAACCTTCCATAGGTTGTTCTTAATCATCCCAACAAGAGTTGAGGAAGGCTCGGGACCATCCCCAGGAGTTTTCTCAAGAAGTCAAAGGGTGTTTTGAGTGGGTCAAGGGGGATTGGTAGGTTCAGTGAGTATACGGATGAACCAAACCAACCAGGGTTGTCCTAAGGTTTACAGACCCTAAGGGAATTCATTTTTGAATCCTCACGAATTGGTCTTAACTTTCTAAGCGTTGGAGGTTTACGACCATCTATATAGGGTTTCAAAGAGAGCCAAGAGGTGGTTTGAATTTTCTATGTAGGAGGATTCCATCTCTAATCTTCTAGGATAGTCAAAATGAAAGTCCTATGACTAGATCCTTAGCTCTAAGAGGAAAGAAAGACCTTACAAAAATGAGGTTAACAGGGCTGTAGTTAGTCATGCAGGATATAGGGGTAAGTTGTGATGATAATCATATGTTGGACGGTCGGAGTCAGGAGCTGCATGATTTATGAAAAAGTTGATATTAGCTGGTCATGTGGGCCATAGTGGTGAGCTATGATGAAATTTTTGTAGTGTGTGGGGTTGAAGTGGAAGCTGCACAAGTTGTTTATCACGTAGGCTGTAGTTGGTCATGTAGGCCGTAGTGGTAAGTTGTGATGTCATCCACAGGCCTAAAGTTCCAGAGTCGAGAGTTGCACGAGCGGTGGACCACATAGGTAATAGTTGGTCATGTAGGCCATAATAGTGAGTTGTGATGACGTTCGCAGGCTACGAGGGCTGAAGTTGGGAGCTGCACGAGCAATTGGACCACATATGCTGTAGTTGGTCATTTAAGCTGTAGTGGTGAGTTGTTATGACATTTATAGGCTGCGAGGGTTAAAGTCGAGAGCTGTTCAAGTTGTGGGTCACATAGGTCGTAGGTTCATGTATTTGTAGTTGTGAGTTCTGATGACACTGTAGGCCGCCGCGACGAGAGTCAGGAGCTGCACGAGTTGTGGATCATGTAGGCCTGTAGTTCGTCATGTAGGTTGTAGTGGTGAATTTTGACGTCTTCCGTAGGCCGTGAGGTCTAGAATCGGGAGCTCTGTGACCTGTGAACCACTTAGGCCGTTGTTGGTCATGTGGGTCATAGTGATGAGTTGTGTTGATGTTTGTAGGTGTGGGGGTCAGAGTTTGGAGTTGCACGAGCTGTGAATCATGTAGATTGTAGTTGGTCACGTAAGCAATAATAGTGAGTTGTGATGACATTCATATGCAACAAAGGCCAGAGTCGATAAATGCACAAGCTATAGATGACATAGGCTGTAGTTGGTCGTGTAGGCCATAATTGATCATGTAGGTCGTAGTGGTTAGCTGTGATGATGTCCGTGGGCCATGAGGGCTGGAGCTGGGTGCTACATGAACTGTGGACCTCATAGATCTTAGTTGGTCTTGTAGGTTGTAGTGGTAAGCTATGATGATGTCCGTCGGTAGTGGGGCCAGAGTCTGGAGTAGCATAAGTTAGAAAGCATGTAAGCTGGTTGGTCCTGTAGGTCGTAATGATGAGCTGTGATGACGTTTAAAGAAGGTTACTGTCTTTGGGGTGCATTGTTACTCCTTTAGAATGCATCGTTACACCACATCTGAGATGCATTGTTACATTGTGTTCGGGATATTGCATCACTGTGGAGGTTGCTTCTTGATTATGCGGTATTTTTTTTCCTAAGGAGCGGTTGAAGGCTAGAGGGCAATAACTGGAGTTGCTAAAGAGCGGTGATAGCTGGAGTTGGCTGAAGGCGGTAACCGAAGTTGGTCGAAGGCATTAATCAGAGTTGTTTGGAGGGTGGCGAAGACCCCTGAGTTGGCCAGAGAGAGCAATGATGACTAGAGTTTGCCGGTGGGTAATGGTTGGAGGTGATGACCAGAGTTGGCAAAGGCTGCAGGAGCGAGAGGCCAACACTAGTGGGTAATGATTGTCGGTTGTAGATGTAGGAGGCCGACGAAGGTCTGCGATGATCGACAATTGCAGAAGCAGAAGGTCGATAGTGGTCGACGGTGGATGAATGTTGCGGGAGCAAGAGGTGCACGTCGGATTGTCAGTGTAGAATCATGAACTAGTTTCCTTATTGTTCAGGGAATCGTCCCCTTCTCAAAAGAGCGGTAGGGCTCTATTTACAGAGTCCAGGTAGAAACTAAGTAAGGAATCCAGAACACTTTTGATTGGACGAGCATGAGAGATCCTCTTGATCGGACCTCATTCGATTGACATTTAAGTATCTTAAT
Source organism: Papilionanthe hookeriana x Papilionanthe teres (assembly GCA_022702705.1). Classification (NCBI taxonomy): domain Eukaryota; kingdom Viridiplantae; phylum Streptophyta; class Magnoliopsida; order Asparagales; family Orchidaceae; genus Papilionanthe; species Papilionanthe hookeriana x Papilionanthe teres. The sequence goes on along the minus strand of CM040428.1, from coordinate 61,634,651 downwards.
GATTTCAAAATCTATAAATCTTAAACTCGTTGGATTCAACTTGTCGAGACGCTCGATATGGCTATAAGCTTCCAATTATGCTTGAAAGCTACCAAAATCAGTTTAATGGCTTGGTAAGGGCTTTATTTGACTCAGATTGGACCACTTTTGGTATCACCGAGTTCGCCTTGTTGAGCCAATTAGTTTGATTGTAAGTTTGCTCAAATCAAAGATCCGGTTAATTATTAATCAAAGTTTGACCGTCTCTTATTCAAAAAAGTACCTCGATATTCGTGCTATAATCCCTGAGATTCATGCTCGACGATGGAATTTTGTTAATGACATATTAAATTTTTTATCCACCTATTGTTCACAACCTTAAATCATGTAAATTTCAATTTTTCGTGTTGTAATACATGATAAATTATAAACTCTAAGCCATAATACTCATTTCGGACCAGGTATTGCATTAAAGGCTTGAAATGCACCTTTTTTGTTTTCCTGAGATATGTGTTTTGCCACAAGTCAGAATGTTTTTACCGACATCCGAAAGTAGAATTATATTGTTGCACTTAATATTTTCTTTAGGTGGAGAGGGTGGATGGTAGCTTTTGAGAATCACAAGCTATTGTAATGTGAGAAGTTAAAATTGCAAAAATTAGGCAATTCTCAAATAAAAAAAAATAATTTATGTAGTATTTTAAATGCTTAAATTTTGATCTTTTTACCTCAAACATCTTTCTCTATGTAAGAAAAGGGAAATGGTATAATCCACCTTTTCATACTTAGATTAAGAAACTTTAAGTGTAGGATACATAAATGCTTAAAAATTGGGTGATATGTAGTAATTTCCACAAATTTTATTATGCAGTATCTTACTTTAATTTAAATATAAAAACTTTAAAATAAAAAGAGGAAATATAATTTCTTCCCAATGCTTCATCTAGGTGTGTAAACGAGTTGAGCATGAGCGAGCCAGGCTTAGCTCGTGTTCGCCTCGTTTATATTTCGAGCTCAAAAGGTGTGTTCGAGTTCGGCTCGTTTGCTTAGTGACCCAAACAAGAGCCGTTCAAGAACAAAGAGTTATTTTGACAACCCTAATCAAGTACCCGTAAGATGTAAATGATTGGGGCAATATTTAAAAATTATTGCTTATATTAAAACATCATTTGAATCTAATTTAATAATTTTTATTCCATTTTTTTAATTAATAATTTTAATTGATTATAAATCATTGTAGCTAGGGCTGTTAAATGTTCGATTTGCCAAGAAGTTTGTGTTCGATTCGTTCGATAAGTAAACGAGACGAACACGAATAATTTTTTTCGTTCGGTTTGTTAAACGAACCAAACACGAATAGTGATGTGTTCGTTCGTGTTCAGTTCATTTTTGTTCGAAATATAAAAAATTTAAAATAATTATATATAAAAAAATTATGATATTTTAAAAATAATTTATCATATTTTAAATAATTAAACTTCTAAAAATTAGAATATATGATAAATTATTAATAACAGTAATAATATTATAGTATTAATTATATTAATATAAATATTATAATATTATAATTAATATATTATACTATATATTAAAATAAAACTCTAAACGTCTTATTCGGTTTGCTTCATTTTGAGGAAGTATGGATTACCTAATGTGTACGGAATACCTGATCAATTTGCTTCATTTTGAGGAAGTATGCTATCAAAGTTAGGGCTATCAAAAAAGCTCGTTGTTCGTGAACAGTTCGTGTTCGGTTCACTAGGAAGTTCGTGTTCGATTCGTTCGATAAGCAAACGAGACGAACACGAATAAATTTTTTTCGTTCGGTTTGTTAAACAAACCAAACACGAACAGTGTTGTATTCGAATATTTCGAACACGAACACTAGCTCTGTTCGTTCGTGTTCGGTTCGTTTATACCCCTAATTGTAGCCTTGCAATCAATTAAATTTTTAAAAATACTACTCAAAAGAAATATATATATATATATATATATATATATATATATATATATATATATATATATATATATATATATATATATATGATTGATGAGTAATATTTCGAGCTAAAACGAGCCGAACACGAACGAACAAATCTTTGTTCGTATTAGGCTCATTAACTTAGCTAATAGTTGAACATGAACTGTTCACGAACAACAAAGTCATTTTAACAGCCCTAACTTCATCACGATAAAACAAAAATTTCGGCTTTTGAATTAAAGTGACAGAGGATGGCAAATGAAAAAATGATTTAAAAAATCAAAATAAGGATACGGTGGTTAGCCAGAGAAGATACGCTCCAGACTGCTATTGCTTGTTTTGGACAGAGCATTAACTGCTGAAAATAACGCTATCCACGTGGTCTCTGCCGCGGCACTGTTCTTCTGATTCGGAAGCAAATTTCCATTTTTTTTTATCCTTTCCTAAATACCCAATATCTGAAAGACCTACCGACCGCCAAGACAAACGACAAGCTCAACCTTTTTCCGTCCTCGTGGTGGACCCCGCCACTTTCTCAAACTTGGCCTCTTATTTATTCGGCAACTGCAGATCAACCGTTCTTCTGTCTATTTTTTAAAATTTCACTCAAATATTAAAATATATGATAGTATATTTTCATTTTTTATCAAATGCTCATAATTTATTTATCAAATAATCATGAAATGAGTGATTTATAAATAATAATATTGTTGATGATTTATATGTAATCATACTTTTATTTCTTTATTAGGGGTTGTGTATTGGAGATAGGGCTGTCAAAATAGTTCGTTGTTTATAAGCTAGCTTACGTGTTCGTATCGTTAATAAGCTTGTGTTCGATTGATTTTGACTCGAAATATTACTTCATCAATTATATATATATATATATATATATATATATATATATATATATATATATATATATATATATTTCTAATTAGTACTAATTTTAAAAATTTTAATTGACTCCAAGGCTACAATGATTTATAATCAATTAAAAATATTAATTAAGAAAATAGAATAAAAAATATTAAATTAGATTCAAATGATGTTTTAATATAAACAATAATTTTTAAATCTTGCCCTAATTCTTAACATCTTATGGATACGTGATAAGGGTTGTCAAAACAACTCTTAGTTCGTGAACAGCTAGTGTTCGACACGCTAAGCAAATGAGCCAAACATGAGCACACTTTTTGAGCTCGAAATATAAAAGAGCCGAACACGAGCTGAGTCTGGCTCACTCTTGTTCGGCTCGTTTACACCCCTAATTGAAGAGTATGAATTAATTGCTTTCGAGAGTTTAGATTAGTAAGGTTAGCTCAGAACAGTTTTGTCATTCAATGAAATTCTTTTGAAATGCATGTTGGTGGAACGGTGAAGGTCCTCCACAGCTCAAAATGAAAAAAAAAAATCATTTTTGTGAACAAATTTGGGAGAGGCTTGGCAGACGCTGGTTCACCAAACGACTACTTTTGCAAGCATGACATTCAGTGCAATACAACAAAAGTTCAAAAGTTTCTCGAAGGAAACTTAAAATTGATATCCATCTTTGAAATATATATTTCAGGATGCTGTAATTTTAATTTGATTACACACACACACACACACATATTCATATTTGTATGCACCAAAACTGCTAGCACGAATCTCAAAGCAATCAAACGATCAAGAACGATGGCCAAATAATCAAAGCGTCGGGCTAAAATAGCATAATCTGAAACATCCATCTAATGTCCCACTAATCGATTGAATCGACTGACACGCGATGTTAGCGGATCCAATCGGCAGAGCACGCTCATGCTTCCAACTGCTTAGGCTTCTGGTAAAGATGTTCGGTCACAACTATTCAACCGATCGGCTTCACCTCGGTGGGAGCAATAGTCACGCGACCAGTGGCCTCGTTCAACCAAATTCAAATATGATGACCAATTGATAACCGTTGTATTACATTTAAATGACAGCACAAATCTAACATTAATTAGTGCATTAATTACATTAAGGGCGATTTTCATAATAGTTCCCTCATTTCTGTAATTGTACAAATAGACCTTTAATAAGTGCAGCTGGGGCTAGCTTATAAGTGCATTAATTACTTCTTTTTTAATCGAATTGACTGACAAGCTAATAAGTCCAGCTGGGGCTAGCTTGAGCTTGGTTGTTCGCTCATCAAGCTCAACTCACGAGCCATTTATCCAGTCGAGCTTGAGCCGGCTCACAACTCGGCCTGGCTCATTTACACCCTTATAACGAGACATTAAAAAATTAGAATCAATTTCATTTTCTTAGCAAAATATTCTTAAAGCGACCCGACACTAATATGACTTACATTTATGCATCTGTACAGGTTGTAATGACCTATGCAATTGGCAGCAATACTTCTAGACAGGAAGGCAGGCCAAGACTCCTTTCCGCCCTTCTCTTGTGTCTGTAAAGTGGGAAGCCATTGGAGGCCGCCGGCGCAACGTAATTGACCTATGTAGGATGTTCAACAAAGACTAAAGGAACCAATTGGCCCCAATGAACTGGTCGGACTAGTTGAATTCGGAATAGCTCAAAAGATTACACTGCACAGATGTGATTGAAATCTTCTTTGGACCTATTGTCATTCTTACTGAAATACTATAGACTTTATATTTGTGAATTTAACAAATAATATATTTTGGCTATCACAACTAATATACAGCCAGATATATTTTTGGTGTGTGTATCTGCCCCCTGTTGCAATTAAAAGAATACCACTTGTTGAATTATTTGCAGCAGAATTAAAAATTCAGTTCGAAGATTGAGCCGCGCCGAAATAATTCCATGATTTCTATGACTTTAGTTTAGTCTTTGCTGATCATGTGGTTTATGCTAACAATATTGCAATCAAACTGATCATGTTGTTTAAAGAAAAGAATTGAGTGGCATCTAGCCTGCAGACAATAGTCGGCATGTTATATTTAGGGGTGTAAATGGGATGAACACGAGCGAGTCTGAGCTCAACTCGTGTTCGGCTCATTGAAAAATATTACTGTTCATGTTTGGCTAGTCTATGTTTCGAACACAAAAAATTTCTTTGTTTCAGCTCTTTTGCTTAACGAGCTGAACACGTGTTGTTCGGGAACAAAAAATTATTTTCACAGCCCTAATCGTGTGTGCAACTGTTAGGGGACGTATCTTTATAGCTTTGTAGTAATTTATTATATTTTTATTTCATTTTTAATTAGTAATTTTAATTGAGTTAAATAAATAATTTAAAAATAAAACTCTTTACACACACACACACACACACACACACATATTTCGAGTCAAAATGAGCCAAGCAAGAACGAACAAAATTTTGTTCATGATGAGCTCGTTTATATATCGAGCGCAAAAAAATATTCGTATTTGACTCATTTGCTTAGTGAACGAATTGAACACAAACTATTTTACGAGCTGAACACGAGCTGTTCACGAGCCTAGTAGAAATCTTATCTCAGCCCGGAAGAAACATGTGGCAGTACACGTAAATCTTAAATTAAAACTCCTGAGGGCCGCTGGTTGAATCTCCCTAAAGTTAGCTGAACTCAAAATCTCCAAATATGATATCAAATTAAAATATGTCGATTTGTATAGACACGAAATAATTCTTATATATTTATATATCATATACAAAATTCTATTTAGTTGTATACAATCTTTTATACATATAGAAAGATCATTTTTCATTTTTTTTATTATATAAGAGCATTATTCAACTCCTATTTTATTCTAAACATAAAAAAAATACAAAAACAAGGCAAGTGAAACCTACTAAAATACCCTAAATAACTCGCATAAAATATAAAAAATACCTAAGGTTCTTCTCCTGAGAAAAGAAAAATACAACTCAAACCCGTCAACCAACCAAGAAACCAAAACAAAAAGTAAGGAAAGAAAAGAAAAAACAACAGTAAACAACAACAAAACCGAAAACTATGAAGAAAAAAACAACAACATCAGCAACAAAAAAAAAAATCAGAGCAAGTCCTTCAAATCAAATTGTAATAAGATATCATGAATCACCTTAGAAATAAGAGCAGAGTGCAGACTGAATCCAGTCGTAGTAGCCCAGTGAGCCACCTTATTACCATCTCGCTTAATATGTGGCTAACGAATATCTAAATTCCTTGTTAAGACTTCAATCCTCTTCATTTGAAGATTAATGCTCTAATGGTAATCATTTTATAGATCACTTTTCATAAATTTATATCACTGATATTTTTAATATGATTTAGAAATTAAGGTACAATATAAAAAGTTAATAATTACATTGAGGCAATATTTTTTTTTTTGTGATTGGGCTAGAGGTTAATGCAATATAATATAGTTGAACTATTGAATGATTCTTCTATGTAAAAGACTGAATGTTTTTAATTTCATACTATATATCAAGCATTGTGTGATGGCAATGGAGGTTGTTGGTGGTCTATGTTCTAATAGGAAGAGAGGCAGAGTGATTGGGAATTTTGGCAATGGAGTAATGTCTTATCTTGGTGGACTTCAGTGATTGGAAAGTTTTAGATACATATGGATGGGGAACATTGGACATCACTAGATGGAGGAAGTTGATCAATGGTTGATTTTCAATTTTACATTAAATTCTTAATTAAAATTAAACTAATTATATTATATATTAAAATTCTTAATTTAGTTAGTTAATTACAAATTATTTTTATTTTTTTGTTGAATAGTTGTTAGAATTTGAGTGGTTTATATCATATTGTCATGATTGTTTGGAATGTTGAGCCAATAACTTGATTTTTGGTTTGTAATTAGTATTAATATTAAGGGTGTGTTTGGGGCAGCTACAGCTTATTGAATAATCTGCTTTGATCAACAACTTATCCAAATAAGTTTGCTGGTTGTTTGGGGCAGCTATTTGAAAATAGTTGATTTGCAGCTGTTTGTTGAAAAATAAACATTCTGCCCCTGCTAAGTAATGTTGTTTATAACATAACTGTCTTGGCAATATATTCAATCCTGCAGAAGATACAAAAAAAAAATGAAATAGTTCTCACTTAACAGTGAGTATCAAGATTAAGAAAAAAAGAAAAAAAAAAATTAAAATTACAATTCAAATTATGATAATATTAATTTTAAAATCGAAACAGAGTATGTCATGAGTTACACTGTCCTCTAGGGATACCATCGAACCACGATCATTATCGAAAGTGGATTCGACAGACTGTTTGCCTACCAGAAGAAAACACACATCTCCGTGCGCTTCGTGGGCAACAGTAGAACCATCTCCCGTAACTGTGCATCTGATATGACGTCAGTAAGGAAGTCTATAGTCTACAGTGACAGAACACACGTCAGGAGGTCTCTGAAATTTTAGAGCTCATGTTCTTTGAAAGATGTAGGAGAGAAATGTTAGTCAGCTCAAAAATTTAAACGAAAGGAAAAAATATATAAGAAATTGGAAATTAACAAAAATAGTATCGAATAAAAAAAATCATAAATTGAAAAACATAAATGTAGGTGTGAGGTCTCAGAGAACAAACTACACCACCAACAAGTCTATCACTACATGAAGTCAATGACCTTGTAAGAGAATAGTTCTGTGCTACATGTGCATATCACCCAAAAAAAGGTCATCCAGTAGGTCCTCATACACCGATGCACTAAAAAGAATAGAGGATCTCAGTTACTTTCATTAAGATTTCACATGAAACACCAACGGGAAACGAATGTCTCGTGCCACATTTGCATATTACAAAAAAAGGCAATCTAGCAAACCCTCATAAACTGATGCACCGAACATAATAGAGGATCTAGTTTGCCTTCATTAGGATTTCACATGTAACACTAACCAACAACCACCAACTAGCCATCCAAAAGAACATAGGATCTAAGTTGCCATCAAGACGCACTCTAAAAAAATTGATAAACTACAAAGCAAGGAGCACTCTGACATTGTAGACATAATGCCATAATGCCATAATGCTAACCCCATACAAGTGAATCACCATTAGAATGCATGGTGCCATGGCACAGCGGAAGTTGGTGTTGTAGCATTAAGGAGACAACAAGCTTAACTTCGAAGAATCTTTCAAGGTGGTCAATTGGTTGATGGAGCAAGACACTTGAGGTATATATTGCATAAAATATGATGCAATTTGTACTCTATTTAAAAAGAAATGTAATTCCAACTTGAATACTATGTACTTTTCATTGTATTTCAGTAATGCTTTCTATAAGTCTTAGTTTACGGTGTTTTGGTATCCATCCATGGAGTTATCAAAGAGCCAACGCTTGTTCTTCCTATTGAATTCCTCTTTAGGTGAGTATTTGATAAACCACAACACAATGATCAAGGCAAATATATTTATGCCAATTGAAGCGTCCATGCCTCAAATGTTAACCCTTATGGAATAATCCTTATTCTCATCATCAAAACATCCCAAAGAATTGTTGAAGAACTATAGCCATAGATAATTACACTTTATAACATATAATGAAATGATTGAAGGGGGATTTCTAAGCATTAATATGAAACAAATGTTAGGCTCAATTTTCTTAAATATCATATATATTATATAACCAATTCTATTTATAATCTAAGATAAATAATGCCTCTCTATAAGTGTGATTAGACTTAAAATTTATATCCATAATAAAATAATTAATAATTTAACTCCAAAGACAAATTGAGAGAAAATATAAATGACACCAAATTTAAAAAGCGATTGAATAATATTAATAATTTGTTTGAATCTTCATTTAGCGTTCTTTAGGCATCATTACAATCAAATTAAACACTATAAAATCATGTTTGAACAATTTGTGAATGATTTTTATATCTTACTCTATTATTGTACAAACATTAATTTAACCATATCGAACCAAGCCAACTTTAAATCTTATTTGAGCCTTCTTCCAGTTTTATTCAACCCTTATTCCAACATTCGTAAAACTTGTTCGAAACTTATCAAAAGTTTGAATCTTGTTAAAATAATTTTTGAACCTTGTTTGAATGTAGAAATATGGTTTTAGCCAATTTCAATCAAGATTTGATCAATGCCTACACATAAATGTAACATTATTAATTTGAGCGAGTCTATACTATAATGCCAATTTAGAATTAGGATTTGAAATAAAATTCTATTTTTAAACCTATATATATATATATATATATATATATATATATATATATATATATATATATATATATATATATATATATATATATATATATATATATTACTAATCATGAATGATTAGCCTTAATTAGAGTTAAAAACATTTTCTTAGAATTTTCTCATGGACTCATCACACTTGAATGATGATCATAATGAATGAAAAGGCACTATGAAGAGAGTCTACAAATTTCATATTTGAAACTTTTTGTTATTTCTTGCATAATAATTTCATCATGTTTTATAATAGCCGAGTTATTTTCATACTTGGTGAATTTTTTAGCATCGTTATGCAAGAATGCACAACTTATATAAATGGCTAGTTTTAAGTATTGTGAGGCATAGAAAATAAACTTTTTATTGTAACATTTAATATATTTTTATATCAAATGAAAAGGCAAATAATGTAAAATAAAAAATATAATATTCATATGCAAATGATATGTAAATAAAATAAAATTATGATAACTTAGTTTTAATGATTTATCATTTAATTTTATTTAGAGCTTTTATCTTCTATTTTCAATATATATTCGCATCTCATTAAAAAAATCATTATATTATGATAAACCTTATTATGGATTATATTCCTTTTCAAACTTTTTAGTGTCCTCTCTCATGACATTCCTAAACTAGGGATATATACCTAAAAATTAATTCTCAACTTTAACCAATTCAAGCATATAATTAGAGACTTTTTGTATCATGGTTTAGAAGTACAACATCTACAAAGAAATATAATCCATACATTCAAACATCTTCATTCTCAATGCGCTCCGAAAATTCCCTCCCAAAATTTGAGTTCCTTTGGCTTCTATCCATCCAAATAGTTATCTAAGAGATAACTTCCATTTGTCCAATCGTTTGAATTCCTCTTCAAGTAGGTTTTCTTCAAAAACCAACCTATTAATCAAGGCAAATCTATTTATACTAGTTATAGTGTTCATGCCCCTAATTTTAAACAATATAGAATAGCCTTTGGGTTTGTTTTGGGCAGCTTATTTGGTGCGGTGACAGTTTGAAAGCGCACCTGACCTGTTTGGGTAAACTGTGTTTTGGCGGCTTATGCGTTTTCAAAACATAGAAAATAGCTTTTTTCACACCCACCTATTTAGGTGCGGCGGCATTTTTCTGGCTGCGGTCTGGCTTTTCCAAAATAAAATAAAATTTCTTAATAGCAACCGCACCAAGCTTATCAACAGATTATTTTTAATCAATTTATCAGCAGATTATTAATAAGCTGCAGCTGCCCCAAACAGAGTCTTCATCTTTATATTCTCTAGCCATTTTTAAGAAAAGTAGATCAAATAAAGCCCAAAGAACAATAGTTTAGGACAGCCAAAAAACTAATTAATGGGAGATGTGTGAGAATTGACAATAAAAAGCTGATTAGTTCTAAATTATTTACAATCTTCACTATCACACCTTAGACCTATATATGATCCGAGCAGTACAATTCTTTTCTATAAGTATGAATACAACTAACATCGACAAACATGGTAAAACAACGAAGTCGATTCTAAAAGATATAGCGAAGCCATATTATTATAAATCAAATAATGTCTAAGTAATTATCAACAAACATCAAAACCTCATTTGAGTGATTGAACATTGTTTCAAACCTTATCACAATCATAATTGAACAATGTAAAATCATGTTTTGAACCTCATGTGAACCATAAGTGAATCATATTCGGACCTTATTCTAGCCTTATTTGAATATTAATCCGAGCATGCTTGAACATTAAAATTCAATTGATAAAATATCAACTCACATTCTTCATTTCTATCAAATTCTCAATCATTCATTCGTGGAACGTATAAAGGCATCATCATGACTATAAAGTTTGCATTGTGAGAAGCAAAGACCGGCCACATGCATGCACAGCAAATTTCAGAGGAAACAAATTATTAAACAAGGACAGAAACGTGCAGCTGTATGCCTACTCACACAAAGCGATTTCTCTTGTTGACAAAAAAAAGGCCTTAAAACAATGGCATCCGACAGAAAAAACTTTATCCCCTTCAATAATTTATCATTTTCGGTATGAATTTCGTCTCTATCACACCCTAAATGATAATGCTCTTGAGAAGAACCTGGCAAATTTATTCCGAAATTCATCAACAAAAAGGGTCTCACTGGCTTCCACTGCATAATAAAACTGCAAAAACTTGACAGAAAAGAACAGTACATTCATCAAAAGAGGTAAATGCAGCAACCAGGTACTACCAAAAAGATGCTGTGAATCTCTTTTCACTTGTGTGCTGGTACTGGATCTGTGGAACCATTAACATTTCTTCATTCCACTCAGTCCGACCCCACTCCATTGCATCCACCAGTGGGCACAATCGCTCCTGAGCCATAGAAGAACCCTGAGTAGCAGGGAATGAAGCTGCCCGCACTGGTACTTCTTCCATCTTAGCCAACTCGCTGCCAGCGGTCTTGGTTTCCACTGCTTTCTCTGATATCTAAACGACAAACAGATTTCAGATGTTAGTTAACCTTTTGTCTGATATAAATTTCTGAAAGGTGATTCCTTTAATCATACCAAGTGGCAGCCGGCAAGGTTCTCAGTGGTGGCTACATCGTCAAACAGGAAATCATCGACCCGCCATCCGGGTAACATGTTCATCAAGTAGTCAGATATGGTGCTTCTGCAGCTACTATCATTTTCGGTAGTGGAAGAGAAGGCAGAGGGGATTGGCGTGTTGGAGAGTCTGATGCCGCTGAAGAGGAATCTGGTGTGCTTGCTGGTGTTGGTGTTAGCCGCGTGGATTTGAAAATCGCAGTCCTTGCAGAGTATGGCTCTCTCATCTTGGCAGAAAACCAAGCCTCTTTTCTCCTGTAAGAATACGCATCAATATTGATAAAAACTTGGTTTTTCCTTTTTTTCTCTGTTAAATTAAGTACCTTGCAGATGTCGCAGAGTGGGAGGGTTCTTAAGGGGTGGGGGAGAAGGAAAACACGGCGGTGCTTGCTGGCGAGCTTATTGGCAGAGTGGACGCAGTCGTCGCAACGGCGGCAGAGAGCGGCCTCATCGGCGTAGCAGAGAACAGAGGCAGTCTCCACGCCGCAGACATCGCACTGGAGCTTCATCTCTCTTTCTGTAACTCTTCTTAGCGGTGGATGGGATCGGATCGGAGGAAAGCTGATAACTTTATGAAAACATTGGAAGAGGAGAGGTTATAATAATATAAATTAAGGGATTGTTCACATAATAATCTGAGCATATTAAAAAAATCGCGTGAGGAATGCGTGGGGGGGCGAGAAAGCGATGGGACCTTTTCGGCACTGTGTAAGGTTCCTTTGTTATTTTATTGTGCTCCATTATTTGTGCATTTTATATAGAGTTTGCGGGAAGACAAGTTGTAAGGATTTGAGAGAACTAAAAAACTCTTTATGGAAATTATTTGATGAAAATTATTGTTACTTATATATAATTAGTAGTAGTATGAAATGAATGATATAGGAATTCAATATAATAATAGTAATATATAATAATAATTTATTTAATATATAAATAATTAAAATATTATTATGATAAATTACAAATGAAAATATTTTTTTTTTTTGAAATTATCTAATACTATTATTTAAAGAAAATTATTTTTTGATTTTCATATGATTGAAAATGTTTCTCAAATATATTTTAGTACTACAATTTTAGTGAATTTTACCTTATATGCCTCATAATTCATTGCTTTGGTCTAATATCAAGCAATTTCGCCAATCATACGCTAAATCATATTTCGTTAAGGAAATAATCAAAAGTCATAAATTGTTGTCAAATTAATATTTTTTTTTTTTGGAAAAAGATGAGGATCATGCCCAACAATATATAAATAAAAGAATTATAACTCTAAGACAAAATCAACTCACTCAAATAAACAAAAAAACACATAAAGCCAACAATAATAAGCCAACTACCAAAAATATCAAAGTCTCTTAATTTTTATCTTCAGCTTCGGCTCTGACTGGTGAGCACTACACAATTCGACATGTATTTTCTAGATGATATTCTGCACTTCTGTTCTGTTCAGACATCTCAGCCACATCTAATCGAATGATCTTTTATAAAAATGTTGTCAATTAAGGTGTACGACATTGCCCTCTTCTTGATCTGATGTGCCACTGACTTCTGTTTTGGCAACGCTCCTGTCTACAAGTACTCATCAAATGACTGGCACCAATCCTTGCTATCCTATGTTACTGTAGCTTCCATTTCTTCCTTTCCCAACTTTAGCAAATTATCCACGTCAATTTGTGACAGAGTATGACGTCCTTGAACCGTGATGTCGAAGGAGATCCTCTGGTGGACATGCCAATTCCTTAATAAGCTTAGCTAAAGCGTTCGCATTAGCATTATCCGCTCGGGGAATTCTGTACAGTGTTACACTAGGAATTTGTTCCAATAATTTCATCATAAACTGTTGATACTCAGCTAGTCTTGGTTTTCAGGGTCTTGTATTTTCCAGCTACCTGCTGGATGACGAGTTGTGAGTCATTGTAGATGATGATGTCCGTTATGTCCATTAGTATCACCAATTCTAATCCGGTGATCAAAGCTTCATACTCGACTTCATTGTTGGTGCATGACTCTGTTAGGTGGTAAGAAAACCTCAACATTGCCTGATCCGATGTAACGAAAATCAGGCCAACTCCTGCTTTACCATGTGTCACTGTCTATAGTCATTTGTCTTTCATGGCTAACGAATCTCCATCAAAATACATTTGCCAACGTCGCGGATTTGGCCGTTCTACCTGCAATATTTGTTCATCGGGCAAGTCATCTTTGAGAGGGTACCCAGCTAGAAAGTCTGCTAAAATCTGCCATTTTATATTGAGCTGCAACAAAATCATCAACCACCTAGCTAACATACTAGAAATCATCCTACGAGTCATCAAATATTGTAATGGATTAAACCTCGAAACCAGGTTGACCTTACGAAAAAACATATAATGTCTAAGCTTCTGGGTGGTAAAAATCAAAGCTAGACAATATTCCTCAATAGAAAGATATTTTACCTCCATTGGTATTAGACGTAGGCTTAAGTAATAGAGTGCATTTTCCCAGGTATGAGCTGTAGAAGATACGTGGGGTCCGAAAATAAAAGTTTGAACACTTTGTTGAAATTCAGGGAAAATTTGTCAATATCCTGGAGGGACTTGAGTTGCAAACTAGGTTATTTTCTAAATGTGATGAAAAGAAGATTATCGATTGCGTTTTTGACTTGAGGGATAGAGGCTGCACAGGCCATTTGAAGAAGAAGACATATTCAGAGCCGCAAAAAATGGATACGAGGAAAAGACATGATATCCATCCAGTGTGGCTTTTGCTACAATTTTGCAAATGACAAAGAGGGTAACCTCTAGGGATTCTGAGAAACGATGAAGCGGATTCCATGCCATCTATAATAAAGAAAATGATTAAGAGGATAGTGGTATGACGTGTTCTACCACCGATTACTTTCCGAAGAGCTGCATCATCAATATTTATGAAGAAGTTGACCATATTTTGCCGCACATCGACCATCATGAATTCCTAAGACCATTGTGTGTCGTGTTATTCATGAGCAGGAGCAACATTTCTTTTGGAAAAGAAATACAGTTTGTTGGCCCTAAAGAATTTCGTGGACTTGTGGAGATAACCACTGCCGGTTGGATCAGTGCTGATTTTAAAGGGAAATGGAGTAGATTTGGTGAAGCATTGTATCCCCAGAGTGCCACACAGAAGAGTTTCAGTTACCCTCTAGAGGATGGATGATAATAACGTGTCGTATGGATATCAGCCCGACCCAGACTTGGAGGGACTCCGACCGCTCAAGCTATGAGCCAACCCTACCTTTAAGTATATGCAAAGGGACCTTTATTCGGGAGTGCGACTTATGAGTTTAGCTTGATCACGGAACAACCTCGGGGGACAAACAGTTGTTTGCTACTTTTGCACTACATCAGAGCAGGGAGGGCATGACATAGGAGATTACAGTTTCTACACGGATGTACTCATGATGTTGTTTTGGATGCCTTCAGTTTATGATCAGTTGAACTGGATTTCAGGAAAGAATTAACAAAGATCACTTCTTTTTGTTGCAGCATGTGTTCTTGAGTTGCTACATTTGTGCGAGTGATAAAAAGCCACAAGACCATACCTTGGTCTCGAACTATAACAAACAAAGAACGATGCAAAAGAAAATTTGGGAATAAATGAAATTAAAATTTAAAGTTAAAAACGTGTGAAAGAATATCAAATTTGGAAAATATCTTAATAATAGAAGCAAATGATCAAAATAATGAAAAATTCATTCGAAACTCCACACTCTTCACAACACAAATTTCCACAACTTCCATTCTCACAAGATTCCACAAACTTGAAACAAAATTTCGACAACTTTCCGCATTCATTCCACTAAGTTTTCCACAATCATAAATCTCGAGATCAGTACCTAAACTCTGGTTCCTTACATTACGAGATTGGTACCTAAATTCTGATTCTCATTCCGGAATTAATACTTAAATTCTAATTCCCATATCAAGATTAGTACCTAAATTATGATTCCTTTCTTTTCGAGATCGGTACCTAAATTCCGATTCTCATTCTAGGGTTGGTACCTAGATTTCAATTCCCATCTCGGGATCAACACCTAAATTTTGATTCCTTTCTTTCTGAGATCAATACCTAAATTTTGATTTTCATTCCAGGTTGGCACCAAAATTTCAATTCCCATCTCAAGATCAGTACCTAAATTCTGATTCCTTTCTTTTTAAGGCCGGTACCAAAATTCTGATTCTCATTATGGGGTTGGTACCTAAATTCCAATTCCCATCTTAGGGTCAGTACCTAAATTCTGATTCCTTTCTTTTTAAGTTCGGTACCTAAATTCTAATTCTTATTCTAGGGTTGGTTCCTAAATTATAATTCCCATCTTGGGCTCAATACCTAAATTTTGATTCCTTTCTTCTCGGGGTCAGTACCTAAATTCTGATTCCTTTCTTTCAAAGTCGGTACCAAAATTATGATTCTCATTCCGGGGTTGGTACCTAAATTTTAATTCCCATCTCGGGATTTGTATCAAAAATCTGATTCCTTTCTTTTTGAAGTTGGTACCTAAATTATGATTCTCATTCTAGGTTTAGTACCAAAATTCCAATTCCCATCTCGGGATCAGTACCAAAATTCTGATTCCCTTCTTTTCGAGGTCGATACCTAACTTCTGATTCTCATTCCGGGGTTGGTATCTAAATTCCAATTCCCATCTTAGGGTCAGTACATAAATTCTGATTCATTCCTTTTCGAGGTCGGTACCTAAATTTTGATTCTCATATCAGCATTCAAGATAGATGTAAGATCCGCTTAAATGGAGCAAGGCATCCTATTCTCATCCCTTGCCTCTTAGGTTGGATGCGAGTCTTTGTGTTTTTCTTCCTAATGTGAAATTCTTCGCATTTCACTACCTCTTGAGTTGGATGTGAGCTCCCATGCTTTCTTTCCCAACGTAGCACTCCTCTTCCTTGATTGATCTTTGAGTTGGATGTGAGTCCCCATGCTTTCCATCTAAACCCGGTCTCCTCACTTTTACTCCACAAAATCAAAAATTAAAATCAAAATCAAGAGTAAAGTTAAAGCAAATTAAATTCACCGCTACTGTCAGGCTTTTGATAAGGAATCCAGATGCCAGCCTCTGTAAATTCATAAAACATCGCTGCATAAAGATAAATGAACAAGAAACCGTGACATGATAAATACAAAAGTCACTTAAAATTTTGAAAACTTGAATTCACATCTACAATTTGAAAACACACTTGCTAGTTCCCCAGCGGAAACTCTATGGCGACTTCGATTTAAGCGTAGATCGCTCAAATTTGAAATCTCGTTCGAGGCTCCTTCCTAAGTGTGTGGCTTAGGCGGTTGTGTTGGTCTTATTGATCTCTTCGGTCAAAGCCAATACGCGCGGTGTGTTTGTCCAGCACACCACACCTATTAGAGGTCCATTTGTTGACCTCACTTTTATTGAGGTCTAGTCTTCCTTCCTTAGAAGCCTAGGATCTAGCCATAGGAATTTCCTATTGACTATACTAGAGGACTAGTGATGAAACCCTTCCTTTAGAAATTCTAAACACATCTTTACTCTTCTTGGAGTTCCACATGTTTGGTTATGACCCATAGCACTTAGTAGAATGAAACTAACATAAGGGAGCTCAAGAGGAGTCCCCATAGGATTGTCAGACCTTAGGGTTGTCGGCATATTTTAGGTTGAGTGTTATTTTTAGAAAAGGGGTCGCCTACAGAAGTTGTCGGCAAATTTTAGATTTTAAATTTAATTTAAATATATATATAATTTAGAAAGTAGTATTTGATTTTGAAAATAATTTTGAGTTTGAAAATTTTAAGAAATGAAATCAAACTGATCTCACATCCCGAGTAGTTTATATAAACGAGCACCGCACCGCAAATTGTATATCTATCCCGGAGAATATACACACTGCTTGATGATGGGGCTTGGTTAAATAAACTAGAAGATTTGTGACATCCGTTTGGTCTGCAAACCAACTTTATAAGCCGACAGGTTTCCGTGCTTAATATAAAGAAATTAAGCAGGGTTTATATTACCTGGGTTCTTAAAGTTCCCTATAAGGGCAAGCCCCTATAGTTAATTACATCTTAAATGACGGAAATCATTTAAGAAAACTCTCGATAATGATCAGTGGTTTTGCTTTCAAGAATTTCAAAGTTTAAGGTCTTCAAAAGATTGAATTTTGAAAATTCAAAAGAGATTAGCTCAAATTTGGAACAGTTTATTTCAAGAATCCAAAGGAAGAGAAGTAGGAGAAGCTGAGGATCCAAGAAGAATCTTGGCAACTTCCCAAACTATCCTATTGTTTGGCTTCAATTTGGGAGTTTATTTAATGTTGAAATTCTGCCAATTTTAATTAATTAGGACTTATATTTGTACGACATAATCATACAAACAGCCTCGAAGATGTGAGGGTTTATATCGTACCAAACGACTACCTCGGAGTCCTAAGACCGGTTAGGGCTTAATTTACATGACATGATCATGCAAATGCTTAACGAAGGGTTGAGGATTTATGTTGCACTAGGAAAACTACCTCGAAGTCCTATGGCTTGGTTATTTAATTCTAAGAAAGGTTTAGCTGGTGTAGATCCGAGTTTTGCTGATGGTGATGGCCGTGCTTCCCACCATGCTCCGAGCTCCTTGTTGTTGCAGAGGTTTAGTTTTAGAAGGTGAAAATCAGAAGATGAGAGGAGTGTTTTGGTTTAGAAATCTTAAAGTCCAAATATTTTTAATATTTTAATTAAAAAAAATCTTAAAGTTGTTTAAACGGAACCGATTAAGATCCCACGGTTCCATCATCCCGACACCGTTATTTTCATCGAATTCACTTAGTCCAGTATGAATTTGCTAAACTCAACTGAATGAGTTCCACACTTTCATTTAGACCGTGGGAAATCCCGTTAGCAACACATGGGTTACATCATCCGAGGTATTCCCGATCATTCAACGAGACATTTTAATTTAGTTGCAATTGTAGTTTTGTTGTTCTGTTTGTGATTAAATTTTGAGTTGACTTATATTTTGGAATGTTGTGGAGGTGATTTTTATCTTGTGGTGACTTTTAATTTAGTTTTGGGTTTAAGTTTTATGACTATCCTAAAGGTTTTAGCTTTCATGCAACAATCTTGTTTAACATGCAAAAAAAAGTAAAGTGCAGTGAATGTAAGTAAATTGCAATAAAGTAAATTGCAATAAAATAAAAGCTTACCTGGAGTGTCTTCCCGTCATCCCAAGCTGCACTTAAAACACATGTTAAGACATTTAAATATTTATAACAAGTACCTAGGTAAAGCTAAGGGACAGGTTTTGGTTGTCTACCAAGGATCTAGTCCTATTGCTAGTCATCTCCTATGATGTATAGGTTCTTGTATTTTGTTTAAGGATGATTTCCTTCATTAAAGAACAATTAAATTCAATTGTTCTTCTAAAACATCTCATCATATTGAGAAAGTGCTTAGGAGGAGTCCTAAACATCTTTTCAATATTTCCGAGATTATTTTGAGTCCAAGTAAATTTACTTGCACAGTGTTGACCTCATTTTTGATGAGGTCTTCTATTCTCTCTTTAGTATTTAGGATCTAGCCTTAGGCTTTTCCTTTGACTATCCTAGAGGATTAGAATTGGGACCCACCACTTAGAAATTCAAACCACTTCTTAACTCCCTGCAAACTCCACAAACTTGATTGTAGACCCCTAATCACCTAGAGGGTTGAAATTAAATGTGGAAGCTTAAAGGATGAGTTCCTATAGGATTCTTTGGCCTTAGGACTGCCTCGGGTGGCCTGGTCTGGTGAAGGGGGCTGACTTACACACACACTACACCTATACACTACACTTTCACACACCTCTTAAAACCACACCCATACCCAATTTGACCTCCTAACTCATGCAGGTGATTCACATGGATGGTCTTTAACCCCTAAGCCCTTGGCTAAGAGGGTTAGGAACAACATAGTGGATGCCTCAAATGAGTCCCTTCATGGCTCATGTGGGCTTGATATGGCTTCATGGCTCAACCAAAAGGATTTCATTTCACTTACAGTCACCCAAGCTTCAATTTTCCAAAATTTCAATTTTTGGCCCCCGGGACCCTACACCCGCTTGGCCTACCCAAAACCCTTGAAACCCCCCAAAATTTGCAAAATCACCTAAATTACCCAAAATTCTCCAAAATCAATCCTAAACATTGCCTCACCAATCAAATTGATCATCCATACCCAAAAATACCAAAAATTCCAAAAATACCTCCCAATACCCTCCAAATACCCAAAATACCCCTCTTGACCAAAAAATCCAAAAATTCAGAAAATTCCCAGAAAATTCCAGAAAATCCCAAATATTCCCAATTTCATTTTGTTCAACTACACCATGGGCCAATTTTGTCAATTTACCCCACTTTTATCAAAACCCCCAATTTGACCCATTTTAACCCAAAGTAAACCCAATGTCAAACCAAACCTACCCAATTGACCCAAATTCTGGTCCAATTCAATTCTAAACTTCAATTCAACATCCCCAACACCAATCTAGACCAAATCCAAGTCCAATTGGATTGACATTGGGATCCAATTTCACTTTGGGCCTTAAAGCCCAATTTGAACCCATGACCCAAACTTAGCCCAAACTCACCCAATTCAACTCCAATTAACCCCAATCTTTTCTAAACCTTCCTTAACATTCCCATAAAAAAAAAACTAACATGATTTGCCCAAAATTTAGACCCAAACCCCACTCAAATTCAACCCAAAATCAAAAGGCCCAATTTTGACCTAAACCTAAACCTAGCCCAAATAGACCCAAACCTCAAAATAAAAACCTAACCAAAGCCAAAACCTCTTTGAAACATTCCCATAAACATTTCCCAACATTAATTTTACATCAATTTCAACTTTAGCCCAACTTGGGCCCATGGTAGCCCATTTTGGCCCACCTTAGCCTCTTTACCAAAAGGCCCATATCCAACCCAATTCAAACCCAAATCACCTCAAGTTTGTTTCAAACCACTCATGACACATCCCTAAACCAAACTCAACAATTATTTGGCCCAAACTCTTTACAAAATTTCCATCCATAAATTCATTTTTAAACTTAAAGGCCCATTCCTTAAACCATTTTAAAAGCCCATCTTTTACCACATCCAAAGGCCCAAAATTGGTCCCAAAGCCCATATGACATTTCCCCTCATCATACTTTCAATTAAACTCAATACCTAAATCCTAAATTCATCATTGGATTATTCCAAAATTAAACCTCATGGCAACTCTCACCAAAATGCCAAAAGTCACAAAACCCATTTTCATGAAATTGACTAAACTTTTCCCTAAGCCACATGGAGCCATGCATGAGCCATTCACAAGCCATAGGAAGCCATGAAAGTTTGGCATGTGACCATGCCATTAATGGTAAAAGGAGGGGCTCCTTTCCTAACCTTTCATTAAGCCTTTTTAACCTTATCCATGACACACACTAAACCATGTTTAGCCACCTTATCATGGATAGAGACCACACCATCCTCTCTTGGTGACCCAACTGATCCTCTCAGCCCAAAATCAGGCCATGGGGAGGTGCACCCAACCCAAACCAATGGGTTGACCAAATTGAAGCCAAAATGACCCCTTCCCCATTCCATTTTAATTCAGCCCCTTTACACATGGCAATTGCCAATTGCTTGCACCAAGTCCCAGCCCTGACCCACCTGACCTTGAGGGTGACCCATGCCTGGCCGGCCAGCCACCACAGCCGCCGGAAACCACCAGGCCGAGAGCTCACATGTGAGCCCAAACTTGGAATTCTCACTTCGTCGAGCCGCCTCATGCCCAATGGCCACCATGGCTCGTTCTTCACATGCCAAGAGCAGCTCGATCCCAGCCCTCAACTCCCCCTGGGAGGCCCTCCAGCCTCTCCTATTTAAACCCCTCACCCTCTCGGCCAAAGGAGGTGCTGAACCAAACCTTAAGGAAACTCGCCAAAATCATCCCGGATCACTCTCCACACATAGAGCACTTGATCCCCACTGAATTCCAGCCCGATTCCCTCCAAGTCGAGCTCAATTTTGAGCTCAAACTTCTAGCCCAAAACCAGGACACTTCTTCACAGTGAGCCAATCCCCAAATTGATTGGTCCTACACCTTCACCGGACCAAGAGGAGAAGTTTCCCATTGAAAGCCCCATCTCCAGGCCACCCAGTTGCTCCAGCCTCCAAGCTTTGTGATCGGCTGTGGTCACTTTCATAGCTAGACAATTCACCAGGCCAAGGGACTTCATCTGGAGCTTACTTGGACCCAATCGAAGGTGACACAACTCTCAGATCGAAGCTTCACTTCTCTGAGCAACGGTATGGACTCCCTCTTCTTCCCGAGCTTCCGGAGATTCTCATTTTAATTTGAGTCAATTTAAATGCATGTTCACCGTATGGATGTGTTCGTCTCTTCGAGACGAATCCATAGAGCATAAGAACACGAAAATCCGTTGAGAATCGAGTGAGTTCTTAGGGTTAGAGTGTGGACGGTCACGGGATCGCACCGGTCGTAGACGATGACCAGGAACCGTCGGATCGCGCGTGTATTGGATGGACGGCTTGGATTGCGTCGGACCGGCAGATGGTACGTGAACCGCGAGGCCCCGGACAGCCGAGTCAGATGGCGGCGTCGAACCAGGGAGCGACGCGTGTCGATTCGGAGCCGCCGAGGTTGAGTCAGCGCCGCGTGGATAAGTAGATAAATAGGGTATTTAATGTATTTATTAAATATCATAAACTTTGAAAATTCATATCTTTGTGTAGAAAAATTACAAAAATAAAATAAAAATACCCTCTTGCTCAGTGAACAGAGGAGAATAATGTGGAAAAGAAATTAATTAATTTTGTCCAGTATTTTATTTTTAATTAATTATTTACTCCCTGCATTATTTTAATTCTCCATGCATTCATACAATTCACCATGGCATGAGACCATAGGGCTTTTGAAGCCTCTGAACTTGGGAACATTCCCTAAATTTTCTAAGGTTAGAGGCCATCTCTGTGAAAAGTTATTGATTTTTCAAATGCATGTTGCTGTTTTGAGTATTTTAATTCTAAAAATTAGCATGTTGTGAAATAAATTCTAGGAAAATTTGGTGATGTTCCTTATGACCAGAGAACCCTAGGAAAAATAGGACTTGAGTTAATTCACTCAGATTAACCCTAATTGGCCTAAATACCCAAAATTGAACTTTAATTAATTAGAGTTAACCATAGATCAAATTGACTTGAAATCAATTCTCCACTGACCTTTAGGATCAGAGGAATCCACCATAAAAATTTCAAGTCAATTGGACTTGGTTAGCCCCATCAAATGGGTTGATTAAGCCACTTAGCCAAAATTAAACTTTAAAATTTCATAACTTTCAAAATACTTTAAAAAAATTCACCAAATTGGTTTTGAAGCCTCTCTGATATTAGGGGAATTCAATAAAATTAAAATTACAATTTTCTAAAAAAGTTGATTTTTTATCATTATTTTAATATTTTAATAATTAAAAAATAATAAAAATTACAAAAATAATAAGATTCACCAAAATGTTACATTTTGAATTCTAACCACTTAGGAACAAACCCCATATTTTTCTTATGTCTCTAGGTTGAGATATTAAATTTTAAAGCCTTGGGGTATTTTTTAAAATTAAAAAATACATTTTCTAGCATTTCCACTAAAATAATTCCAATAAATTAAGAAAAAATCAGAAAATTGTAAAATTTGATTCTATGGAATCCTTGATATTAGAGAGAATTTTAAAAATTATAAAATTTATTTTTCAACTTATATTCTATTTTTAAATTAATTAATACCCCAGAACTTAAAATAATTTTAATAAATAAAATATAATTCAAAAAATCACAAAAATTGGTCCAAGTGGTCCTCTGGTCATTAGGAATGTCCCATAATTTTCTTAAGGACAGAAACTTTCCCTTGGTCATATTATTAAATTTTCCTTGGAAATCCTTATTTTCCACCAAAAATAATTACATAAATAAATTAAATACAGAAAAATCACATTTTATCCTCTAATGTCTTTATTGGCATATGAGTGAGGTCACATAAAAATTTCAAATTCATTTGAGCTCAATTTAGTGAGTTATGAAATTATTAAGCTTGAAGGGCAAAATGGTAATTAAAATTTTAACCCTTAATTAAAACTTTAGGCTTAATAAAATTAAAGAGTAAAATATTTGATCCTAATCTGATTTGGATGATTGAAATTTAAATAATTAAAGGGTAGAAACCTACTAAACAATTCAACAATAATTGAAATGAACTTTAGTTAAATAATTAATTAAAATTGGAAGAATAGTAAAATTGGAATTATTAAAATATGGATGTTATTAGGAAGAAATTTGTTCTTTAATTTAAGAATCCCTAAATTAATCATCCCAATAATATTTAATCCCTAATTAAAATGATAATCCAAGTTTAAGATTTAAAATGCTAAAAGACTTAATCATTAAATTAAGTTAATGTTAAATTATTTAAAGCAAACCCTTTTAAAATAAAAAATTAAATTAAATTAAATTAAATTAAATTAAATTAAATTAAATTAAATTAAATTAAATTAAAACATATTAAATTAAATCAAATTAAATTAAAATAAATTAAATTAATTTAAATTTAAACATATTAAATTAAATTAAATTAAGTTAAATTAAATTAAATTAAATTAAATTAAAACAAATTAAATTAAATTAAATTAAATTAAATTAAGTTACATTAAATTAAATTAAATTAAATTAAATTAAATTAAATAAAATAAAATTAAATTAAATTAAA
Organism: Papilionanthe hookeriana x Papilionanthe teres; assembly: GCA_022702705.1. Classification (NCBI taxonomy): domain Eukaryota; kingdom Viridiplantae; phylum Streptophyta; class Magnoliopsida; order Asparagales; family Orchidaceae; genus Papilionanthe; species Papilionanthe hookeriana x Papilionanthe teres. The sequence continues at coordinate 61,610,166 of CM040428.1, read as the reverse complement.
TTAAAATTAAATCAAATTAAATTAAATTAAATTAAATTAAATTAAGCTAAATCATATTATATTAAATTAACTTAAATTAAATTAAATTAAATTAAACCACATTAAATTAAATTAAGTTAAGTTAAATTGAATTAAATTAAATATAACATCACCTAAGACATGAAGAATTCAAAATAAATCTAAAATAACTTGAACACTATTCCAAACTTAAATCATTAATTTGAACTTAAATTTGAATCACAAATCATTAAATATCAGTTGCCCTTAGGAGCTTTTACTATTATAACTCCTAAATGGAGTATCAAGTGAAATGTCACTTCACTCATAAGGATATTCAAACATCCTAATTCACTCGAGCAAGAAATAAAACTTAACTTAAACACCCTGGATGATTAATTCACCTGCACAATAGAATTCATTTGGACATAGGACAATTCCCGAAATATTGAAAAGATGTTTAAGATTCGTCTTAAACACTTCCTCAATATGATGGAATGTCCTTAAGAACAAATTGAGCTTAGTTGTTCTTTGGTGAAGAAAATCATCCTTAAAACCAAAATTGAAGACCTAGACGTCATAGGAATGACTAGCTATAGGATTAGGAACTTGGTAGAAAACCATAACCCTCCCCTTAGCTTTACCTAGGAACTTACTTTAAATGCTTAAATATTCTAACTGTGTTTTAAGTGCAGCTTGGGATGACGGGAAGACCCTCCAGGTACGCTTTTATTTTATTGCAATTTACTTTACTGCAATTTATTTAATCGCATTGCACTTACCTTTCTTGCATGATAAACAACAGTTGCATGAAAACCTACACCTCTAGGACGAAAACCAAAACTAAAACCCATAACTAAATTAAAAGACACTACAAGATAAAATTCACCGCCACAACATTCAAAATATAAAACAACTCAAAATTTAATCACAAACGAACAACAAAACTACAACTACAACTAAATTAAAACGTCTCGTTGAATGATCGGGAATACCTCGGATGATGTAACCCACGTGTTGCTAACGGGATTTCCCACGGTCTAAATGAAAGTGCGGAACTCATTTAGTTGAGTTTAGCAAATTCATCCGGACTAAGTGAATTCAATGAAAATAACGGTGTCGGGATGACGGAACCGTGGGATCTTAATCGGTTCTGTTTAATCAACTTTAAGACCTGTTTTAATTAAAACATTAAAGACACATAGAAATTAAGACTTTCTCTAAAACCAAACACTTCCCTCATCTCTTGATTTATCACCTTCTACAACTAAACCTTTGCAACAACAAGGAGCTCGGAGCATGGTGGGCAGCACGGCCATCGTCATCAGCAAAACATGAATCTGCTTCAGCAAAACTTTTCTTTAGTTTAAACAATCAACTCATAGGACTTCGAGGTAGTTTGCACAGTGCAACATAAAACCTCAACCTTCTTGTTAGGCATTTGCTTTGCAAATTAAGTCCTAATCGACCTTAGGGTTCCGAGGTAGTCGTCCGTTACGACATAAACCCTCATATCTTCAAGGCTATTTGTATGATTTTATCATACAAATATAAGTCCTAATTAATTAAAATTGACAAGATCAAAACATTAAATAAACATTAGGACTTTCCTAAATTCAAACCAAACAATAGGATAGTTGGGAAATTACCGAAGTTCGCTTCGAATCTGTAATTTCTCCTACTTTTCTTCCTTTGAGTCCCCAAAATAAAATGTTCCAAATTTGATCCAGTCCCTATTGAAATTCCAATATATTCAATCCCTTGAAAACTTAAACTTTGAAATTCTTGAGAGCAGAACTACTGATTATTATCGAGAGTTTTCTTAGGTGATTCCCGTCACTTAAGATGTAATTAACTATAGGGCTTGCCCTTATAGGGAATTTTAAGAACCTGAGTAAAATAAACCCTGTTTAATGTTTTCATATTAAACGGGGAATTTGTCGGCTTATAAAATTGGTTCGCGGACCAAACGGATGTCACAAATCTTCTAGTTTATTTAATCGAGCCCCATCATCAAGTAGTGTGTCTATTCTTCGGGATAGATACACAGCTTGTGATGTGGCGCTCATTTATATAAAATATTTGGGATGTGAGATCAGTTTGACTTCATATCTTAAAAATTTTCAAATCTAAAATTATTTTCAAAAGAAAATACTACTTTTCAAATTATTTATTTAAATTAAATTAAAATTCGCCGACAATTTCTGTAGGCGACCCCCTTTTCCAAATAAAACACCAAAACCTAAAAAATACGCCGACACGCAGGTGAATTAATCATCCAAGAGTTTAGTTAAGCTTTGTCTCTTGCTCAGTGAACTTGTGCGTTCGATTACCCGATGAATGAAGTGACATCTCACTTAATACTCCATTTAAGAGTTATAATAATTAAAGCCTTTAGGGGCAAGTTGGTTTGTTGAGAATTTTAATCATTCTTAATTTGAAGTTTGAGTTAAAGGTTTAAAGTGATTTAGTTTAATTATGAGGTTTTAATTAATAATTTTAAGTTTGGAATAGTGTTCAAATTATTTTTGGTTTAAATCTTTATACTTTAAGTGATCTTAATATTTTAAATTTGTTTTACTTTTATTATTGAATGATGTTAACTTTAATATAATTTAAATTTGATTTAATTGAATTTAACTTAATTTAATTTAATTTAATTGTTAAAATGTTAATTTAATTTAATTTTAATTTTAATTTAATTTTTACTTAATTTAATTTAATTTAATTGTTAAATTATTTAGTATTTTAAGCTTTTCTTTAATTTAAGGGTTATTTATTTATTTATTTTTTACTTTTAATTTACTTAGTTTGGATTATCATTTTAATCTTAATTAAGAGTTAAATATTATTGAAATGATTTATTTAGGGATTTTTTTATTAAAGAATTAATATCCTTTCAAGTTATATCCCTATTTTTAATAATCCAAATTTTCATTAATCTTCCAAAATTTTAAATTGCTTAAATAATTAAAGTTTCATTTTTTGTTTATTAAAAGTGATTAATGGGTTCCTACCCTTTTAATTTCCCAAAGTTTCAATCATCCAAGAAAGATAAAATCAAATATTTTACCCTCCATTTTAATTAAGCCTAAAATTTTAATAAAGGGGTTTAAATTCTTTAATTACCATTATGCCCTTTTAGGCTTATTTATTTCATAACTCACTAGATTGAGTTCAAATGAAATTAAAATTTTTATGTCACTTCACTCATATGTCAATTAAGACATTAGAGGAGAAAATGTGATTTTTCTAAATTTAATTTATTTATATAATTATTTTTAATGAAAAAAGGGATTTCAAGGAAAATTCAACAACATGACCAAAGTAAGGTTTCTGTCCTTAAGAAAATTATGATATGTTTTTAATGACTAGATGACCACTTGGACCAATTTTGGTGATTTTTTGAATTATATTTTATTTATTATAATTATTTTGAGTTTTGGAGTGTTAATTAATTATAAAATAAAATTGAAGTTGAAAAGTGGATTTTATATTTTTTTTTAAATCTCTCTGACCTCAAGAAGTTTAGAGAAACATATTTTATAATTTTCTGATTTTTCTTTGATTTATTGGAATTAATTTAGTGAAAAGGTTGGAAAATACATTTTTTAATATTAAATTTTGTTTTGAGCCTTTAAAATTCAATATCTTTACTTTGAGAGTTGGGAAAAATATTTGGTTTGATCCTAAGTGATTAGGAGTCAAAATTTGACATTTTTATGATTTTTAATATTTTTATGATTTTTATTATTTTTTAATTATTAAAACATTAAATATATCATCAAAAATGAAAAATTTTAGAAAATTCCAATTTTAATTTTTATAGACTCCTCTGATATCAGAGAGCCCACAAAACCAATTTGGTGAATTTTTAAAATGTATTTTTGGAGTTATGAATTCTTAAATTTTAATTTTGATCATGTGGTTTAATTAATTCATTTAGTGGGGTTAAACATTTCCAATTGACTTCAAATTTTTATGCAAGGTTCTCTGTATCATAAAGATCAATGGAGAATTAATTTCAAGTTATTTTAATGTGTGGTTAGCCCTAATTAATTAAAATTCAATTTTAGGTATTTAGGCTAGTTAGGGTTATTCTTAATGAATTAAGCCTAATCATAATTATCCTAGGGTCCCTGGTCCTAAGAAACTTTCTCAAATTTTTCTGGAATTTATTGAACTATATGCTAATTATTGGAATTAAAATAACAAAAACAATGACATAAATTTGAAAAATACATAACTTTCCATAGAGATGGCCTCTGACCTTGAAAAATTCAGGGAATGTCCCCAAGATCAGAGGCTTCAAAAGCCCTATTGTCTCATGCCATGGTGAATTATCTATGCAAAAGGAGAATCAAAATACTGAAATGAGTAAATAATTAAATAAAAATAAAATACTCATCAAAATAACTTGATTTCTTTTCCACATTATTCTCCTCTGTTCATTGAGCAAGAGGGTATTTTTAGTTTATTTTTATGATTTTTCTACACAAAGATATGGATTTTCTAAGTTCTGGGTATTTAAATAAATCAAAAAAATCCATATTTTTCTACTTATCCACGCGGCGTCGACTCATCCTCGGCAGCTCCGAAAGCCCACACGTCGCGCTCCCATTCGACACCGCCATCTGACTCAGTGCTCCGGGGGCCCGCGGTTCATGTAACGTTCTTCGATCCGACACGATCTGGACCGTCCACTCGATACACACTCGATCAGACAGCGCCTGGTCATCGTCTATGACTGGTGTGCACCCGTGACCGTCCACACTAAAACCCTAAGAACTCTCTCATTTCTCAACGGATTTTTGTGTTCTTAAACTCTATGGATTCGCCTTGAAGAGACGAACACATCCATATGGTTTACATGCTATGAAATTAAGTAAAACAAAATGGAGAATCACTGGAAGCTCGGGAGGAAGGAATGATCCTTACCTTTTCTCTGAGAAGTGTAACTTCAATCAGAGAGTTGTGTCACCTTCGATTGCACCTAAGGAAGCTCCAGATGAAGTCTCTGGCTCTGGGAAATTGTCTAGGTATGAAAGTGTCCATAGCCGATTTCAAAGCTTGGATGTTAGAGCAACTAGGTGGCCTAGAGAGGGGGCTTTCACTGGGGAACTCCTTCTCTTGGTCCTGTGCAGGTGTGGGTGAGTTTAATTTGGATTTGGTGGAGGTTTGGGAGATTTCCTGGTTCGAAGTCGAGAATCGAGCTCCAAAATTGAGCTCAATCAATGGGGTTTAGGACAGGAGAACATTGGGGATCAATTGCTCTAGGTGAGGAGAAGGTCCTGGAGCAATTTTGGCAGAGTTTTGTTTAGGTCTGGTTCATCACCTCCTTTGGCGAGAGGGTGGTGGGTTTTAATAGACATGGCTGGAGGGCCTCCCAGGGGGAGTTGAGGCTTTGGATCAGCTGCTCTGGTCAAGGGAAGAACAGTCATGGTGTCTAATTAGGTTGGGACAGCTCAGCAAGGAAGAGTTAAATTTTTGAACCAAATGGGTGCTCTCTGCCTAGTGTTTTCCGGCGACTGTGGTGGCCGGCCGGCTAGAGTCAGGTCACCCTCAAGGTCAGAGGGGGTCAAGGCTGGGGTTTAGTGCAGTCAATTGGCCATGGACATGTGTAAAGGAGTTTGATTTAAATGGAATGGGAGAAGGCTCATTTTGGCTTGGTTTGGTTCAACTCATGTATTTGGGCTAGGTTCACCCCCCCCCATGATCTGATTTGGGCTGAAGGGGATCAGTTGGGTCAGCTAGGAAGGGGTGGTGAAGTCCCCATCCAAGGTGATGTGGCTAATTTTAGTTTAGAGTGTAGCATGGATGAGGTTAAAAATGCTTAATGAAGGTTTAAGAAAGAGTCCTCTCTTCTTGCCATTAATGGCTTGGTGAGGTGTCAAAGCTCTCATGGCTTCATATGGCTTGTAAATGGCTTCATTTGGCTTGCTCATGGCTTGGGAAAAGGTTGGCTTAGTTTCATAGGAATGGGTTTTGGGATTTTTGATGAGTTTAAGGGAAATTGGCATGAGGCTTGATTTGAATTTATTTGATGATTGATTTAGAACTTAGGGATGATATCAATTAAAAGTATGATGAGAAGAAATTGTCATGTGGGCTTTGGAGCTAATTTTGGGCTTTTGGATTTGGTGAAAATGGGCTTTTAGGATGGTTTAAGAAAGTGGGCCTTTAGGTTTGAAAACAAATTGGTGGATGGAAATTTTGTGAAGGATTAGGCCAAACAAATGTTGGGTTTAGTTTAGGGATGTGTCATGAACATTTTAGAAAAGGTTTGGTGTCATTTAGAGTGGAATTGGATTTAATTTGGGCTTTTTTGATAAAGGGGCCAAAGTGGGTCAAATTGGGCTAACTTGGGCTAAGGTTGGGCTAAGGTTGGATTTGATGTAAAATTAATGTTGAAAAATGCTTATGGGAGTGTCACAAAGAGTTTTCGACTTTGGTTGGGCTTTGATTTTGAGATTTGGGCCCATTTGGGTTAGGTTTGGGTTTAGGCCAAAAAATGGAGATTTTGGTTTTGGGTTAGGTTTGGGTGGAGTTTAGGTTCAAATTTGGGGTAAATCTTGTTAGTTTTTTGCTTGTGGGGATGTTAGGAAGGTTTTAGAGAAGATTTGGGGTTAATTGGAGTTGAATTGGGTTGGTTTGGGCTAAGTTTAGGTCATGGGCCAAAATTGGGCTTTAGGCTTCAAATTGGAATTGGATTTAATTGTCAATCAAATTGAGCTTGGATTTGGTCTAAATTGATATTGGGGATATTGAATTGAAGTTTAGAATTGAATTGGGTCAAATTTGAGGTCAATTGGGTTGATTTGGTTTGACATTGGGTCCACTTGGGTTAAAAATGGGTCAAATTGGGGGGTTTTGGCAAAAGTTGGCCAAATTGGAAAAATTGGCCTATGGTGTAGTTGAACAAAACTAAATTGGGAATATTTGAGATTTTCTGGAATTTTTTGGGAATTTTTGGAATTTATGGATTTTTTGGTTAAGAAGGGCATTTTGGGTATTTGGAGGGTATTGGGGGATATTTTTGGAAATTTTTGGTATATTTGGCTAAGGATGATCAATTTGAATGGTGGGAAATGTTTAAGACTGATTTTGATGAATTTTGGGTAATTTAGGCAATTTTGCAAATTTTGGGCAATCTCAAGGATATTTGGTAGGTTTGGTGGGTTTAGGGCCCCGGGGGTCAAAAATTGAAATTTTGGGAAAATGAAGATTGATTAAGTGCGAGTGAAATGAAATCATTTTGGTTGAGCCATGAAGCCATATTAAGCTCACAAAATCCATGAGAGGACTCATTTTAGACATTAACTATGCTGTTCCTAACCCTCTTAGCCAGGGGCCTAGGGGTTGAGGTCCATCCATATGAATTGCCTACATGAGTCGAGAAGTCAAATTGGCTAAAGGTAGTTTTAGGGTTTGGAATGTGTGTGTGTGGGAGTGTGGTGTGTGCAAACTTACCCTCACCAGACCAGGCCACCCAGGGTAATCCTAAGGCCAAAGAGTCCTATAGAAACTCATCCTTTAAACCTTCACATTTGATTTTAACCCTCCAGTGGCTTGGGGTTTACAATCAAACTTGTGGGGTTCGAAGGGAGCCAAGAAGTGTTTTGAATTTCTAAGTGGCGGGTTCCATCTCTAGTCCTCTAGGATAGTCAAAGGGAAAGCCTAAGGCTAGATCCTAAGTACTAAGGAGAGAGATCAGACCTCATCAAAAATGATGTCAACAAGGGTTAGCCCCAGGTGTCTTGGTCTTGGTCGGGCTCACACACACACACTTCAACTCATCACACACACAACCCCAAGACCCTAAAATCACTTGCACTTAACCCATTCCCCAACTCTTTTGGAAACCCATGTGCGTGGTCGCCAAGCTCTTAGTTCTTGGCTATATTAGCTAGGACCAACACATGAAGGATCCAAAAATTGGCTTTCCCATTGGTCACATGGCTCAAAAGGGGTAATTTCATGGTTAGCATGTCTGGTTGACACGAATTCCACCAAAACATCAATTTTGACCTCCTACCCCCAAAATTTTCTAAAATTACAAAAATGCCCCTGCAACCCTAAATTTCTCAAAATTGCCCAAATTCTCAAATTCTCTATATAAACAATATAAAACCACCCCAAACCATCCAAATTACACAAATACAATTGTCGGCGTATTTTTAGGTTATGTGTGTTGTATTTTGAAAAGGGGTCGCCTACAGAAATTGTCGGCGGATTTTAAATTAAATTTAAATATATATATAATTTGGAAAGTAACATTTGATTTTGAAAATAATTTTAAGTTTAAAAATTTTAAGACATGAAATCGAACCGATCTCACATCCCAAATAGTTTATATAAACGAGCACCGCACCACAAACCGCGTATCTATCCCGAAGAATAGACACACTGCTTGATGATGAGGCTTGATTAAATAAACTAGAAGATTTGTGATATTCATTTGGTCTGCGAACCAATTTTATAAGCTGACAAGTTCCCCTGCTTAATATAAAGGAATTAAGTAGGGTTTATATTACCTGTGTTCTTAAAGTTCCCTATAAGGGCAAGCCCCTATAGTTAATTACATCTTAAATGTCCGAAGACACTTAAGAAAACTCTCGATAATGCTCAGTGGTTTTGCTCTCAAGAATTTCAAAGTTTAAGGTTTTCAAATAATTGGATTTTGGAAATTTCAATTGGGAATGGATCAAATTTGGAACAGTTTATTTTAGGAATCCAATGGAGGAGAAGTAGGGGATGTCACGGACTCGAAGTGAACTTCGGTGACTTCCCAACTATCCTATTGTTTGGCTTCAATTTGAGAATTTATTTAATGTTGTAATCCTGCCAATTTTAATTAATTAGGACTTATATTTGTATAACATAATCACACAAATAACCTCGAAGATGTGAGGGTTTATGTCGTACCAAACGACTACCTCAGAATCCTAAGACCGGTTAGGGCTTAATTTGCATTACACAAATGCCTAATAGAAATTTGAGGATTTATGTTGCACTAGGCAAACTAACTCAAAATCCTATGGCTTGGTTATTTAATTCTAAGAAAGGTTTAGCTAATGTAGATTCCAGTTTTGCTGACGATAAAGACCGTGCTGCCCACTATGCTCCAAGCTCCTTGTTGTTGTAGAGGTTTAGTTTTAGAAAGTGAAAATCAGGAGATGAGAGAAGTGTTTCGGTTTAGAAGAGTTTTAAGGTTCAAATATCTTAGTATTTTATTAGGGGAATCTTAAAGTTGATTATAACAATACCAATTAAGATCCCACGGTTCCAACATTCCGACACCTTTATTTTTATTAGATTCACTTTGTCCAAATGAATTTGCTAAACTCAACTGAATGAGTTCCACACTTTCATTTAGACCATGGGAAATCCCGTTAGCAGCACGTAGGTTACATCATCCGAGGTATTCCCGATCATCCAACGAGACATTTTAATTTAGTTGTAGTTTTGTGTTCTGTTTGTAATTAAATTTTGAGTTGTTTTATCTTCTGAATGTTGTGGCGGTGAATTTTATCTTGTTGTGATTTTTAATTTAGTTTTGGGTTTCAATTTTGTGGCTATCCTAAAGGTTTCAATTTTCATGCAGGGTGACATTCTTGTTTAACATGTAAGAAAAGTAAAGTGCAGTACAGGTAAATAAATTGCAATAAAGTAAAAGCGTACTTGGAGAGTCTTCTCGTCATTCTGAGCTGCACTTAAGACACATGTCAGAGCATTTTTATATATTTTCAAGATAATACCAAGATAGAGCTAAGGGAAGGTTTTGGTTATCTACCAAAATCCTAATCCTATCACTAGTCAATTCCTATGACGTCTAGGTTCTTGTATTTTGTTAAGGATGATTTTCTTCACCAAAGAACAATTAAGTTCAACTATTCTTCTAAAACATCCCATCGTATTGAGAAAGTGCTTAGAACGAGTCCTAAACATCTTTTCAGTACTTCTGGGATTATTTCGAGTCCAAATGAATTTCATTGCACAGGTGAATTAATCATCAAAAATTTAGTTAAATTTTGTTTCTTGCTCAGTGAACTTGGACATTAGATTATCCGATGAATAAAGTGACTTGTCACTTGATGCTCCATTTAAGAGTTATGATAATGAAAGCCTTTAGGGGCAAATTAATTTGTTGAAGATTTTAACAATTCTTAATTTAAAATTGGAATTGATGATTTAAAGTGTTTTGGTTTAGTTATAAAATTTTAATTAATAATTTTAAGTTTGGGATAGCATTCAAATTGTTTTAATTCAATTAAATCTTTATATTTTTAAATGATCTTAATATTTCAGATTAATTTTAATGTTTTAAATTTGCTTAGGTTGAAAGAGGTATTTAAATTATTTATTTTTATTAAATTTTTATGACTTGATTTGGATTAATTATAATACTTTAGGTTGATTTTAATTAGTTTGATTTTTATATTTTAATTATGAATTATTTTAAGATTACTTAAGATTTCAAATTTGTTTTAAGTTTGTTCTTAAGTGATTTCAAATTAATTTTAAATGTTTAAAATTTATTTTAATTTGATTGTTAAATCATTTGATGTTTTAAGCTTTAACTTAATTAAGGGTTATTTTCCTTTTTTAATTAGTCATTTCAGTCATCATTTTAGAATTAATTAAGGATTGATTACCATTGAATTAATTTAATTAGGGACTTTAAATTAAAGAATTGGTATCTTCTTAAGTCATATTCCTAATAATCCAAAATTTTAATTATTCTCCCAAAATTTAAATGATTTAATTAATTAAAGTTCCATTTTAATATTTTCAAAGTGACTAATGGGTTTCTACCCCTTTATTCCCTAAGTTTCAATCATCCAAGTGTAGATTAAGATCAAATATTTTTACCCTCCCTTTTGATTAAACCTAAAGTAATAATTTGGGTTAAAATCTTTAATTACCTTTATGCCCTTTTTAAGCTTATTCAATTCATAACTCACTAAATTGAGCTCAAAGTAACTTGAAATTTTTATGTCACTTCACTCACATGTCAATTAAGACATTAGAAGAGAAAATGTGATTTTTCTATTTTTAAATTAATTTATATAATTATTTTGATAAAAATAAGAATTTTCAATGAAAAATTCAACAACATGACCAAGGTAAATTTTATGTCCTTAAGAAAATTATGGGATGTTCGTATTGACTAGAGGACCAGTTAGACTAATTTTGGTGATTTTTTGAATTATATTTTATTTATTATAATTATTTTAATTTTTGGAGTATTAATTAATTATAAAATAAAATTGAAGTTGAAAATTAAGTTTTATATTTTTCTTAAATCTCTCTGACATCAAGGAAATCAGAGAAATGAATTTTGTTATTTTGTTATTTTTCTTTGATTTATTAGAATTAATTTAGTGCAAAGGTTGGAAAATCAAATTTTTAATATTAAAATTGTCCTAAGCCCTTAAAATTCAATATCTTAACCTAGAGACTTAGGAAAAATATTTGGTTGGTTTCTAAGTGATTAGGGAACAAAAAATGACATCTTTATGATTTTTAGTATTTTTGTGATTTTTATTATTTTTTAATTATTATTAAAATATTCAAAAATAGGTTAAAAATGAAAATTTTTAGAAAATTTTAATTTTAATTTTTCTTAGACTCCTCTGATATCAGAGAGCCTACAAAACTAATTTGGTGAATTTTTGAAGTATATTTTGTGTTTTATGAATTTTTAAAGTTTAAAAATGACCATACAACTTAAATGATCCATTTAGTGTGTTAAATCATTTCTAATTGACTTTAAATTTTCATGTGAGGTTCTCTGTATCCTGAATAATAGTGGAAAATTGATTTCAAGTGATTTTGATGTGTGGTTACTCTTAATTAATTAGAATTCAATTTCAGGTGTTTGGGTTAATTAGGGTTATTCTTAAGGAATTAAATCAAACTATAATTTTCCTTGGGTTCTCTAGTCATAAGCTACCTCCCCTAATTTTCTTAGAATTTTCTAAGCAACATGCAAATTATTGGAATTAAAATTTGAAAACAGACACATAAATTTGGAAAATCAATAACTTGCCATAGAGATGGCCTCTGGTCTTGAAAAATTCAAGAAATGTTCCCAAGCACAGAGGCTACAAAAGTCCTATAGTCTCATGTCATGGTGAATTGTATACATGCATGGAGAATTGAAATACTTAAAATAGTAGATAATTAATTAAAAATAAAATACTCATCAAAATAAGTTAATTCTTTTTCCATATTGTTCTTCTTCGTTCACTGAGCAAGAGGGTATTTTTATTTTATTTTAATGATTTTTCTATGCAAAGATATGAATTTTCAAAGTTCTGTGTATTTAAATAAATCAGAAAATACCCTATTTTTCTACTTATCGACGCGGCGCCGTGTCATCCTCGGCAGCTCCAAAGCCCTAGGTGTCGCGCTCCATTCGATGCCGCCATCTGAGTCAGCCGGCGCTTTATGTTCAGCAGTTTAGTCTGGCGCAATCTGGATCGTCCATTCGATACACGCGCGATCCGACGGTTCCTGGTCATCGTCTACGACTGGTGTGTCCCGAGAACCGTCCACACTAAAACCCTAAGATCTCCCTCATTTCTCCACCAAATTTCATGATCTTGGACTCTATGGACTCGTCTCGACAAGACGAACACATCTATACGACTAAGATGCTTTGAAATTGACTCAAACAAAATGGAGAATAGAAAGAAGCTCTCGGGAAGGAGGAGTTCAATACCTTGGCTCTGAGAAGTGAAGCTTCAATCAGAGGGGCTCGGCGCTTTCGTTGGAGTCCAAGGAAGCTAGGGATGAAGCCTGGATCTGTGGTGAAATGCTTAGACTTGATTTCCACTAAGGCCGATAGGAAGAATGACTGGCTTGGTGAGGGGGCTTTTGCTGGGGAACTTCTTCTCTTGGTCTGGTGAAGGTGTAGAGTCAATCAATTTGAGGATTGGCTCACTGTGGTGAAGTGTCCTCTTTTTGGGCTCAAAATTGAGCTCACAGAGGGGGTTTTAGGGCTGGATTTCAGTGGGGATCAAGTGCTCTGGGTTTGGAGAAGAGTGTGGAGTGATTTTGGCAGAGTTTTGGTAAGGTTTGGTTCAGTACCTCTTTTGGCCGTGAGGCGGTGGTGTTTAAATAGGCATGGCTGTAGGGCCTCCCAGGGGGAGTTAGGGCTTGGGATCGGCTGCTCAGGGCAAGGGAAGAACAACTGTAGTGACCATTTGGGTTGGGACAGCTCGCCCGATTCAATTTGAGTTTTGAATCAAATTAGGCCTCTCAGCCTGGTGGTTTCCGGCGACTGGGGTGGTGGTCCGGCCAGGGTCAGGTCACCCTCAGGGTCAGGGAGGTCAGGGCTTGATGTTTGTGAGCTCAATTGGTTGTTGCCATGTGTAAGATTTAAGTGGAATGGGGAGAGTGGTTCTCTTAGGCTCAAATGGGTCAAGTCATGGTTTTGGGCTTGGTGCACCACCCAAGGCTCGACTTTGGGCTGAGGGAGAATCATTTGGGTCGGCTAAGAAAGGGTGGTGAAGTCCCCATCCAAGGTGATGTGGCTAATTGGATTAGAGTGTTTACATGAATGGGGTTAAAAAGAGATAATGAAGGATTAAGAAAGAACCCCTCCTCTTGCCATTAATGGCTTGGTGAGGTGGAAAGTGGCTTCCATGGCTCTCATGTGGCTTGTGCATGGCTCAATGGCTCCATTTGGCTTAGAGATGGCTTGACTTAGTTTCATGAAAATGGATTTTAGGGATTTTGGATATTTTGATGAAAATTTTTATGGAGCTTAACCTGGAATTATTTGATCATTGATTTAAAACTTAGGGATTGATTTAGATTAAATGGATGAAGGGGGGGGGGGTTTGTCATATGGGCTTTTTAAAACAAATTTTGGGCTTTTGGATTTGATGAAAGATGGGCTTTTAAATGTCTTATGGAAGTGGGCTTTTATGTTTCAAAATGAACTTTTGGATGAAAATTTTGTAAAAGATTATGCCAAATAAATGTTGCATTTAGTTTAGGGATGTGTTATGAAAATTTTAGAAAATATTTGGTGTCATTTGGAGTTGAAATGGGTTTAATTTGGGTCTCTTCAATAATAGGGTCAAAGTGGGTCAAATTGGGCTAACTTGGGTTAAGGTTGGGCTAATGTTGGTTTTGATATAAAATTAATGTTGTAAAATGTTTATGGAGGTGTAACAAAGAGTTTTCAATTTTTTTTGGGTCTTAATTTTAAGATTTGGGCCTATTTGGGTTCATGGCTGGTTTAAGCCAATTTAGGGAATTTTGGTTTAAGTTAAGCTTGGGTGAAGTTTGGGTTCAAATTTGGGGCAAATCAAGTTATGTTTTGTTTGTGGGGATGTTAGGAATGTTTTAGAAAAGGTTTGAGGCTAATTGGAGTTGAGTTGGGTTGGTTTGGGCTAAGTTTAGGTCATGGGCCAAAATTTGGCTTTAAGCTTCAAATTGAAATTGGATTCACATGTTGATGAAATTGGGTTTGTATTTGGTTTAAATTGATATTGGGGATATTTAATTGAAGTTTAGAATTGAATTGGATCAAAATTGAGGCCAATTGAAGTGATTTGATTGGATATTGGGTCCACTTAAGTTAAAAAAAGGTCAAATTAGGGATTTTGGTAAAAGTGGGCTAAATTGACAAAATTGGCCTATGGTGTAGTTAAAAAAACTGAAATTGGGAATATTTGTGATTTTTTGGAATTTTCTGGGAATTTTTGAAATTTTTGGATTTTTTGAGTTAAAAGGGTATTTTGGGTATTTGGAGGTTATTGGGGGGGGGGGTATTTTGGAAATTTTGGTATATTTGGCCATGGATGATCGATTTGAGTGGTGGAGAATATTTAGGATTGATTTTGAGGGATTTTGGGTAATTTAGATAATTTTGCAAATTTTGGGCAATTTCAAAGGCATTTGGTAGGTTTGGTGGGTATAGGGCCTCCGGGGTCAAAAATTGAAATTTTGGAAAAACGAAGATTAATTAGGTGTGAGTAAAATGGGATCATTTTGGTTGAGCCATGAAGCCATATTAAGCTCACAAGAGCCATGAGAGGACTCATTTTAGGCACTCAACATGTTGTTCCTAACCCTCTTAGCTAGGGGCTTATGGGTTAGGGTCCATCCATATGAGTTACTTGCATGAGTCAGGGAGTTAAATTGAGTAAAAGTAGTTTTAAGATTTGGAATGTGTGTGAGAGTGTGGTGTGTGCAAGCTTTCCCTCACCAAGACCAGGCCACTCAGGGTGATCCTAAGGCCAAAGAGTCCTATAGGAACCTCATCCTTTAAACCTCGACATACTGATTTCAACCCTCCAAGTGACCTGGGGGTTTACAGTCAAAATTGCGGGGTTTGAAGGGAGTTAAGAAGTATTTTGAATTTCTAAGTGGTGGGTCCCATTTCTAGTCCTCTAGGATAGTCGAAGGGAAAACCTATGGCTAGATCCTAAGCACTAAGGAGAAAGATCAGACCTCACCAAAAATGAGGTCAACAACACTCCATTTTCCTCAAATCCCAAAATAACTCTACATCACCCAAAACTACCAAAATGCCCCTCATACCAAAAAATTTGGCAAAATCTTCAAATTCACTCCAAATCTTAATAAGCTAATCCTAACCACTAAATGACCCTAATTGCACCTAAATCCACCAAAATTGGCCAAAATTTCCAATTTTCCCCTAAATGTCTAAAATCCACAAATCACCCCCAATTTTCACCAAATTGATTTCAAACTCCCCAAATTTAAAATCCACATCAAATTTCATTATGTCCAATCTCAATTAAAATAAAATGCAAGCTCGGATGAATCCAATTACAAACCCAAATTCCAAGCCCAAATAAAATACCACAAAATTGACTCAACTGCAAATTCCATTAAACTAAACCATGTAGCCAATTCAATTCCACAAAATTCACTTCCTAAACTCTTCTTGACTTTCTCCTAAACCAATTTGCCCCTCAATTGATTTTTAAACCAAGCTCAAGTCAATCCCAAATTCAATTTTTTAGCCCAAACCCTAATTTTAAACTTAAAATCCAAATTAGCATAAAACTTTTGAATTGATCCATGCATAATCATTTCTTCTAGGCTTAAGCACCCTTGGATGCTAATCAAATCACTCAAGGACCCCTAGTTGAAACATGGACCAAGGGTCCCCCAAATCATGACACGTTTCACCTTAATTTGGCTAATCCCTCTACCCCATGCCATTGGTCATCAAACCTCAAATCTAATCACCATTAAACCTTCCCCTGACCTTCTCTGACCATGCTAGCCACCTCCCTGGCTTGGCGGCCAGCCTAGTATCCGGAAAACCAAAAACCAAGAAATCTCCCGATGGATCAAACCCAAATTGCACCCATCTCTTGTGGCACTCTCCCATTGGACAATTGCACTACTCAGTTCCCCACCAGATCTTACTGGCACCAGCTAATGACAGCTTGAGGCATCCCCATTGGCCTCAATTATAAAAATCCTCCTCCATGACCAAGCTTGGAGAGAATCGAATTCTCTGGGGAAACTCTGCAAAATTCTCTCCAGAGCTTCTCTCAATCTCCCTAAGTTCAACCCCATTGTATTCAACCATCCATTCCCACTGCACAAGCCCAATTTCATCTTCAAAATCCATGGAATTTTTCAGTCACTCCATCAAATTTCATTAAACCCCAAATTGACTCGGTCTTGAGCTTCATCAGAGTAAAAGAGAAAGTTTTGCATTGAAAGCCCCCTCTCCCGAGCACTCTAACCTAGCTCAAGACCAAGCCATGCCACCTGCTAATCGAACTCATAAACAGACCCCACCTCAGCTCAAAATAACACTTAGAGCACATTCGTGGGACTCTATAGAAGCTTCTGCATCAAATCCAATTGAGGCCTCACCTCTTGGGCAAACGAATAGACCAAATCCCAAAATTTGTGCTCAATCTGGAGCTTTGGGAAGTGAAATTGAATTTTATGCTTGATTAAAAGTATAGATAGGTTTGTCTCACCTAGATGAAGCTATAGGAACAAAGCCTATGAGATTTGGTTGAGTATCGAGCGAGATATTAGGTCTAGAATGTGGACAGTTTTCAAGTTAGACCAGTTGAGGGGATAACCATGAGTCGTTGGATCGCGGTTGTATTGAATGGATGTATCAGATGGAGCCAGACAAGGAAATGAATCGGTAAAGGCGGTAAATGTCGGACGCATGGCTGCTGACTCGGAAGACAGCGTCGAATGGGAGCGCGACATGCAGGAGCTTTGGAGCTGCTGAGGATGATGCGGTGCCGCGTGGATAAGTAAAAAATAGAGCTATTTTGATTTAAAAAAATTCAGAAACTTCAATCAAAACTTGGTGTAGAAAAATCATAAAATAAAATAAAAATACTCATGTGCTCAGTGAACATAGGAGAATAATGCGAACTAAAAATTTTAAAAAAAGTACTTTGTATTTTATTTTTAATTCATTAAATACTCCATAACCTATTTTAATCATAAATAATTATGTATTAATCATCATCACATGGAATTTGTTGGGCTTTTTATTCATGTGATAAGAGGTGTTCTCTGATTTTTCCAGAGCCAGAGAACACATGTAACCCCAAAAATCCTAATTTTCCATGGTAAGTATCTTTATTTCAATCAAATAATTCATAAAAATTAAAATATAAATCAGAAAAAATATAAGACTAAATATGGTAGGTTCACTGTGGTCAGAGGACCGTAGGAAAATATAAATTAAATTCAAATAATTAAAGGTAAAATGTCATATATTTAAATCATTAAAACTCTTAAATAATTAAGAAAATAAAGTATAACAAAAAATCATAAAATTTGATCCACATTGGAGATAATGAGCATATTAACCCTCCGTAAAAATTTGAGACCCATTTGAACTTTTTTCAATAACAAAGTGTTTTTCTAAGTAAATGGGATTTTTGCACTAAAATAATTTTAATAAATAAAACATAATTCATGAAAAGTGGTTTGGAGTGATCCTTCTGACCGGGGCACTCAAGAAAAATAAAATCAAGTTTGAATAAAAAGTTCATTTTCCACTATTTTCCCTAAATTTTAAATAATTTAAAAATGATAAAAATCATGAAAATTAAAAAATGCACCAAAATGTTACAAATTGTCTCCTGATCACTTGAGACCACTTAAAATATTTTTTCTATTTTTTTAAATATAGTTAGGTATTTTTGAAATGGCTAAAATGTATTTTTTTTATTTTCCATCAGAAAAATTATAATAAATAAAATAAAAATAATAAAATTGCCAAATTTGTTTCTCTCAATTCTCTGAACTCAGAGAAACTAAAGAAAAAATAAAAAGGTAATTTTCAAAATTAAATTATAGTTTCTATTTAATTAACCATTAAAATTCAAAAATAATTGTAATAATTAAAATAAGACCCAAAAATTCACAAAAGCTATTCCTAAAGGTCCTTTAGCCTTGGTGAACCTCCTGAAATTATCTTAAGGACATATAATATGTTTTGATTGATTAAATGAATTAACTTGGAAAGTCCCTAATTTTGGACTAAAGTAATTCTAAGAAATAAAATATAAATAAAAAATATATAAATTCTTCTCTAATATTTTAATTGACTCATGAGAGTGGCAGCAAAGAAATCTTAAAGTCATTTGAGTTAAATTTAAAGAATTATGAAGTGGGAGGGCCTTGAGGCAAAATGGTAATTATGGAGTTTTGAAACTCTAATTCAAAATTTAGGATAAACCAAAGTGGAAATGGGTAATGTTAATCATAATTAACACTCTTAGATGATTGAAACACAAGGGATTAAAATGGTAGAAACAAATTCATCACTTTTTTGCAACAAGGACGAAATTGTAATTCTTCAATTGTTATAATTTGGAAGTCAAATTAATTGAATGATCCTAATGTAGTGGGCTTGGGTTAGGAAGATAATAACTCATTAATTTGAAGTGTCTAGTTAGTGATTGAATGATAAGTACAATCTTTTGATAAGAGTTAAGTCCATTTAATTCAACATTGTTAATTATTACAAATCTACCTATGGAATCTCAAGGGCTTAGTATTGGACAAGGCTTAATCTGAATTTTCTTAATGAGGTTTCAAAAATGAAATATAGCTATATATGAATACCCTTAAAACACTATAAGCCCAACCTAAATTGAAAGTGCAAAGATCTTTAATAATTCAAATTGCCCTTAAAGGCATCCACTCACATAATTCTTAAATAGAACATCTAGTGAATGCTTAGTTACCCTGCTCATGGGATAATTAAAACATTGAGGTTCATTGAGCACATGTTAAAATATCATCATTAAGACCTAACATAATCTAGGATGAATGATTCAACAACATAGTAAGTTCAGATGAACTTGAAATGATTCAGAAAATTTTAAAAGTTGTTCAGGGTTATGCCCCAAACACTTATGCATTCTTTTAGATGTTTTAAAGGATAATTGAACTAATTATGCTTTGATGAAGAAAATCATCCTTAAAACCTTTAGGGACCCACCAAGTTATGTCGCGTAACCCATTAATTTACATAAATCAATAAAAATGTCCTAAACTACTTATCCTACATTTGTGACCAAATGCTTAATAAGTCTTCTCTAGAGCATTTAAATCCTTGTGGGAAAATGGGAACATTCTTTTTT
Organism: Papilionanthe hookeriana x Papilionanthe teres; assembly: GCA_022702705.1. Classification (NCBI taxonomy): domain Eukaryota; kingdom Viridiplantae; phylum Streptophyta; class Magnoliopsida; order Asparagales; family Orchidaceae; genus Papilionanthe; species Papilionanthe hookeriana x Papilionanthe teres. The sequence continues at coordinate 61,590,535 of CM040428.1, read as the reverse complement.
TTTTTGCCACATATGGATCATCCGACTGGTATGAGTCTGAAGTCTAGGTGATTAAGGTGATGACGTGTTAATGTGTGCTAAATGAGGGATACGAAGTGAGATTTTAGAATAGTATCTTCTACCTCAAGGATCTTCAATGAGGTGAGAGGACAATGATCGATGATACTATTCGCCGATGCTTGATAAGATTGTTGCATTCGATACTCTTAGGTTGCCGATAGTTCTAGATCGATTAGAATGATTAACATATGGACTACGCTACGTTACAAATTATTTACAAAAAATATATATAAAAGACAAAATTTCTTTTGCTTTTTAAAGTGAACTCTGCTTGAAAATTTAAACATCAACATTTGCATGAAAAATTGAAGAATTTTGATTAAAATTTATAAAGGTCCACGGTTAGTCACTTGGATCGAGGTTAAGGACTGCTCTTCGTAGGTTTTTAGGTTAGTAGATCGTACTTCAGGTCAGGAGGCACACAGTCTAGCTCTGATCCCCCACCTTTAACAATATCTTAAACCTAGTCCCAATCTTTCATATGTGACTATGGGCTTTGCTTTGCTTGTTCGTATTTTTTCCTACGACTTGTTTACTATTTCAGTGTACTAAATTTTTCTGCTTTCTCTTTCCACAATTTATTTAAATATCCTGCAGCAAAAGCAGAAGCCCAGGTAAGCATTTTTTTATGTATTGAAGTTCTTTAATTTACTCTGCCGCATTTCTTACTTGCACTTAGTTTTTCTACATGTAAAACTAAAACAAAAAATAAGACACTTTCAAAATTAAACCTACACTTTCAAAACAATGAACGAACTTAACACACTCCTTTTGGATTTACAAGAATCACTCGGATAAAGCAACCTACGGTTGCTAACGAATATTCTCCGGTCTAAATTAGCTTAACAACTTATTTTGAATAACCAAACTCAAAAGAAAATAGTGGCGTCAGAATGAGAGAACCGTGAGATCCTAATCGATATCACTCTAATTAAATTAAAATTCCCAAAAAAAGACGCCTAAAAAACAACAATCAAACCCAAAACTTTGAATCATAGATGGTAAAACCATGAAAACATAAAGCTTGGAACTGCTACTTCAAAAAATTGCTTGGAGCAAACACTGTGGGCAACACAATGAGTGCACGTAAAAGAACATCTTCCAGGAGAAAACCGGTCTACATCAACAAATGTTCCATTAGAATTAAATAAGAAACCATAGGACTTTGAGGTAGTCTGTCTAGTGCGACATTAAATCCTCAACCCATCTATAGGCTCCTGCATAATAATGCTGAGTGGTATAAGTCCCAACTCTCTTTTAGGCTCCATGATAGTCATTTGGTATGATGTAATCTCTCATATCTTCTTAGGTTAATTGCATGATCAGTAACATGAAAATGTAAGCCCTAAATAATAAAGTTAGAAAGATGTAAAATTTAATAATATCTCTTCCAAATTGATGCCAGACAATATGATAGTTTAGGAAGTCACAGAGGATCTCCTCAAACATTGTGACGTCCCCTACTCTTCTCACTTTGGATTCTGCAAGAATTATTCCCATTCAATCACTTTCCCTTTGAATTGTTGATGTCCGAGCTTGAGACTCTAAACTTTGAATTCATGAAGACAAGTTCTTCTTATTGGAATCGAGAGTTTTCTTATGTGACTTCAGTTATCTAAGATGTATTAACTATGGGGGCTTGCCCTTATAGAAAACTTTAAGAACCTAGCTTAATATAAACCATATATTATCTTTTATATTAGATAGTGGAACCTGTCGGTGAACATAAAGGTTCACAGACCAAAACATATGTCACAAATTCATTAGTTCATTTAATTGAGCCTCACTATCAAGTAATGCGTATATTCTTGGAATGGGTGCATGGCTTGTGTGGTCCTCAATTATTTAAACTATTAAATATATGAGATCGGCTCGGTCTCGTATTTTAAAAAAAATAAAATATTATTTTTAATATATATATATATATATATATATATATATATTAAATTAAATTAAATTAAATCATATGTTAAAGCAACCGACAACTTCCACTTTGGCGACCGACAGAACGCCACTAGTCCATGAATGCTTTTGAGCAGAATATCGATGATGTGTTGTACTTGGAGTTGTGGTTCAAATTTCATGCTGAGATTTCTCCATCGAATGATGTAGTCCATGAGATTCTCCCCTTGCTTTTGTTTTTCTACCGCCATGTCGCCAACTGTAATGTGGTGTTGGGCTTTAGCGAAGCATTAGATGAAGAGATTCTCTAATTTGGAAAAGGTCTTGATGGACCCATTGGGAATTTTGGCATACCAGTCAAAAACGACACCTGTAAGGCTACTGATGAATTGACAGAACAAAAGAGCGTCGCTACCCATCGCATTGCAACAACTTGTTAGAAAGCGTGCAACATACTGTCAAGGGTTTCTTGTCCCATTAAAATCCTTCAAGAGTGGAGGTACGAAGCTCTTAAGATACTGGACTGAATCAAATTCCTTTGGGTAGGGTCTACCCCTTGGAACAAGAGATCAACCCCTTACTTGGGCCATTGCTCATTGACCTTTTGCTTGACCAATTGAGAATGTCTTTTTCAGGGATCCCGCTTTAGGTGGAATCCTTTTTCTTTTAGTTTTCTTCGTCGGACTATGTCGATTATATTTTATCATTAAGAATGTCGACTACCTTTGGTCGACTAGCCTCAACGACCGGTGACTATGTCACTTGCTACAAGTTGTCCAAAGTTACAAAGACTGTCATAATTACTTCAACTTTTTTCTCGAGATGATTGCTTTGCTCATCTCACTATTATATGATCCACTGCAATTCTTCTATCAATTCTTCATTATTTATTGTGTGCCTCTCGCGTAGATAAGGTAGCTCGTGTCTCCACCATGTTTATTTTTGTGAACGCCTCCTCCATGTCATCGGGGGAGTCCCTTTTTATGTTTGCTAATAACTGTCTAACATCGGCTCTTATTTTCTCCAATTTCTCCTTAATTGAATTGGTGTGTCCTCTTCAATGAGTTTCATCTTAGGAATTGTCAAGTGGGATAGTACATTGTGTCCCCACAACTTCAAAGACTTCCTCTGGTGTCTTGTGTCTCCATACATTATTTTTAAGTATGGGGCAAATGCCTTTGGGGGTGTATCAGCGTGTTGTAGTTCTATATGAACCTCCGTTTGTAACAACCATACAAGCAAGTTCATAATTGATGCTTCCTTAGCTCTCAAAGGTAGTTCCTCATGTGTCAGTGGGGAAGGTGGACGGTGGCATGCTCTAGCATTGGCGGGAGAGCGGGCATACTATTATGTGATGATGGTGATTATTATTATGAGCCCTAAAGGAAGTTTGGTGGGCCCCTAGGGTAAAACAATTGGAATTTGTCTGTCCTCCAAGTGAAGGCGAGGACCCTGAGTGGATTGGTTTTTCGATATCTACGATCTGGTTTTTATTTCTTGAGAATTTTTCTTTTCATCTTTGGGGAAACTGCACGCACCTATCTTGTACAGTACCTGAGGAATCGAGCACTTCTCTTTATGTGCGAGCTTCTCAAATATGGAGTGAATTCTTGAGATGAATGGGCTCTTTTTCCTTTCTTAGTGGTGATGGAAGGATAGAGGTGAACTAACAGCAATCCAGCGAACATTTTCCTTACCTTGAGAGCAGAAAATGGGTAGAATCTACTCCCTCCTGAGAGAGGACAGTTCTTGGGGAGTCTCATTTCTTCAAGCCGACCAGGTTTTGTCGTGTTGGCCTTGACTTTTCTTTTCTTCTTCAGGGTGGAGCATCTCTTGTTTCTCCATCAAGTACGAGTCAGTGGCTTAACCTTAGAGCTGGACCCAATATTGAACACAGATAGCATTGGAACAGGCTCTATGTGGATGAACATTCCTTTGTGGTCAACTTCCTTAGTCTCAACAATGAAACATATTATGATGGACTTTAGATTCCTCATAATAGTAGAAACCTTCTCTGACAGAGTCCTCTTGAGTGGAGGAAACTCCTGCGTAGACTTAAGGTTGAACTCAATTGGTGGTGTCGTAGCCTCATCTACAGTTGTCTTGGCCACGGTGTGAGGCAGGTAACCGAGCACTACGTCAATCTCATCAAATTTGGGCCCAAACTTGATTAGTTACCCCTAATAGCAGGCAACTTTGTCAGTTGGCAAGTCGAATCCTGTGATAAACAAAAAGACTAATCTCGAGGAATTAATTGTCGCAGTTCTAGAATTTGGAAAGATCAAATGTTTACCTGATCTGCCTTTAAGGCGCTATTCCATGTTTTTCTTTTCATCGACCCGCTATGTAACTGGGATTTTTGTTTTGTTTATCGAGTTTTAGTTGGATTTTTTTCTTCTTTTGTTTATCATTTTTCAAGATCTCATAACCAAAGATCCGTTCATCACAACAATTTCGGGATCAAGGAGAAGTCCGTCATGTTTTTCCCAAGAGTAAAATGGGCAAAACATACCAACAGAGGTAGGGTAATTTAACCTATACAAGGCATAGGAATATCACCCAGTCATAATAATAAGTTTCAACAAACAGAGATGGGGAGAGAAGAAGTCCCCCGCAGAGTCGCCACTCTGATCTTGATGGCCCACCACCACCGCGCCACTGTGGTTGCCGTTTGGTCATTATCGGTGGAGTCACCAGCTTGTGTAGCATCGCATAGCCCTTTCTCTCCAAATAACTCTCCCTCTAATCAAGTAGGTGATTTAAAGAGAGAAATGATTGGATGGCTAAGGCATCCAATGGTGGGGACAAATAAAAGAAACATATGCAGGAGTTTTTGTGAGGTGGACTTTTCATAAATAGCTCTAAAGCGTATTGGTTTAAGATAACTCGGAGGCATATTTGTCATAGAGAACTAACAAAAACAAATCCCACTACCAGAGATTCAGATTGTTTTACCTGTTATGGGCTATGATTCTTCCTATAGAGGTAAGCCTCTAGTTAATTACACCTTAAGCAGTTTAGGGTGCTTAATAAAACTCATGATTAAGGTTGTAACTCATCATCAGAAAGTTTGCATGTCATTTTTTTCAAAAGAGAAGTTTCAGATTCCTATTCTAAGGGTAGTGGATGCCTAAATGTTTTGAATAATCTTGTCAAGATCCCAAACTGTCCTATGGTTTTGTTTGAAATCAATAGTTTAGTTGAGGTTCATCCTTAGCTTTGTCTCTTAAGCGGCTCGAATGACCTTCCCTAAAAAATAGAGTTATCACACCCTAATAAAATGCAAAATGAATTTAGAGTGACGTACGCCTTTTGTCTTCATTAGCCGTGCAAAACAGAGTTAGTATAAAATGTGTTTTTTGTTTGGTGATTTAGCTGTTTATTTATTTTTTATTTTAGACAACCAGTTTAAGATGCCCATAACTATCCATCATCCCAAGGTTGTCGGGTAACCTGATCAACTTAGTCTGAGAGGCGGTCAAACCTACTGTGATTAGATGTTTCTTGTTAGCAACCATGGGTTGCATCGTCTAAGACATCTTCGTAGACCCAGGTGGTTGGGTTAAAGTTGTATTATGTGATCTTTGTTTATTAAGGTTTCCTTTAAGTTTTAATGTCTTTTTCAAATTTTAGGAGTTGAAAATTTTAGATTGCTTAAGGCTTATTAACTTGTTACTTTTTTATTGTCATTTTCCGTTTTATATTTTTTAATTTGGATGACCTGGTCAGGATCACATGGTTCCGTCATCCCGGGGTCATTGGGGTTTTCGGTTCTGATTTTCTTTCAATGTTTGTGATTATTTTTCCAGAATAATTACATTTTGGGTAGAATTAGTGAGCCTCCATGACTTTAGAAAAATCAGAGAATATTCCCAGATGCAGAGGGAAATTTCCATCAAAATTTTAGATTTTTTGCCTTATAATTAGTTTTTTTATAATTAAAATATTCTCTAGAGTATTTATATAATTAAAATTTAATTAAAAGTTAATTGTTTTCATTTTTATTTTTATTATTTTCTCATCTATTGGCTGAGTCCAGAGGTATTTTTATTTTATTTTTATGATTTTTTTACATTAAGTTATGTATTTTTAAAGTTTTATTTGATTTTATGGATTCAATTAATTTAGAAAACTCAAATTATTCAACTAACCACGTGGTGCAGACTGGATACTCAGAGTCGTCGAATGTATATAGATGGTCCGTGATTGGGTGCGCTTTCCATGTGGTTGTCATGCTCTCCTGCGGTCGTGCTCCCCTACCCGCGGTCTGGTGATCCAATTTAATCTATGTCATTCATTTCTAATACATGAAAATAGACGTCATCGATTCATCATCCCCATGGAAAATAAAACCGAGAGTCGTCCGCAATAAAACCAAATTGTTTGGGTTTGTTATAGCTTCAACTAGGTGAGGCGACATGCATTGTTCATTTCTTTCATAAAGGACCAAACCAAGAGCAAATGTTAGGGATTTTGATCTAAACCATGTCCCAAAAGGTCTAGCTCTGATTGGGCTTGTCAGAGACGATCACTCTGATGCCACTAAGCTCCTCCTTATCTAAAATTTCGCTATGGATAGGTCTAAGTATGACTTAGACCAAAGGGTGTCACAGTTTGGTGTTGGACTATGGTAGAGGTTGCGGGAAGCCCAATTTCAATTGCGGTGAGTGTCTTAGGGCTTGGGAAGCTTTTAGGAAGGTTAATTTTGAGTTTTGGAACTTGATGTTGGGTTTGAAAATGGTTCTGGTTTTTAGCAGAGAAATTATGCTTTTTGGTGTGGAGGATGACTGGAAAATGGCAGGGATCGATTGATCTGGCCAAGGGGAGCACTTTTGTTGTTGACAACAATGCATTTTGAAGGCTGGCTAGGGAGCTTGATGGTGTGTGGAAGCTCTTGTTTATGGGCTATTTATAGCCATGGGATCTTGGGATGGAGCTTGAATAGGCATGGGTAAGTTTAAACGACTCCTCAAACAATGTGAAGGGAATTTCAAAGGCTTTCGATAGAGAGGAAGGAGCTTTGCAAGTTTCCATGGCTTGACAATGGTGGTGTCAATGGTGAAGAGGGAGCCATGGGAGGGTGCTTAAGGTGATTGGGAGACCTTTTGGCGGATGGCTAAGACCAGATTTAGTTTGGTCTTGGCTCACCAAAAGCTGGTCGAAGAGGTGAAGGCCAAGGTGGTATATCTTAGGTGTCCCAAAAATTGAGGTCTACAAGGGCCTCAATAAGTGTATCTTAGGCAGGAACATCATGTGGGGTGTATTGGTTGATTCATAATAATGATCTATGTAGTTTTCTCAGCAGATGTTTTTAAAGGGTAGAAGTATCTTGCCACTTCAAAGGTTGATTTCCAAAAATTTTTTTTGTAGGAGTTATCATGGCATCTACCACTTACTCTATTAGTTATGGGACTTCTCCTTGAGAACTTCTTGAGTAGGAAGATTTTATCCTAATCTTGATAGGCACACCATAATAATTGAGAGTAAGGGCATCACTATCAAAAAAGGAGTTGTTCCTTGGGTAAGCATCTTTGACGGGTTCACTTGTGACTTGAGAATCATTTTCATTGGGATTGTTCAAAATTTTATTACAACTTAAATTACTACTTTAGTCAAGCAAATAAAGCTTATTAAAAAGAGACGGGACATTCTTAGAACTATTACTATTAGTAGTTCCACAATGAATGAAAAATTTGTATAGAGTGAGTGGTTCAAGAGTCCTAAGAAACTCTCCTAAAATAACTAAACTAACAAGATTTCTCCATACAGTTTTAATTGTTCCCTTACAGTTTTAATTATTTCTCCATTTGTCTTCACTTCAGGCAATACTAGCTTGACTATTGGTTTGAATTACTTCTTCTCTTCAAAAACTACTGAGGCATCCTATTTGGTAGGTTCTTGAGTTCTTTCAGAAGTCTGTGCAAAGAATTTATGGAGTTGGTTGATAATCGTCTGGGAGTTCTTGGACTGCAATGTTTCAACCATCTTCTTCTACAAAAGCGTCAAGTGGTTCTATATCATCACTAAACACTGAGGAACCCTTATTTTGGTTCCTTCAGGTATTCCTTAGGGATAACTATGGTCCTATCCTTATGATTCCTTTCCAGCCAAGCTTTAAAGGTAAAACATTCTCTTATGTTGTAACCCAACATTCTATGGTATGGATAGTAGTTTATATCCTTATATCTTCACACTTATTCATGTTTAACAGACTCGAGGAGTTTTGAAATTGGTTTCTTTGATTGATTCTTGAACATATTCCTTGCAACTTCGTCTTTGAAAGAGTACACTTGATTCTTCAATTCTTCAAATCTTATGTAGACACTTCTTTAATTAGGCCTATAGGGTTGTTATAGTTGTTTTTGCTGTCGTGCATACTATAGCTGAGATTATTGTTGTGGTTGATTTTATTATTGTTGTTGTGGATACTGTGGAAGTTGATACTAATGTGATTGTGGATACTGCGGTTGTGGTTGGTACTGCTATTGCCTAGGATTTTTAGGTTGTATTGTCATATAGTGTTTCCCTTTATCAATAACAGACACATTCTTAGTTCTCTTCTCAAAGGCTTTCTTGGGTTTCTATTTAGCTTTCTGATTTAGGAACGATAACTGCATAACTTCCTCTTGTAAATTAGCTACCTTACTTAATATCTTTTCAAAAGTCCTAATAGTTAATCTTTTCAACAGGAAGGCAACTGATTTGTGAATATTCTTGATTAGAATCTCTAAAGCATGTGCTTATAACTTAGATTTACATTTCAAACTCAAGTTCCTCCATCCTATGATATAGTATACTAGAGTCTCATTAGATTTTTGTTTCTTAACAACTAAGTCTTTGATGGTGATATGGTGCTAAGTTTCAGTAATCATTTTTATGAAATGCTCTTCAATAAGTTGCCACATAAATATTCAATTCCTCCCTTTTTCATTTGAGGTCTTATCTTCTCCTTTTTGTGTTCCTCAATTGAGATCCATAAGAGTATAGTTGTTTTGTATGCCAATTTTCTATATTTTCTTTGGGATATGATAATTCCTTCTTTAGATCTAGCTACTTCCATTCACAAAAAGAATTTTTAAGTTTAAAGTTCTTTGATCTTAAACTCAGAAACCATTATATTTTGATTGGTTTCCTTGAATCATTGTCTATAAGAATAATTTCATGTACATATGTAATAAGGATGGCTATCATACCTTCTTAATTTAATTTCAAAAATAAAGTGTGATCAACTTTTTCGCAGATAGTACCCATTATCAAATTGGTAAGCATTTCAAACCATGCTCTGGGAAATTATCTTAACCCATACAATAGTTTCTTTACGTTGCACATCGTTTGATTATTTGTACCATTCTTTAATCCTAAGGATATCCTCATATACACTTCTTCCTTAAGATCCCGATAAAAAAAATATAATTTTAATGTCAGCTAATGTAAACTCTACTTCTGATCGGCAACCAATGATAATAATACTCTTATTGTGTTGAGCTTTGCCACTAGTGCAATAGTTTCCTAGTAGCTAATCCCATAGGACTAAATGAGCCTTTTTTACTACAAGTATATCCTTGAACCTTTCGAGGCTCCCATCTACTTTATATTTAATAGTGAATAAACATTTGTAACCTAAAATTTTTTTCTCAAGTGGCTTAGTTGTTATGATCCATGCATCATTCTTTTCAAGGGCAACAATACTTTCTTCTACATCCTTTTTTCAAGCAGCTTGGTTTGAATTTGGAACTTTCAATTATCCAAGTTTTGAATAAAGCATTTGTAAGTGGATGATAATTTTCGTAGGCCATAAATTTTTCTAATAGATGTTTTGTGCATTCTTATTCTCCTTCTTCCTAGTGTTTATGATGTGTTGACCCAACCTCTGTGTGAATACGTGGGGTGTGTAGAATTGGTTCCGGTGATTTGCATTCTTGATATTGCATATTTTTGCTTACATGCTCACTATATTTTTTTTCTTTCTAGTATACTGATCACTAGAAAATGTATTAAGAATTTCATACCAATTTTATATGAAATTGCACTTTAAAGAAATGTATTTTCTTTGTTTTATTGCAGGAATGAAGAATTATAAGTACTGAAAGCAAAAAGCACAAAAGAAGCGGATTTGGAGCAAAAAGGACTCAATTTGATGAAAAATGAACTATCCCGCCGAAGGCGCGATCAAGGCCGCCGACGGCTAGATTTTCCAGAGAATTTTTGAATATATTATAAAGAACCCGCCGACAGCGAGATCGAGCCTGCTGACAGCGAGATTGGCGCGGTTAGCCCACCTTCTAGAAGCCCGCCGACGGCGAGATCGACCCCGCCGACGGCGAGACAGTTGAAAAGAGCCAGATACAATGAACCTGAACACTTTTTGAAGAGGTGCTTAAGCAACCTTTGAAGGTTTGAATCCTTCTATAAATAGAGATGATTTATGTCCCTTTAGTGTGTCATTTTTGGTGTATTTTGGTGTCGTTTTAAAGTCAATTAGTGTTCATTTGTGTTGGAGTGTAAATCAGAGAGTTATAGTGAGTTTAATTAAGTGTACTATACTGGAAGGAAGGGTCAAAGGAACTTCAAGGAGTCTGCTTGGAGAGAAGAATTGAGATAAGTATATTTGTTATTGTTTGTTAACTTTAATGAAATCCATGCTTTGTATTATTTTTCCCATGCTTTCTGAGAAGTTTCCTTAGTCTTCTTCCTTGTTGTTGAGATTATGTGAAGTGACGAATCAAAGTAACTGTGCCTAAAATTATTAAATAAAAATTGTGATAATCTTTTACTTAAAACTTAATTTACTTTCAATTTGGCCAATTGATTTGTTAACATTTTTTGAATTATCAACTATAGTAAAAATTACATCCTAGATTCAAGGAAGTCAAAAGCCTTGGAAGGAGGATGCAAATAAATAGAGAAATATTAATTATCGGGCGTAGAATTGGACATTTTAGTGTGACAGACTAAAATATTCAATTCGGTCCTATTGTTTGAGAGCTGAAGCATAGATGTTAGCCCTCAGGCGAGGGGAACGTGAGAACTCTGAAGTGGCAGCCGGTATCCTCTCCGACTTAGCCGCGATTCATTAATCAAACATAGGACTAGTCGATGTTCTTTGTACACTGGACCAAAGGGTAAAGAATAGGAATGCTCCTATTTGGCACAATACAAACTCTAAACTACTTTAATTCATCATTCACTTAATTCTCTCAACAAGGAGAAAGATGCTTTTCTAAATTAGAATCTTACATTTAAACCTTTTTGAGAAATAGTTTTTGTATAAGTGTTATTTATTTCCGTATACTAGCTTAGTAAGTAAGTCTACTTTAATTTGACTTTGAAATTCTCTAACTTCCCTGTGGGATCGATATCTTGGACTCCATTAGAGCCCTTTATTACTTGATAACGATACATATACTTGCGTAGTATCCACATTATAAATCATAATTTTCATAAAAGAATCATCAGTGTAAATACATATATTTGATGCAGGATCAAGTTTTTGGTGTCGTTGCCAATATCAATAACATATTTTTGTAAGTATAAATATCAAAAGTGAGTCAAGTTTTTGGCGCCGTTGCCAGGGAAGTAAAGTAATTATTAAGGTAATTAATAGAATTATTAAAAGTAATTACTAGAGTAACAGACTATTTTAAATTTTACTTAAAAATTATATGCGCAAATTTAGAAACAAAAATTTAATACCTTACGATTTAGAATTAAAACGCACTATTAAAAAAATCAGATAACAAAAAAAAGAAATTTAAATTTAACACAAATGACAAATAATCCAAAAATTGAAAATATAAACCAACAAAGACCATTAAGAGATTATGTCAACCCTACATTAGATGAAATTCACCTAACTATTCAAAACCCTGATGTAGCTGCTAACTCATTCGAATCTGCAATTATCCAAATAGTACAGAATAATCAATTTAGTGGTTCACCTAATGAAGATCCTAATTTACATCTTGCTAGTTTTTTGGAACTATGTGCTACTTTTAAATATGAAGGAGTATCTAATGATGCTATTAGACTTAGGCTTTTTCCTTTTTCTTTAAGGGATAAGGCTAAGATGTGGTTAAATTCATTAGCACTTGGATCTATTAAAACTTGGGGAGAATTATCACAAAAATTTCTATCTAAATATTTTCCTCCTTCGAAAACCGCAAAACTTAGAAATGATATAACATCTTTTGGTCGGTTTGATGGAGAATCCATATATGAAGCTTGGGAGAGATTTAAAGAACTTCTTAGGAAATGCCCACATCATGCGTTACCAGATTGGTTAATTATACAAACTTTTTACAATGGATTAGTAGGATCTCTTAGATCAATCATTGATGCTGCCGCTGGAGGTTCATTAATGTCAAAACCATTTGATGAAGCCTATGCGTTAATCGAAGAAATGACTACTAATAATTTTCAATGGCCTGCTGAAAGGATAAACCCTAAAAAGATAGCCAATGTTCATGAAAATGATGCAATATCTATGTTAGCTTCTCAAATTGCTGCTATATCAAAGAAATTAGATCATTTTGGAATGAATTATTCTCCTACTATATTAGAAGAAAACTCATCTGGACAAATTATAGATTCTCAATCTCCTTATGAAACTATAAATGCTATTAATAATAGACCCAATAATCCTTATGCGAATTATTATAATCCTGGTTGGAAGAATCATCCAAATTTTAGTTGGAATAATAATACAGCTAATCAACAATGGATGAATAACTCTATAGGAAATCCACATAATCAAGGAAATACGAATTATAAACCTTCTTATCCACCTTGATTTAATAACACTCAATTTAAAGATAAGAAGTTATCTATAGAAGAATTAATATTAAGTATGGGTCAGCACTTGCAAAATCAAGGAAATTAATTACCAATTCAAGGAAATTAATTACAAAATCAAGGAACAACAATTAAAAATATTGAAACTCAACTCGGACATATCGCTACCGCGCTTAACAATAGAATTCCTGGAACTTTTCCTAGTAATGTGGAAATAAATCCTAAAGACCAAGGAAAAGAACAAATTAAAGCGATACAATTACGAAGTGAAGAAGAGTTAGAAACTAAAATTCAGAAAGAAATAGAAAGTAAAAATGAGGAAGTGGAAATCGAAAAAGAAAAGGATCAACAAGATCAAAACTTAGAATATCCATTGATCCCTATGAAAATATCTATAGAAAAACCACCACCACCATTTCCTCAACGACTAAAGCAACATAAAAAAGATAAGCAATTTGCTAAATTCTTTGAAATTTAAAAAAAAATAACAGTAAATATTCCTTTTGTAGAAGCATTAGAACAAATGCTTAATTATGTAAAATTTATGAAAGATATTTTAAATAAAAAAAGAAAATTCACAAATAATGAAACTGTTGCACTTAGCGAAGAGTGTAGTGCAATTATTCAGAAAAAGCTTCTTGAAAAATTAAAAGATCCTGGTAGTTTCATTATACCTTGCGCTATTTGAGAAAAATTTTATGGAAAAGCTTTGTGTGACTTAGGAGCAAGCATCAATCTAATGTCTCTATCAATTTTTAAAAGATTAGAATTAGGAGAAATTTCACCTACTTCAGTAACTCTTCGATTAGTCGATCGTTACGTGACTTATCCTAAGGGAGTTATTGAAGATGTGTTAGTAAAAGTGGATAAATTTATCTTCCCGGTAGATTTTATTGTTCTAGATATGGAAGAAGATAAAGAAATTCCCATAATATTAGGAAGACCATTTTTAGCCACTGGAAAAGCTATGATTGATGTTCAGAAAGGAGAATTGACTATGAGAGTAAACGATTAAAAAATAACTTTTAACATAGCAAAATCAAAGAAATATCCTGCTTTAGAAAAAGATGATGAATGTTTTCGAATGGAAATACTTGAACATTTGCAAAATGAACATTTTAAAGAATATTATGAAGAAAAGTTAGAAAAAGAAAATATTGAATTAATTGAAGAAGCGAGATAATGAAAAACCGGATTATATACAGGAAAAATTTGAAATGTTGGATAATCTGAAAACGCTGAAAAGAATATAGTTCCATCAATTATTAGACCTCCTGAACTCGAATTAAAAATTTTACCTAATCATTTAAAATATGCTTACTTAGGTAACTATTCAACCCTACCAGTTATTATATCAGTTGAATTCAATGAATCACAAGAACAAAAACTGTTAAACACATTAAAAAAATATAAGAAAACTTTTGGTTGGACTTTAACAGATATTAAAGGAATTAGTCTTTCAATCTGTATGCACATAATTATTTTAGATAATGAACATAAGCCAAGAGTAGATCCCCAAAGGAAATTAAACCCAATAATGAAAGAAGTAGTCAAGAAAGAAATATTAAAATGGTTAGATAATGGTATTATATATCCTATTTCGGACAGTGCTTGGGTAAGCCCAATTCACTGTGTTCCTAAGAAAGGAGGAGTGACCGTTAAAGCTAATAAAAATAATGATTTAATACCTATAATACAAGTTACTGGATGGCGTATATGTATTGACTATAGAAAATTAAATGCAGCCACCAGGAAAGATCACTTCCCATTACCATTTCTAGACCAAATGTTGGATAGATTAGCCGGAAATAAATATTTTTGTTTTTTAGATGGATATACCGGTTATCATCAGATACCTATTGCTCCTGAGGATCAAGAGAAAACTACATTTACTAGTCCTTATGGAACATTTGCTTTTTGAAGAATGCCTTTTGGATTATGTAATGCACCTGCAATATTCCAGAGATGTATGATGTATATATTTAGTAAATTAATTGATGATGGAATAGAAGTATTTATGGATGATTTCTCTGTATTTGAAACGTCATTTGACGCATGATTGAATCATCTTGAAAAAGTATTAGAGGTATGCGAGAAAACTAACTTAGTTCTAAATTGGGAGAAATGTCAATTTATGGTTGCAGGAGGAATTGTATTAGGGCATAAAATTTTGGAAAATGGCTTGGAAGTAGACCCTGCAAAAATTCAAGTTATAGCTAAATTATCACCTCCAACTACAGTAAAAGGGGTGAGAAGTTTTCTAGGACATGCTGGATTCTACAGACGCTACATAAAAGATTTTTCAAAAATTACTAAACCTCTATGCCAACTTTTAGAAAAGGACAAGAAATTTGAATTCACAACTGAATGCCTAAATGCTTTTGAATTATTAAAAGATAAATTAATCACAACACCTATAATAGTTTCACCTGATTGGGAGAAACCATTAGAACCTATGTGTGATGCTAGTGATTATGCTATAGGAGCAGTACTTGGGCAAAGATATGATAAAAATTTCAAAGTTATATACTATGCTAGTAAAACTCTTAATAATGCTGCAATGAATTATACAATTACTGAAAAAGAGCTATTAACAATTGTTTATGCTTTGAATAAATTTAGGCCTTATCTAATTGGAACTAAATGTATTGTGCATACTGATCACTCTGCTATTAAATATCTAATGTAAAAGAAAGATTCCAAACCAAGATTAATTAGATGGATATTATTAATGCAAGAATTTGATTTTGAAATCATTAACAAAAAGGGAACTGATAATCAAATTGCAGATCATTTATCAAGGCTAGAATATAATGAATTATCTGACACTGATAATGAAATTACTGACAGTTTTCCTGACGAACAACTATATAATATAAATGAGTGGAAAATACCATGGTATGCTGATATAGTAAATTATATTGTAAGTGATATTTTACCACCAATGTTAACTTTGTACCAACAGAAAAAATTCATTCATGATGCTAAAACATATTTTTGGGATGAACCATATTTATATAAGCAATGTAAGGATCTTATAATTAGAAGATGTGTGCCTTATGAAGAAACAGAACAAATCATTCAGAAATGTCATGATTCTGATTTTGGAGGACATTTTAGAACATATGAAACTGCTTATAAAATTTTACAATCTGGATTTTATTGGCCTAATCTTTTTATAGATGTTTATAGATATATCATAACTTGCGACAAAATACCAACGAGTAGATAATATATCTAGAAGAAATGAAATGCCTCTAAATTTTATATTAGAAGTTGAGATTTTTGATGTTTGGGGATTAGATTTTATGGGACCATTTGTTCGTTCATTTGGAAACTCATATATATTAGTTGTTGTTGATTATGTTTATAAATGGATTGAAGCACAAACTTTACCTCGATGTGATGCTAAGAGTGTTTCAAAGTTTCTAATGAAAAATATTTTTACTAGATTTGGAATGCCGAGAGTGATTATCACTGACGGAGGATCTCATTTTAGAAATAAAGATATTCACAAACTAGTAGAAAAATTTAACATTATTCATAAGATATCAACTGCTTATCATCCACAAACTAGTGGATTAGCTGAAGTTTCTAATCGAGAAATTAAACGTATTTTAGAAAAGACTGTAAACCCTAATAGATTGGATTGGTCTATAAAACTATACACTACATTACGGGCATACATGACTGCTTATAAAACTCTGATTGGAATGACTCCTTACAGGCTTATTTATGGAAAGACTTGCCACTTACCAGTTGAATTAGAACATAAAGCTTATTGGGAAATTAAAGAATTTAATTACAATCTGAAAGAAGCTGGTGAGAAGAGATTATTGCAAATGAATTAATTAGAAGAATTAAGAAATGAATCTTATCATAATGATAGAATTTATAAAGAAAAAATGAAATTATGGCATGATCGGAAGATTAACCTGAAGAATTTTGAGCCAGGACAAGAAGTTTTGCTTTATAATACAAGATCGAAATTATTTTCGGAAATCGAAATCTCGATGGTTAGGGCCTTTTACTATAACTCAAATATTTTCATACGGAACTATAGAAATTGAAGATCCAAAAGCTGGGCATAGATTTAAAGTAAATGCAGACACGATTAAAACCTTATTTTGAAGGGAGAAGACCAAATTTTAAAGAGGTTTTAATGCTCAGTCAACCTGATTACTAACTAAATTAGGTCGGGCCGACGACACTAAACCAAGCATTTTATGGGAGGCAACCCATAATAGTTATTAATTATGATCTATTTACTAATGTTATTGAAAATTAAAATATAGAATAAATTCTACTACTCATTTTACTTTTTAAAATCATCACAAATTTGAATCTATACGAAGAAATCAGAAAATATTCGGACCAGAGCGATAATTGAGCAATTTACCTAATCTCGCCGACGGCGAGATCGATCCCGCCGACAGCGAGATCGGCGCACCCAAATTCAGTTTAAAGTATTTACTAGCTCGCCGACGGCGAGATCGTTACCGCCGACGGTGAGATTGTTAAAAAGTGGGTTTTAAGAGTTATTTTACGGTTTTGGGCGGTTCTAACCTATAATATTCACTACAAAACGTTTAGAACTCATTATTTACACCATTCTTTCACTAGAAACGAATAGAGCCCCTCCAAAATAATCCATAATGGCCCCCAACCCATTAGAAACCATGAAATCCGGAGTGTTTAACCGACGAAAGTTCGTCAGTTCTGAGGCTCAGCGACTATTCAACAAAGTTTTGATGAAGAAGCGGCTGATTAAAGAAAGAGGATTCGTAAACAGAGGAGCAGAGAATTCAATGACAACAATTGAAGAAATGATTGTTTAGCAACATTGGGAGGTATTATGCTACACAACATCTGGTGTTGTCATTCCAGTAGTCAAGGAATTGTACTCTAATCTGCATGCGATCTATAATGGAAGTGTTTACGTAAGAGGCAGATGGGTAACTTTCACTCCTTCTCGAATCAATGAATTATACTCGATTGAAAATACCCCTGTTTGCCACAATTCAAATTTTGTTCCGACAAGATACAACTTGAACGAGATATATCGATATCTGACCGACGAACCTGATGACTGGGAAATACGAGAAGATGGGTATGTAAGTTTTTCTGCATCACTTCTTAACCCCGTCTCAAAGCATTGGCATTTCTTTATTTCATCGAAGTTATTACCCACTATGAGGGTAAACAAAGTATCGAAGGAATGCACAATTTTAAATTACTGTATTCAATCTGGATTACCTATCGATGTTAGATCTATCATTGTGAAGTCTGCATTAGGATTAATTGTGAATGGATCGATTCATGGACTCGGACCACCATCAACAATTTTTGCTTTATGTAGTCAGTACCAAGTTTCCTACAAAGCTTGGGAAAAAGTGTTGTTACCCTGGAAACCATTAGATCCAACAGATATGTTTCCTACTTTGGATAACAATGATGATATAACAATTATCTCTGATCAAGCATCTCAAAACAATCCTTTAATCAGGCCTTTGACTAATAAAACTAACCTGATTCTACAAAAAATTAAAGGATTGGAGAAGGAATTACAGAATGAGATGAATTATATTAATAATATCTCTGATTTATTCGATCACAAAGACTGGAGAATGAAGGAGCATTTCGATCATTCAGGACATTTGGAGGCAAGTTTCATACGACTGTTAAGACAGAAGGGATGGATTGAAGAAGATTCTACAGAAGAATTCCCCTTCAGGCCTTTCTACAATCTATTTGTGCACCTATGATCTATTGGGAATATCAGGGAAGAAGTTAGTTCAGATTCCAATGAGTAGCAGAGATTTATCCTTATTTTATTTATGTGTGTTGATTTGAACTTAGTTTTTAATATAATTTGGATTTTACGAAGTTAATCTCTGTTTATATGAGATTGTATGTTGTTTGTTTAGTCTCAACATTTAGAGTATTGTGGTATGGATTGCAATGCTGAGTTAGATATGTTTTTGTTAATTTGCTAAGTCAATTGTTAGTTTTGTGGTATTTGAAGTTTGTAAGTTCATGGATTTCATTTATAAAAATCATAATGTTTGTGTTGTGTAAACCTTATATGAGTCAAAAGAATATCTAATCTTAGAAAAATATATCAAATTAAGTGACCGAACATTAGAACAAAGCTTAATTAAATTGAACATAATTGAAAACATAAAAATTTTTGAAAATTCAGAAATCCCACCGACGGCGAGATCGACCACGCCGACGGCGAGATTTTTTCGAAACTTTGGCCTTGGTGAATTAATTAGCTCGCAGACGTCGAGAAATTTCTCGCCGACAGCGAGATCGCGAAATGTACTATATTTTGACCGGTCAACCGACACTATTCATCATCCCCTTCCTCAAAACTTCAAAAAACCGACCTAGAGCTTGATAGATCTGGGATGTGGAGCGATTTCAAGACATTTTAACGCCGGATTTCATCTTCCCTTGGTAAGAGCTTCACTCATATGTAAAAAATTTTTATTTTCACCATGAATTTCTTCTACATTGAGGATTTTTGGAAAAATTTTGAAATGTGAAAAAAAAACTTGGAAGAAATTCATGGAATTTAATTTAGATTGATTTTAGTAACATTAGGAAGCCATTTTAGTAATATTTTGGAGATTAGTTAAGATTTTTGTGAATTTCATTGATCGAAAAAAAAATGGCTCCGTGACAAAGAAGACGATTAAATTACGACGAAAACCGATTTGTGAATGCAAGGGCACAGTCAAGATATTTTCACAACATTCAAGCCAGGAAATGCATTCAAGATCGAGTTTTTAAAAATCCAGGAGGAGAAGTGGAACGAATAATCAAGGAAAGAGGATGAGAGAACTTCTGTTACACCACAAATAGAGCTGCAGTGGAAGTAGTTAAAGAATTCTATACCAATCTGACAGTGATAGAAGATGCACCAATCAAGGTGAGAGGATTTTTGGTTGATTTCAGTGCTGCTAGAATCAATTCATTTTATGAAGTACGAGACTTACACACTAGTGAGTACGATACTTTTGGTACTATGGAAGGACCACTGGAAGAAGTGATAGACTTTCTCACTGACGGGAAAGAAGTTTGGAAGATCAAGCAGCGAGAAAGGGTAAATTTTCCTCTCTTTATGTTGAATGCATTGTCTAAAGCCTGACATTATTTTATCTGTTCTACTCTGTTACCCACGTATCACCATAGTGAGGTAACAAGGGATAGAGCAATTCTGAATTTCTGTATTCAGAATCAGAAGCGTATTAATGTGGGAAATGTAATTTACAAGAATATATTAGCCACTGCTAGAAGTGAGAGCATAGGAGGACTAGGACACCCTGGTCTGATTTATGCACTCTGCCAATTATCTGGGGTAGAGGCGAGAGATGATGAGGAATGGGTGGAGCCTATGAAACCCATTACTCTGGCTAATATTAAAACCTATGAATACCACAAAGGATGGAGATCTGGAACAAGGAGTTATGTACCTTCTTCGAGTAGAGATATTCCCTCTACAAGTTATGACCCTCCTACTTACAGTTCCCCTACCCTTCATGATCTGATGAATGAGATGACCCTGCAGAGAAAGAGTTTTGAGAAGATAGAAGAGAAATTGGAGCATATTGATCACAGGATTGGAGGTTTGGAGAGGCGACATGATTATGACAGTGAGTATCTCCAGAGACACTCTGATTATGAGAGAGCTTATTACGATGCTGAGAGTCGCTACAGGAGAGGAGAACTCGATGTTGTATTCCCTGAGTGCCCTCGATACATTCAATATCAGCCTACTTCACCTGCAGATCAAGGAGGCGATGACGTGACTTGGGATTTTGATTTAGGAGATTAGATTTTAGATTTGATGTTTATTTTTATTTGTTTAAGTTGTTTTAATTCTGAACTTTAACTCGTTATGTTGGATGATTGTTTATGTGATTTCGTGGAACTTTAAAATGGATGTTTAGTTTATGAACCGATTGTGATGTAATATTAAATTGTGGAATTTTGTTGTTGAAATTAGTTAGTTTATTTTAATATTTCAAACTCGTTATTGTAATTTATAAATAGAATAACAATTGTATGTTTAGCAGTAGATTAAATATAAGTTGTGTTAGTATTTTGTACTTATTTCAAAAATTTCTTTACCCAACAATTTTTCTTAAATATTATATGTGTAAAAAGATACTAACAGTACAGGTTAAGTAAGTAATGAAGAAAACCTGCAAATTTCAAAAAGAGAAATACCTAAAGCTCGAAGGTATGATTTAAATATTACAGTTTATTTCCTTTTCACCCTATATGATTAGATAGAAAAACTTAAGTTTGGGGGAGGGAAAAACACAAATTTAATTATTAAATTGTTCTCATTTTATATTTCTAAAAAAAAAATTATTATAAAGATGATTTTCTGTAATAACTTTAGTTCAGTAAACTAGAATTAATTTATTTAATTATTATAAGAAAGTTGAATAAAATATTTCTAGTAATTAAACTAATTTTGTAGATTAAGATATTTGGTATAAATGAATAAGAATATACTCAACTATTTAAAGTAAGGAAAACTATATTTTAAAATATGAAATTCTTAAGTATTTAATTGAGAAAGAAGAGATTAAAACCCTATGAAGTTAAAAACTATAAAATACATATAAGGTAAGGAAATATTTCAAGTTTCAAATTTAGGAAAGAGGAAAATGAAGTTCAAAATCATTAACAGGCTATCCAGATACAGTAATCCTCACTTGGAAAAGAAAAAGAAGGATTAAAAATCAATCTCTGAAAAGAAAAATAAAATAATAAATATAAGTGAGGAGAAACTTGAGGAGAGACCTTATAAAAAATTGGCTTCATTCGAATCAACTTAAAGGGTAAACTCAATTATATTTCTAAACTTATATTTATGGATTAGTATTTTACTGAGTAGTGTTTTCATGAATTCCCATCAATCGAATATCTTAAGTAATTTAATATTACAAATATAGTTATTCTTGAAATAAATAGAAGACTAGAAATCTTAAGCTTGATGACTAGATAGCCTTATATCTATAGACTTAATTTAATTATCTAAAAATATTTCTATTAAACTTTACTATAGTATTTATTAAAATTTAATTCATAGGTTTCTGAATTAAAAGTTTTATTACAAATAATCATTTACTTTTATGAAGTATAAAAATTACTTGAGGACAAGTAATACTTAAGTTTGGGGGAATTTGATCACTAAAAAATGTATTAAGAATTTCATACCAATTTTATATGAAATTGCACTTTAAAGAAATGTATTTTCTTTGTTTTATTGTAGGAATGAAGAATTATAAGTAATGAAAGAAAAAAGCACAAAAGAAGCAGAATTGGAGCAAAAATGACTTAATTTGATGAAAAATGAACTATCCCGCCGACGGCGAGATCAAGGCCGCCGACGGCGAGATTTTCCAGAGATTTTTTGAATATATTATAAAGAGCCCGCCGACGGCGAGATCGAGCCCGCCGACAGTGAGATCGGCGCGGTTAGCCCACCTTCTAGAAGCTCGCCGACGGCGAGATCGACCCCGCCGATGGTGATACAGTTGAAAAGAGCCAGATACAATGAACCTGGATGCTTTTTGAAGAGGTGCTTAAGCAACCTTTGAAGATTTGACTCCTTCTATAAATAGAGAGGATTTATGTCCCTTTAGTGTGTCATTTTTGGTGTATTTTGGTGTCTTTTTAAAGTCAATTAGTGTTCATTTGTGTTGGAGTGTAAATCAAAGAGTCTTAGTGAGTTTAATTAAGTGTGTTGTACTGGAAGGAAAAGTCAAAGAAACTTCAAGGAGTCTGCTTGGGGAGAAGAATTGAGATAAGTATATTTGTTATTGTTTGTTAACTTTAATGAAATCCATGCTTTGTGTTATTTTTCACATGCTTTACGAGTAGTTTCCTTAGTCTTTTTCCTTGTTGTTGAGATTATGTGAAGTGACGAATCAAAGTAATCGTGCCAAAAATTATTAAATAAAAATTGTGATAATCTTTTACTTAAAACTTAATTTACTTTCAATTTGGCCAATTGATTTGTTAACATTTGTTGAATTATCAACTATAGTAAAGATTACATCAGAGATTCAAGGAAGTCAAAACCCTTGGAAGGAGGGTGCAAATAAATAGAGGAATATTAACTATCGGGCGTAGAATTGGACATTTTAGTGTGACAGACTAAAATATTCAATTCGGTCCTATTTTTCGAGAGTCGAAGTGTAGATGTTAGCCCTCGGGCGAGGGAACGTGAGAACTGCGAAGTGGCGGTCGGTATCCTCCTACACTAGCCGTAGATTCGGTAATCAAACATAGGACTAGTCAATGTTCTTTGCACTCGGACCAAAGGGTAAAGAATAGGAATGCTCCTATTCGGCACAATACAAACTCTAAACTACTTTAATTCATCATTCACTTAATTCTCTCAACAAGGAGAAAGATGCTTTTCTAAATTAGAATCTTACATTTAAACCTTTTTGAGCAATAGTTTTAGTATAAGTGTTCTTAATTTCCGTATACTAGCTTAGTAAGTAAGTCTACTTTAAGTTGACTTTGAAATTCTCTAACTTCCCTGTGGGATCGATATCTTGGACTCCATTAGAGCCCTTTATTGCTTGATAACGATACGTATACTTGCGAAGTATCCACATTATAAATCATAATTTTCATAAAAGAATCATCAGTGTAAATACATATATTTGATGCGGGATCAAGTTTTTGGTGTCGTTGCCAATATCAATAACATATTTTGGTAAGTATAAATATCAAAAGTGGTTCATATACACACGGAGTTCTTGGATTTTGGGGAGTGCTATTAAAGGATTTAGTGGAGTAGTACATTAATTTTCAGGTTAATTTTTGATAGTGAGGACGAGAATGTTCGATAAGGATATATGGGAGGTGAGCTCAAGGTTTTTTAATTGTATCCCAAAGTGATATTATGTCAAACTCTCCCCCTTGGATGTTATAATTGACATAATACGATTGGTTTTTAAAGAAGGCGACATCCATGGAGTTGTAGTAAAACTTTTAGGTTCCTAAAGAGTAGCTTTTATACCACCTTTTGTTTGAGGAATAGCCCACAAATATGCATTAAATTGATCTGGGATGAAGTTTGGTCTAATGTGATTGAAGTAGATGAAAAAGGCGATGCAACCAAAAAAGTTTTAGTGGTAGGTTAGAGGTGAATGACTGAATATGGGGGCAATGCTTTATTAGGTTTTGAGAGGTTTATTAAAGTTTAGCACTCTATTGGGCATCTTATTTAGAAAATGCATAGATGAGAGAATTGCATCCCCTAGAAGTGTTTGAGTTCATTATTAGTGAATAAAATTAAATAGGTCACTTCAAAGAGATATATGTTCTTTCTCTCAGCTACACTATTTTGTTAGGGTATGTCAACACAAGAGCTTCTATAAATGAATCCATTTTTAAAGAGATAAGGGTCGAGAGTGGAGTTGTCTTAGTTGTATTAGTCTTTTACATGATCAATTATGAGAATTTGATTCTCTAAAATTGGGCGAGGACCATGTTATGGAAGGTTTTAAATATGATGACAGTTTTAAATTTTTTCTTCATAAGAAATGTTTAAGTGGTTCTAGTATGATGATCAATAATGGTAACAAATCACCAGCCCTCATTTCTATTTAATATTTTTGAGGGCCCTTAGATATTATTATAAAAATGGAGAAGAGATGTGTTAGTTTGTTTTTCAGTCTTGGGATGTCGAGTGTGTTTAGCAAGTTAGCAATTTTTATGTTAATAAAACTAGGATTTTTATTGATAAACAAATGGGGTATAATTTTTCGATTCAGTGGAATTTAGTATGGACAAGGCGGTAATTTCATAAAATAACTTGACTCATATGAGAAAGGGATTCATATATAAGACTTGGCTCAAAGGATTGTGAATGATTATACAGTCTTATTGAAGTGGGAATCCTATTAAGTAGATAAGTCCATGATATATATCAGTATTGTTAATCACCTTTTTTGAGTCCACCAGAAAAACACAAATTAGGGTAGAATAAGTTATGTAATTCATATTATGAGTAAGTTTACTGATAGACATCTAAATTGCATTTAATTTTATCAACAAAAAGAACATAATGAAGAATAAAGTCCATTGTGAGTTTCACATTTATTCTTCCTTCCATAATGAAAGGAAGCCACCAAAGAACCTAATTGCAGTATGGTGCTTGTATGAATGAAAGAATTAGAAAGTAGTATATCATTTGTAATGTGATCAAATGCTCCTGAGTCCACTATTCAAGTCCGATTCTTTCTATTGAGAGCAACAAGAGTAGATGGAAGACTACATTGATGTGCTAAAGGCTGGTAGAAGGCTTAAAATTTTGTCCCAAAACCCTTTGGAGAGCTTCAAGAAGTTCCTTACTAAATGAACTATGTTTATGAGGCATGTTTTCGTTTGATGTTGTGTTTGCCTAATTTTTTCCATAACATTTGACTTTATTCAGCTAACAATCCATAAGCTTTCTATAAATTTTCCAACACTACTTCTTCAAATGATCATGCTTCTTGCAATCTTCACAACATAATATGTTTCTTTTTTATTTGATGCCCTAAGATGATTTGTAAGTGTATAAAGTCGAGTTATCAATACTTGATTAAATGGAATTACCTACAATCTAGAATTTCTTCTTGGCCACTCTCTTCATACTTTAGCAAGGTCCCATGATTCTTCATTTGACTTCATCTAGTTACTTGTTGATTCCTAGAAGGAACTTTAAGATTCTCATATGTTCAATAATAGTTAGGTCAAGAGCAATCTTGTAAGCACCACCATGTGCATGTTTCATACATATCTAATTGGAGCAAATATTTGGAGATATTGTTCAATTATTAGGTAACATTCAACTCACTATGATGCAAGCCTTGTAAGCTAGTTTCATGTTAAATAACTCAAGAGGTGTATTTAAAATATCCGATATTTCTTTCTAGTTTTGTACATAAAAAAAATTTTCTCCAATTTTTGTGGTCATAGAGCTTACAAACCATGACATTATCATATGATTTTTAATCTTCCAAGCCTAATGTTAAGGATCAGTAATTTTTGGTACAAGATTTTTCTTGGGAGTTGGTCATGTTTTCCTTTACCACAGATGTACATGAAGACCAATTGAGGTCATAGGAGAAAATTATTGACATGCAGCTTGTAATTGATGATGAAGGAAAAGATTTCAAATGTTGTCGAAACTCGTCCTAGGTTCAAATTCAGAAATTACTTCTGGAAAAAGTCATCACACTGTACTTGTTAATCATGATTAGCCGTCAGTAAAAACATAATTGGGGAGAATTTTTAATAGAAAGAAACTATCCGTCGCTGCCACATAATTTCCGCGAGAAAAAAACTATATATCATCAAGGAGACAGAATTGGGTTTCCCAATAGAAATAAAAGATTATTTTTGATCTGGGACTTCTATTAGGAAAAGAAATTGGAAGTTGCAGAAGTACTAGATCACCTAGTGATAATTCAACCCAAAGGAGTTGGAAGCAAGTCAAGAAAGCATTTGGAAAAAAGGCAGTGAATCAGTTGAGAAGTCGCTCCTCACAAGAAATTATTGATTGGGAGCATGCTGAAGATAACTCACGAAAGAAAATACCGAAGGAAGAAAGTGAGAAGGCAAGAAAACAACTGCCCGAACGAGCGGACGATCCAAGAGAAGGCAACATAATTATGAGACGATCAAAGGAGACAAAAATATCTGACAATCCATGTTAAGGAGACGGAACGAGCAAACAATCCTTGTGAAGCTGACGATTGCTTGTAGGGAAGGAAATGAGCGGATAATCCACACCAATAGGGAAGGAGAACCCAAAGGAGTGCCTACAAGGACTAGCCGCTAAGGCGAGAGGCTTTAGCATAGAAAAAGGAGCTAGGATTTTTTTCTAGGCTCTGAAACCACGCAGATTTTAGTAGAATTAAACTTTAATTTTTCAACAAGCAAATAACTAACATATATATAACTCGGACTAACCCTCTCACAATTAAAGAGACATTCAAATCTTCATGATAAAAAAGAAAAAAATAAATCACAATAATGTATAATTAAAGGAGAATAATTTCTCCCCTCAAATATAACTAGACTAACAATTCCTCGAACCGTGTTCATATCAACATATTTGAATCCCCCTTAATTTTTAATTGTATTTAGCACTTTCAAAAGTGCATAACTTCTTAATATGATCTAAACAGCTTTGTATAAAAATCCATTAAAAGCATAATAAGAAAGCAAGTTTTGCCATTCTTCTATTTTCTTCAAATCTTTTTTAATATTTCATTAAATTCTTTTAATCACACTCATAAATATCTTATAAATTATATAAATTATAAAAGTCTCCATCTTATTCATCACTTCAGCATTACATATATGACAACAAATTGAAGCTAGTAACAGACTTCACTCTTACCCTTAATAAATCCAGATTTAACCACATTCAAAACCACCCACAAATCTACATAAAAAAGAATAAATAAGACTTCCTTATACACCAACATAAATCCTAACTTGGCTGCATAAAAAGGCCTCAGATATGAATTCTAGTTGACTGCCCTGCTAAGTCCAAGTAACATTAGCAGGATCCCAATATAGTAAAATCTAAAAGCATATCTGATTAACTGGAGCTTCCACTCACTCCAAGGAGGGTATCTGAATGAAAATTCTATGAGAAAGCTTCTTCTCAATATGGCTTTTCCATGGCTGAATTGGTCAAAGGAGTACATTCCATGGTATTTTCCGAAGCCGCTTTCACCAATACCCCCAAAGGGTAGTGAGTCTGCTGCAAACTGTCACAAATGTGCATCAAATGTTCATTAAAAAGCAAAAAGTTATCCAAAAATTGAGAAAAAAAGGGAAAAAAGAAGGATGAGTTGCAAAATTATTGAAAGGTCTTCAAGTTGCCTGATTACTTGTATCATAGCATCATTAAAAGTGATGCCTCCTGATGAAGTTTCTTCAACGATCCTCCTCTTCAACCTCTCATCAACTGTAAAAGCATAAATGACCAGAGGCTTTGGCCTCGCTTTCAAAAATTCAATGCTTTCTTCAATCTTCTTTAGCTGTGAATAAGCAGGCCAGCAGTGGAAAGCTTAAATGATTTTGAGGGTTATTTGGTTTCAATATTTTTGCATGTAATGATGTTTTTTACTAAGAATGAAAGGTGGCTAGTATGACTATCTTCCATATTGAATAATTATAGATAGAGATAAAATTGGATGCTATCCAATCTTGATAGCTAAAAGGAGAGAGAACAAATGACCATAATCAGTATTAATAATTCTAAATAGCACTACAATTTTTAAGTAAGATAGCATTAAAATATTGTATGGTCTAATGTTATCATGGTAGGAATATTATCTTTTATTATATTAGAGGCTCCTGTCTTCTTGGAAATTGAGGTAATGAAATTACACTAGTAATTAAGATTGAGGTAGTCTAGAATCTAAATAGTGAGCAAATTGAGAAGTGGCTTAGATTGCCTCAACTTTGAAGGTTAATAGATATGAAAGGCATACTTATTCCATTGCAAACACTTAACAATTCAATAATAACCCTATCATCTTAACAAATAAATTATATAGATAACGCTACTATTTTTTTATCATTACCCAAACAACTCCTAAATCAAACACGGTGCATTTGGACAATAACATGTCAAAATTATTCTAAATACAAAAATGATAATTTGAAACAACCTAAATATTTTCTCTTCAAACAAAAGTTAGCTTAATATCTTACTGTTATTATAGGAAGCAATGGTCCGAAAATCTCCTCTCTCATGATCACAGAATCTAAAGGGGGATCTAGCAGAATTGTCGGCTCGATTAACCTGCATGGGTAGATGTGTACTCATTATTATCTCGGGAAAAAAAATCTTTGGCTGGTGATAATGATAAAAGGAAAAGTTTAAGACATTACAGGCCTTCAGCATTTGATGAACCACCATACACAACAGAGGCAGCAACAGCAGAGTCATTGAGAGCGTCCATTAGTCTTTGAAAATGTTGCTTGTGAACAATCCTTGCAGCGTTCTCAGGATCATTGTACAATTTTTTGATCTTTTCCTTAAGTAGGTCAACCTTCAGGATGCAAAAATGAAAAACAAAGAGATCAATCTTTCTGCATATCAAAAAAGCAATTTTATTGAATCCTTTATTTCATCATTTAAATTGGTAACTTGGAAATGCTTTTTAGCCAAAGAACCACAATACTCTGCTTCACTGAAGAATTCCTCATAAACTTCGGTTCTTGCACACTTCAGCAATGGATCGGAATATTTTCTTTTCTGAACTTACTTTTGGAACTGTAAAACATTTGGAACCGTAGGGCTTAACTTCATATTAGATATATAAATTTTAAAAACAAATTGGTGAACAAATATCAAATGATGTTCCCTAATCCTTAGGCTTAAGTTTGGGTTGAAAATAAATTTGATCATTGGTGTTTCAAACCTACTTATTTCACACAATTTATTAAGTGATATCAAATCTAATGATTATACTAGAACTGAGTGGTTAATTGTATTTGTGTCTTTCGTTGGTCTTTAGTGTTTTCAATCATGTTGTGTTCAAGAATGCCCAACTCCCATGACAACTCCACATGATTGGACTATTTCTTAATGTATAATAATTGATGATATTAAAAAACTTCCATTTAAGAGGGAGTGATGGAAAATGAGGAGATTACATGAGGGAATTGTTATATTGGGTTAAATACCACAACGAATATGTGTAAAAAAAAAAGGTTTCTATAGAAACACCAAGTAGAGCCTTATTCACAATAGGTTTAACAACTTGAATTGAAAATGGGTTTGACCAAGGGTACATTAGGCCTATTTTCGATCCTCCTTTATTCCGGACAACCACATAAAAACATATTATGAGCCTTCATTTTCCATTGAAGTTTACTTAGTAAAGTTTTTAAAGCAATAAAAAATGCTTTCTAAGCAATTATTTGCCATGCAGGTAATGCAAGTGACAGGAACTCTTACAATATTTGCAATGATAACCCATAAAGGACAACTTAGATTGATCAAAATACCTGGCAATTCAGGTATATTTGAAATGTGAATGGGTAATGATTAGAAAATCATAAACTAAATAGTTTTTAGTTTAGAATATTGATTGGAATTTTTTTGTTGAATGTAGTACAGCAGTTTCAATAGAGAAGGGTTACCAGCAGGGGTGCAAATTTCTCTTCTACAAGCAAATAATCAATTGCTATGCATGCTTGGCCGCTGCAAAGACCCCATTTTGCTCCAGCAACTCTGTTTATGGTTACCTATGCATAAAAGATATAGGGAAACAAAATATTATAAGACAGGTCGAACAAAATACAAAAAAAAATTTCATGAAATTAAGAAAGAACGCTCTATATTACTACCACACTAATTTTTCACTCCTACCATATGATCTACACTACATGCTATTTGATGTGGGCATCCATTCAATTTTGGTTGTAAAATCCATTTATCACTATCATTATCCTTGTCACAAAAATTAAGGGGTTTGTGTTATGAATCTTCATTTTTCATTCATTTATATTGAACATTACCTAAGGTTTTAAATATATTCTTCACAAATCTTTTTGAACATTTATCCTTGTAAGCTTAGGTCCGCCCATTATCCTTCATGAACGTCTGACACTAATTTTCTCAACTCATATAACAGTCATATTTTCTTACACTTGGTTACATATATTTAAATTATCTATATATTTTTAACCACCAAATCTTAAAAAGCATCACACTAACATTTCCTCTAGTATAATCATTCCTAAATTTAAATTTTCTAGTTTTTCTACGCTTCTATCTTAATATTAACATTTTCATTATCAAACTAGATATCAATCACTTTTCACAGCCCAATATTTGGATCCTTATAACGTAGCATGCTTAATGTGATTTTAATAAATTTACATTTAAGTCTCCAAGACACCCTTTTATCACAAATCTCCAAAATCACTTGATCATTTAACCATTCCAACCATTATTTTAAAAGTTAGATAAACATCTATAACCTCTAATCTTCTATGTAGTAGATCCATGATATTTAAACCATTCACACATAAATTTAGCTTTTCTTTAGTAAAATTGAATAATAATAATTATGATCATAGTCACTAACACTAAATATGTAACTGGTCTTTGTTCCATTACTAACTCATGTATTATTGTATAACTTAAAAAAAATTAGAGCTGTTTCTTTGCATAGTTCTTATCATATCTCCACACTGCATCGCTAAGGGCATGTTTGTTGTTTGAAGAAGCAGCTGTGAAGCTGTTGCAGAAGAAACAGTTTTTCAAAAAATTGTGGTGGCTATTACAAGTTTATTTTATTTTCAAAAATTAAAATCACAGCTTTTTGGCAGCCACAACGCTTTAATAGCTCGGGTTGAAAAGAGCAGTTTTCTAACCAAAAAAAATTCTAAAAAGTACCAAGAAAGCAGTTTCTCAAATAGAATTGTGATGGCAGTCTGAAATTGCAAAGCAAGCAGTAAGGTTGTCCC
Source organism: Papilionanthe hookeriana x Papilionanthe teres (assembly GCA_022702705.1). Classification (NCBI taxonomy): domain Eukaryota; kingdom Viridiplantae; phylum Streptophyta; class Magnoliopsida; order Asparagales; family Orchidaceae; genus Papilionanthe; species Papilionanthe hookeriana x Papilionanthe teres. The sequence continues at coordinate 61,559,251 of CM040428.1, read as the reverse complement.
AAAAAGACCCTATGATTGACTATGAGTTTACAATCTCTTTTTTCCAACTCACCTAAAACTTCTACAACAATATTGTTGATGAGACTGATCAAATTGTCCCATAAGAGGTTTGGCTCACCTGAAGAATTCTATTATTACCCTTTTAGCCAGGGCATGCACTTGTTTGATTTAGTGTGTTTAGTTTACAAATTAGCTAAACTATTTAGTTTCAGTTCTAAAATTCAAAAATGTTAGCAATATAAACTTTTATTTCAAACCAAACTAAATTGAACCAAATTTTATTTCAACTAGTTCAGTTCATTTCTTAATGAACAAAAATATAAACAGCTTAATAGTAAACCTAATTACCTTTAGTTTAAAGAACATATATATTATAGTGAATACCAATTAATCTTTGCTAAATCTTATAAATTTGACATGTAAAATAAAATGTATACATGTTAATTCTATCACTTAATTGTTCACAGTTAACAAGCTCTACAAATTTAAATTTTGAAAAACTTGGTAAAATTTAGTTAACGATTAAAAATATAAGGACGGTCTAGTTTGGCTTTTTGCTTTCCTCCAATAATGCACAATTACTCTTAGCAACAATCTTAAAAGCATAACAATCCTACCTATAAAATTCCACCATCCTATAAAATTCACCATCATATCCCAATGACAAGATGTCTTTCATTGCATGATTATAAACTACTGCAAAATCAAGTATAGGTTCTCTTAATGCATTTTGTATCTCCCATTCCATAGCCACCATAATTTTTTTAATAATCTATCCTACTAGAACTATCACTAGTTTAAATCACCTTTAATAACTATCTTTTTTGAGTGGCAATATGTTGCAGTAGTTCATCCACTTTTACCAATATTTATTTTAAATTATCTTACAATCCAATTTTAGGAATTGTTGAAGTTTCCAGATTTATCCTGTAAATAGATTGGGAGAATAAATCAAGAATCAATTTGTATTAATTTGTATTAATTTGTATTAATTTGTATTAAATTGTAATCCCTTAAATCAAGGGATATAGGTAGATAGTTTCCTTTTTTATTCATTGTAATCTCCTCTATATAACAACTTGTATTCCCAATTCAAAGTAAGAAAATACAGAATTATTTTTCTTCTTCTCTGATTTTCTACATGGTATCAGAGCCCAAAATCGAAGCCTTCATTGCTTCTGTCTTCTTCCTTTGCGTTGATTCGCGTCTGCGTCTTCCGCTTCATCTGCTTCGTCTGCGTCGTCCGCTCCGAACTCGCCGTAGCGCCGAACGCGTCGTCTGCGCCTCCTTCCTGCGCGAACACCCTCGACGATCTACTCGCCGTCGTCCGCGCCTCCTTCCTGCGCGAAGATCCTTGACGATCAGCGCCGAACTCGTCGTCGCTTCCTACGCCAAACGTATTGTCCTCGAACTCGCCGTAAGCTTCATCCGCTTCCAGCGCCTCCTTCCTGCGTGACCTTCGCACCGAACTCATTCCCGCAGCCTTTATTACTACGAACTCGTCGTCGCGCCGAACTCGTCGTCGCGCCGAACTCGCCGAACACTACCTTCGCTTCCTGCGCGCCGAACGCATCGTCCTCAACGATCTGCTTCTGCGTCGTCCTCAACGATCTGCTCCCTTTCCCGCAGGAGTTTTTTCACAGCCTTCATTGCTGCCGCCCAGAAGCTGTGCGATCTCCTGCGATCCGAGTCGTCTCTTACCCGCGTCATCCAAGAACAGGAACAACCTTAATTGCTATGAATTTCTCTGCTCCACCGTGTCAATGTTAGTGAAGAAATTGAGAAGTTGAGAAGCTTGTTAGGTTCTCTTGGGAAACCTTCCAGTTCGATGGCTCTTTCGAGTAAACTCGTTTCGCATGAATGTCTTAAGACAAATTCTATGATCCAAATTCCTGGATCATAGACTCTGGTGCTACAGACCATATGACCCCCACATCTCAACTCTTCCAATCCTATACCCCATGTCCAAGTAACAGGAAAATTGTCGTGGCCAATGGTTCTTTAGCTACTGTTGCAGGGATTGGAGATATACATGTCACACCTAGCCTTATCCTTAAAAACGTTCTCCATGTACCTAAACTGTCAACAAACCTTGTATCCATTCAAAAGTTGACTCATGATCTCAAATGCTATGTTGTTTTTTACTCTTCTTATTGTGTTTTTCAGGACCAGGACTCGGGGAGGAGGATTGGACTTGCTAAGGAAAGGAACGGTCTTTACCATCTTGAACCATCACAGAAAACTAGGAAAAATTTGTCGTCATTTTTCCTAAGTTCCTCAAACAAAGATGTCATTTGGCTATATCACTTGCGCCTTGGTCATCCTTCTTTTAGGACTTTAAATATAATGTTCCCTCACTTATTCCAAGGATTAGATATTTCTGAATTTCATTGTGACATTTGTGAATTGGCTAAACATAGCCGTGTATCTTTTCCTATTAACAGTAAAGAAGTTCTCATCCTTTTCATTTGATTCATAGTGACATATGGGGACCTTCCACTATACCTAACATTTCTGGGGCTCGTTGGTTTCTATTCTTAATTGATGATTGCACCCGGGTTACATGGCTCTTCATTCTTAAACAAAAATCTGATGTTAGCACTCTTATACCTAATTTTCATTCAATGGTTCAAAATCAATTTGGGGTCAAAATAAAAAGTTTTAGGACAGACAATGCTAGAGACTACTTCAATCAGATTCTATCACCTTACTTTCAATCACAGGGGATTATCCATGAGTCATCCTGTGTGGAGACACCCCAACAAAATGGGGTAGCTGAAAGAAAGAATGGGCATTTACTCAACACCACCCGAGCCTTACTATTTCAAGGAATGTTTCTAAATCCTATTGGGGAGAAGCCGTTCTTACTGCCACATATATGATAAATAGACTTCCCTCCCGTGTGTTAGAAAACAAAAGCCCCATAGAAGTCCTTAATAGCTTCTACCCTCACTTCAGAACCTCAAATGGCCTCACACCTAGGGTATTTGGGTGTACTGCCTTTGTTCATGTCCACAAACAACATAGAGGGAAGCTAGACCCTAGAGCCATCAAATGTGTTTTCCTCGGTTACTCATCCACTCAAAAGGGATACAAGTGTTACAACCCCTCTACCAGAAAATTTTACATCTCTGCAGATGTCACTTTCACAGAAAATAAACCTTTTTTCTCCAAGTCCTCTCTTCAGGGGGAGATTTCAATGATGGAAGATAGTACTTGTGAGTCCTTTGAACCACTACAAAACCTTGACCTTCCGCATGTGCCAGCCCGTGTTATTGAACCGGAATCCCCAGAGCCAAACTCTCCTCATGTTCCAGCTGAACCCGAGTCCTCTGAACCAATCACATCTAAGTCACCCGATCCTATCACTCACAATTTCCCAAGATTTTCTCAGGTGTATTCAAGGAGAAAGACCGTTCTCGAACCGACACAATTCCAAGAATCCAATCCAAATTCCGGAAATGAAATCATGGTAAGATCGAACCTCTTTATCCATCTATCTCACTATGTCTCTCTTAAGCGCCTATCACCCGCTCAAAAAGGTTCATCGTGAGTTTGAACACCATTGCCATCCCAAAAAATGTGTCTGAGGCATTGTCAAAAAGGGAATGGAGGGATGCTATGAGAGAGGAAATGGGTGCATTAGAAAAGAATAAAACATGGGAGATCGTTGATAAACCAAAAGGAAAGAACATTGTTGATTGCAAGTGGATTTTTACATTGAAGTACAAGGCTGATGGATCACTTGAACGATATAAAGCAAGGTTAGTAGCCAAAGGATACACTCAGACTTACGGGGTGGACTATCAGGAAACCTTCGCTCCGATAGCAAAGATGAACACTCGTGAGAATCCCGTTATCATTGGTCGCTCACTTCAAATGGCAACTGTTACAGTATGATGTTAAGAATGCATTCCTCCATGGTGATCTAAATGAGGAAATTTACATAAACATCCCACCAGGATTTGAAGGGGACACAGGTAACAAGGTGTGCAAGCTGAAAAAGGCACTTTATGGATTAAAACAATCTCCTAGAGCTTGGTTTGGCAGATTTTCAAAGGTCATAGAAGGAATGCGGGTATAAACAAAGCTGAGGTGACCACACTCTTTTCATTAAACATTCGAATTTGCGGGGAGTAATCGCCTTTTGGTCCATGTGGACGACATCATAGTTACTGGAAATGATGAAAAAGAGAAACATGAATTGGCGCTGAGACTAGTAAAAGTGTTTGAAACAAAGGAACTAAGGAAATTGAAGTACTTCCTAGGTATTGAAGTGGCATATTCCACACAGGGGATCTTCATATCTCAACAAAAGTACGTGATTGATTTATTGGCAGAAACAGGGAAGACTGGGTGTAAGCCGATCTCTACTCCAATAGATCCAAACTATAAGTTGGGAGAAGCTAAAGAAGAACCAAGTGTGGACAAAAGAATGTACCAGAGGCTGGTTGGCAGACTCATATACCTTGCTCACACTCGACCAGACATAGCATATTCTGTAAGTTTGATCAGTCAATTCATGCATGATCCAAGAGAACCTCATCTTCAGGCAGCTTACAGGGTACTACATTACTTGAAAGGCAATCCGGGGAAAGGAATCTTGTTCAAAAGGAATGACGCTCTTACTCTGGAAGCCTACACCGACGCTGACTATGTTGGCTCCCTAGTGGACAGGAGATCTACTACAGGATATTGTACTTTTCTTGGAGGCAACCTAGTGACATGGAAGAGCAAGAAGCAGAATTTAGTTGCAAGGTCATCTGCAGAATCAGAATTCAGGGCTATTGCTCAAGGATTATGTGAATTATTGTGGCTGAAAATTATTTTGGATGATTTAAGAGTCCAACGGGAGGGTCCTATGAAGCTCTACTGTGACAACAAGTCGGCTATTAATATAGCTCATAACCCTATACAACACGATAGGACAAAGCATATCGAAATTGATAGACATTTCATCAAAGAAAAACTGGAGGAAGGGTTAGTATGTATGTCTTATGTTCCATCGTAGAAACAATCGCCGATGTTCTAACAAAGGGCGGAACGGTTCGAGTTTCCACGATATTGTATCCAAGTCGAGAATGGAAGACATCTATTCCTCAGCTTGAGGGGGAGTGTTGAAGTTTCCAGATTTATCCTGTAAATAGATTGGGAGAATAAATCAAGAATCAATTTGTATTAATTTGTATTAAATTGTAATCCCTTAAATCAAGGGATATAGGTAGATAGTTTCCTTTTTTATTCATTGTAATCTCCTCTATATAACAACTTGTATTCCCAATTCAAAGTAAGAAAATACAGAATTATTTTTCTTCTTCTCTGATTTTCCACAGGAATCATAAGCACTAGTGACTTGAATAATTTTCTTATTAATAATTCTCTTAGTATTAGTCACCATATCAATAATCTATTAAAATTATCATAACCACTAGCCCAACCCTTTTCCTATTACTAACTTTTCCAATAGTTTTCAACATCTATTAATTTTAAAAACTCATATTTTGGGATTTTTTGCTCTCCGTTTATGTTTGCAGTAAATAAGTAATATTTATTCTTCTTAGCAGAGTGTTGATTAAGTCTATTGTCATCTAATTCAAAGTTCTCATATTTCACATGAAAAGTCTAATTATAGATTTAATATTACTTGAACATTGCACAAGTTTCACTACAATCAAGTTAACTCATGTAATGTCCAAACCCAATCTTCTTATTTTTCATCACAATCAAGTTAAATTGTAGAGCATCACTAAGAGTGACATCCTAGCAAAACCCTTGTCAACATCACCCTTCATTCAGACTAGAACATGAAGTGTTGCTTCCACGCACTAATACCAACATAATTCAAAATTGGATTCATTAAATTACATTTGAAGCGTTTTTTATGATTGTCTATCAACCATAGGAATACGGGACAATCCAACTTTCTCATTCATAATAGGGATCTATAATAATGGCAATAAAATTGAAGTACGGCAAAGCAATAATAAAAGTAATAAATACAGCTCACTAATTAGGTATGAAATTTCATGGCCTTATTTGGATCTAAAAATCATGAGTTGAATTTGGAAAAATCTTAATAATATTTCAAAAAATAATCTAACAAATTTATAATAAAAATAGCAAATTTCAACTAAAAAAATTTAAAAATGCCAAAAACTATTCATGTGTCTAATAACATAAAGAAATAGCTTCAAGTGTAATTATAATTTGAAGGGTCAAAAAACACAAGTGGATCATGAAAAAATGATATGATTCGCATACAACTTATCATAAAATTTCTCATGTTGAGATTTCACGAAGCGATTATGATATCTGCAAATGAAAAAAATTACAATTCATTTAAGACATTAAACTCCTCTTGGAAAAAGCATTTCACCACAAAAAATGATTGAGCCCACATCATTTTTTGTCAGCCCTAAATTTGATGACTGCACTTTATCATTATTATCACGACTTGCATATACATCTCATTGATGAACCATCAACCACTTTAGCTTTCTCTTTAAGGCCCTGCAGCTTATTTAGTACGGTTGTGTTTTGAAAACCCAACTGTGGCATTTGTTTGGTTCGTTCACTAAACTTATCCAAATGAGCGGTTTAAGATTATTTAATAAACGCGGCCGCGGGCTCGACACTGCGGCCCGTGTTCTTTCCTCTGCTTATTACCCACATGCCCTTAGTTCTTCCTCGCTCGACCCCTGAACGTGCTTTTTGCCCTAGGTGAATTGTCGCTCGCCTCTCTCCCTCAATTGCTTCTCTCTCGCGATCAGCGTTGCTTTTCACCTCTTCCTCCTCCGATTTCTGTTTACTGTGCTTTATAAGTAATTTTCAATGGAATGCCATATGTGATTTCTAGCAATTTTTTGATGGAATGATATTCTCTATGCTATTTTCTGATGTAATGGTTTTCTTTATGTGATTTTCCATTTTTTTTATGGAATTCGGAGAATGGATAAAATTGTGTGCTTGATTTGAAGATAACAAATTTTTCAGCTGCTCATTTGAGAAGGATGCTCATTCGTAGATAACAAGTTTTCAGGTGCCCTGTATGTCATTGCCTCAAATGAAAATAATTGGATGGGGTGTAACATAATATGCTTCATTGATCTAGTTAATTAAAACTCATATCTTTCATTATTTTTTAAAAAAAATTTTACTAGTGAAAAATACACACTTTGATGCACACACAACTAATACACATGAAATTTTAAACTTGTGCTTTTGCACATGAAATGAACATTCTCAGATAATTTAAGGATTTTTCAAATTACTTGATATTTTTTTCATAGTTACCATTAAATTTCAAACCAAATGAATCTTAAGTTACACCCAGTTTGATCAAAATTGTCCAATTAAAACAAAAAAAAGTTAAATTTTGTCTAAAAAATTATCGCATGAATCATTTAAAACTGTATAAATATTAAGGCATCCTCTGGAAGTGATGTTTTATATTGCCTACATATAGTGAAAATTTTATAAGATGGTGGTGAGACCTTCAATGCTTTATGGCGCAGAATGTTGGCCTATAAAAAGGAAGCATAATATTAAGTTAAGTTTTGCTGAGATGAGAATGCTTAGGCGGATGAGTGGCTTGACCCATAGAGACAAAATATAAAACAAAAGTATCCTTGAAAGGGATAGTGTAGCTCCAGTGGTAGAAAAGATTAGAAAGAGTCGTCTTAGCATGTTTGGTAAATGTCGACCATTTGATGAGCCTGTTAGGAGAATAGATGTTTTATATTTGACTTATGTTATGAAAGGTAGAGGTAGATCTAAAAAGACTTGGGCATGTCGTATAAAAAAAGGTTATAATTTATCAGAATTAAATGAAAATGTGACACTCAATATAACACTAGAGAAAAAGGATTCATGTAGTCGACCTCACTTAGTGGAGTAAAGGCTTGTTGTTGTTCTTGCTGTTGTTGTTATCTAAAAGAATCAATTAAGTCAACGTGGGTTAAATTAACCAATTAGCTGAATTCGGCTCACGTCAACTAAGTTCAAACCATTTTTTGTAAATTAAAGGGTTGTTTGGTTCCGTGCATTAGTGGTGAAAAGTAAACCAAATACAAGATTTTTAATATTCTAGCATTTGGATGGATAAAAATGGAACGTAGTGTAAAATTTTGGTGAATATGAAATCCATCATGCAGTTCAAAACTAATGTATTTTGAATTCATTAGATTTAAATGATTTCTGAATATATTGCAAATAACAGCTAGTGCTCGTCGGCCACCAACTACGGGTAGCCTACTAATGTCGTCGCCACTTACTACACGCCGCCCAATATCCACTGCTAGCCACCAGGGATGCCAAACACAAGCCTCCCTCCCGCTGTAGTCGTTGTTGCCATCGGTCGCTACCAACACCACTATCGAGCATGTTTAACATTGATTTTACCTTTTTCAAACTAAACACAGAACTTTAAGCTCGTGCATTTACTTTAGACAATATTGAACAACTTCAATGTAATTCAAATATGCATACTTCAATTACATTGTATTTCTTCAATACCGCATTCTTTTTCAGCAAACTAAAGTACCCCTAATTGAAATAGCTTTCAAAGGTAGTCTTGGCTTAATAAGATTAAGTTGATAAAATTGATTCTAATGGACTTAAATGGTCAAATGGGCCAGCTATGGCTAAGTGGGCCAATGATATAGTTGAAGAGCTAATTAGGGTCAAGAGATCTATGGTTGATCTATGAAAATCACTCAAGGCATTGAGAAAAAAATAGTCTGATCAACTAGGTTGATTCAACCCTATAAGGTCAAAGGGATCCATTTGGGTTTGTTAGGTCAACTAGTCAAATCAAACTACAGCAAAGATCAATTTGGCTTTATTAGGTCATTTATAACCTATTTAAAAAACTTCGAAGGGTTGGATAAAGGTAATCTATCCAATCAAAGGGTCTAAGTTTATGCTGACCAAATTGGATCATATTGAATCAAGCTAGAGTCAAAATTACAATAGTCAAGTAAGGTCAATTCAGTTGTAATTTGATGACCTAAGACCTACATAAGAGATTTGGCTTATAATGTGGATTTTTTGGTTTAAAATCACTAAATAAATCAATGGTCCAATAAGTGTTAGGGCTAATTAGGTTGCATTTTCAAACAAGGTCCCCAAATGAAGCTATAAGATCTAGTAGTAACAGAGTGCATGCATATAAGTGAACCAACAAGGTAAAGAGAGAATGTCTAAACAACCAATTGAATCTACTAAGATTAATATGAATTAGGAATAGGAAAGGGTTTATTCTGAAGTTAGTTAGAATAAAACCCATTAACAAAAAAATAATATGATTTGAAATTGGATGATTGTGAAATAGAATCCGGTTATGATCTACTTAAATACTGTAATATCCCATATTCATCCAAAGGTCTATCATAGTTAGTTTAAGCTAAGAGTTGAAGTAGGGGTTCTAATAAGACTAGTCTATGGAAGGACCTATGAATGAGCTATGGAATACAAAATAAGATAAAATCCATAAAAATGAATATCGTATACCAACTTTAGTGATAAACTAGAGGTAAAGCAAAAGATATTTACTTTATTAAAGTTCAATCTTTGCTTGAAGGATCGCTTGACCAATCAATTCCAAGAATCAACATATTGTCACCTTCTTTAACAAATTAAAAGGGCAAATCCTTATAATTTCAAACAATGACTTGCATCTATATTTGACAAGATAAGGTCCTATGATTTTTCTCTCCAGATTTTTCACATAAAAATCTGTCTTTTCTATCTGAAAACTATGTTCCTCCATCCAGATTTTCACATAAAAATCATCATCTTTAGTATTGATATGGATGAAATATGTGAGATTTTCTCTTATGTTAATTCATGTTTTATTATATATTTATGATAATATTACACTTGGGGAAGATATTTTGTTGTGTTGTGTTGGATACAAACGATTAAAACACGTGATGAAGAAAAAGAGACAAATTGTGGACAAAGGACGAGAGAAGGGATTTTGGTCTGGCACACCCGATCCACAGTCCAAAGCCATTTGATGGGGCACATGAACTGATTGAGAAAATGACCGCCAATAGCTTTCAATAGCCTTCTGATAGAGTCATCCTAAAGAAGATAGCTAGTGTGCACGACACAAACATTTTGACTATCATAGTAACACAATTAGCAATCGTTTCTAAGAAGTTGGACACCTTCGGGAAGAATTCAGTGTCAGAAGACTAGTGGAAGATGCTAGCACTACTGCCTTAGAAGTTGTGAATATTGTAGAAATCAGACTCATAACCTTTACTCTAATAATTAAAACCCACGCTAGAAGCATTACCCCAAGTTCCAATAGAATAATAATAAGAATCAAGGTGTACGAAGCCAGTAGTAGGGGAACCCCCAAGCCAATGCAATAGGAAATTAGAATAACCAAAGAAATCTGAACCTGAAACAAAACCAACCCTTCATATTCACTTCAAATAATCAATTTAAAGAAAGGAGATTGTGCTACAATTAGGGAAACAATTACAGAGCCAAATTGGAGCCACAAAGTATATTGAAACTCAAATCGGACAATTGGTGAACTCAATGAGTAATAGACACTAAGAGATGCTCCCTAGTAACATTGAAGTTAATTTAAGTGATCAAAATCCCAAGCAGTGTAAGGCCTTGGGATGTAATAGGAAGACTATAATAAAAAACAATTAAAAATTTAAATTAATTAACTTAAAAAAAAATTTGTTGGATACAACACGTGCAAGTGTCGTTCGAGCAAGACCCACACCGCTCATAGGAAGTTAAGAGCGAGGATTATGAGTTTGTTAAGGAAAATGGTATAACAAATACAGCTTTCAACAATTGATGCGGGCAATATGAGTTTGTTCTGATACCTGCAGTCTTCGTGAACTTGATGAACAGAATCTGTAAACCATTTATGGATTATTTGTGGCAGTCTTCATTCACGACATCCTAATCTATTCCCGTTCACGTAGATCAACCTCACACTGTTTTGTTGATGCTAAAGGAGAACCAATTATATGCCAAGTTATCAAAGTGTGAATCTGGTTGAAGAGCATAGCATTTTGGGGATATCATTAGAAGTGAAAGTCTCACAGTGGACCATAATAAGGTAAAACCAATAGTTGATTGGCCCAAACCAACTACTGTTATAGAAGTTCTGAATTTCCTAGGCCTGGTAGGTTATTACAAGAGATTTGTTGAGGGTTCTGTCAAATGCAATGTCTTTATCCAGATTAACTCAAAAGGCGATAAAATTTGAATGAACAGATAGCTGTGAGGAAGTTTTCCAAAAGTTGAAGATTTGTTTGATGACAGTTCCAGTATTGACCATCTCCTTAAGGACAGAAGGCTTCTAGATCTATAGTGATACATCTTTAAGGGGACTTTGGTGGGTTATAATGCAATATGAGAGGTAATTGCTTACAGATCTAGATATATGAAAAATCAAGAGAAGAATTATCTGACACATGATTTAGAACTAGCAAAACTATTCTTTGCTTCAAAGATATGGAGGCATTATTTGTATGGGGTCAGATGTGAAGTGTTCACATATCACTAAAGCTTGAGTATATTTTTACCCAGAAGAAGCTGAATTTGAGGCAAAGTAGATGGCTTCAGTTAATTAAGGATTATGGTTTGGACATACAATATTACGGAAAAGCAAACGTTGTGGCAGACGCACTAAATAGGAACAGAAGTGGTAGTACTAAATGGTTAATTACGCAACAAGTAGAACTAATTAAACATATATAGCGTTTACAATTATAACAAATGAAAGTTTTTTCTCTAATGAAGTAGATGTTCATTCGACCAATTTGAATGATAAAATACGATATGCATTACACATGATGCATAATTTCAGAAGATAGTAGACCAGCTGAATGCAGGTCAGAAGTGAAATATTAAATCGATGAAGTTATTGAGATACAATGATAGAATTTGCATTCTCGATGTGAATGATTTGCATAAAGAAATACTACATGAAGCGCAGTATTCAATATATACAATACATTCATGAAGCAACAAGATGTATCATAGTTCGTGGCAAAGTATCCTATTTGTCAGATGGTTAAGGTTGAGTATCATGAGCCTAGTGTGTTGTTTCGATCGCTGCCAATTCCAGAGCGGAAATGGGAGGACATTGAAATGGACTTTGTGACGGGGCTACCGAGATCAAGGCAGAGTTGTGATGTTATATGAGTGATAATTAATCATCTGACAAAGTCTACATAGTTCTTGCCTATTAGACATATAGATTCTTTGGACATGTTGGCCAAAATTTGTGTCGATGAAATTGTGCGATTGCATGAAGTCCCAAAATTTATTGTTTCAGATCAAGATGATAGATTCAAATCCAGACTGCAGAGGAAAGTTCAAGAGGTTTTGGGTACTCAACTAACATTTAGTACAATTTTTCATCCCCAAACAGAGTCAATTAGAGAGAACAATCCAAATATTGGAAGACTTTTTCAACTTTGTGATCTTGGTTTTGGTGGAAACTGGTAAATGTGCATATCTCTGATAGAGTTTGCCTACAATAACAGTTTCAGACGAGTACTGGAATGGCTCCTAGTGAAGTTTTTTATGGAAGGAAATGCCAGATGCCTCTTTTTTGGGCAGATATTGGTGAAAGAAAATTAATTGGTGCTGATTTAGTTGATGAAACAACTAAGAAGATCTAGCTAATTCGTGATAGAATGAGAGTTGTTCAAGATAGACCGAGAAAATATTATGATGCTAAGACCCGACCAGTGAAAGTAGAAAAAATTATTTTTCAGAAAATCAATCCAATGAAGAGTGTTAAGCAGTTTGGAAAGTCTAAGAAGTTGAGTTCATGGTTAGTTGATCTCTATTAAATCGTGGAGAAGCTTGGCAAAGTTGCATCTAGGCTTGCGCTTCTAGGTCATATGTACGGGTTACACAATATGTCTTATATCTCCTTGCTACTGAAGTATATTGTTGATGAGACTAGCAAGTTTGTTACTGATCCTATAGATAATCAAAATAACCTGACATTTGTGGATGAACTAGAAAGAATCATAGATTATAATGTTAAGCAGCTCAAGAGTAGACAGATGCATTTTGTTCATGTATTATGGAAGTACAGGATAGAAAAAGATGCCACATGGGAGAAGGAATCATAAATGATAAAAAGATACCCTCGCCTCTTTAGTTAAGGTACAAAGTATATTCTACATTAAATTTTAAGGATTAACTTTTTTTAAGAAGGGATAATTGTAATAATAAACAATTAAAAAATTCAATTAATTAACTTAAAAAAAAGAATTCCATTGTACGTCATTCGAGCGAGACCCGCACCGCTCATGGGAGTTAAGAACGAGGTTTATCCTCATCTTCTCTTGTTCGAATAGCGAGAGAAACAGAGTAAGCGAGAGAGAAAGAGAGCAAGAAAAACAAAGGGTGCAAGAGATTGAGAGAGTGAAACAGAGGAAGAAGAAAGAAGAAAGAAGAAATCGAGGAAGAAGAACCAACAATAGAGGGAGAAGAAAAAGAAACAGAAGGTTACCTATTACCGAGCCAGAGAGGAGGGAGAGTTTGTGCAACATTTTACTCGCATGAGGGAAGCTCGAGGGGCTTGGTCGAGCGCCACGAGCAACAAAGGAAACGATGAGGAAGAAGAGGAAGTTCGATTGACAACCTAAAGTGCTCGAACGACTGAGACAAATTTCTCCCATGTGTCGTTGACGATCCCTCAACCCTGTGAGCGAAGGAGGGAGACACATTTATACCCTAGCTGTCGGTAGAAAGGAAGAGATGTGCGAGCCATTTCCGATCTCTTGCGCGGAAGGAAGTCGCAGGAGTGGGCATGCGTGGTGCGACTTTTTTAATTTGCAAAAATTAATGAACTCAGATTTAGATTTATATATTGATTTAGATGATAATGAGTCACACAATTAACGCAAGTATACGTGTCGCTCAAGTAATACAGGGCTCTAGTTGAGTCATGGTTATCGATCCCACAGGCAGGCTTTAATTCTATGGCGTAGCACAGAAATCACTAATCAAATTACAGCACAATTGCAAGTGGTTTAATTCTTAAAGTAAAGACAAACAGATTCTAAACATTAGGACCGAATTGAGGATTTCAGTCTGTCACTCTGAAATCTCTAATCATACGCCCATCAAAGTATATTTCTCTATTTATTTGCACTCAATCCTCATGAACTACATCTCTCATTCATGGACATTGAATGTGACCTTCACTTTTGTTGTGGAACTCATTTCAGAACATATGTTTCCTAACAAGTTTTAACAATTCAATTGGCCAAATCAAAAAGTAAATGAAGTTCTAAGAGAAAAGATCATCATAAATTCTCCAAAATAAATCGACACATTATTTCCATTTCACAACATCAACACATCACATGAAAAGGTGAAAGACAAAGAAATCAACTCAAGACTTATGAGGAAAAGATGACAAAACATGGATTTTATATATAAAAACAACGTCATACAAACAGAATAAAGTAAAGATAACTTATCTCAAACTCTTCCCCAAGCGAATCTCAAGGAATTCCTTTGATTCCTTTTTTTTCTTCAAAACAACACACAATTCTCTTTTTAGATGAGTAAGGAAGAAGAAATCTTTCACATTCTCTCTCCTCTCACACACCTTAGAAGAGAAAGCACAAAACCTAACTTCCTACGCAAAATGGAAAGAAACTGTCTAAACTCTAAACTCTTCTCTTCCTTTCTTCCCCCCTTTGAAATTTGGCTAAAAAATATTAAAATTCGGCCAAAACTGAATTCCCAAGAGTTTCCTCAAGCAACTTTTCAAAATCTGACCTAATACATTGAATCTAGTTTGAATTCGGGATAGGGCATTGTCCGACGCTGGTAGGAGCACCGTTCGGTGCATTATTCCACTAAAACGTCACAACTCTCTGGAAACTGGCGTTGTCCGGCGCTGGTGACAGCGCCGTTCGACGCTAGTTCAATAAAATGCACTTTTGTCATTTTTCGTTCCAAATTTGCTCTTTTTCGTTTCCTTTTGCTCCAAAGGCCTAAAATCATTGTACCTACATGAAATCATGAAAAATACTTTTCTTTAAAGTGCAATATCATCAAAAATAGGTATGAAATGGATAGTAAAAAGCTTTCAAATTTTCAATGGATTAAGATCCCCCAAACTTAATTATTATCATTCACAAGTAATTTTAGTTAATACATAAAATTATGATCCACTGCAATGAACTTTCTTTCTAGAATACCATAATTTTGATTTAGATAAGTAAAAATATTAAAATTTTCAGAAAGATCTTTGAATAATTCAAGTAAATTCTGCAGGTGTAGGAATATCTAGTAATCAAGTCTAAGAGTTTTAGTCTTCTATTTATTTCAAAAATACTGTAGATTGTCCTATTAAGGCACTTAAAAAAATTATATGAAAAGAAGTTTATGAGAACACTACTAGTAAAGATGTTAATCCATACATATAAGTTCAGGAAAGTAATTAAGTTTTTCCCTTTAGGTAGATCCAAGTGAAGTCAATTTTTGATTAGGCATCTCCTCAAGCTTCTCCTCACTTCTCTTTTTTTTTCTTTTGTTTTATTTTCTTTTATTTTATTTTCTTTTCTTTTTAGTGAGGATTACTGTATCTGGATAGCCTTTATGATTTTGAACTTTACCATTCTCATCCTAAATTTGAAACTTATCATATTCCTTTACCTTATAGGCATTTCATTAATTTATTAATGATTCATCATAGAGTCTCAATCCTTTCTTATCACATAAAATTTTAAGATTCTTAATATTTCAAACATATAGTTTTTCTTACTTTGAATAGTTGACTATAGTCATATTCTCTTGAACCAAATATTTTACATTACCAAATTACTTTTCATTACCAAATACTTTTATTCAATTTTATAAAATTACTTAAATAAAATCAAAATACAGTTATCTGAAATTGAGTTATATTACAGGAAATCATGTTACTAATTTTTTAAAATAATTTTAAATAGAACAATTAACAGTTAATTATTTCCCTTCCCCTAAACTTAGATTTTTTTAATATGATTAATATGGAAGAAAGAAAAGATCCAAATATATCTCATACCTCAATATGCTGGTCTTTTCATACCTTTGAGTTTAAGCAGATTTTTCTTCATAAAGTAGAACAGTGGGTCTGAAATAATTAAGAAGCATTTCTATACATAAATATGGGTTAGAAGCTTATAAAGAAGTTTAAACACATTAAACAATGCACAAAACATTAACATCCAACTGTTACTATTACAAATTAAACTAGCAATTCAAACACATAAAAACTCTTCTATAACATCACATACATTACAAATCAACAATAAAGTCTATTACAAGTACATCCAAATACACATATAACATCTCAAATACAAATTATAAGGAGTCTCAGGTACATCACAAATACAGAACACAAACACATCACTAAGTTCAGTGAAAAATAAAAATAAAATTACACAAACTACCAATCTCCATCTTCTGCAGGAGCTCCACCATCATCAGGATCTTCAGGCTAGTATGGAGTATACTCAGGGTTAATAGGAAATACAACACTAGTGTCTCCCCTGAAAAATCTCATCTATGCATCATGATAAGCTATCTCATATTCTCTCCACCGCACTTGATAATCATCATAATCTTGTTTCTTACTTCTAATGCTTCTACTCTGGTATTTAACATTTCCAACTGATCCATAACATCATGCAGAGTAGGCTCCCTAGATGTAGATGATCTATCTCGACTAGAAGAAGGCTCATCAGATTTCTTACTCCATTTCCATCCTACATGGGCTTCATAAGTTTTCAGATTTATTTTAGTAATAGGCTTCAGGGAATGGATTACCTCATCATTATCTTCAATTACTACTCCTGACTGAATGCATAAGGCATGAATCAGACTAGGGTGTCCTAGTCCTCCTGTAGTTTCTCCTTTTGAGCTTGTCAAAATACTTTTATGAATAATAGACCCAATATTTATATTCTTCATGTTCTGAATACAGTAATTCAGAACAACTCTATCAACTGTAACATCACTATGATGGTTGGTAGGCAACAGTCTTGCAGAAATGAAATATTGTCAGACTTTTGACATAAGATTCAAAGTAGAAAGGGGGAAGTTAACTTTTAGTCTTTACTTAATCTTTCATTCCCCTTTTCCGTCAGTTAAAAAGTTCACAATCATATCCAATGCTTTATTTGTAATAGGAAAATTTTCATATTCACAAGAAAAATGTGCTCTTAACTGATAAAATGCATTTATGCTGACAGAGGTGAATTCAACCATTTGGCATTTAACCAGAATGTATTCACTCTCAGAATAATACAAATTAGCAAAAAATTCTCTAACAATACCCAGCATCGCATTTGCAGTGAAATAACAAAACATCTCCCATGGACGATTAGCAATCAGATCTTCAAGCATTGTTCCAGGATTTTCAAAGACTCTTTCATGAATACATTTCTTATTGCTAAGAAACGTACTAAAACGTGAATAGACTTTGAAATTCACAAATTTACTTTTATCATATTCAAATTTCCTCTTCCCCTTAGCCAATCTTGGATTCATTTGTCTAAAAATACCATATTTTTCCAAATCAATTTTAAAATTACAATGTAATCGACTCCAAGATAAATTTAAAAATATAAAAACTCAAAATCCATGAAAAATCTCTAAAGTTTCTCCAAAAAACTTCAAATTTCAATTTTTTCTAATGCAGAAGATTTCCACGGTCAAAATCGAAAAATTTTAGGTTAGAATGTAGCTCTTACCAAGAGAATATGAAATCCGAACTTTTCCGACCACGAAATCGCTTCAAATCCAAATGCTAGTGAGCCCTAGGTGCGAAAATAGACATTGGGTGGAGGTTGAAGACAATCGTTTGGGCAAAAATGGCGGGTCCCAAGGTTAAATCGCGAAAATTTGGAGTTTCGGGCATTTTTCGCGTTCGAGCGCTGTCCAGCGCTAGTAGCAGCGCCGTTCGGCGCATTACTCTGCAGAAATGGACAAACTCTCTGACTTTTGGCGCTATCCGGCACTAGTGGCAGAGCCGTTCGGCGCCAGTTCAAAAACTGGGCTTCCGACTTTCTTTTGCAATTTCGATCTTTTCAAGCCCGCTCCGATGTCTAATTAGTCTAATTAAGCATTGAATAACATCCTAAAACCTTGGCAAATTATATTTTTTAACACAAACAACGCATAACATTACTTTCATATATACATATGCATATAATAATAAACATTACACATCATCAAGTCATATAATCTTAAATTCAGCGTCGCACACAACCACAATACAATAACGCTGAAAACTAAACAAACAAGCATGTCCAAATATAACATTCAAGCAAAAAAAAGTAAAGCAAAGCAAAGCAATCTGATACACAAATACAGAAATACAATAAACAAGTTTTCATTCTTCCTCGGAACTATCATCAATTCTAAGATCTCCCATCGATTGAGTATGAACAAATAGATTGTAGAATGGACGAAACAGAAATTCTTCAGTAGAATCCTCTTCAATCCAACTTTTTCTTCTCATCAATCGCGTCAAACTTCCTTCAAGATATCCAGAATGATCAAAGTGTTCCTTCATTCTCCAATCTAAATGATCAAAGAAATAAAAAAGATTGTTGATTGCATACATCAGATGTTATACTTCCTTTTTCAATTTCTTAATTTTCTTCAAGATGATCTGTGAACTTCAGGAAAATAAGGAGGAATAAGTGTTGACCTTTGAGATGGTTGATCCTCAATGATACTCATGTCATTCATATCACCAACTGTCTGGTTATTATATATATATGTTGGGTCTATAGGCTTCCAAGGTAGAAGCACTTTTTCTCAGTTCTCATATGACACTTGTGATTGACTGCATAGGAGAAATATGGTGGAAGGATGTCCAAGCCCATACTTTGATCCGTGAACGATCAATCCCAAAACAGACTTAACAATTATCGAACCAACATCAATAGACATTCCCATTTGAATACAATAATTTAGAATAACACACTCCTTAGTTACCTTACTGATTTTCATTGTTGGGAGCAATTTTGCACATATGAAGTGATGTAAGTGTTTAGACGTAGGATTTAACAACGTGGTCGAGAAACTTACATACCTGTTATCTCTTATCTCTCATTCATCACTTTCATTTGTTACATATATGTATATATCATCCATATTGTCCTTCGTTGAGACAAAATTCTAATAGTGGCAGATTGACATGTATAAATCATTAATCTTTGCAGGAGTAAATGTGACAAATCTGCCTCGCACATAAACTGATCATTGATTGATTCCATGAAAATTTGCATAAAACTCCTTCACAACCGGAACAACTACAGCGGAGTACTTGTGAGTCCTTTGAACCACTAAAACAAAGATGTCATTTGGCTATATCACTTGCGCCTTGGTCATCCCTCTTTTAGGGTTTTAAATATAATGTTCCCTCACTTATTCCAAGGATTAGATATTTCTGAATTTCATTGTGACATTTGTGAATTGGCTAAACATAGCCGTGTATCTTTTCCTATTAATAATAAAAGAAGTTCTCATCCTTTTCATTTGATTCATAGTGACATATGGGGACCTTCCACTATACCTAACATTTCTGGGGCTCGTTGGTTTGTATCCTTAATTGATGATTGCACCCGGGTTACATGGCTCTTTCTTCTTAAACAAAAATCTGATGTTAGCACTGTTATACCTAATTTTCATTCAATGGTTCAAAATCAATTTGGAGTCAAAATAAAAAATTTTAGGACAGACAATGCTAGAGACTACTTCAATCAGATTCTATCTCCTTACTTTCAATCACAGGGGATTATCCATGAGTCATCCTGTGTGGAGACACCCCAACAAAATGGGGTAGCTGAAAGAAAGAATGGACATTTACTCAACACCACCCGAGCCTTACTATTTCAAGGAATGTTTCTAAATCCTATTGGGGAGAAGCCGTTCTTATCGCCACATATATGATAAATAGACTTCCCTCCCGCGTGTTAGAAAACAAAAGCCCCATAGAAGTCCTTAATAGCTTCTACCCTCACTTCGTAACCTCAAATGGCCTCACACCTGGGGTATTTGGGTGTACTGCATTTGTTCATGTCCACAAACAACATAGAGGGAAGCTAGACCCTAGAGCCATCAAATGTATTTTCCTCGGTTACTCATCCACTCAAAAGGGATACAAATGTTACAACCCCTCTACCAGAAAATTTTACATCTCTGCAGATGTCACTTTCACAGAAAATAAACCTTTTTTCTCCAAGTCCTCTCTTCAGGGGGAGATGTCAATGATGGAAGATAGTACTTGTGAGTCCTTTGAACCACTAAAAAATATTGACCTTCCGCATGTGCCGGCCCGTGTTGTTGAGCTGGAATCCCCAGAGCCAAATTCTCCTCATATCCCAGCTGAACCTGAGTCCTCTAAACCAATCACATCTAAGTCACCCGATCCTATCACTCACAATTTTTCAAGATTTTCTCAGGTGTAATCAAGGAGAAAGACCGTTCCTAAACCGACACAATTCCAAGAATCCAATCCAAATTCTAGAAATGAAACTACGGTAAGATCAGAACCACTTTATCCACTATCTCACTATGTCTCTCTTAAGCGCCTATCACAAGCTCAAAAAAGGTTCATTGTGAGTTTGAACACCATCTTCATCCCTAAAAATGTGTCTGAAGCATTGTCAAAAAGGGAATGGAGGGATGCTATGAGAGAGGAAATGGGTGCATTAGAAAAGAATAAAACATGGGAGATTGTTGATAAACCGAAAGAAAAGAACATTGTTGATTGCAAGTGGATTTTTACATTGAAGTACAAGGCTGATGGATCCCTTGAAAGATATAAAACAAGGTTAGTAGCCAAAGGGTACACTCAGACTTACGGGGTGGACTATCAGGAAACCTTCGCTCCTGTAGCAAAAATGAACACTGTGAGAATCCTGTTATCATTGGCTGCTCACTTCAAGTGGCAATTATTACAGTATGATGTGAAGAATGCATTCCTCCATGGTGACCTAAATGAGGAAATCTACATGAACATATGACCGACCATATGACCACATTTTAATGAAAGTATTATGGTCGGTAGCACCGGAGTCTATGATCCAAGAGTCAGTATAGAATTTGTCTAAGACATTCATGTAAACAGATTTACCTGAAAGAGCCATCGAACAAGTTCCAGAAGTTTTCTCAAGAGATCCCAACAAGCTTCTTAGTTTCTCAATTTCTTCACTGCTGAACCCCCCTTTCTGACTTTTCCTCAATATTGGGTTGCTCTGCCACATGCGCTTGAGGCCTTTGTTGCCCCCATTCTCGGCTTGGAGGTTTACCATTCAGCTTCTAACACTTCTCCCTTGTATGCCTTGGTTTCTTGCAGTAGGTACACCAAAGATTGTCTTTGTTCTCCTTCACTTGGTTTTCTCTACCCGAGTGTTTAGGCAGATCATTCTTCGACTTCTCTTGATTTGTCTTTGCTACTAAGGCTGACCCATCCATAGTATGTGGTTCTAACATGACACTCCTCCGACTTTCTTCTGCTCGGATTAGAGAGATTGCCTCTTGTAGAGACGGTGTATCCTCCTTGCCAAGGATTTGGATCCTCACCTGATCGAATTCAGAATTCAATCCTGCCAAAAAATCATATATCCGATCCTTCTCAATGAACTTCTTCAAGGTGGCCGCATCATCAGGGCATTTCATCTCAATTACCCTATAGTGATCCAATTCTTGCCAAAGATTTTGCAACAGAGTTGCGTACTGCGTGATGCATTTGTCTCCTTGCTTGGTGGCTCCGGTTTTTGCCTTGATTTCGTACACAAGGGCAGCATCACGGGCCTTCGAGTATGTGCGGTTGATATAGTCCCAAATTTCCTTTGCGGTATTCAAGAACATGCAAGTGTCACTGATTGTTGGGTCCATGGAATCCCACAGCCAGGACATAATTATGGAATCCTCCTCGTCCCAAGCTGCAAAGGTTGGATCCCTCTTTTCTGGTCCGGTTCCAAGGAGGTGATTAAGCCTCCCTTTGCCCTTTAGGTATGTGCGGACGATTTGGGACCATTTGAGATAGTTCTTCCCGTTGAATCTGTTGGATGCCCGAATATTCTGCAACTCTCCAATTTTCTGAACACTATTGGATTCTTCAAACGGGTTGGAATTGCTGGAGACAGTTTATGAAATTGACATGGTGACGAAGAAGTTCGCAGCAATAAAGGCTGCGAGAAAGAAAAAACTCCTGCAAAAAAAAAAATTCCTGCGGGAAAGAGATCGAAGAGATGCTCCTGGCTTCTTATTTTCGGGAAAGAGATCGCAGAAAAAAAATTTCCTGCGAACAGATGATGCGGGCTCTGCTCTACGACCGCGAAGAGGAAGGCGGACGACGGACGACGCGACGAGGAAGGCAGACGACGGAGGGAAGGCGGACTACGCGACGAGGAAGGCGGACGACGCGACGCGAGGGACGCGTTCCGCGAAATCAGAAGACGACGGTCGTCTTCGATACCTAGCAGAGCGTCAAGGAAGAGGCGGAAGCAGATCGTCGTTCGGCGCGCGAAGGAACCTGGACGACGCGGTTCAGCAAAACACAGACGATGCGGTCACTGCGTTCGGTGCGGAGCATTCAGCGCGCGACAAAGCTTTCGGATGGCGAACGAAGACGAAGCGTTCGGACGGTGCGTTCAGTGCGCCACAAAGACGAAGACGAAGCAGACGGCGCGTTCAGTGCGCGACGACGAGTTCGGACGAGCAGCGGAAGACGCAGACGAAGCCAATCGACGCGAAGGAAGAAGACAGAAGCAATGAAGGCTTCCAAATCCCAGAAAAAATTTTTAGGGCTCTGATACCATGTGGAAGGAAACCAGAAAAACAGGAAAATAATCCTTGTTATTTCCTTACCTTGGATTTGATAATACAAGGTGTTTATATAGAGGAGATTACAAAAAGAAGAAAAGGAAACTAACTACAAAAGGAAACTAACTACAAAAGGAAGCTAACTAATTCCCTTGATTTAAGGGATTACAAACTAATACAAATTAATACAAATTGATTCCTAATTTTTTTCCTAATCTATTAGGTTATAAATCTGGAAACTTCAACAATTTTTCTAAACAAATTTAATATTGAGTATAGAATAATATTTGACAATGAATGAAGTTAACTTAAACAACAATGGCCGATCACATTGGGATACCCATCAATCAGCAAAAGTAATGTCCAAAACAAATCAAGTGCTACTTGACATGTTGACTCCGACAATAAGCAAACCAAAAGAACAAGCTAAGGATAGTGATGACGAGTTCCAATAAAATTTATTGATTTTTTTTTTTTTTTTTTTTTTTTGCAAGCACATTCATTATGATCCAATTTTCATGTGTTTTGAGAAAAACACAATCTATATCTAATATTTAAAGGTTTCATTGCTGTGTTATCTAATATGAAATTAAGTCATCATTACTCTTACAAATCTGATAAAGCTATTTGCAATCATATTGGTGACAACTATGAAGTCGTAGACAAGGTGCACAATCAATATGGTGTTTTGCAACTCACTATTGCCACATAAAGCAATCTTTTTACACATTGGGCTTAGAAAATGAGAATATTTAATGTGTAGGAAATTCCAGGTGTATATAAAAAGAGAGAAAAAAAAATGTGAAACACATGAAGATAGAACCTATTCCTCTAAATCCACATGACATAACAGTAGGCCAATTTATGTACCGTACTTCAAATTGGTTCCCACATATTTGAAGTTTATGTTTGAAATATGGGTATTCCAACTTCCTTGATCAATAAAATACTTTACGAAATAAAATATTTACACCATAATTTTGTGGCACTTGGTTTTCTAATTTTTGAAAATGCAAGGGTATTAAAATGGCCATGAAAAGTACTTTATATAAAAATTTTAAAAATAATTTAGAACGCACATTAAATTTAACAGGACTATTTTAGCATTTCAAGACTTCAGATCCATAAAGCTTTTGATATTTAAGCTCTGAAGTGAAATTATTAGGTATACTATTAATTTTAAGCTACATGTAACTTTCGATTCTAACCATATTAAATTAAAAATCTTTAGGCTAAAGTAAATATTTTGACTAAAGAAGCAACTAAAAATAAAAAATTATTCCTAAGAAAATATGACTAGCTTTTAATTGAAAATGCTAAAAATTTAACTCCTACATTTTCAAGAAGAAAATACTGTTAAATATAATAATTAACCATCAAAATGTCAATACTTTTGTTTAGCATTATATGCAAGCAAAAAGAAATTTATACCTAAACAAAAAGATAATGCTCCAAAAACGGTCAAAGTTTCCAACACAATAAACTATAAAAGAAGTTGAACTCTCATCCATTGAGATATTGTCCACTATGGCTTAATGGACTCACAATTTTATCCGGTTGGTATACCTAACCAGGAGAACACCCATCTTGAGAGTGCTCCTCTTTTAGCACGCTTAACTTTAGAATTTTTTTGAAACTCCAAGCATTGCACCAAAAAGGCACCTACATTTTTAAGAGTTTAGCTTCATTCTACTTAAGAGATTTACAACCCACCCAACTTGATATCTTCACCACTTGTCTTAACCGATAATATTATACCAGGCACAAAAGGTAGCCTCTACAGATTTAAGTGATGGGTCTCACCACATAGCACTTCATCTCATCTAGGTTTCAAGAGATGGCTCCAATTATGTAGCACTTCGTTCAATGACACTCAGACTGGTTCAATAATTTGATACCATTTTTAATAGATCAAACTCTCACATATTGATTGTCCTCTTTAGTCTAATAGCCATACAATTTTGTCCTATTTGTGCAACATCTTGGAAGCCACCTATCCTAAGTGTGCGCTTATACGAGAACACTTAAATTCGATGTTTTAGTTGAAACTTCAATCGTTACACTAAAATGTGACTTGATGTTTAAGAGTTTAGCTTAATTTTACTCGATGAATTTACATTAATTTTGATAAGTGTATCAACAAACCTCTATATCTCTTGCTCTTGAGAGTGTATCTATAATGGCAGGGCATTTTCCTCCAAGCTCAAGTGAAACTGGAGTCAGATGCTTAGCAGCAGCAGTCATAACGATCTGTCCAACTCTTGAGCTCCCTGGGAAAGAAAAAGGAGGTTTAAATGGGGTATTCGTTTGAAGAAGAAGATACTGAGAATAGTATAGTAATTACCAGTGAAGAAGATCTTATCCCATTTGTGTTTCAAGAGTTTTTCTCCAATGTCAGGACCACCTTCTATAACCTTCACGGAATTATCCATATATTTGGGCAGGTTGACCGCCAGAAACTTGGATGAAGCAGCAGCAAGCTCTGAGGGTTTAATGACTACAACATTTCCCGCTGATATGGCTCCAATCAGTGGCTCAAACGACAATCCTACATAAAAAAACATGTTGGATTGCTACGATTTAATGTTAAAAGAGCTAGTACAATGCAACAAACTACATAGTCTGGTAGTAGATGAATAAATCCTGTTTCTATCCGTTCCTGCAAAATTCATAAACATTAAATCACCTTCAAACTCCAATAATGCAGTGATCGCAGCTTTATTTTGGTTCGATTTTGCTCAAGTGAAAGCTTTAGGTGGATAGGACGTATCAAATTTTGTTCTCTAGGCAAGGCATAAATAAGAAGGAAGTTTTATTGACATATAACCATGGTTCACCGGGCATCACAAGTCATCATAAATGAGTTTGTATTTTTTTTTTTCTTCTTTTCTTTTGCTTTTCTTCTAATGGATACCTCCTCCCATGTCATCCTGTTAACTTATTTGGCTTTTTGTGTTTATTTTTTATCTCCCAATTTTTGATAACTGCTCCTTATTAATACTCATTTTGTTAACTGGTTCTAAATTTATCTTTTAAAAAACAGGCTAAAAATCATGCACACACTATCTCTTAAAATAAATTTAAAAAAATTATGAGCTGCTCCCATCCAAATTGAGAAAGCTACCAACCTTTAGATATTCCAAATGAAACTAATGTCAATGATAAACAAAATGATCCTAAAGGATCTTATCTCACTCCTTGCTATTGTTGAAGTGTTGGAAGTCCAGATGACAAAAGTTAGATGCAAACTCACTTGAGGGACATTGCCTCCAATAGGTTATAAAGAAGACTCAACTGCCTAAAATCTTTGGCAGCATTAACCAATCTCTATGAACTTTGAGTTACTAGTCTCTGCATACCATTCCATCTATAATAGCCTTTTGGAGTTCATGAGATGTCAAGTCCATATGGGGAATAGTGAGAATTATGTTAAACACTAGATGCCATTTACAGCTCCCTCACTCTCCCTATGATCTTTTCAATTGTGAAGAGCCTATTTACAAAAAAACACTTTTTTAATGCCCACATGTTGTTGAGCCCTTTGGGACTACTATGAGATAAACAGGGACCCTATATACTCACCTTCTTCTCCTAGGAGCCCATACACCAATGAGCCATTTTATAGAATGTTAGTGAGAACTATGTCCGACTCTTGGTGCCCTCTAGGGCCTACTGATTGAAGAACCTTTGGTGAATTTGGATAGGTAAATACTCCAGTTGCTCACTTGACATCTTACGGCTCATACATATTGTGACTTCCATAGAGGACTAAGCCCAAGGGTAGGTTTCCTTTGTGCCAACTCATTAGTAAACCCTCCTAGGACAATTGTGTAGGCAGAGACCCAATTTGCTTTCTTTCCCTCCCAAGACTGGTGTAAAAATAGGTCTTACTAAATAACCTCTTAAAAAAGGTGATAATTAATGATAATTCTTAAATTAATTATAAAAATTAGCCGATACCTTTCATTTATAGCGTCACTGCACACAGTGGACATGAGAATTTGCTTTATTTCTCTCCAGGTGTAATACCCAAATTTTTATAAGGTACAGCTGTAAAATATATCTCACATTAATTACACAAAATTTTACTTTTCAAAAATCATAAAAAATTATTTCGTTGCATTCTTCAAAACGATCATTTAATATATAAAACTATATGTTAACTCTCAACATTCGACTTGTTTTGATTTTGATAATATTTAATTTTATTTTATTGTTCACCTACTAATCATGCTCTGTAGCAATTAGTGGAAATTCAGATTTTTCACTTACCGAGACATGCAATGGTTGTAGATGAATCAGATTGTTGGGATTAAAATTCGGTAAGTAGTGAATATATATATATATATATATATATATATATATATATATATATATATATATATATATATATATATATAAATGAGCCGTCGTCTTCTCCTCTGCTCTGCTAGGGTTTCGCCTCATGGCGATTTTGATTTTGATAATATTTATCTAAAGTTTTAATTTAATTTTATTGTTCACCTACTAATCATGCTCTGTAGCAATTAGTGGAAATTCGGATTTTTCACTTACCGAGACATGCAATGGTTGTAGATGAATCAGATGGTTGGGATTAAAATTCGATAAGTAGTGAATATATATATATATATATATATATATATATATATATATATATATAATATAGTGATCCCGTGATGAAGGTTTCGAGAGCTATAGGGTTTTGCCATGGCAATTCCCTGTGATTCTTCGGCTTCGTCATATCCGTCCTGCACGACGAATTCCCTAGCTGTCTACCAGCGTCTATCGGGTCCAGCTCTCTGCTCGACCTCGCACTCTAGAAGCTCGGCTTTCCTCGGCTTCCTCGAATATAAAGTGATCCCGCACGACGACGAAGGATAGCTCACCCGCTTCTGCGTGAGTTTCTCCAGCGTCATCGGCTACTGTGCGAGAACAAGGGGTTCGTCTCCTTTGTCTCGCGTCCCAGCGCTGATCGGTTCGCGTCTTCTGACTCGGGATTTCCTTCGCTGTGCTCGCAGCGAAGGTTGCGCTGCTGACTGAAGGGGCCGCTCGAACAGTCCTCTCTACCGGCGTCTGCGGAACCTGCGACTGCTGGAGTTGACTTTGGCGACTGTGAGTTTCCTTCTTGGTTTGTGTCTGTCTTCATGGCAGCTATGGCGTCTTATGCTGGAGCAGTGAGCAACAACTCCCACAAAAATTTTGATCATCTCTTTTTTCCACAAGAGTTTCATGATACTGCGGCTGGAAAAAGGCAGGGTGCTTTTATCATGCCGATAAGTGTTAAAAATGGGGAACCTGCTGCTATCTTCACCACCTATGAAATGAACGCTACCACTGATGATATTAAGTTCATTTTAGTTGAGAAATTCCAATTTGGTCACCTCAAGATGGATTTAGATAGAAAATTTTTTGAGGATCTGAAGCTCATTGGAGCATGGAAGTTGGGAGTGTTGGATGGCAGACATTTACTTATTAGAATACAAAAGAAAGAAGATTATGTCAGAATCTTTCCTCAACGATCTGTTTTGGTTGTTGGCACCCATACGAAGTTTATTAAATGGACTCCTGATTTTGACCCATCTAAGGAACCTCCTATCGTTCCTAAGTGGCTCAAGCTTCCGAGACTCCCCTTTCATTTGTACCAACGAAAAGTTTTATATAATATCAGTCAAGCTCTTGGTACTCCTCTCAGAGTTGATTCACCTACTTTTGATATGGTCTCGCCTAGTGGTGTCAGGGTTCAGGTGGAGAGGGATTTTACTCTCGCAGATGTGGATCAAATTTGGATCACGGATGGTGCAGATGGGTTTTGTTAAGATTTGGTGGTGGAGAACAGGCCTCTTTTTTGCCAGCATTGCAAAATGTTCGGGCACATTAGGGATACTTGTTATAGGCTGCTTCCTCCCTCAAGGAAAAGGCCTTCTGGGCCTTCTTTAGCTGTTGTTGAGCTTTCCCAACAAAGAGCTGATACTACCCTGGTTCAAAAGGAGAATAGGGTAGCATCTGAGGTTGATAACGTGTTCAACAGTTCAAACTCTGTTGACAAGGTTGTCGTGGAGACTGCTCAGCAAGTTGCACAAATTGTCATCCCGGTGGCTAGTCAAACGTCCAACACCATGGTTACTGAGCAAGCTGGAAGGGTGGCCCTTCCAATCTAGAGACGAGTTGCTTTGAGTCCCATCCTTAGCCTAGGTGAGGAGGTGAGTCCAAAATTTACATGTCCCGATCTGGAGTGTGGAACAGCACAGGGATTAGATAGCCCTGTGGTTGGGTCAGTCAGTTCCCCGCTACACTTTTTAGATTTCTTCGATGTCATCCGATACATGTATTGTGGAGAGTCTGGTTGAGTCATGTCTACCCATGAAGGTCATGTAGAAAGAATATTCAGAAGTACCCACTCCTGCCTTTTCTTCTTTAGTTAGTCATTTCAGAGAGGGTAGGTCTCCCATAGGAAGCCTAGTACGTTCCCTTTTTTGTGAGCAACAGAACCTCTTAGGTCCTAGACTTTGTCAGGGTTATCGAGCTTTTGCAGTGAGTAGGTTTAGTAGGACTCGTCGGACTCGAGTTGTCGGAGTGTCGGAGCCGTCTGTTTTGCTTGGTTTTGAGGGCCGATCCGCCTTCTTATGTCGTTTTAGGTGGATCGTCCCCTCCTCTCTTCCTCCTTGTCTCCTGTCTTTTGTTTCTTCTTCTTCTTAGTCGAGTCTTTTTGCACTTATGTACGAGGCATAAGTGTGCACGTGTAGCCTTTTGCTATACGTGGGCCATCAAGCAAGGTTGTAACCTATATGGTTTAGGGGCTAGGATGGTGATGACAGTGCTTATGTGTGCCTAAACGATGGATTATTATAATAGTATCATTTACCTCAAAGACCCTCTATGAAGGGAGAGGATAAGAACCGACGATATTATTCGCCAATTCTTGGTGGGATTGTTGCCACCGACACTCTTAGGTTGTTAGTAGTCCTAATTCGATTAGGGTAGCTAGCCTGTGGACTTTACTATTTTATAAAAAAAAATATTTTAAAAAGTCAAATTTCCTCTATAGCAAAAAAAAAAAAAAGATTGTCTTTCACCCATAAGTTCTATATGCATGCCACCTGAATTGAAACGAATGAAAATTTATGAAGGTCCACGGTTAATTACTCGGGTCGAGGTTAGAACTACCCTCTGTAGGGTGTTGGTCTAGTAGCTCTTATCCAAGGTTGGAACGCACACAGCTCAGCTTTAAGTCCTCCCCGCCATCATGCTTACGGTCCTCCAGGATTTATAGTCCGTTCTTTGTGGTTTTATACGGGTTTTCTACGAGTTCCCTATAGATTTATTTTCCTTTTTCTTCTTTCTTTTCGGTCTTTATTTTAGCTTTCTGTGCGGTGCCCCGGCCCTGGCTCTTTCACATAGCACCCCCTGGTTGATTAGGTTTTCCCTACTACATTTACTCCTTTTTTTTTTGTACTGATCCTTTTATGCAGAAAACAATAAAAATGATAATAATAACAGGTAGCAACGCACTACAGGTTTCAGCGCTTACGGTATTTCCATAGTACCCCTACCTCCTTTTCTTTTTACCACACTACTTGCTTGCTTTACTTTCCGCAGCATATACCCCTGTTTAGTATAGCATGTTTTACTTCAGTATTCATATTTAGTATAGAATGTTTTACTTCAGTACTCCTATTTAGTATAGTCTGTTTTACTTCAGTACTTCTGTTTAGTATAGCATGTTTTACTTCGGTACTCCTGTTTAGTATAGCTTGTTTTACTTCAGTACCCCTGTTTAGTATAGCATGTTTTACTTCAGTACTCATGTTTAGCATAACATGTTTGTGATACGTGTTTACTACTGAGCGTAGCATTCTCGTTGCATGTTGATGCGTCTTTCTGTATTTTACACACCTTCCCTTAAAATAGGAGGCCAGTAGTTGGTTTTGTAGGAGGTGTCCTGTAATAATTCACTGACCAAACGATTTGCATGTCCACCTTTAAAAATTTAAACTTCAAATTTCAACACTGCTACAACATAGAGTCTAGAGCAAAACTTCGAGGGCAGCACGATCAACTTCAACAGCAAAACCATTCCTTAGTTTAAAATAACAATTCATAGGACTTCGAGGTAATCCGCCTAATGCGACATAAATCCTCACATATTCTTCTAGGCCTTTGCACAGCATGGTTGTGCAATATAAGTTTTAACTCGCTTTAAGATTTCGAGGTCTTCGTCCGGGCAGCATGATCATCTTCAACAGCAAAACCATTCCTTAATTTTAAATAATAATTCATAGGACTTTGAGGTAGTCCGCCTAATGCGACATAAATTCTCACTTATTATTTTAGGCCTTTGCACAGCATGATTGTGCAATATAAGCCCTAACTCGCTTTAAGATTATGAGATATTCGTCCGGTGCGACATAAATCCTCCCACCTTCCAGGTTATTTGCATAATCAGATATTATGCAAATGTGACTCCTATAATTAATTGGCAGGATCGAAATTTAAATAAATTCATTTTCAAAATTTAAAGCCCAACAATAGGATAGTCTGGGAAGTCATCGAGGTCCCCCTCGAGATCCGTGACATCCCCTACCTTTTCTTTCCTTTAGATTACTATAAAAAAAAATTGTTCTAATCTCGAGTCACTCACCTATTGAATATCCTATTGTCACACTACTTTGAAAACCCTACCCTTTGAATTCATAAATATAGATACCTCTGATCTAAATCGAGAATCCTCTCAGGTGGCTTCGGTCATTTGTGGGGTAATTAACTATAGAGGCTTGCCTCTATAGGGAGCTTTATGAACCCAGGTAATATAAACCCTATTTAATTTTTTTTGTATTAAATATGAGAATTTATCGGTCAACACAAAAGGTTCGCAGACCAGAACGGATGTCATGAATTCTGTAGTTTATTTGATCGAGCAATATCGTCAAGTAGGGTGTCTATTCTTCGGAATGAATGTGTTACTTGCGATATAATGCTCGTTTAATTAAACTGCAAAATGAATAAGATTCGTCCATTCTCACATTTTTCAAAAAAATAAAAACATTACTTTCCAGAATTATATATATATTATATCTATTTTAAAATGGGCGACGGGATACCCATTCCGACGGCCGACAATTTCTAATTTTGCGACTGACAAATTCTAGCGACTCTGATGGGGATCGAACCCAGAATCTCTGTTTTTATAGAGGGTTTTACCTGTTTTTACAAATTACATATATACATTAAATTAAATTAAATATTTTCAAAACGGGCATCGGGATACCCATCTCGGCGACCAACAATTTAAAACTTTTAACGACCGACAAATTTTGGCGACTCCGCTAGGGACTAGCTCTACTCTCCATTATGATCAGGTGGTTTCTATCTTCATACATCGACAATGTGTCCATGTCCCTCATGGTCCAGATTGTCATTCTTTCGTTGGCATGCTTCGCTCATTTCTTTCTTGGGCAAGCACGGTCAACTCTCTTAGTTCCAGAACCATCTATTTGACCATCCCCAAATAGAGTGGTTCAGGAATCTTTTAGGATTTCTTTTTATGTGGGGTCGGACCCCTAATAGGCGTGTCAGTGCACGAGGTGCGTTCTGAGATCAGTCCCGGACTGGGTCCTGAATTTCACTTTTACTCTGTGTCTCTCGGGTTTGATTTGCTATCAGCAAATTAAACCAAATCTCTACCATCGTACCTTCTGTTAAAATCCTGAAAATTAAACGAACACCGTTAACAAATATAAAATCTGAAAATAAAGATAAGATAAGGTGGAAGCATCAAAGTAGAATAAAAGAATAAAAATAATGCACATGAATCAAATAAAAAAAATGTATAAAGAAAATTGCCCAATTTACAGTACGTGTGGTAACTTGAGTACTTCAGTTGAAACTGCAAGGCACGAGACGTCATTGACTTCCAGAAACCGTTCAAATGACAGGAACAAATTCTTCGTCAAAGTTGATCTTTTCTTTCGCCACCGGAGTGGAATTTGTTATTAATATTGATGAGTTGCCATATCTGACAGTCATTAAATTTGGACAAGGGTTTGACGATGTTGGAGCCAAGTTCGGGGACGTGGCCTTCGCATTGTTGAAGCCTGAAATGAATAAGTTCGTTAAGCCTATTGTGGAGTTCAACTTGAAGTCTGCTACAAAATCCTCCCCCCTGAAGAGAAAGTCTTTTGAAAAGAACTCTTCTATTGTTGTGAGGTCTGCCGCTAAGAATGTTGAGATTGCCCCCGGAACAGTTTTTGCTCTTACCGCCAAGTTCACCACCGCTCAGTCGCTCCGCTAGTTAAAGGAAAAGATATTCTACACGAGGAAGAGTCAGCCGATGCTTATGCCCTACCATTTTCTAGATTTGAGATTGGGTCCAATTCAAAGATCGTCCAACTGACGAAGGCACAGGAAATGAGGTGTAGTCAAGAAATACTTAAATTTGAACAGTCGCGAGAGTTCCGCTAATGCCCGCAACAATTAGGTCGACATTTTTCAGCAAAGGCCGTCTCCTACAGATAGAAAGCCGTCTGCAACTATGAATCAACGATTAAGAAAGCTAACCTGATTCCGTGGCTTGATAAAGAGGCCAGAATTCATATTACCGGAGCCAAAGAAGCCAGAGGAGGCCGGCAAGAGGGATCACCGCAATACTGTCCATACCACCGGTTGATCAGCCACACCATAGAAAACTGCCTTAACTTTAAGAATTGACTCGAGAAGAATTTTAGAAGCGGGAATGTAACAATCCCGAATGAATATTTAAAAGAACCTGAAAAATGTTTTGTAAATATGATTTCAGAGGATTCAATTGACTCCTACACGACGTCGGTGCTCGAGGAAATAAGCGATGTTTCTCGAAAAGCTTCAGTTAACCTTAAAATTCTCAAAGGAAATTCGATTGAGTCCGCCCTGGAAAAGCTCTGAGCTGACATTGCACAACTGTCTAAAGATCAAAAAGGAGATATTGAAGACGAAGATTATGACCTAGCAGATTACATGGAAAGTGATTTTGCATAAATTGACGTCGTCGAGACCCGAGCCATGTTAGCTGCGAGCGACGCTCCTCCTTGTGAGGAGAACATCGCAGATGAGTGGCAGAGGGCCATCCAGCAATGGGACGAACATATCAACCGTCTAGAGAAGAAAATCGAAGAAATGACGATCGTCGTGACTGCAACGCAAAGATAGTTACAACCACCGCAGATGATGCCTCCAGAAACATGTCAGCCAGAAACCAATCACACTACGAATGAAAGAAAAGAGTTCACCTCCAACTAACAGCCAAAGAAGGATTCAGTTCAGGTCTGATACCGGAAGATGACATTAAATGGATAGTCGAACAACAGCTGAGAGAAACCCTGGATCAATCAAAAAGAGGGACATCAATTCTAAAAGGTAGACCCTACCCAGAGGAGTTTGATACCATCCAATACCCCAAGAGTTTCGTACCACATTTCTTTAGAACTTTCGACGGAACTGGAAATCCCCGACAGCATGTTGCACACTTTCGAGCAAGTTGCTGCAACGTGGGGGTAGTGATGCACTATTATTCTAACAGTTCGTGAGCAGTCTTTTAGGAATCGCTTTCGACTGGTACGCAGAATTACCTAACGGTTCAGTAAAGACTTTCACAGAAATGGAGAATCTTTTTGTCAAGCAGTTTGTCGGAGTTCAACACCACGTCACTATAAGCAGTCTTGTGGAAGAAAAGCAGAAGTCAGATGAAACTTTGGTGGAGTACATCCTACATTAGAGAAATCTTTGCATGAGGTGTGAACCACAGCTCTGGGAGCAACACGCAATTGAGATTCTTCTAAAGATCATCCACGGTCTGGTAGGCTTCATACTCAAGGGACTTACAATTAAGACTTTCGAGAAGCTACTTAATAAAGTCAGGAATCCTCAAGAAGAAACTAAACAACTTGGTTTTCTTGGAAAAGCTGAGGAGATGGAGTCAGCAAAGACATATAAAAGGAAATCTGGAACAGTTGCAGTGGTTAACAGGGGAAAGAGACAGTTGCAAATACAGGCCGAACAACCTCAACAGACCTTCCAACGTCCTCGTCAGAATGGTCAACAATCCTTTCAGCGGATACCTTACCAGACAGATGAAGGACAAGTTTCAACCATACCCCACAGAATATACTCTTTTAAAGATGAAGCAGTAAGGAAGATGTTCAGCAATCTGATCAAGAATCCCGAATTCAGGTTGCCCATAGCAAAGAGACCGGAGGAGGTCAACAGGAAAATACATCTGAGATATGGCTCGTATCACAGATTTGTTGGACATACCATAGAGGAGTGTTGCAGCTTCAAAGACTAGCTCGAGGAGAACTTCGAGAATGGAAACGTTACAATCCCGGATGAATATTTGAAAAGAACTTGAAAGAGATTCTATCAATATGATTTCGGTCGATTTGTTTGCTTCAATTGACTCCTACGCAACTGACAACGGACGAGACACTTCTTGATTATTATTGTACTACTTTTGTTGCTAAAAGAAGATATTAGCATGATCAGTGTTGGTCTGTATCATCCCTCCAACCGCAATGAATGAAAGAAAAAGAAAGTGTTTGTTGTTGTCCAAAATTGTTCAGCATTTGGAAAGCTCGATAACTGGATCCCTCCTTTTAACGAATTCGGACTAAATTCTAAGTAGATTTCAAAATAAAACAGTGTGTTTGAAATACGAGTAATTGACTCGGGATATCACGAGTCTTTTAATTTTCTGCCACGTGACTGGGTCCGGACTTTCAAATAAGTTATAATATCTCAGGATTCATGATAAGGAACATTTCAGAATTATTAATTAGGAGATTTTCGACATTCAAAATCTTTAACAGAAATATGCCTTACCAGATACAGTAATTCTCAGAAAATAAAAGGAGCAAAAAAAAGAAAGAAAAAAAAAAAGCTCCCTGAGAAGAAGCTTGAGGCAAGCATATAACCAAAAATTGGTGTCTTAATCCTCCTCTGATTAATAAAACTTGAAAGACTACCTTAAGAAGATTCTTCAGATATTATGTTTTGAAAAGACAAGTGATTTTATGTCTTTTGGTTGGTCATTAATTGGCTCAGAAATATCTTTGGACAATGAAAAATATTTTGATCACATGACCATAAATTTTGAAATCTGCTTAGGCCCGGGAAGAAAGAATTAAAGAAAGGGCCACGTTATTAGCAATTAACGGAGATTCAACCCTGAAGTCTTATCCTTCAGTGCCCAGCAGTTACAACTTCAGTGTCAATTCGAGGAACGTCGGAGCGGCTTCTCAAAGACAACTTGGACAACTTTTACAAAATCGGTGACAAAGCAAACGACAACTGTTACAAACGAGGTTATGAAATTTCGTCCTCTTCAGTGGTGATGTCCTTAGAAATAACATATATTTATAGGTGCTTGAAAGAATGTAATTCTGATAGCACCTTAGAGAGTGGGTTATTCTCTACATTTGCCTTCAATGAGTAGACGATACCTCAGGAAGTACTTCACATCGTGATGTTTCAAAGACAAAAGTCTTACCCTACGAAGCACCGATGCTGCACTTGTCTAAAACTGGGTCCAAATCCTAAAACAAATGCAATAAAATAAAACTCAGCATTAAACAAAATAAAAGTCAACATTCAAACAAAAAAAATTCTGCTTGAAAAATTTTCAAAAAAATCTTTGCACAGACCTTTCAGCATATTTCTGAACTATACAAGTTTCATGAATTTCATAATTTTGAATATTCTTAGTATATAATATACCAAGTTATGGGCAATGTCTAACATGGTTTTGGAATAACCAGCCCAGTTGGTTAAATTCATGGTGAAATTACAAATACTTTCCTTGAGATTTTTTTGTATAATGATCCTCTAGGAACATATTAAAAGCACCTTCTCTATCAAGATTTCTCCTATCGAGTGGAGCAAGAGCAAAAGTATGGTTATGGCATCCCTAGTTCAAGGGTAGGTTACTTGAACAGCAATAGTTGGAGCAAGGCTCTCCGTTATTGTTGTAGATTCACCATTATAAAGAGGACTTTTGAAGTTAAATCAATGAGGAAAAGTTAGGAAACCATCTTAAAAGCGACATAAAATTATTTCATACAAAAAATAATTTCAGTTGATAACAATATAATTTATTATCTTGGTTTCAAATAATATTCGATAAATATCAAAAATTTAATTTCATATACAAGAGCTACAAAGATCTTATGTGGAAACTCAATAAGAGAAAAAAAGATGAAGAATAGTCTCATTAAATCAATTTAAAAGTTGTAATCTTGAATTATAAAAATTCATATCCTTCCCTGAAATCAGAGAAGGTGCAATATCTTAAGAAGACTAAAAATGTTAGTGTATGCTCAATTTCGTAATGGGAAAGGGAAATCCAAAGGCAGATTGATGGTGGTTGACAAGCAATAGTAAGGCATTGGACGACAATGAAGCATTGAGCTACAATGATAGTTGGATGAAAGTAGGTTTCAAGCGAAGTGGGTGTTGGGTACGATGAACACTATAGAAAAACTAATAATAAGTAGCTAAAAGCTATCAAAGTGTTATCCATATATGAAAAAGAATGAGAATGGGTGATCATTAAAAAAAGGAAAAAGGTCGGATGAAATAAATCAAAGACAACTATCTAGTACTGCAAGTGCTGTTAGAGCTTTGGTGTAATCTCAGAAATCATGTAAATCTCAAAATTAATCTCAATACCACATAGTAAGCATGAATGCCAAAATTCAAATCTTATAACTAGCTCGTTATGCATTTCAAGAGTTTGCAGTGTCATTGAGAAGATCTTCAAGAAATCTCCTTGAAAGTGACCATGACTCGGATAACTACTATGTCTCTCAACTAACCACAATCCCTAGGGAGCACTTAGGGCCACATCGATAACATAGCACCCTACACTCTAACAATAAATAAATTAAAATAGAATATGACAAACTTGAAGATAAAAAAAAAGTAATGACATTCAAAAACACTTTTTCATAAAAAGTTATTTAATCCACAAAATCAATCCAATGAATTTGTAAGCCACCATGAAATTATTCTAACTATTAGATATCATCCTTATGATTAAGTAGGCTAGGATTCCCACATTATGGACAAATGCGGACAAAGAAGTTAGTCCATGAAACTAATAATATGATGGAATCTTAGAATATAAGTACTCTCATAGGTATATTAATAAAATAAGTAGATATTATGGCCCATAGGAAGACAAATATCTTATGCATTCAAGAAACTAAATGAGTTGGAGAAAAGTCCATGAAGATTGATAGTTTAGGTTTTAAATATTGGTATTCATGCATCAACCATACTAAAAATGGCGTGGGTATAATTATAGATAAGAGTTTGTAAGATAATAATGTAAAAATTTATGGAATTACAGATAAAATAAAAAACTTAAATATTGTTGTTGATACTAAAATTCTTAAACTTATAGGTATTTATGCTTTTCAAGTGGGTTTAAATATATGTTTAAAAGAAAGCTTGGGAATGACCCGGAAGAATTAATATGAAAGAGACCACTTAAAGAAAGAATTTGTATTGGAAAGATTTAAATGGACGTGTTGGAAGAGTGATGGAAAAAATTTAGAAATATTTATGGTGGTTATAGCTTTGGAGTGACTATTTAAAGAATTAGAGTCATATTAGGTTATTTTGTAGTTTATGATTTTGTTATTATTAATACTTTATTTAATAAAAGATATTAACATATTATCTCTGATAATAATGGATCTAATAAAACACAAATTAGTTATTTACTTATGAGAAAAATGAATCATCAAGATTATAAAGATTGTAAAGTCAATCCAGATAAAAAACTTAAATAATCAATTTTAAGATGAAGGGGTGAAAAGTGAAAAAAACAACGAGAAGATATTATAATATTAAATGTGGGAACTTAAAAGACAAATAAAATTAATTTTACGAGTAAACTTCAACATCTTAAGATTTGTGATGTTGTGAAGAAGCTAATACAATGTGGGATAGAGTATCGAGCACTATTAAGCGAGTTGCAAAAGATGTATTTGTAGAATAAATAAAAGCTTTTATAAATATAAGTAGTTGGTGGTGAAATAATAATATATTAAAAAAAAGAAAAAATATAAGAAGTTTTACTATAAAAATTAGTCTAACCGTAAAAACTTAGATAATTGAAAAAAATTATAAAGTGGCCTGTAGGGGGTCAGAAACAACAATTTGTAATGCTAAGAATTATTCTTTTAATGAAATTGCTAAAAGATTGGAAATTTAAGAGGTGAAAGATAAATATATAAACTAGCCAAATAAAAAGATAAAAAATAATTATTTAGTTCAAGTAAGTTGTGTTAAGGATGAAAATAAAAAAGTGAATTTCTTAGATGATGATCTTCAACATAGGTGGGTGAGATATTTTGATAAATTTTTTAATAATTTTTTTAAAAATATAATCAACTCTAGTGTTCATAATATAGTTAATAATAATAAACTATTTATCTTTACAGTCACATTAATAAAACAAAAGTTGAGGATGCTTTAGTGATCTTTATGATATATTAGATATTAAAGAGAGTGAAAAATATATGTATAAACTAACAAAACAAAGAGAATAGAAAAGTAAAGTGTATTAAAGTTAAAAATCAACAAGTCTTTTTTTAGAAAAAGATATTAAATATAGTGGATGAGTTATTTTGATAAATTTTTAATGAAGTTTCTGAAAACATGATCTACCTTAGTGATATTAATATCGTTAATAATAATAAATGTCTCATTTTTACCATCGCATTAGTAAAAAAGAAGTTGATGAGGCATTAAAAAAACCAAAGGTGGAAAGCATGTAGGACCTGATGATATCCCAATTGAAGTGTTGAAATATTTAGAATATTTAGGAGTTGCTTGGCTTACTAAACTCTTTAATATGATTTTAAAAACTAAAAAGATGCTTGAGGAGTAGAGGAAGAGTATCTTGGTCCCCATTTTAAGAATAAAGATGAAGCACAAGAGTGTGCAAATTATAGAGGAATTAAGTTGATGTATCATATTTTAAAATTATGGGAGAGGGTAATTGAACATAGTTTAAGACGTATTACAAAGATTTCTCATAATCAATTTGTATTTATGTCGGGCAGATCTACCATGGAAGCTATAAATTTATTGAGAGGTTTGATGGAGAAGTTCAAAGATAATAAAGAGGATTTACATTTGATTTTTATTGATTTAGAAAAAGCTTACAATAAGATTCCAAGAGATATCCTTTGGAGTTTAGATAAAAGGCGTTGATATGACTTAAATTCAAGTCATTAAAGATATTATACTAGAGTTGTTATTTGTGTTCGAGCTAAAGGAGGATTGACCAAATATTTTCCTATTTCTGTTGAATTACATCAGGGATCGGCTTTAAGACCATTCTTTTGTTTTAGTTATGGATGGTCTTACTGGACATTTACAGGATGATGTACATTGGTGTATGCTTTTTCCTTATAATATCCTTCTCGTGAATAAAACGAGAGAAAAAACCCAAGAAAAACTTGAATTATGGAGGTCTACATTGGAGTCTAAAGGCCTTCGTTTGATTAGAGCTAAGGCTAAATACATGGAATGTAATTTTAGTAGTAATAGCTCTAACGACAGAAGTGTGGGTGATCAAATTATTAAAAGGTGTGAACGATTAAGATATCTCGGGTCTATTGTTCAAAGATATGGTGATATAGATGGGAATGTTAATAGTAGAATTCAAGTTGGTCGGTTGAAGTGGAAGAATGTTTTGGGCCTTTTGTGTGATAGAAAGGTACCGCTTAGACTGAAAGGAAAATTTTATAAGATGGTGGTGAGACTTACAATGCTCTATGGTACTGAATGTTGGCCTTTAAAAGAGAAGCATAATACTGAGTTAAGTGTTGAGAATGATTAGGTGAATGAGTGGCTTTACACTTAGAGACAAAATGTGAATTGAATATATTCGTAATAGTTTTGGTGTAGCTCCAGTGACGGACAAAATTAGAGAGAGTCATCTTGGATGGTTTGGTCACATTAAACGTCGACCATCTGATGATCCGATCAGAAGAGTAGATGTCCTAGATTCGCCTTATGTTACGAAAGGCAGAGTTTGACCTAGGAAGACTTGGGCTTATTGTATAGAAAATGATCTTAATTTATTGTAATTAAATAAAATATGACACCAAATAGGACGCATGGAGAAAAAGGATTCATGTAGCCGACCCACTTAGTGGGATTAAGACTTTATTGTTGCTGTTGTTGCTGTTATAATAAGAAAGGTAGAGGTTGACCTAAAAAAATTTGGAAGTTAATTTTATTAGAATTAAATGAAAATATGACACTGAATGGAACATACTGGAGAAGGATTCATGTAGACCCGACTTAGTAGGATAAAGACTTGTTGTTGTTGTATTTGATTTCAAGGCTTGACCTCAGAAGATACAATTATATTGGTATCTCTATGAGACCAGCAACTATGTTAAAATTTAAGGGAGAAACAAATAGATTAGAATCATTATTGTATTTGTAAACAAATTTGTAGCAAGGCTACGTGCTAGATCCTTAAGAAATCTCATTTTTCGACTACAAAGAGGGATTTTAGACATCTTCTAAGTTCACCAAAACAAGAGCTATATTATCCTAATGATGAGCTAACATATGAGCTTGTAGGTTATTTTGATGTTGACCGTGCAAAATGTAGAGTTGATTAGAAGAGTATATCAAGCATACGGTAGTTCTGTGGACACTCCCTTACATCATGATCAGGTGAAAAATAAAATTTTGTTGTGTTATCTATCGCAAAACCTAAATATCTCGTTGTATGTAGTCATATCACACTATAACTCTGGATTAAATAACAACTCAAGGATTATAAACTACAGCTAAATCACATTACAGTCAAATGCAACAAC
This sequence comes from Papilionanthe hookeriana x Papilionanthe teres, assembly GCA_022702705.1. NCBI lineage: Eukaryota > Viridiplantae > Streptophyta > Magnoliopsida > Asparagales > Orchidaceae > Papilionanthe > Papilionanthe hookeriana x Papilionanthe teres. Next base: position 61,517,528 of record CM040428.1, on the reverse strand, counting down.
TTTACCACAATCAATTTAACAAAAAAAGCTTACTTAGGGATCATGTAGATCAAGATAATATATTCATGGAATTTGTTAGCATGATCCAACTTCATGAAATTCTAGACAAATGACCGGTTATGTTATCTAAAGACAACGTTTAGGAAAGTTAAATCTCAAATAATAAGCGTCCCTCTGATGATGATGACTTTTTGCACAAATATTCTATAAAAACCATGCCAATTTGGAATGACAATGATGATGAATGCTGTGCTAGAAATGAATTTTATGTGTTTTAAAATTTTTTGTTGTTTTCTCATCATGTCTATACTACTTTTATTTCAATTTCTACTTATTTTGAGCTAGTTGTACACGCCCATTCTATTGTAATAACTGGAGAGACAAAGTATGAAAGCCAAATATTAAGAAGGTGTGCAAGAGTAAGAGGGATTGGCATATTTGTATTCTTACAAATGTTTAACATTAATAAAAATAAATTTTGTCTCGCCATTTTATTTTAATTTTACTACCTATTCTTTATTTTGCCTGATGTAAAATATTTGCTATGACTAAATATATATTTTATTCATAAATTATTAAATATTTTCTACAATGTTACATTAAGGGGAAGTTCGCTTATTAAATCTTTTCTACAATGTTACATTAAGGGGAAGTTCACTATTTAATCCCTCATACCATAACATATTTTTTAATGCATATCTATTTTGTCAAAATGAGAGATATTAATGGCCCCAGCAGCCCATGATTTTTTATACATTTTGATGACCATAAATTATATTAAGGAACTGAGATTAATTATTTCCTGAACTAAGTGTGCAAATAATAAGCAAATCATCAAAATGAAACGCATAAAGACTGGTAATTTAATACAAGAAAACATATTATCATACATGTGTAAAGCCATGCAATAAAAAATGTCAAAGTTATTTTAGGCAAGCAAATAAGTGAGGACTGAATTATTTTTAGCAAAGAAAAATTAAATATCACTAAGATATACTTTTGCTAAAATAATATATTTTCTAATATGATTTAGGTTTTTACCAATAAATATTTAATTAGATATTTCAATAAATTTGATTGTATCCTCATATAAAAAAATGATAAAATTATTTAAAGATTTACAATTATCAACAAATTCTTTATGAGTTTCAAAAGTAATTGAAGTCTTGGTGTAACAATTTGTAAAAATATTAATACTTGGACTTACAAAAAATAAATATAGAAGATATTTGTAAAAATTGTGAGTCTTCATAAAAGTTTATCGGTTTTCGTAAACTATTTTGCGAGACTCAAATATAGAGTCTACAAACATTAAATTCTAAAAATATTTGATGAGATTTGTAGACATTTAAGATCAAATCATGAGCAATAATTGTATAAATTTCAAAATATGATAATTATACACACATTATAAATTTTAATTTATTAGTATTAACTAGATGTTTGAAACACTAGGTACTTAATATAAATAATGTATTTTCAACTTTGAATGCTGAGATGCACTTACATATCCTAGCCCCTCTTTCCCTCGCAAAAAACCACCAGAGCTTAATTTACCAACGAAAATCAAATGTAAACTTGCATTCTAAAGGAGAAGGATCTTGCTTGCTTGATCATAATGGAACCCCTCAAAATTTTGTTGACGTGCTGAAATTGACGTTTCACACAATAATTTATCCGTCTTTAAGAAACTTTTTCTTAGTCATTTTATCTTTTTGAATTTCGTATTTTATTCGAGTGTTCTAACGAGAACATGGTCAAAAATACTCTTGCTAAGAAGGAGATCGGGGGACTATCTTTATGGAAAGGAGGTTGCCCTAAAGAGAAAATTGGTGTAAAGGCTTATTCATCTATTGAAGGAGTAACATTTCATTTCAATATATGTTGTGCAAGCAATCCTAAATGTGATAGACATTTAAGCATGTGTTGGTCACACTCGAATAATGTAAAAATTATTATTTTTTTATATTGTTATGGTCTTTACATTTGTGTCAATACCATTTAAAATTTTAATATACTCTTGTTGAATTTATTCTTTATTTGAGTTACATCAAGAAATATATTAGAACTAAAAATTTTGAAAATCCAAATAAGTTCATTTCACCTATCTATTGCGCAAGTGTGACCTCTCTCTCCCTCATCTCACTATCTTTTCACGAACTAACATTCAACAATGGTTGTTTTTCAATGTTTTACTTCGTGGACTATGAACCTTTAGCATGTGGACTTTCCTCGAATCTTCTTTGGTAGATGAGATACTGTCATCCACATTTAGAATACTCTATAACCTGAGAATTTTATATCAGCCAAAAGCTATCCAAAATATATCAACTAAAGAGCCACCTATTAAAATATTTGGGAGAACTATGCTCATTCAAACTAGAGTCTTCCAAATCTATAAAATAAAATTAAAAAAATATATATATTGCTAATATAACACCCTCCTTTGACCTAAGAAGTTCTTAGACAATCCCACCCCTCGCCAACTTGAAGAATCAATCAGTGCCAAAGTTATTCTAGTTCAAAGAAAAATCACCACCGACAATATTTCTAATAAAGTGTATAGTATCAAATTAAAGCTCTTAACATTATGATTCAAATAAATTTGGCAAATCAAAATTTTGGTGTCCTGATTAACTTAAATAATTCTAAAAAAATTAATATATGAGATATAATATCACTAGAGAATAATAATAACAAACAATGATCAAAATATCAAAAAATTTAAATCTCCCCACAAAGTACTTTTACACCACAAATAAATCGCAAATTCAAGACTTGCTGAAGTTTTAGTAATTAAGGAAAATGGTAAAGATCAAATTTTATTGCCAAAAAATGTATGATGGGTCATCACCATTTATGTCAAAATATTTGTCTTCCTGAAAGCATCCTTACCATCACAATGTATAGAGAATTGGAGAAAGCCCAAACTATGATGGGCAAAATGTGTGAAATCTAGCAAATTCTGATATGATTCAAGGCAAAGAAAAAAAGCTTATGGTGAGAGAGGATAGAAAAGGTACCCGTATGTTTTGTTGACTATCCCCCTAGTTCCCAGGGTATAACCAACAATAGACAAACACTGCCCACCCCCCAGTGTTGAAGCAATGGCAAGCAACCATCAACGTGATGAGAGAGAAATAGATTCTTTAAATATGTAAAATACATAGTCCGATAGATCCTTTAAATTTTTTTTTATAGCTTTTTTTATCACTTGATAATTTCAAATCCATGATTAGCATTAAAAATGAGTTGACTGGATGGAGATTTTTATAATATTGCCTCCACATGCACTTTTTCAAACTTGCTATAGCCCACTTTTTTTTAACAGAATATGCTGGTGTGAATTCATTTAATTGTCAACATTGTTAAAATGCTAAATGAAGAAATACACGATACACTAGTAACTATAAAAATAAATGGAAATTCATTTAGTAAAACTGCATTTGGACCAAATGTCAGAAGAGTTGATGATGAAGGTCCGCCTGAGAAGAGAAAGTGTAGTGTTCAGAGAAGAGAATGAGATTTTAAAAGGTGGAGATTAATGCAGTAGTAATTTTGAGAAATTCAAAATTTTTATTGCTATATTGGTAAATAAGAAATCTATTAGATATGTAAGTATAGAAGTTCAAAGTGATAAATATTTAAATTCTATGAAAAGTATATGAATGTGTACTCCCCCAAAACTTACGCAAATATCCTAAAACATTTTTTCTCACATATTGCAACACACTTGAAACTAGAGATAGAGAGCGAAAGAGAGTAACCTATGGGGAAGTTCCACGTAGAGAAAATAAGAACTACACCGAGCGGCTCTACCACAATCTCTCCGGTGGCCGGAAAGTATAAAAGCGGCACATCAACCTGAAGTCACAAAAAACTGCATCATATTTATTGCCATTTTACACAGAAAGTGAGACCAACCTCTCAAAATCTATCTCCATAGCGAGCAAATCATATTAAATAACGGGTGAGACACCTTTTATTTTTTTGGAAGTTTTAAATGCATGTTATAGAGTTTCTATGTATTTAAATATCTAATATCTAAACTTTGATTTTTACATATGTATATACATATCACTTCACACACGCTTGAAAAAGTGTATTTAACAATTAAAGTTAATAATTGATACGCCATCAACAAATTTCCAACATTCGACACAAATCTCGATGTAATTTTTTATCAATAAACATTTGAACTTCAATTAGAAGCCATCTAGAGCTCCGATTTCAGCAAACATATAATCAAACTGGCCGACTCGATGAGACAATCCCAATGATAAGTCCAATCCGAGTCAAAGCAAGCTCGGATCAAATCATTAAACTACTTTTGAAAGATTTTCGGACATATTGTAGAATGTCAAATGAATGTCGAATCGAACGTCTCAATAAGATGAATCCAACGAGTCGGAGATTGCTCAATTTTGACATCTCTAAGGCACTCAAATGTCCATCAAATGTCATCTGAATGAAAAAAGTTATATGAACTATCGATTAAAGTGGTTCATATTTCTGCATTAATTCCACCTAGAACACTATAAATAGAGTCACACCCCTCTCATGAGGAGAGCTTGAGGCTTGAGAGAGAGCTTAAAGCTTTGAGAATGAGCTGAAGTTCAACATCACTCCCGCCTCCGTCGATCGTCGTCAACCACAGTTGACCGCCGCCAACCGCCATCGACCACCACCTGTAGGTCTTCACCGATTTTCATAGGCTTCTGCCACCTGTAGGTCTTCACCGATTGTCATAGGCTTCTGCCCACTTCTTAGAACAAGTTCATTCGCACATTGACAATGTAATTTGGAAGACTTTGTAACAATTTCCCATCTGTGGGACAAGAGGACTCTGTAATCATCAACTTATAGTAGATTTTTACAACTGAGTCAAGCCTCGTGATTTTTTTCTCTTTATCGGGTTTTCCACGTAAAAACTTCTTGTGTCACTACTGGTTATTTTTTTTTATTTGAGTGTGTGCAAATTCTCGTGCAATGCAAAGATGATAATCCATTACTCTACTGCCGTGAATTTTCTCGCACGCATCAGTTTGGCGTCATCTACATGAAGCGAATTCCCGCTCGGCATTGTCTTCAACTCTAAGACACCGAGCCCTTACTTCGTTTCCCAATAATGTGCATCATCCAACTAGCGAAGGAACCTCCTTTACATCTTGAACATCATATCCGAAACAATCTTCAATGTCGGGGGTGACCTTCACTGCAGTCTCGAAATGTTGTTAACGTTAATGCCCAGGCATGATTATAGCTTAGATGTATTCTCATATCTTATTTAGACACAAAGACTTCACAATTTCTTCCAGACTGGGTGCAACCTTCACTGTAATCTCGAAAGGTCGTTCACGTTAACGTCTCACACACGACTCTGATAGGGTAGTCATCACACATTTCATTCAAACAACAAGATTTTGAAAACCACTCCTAGACAGGGGCAATCTTTATCGCAAATAACGCTTCCTTAGCGTCCCCTCACGTACTAGAGTTCTTCAAGTAGATTAAGAAGTTGGTCGCTTCAACTCGATACATAGGTTTTTTTACAAGCTCGCATGAAAAACACCCCCGCTGGGGGCAAAAGAATTGAAAGAAGCAACTATAAAGTTGTCAAACATTATTCTTAAGTATGATAACAATCATATTTTATGACAACAACTATATTTCCAAGAAAATATTCGCTCCATTGCGACCTACGCCTCAATCTCGAGAAACGCAGAGCATCCCTGACACCTCATTGTAGGCTCAATCGATCCCATTGGGACTTGATTCGACCTCTTTCATTACAAGCTGTAGTCATCAAGCAAAAGGTGCAACCTACAGCCTCGGATTAATCAAAACTCCTTAGAAGATTTCCTTCAACCTTTTCCATAATAGATTACTATCGTCAAGCAAAAGTTTCGACCATCAACCTAGGATAAGTCAACCATCCTCAGTGGATATCATATGACTTTATCCGTTACGAGCTAATACCGTCGAGCATCTCTGGTTATATAACTCAAAATTGGTCTTACATCATTATGGATTCCCCTTTCAACTATGCCCCTAGAAGTCAAGCCCTAGAGGCAAAAATTGATGTGAAGATCTGGTACTCTTGAAATTTGAGCCCAGGAGAGAAAACTCAACGTGAAGTTACGGTACTAGAAGACAAGCCCGGGAAGCAAGTCTCGAGAGGAAGCTACCAGCTTCTAGAAGTCAAACCCATAAGAAAAAACTCGATGGGAAAATCCGGTACCCCTGGAAGTTGACCCCAGAAGGCAAGACTCGATGGGAAGTTGCGGTGCTCCAAATCAAGCACAGGAGGCAAGAGTCGATGAGAAGCTTCCATGCCCTGGAAAACGAGCCCAAGAGGCAAGTTTTGATGGAAAGCTAGTAGTGAACAGGGTCCACATTAGAAATACTCTAAGAGAGCAAGTGGTAAGACCTCAGAATGCTATAAGCCTCAGAAGACACAGGTATATCAAATACCTCAGAAGGATACAAGCCTCGGAAAGAACGATACATCAAAGACCTCAGAAGGCTACAAGTCTCAAAAGATACAAGTATATAAAAGACCTCAGTTGGCTACGAGCCGCAGAAGGTATCGGTTCATTTCAAGCTCCTATAAGTCAAAAGCTCGAGAGGGCACAACGCACGAGCCTGAAAAGGTATGCTATTCTCCATTTTATAAAGTGTGTGTGCTAACTTTAATTGCAGAATTGAGCGCAATTGAGAAGCCACAGCAACCTCAGAAACAACATTAAAGACGTACAAAGAAATACAATTTCATCATCTATGAATGTCACATCAGATGATTAAAAGGGTCATAAAGACCAACAAGGACTGGTACAAAAATTACAAGAGATATCGCTGTTACAGAAGCATGAAAATCTTCCCCTCAAAGCGCAGCGGAAAACTCTAGCATTTCTTTATCTCCATCAAAATGCGCAGCAGCAACAAGTAAGATGATCACAAGTCACCTGCTAGTTAAGGATGGAGATAAGTTTTTTCATCTCACTGATGCGAAAGAAGATCTCATAGGTCACCTGCTAGGCATGGCAGAAACCAACTTTCTTCTGTGCTGCAACATGAAAGAAGATCTCATTGATCATCTGTTATAAGGGACGGGGACAACTTTCTTTTGCACCGTAACACGAAAAGTATCTTGTTACTCGCCTACGCAGGACGTGAATAACTTTCCTCTTTGTTGCAAAGTGAAAGAATATTTCGTTACTCGTCTGCTACGTAGGTCAGGGATGACTTTCCTCTTCACCACAACATGAAAGATCTCATTGCTCATCTGCTATGCAGGACGGGATGACTTTCTTTTTCACTGCAACGTGAAAGAATATCTCGTCGCTCGCTGTTATACGGAACGGGGACGACTTTCTTCTTCGTTACAACATGAAATATGATCCAGTTGTTTGTCTGTTGTACAGAACGGACAAGTATCATCTTGGCCACAACATGAAAGAATATATTATTACTAGTCTGTTACGTAAGACGAGAAGGACTTTACTCTTGGCCGCAACACGAAAGCTTTCTTCTTAACCGCAACACGAAAGATCTCGTTGCTCACTTGCTACGCATGACGGGGATGATTTTTCTCTTTGCCTCAACGCAAAAGAAGATTTCATTGCTCGTCTGTTATGCATGACTAGGATAACTTTCTTCATCTGGAAAATATCACTAGCAGAAGATTTCACTCGCCACTCTCTCTTCTTTTCCTCCTCACTTATGATTCTTCCCCTCATTCATGGCCTCTATTTACAGGCTTAAGAGAAAACTTAGCATTAAAGTAAATTATTAAAAAAAATTAAAATCTGCATTCATTCTGTCTTCTGACTTTCTAGCTTTTGGTCTTCCATTTTCCGCCTTATGGCATTCCGGTTTCCTCATTTCAAATAAAAAAAAACTGAAAATCTTTCTATATTCTCACCTTTTAGTATTCCAAATTCCCTCAAAAAAGGGCAACTGTTTAAAAAAATAAATAATTTGCAGTAATTCTCATCATTCCATCTTCTGACTTTTGGGCTTCCGCTTTCTAATCTTTGACCTTCTATCATTCATATATAAAAAATAGAGAAAATGACAGCTCCTAAAAAAAAAATGAATTTTGTCATATTTCCGCAGTTCGGTAGTCGCCGCTAGCGTTCGACGATCAATCATTTGGCATTCTATCACGAATTTTATCCCCCCCCCCCACACACACACACACACACACACACACACACACACACATATATATATATATATATATATATATATATATATATATATATATATATATATATATATATATTGAAAGCCCAAGGGCTAATATATTGAAATAGAAAAGATACATAAAGTTTGTATGAAATGACCCAATAAAAACACTCTACCCATACGGTACAACACACACAAGCACCCTAAAAAAGAAAAGATACAGATAAACCCAAAAGTTCAAAACTCACAGGAAGTAGCTAGGGACGAGCCAGTTTAGTCTTGTCTCTGCCTCTAGTTCTAGGAAGATAACCAACTAACAAATTGTTGAGTATTGTGTCATTACCCGAAGTAACTAATATATTATCTAGTAAGTTCCTAAGCTCACGTATGTCGTCATTTTTCTTCTTCCTCCTAGAAGAGTAAACCTGTCATTCCCCATCAGAAGACTGACTCATCTGATCCGTGTGGTCAACAGATTGTTGGGCATGTAGAAGAGGATTATCCCCTTGCTCTTGACCAACAATAACAACATGTTCATTCTGAAGAGGTGGTAGAAATGTCTCATCAGCACCTGATGCTTCCTGAGGATGTGGAGCTGCAATGCTCTCCTGGTTATCGGACCGAACAATATCCTTTGGAGGTAAGGATCCTGCAGTATTGTTTTCAACAATGATTGAAGTTGTAGGTTGCCCAGCTGAACCATCTGCCAACACATCAGTCGCAATAACAGAAACAGTATTGTCAGAGGGAGGTCTCCAGTAGTGGGAGGGAGAGGTGACAGCGTGTCAACCAATGTTTCAATAGTCGGTGGATTGCACTCGAGAGTAGAAGAAGGGCAGGTATGAAATGGGGCAGACCCAATAGAATTTATGCTTGGAGATTTAAATGCGAATGCAAATGACAACATTGAGAATGGAAGTGTACAAACATACGATAGTGGGTGCAGTAAAGAGGGATTTGTTCGAGTTCTGCTCGCTACCAAAAGCCCTGATGCTGTGAGTCAATCCATATCTCCCCCGGGAAATGTAGAGTAATACCTCATTCAATCAAAATTCCGGCTTCAAAAGGTCGAGTCAGGTTAACTGTGGGCGTATCAGTTTTGAGAGGTTTACCGTATACCATAGCTAAAGAGAAGAGGACTCTTGATCATAAACATGAAACTTCAACCCCGAAAAGCGCAGCTAAATAGGAATGAAAGGAGATTCACTAAGAGGGTCAAAATCTACCATCCATTCTAAAACATTTATCACCCGGTTATCTATTCGAACGAGTCTTCTCGCAAACAATTGGGCGTAGTCTTCATCATCTAATAATTGAATGAGAATATGTCGACCGTCCAGTTTATCAATATTTTAATCCCCTTTCAACTTCATCAGCTCAAAATCCATTCGAAATAACTCGAGTTTAGGGTTTCCATAGAAGAACTTACCTACCAGATCAGCTGGCAGGATGCATCTAGGGTGAAGATCTCGGCCTCAGAGAAAAAGATTGCGGGCTTACCATTTTTTGGTATTTTTTTTAGAAACTCGGAGTCAACGCCGAGCGCGAAAGTATCATGATATTGCTGCGGGAACATATTTGAAAGAGGGGCGTAAGCAGGGTTATCACTGGCAATGGCGTCGGCGTAGGAACAAAGCCCGGAGGCCATCACCTCGGTGTCAGGTGACTGCGTCAGGAAGGATCGGGCAAGAGAGGCGAATGCGAACAGACAGATGCCTTCGTCGGGTAGAAGACGACGTGTGAGCAGATAGACACCGTCGTCGAGAGGTGAGCAGACAGATGTCGTCGGGCTAGAGAGACGACCTGCGAGCAAACGAAGGAGCGTTGTCGTCTGGCAGGGCGACAAGCAAGAAACCCTTCGTCAACGAGTACATCAAAACCGAAGACGCGAATCGTCATCATGGGATACGAATGAAATTGTGGGATGAAGCCGATAGTTTCAGCGTCGGGAATCGCCGTCGGGCAAAATCCTAGCAGAGCAACCCGCTGCCAACGCCATTATATATTTAATAATATGACGTATCAGTTGCACCCTTATTTTCTACGAGACTAATTTTATCGCTCAAAAATACAAAAATTTTGTTAGCTCGAATTTTTAGATTGTATATATATAAAAATATATAAATATATATATACGATCATAAAAACTCAAGCTCATGGGATTTTTGTATTTTCGAGCGACTAAATTAGCATCGCTCGAAAATAGGTGGGTAACTGATACATCATCAATAAATTTCTAACATTCAACATGAATCTTGAGGCATGACATGAATCTCGAGGTAATCTTTTGAGCAATAAGCATTCAAACTTCAATTAAGAGTCATCTAGAGCTCCAATTTCAGCAAACTTATAGTTAAACTGTCGGCTCGATAAAACGGACCCAATAATATTAAAATTAGTCTAATCTGAGTTAAAGCATGATCGGATCAAGTCATTAAATCATACTCAAAAGATATTTGTACACATTTAGAATGTTAAATGAATGTCGAATCTAGCAAACATATAGTTGAATCGAGCGTCTCGACAAGAAGAATCTAGCGAGCCCAAAATTTCTTAATTCTGACATTGTTAAGGCACTCAAATGTCCATCAAATGTCGTTTAATCGAAGGAAGCGTTATGGATCGTCCAATCAAAGTGGTTCGTATTTCTGCATTAATTGCATCTAAAACACTATAATTAGACTCTCACTGCTCTCATGAGGATAGAAGCTTGAGGTTTGAGAAAAAATTTGAATCTTTGAGAAGAAGCTGAAGTCCAACACCACTCTTGCCACTGTCGAACGCTGCCGACCGCCATTGATCACTGCCAACCACCAGGGACCAGGTCTCCACCGATCGTCATCGGTTGTCGCCCACTTCTTACAACAAGTTCTTTCGCACGTCGACATTTTAATTCGGAAGATTTTGTAACATTTTTCATTTTGTGGGACAAAGGGTCTCTGTAATCATTAATATTGAATTTTTACGGTAGAGTCAGGCCTCGTGATTTATTAACTTTACGGTTTTTCCGTGTAAAAACTTATGGTGTCAATGCTGGTTGTTTTCTTTTATCTGACTGTATGCTGAATTCTCGTGTAACGCTAAGACAACCAATTACTCTACCGCCATGAATTTTCTAGCATGCATCAATAATAATGATATTTTTTATGATATGAAAGATTTGAGTATTATAAATATAAAAACTAAAATTTAGATGGTAGATATATAATACATAAGAATTGTGTGATATGCATGGGCCTTTTTAAAATTTAATTTTTATGTTGGTTTATTTATATTTTAATTTTATATAAAACATTTTGAATATATTAAAAAATATATTTCTATTTTTATTAAATATTGAATAAATTACTTTCTACTATTAAAAATATTCATGCAACTAGAGGCTAGTCACAGCAAGTGACAGTCAACGGCCAGCTACAGTTGACAATGAGTAGTAGATAATGATCATAATTATTTTTAAAAACACCTAAAATATTTAAAACTTTTCCTAAATGTCTTTAAAAATAAATTAACTTATTTCAAATTCAAAAATTAAAAATATGTCAAAAATACAAAATCAAAAATATAAAATGATTCTTGGTCCCAAGGGCTCGAAAACCATGTAATCAATAGGATCTTCCTTGACCAAAATATATAATAAAAAGTGAGAAACGCATTAGGAGACTGTTTGACAGTCAAGTTTGCATAGGATTTAGAACTTCAAGAAAAATCTTGTCAAACGGTTAGGGTCCATTTGTGTCCGCATTTTCATGCGGCGCGTGGACTTTTTTTGGTTTGTTTGAAAACTGCGGCGCAGTGGCTTTTTTAATAAAGTCGGACAAAATGCAGGACGCGCGTTCGACCCTGCGGCCTACGGCCCTACCCCCGATCACCTCTCTTGCGACCGACCTAGATACAACTCCTCTCTTGCGACCATGCCAAACTTCTACCCCCCGCCCCTCTCGCGACCGAGATGCTATCTCTTTTCACCCTTGAGGTGAGATCCCGCTCCCCTCCTCCTGTCTTATTCGTAAGTTGTGCTTGTCTCTACTTGGATCCTTTGCTCTCCTTCGGCTTGCGATTTTTATTTTTCAAAATTCTCCCTGACATTATGATTTTGCAATTTGAGTTCTATTTGGTCGAAGATTTTCTATTAATCGTTCATTGTTGTTGGATTTTGCAATTTACACGATATTAGTTTTTCCAATTCATGTGATATTGTGGTGTGTTGGTGATGGAAATTATTTTTGTACTTTGATATCCAATAGATTTGCTTTGAGAAATTCTTTAAGAAATGGATCAAAGAGTATTTTTCAATGATCATCATCAATGATATATACGCATCATCTTCATTATCTCGAGGAGAAGGCTTATTGGGTGGGTGGTTGTGGTGTGCGTGGGTTGTAGTGCTTGTGTTGTAGGCTGTGGTGGTTGTGCTATTTGTGGTGGTGAAATTTTTTTTGTGCTTTGATAGCTGTTGACCTCGTTTTTTTCGAGGTTTAGTTTTCCTCCTAAGATTTAGGGTTCTAGCTTTAGGAGCTTCCCCGACGATCTTAGATTCCTAGCACTGGGCCCACCTCGCTTTAGAATGCTCGAAACCACTTCGACACTCTTTTAGAGTCCGGACGGAGTTCCTGACCTCTAGCTCACAGCAGGTAGGTTGGAATTAGCGTTAGGACTCCGAATTGAGTTCCTATAGGACCACCGGACCTTAGGACAGCCTTGTGCACATTCTCTGCACCACCGAGCACAAATTCCTCGAGCCACGGCCTCGACGCTTCGAGTTACTCCGTGACGGATCGAGATTGAAGCCAGAACGCCGCGACGATCGACGTCGAGTCAGAATTTCAGAAGATGCCAGATTTGACGCGCTTTCGACGCGACCGTCGACGAGGTTCTCCGAGCGACCTCGGATGACAAAATGGACTTCGCCGTTGCGTCCGGAACGTCGTTTCCACCTAAAATTGATATTTAATTTGCGACGATCGCTCGCCGGGACGAAAATTGCGGTTTTGGGCTTATTATTTTTAATAAAATTAATAATATATATATATATATTATATTTTAAACCTAAACTAAACCCCCCAGCCCTAATATCTACCCGTTCGATCCCTTGGCTTCCTCCCTGGCTCGTTCGATCGAGCTTCCGTCCCTACTTCTCCCACGCTCGCGTGCGCCTTCCCCTGGTGACCGTTGCTCCCTTGAGCCCCGCGTGGTTCTCCCCATGCCTCTTCGAGTGTTATCCCTGCGCGAGAGTCACCTCGCGTGATCTCCGCGCGCGTCTCCGCCCTCTGCCGATCTTCTCTGCGGCATTTCCCCCCATCCCCCGTCACTTCCTCGATTTTGTTGGGTTCGCGGTATGTCTCGGCCCTCTCCTCCCTCTCCTCGCCTATTTAGAGCCCTGTTTTGGGCTTTCCTAGGTGGCGGCCGATTATTCCTGTGGAGGTGGGGAGTTGCTGCTGGTTCAAAGCCTAGGGTTTTCCTATTCCTTGGGGTGTTCTACGTTAACTGGTAACCCTCTTCTTCTCCTCTCTTCCTCTCGGTCTAGCCCAGGGAGGCCGTGATTCTTGCTGATTGGTTCGGTCCTCCACATTTCTTCGCTTCGGCTGGGTGTTTGTATGCTATGGAATGATGTGTTGGATTGCTTGAGATGATAATTCCCTGCTTTTCATCTTTAAATGGCATGCTTGTGTAGTCTTGCATATAGATTGGAGGGGATTTCCTTTTTACTGCTTATAGTGAAAGAAAATGGAGGTATAACTTGTATGCTAGCCTAAATGATAATCCCTCCTCTTTTCTTTCTAATGACATGCTAGCACTTTATTATAATTTCATTTGGTGAAGGATTCACTTGAGCCTTGTAAACATGTGGGTCACATTTCTGGCTTCCTTCTAGCTTTTCCTTATCAAAAGGCATATTATGGAGAAATTTACTTTAAGTTTGGAAAGGTTTTATGCTTATTCTAATCTGAAATATATGGTGGCCTTCTATTTTGATGCATTAAGAGGCAGGGAATGGCTATTCCCTTGAGCTGGGCACGGTTTTGGCTTTCCTGTATGCGGTTTTGGCTTTCCTGTATTTGGTTTTGGTTTTCCTGTGTTCGGTTCAGCTTGGCTGGGCTCGTTTTCTGTTCTGCTGCTCCTGCAGCTAGCCCCATTGCACTAAGAAGGGACTCGGTTTTGTTTCTGTTTTTTTTTTTACTGCTCTTGCAGCTGCTCCCATTGCACTAAGAGGGGGGGCTCGGTTTTGGTTCCTGCTTGTTCTCGCGACTTCCCGGTGCGGCCTTTGAATGGCTCGGGTTTGGGTCTTTCTCGGGCTCGGTTTGTGCTTCTTTTAAGCTGTAGGTGGGCTGAATTGCTTGGTTACCTAGTGAATTTGATCTTGAGCGTTTGTGGTGAGCTAGACTTGATGTAATTGGCTCCCTAGGTCTAGCCGTGGGCTTCTTTATGGAAATTTGGCACTTAGTGGTGGCTCGGGTCTATGTCTTGAATTGGCTTAAGAAAGGCTATGTGTGAATCTAAGTCCCATGGCTATTTGGTTAATGCCTTTATACATGTTGATATGAGCTTGGAATTGAATTGATTGTTGAAGCTTGTCCTTTCATTGGAATTGGCCGTGAGCCTCATTGTGGCGATTTGAATTGTCGGGGCTTTACCTCTTGCTGCCCCTTTATTGTAGCTTAGGCCGTGAGCCTTTGCTCCTGTTTTTAGCCTTGGCCGAGAGCCTCATTTGGATGTTTTTTTTGTGATGGTGGCTTTGCTCTTTGCCACACTTGTCTATGGAATTGATTTAATGAAATTTGGAAACGCTTCCTAGCTTACTTGTGGGAAATAAATTGAGCACGATATCTGGAATACTTCTTGGAGGATTTATTTGGTGAAATTGATGCTAGTTTGGTGGCTTATGGCTTGTCCATTCCCTTTCTTATGTATCAAAGGATTATTGATTCTCCTTTTGCTGTAGCTTGAGTCCCGAGCCCGTAAGAGAACGTATCGGGGAAGCTTGTGTTTCAGGAATTGAAAGTCAATGCGGGTTAAACCTTGAAGTTTTGTGGTAGTACTCTCAGTTTAGTGGCCTGGAGTCTAGGACCCGAGCAGTGGCTTTCTCTTTATATTTTTCTTGATTTTACGATCTTTGTTGGGAAAAGGAGTGCGTTCCTAGGGGTCTAGTCCTCACCCTCTCCGAGAGCGTCGTGGTGCCTTTAGGTCCTTTTTCTAGGACATGTGAGGTCGGTCGGGAGTCCAGGGTGACTTACGTGTTTTCTGATTATTGGAAATTGACTCACTTCTTTTCGAAATTGTGTTAAGTGAGCCGCTTTCCATCCTCCTTTCCTTGACCCCTCGTCCTCGGTTTTCACCTTGTTTCTTGGCTCAAGCACACACCTACGGGGGACGTGTAGGTGTGCACATATAACTCCTTGGGTTATACGTGGGGCCATCAAGCAAGGTCTGTAAGTGCGGTGGGGACATGGATGAGGCTGCAAAACGAGAAAAATTACGAGAGCCATAGAATGGGGCCGCCGACTCGGAGACTCGCAGAGAGTAGAGCGGGAATCACGGAACCGTTCGACCGTCCTTGGGGTTTCTACTGCAGATGGTCCAATGTTCGTAGACCTAGTCACTATTAGGATAGTCGACCGCGTGATTGAAATGTTTTAAAACAAAAAATACATATGTTTGAAAAATACAAAATTACCTCTCGTTACTACACGACCTACTTACCTACGATCTTGCTTGCATGAAAACCAAAAATGAAATGTGTGAAGATTTATAAAGGTCCACGGTTGGTTATTCGAGTCGGATTAGGATCGCCTTCGCGCGAAAGTCGGTCCAGTAGTCGGCACTCAAGTCCGGACATTAGCACGGCTACGAGTCAGAAACACCACCGTGCTTACGGGTCTTTCTTTCCAGAGGCCCATGGCTTTCTTATGGTTCGCCATGAGTTTAGCGGGTCGTCTCTCACTGTGCTTTTTGCAGTTTTCTACGGTTTTGTTTTGTTCTCGTTTGTGGCTTTTCTCGGAGTTTTCTACGGACGTTTCTTTTCTTTCTTTCCCGACTTTCCTAGTTTTCTTCTGTGATTTTCTTCTCGCAGTTTTCCTTCGTTTTTACTGTTGAGTTTTCAGACTTTACTTTCTTTGTACACACCATAGTACCCCTGTTTAGCTAGGTTGTTTTCACTTACTACTTCTACTCCTGCTCTTTTGGTACTAATAAATCTGCTTGCGGAAATAAGAAAAATAAAAAAATAATAAATAACGATAAATAGAGTAACATGTGCTGAGGATAATGAAAGCATACGGTACTCCTGTGATGATCTTTACTTTCCTTCTTGTTATCACTGCTTGGCATATTTTACTTTTCGACGACATACTCCTGTTAGTACTAAGTCATTTACTTTCGGTACATATGCTTGCTTAGCATGTTTTACACTTCGCGTACTTTCTCTCGCTCGGCATGTTTTACTCGTTATAGCATGTTACTTCTGCATAACTTAGCATGCTCTCGTTTATCTTTCTTTTTGCTACTCATGCCATCATTGCACACACTCATCTGTTGCGATAAAAATAAATAAACGACTTGCATGCTCACTTTAACTTAAGACTTGAAATCTAAACTGCGGTTCTTGCTACGACGTGGAGCTTGGAGCACGGTGGGCAGCACGACCATCTTCTTCAGCAAAACCTGTGTCGACATCAGCAAAACCATTCTTTAGTTTAAATAACAAGCCCTAGGACTTCGAGGTAGTTCGCCTAGCGCGGCATAAATCCTCACCTGTTCTTTTAGGCCTTTGCACAGCCCTCCTGTGCGATATAAGCCCTAACTCGCTTAGGTTTCCGAGGTTGTCGTCTGATACGACGTAAGCCCTCATTTCTTTCAGGTAGTTTGCATAATCAGATGTTATGCAAACGTAATTCCTATAATTAATTTGCAAGATTGAAATTAAAATAAATCTTTTTCCAAAAATTTAAAGCCCAACCATAGGATAGTCTGGGACGTCC
Organism: Papilionanthe hookeriana x Papilionanthe teres; assembly: GCA_022702705.1. Taxonomy (NCBI): domain Eukaryota; kingdom Viridiplantae; phylum Streptophyta; class Magnoliopsida; order Asparagales; family Orchidaceae; genus Papilionanthe; species Papilionanthe hookeriana x Papilionanthe teres. Next base: position 61,500,360 of record CM040428.1, on the reverse strand, counting down.
TCGAGGTCCTCCTCGAGATCTGTGACATCCCCTACCCTTCTTCCTTTGACTCCAGAAATAATTGTTCCTCCTTGCGCCTTTCACCTATTGGATTTCCTACTCCCAATTTCGTTGAAAACCCTACCTTTTGAATTCGTGAAGATAGAAACCCGCGATCTAAATCGAGAGTTCTCTCAGGTGACTTCGGTCATTTGAGGGGTAATTAACTATAGGGGTTTGCCTCTATAGGGAGTTTTAAAGACCCCAGATAATATAAACTCTATTTAATTCTTACGTATTAAATAGGGAATTTGTTGGTCCACATAAAGGTTCGCGAGCCAGAACGGATGTCATGAATTTTGTGGTTTATTTGATCGAGCGATATTGTCGAGTAGGGTGTCTATTCTTCGGAATAGATGCGTTACTCGCGATATTACGCTCGTTCATTCAAACTGCTAAACGAATGAGATCCGTCCTTTCTCATTCTAATATTCTAAAATTTAAAAAATCTTATTTTCAAAACTAATATGCATATATCCATTAAATTTTAAAAAAAAAAAAAGACGCAACTTTAAGCGGCCGACAATAGCATATAGATTTGTTTTGAAAAATTTTTAAAGGAAAAGTGCAAACAATACTTTTCAATGATCAACATCAATAAGATGTACACATCATCTTTTTTATCTCTAGGAGAAGGCTTATTGGATGGTTGTGGTGGGTGTATGTTGTGGTGGGTGGCCGTTGTGCTATGTGTGGTGGTGGAAACTGTATTGTGCTTTGACAGCCCTAAGATATTCTTTAAACAATTCTTAATGAAAAGTTCAAAGAGTAATTTTTAGTTATCATCATCAATAATCTGTAGATATCATACTCATTATCTCTAGAACAAGACTGTAATTAATTATTGAGTGGTTGGGGTGTGTGTAGGTTGTGGTGGTTGTGTCGTGGGCGGTGGTGGTTGTGTTATGTGTGGTGGGAGAAATTGTATTGTGTTTTGATATCCCCTAGATTTGTTTTGAGAAATTCTTTAATGAAAGGTTCAAATAGTACTTTTCAGTGATCATCATCAATAACATGTTGACATCTTCGTTATCTTTAGGAGAAGGCTACAAATAAATTCTTGGGTGGTTGTGGTGTGTGTGGGTCGTGGTGGCTGTGTTGTGGGCTGTGGTAGTTGTGTTATATGTGGTGGTGAAAATTGTATTGACACCTAGATTTGTTTTAAGAAATTCTTTAAGAAAATGTTTAAAGACTACTTTTCAGCGATCATCATCAATAACATGTAGACATCATCTTCATATTTCAAGAAGAAGGTTGCAATTAATTATTTGGGGATTGTGGTGTGTGTGGGTTGTGGTGACTGTGTTGTGGGCTGTGATGATTGTGCTATGTATAATGGTGGAAATTGTATTGTGCTTTAATAGCCTCGAGATTTGCTTTGAAAAATTCTTTAAGAAAATGTTCAAAGAGTACATTTCAATGATCATCCTCAATAACATGTAGACATCATCTTCATTATCTCTAGGAGAAGACTGCAAATAAATTCTTGGGTGTTTGTGATGTGTGTGGGTTGTGATGGCTGTGTTCTGGGTTATGGTGGTTGCGCTATGTGTGGTGAGAGAAATTGTATTGTGCTTTGATAGCCACTAGATCTGTTTTGAGAAATTCTTTAAGGAAAGGTTCAAATAGTATTTTATAGTGATCATCATCAATAACATGTAGACATCATCTTCATTATCTCTAGGAGAAGACTGCAAGGGTTGGTGTTGCACTAGTGACAAATAAAATTAGAGAGAGTCGCCTTAGATGGTTTGGTCACATTAAACGTCAACCACCTGATGATCCGATTAGGAGAGTAGATGTTTTAAATACAACTTATGTTAAAAAAGTCAAAGGTAGACCTAGGAAAACTTGGGCTTATTGCATAAAAAATGATCTTAATTTATTAGAATTAAATGAAAATTTGACACTAAATAGGACGCAATGGAGAAAAAGGATTCATGTAGCCGACCCCACTTAGTGGGATTAAGGCTTTGTTGTTGTTGTTGTTGTGTGTGTGGGTTGTGGTGGTTGTGTTGTGTACTATGATAATTGTGCTATATGTGGTGGTGGAAATTGTATTATGCTTTGATAGTCCCAAGATTTGTTTTAAGAATTCTTTAAGGTAAACTTCAAATAGTACTTTTCAGTGATCATCGTCAATAACATGTATGCATCATCTTCATTATCTCTAGGAAAAGACTGCAAATAAATTTTTATACATCCCCACAACAGTAAGATGCAACAGGAAAATAAAATCATTCTGTTAGTGGAAATTCAAAGCATATTTTGGGGTGTGGTTGGGTGGTTGTGTTGTAGATTATGGTGGTGGTGGTTGTGCTATGTGTGGTGGTTGTGCTATGTGTGGTGGTTGTGGGTTATGGTAGTTGTGTTGTGGGTTGTGGTGACTATACTGAGGGTTGGGTGATTGTGGAGTTGTCTTGTGGTGTGGTGGTCGTAGGATGTGTGTGAAGGTGTAGTGTGGTGGTTATTTGATGGTGGTTGTGGGTCTGGTTGTGTTGTGGGTTGTGGTGGATGATAAATGAGTTGGGTGGTGGCTCCGATTGTGATCTGGTGGCTCTGGTTGTGCTGTGTCGGCTCTGGTTGTTCTGTGGGTTGTGTGTGATGGTTGTGTGTTGGGTAGTTGTCGTGTGGTGTCATGAACTGTGGTGACTGTGGTTGTGGGTTGTGGTGACTAATGTATGTGTTGTGGTTGCTGTCTAATATTAATGTTTTATTTTGTGCTAGTAACGTAGTGATTAAGACTAAGATAAATAAATTCATCAGTCATATGAGGTAGGGAAGCCAAACTCATATTTTGTGACTTGTGTCTTAAGGAGGTTGAGCTGGGAAATAGACCACCAAATATTTTAACAATGAATGGTGGAAAACTATTATGAAAAAATTCAACGAAATGAATAGAAGAGACTACGATAGGTTGTAACTTAAGAACAAATGGGATCCGTTGAATGCTGGAAATTTTGGAAAAAATTAAAACGGGAATCTACAGGTTTGGGTTGGGATCCAATCAAACGGATTATTGATGCTTCAGAGAAATAGTAAGCTAAGAAATTAGAGGTAACAACTTATCCATGAAAGACCTGATTTTCATTACTTTATCCTCTTGAACTGTTTGAAGTAATAAACTAGCTCATATATTGCAGGCAGTACCAGCCGCCAAGGAATTCAAATTCAGTGAAACTGACCCTGAGCTGCAAGAAAAATTGGATTTGTAGCCACCAGGTCTCATGCCTGAAACCCAAGTGAGCATAAGGTTGCAAGCATACCAGAGGACTTGAATGTCGAGCAGGAAATTGGCTCCGGTGAAAGCCCAAGCCCAAACCAAAATGAACTGGAGTTTAAATGCAGGTCAAAACGTCCTAGGGTTGATCCTAAGACTTCACATGCGACCTCCATAAACGAGGCTATCCGACTTCTGGAGGCAACTTTCAAAATTTATGAGGACGTGTCGTTATATTTAAACTCCTTGAAGTTACCGGAGGACCCTACCCGTAGACAGAACTTCATGAAGATGGCCCCCGACTGGAGGGTCGATAACTTACGTTTTTTTTTTATTGGAAGCAAGTATGATTGATTTTGTGTTATTATGTGTAGTTTTTGTAAATTTCTTATTTGGGTGTTTTTTTTCTTTCTCGTAGGAACAATCTGTTTGTTATTTTGTATTTATGTCTTCTGTGATTCAATTTTTTATGTTATTTAACGTTTTTAATCCACATGTATTACCTGTATAGAGCACTTGTTTAGCATGAATCCACAAAGAGAGAGGTGCAAAAGGAAAATTGTGACAGCAGTTTGTATGATATAAGAATACTGCAACTCATACGTTGATTTAACTCTTTGCAAGACATCTACTTACATTGGAAATAAATGGATTTGGGAGCTACTACAAGGACATTTTGCAAGATTCAGCAACATATTTCGTATGACACAACCTATATTTATGAATCTGCTTGATGAACTACATAAAAATCACGGACTTCATGGCTCCTCGGGAATGACAACCATAAAAGTGTTAGTAATAACTCTCTACATTTTATCATAGAATGAATCAATGAGATAAGTGATAGAGCGATTTCAGTATTCATCGGAAACAATCAGTAGATATTTTTTAGTGTGGTTGAAGGCACTTGTTAGTTTGTCGGCACAAATTATTGTGTCTGGGGATCCAACATTCGAGAAGACTCCAATAAAGATTGTAATAACCCGCAGTATATGTCATTTTTAAGGTAAATATTTTCTGCTCATTATATTAAGAAATCAAATGAGTAGCATCCTTATCACCACTTTATTTAATTTGTCAAAACTGTAGTGGAGCAATCGATGAAGCATATCCAATAATGAAAATGTCACATTCATTGGGCGATATAGATCACCTACACAAAATGTGATGGTCGTATGTGATTTGAACATATGTTTTACTTTTGTTATGACTGGTTGGGAAGACAATGCACATGACAGTGGCATATTTGCTTTTGCGACAAGAAATCGAAAGCACAACAAAGATATCACATACAAAGAGTGCATTTGAAGCTCGTTACTAATTAATGTATTTGGAATAGGTAAACATTATTTGGTCGACACTAGATATCACATACAAAGAGTGCATTTGAAGCAATTTCTGGATAGAAATATCACATTCTCGATTTTGAAAGATCCAGCGGCATTGCTCGGGGCATGAAAGAGATGTTTAACGAGAGACACTCCTTACGCGGTGTAATTAAATGAATATTTAGAGTGTGAAAGAGAAAATGAGTCAAACTGCGTGATATGCCGATGTATTATTTCCAAAACAGGTCCATATTGTAATGGCTACAATGACTCTTCACAACTACATTCGAATGCATCATTCTCGAACTGATAAAGAGCTTGGCATGGCTGAAAATGATCATTTATACGTCCCGCCAGAAGGATTTGAATATCATATAAAATAATCTATACCACAGCTAGAAGTAGAATTACAAGAAGGTTACACCCAAGATGGTGAAGATGTCGGAGAAATGGTTGAATTGAGATCGCGAATTAAAGACGTCATTATTGGATATTGATTGGACGATTCTTGTATATTTTATACAGTTCATGTTTATTTTATGTTTGTTGTATATTTGATATTGTTTCATTAGGTTTTTTATGCTGTTTGTAATAATTCTTTATTTTTCTTATATCATTTCTTTTGTTTTTCTTGTGGTGGGTTTGAAAAATCTATGATGAGACGTTTAATCTTATGATTTATTCAAGATAGTCTATTAGCCGTTGTTGGTTGGTGTCACATGTGAATCCTAATGAAGACAACCAAGTTCTTTTCTTCTTTTCAATTTTTGAGGTTCTTCTAGATGGACTTATTTGGTGATATGCATATGTGACACACACAAGCTTAGTATTACGTGGGTTAAAGACAACCAAGAACCCTTTTTTACAAAATTTGTTGTCTTCTTATAGTGAGATTCGTTTGTTGGTGTAATGATTATTTTGAGACCTCACACCTACTCAAAAATGTAATCAATTACTAATTATCACTTTTTGTTTGTTTATTTTATACAGTCCATATTTAATTTCATTCCCTGTACATTTGATTATGATTGTTCGGGTTTTTTTCAATGTTTTGAAAGTGTTTTTTTTCATTTCTTTTATTTTTCTTTTAGTGGGTTTGAGAGGTCCATGATGACACGTTAGACCTTATAGGTTATTCGAAATAGCCTGATTGTCGGTATTGGTTGGCGTCACATGTGAAATCATATTGAAGGCAATCAAGTTCTTCTTTTTTTTTTTTGAGATACGGCTTTTGATGTTCTTCTAAATGGTCTTTTTTGATGATATGCATATGTGACACACACGAGCTTAGTATTACGTGGGTTAAATGCAAACAAATACCCTTATTTTATAAGTTTTGTTATCTTCTTGTAATGACTGATTTATTGATTGGTAAACTGAGTCCTCTGAGACCTCATGTTTGCACAAAACTGTAATTAATTACTTTTTTTATCAATTTATATTTTTGTTGTGACTAATTGATTATCTTTTGAAGCATTCAAAAAATATGAGTTTAAAAACTTCAGGGACCTCTCGAGTAGTGATATGCTACTGCGGACTACAGAGTTCTCTGCTCACGTCACGTCAGGTAAATAACTACGGAAGACAATTCTATAGGTGCCCGCAGAGAATCACGGACAAGTGTGGCTTCTTCCGGTAGCATAGTTCGTCTCAAATTTAGCGGATTACACCGCCCAGTGTGATCGGGAATGGATAGTAACCTTAGAGAATGGTTTAGCTCATGAGATACGCCGTCTCCATTTTAGAAATAACATTATCCTATTATTAAATGTTATTTTAATAAACTTTTTTATTATTTTAGTAAAGATGATATTCACTATTAAGTGATATGTATATCTTATTTTATGCATTATTTTGAAGTGAATTTTTATTTCTAAAGTATCAGATATATTATCATGACAGTTTTGTTGCAAATAGCATTACTACACAGAGGTAAAATGATCATTTATCTAGAAACAGCTGTGTTGTAGTTGTTTTTCAAACAGGAACAAACAAACGAACCAAACTTATCCATAATGATTTTCAGGACTAATCTGTCGCGCAATGTACTATTTATAAGCTGCAGCTGCCTCAAACAGACCCTTAGTTGGTGTGTTTAAACTCTATCGCTACAATAAATCTCATATCTACTCCCATTTTCATAAGATATTGTAAATCTCGCTTCTAGTTATAAAGTTTTAAGGACTACAAATTAATAACGCATACGAAGTCTCCATATTTAAGGCGAGCTGAATAATTTAATACTAATTTGTTTCATCCTAAGTATTAATCTTAAAAATATGATAATCGGTGATTATAATTAATTATTTAATTGTATTTAATTTTAAAAATAAATTATAACAGTGCAACACATATTAGCATCTGAATGACCTTTATTGTTATTATTATTATTATTATTTTAGATTTAAACTCCATATCTGTTACCTTTTTTTAATTTCTTACGTTAAATCTTATATTTTTACTAAATCATATATTCAGAAAAAAATAACAGTTAAATAACTTATCAAAACTTAATCAAATTTAAAAACTATTTTAAATTTTTAGAATTTATAAGTCGATTCTAAATTTTACTTTAGAATTTAAAAGTATTTGAGAACCATGAAGCCGACCTTTTTGGGTGCCATCCATTTTTTGAGATTTCGAAGCGCATTGTCCACAGATTTGATCATCAATCCTACCTGCAACACCTCAAATACAAGCAGAATTTGAAGATATAATAGAGAGAGAGAGAGAGAGAGATGAAAAAGAAGAAGAAGATGATAATGAATTAAAATGGTGGATGGAGATGAAAAGACAGACAGTAACCTCATCTCTATATGCTTCGATCCGATTCTTGCCAAGATCAAGCCTAAGAGCCTCGAAGATGTCGGCCTCTTTCTCGATGAGAATAGCTTTCAGAGCCCTGAGCTGAGACCTCCTCCATGAATAACTCCTCGTTATCCCGCTCTCAAATGCTTCTCTTGATTCCTTCACGGCCCTCTCAACCTCCATCCTTTTCAGCTTGAGTCTCACTTGCGCACCGTATCTCGGCTCCCAACACCTTATAATGCATTACTATTGCTCTAATTTGAAGTGACCCAGGAAACATGTGGAAAATGGGAGGAGAAATAAATGAGACTTTAATGAGCAGATTCAGATCAGTGCGATTGTCTCCTCGCCGTCTTATTTAGGCAGCCGGTTCTTCATCTTTTCTCTCAAAAATCAGAATCGAGACACAGAAGGGCACTGCAACTTTAAAAGCCGCTTTCGCTCGTCTTTTCCCATGTGAGAGCATTTATTTTTTCATAGGACAGTATTTATTGTTGGGGCATATTTCTACATACCACCCATTTTTTAATGTATTTATATAAATATCATAAATTTTATTTTTATATTTATATCACTCTAAATTTTCACATTCACTATTTTAACTTTTAAAAGTAGAAGCAAATCTTTTTAGGTTGATTATGTTTTTGTGAATGTCAGAGAGTAGCTTTATTAGGGCTTTTACTTATCTGATTTTCATCTAAATTTTAGTTGTTACAATTCAGATCCAGAAGGTAATGTATCCCGACAATGTAGAAGATGATGAGATGAATTAAAAATATTTTGTATTCTCAAATAGAAAATTGTATGCAAATGGTAACAAGAATAAATAAGGAAATATAAATTTTATTTCATAATTAATAATGTACTAAGTCAACTGAAAAAATAATAGAAAATTAATCGAATTAAAATTGAAATGATAATAAAGAATGACTACCCAAATAAATAATAATACAATAACTAAAGCAAATACTGAAAAAACAATAACTATACATCTAAAATTAAAAATTATGTTCTTGTAAAGATAATTATGCTTATAAATAAAATGTTATACAAAATATCAATGACTGAATTTAACAAATAAACTTCGTGAATAATAGATATTTATTAATACATAAGCGGCAAGGAAAATGAAAGGTGTTATATGAACAACAAAAAGGAATAATTATGCATATATAACATCATATAATCATAGGAGTATTGTACACATCAAGTATATTCAATCATAATAAGAAAAAATGCATTCATTTTAAATCAATATTTACTAGTGCATAATTTAGCAGTTATTGTATATAGCTAATTTTAACAGACACCCTGAAATCATGAAGGACAATGTCAACCTAATAAAACTTGATTATTTTCTATAAAGTTGTTACTATGTGGGTCTGTCAACCCAACTAACCAATATCCAAAAGGATTCCACCAACTCACATACCATCACACTTAAGCATATAAAATCTTTCACTCATATAATATAAGAAATATACTACACACATGTTTGTGATATGATATAAATTTCCATGCAGTTTCATAAATGTATAATGCAAAGAAAGAGAACAAAAAAAATAGTACAATTAATGAAATATGCAAAATGTTTTGCATTAAAAAAATCTGGAAGCTAATTATTTGATAATGATCAACACATGATACCTATCACAAAAGCGAAATAAAAAAAGGAAAAAACAATGATACTACTGGTAATCCTATAAAATAAGGTAAATGCCCATAATTATGAAGGTTATGTTTATTTCCTAATAAAAATCAATTACTTAACTCGAGTAAGAAAAAAAGACACTTATAAATAGTCCAGTGACTCAAATAGTGCTCACAACGATCCTACATAAATTAGGATAGAAAAAATAAATAATAATGTGACTAAACCTAATTATTTATTAAATTAGGTGTAATGAAATTAAAATATACTATTATTATTTATTTTTATTATTATTATTATTATTATTATTATTATTATTATTATTATTATATATATATATATATATATATATATATATATAATATGTGTGTAATATTATTTTTATTAAAAATTAGAAAAAGAAATTATGAACCAATAGACTTAGTTAAGAAGAATGAGGAAGACGGAGAGAGAGAGTTGTTGGGGGGTGGCCATGTTGAGGTGAGCAGGGTGAATGGAGACAGTGCAATCAATCAAAGTCGAAATGTAATAAGAGAGAGCGGGAAGGAGAAAAAGAAAATATAGAATTTCATATTAGTAAAGCAGTTGCAGTTGTAGATTGCGAGATTCATGCTATCACGAGTCACATGACTAAAAAAGAAAACTGCGTGATTCGAGAAAATAACATAGGAGGATATTACATGATGCGGATGGAAAAGGGAAAAAAGATTTTGGTTCTACCATATTACCCCCCTTCTTTGTACCTCAACAGAACATACATACATACATATATATATATATATATATATATATATATATATATATATATATATATATATATGAAAATGTTAGGTGTGAGTCTCATAATTAAAAAATAAATTAATAAAAATTAAATACACCATTTTGTGCATAGTTTAAGTTGCATAGATGTTAAAAATTGAAGTTTAGGTGTTAGGTATGTAAATACATAAGACTTTAGTGGTATATATATACATTTTCTTTTATTTTTTTGTTGGAAAAATATTTTGGGCCATTTACATAGATACCAATTATTTCTTTAATATAACATCAAAAAATATTATTATTATTAACTTCTTAAAAAAGTAAAATATATAATTTTTTTCATTCATAGTTTATCACACCAAAGTTTTATAAATATAAATATTAAACTTATGTATTGTTATGCATATACAAAAGAATTGCATGGTGTGTTTGTATGTTTCCCAAATATTTTTTCGCAATTTCGATTGTTTATTTAACCTTAAACAAATCAATAATAGAAATTCAAATAATATTTACTACCAAAACTAAGAATCGAAATATCCTCAATTTGATATATTTATTTAACTTGACTAAGGGTGCGTTTAGGGCAGTTTGTACTTATCCAGATAAGTCGTTTATCTTTAAACGAGGACCGTGTGATTCGACCCGCGTTCAACATTCAGTATAAAAAATCAACTGTGTTTTCGGATAAGCTACTCAAATGCAATTTTTAAACGGTAAAGCGGCGTTTTCAAAACGCCACTATAACGAATAAGCTGCCCCAAGTGGAGCCTAATACAAACTCCTAATGAGAATTCAAATTAAAAATATATGCTTCATTCGTAGCGTTTTGAGTATAAAGATGACTGTATGATTAAATTATGAGATTTTTGTTTGGGGCAGCTGTAGTTTATTGAATAATATGTTGATAAGCTGATTAAAAATAATCTGCTGATAAGCTAAGTGCGGTGGCTATTACAAAATTTTATTTTTTTGGAAAAGCCAGACCGTAGCCAGAAAGCCGCCACCGCACCTTGATAGGTGCGGTGTGAAAAAGTTATTTTCTGTGTTTTGAAAAAGCATAAGCTGTCAAAACGCAGTTTACCTAAACAGGCCAGGTGGGTTTTCAAAACGCCACCGCACCAAATAAGCTGCCCCAAACAGACTCTAAATCACATATTTCGTGCTTTATCACTCATTATTAAAATAAATATAATTTTTAATTTCTATCTACAATTTAATTTTCAGCTACATAATTTATATTTTATTATTCATTTTTTTGAAAAAATATTTATAACTTTTTTCATCTAAGTTATAAACTTGAATTGCGTACTTTATAATTTACCAGTCTTGATCATTGTTTATTGTTGTTAACTTTATTTAATATAGTAACCCCGAAAATCCAGTTTAGCTTATATAACTGGTTAGTATTATCAATCATAGTTATTAAAATAATGATTCATTTTATTATTCGGAATGTAATTGTTAAAATAATATGTCAGATTATTTGATTCATTAATCAATATTTTAGTAATCAGACTGAATACATTAAGATTTAAATCCAGCACTAACTGGGTTTAAAATAACTGATCTCTTATTGAAATTTGAATGTTAATTCGACTCCAATAATTTTTCATCATCCGTCATGAATCTCGAGGTATGATATGGTTCTTGATATAATCATTTAAAAAAAAAATTCAGACTTCGATTATGAGTCATCTAGAGCTCTGATTTCGACAAACTTACAGTTAAACTGATCGGTTTGAAATTATACTAAGATAGGTCTAATTCGAACCAAATCAAGCCCGATCAAGACATAATGTCGTTTTTGAAAGCTTTCCACATATTTAGAATGTTAAACAAATGTTGAATCTAGCGAGCCTATAGTCTAATCGAGCGTCTCGACAGGTCGATCCAACGAGCACCGCTCAATTCTGACATCGTTAAGGCACTCAAATGTCCATCAAACGCCGTCTGATCGAAAGAAGCTCTTTGGATCGTCCGATTAAAGTGAATCATATTTTTGTATTGATTGTACCCAAAACACTGTAAATAAAAGCCACACCTCTCTCATGAGGGGGGAGGGAGCTTGAGGCTTAAAGAAGAGCTTGAAGATTTGAAAAAGAGCTGAAGTCTATCACCACTCCCACCGGCATTGACCAGCGCTGCTGACCGCCACCGATCGCCATCAACCGTCGCGAACCACTGCTAACTACCGTCGACCACTATCCACCACTGTCAACTACCACCAACCGGTCGCCACCAATCACTATCGTCGCCACCCGTTCCTAACAACAAATTCATCATAATATCGATGTTGTAACTTGTGAAACCTAGTAATCATTTCTTGCCCATGGGACAAGTTGTTGCAACTATAATCTTCTTTTTTGTGGAACTTTTCAAATGAGTCAATCCTAGTGCCTTTTCCCTTTCTAGGTTTTCCAACTAAGAACTTTTGATGTCATTATTAGTTGCTTTCTCATTTATGAGTGTGTGTTGAATCTTCGTACCACGCTAAGACGATAATCTACTACTATATTGCCACAAATTTTTCAACACACATCAGTTTGGCGTCGTCTGTAGAAAACTTCAATCCCAACACTGAAGTATTTGTGAGCCTTACCAATAGAGGAGTCTCAATCCAATCAATGGAGTAGTCACAACTAGAGATCTTACTGCTCTTATGTGGGGCACAACAATCTCTGCCCACGCCATTGGTTGGACTTCGTTTACAACCATACACAATATTCGTTATAACTGAGAATTCCGCTCCAACACCCAACATTCCAGGGAGCAGTCATGAAGCCAAGGGCAGCATGCCTTTCCATCTTAACACTGTGAGAGACATTATCCTACCGCCGAAGGTATGTCAGGTTGTTCTCTGGAATACTGAATGCACGGAATGGAGGAGTCTCAACTAGAGATCTTACAGCTCTTATATGGGGCTCAACAATCTCTGCCCATGCCATTGGTTGGACTTTGTTTACCACTAACTCAACAACCTATGGGAAACACACTGCTCAGAGGAACTCGTACCGACCCCCCTCCCCAAGAAGGAACACTTCCTCTGTCTGATCGTGATGCTGAACTCTTTGATATCACAAGTTCTACTCACCCATCTCGCGCAGCTCACCCGACATTGTCACGCCTTGCTGCCATTCCATATGATGTCATTTGTAATGAGATATGATGCCTCATCTGGAAAGAGCTCCCCCTAAAGAAAAATGATTGCTTCCTCACTCACCGTTAACATCCATGAATCTTTTCCCGTAGCAGATACATTCCTCCAACACCCCATCCCAACAGGCTTCAAGCTTCCGAACATTGACAACTACAAAGGGATAACTAACCCCTATGAGCATATAGAACAGTATCGAACCATCATGCAAATTCAGCATGCCTCTGATATTCTTCTGTGCCAAGTGTTCTCAACTACTCTTAAAGCACATGTTAGCACATGATTCTACTCTCTACTAGGGGTCACTACAATGAGTTTGTTAGACTATTCATGGAGCAGTTCATGTCAAACTGACGAATCAATAAGAATTCATGACATCTCTTGGGAATTCGCAAAAGTGAAGAGCAGTCGCTCAATGACTACTTCCATAGGTTTTTTGCTGAAATCCGTCCGATTTTGGGAGTGGATCTGGAGTTACTGAGATGAGTCTTCCTTGGGGGCTCCTCTCAAGACCTTTCCACTCATCAGTGATGTAGGAGATAGTTCATTCTTATGTTGACCTTGTCGATTGTATTAAGACCCAAATCACTGTGGACGAGACATACAACACACATAAGAAGTTATTCAAGCAATTTGAGGAAACTACAAGAGTAACACCAAAGATAATAATCAATCTTCGCAACAGAGAAAGTCCAAAAAGCAGAGGATTTGTGACCACCTTCCCCATCCAGCTGGCCAGTGAGGCGAGCATCAACCTAAAAAAGAGTATACACCACTCAAAATGTTGAGTGTTAACATCTTAATGGTCATCAAAGATGAGGAAACTATTAAGTGGCCTCATCCCCTAAACCTAACTCAAGAAATCAGGAACAATGATATCATTTCCATCGAAGACGTGGCCACACTACTGAGGCATATAAGTGGCTCAAGGAAGAGATTGAAAGGTTTGGTAGGGATATCTTAGCCTCTTTGTGCAAGAAAACAATTTGGTACCGATAATGCTCCCCTAGGGACAACACATACAAAAGCATCAACATGGGGGTCACCCAGTTGTGGGAAAAATTCAGGCAATTGTTGGAGGCCCGTTGCTGACTGATCAAGTCTTCATCCTTGCATCTAGTGAACCAGGGCAAAAGAAATTGCACCTCGAGCTTATCACTTTTGATGATTCTGATTTGGAAGGAGTCCAACTTTTAGCAAGACCTTCTTTTCATTAGCATAGGAATTGGGGAGGTCTGTCAATGTCTTGTTCTACTCACTTTCCTCAGTTTGATACTGACAAGGGAAAAACTTCAACCTGCATTTGGCCCATCATATGGTTTTGATAATCAACCGGTAAGGTTCGAGGGAACAAAAAAATCTTCTATTGTCATGGGAGATTTTTCTTGGAAAACAACCCGCTTAATCTAGTTCATCATCGTTAAGTCAGAATCAGCATACAATGCCATCTTCGGGAGATCCATGTAATTTATCTTTGACATCGTGACTTATGTGCCACACTTGAACCTAAAGTATCCAACCACAACAGAGATCGGCATCATACAAGGGGATCGGCAGATAGCGCAATTATGTTACCCAGCCAAGTCCATCAGTGATATTTAGCATCAAGAACTTTAATCTTCGAGATGAATGTGTATCTCAATGGGCTTCTTCTGTGAAAGACTTCATCCATGTCCCACACTTCGATAAACACCACTCAAGAATGGTGTAGCTTCCCTACTTTCTGATGAGAAGAAGTTAAAATATGTTGATCTCCTTCAAAAGAACAAATATATTTTTTTGCATGGACTCCGGCCAACAAGCCTGAAGTTAACCCAACAATAATCATGCACTCTTTAAAAGTAGATTCGTCCTTTAACCAGCCATCTTGAAGAAGAGAAACTTTAACCCAAATCTCATACAAGCCATCAAGCAGGAAGTCAACAAGCTTATGTAGGCAAAGTTCATAGGGAAGTACACCACCTCGCATGGCTGGTTAATGTCATTATAGTCAAAAAAGTCAGCAGTCCATGGTGAATGTGTGCCGACTAAACTGACCTTAATAATGCTTGTACGAAAGACAGTTACCCCTTCCATTCATAGATCAACTCGTTGATGCTGCATCCAGACACCAGATGCTCAGTTTCATAGATGCATACTTGGGGTAAAACCATATAAAGATGAATATGAGAGACGGAATTCCACCTCCTTTCAGACAAATAAGAGTTTTTACTGCTACCAAGTTATGCTATTTGAGTTGAAGAACACCAGTGCAACCTATCAACTCCTCATGAATAAGGTCTTCAAGGACCTTCTCGGGCATACGATGAAAGTGTACATTTATGATACGTTAGTAAAAAGGCTTGAAGCATCCCAACACATCTCTCATTTGGAAGAATGTTTCCGACTTCTTCATCAGTACAACATGTGCCTCAACCAGACTAAATGCCCCTTCATAGTCACATTGGGGAAGTTCATAGGATTCATGGTTACTCATCATGGAATTGAGGTAAATCTAGAAAAAATCAAGGCACTGAGAGACATGGTGACTCCAAGGAACATCAAGGAGGTGCAACATTTGAACGGTCATATAGCCGCCCTATATCTCTTCTTATATCATTTTGTGGATAGGTATCTCCCATTATTTAAGATATTTAGAGGTGCTAAGAATGCTAGTTTTGAGTGGATAGAACAGTCAAGCTGCTTTCGAGCAACTCAAGACATATTTGTCGTCGTCGTCCCTCTTCTCAAAGCCAGTACAGGGAGAGATGTTATTTATTCATCTATTTCACCTTACGCGATAAGCTTTATGTTGCTCAGGGACGAGACTTCTATCGTAAGGCCAGATTATTATGTCAGCAAGATTTTCATTGGCACAAAAAATTGCTACCCGCTAACAGACAAGACTGCACTGGCTATAGTATTTTCAGCAAGGAGACTCCATTCGTACTTCCAGTACCACACTATCAGCTTCTACACAAACTCCCTTTGAAGGATATCCTGCAAAAACCAGAAGCATCAAGAAGATTAGTGAAGTGGTAAGTACAATTGGGAGGATTTAACATTCATTATCTACCACGACCAAACATCAAATCACAAGTGTTGGCCAAATTTGTGGTAAAATGTGCAGTGCTTATTTTTTATGAGAAGCCTTTTTCTCCTCCATTATCACCTAATTGGACATTGTATGTGGACGGAGCATCCAGAAACTATGGAGCTAGTGCTATAATACTACTAATCTCCCCAAATCAAGACATCTCGAAGTATGGACTCCACTTGAAAATTACAGCCACCAATAATGTTGTCGAGTATGAATCCCTCGTTACTGGATTAAAACTCTTCATCAACTGTGAAGTACAAAATATGATTATCTACACTGATTCTTAGCTCGTCAAATCCCAAGTAGAGAGAGAATTTGGCATCCATAATGTACATTGGTGCAGTATCTTAGTATGGTGAATACACTTCTCACCTGAATTGAAACATACTAGCTCATTCACATACCTTGGGAGCGGAACACCCGAGTCGATACCCTCTCCAAGCTTGTTACTTTGACAACTGGAGATCTCTTTAAAATAAGGTGCTTTGAGGATCTACATTTTCCCAACATCCAAGGCCCTTGGGTGATACTGCCTTTAGATGACATAAAGGAGCCATGTTAGATGGATCCCATCATCTCCTTCCTCCGAGATGGAATGCTGCTCGATGATGCTACTGCTTCAATTTGTCTTCGGTGCATTGTTGCCAACTTCATCCTTATTAGGGATGAACTATATAAAAAGGCATTTGTTGGTCCATACCTCAAGTGACTTCCCCCATCTGAAGCTGATTACGCTCTACAAGAGGTTCATCCTGGAATATGTGGGGAGTATCTTAGGCTTAGATCTTTTATTTTAAGTTTCTACTGGCCCACGATCAAGCAAGATACTTAGATTTTGTGTAAAAATACAAGAGTTATAAACTATACTCCAATCTTACGCATGCACCACTAGTAGAACTCATGTTATTTTTGCGTCCTTGTCCTTTCGCCCAATGTGGGGCAGATATCATGGGACAATTTCCAATAGCTACTGTACATCAAAAATTCATCATCTTAGCTGTTGACTACTTCACCAAATGCGCAGAAGCGAAGCCGCTCGCCAAGATCACTCAAGACAATGTCAACTAGTTTGACTGAATAACATTGTTTGTCGCTTTGGGCTTCCTGTGAAGATTATCACTAATATGAGACTCAATTCTATGGAAAGGTCTTCATGACATTCTGCAATGATCTTCACATCTAGCTTGTTCACACTACCATGGCGCATCTCTAAACAAATGAACAGATAGAGGTGACAATCAAATAGTTCTCAAGGGATTGAAGACTCATCTTGAGAAGGTTGGGGGGCAGTTGGTGGGAGATCTCCACAATGTACTCTGGGTATATTGCACCACCTCACAAATTCTAACCAAGGAAACTTTATATAACTTGTGTTTAGGCATTAAGGCTGTCATCACAGTTGATACCATAATTCCAAACCCACAAGTGAAGACTTTCAACTCCAATAGCAACGAAGAAAAGCTCCTGTAATATTTGAATCTTCTCACAGAAACACATGATGTGGGCCACCTTAGAGCTGCTTCTTACTGCGAAAGAGTTTCTCGCCACTTAAATCAGGGATTCAAGCCTCAACATATGTCCTTTGGTTACCTAGTCTTGCGTAGTATTGAAGCCAACATTCGTGGTCCACAACACAACAAACTATCTTCCCTCTGGGAAGACTCATATATCGTCGCTATGGTTGTCAAAAAAGCTCGTTGTTCGCGAACAGTTCGTGTTCGGTTCGCCAAGAAGTTCGTGTTCGATTCGTTCGATAAGCAAATGAGGCGAACACGAACAATTTTTTTTCGTTTGGTTAGTTAAACGAACCAAACACGAATAGTGATTTGTTCGTTCGTATTCGGTTCGTTTTTGTTCGAAATATAAAATAATTTAAAATAATTATATATAAAAAATTTATGATATTTTAAAAATAATTATATATTATAAAAATTTATCATATTTTAAATAAATAAACTTCTATAAATTATAATATATGATAAATTATTAATAACAATAATAATATTATAGTATTAATTATATTAATATAAATATTATAATATTATAATTAATATACTATACTATATATTAAAATAAAACCCTAAACAAAACCCTAAACGCCTTATTTAGTTTGCTTCATTTTGAGGAAGTATGGATTACCTGATGTGTACGGAATACCTTATCAGTTTGCTTCATTTTGAGGAAGTATGCTATCAAAGCTAGGACTGTCAAAACAACTCGTTGTTCGCAAACAGTTCGTGTTCGGTTCGCTAGGAAGTTCGTGTTCGATTCGTTCGATAAGAAAACGAGACGAACTCGAACAACTTTTTTGTTCGATTTGTTAAACAAACCAAACACGAACAGTGATGTGTTTGAATATTTCAAACACGAACACTAGCTCTGTTTGTTCGTGTTCGGTTCGTTTACACCCCTAATCGTCGCTACCATGACCAAGCCTAGAACCTTCAAGCTCAAGGATTATGAGGGAAAAATCTTGCGACAGGCTTGAAATACAAAGAATCTTCGCAAGTGCTGCCAATATCACTCTGGTTATGTAGTTCATGTCTATTATTACATCACATCTTGCATATAGTATGTATCTCAAACTTATTAAATGAATATCATTTAATTTCTTTCCTCTACATGGAGCATATCTCTAGAAAATGTAAAGGTTCATTCGCGAATCACTTCATGCTATTGACCCGAGAAATACACAACTTTGGTTGCATCTTAGTCAGAGCATGATCAATCCCAGCGGGATTTGATCTAACCTCTTCTATACGGGTTTACATTGCTGAGTTTTTGCTCTGAAAAACAACCCTAGATATGTTAACAGCCCTTGGTGGATTACACCCGACCCCTCCACAGAGGTTCGTAAGTGAGCAATGCTCCAACAAACAACCTTGGATGGGTTACAAAGTCATCAGTGGACTTCTTTTGGCCACTCTCGTTAAAATCATTGAGTAGTACTTTGATACATAGCCCAAGGCAAGTCAAAAGCCGCTGACGATTTATCCCCATGACAACCTCCTCACAAACGTGAAATTCTAAATGATACATGGTATCCATTTCGGCATGAAAAGAAAACAAGCTTCAACATTTTCACAAAAAAGATGCTCTGGGGGACAAATAGCCAACAAAATTAAATAACTAAACAAGATGGTCAACATGCATACTGTTATCGCTCATACAACATTATTCTAAAAAAAGTTCAAAACAAATGCTACATATGTATGGTTATTACAGCATGAAAAATGCAAATACGCTAAAAACATATAAGGAAGCGTATAACACTAATCGACGTCAACATTCTTCTTTGCCCTCTTATCCTCCTTAGAGAAAACCTTTCTTCATCAATGTCCTCACCATCATTATATGAGGGAGGATCCTCTAAAGCTTGGCAAGGAGTGAGCCCCTCTACGACGATCCCGGTTCAACGTTGTGCCCCTAGACACCCCTTCAGGAAACTCCAGATGAATCTTTCCTCGGTGAACCACTTCTCCTACTCCTTTTCCACAACATCATCTTGGACATGGTCTCGAACTCAAGCGAATTCATGAAGTCCTCGACCACTTTTTGCTTAACCTCTACAACGTCAACATCTTTCATAGACCTCAAAAGTTGGATCTTTTCCTTCTGGGCTGACACCATCAATTTAAGGGCTTTCACACTCCTATTACTTTCACTGAGATAAGCTCGTGCCTCTATCAACACCTCTCGAGTTCTCTCCACATGCTGAAGCTGCAACGAGAAGGAAGTCACTCTTGTTGAGAGTTTTGTCATGGACTTTATAAACTGTGATTCGAGAGACGTAACTCCTTTAACCTCAAATTCATATCAGCGCTTTTACTCGCCTTAGAGGTATTTGATCTTAACAAATTCAGAATTCCAATTTCTCAGAGCCAGTCCTAGCCTCATCTGAATTTCCGTTATTTTATTTATCTGGAAGAAGAGAAGTCTGGGTCAGACAGATAGCATGATTATACAATAACGGAAGATAAAAGAAACTTACAAAGCCCTCGACCTCTAAAACAGATATTTTCATGATTCTTTAACCCTTTTATGTTATTTTTGAGGGAGTACTTCACAGTTGTTGTTTGTTGGGGTCGCTTTAAGGATATTATGTGGTCTAATTTAGAAGGTCTCTTCTTAGATTTTCTTTTCAAGATTTCAATCGTTGATCACTCAGGGTGGGATGAAAGTTTGATTCTAAACAATGATTCATCACCCACAAATTCATGAATATATTGTGTCTCAAACAACAAATCCATGAACTAGCAAAATCTTAACATCCACAGTATTTCCGCCTTAGTAGTTTGAAGAGAGAGAGAGACAAGTGCTAGAACCTTCCTTGGCTCTCTTGGAGCCCCCAATCATTATTCGCAAAGAAGAATCTCATGAACCATTGTCTTATGAGTTTCTTTAGGCAAAAATCAAACGTCTTGTGCTTAAAAATCACATGATTACACGTGTCACTAAAGAACCCACACATTCACGCTAAAATTGTCGGTATTAACATCAACCCACGACTCCTAAAAAGAATATTCAACCTGATAATCACTGTCACTGCCCTGCAAGACAGCTAAGCAACACAAACTCCAAACGCCTTTATGATTTCAATAAACTCAAGTGACAGTGTAAAACGTAGACCGGCTCTCATGGCTTCCTCATGAACAACAATATACCTAGAAGGAGGAGAATACACTCGGTCGGCTGAAGTCAATAATTTCGCTACCACATCATTCGGGAAGTATAACTTCTTTTGAAACTAAATCAAGCTGCACTTCGCCAAAATTGACGTCACATTCTCCTAGTTTTGCCCTTCCTCTGGTTCTCAACGAAACAAGGTTCTCCAGTTGTCTTCATTTTCACAACATGAAAGCAGATCTTATTGCTCGCCTGCTACGCAGAATTGGGATAACTCTCCTCTTCAACGTAACACAAAAGAAGATCTCATTGCTTGCATGCTCATCAGGATGGAGACAAATTTTCTCTTGGTCGCAACACGAGAGAAAATTTTGTTGTTCGTCCGTTACACAAGAAGGGAACGACTTTCCTTTTGGGTGTAACACTAAAGAAGATCTTGTTGCTCGCTACTACGCATAACAAGAACAATTTTTCTCTTTGTCACAACACGAAAAAATATCCCGTTGCTCGCATGCTATATAGAACGGGTATGAATTTCTTCTTAGCTACCACACGAAGGAAGATCTCTTTGCTCACCTGCTATGCAGGATGATGGCAATTTTTTTTTTAAATCTAGCTAGCATAAGACTCCACTCTCCATTTCTCCTTCTCGTCACTTGTGATTCTTTCATTCATCTATTACCTCTATTTATAGGCTTAAGATGAGTCATAGAATTAAAAACAATTTGATTCAAAACAAAAATTTAAATTTGCATTCATTATGTCATTCTGACTTCTATCTTTCGGCCTTTCAGCTTTCTCCTTCCTCTTTTCAAATAATACTTTAAAAAAAACAGGAAATCTTTCTATAATTTCACTTTTTAACCTTCTGAATTCCCTAAAAGTAATAATCATAATGAATTCCTTAGGCATTCCAAATTCCAGCCCTTCGTATCCTAGCATGCATTCCAAATCCGATCATTTTAACATTACGTAAGAATCTTGTCGTAAAAATATGAATGCTCGAGTGATATTCCCACGTGGGCTTGATGAGCAACCCAACAACTAAATAATACTTATAATTTCTCATGGATTTGTACCCCGCATGCAAAGGAAAGACAAACTTAAGTTACCATTTGAACAATTGAAGCGTTTGAAAACTCAGAGTGTATATTAATTATTTATATTAATTTGAGCCCAACATCCACTCTTAATCAATAAACATAGTGTGTGTGTGTGTCTATATATATATATATATATATATATATATATATATATATATATATATATATATATATATATATATATATATCTAAAAGGAACCATCATAGGACATTATACAAGCATCCTGCCACCCTTAATGGGTCTAATTATTTGAGTAACAACCACCTTAAGGTGGTCGTGGACAAATAAATTTGAACCCTCGACCTGATTAGAGTTACAACTGACTCGCAGATGTTAGCCAACAAGTCGGGGAACTCAACATACACACTCAGATATATATATATATATATATATATATATATATATATATATATATATATATATATATATATATATTAATGTAAACAAAATATCACCAAAGATAAAGTGTTTTGAATTTGATATTTTCGGGTGATAATGTTTCTCTCGTCTGAAGATAGAGGGACTCTAACAATTCTTCATCATTTGACATGAATCTTGAGAAATGACACGGATATCAAAGCAATTCTTTAAACAAAAAATGTTCAGACTTCAATTATGAGTCATATAGCACCCTGGTTTCAACAAACTTACAGTTAAATTGATATGTTTGATGAGGTAGACCTAATAATACCAAAATGGGTCCTATTAGTACCAAATTAAGCCTAATCAAAATATTAAATCACATTTGGAATATTTCTATACATATTTAGAAGATCAAATGGATGTTAAATGTAGCGATAAATTGGATCGAAAAAATCGCAACACAAGAGACAATGACACACAGATTTACGTGGTTCGACAAAATGCCTACGTCCATAGAGCTGCAGAGGATATTAGTAGTTGGGGATTTACACTATCGATCACATGGACTTACTAGAAAAAATTATCTCTCTCTTCCTCTCTCTCTCATTCTTACTCTTCGTGAGCTATCAAGAAGAAGAAGACGGGAAAATAAAGCTTTCAATTTCCCCTTTTTGTTCACCCATGAGCAGACATCGAAAAACCGAGGCCGGAGAGTTTAGTTGCTTGAGAAAGATTTTAAATCTAACTTCTTCTGCACATGGTGGCGGGACCCTGCAAAATAAAGAAGCGGGAGATTAATTTGGCAAAGCTATAACAAGGAAGAAAAAAAAAGGAAATAAGATTAATTAATTTCCATACATAAGAGAGTTTTGGAAGGTAATTTAATTAATCAATGATTACTTAAATGCCACGAGGGAGGAACTGCCATGTAAACAAATGCTGTCAAAGATGTCGAAACTTCAAAAAGTTGAATGGTTTCCACAACTCAATAACTCTCCCACTTAGAGATTGGGACACTCGTTGCATCGTCTTCTGGCTGCATCAACTTTTTCCTCAAAAATGATATCTTTCACTTTTGCAACTCAAAGCCCTTGTTTTCAAGCTAGAACACCAACTGAAGTCGATCACAACTTCAGCTTCTCCTTTTTCCTGGCAAGCTCCCACTTACTCAAATTTTCTTTTTTCGAGGTTTCTCATAGCTTTGCGGTTCTCCTCCATCTGTCAACAAAGTGTAGTTCAAGGTCGGTGAGTAACACTGAGGAGAATGACTATTCCTGACTGACCAGCAAACTGTAGCTGCATGGGTGGATAGCTCTGCAACTGACTGCGAAACAATATAAATGGGTGCCCTGGACCCACTCTTTTCATCACTTTCATCACTGCCCTACATTGTGACCTCTGGTAGATCATAAAACCTTACCAACTCAGATTTTTTAGGAGCCACTTCAGAAGTTGTACTAGACATGTCCTTGTACATGATATTCTCATTGAAAAACACATTCCTGCTTCTTATGATATTTCAGTCCTGATCATCCCACAAACGATATCCAAATTCCTCGTCTCCATAGCCAATGAAATAACATTTCTTTAACATAGCCTCGAGCTTCCTACAAGCATCATAATTAATACAAAGATAAGAAAGACATCCAAAAGTCTTAAGGTACGAAAAATTGATCTCTTTCCCACTCTAGACCTCCTCAGGAAATTTACAGTCCAACAGAATGGATGGCCCCATGTTGATCAAGTAAACTGCAATGCTGACTGCTTCTGACCAGAAAGTTGATGGTAGTATGGCGTGCTATCTCATGCTTCTAGCCCACTCATTAATGATCCTGTTCATACGTTCTACAACTCCATTTTATTGTGGTGTCCCTGGAATGATATTATCCATTCAGATACCCTGAGCTGCACAATACTTCTTGAACCCACCATCAATGTACTCATCACCAATGTTAGACCTCAAACATTTCAGTTCAAGCCTTTCTCTGTCTCAACCATGGCCTTCCAAATCTTGAATACATTAAATACATCAGATTTATCCTTCAATAAATAAACCCATACTTTCCTGCTGTGGTCGTCAATGAATGTGGCATAGTAACGAGAGCCTCTAAGAGATGCCACTGGAGAAAACTCCCACACATCTATGTGTACAATATCCAGTTTTCCTGCCTTTGACGCTCTGCCACTTTTCAAGAAACTGACATTCTTCTGCTTCCTCATAATGCAACTCTCACACATGCTGAGATAAACTAACTTTTTTTAACTGGTAGTTTGCCTCTAGATTGAAGTTCTTTCACGCCCCTCTGACTCATGTAACCAAGCCAGCAATGCCACAAATCTATTGTGCTCTCTGCAATTGTAGTAGCAACAATGTTGAGTAAACCTATAGTCATATATAGTGTGTCAGTTTTCTTACACCAAGCCACTACTAAAGCTCTTTTGGTAATCTTCCAGGTGCTATATGAGAACACAATTGAATGACCACCTTTATTGAACTGCCCAACAAAAATGAAGTTTTTCTTCACTCAGGAATGTGCCTGACTTTTTGCAAAGTCTATTTACTCTTGTTAGGGAGCGTAATATCAACGTATCACATACTCATCACATATAGAGCTTCTTCATTAACCAGATATACCTTCCCAAATACACATGCAATATAGTTTCAAAATAACTCCAGGTGGGAAGATGTATGGAAAGAAGCCCCTGAATCCTATATCCAGCCATCAACATAACTATGAACTGCCAACAATAGTGCATCTTGTACTTCTTCAATTACAACATTAGCACTATCATTCTCCATCTTCATTGGAATTTTGCAGCTCCTTTTTATGTAACTAGCTTTTCCACAATTCCAGCAGGTTTTCTGCTAACCAAGCTTTGATTTTGATCTTTCTCTATTTGAGTTCATGTCCTGTGATCTCCCTCTGGAATCAACATGTAGTGTTGAACTCAAACCTGAGATCTGGCCAGAATATTTCCTGCGCACCTCCTCAATGAATATCAAATCACGAATATCATTATATTTCAGTTTAGGTATACCTACAGAATTTCTAACAGCCATTCTCATGGCTTCCCAACAATTTGGTAATTAAGCCAACAATATCAGAGTACTTTCTTATCGTCAAAATCAATTTTAACAGATGACAATTGATTTGTGATTATATTGAATCATTCAGTAGCTGAGCGACGGACACACATTCCACCATCTTTAAGTTGAATAACTTTTTTATCAAGTGCACCTTGTTATTCACCGATGACTTTTCATATATATATATATATATATATATGATAAAGCTGTCATGAGATCTGCAATAGGCATTTCCTTAATGAAGTTGTGAGCAATGGATCTCGACAGGGTTCATCGAACAAACCCCATAACTTGTCGATCCACAGATTCCAACCAGATTCATCCATCTTTTCTGGATGCTTTCCCAGTAACGGAAGATGAAGTTTCTACTCATAGAAGTAGTTCTATATATGCATTATCCAGTAACCAAAATCCGTGTCATCAAACTTCCCGATCCTTGATACCATCACTTTGTAATGTCGAGAAGAACGACATCTTGATAGGAGAATGGTTTCATCATTAGGAGAGAACTCGGTGAGTGGGGTATTTCCTGTTGAATGTTGAACCAGTAGTAAGTAAGCTCCATCGGGGTGCGTTGGTATTGGTTGTTGTTAGATTGGAGGATATTGTGTTGGGACTCCTCCATTATGCGTACTCGGTCTTCCACAGAAGGACCCGAGGCACCTTCACCAACGGGGTAATGCCTCGTAGAGTGGGAGGATACGGAGGCCTGACATCTTTGGCTCAGTGGCTGCATTTTGGAATGATGGGTGTTGGAGCGGGATGCTTCATTGTTATGAGTGTTGCTCCAGGTGGTCATGCAAAAATTCATATAAGTATTTTAATGGAGGGAATGTTTTTTTTCCCAAAGACAACGCCAAACTGATGTGTGTTAGAAGATTTACGGCGGTAGAGTAATAAATTATCGTCTTAGCATTGCATGAGAATGAACACACACTCAGAAGAAAGAACAACCAGTAGTGACACAAGAAGTTTTTATGTGGAAAACCTGTAAAGGAAAAAAACTACCGGGCTTGGCCCAGTTGAATAGATCCTCTATAAAATGAAGACTAAGAGATCCACTATAAAATGAAGATTATAAAAAAAATCACTTGTCTCAGAGGCGGTTGATGGTTACAAAGTCTTCTGATTTACAATTTCTATGAGTAGAGGAACTTGTTACAAGAAATGAACGGTGATATATCTCCATCGGCAGCGGCCAGCAAGTGGTGGTCGGCAGTGGTCGGTAATGGTCGGCGGTGGTCGTTGGAGGTCGATGCTGAACTTCAATTCCTGCTCAAAGATTCAAGCTCTTCCTCGGGCCTCAAGCACTCTCACTTTTCATGAGAGGGGTTGTGAGCTATATTTATAGTCGCCACTGCAATTAATGATGGAATTTAAACCACTCTGATCTGACGCTCGGAGATATTCTCTCAATCGAATGGTGTTTGATGGTCATTTCAGTGCCTTAACAATGTCAGAATTGAGTGATCTTCATATTGTTAGATTTGTCTTGTCTAGACGCTCGATTCGACTATAATCTCATAAAATTCAATATTCATTTGACCTCCCAAATATGATCAACAAGCTTTTAAAAGTGGTTTAATTGCTCGATCTGAGATTGATTTGATTTGTATTAGATCAATTTTGGTATCATCGGTCCTATCTCATCGAGCCGGTCAATTTGACTATAATTTTGCTAAAATTTGAATGTCGGATGACTTTTTATCAATGTTTTAACATTTCTTGATCAATTGATTATCTCGAGATCCATATCATGCTTTGAGATCTGTGTCAATTGATGAAAATTGTTGATAACGTATCACTTATTATTAAAATCAAAATATTGAAACTATTATGTTACATAAATCAAAATTCAAGTAAACACACTAAACATATTAATATTAACATTAATTATTTTAGTAATAATATGTAAATGGATAGAAATAAAATTCAAATTTGAACACTTATTTAGAGACAAACCACAATAAACTCAGGATATAACCGTTATTATTTTTTAGGGACTCAACCTACCAAGCCATATACACTGAGGATATATGCCACATCTTTATATACACATATTGATTTGACTGTGAATGTAATATAATAACGAGTCTTATAAATCTACCTTATAAATAAGGCAACCCACTAGAGAATCTAAATTTTTATGTAAATTTTAATCATGAATTTTTAAAACAAGTTTGAAAATTTAAAAATAATTGATTATATTCAAATCATTTGCATGCCTTTTGAAGCAAAGGTAATATCAATATTTTAAAAATCTTTTGATGCATGTACTTGAGAAATTTTATTCATGTTTTATTATTTGTTTATTTTTAATGCCTGCATGGATTTTAAAGATATAAAGGTAAGTTAAAATAACTTAAAATTCATGTTAATTCTGAAATCATCCATATTATTAAATGGTTTGTGTAGTGGTGTATTATTTTGTTAAGAACAAATATTCCCCTTTAAACTTTCAGACTTCATCTTTTGTTCGCTCGTGCAGGTGTATTGCAGTTGTTGTGTGATCTTGAGGACAAGCAGAAATATTGTTGAGTATTTTAAAATAATATTTATTAGAGTATTCACATGGACCCTATAGTTATTTTCATTTGCCTTCGAATAGAAGTTCTCACTTAGTTATTGTCAATCTTTTGATCATGATTATTGTAAAAGTTAGTGAGTTTGACTTTGAGTTTGTTCAGTTCCTTATGGGGCTCTCTATTGTCAATTTTATATTAAAATCTCGCTCACATATGCATTATGATTTTCACTGTGAGCTCCTTATAAGTCATCATATTCATCAACTTTATCTCGTTCATTTTTACTCTCGTGTATGTGGCTTACTCTGCAATTGAATATTGTGTATCCTGCCACGTAAAGAAATGCATGCATGGGTCTTCAGACCTATGAAAAGATAAACACAAAAGAAGATTTCATTGCCTTTCTAAAAAAGCTGTTTATGGGTAGTTAAATTTTAATATGACATTATATTTGTCCCTAGCACACAAAGAATTGCACATATAGGGGTATAACTTGCACAAAAAACACACAAGCAAAATGTAAACAAGCATTTATTTCGGATTACAATGTGGTCATCGTCTCTACAATGTAAAGAAATACGTGGGTAGGGCTATCAAATGTAATAAAAACATGCAAGGATAGGAAGGTTTCCCACTGTACAAAGTAATATGCTTAAAGGTACCCAAATTTTAGGGCTTTTCGAGTTTGTGCTCTCACTAACCTTAAGTTAGCACACGACTATACACTGGTTATTAACAACTAGATTTGATGGCATACAAGAAGAAAATTGAGGAGGTAGCGGTGTAGGCCACAAAACACATGCTGGTCGTATAGGATTTGCAAGATGGGAGTAGCAGAGCCCATGATGGGAGATATGACTGTCAAAATTGCTTGTTGTTCATGAATAGCTCGTGTTCAGCTCTTTAAGAAACTCGTGTTTGGCTCGTTCACTAAGTTAATGAGCTAAACACGAACAAAGATTGGTTCGTTCGTGTTCAACTTGTCTTAGCTCAAAATATTATTCATCAATTATATATATATATATATATATATATATATATATATATATATATATATATATATATATATATATATATATATATATATTGATGAGTAATATTTTTAAAAGAATTAATTGACTACAAGGCTACAAATATTTATAATCAATTAAAGGTATTAATTAATAAAATAGAATAAAAATTATTAAATTAGATTCAAATAATGATTTAATATAAGCAATAATTTTAAAATCTTGCCCCAACCCTTAACATCTTATGATTCGTGATTAGGGTTGTAAAAACAACTCTTTGTTCGTGAACAGCTCGTGTTCGGCTCGCTAAGCAAACGAGCGGAACACAAACACACAATCTGAGCTCGAAATATAAACGAGCTGAACACAAGCTGAACTTGGGCTCGCTCGTGTTCGACTCATTTACATCCCTAATGGAGATGTGGTTCTGTAGCCTTGGACTGTAACCTTTTGGATTTGGACCAAGAAGCAGAGCCGAGCTGAGTTCATCGGAGTTGAAATTTGGATGGTTGTTGAGGCAATTATTCATCACTGGATTTGATGGGATAAAAGAAGAGCACTAGATGGCAATGAAGCATGAATATTTTGACGAGTGAGGATGGGCCACACATGTAGCAATAAAGAGGTACTGAGCTGGGAACTTTGACTCATTGAAATTATGTAGTCAAGAACCACCATGGAAGAGAATGGGGAACTACTTTTAGGGAGAGAAGGAAGTGCGATACCTTGGTGAAATAAAGTGGGATGACTATAGCAAAAATTTGGGAAAAATGGGAGAGACGACTTTGTGTGGGATGAGTTGCTTCAGGATTATAGGTGGACAGCGGCTGCTTGTAGAAGAGAGGACAGGCAGTTAGAGCTATCAGACAGCTGAAGCAGGATGAAGTTGTGGAGGTAACAACATGCCATAAGGGTTTCTTCACATGTGTTGACCTATGGTAGTGAGGGAAAAGGATAAAATATTTTTTTCAGGTACAGTCCTGATAGGGATGCTGTTGAGCTTACCTTTTAGTTAATCCTCTCCCAAAGCTTATATCAAATCTTGTGAAACATAAGACTTCCCTCTTAGTGTCATCAAATGATTGAATAGAACTCAGATAGGTTATAACCATGTCTGCCTATTCTCTCTTAGTGTCTCCATAAGCTACGAGGCCCCCTTGTTCGACGTTTCACTTGGATTGCAATTACCTAGCTGCTCATGTCTACCTATTCCTTCGAGCTAAGACGCTACCTAGGGTTTATTTTCTTCCCTTGCTTTTATTCATTCTCTAGTGAGGGATTGCCAGTGTTCACTTCTCCTCCACTCTCCTACTATCTATGGTACCTCATTTCATACTTTCATCAATGTTTATTTTTTGTTTGTTGCCCTCGTTTGTGGTATGCGGTATGCGGCGCTGCCATGATTTTCGGTATGCGGTCATTTTACTCTTCTCGATTTGTAGTTTATTGTTCTTTTCTGGCTTGTGGCCTCTTTGCTCTCTGTAATATGTTGTTAGATAGATGGTTTCGAAAGTTCCATGTCTTGTTTTCTCTATGTGTTTGCAGAGAACTTGGTTTTTGGTCTGTTTACTATTTCTGGACTGTGTTTGGAAGAACGAGATTCATTTTGCTTTTGAATTTGTGGAAGATTTATTTTTTTTTGTTAATTTTAGATACATTAGTATGTGCTTTCCTTGCAATATGGGGTTAGCGGTTGGAAGAGAAGGATTTGTAATATCCTTATTCTCTTGTGATTTTTGGTCTCTTTGCTCCTCTTTTTGAACTCTGGCTGTAAGAATGGATTTTTGGGTTCGCTCTGCCCACGACGGTTTTGGTTTATGAGTGTCTTTGCTCAATTCAGTTTGTGAATGTTACTTGAGTTTGGGGTTATCTTGTCTAATGTGATTTGTGATTTGTGATTTGATAGAGGAGGATGATGGCCACATTTTCAAACCAACGTGGGGGCTTGATAACTCATCAAGATAATGTCGTGTTTTTTTTTGTATGCATAGTGGTCGTGTGGTGGAAATGGTGCGGTTATGCTTCTTTTTTTTTTCTCTAATGTCATGGTTTATGAGTTGTAGTGGTGGTTATGGTGTGGTGGTAATGGTGCGGTGTGGTGGTGTGGTGGTGATGGTGTGGTGGTGGTGGTGTTGTGGAAGTGGTGTGGTGGTATTTCTCTCTTACACATTATTCTGTCGTTTATGGGTTGTAGTGATGGTATGGTGTGGTGGTGTTGATGTGATGGTTATGGTGTGGTGGAAATGGTGTGGTGGTGTTGCTCTCTTTCACATTTTCTTGTAGTTTATGGGTTGTAGTGGTGGTTGTGGTGTGTTGGTGATGGTGTGATGATGGTGGTGTGGTGGTATGTGTAGATGTACGGGGTGATTCTTCGGTGCCATTATGGTAGTGTTGTTTGTGGCGATGTTGTGCCATGGTTATTTATGGGGTTCCTGTTAGTGGTGATGTTAGTGTAGCTGTTATTGTTTTTTTTGTGTTCGTGGTTTACTGTGATGTTTCATTTCAGTTAGCTTTTAAAGTTATGGCTATTTTGACATTTTGTTCTTCATCTTCTATGCATTTATGTTGCTTGGTGATTTTTCTTGTTAGTATCATCACATTAAAGCCAAAAAATAACTCATTCATCTGCCGCTGAGATAAAAACGTCAAACTTTTCTTCTGTGATTTTTATCTTAAAGAGGTGAAATTAGAAAATCGACCAATTATCTATTTTAAAAATGAGGGTTTGCATAATACAATAATGAAGTTCAAGGAGCGCGCATGAAGGGAATATGACCGAATGCAATTGAAAAATAAGTGTGATCAGTTATATAAGGATTGGAAAATACAAAAAAAAGGGGTTGAGGCGTGGATTCACATGCTTGGATTGGGGCCCCATAAAGTGAACCATAGATGCTTCCGAAGATTGGTGGTCCGAGAGATAAGAGGTGAGAATTTATGTTGCATGAATTCTCTTACCAACTGTTAACTTCTTAAGTTGAGTCAACATATGAATAACACATTACTTTTTAGGTGGTACCAAATGCTAAAAAGTTTAAGTTCATTGGTATCAACATTATGCTTAAAGAAAAGTTGGACCGTAGGTTTGGTGGATTCGTTGCCATGGGCGACTAAGCCCCTAGTGAGAGAGGTTTTACTAGCATAACTGAGCATGTGGATGCCGAGCTAGTTTCTGATTCACAAGAAGCCCCCGCCCTAACATTAATAAAGTTAAATCTACCGGTCTTTCTAAGCGTCCGAGGGTTGAGAAAAAGAAAAATGTGCTGCCTCATTTTTTAGGTCTTCCTATCTCTTCTCTAGAAGCCTAGGATTTAGTCATAGA
The DNA here is from genome assembly GCA_022702705.1 of Papilionanthe hookeriana x Papilionanthe teres. Taxonomy (NCBI): domain Eukaryota; kingdom Viridiplantae; phylum Streptophyta; class Magnoliopsida; order Asparagales; family Orchidaceae; genus Papilionanthe; species Papilionanthe hookeriana x Papilionanthe teres. Next base: position 61,468,278 of record CM040428.1, on the reverse strand, counting down.
ATTTTCCTGCTGACTATCATATAGGACTAGAAAATGGGACCCACCCCTATAGAAATTCAAACAATCTCTTAACTCTTTTGTGAGGCCTTATATGGGTGGTCTCGAGCCATCACTATTTGGTTGAGTGGCTAGAAGCACAAGCCATCACTATTGGGTTGAGTGACTCTGACTAACATGTGGAGGTTCAAAGAGAGTTCCCTATAGGATCTGAAAGACTTAGGAAATCCATTATCACTGACATATACTTCACCGTCAATTAAAACTGAAATAGTTTTCAAAATGATAAATCGACGAAACAATATTCAAAGAACATTAAATTTGATGCATTTTTTACCCGAGCGTTGACAAATTTATCCAAACGACCCCCGAATGACTGAATGACCATGCGAGCTTGTTCGAAACATCTATTTTAGTCGAGAAGGACACTCATATTGGTTAGATTGCTTGCACGTAAGAAATACATGAGTTATCCCTTGAATTTGACATAGTCGTCGACGAGCTTGCTCAAACGACACAGAATGATGAAACAGACCGCGTGAGTGTGTCCAAAATGTCATTTTTGGCTAGAGAGTTCAATCATTTCGATATAGTTTCGTTCACAAGCGAAAGATATGCAAATCGTTAAATATTAAACACTATAAAATTAATATATTATTATTATTATTGTTATTATTATTATTTTTGTTTAATCCCTAAATCCCCTCACGCCACAAAACCTCCTCTCCCGATTCTTCTCCTCCGGCTTGCTACTTCCCTGTAGCGAACTCGCTCGAAGATCCACTCTCCCGAAGCTTCTTCGGCCTTCATCTCCCTCCTCTCCCTCCTCTCGGATTATTCCATACAGAGAACTATCCCTGCCCCTCCTCTCAATAACGCGAAAACCTCGCCTACCTTCCCCTCCTTGCGCCGGCATCCTTTCTTGCCGGCAGCCAAAGACTCACGCTCGAGGCCCTAGCACCCTCTTGCAGCCTAAACACCCGACGGAAAAGCTTATCCGGCATCCTCTACTGCACTTTCTAGACTGGTATGTGTCGCTTTTTTGAAGGCCTCATCCTGATTCTAGCCTTATCCTAATTACTTTGGTTGGTTTTATGAATTTTCCTTACCCGTTGACTGCATTTAGATTCATTGCTAAATATGAAAACAAAACAATGTCCTTAGAAGCAACCTTGAGCCTTCTAAATTTGCTTCACACTCAGCTGAAGATGATTTGGTAGCCTAGAAATTGTATTCTAATGCTGATGCCAAGACTGTTTCCAAAGATCCACATTGGGTTACATGGATTGGAAGAAAATCCTATATAAAAAACTGTTCTTTCTATTTTCCATGGTTGTATGGTATTTTTTTTCTTTGGAAGATTTATGTGCTTGCCAATCAATTGCTATGTATTTACATATCTATCACCAAATTTTTCTTTCTAAACTTACGCAGCCTAAATCAATCCAGTCAAATAAAAGATAACCCATTTAACTTTTGAATGTGAAATTCAAATTTTCATGCATAGTTAAGTTGGTTGCATGTAAAAAAAAATAGAAAAAAAAAGTTTAGATGTCAAATATGTAAATGTATAGGAATTGAGTGGTATGCATGTGAATCTGCCATTATTCTTTAGTGTCTGTGCTTAGGAATTAAGTGACATGCTGAACATAATTTGGTATCTTTATGCTTTCAAATTTTGAAGAAACTTGTTCAACTAATCCTGTCTTAACAATTTTCGAGAGCCTGCTAGCTTGACATGTCACCATTAATTGTAGTTTCTTGGGGTACCTAATGCCACCTTTACCTTTTTGTACTATTCTTTAAATTGTATAGAATATTTCATATATTCTTCGCGCTACTAATTCCTTTATTGTACGATAAAGTTTTAGTCGAATGCTTTGATGATGGAGGGATGGAGCCACACTCTTGGCCACCCTCATGTTAAAAATGGTTTATCAGTATGATGATTGGATCAAGATCTAATGCCCCATCTTTCTGTTATCTTCTACATGCATTTGGTTGCTCATTTCCTTTTCACTTTTACTGCGTTCCAGTGCAATTTAACTTTGCGACTTAAATCCATATACGCTCTTTGTCCTTACTATGATAAAGCTTCTATGGAGAAATGGTGTGAAATTTAAGATAGTGTAGTTATTTATATGCGTTTCATTTCAGTTTAACTAGCAGTTCTTCTATTCGGCGCATTGGGTTATTAACACCACAATTTGATGGCCGTTTAATCTCAAGCTTCAAATTAACAATGCTGTGTCATTCTCCTTTGATAGGTTGTTTCCTATGTGCTCGTTAGGGGCGGTCACTCGCGTGCACTGCTACTATATAATTTGTTCGTCTTCGCATTCTTGTGAAAAAAAAAGGATTTTCTTCTTACTGATAATCATCGAATGAAATCCATGTTTTGTGCTAGTTGAATAAATGCTTATAACTAATTATCATTATTCGAGCTTAAGAAGTTATGCAGCAGGGGATGTTATTAGTGAAATTGCTTATGGAAAGTTTTCCTTCTTTAGGTGAACATTTACGATATAGTGATGCAGTTTCTAGTGATGGATTTTATGAAAGGATGCGGGGAAGAAGGAATATTCACATACCCACCACCCAATTCTTATATATTTACATTTATAACACCTAAGCAATCACAGTTACATACTCACCGCCCAATTCTTATATATTTACGTTTATAACACCCAAACAATCACATTTACATCCTACCACCCAATTCTTATTTATTTGCATTTGTGACACTTTGGTGTCTCGATCCTACGCATAAAAAAGTGGCACCTCACTTTTGCAAAGTTAAAAGTGATATTTTTGATGTGGTATTAAAGATTAGTGTGTTGTATATATATGTAAATATAAAAGTTTAGGTGTTAAGATATGTAAATACTTAAGAATTATGTGCTATGTATGTAAAAGCCCCGTAATAAAATGCCAAGTCCTGCTTTGGTTTGTTGGCTTTTTATCTTCTCGTGATATCTTAGTTGTCAGCGAAGTCCTTTCTGTTGTTATGGTCTCTCATACTTGTAATCCTTTCATGCGACGTTTCTGTTTATCAGGTTTTCACAAGAAAACTTGGACATAACAGAAATGACTAATTAGCTATCTGTTTTATTTCTTTTGAATCCAGTAGCCTTCTTCATTACCAAATGCAAGATATTTTACTTTCCTGGAAGAAGATTTCTGATTTCATTTTTGATCACGCGCGAGTCTGATATTGCCACTAGTTCTTCACTCTCATGAAAAGCACACTAATTTACATTTTCCTCTCTCCAAACGTGAGTCTAGTAGGCCTTTTCAAGTTGTGTAGGGTGATGTTTGAGGGTCTTTACCCCTCTTTTCTGGGTCAAAATATTATGCATGGGTGACTAATCAAATTATGCGTGGATGTATTTTCTTAAAGAAATTCAGTAAGAATTACATTCAATATAAAAAAAAAAAACAATCAAAATCAAAGCACTACACATTGATGAAAGGGAGGGAATATGTGAAATTATACGTTCGATTCGACGATTAAGAGACACAAGTGATATGTTTGTGCAAAATGGAATTTCAAGTGTTGGATATATAAAAACATAAGAATGGTATGTCATGCATAGGAATCCTCCTCGAATTTTTGGCTAAGTGCTATGAAAGTAATTAAATGCCTTGCTTAAGCTTCTTTTAGCGATTCGAAATGTTCAAACCATTGTGGCTGTATGGAGCGTAGAGCAGGGCTATAAGACGGAGGTTCGGGTAGTAGGAGCGATGATGAGATCGCCATCTAAGTATGTGGTGGAGTGTTGCATATCCTGAGCCTGGGGTTCCCGAGGGCTAAGGATTGGCACCACACTTCTCTCAAACACCTAGTAAAGGGTTACCCTTCCGCCCTCAAGGGCTGCTGGCAGTTCTGACCCGACGATATGGTTGACGTATGAATTCTCCAATGACATAAAATTAACAAAGGTATAATACAATTACTTTTCTGGAAAGAGGCTACATTTTGTGGAAAGTGGAAGCATTTCATATATGTAGAACCGAAGACTTTCAAATGTCACTTTTGGCTAGCTCACATGTCAGTCACATATGCCGGGTTGAGAATTACCCTCCCTTGGAGACTTTGTGGGTAATCTTCTAGGTTGGATCTCACAAATATGATGGTTACAAAGATAGCCTACGGAGTTCCTTTGGGAAAATTTGCTAGGGTCTCGGTCCTGGTTCTGAGCTCCACTTACCAAAACTCTTATACCCCGCTCCGGTCTTCCATATATGGCCACCTGATTCTTTTACATATGGGCTAGTGTTTCCTAGTTTTCTTTGGCTTGTTAGCATATTTATATGCTTTATATGTAATATTAACCTTTTTGCCGCAACGACTGAAATCTCAGGTACGCCTATTTATTTTATTATACTGCAATTTTGTGCTCTTTTACTATTCTTTTGTTCATGCATTATTTATTTATAATACCTGCAAGACTTTTTAAGGTAGAGAGCATTAGACTGATTGTTTAAGGGGAACACCACATCAGGCCACAAACCCAACAATAATTACACATGCAAATATAATACATAAAACCCTAAACCTGGAGCAGTCGCAACGAGGAGCTTGGAGCGAAGAAGCCAGTGAATGGAGGACGACTTGACAGGACAATCAAGACTTAACACGAAGTGGCTCTAAACTAACAAAATGTTCCCTTATTTAAACAACAATATACCCATAGGACTTCGATGTGGTCCGTCTAGTGCAACATTACTCCTAATATTATCTTTAGGCTTTTGCACAACAATGTTGTGCATCATAAGTCCTAACTCCTTTTAGGATTCCTAGGTTGTCGTTTGGTACGGTGTAACTCCTCATATCTTTCTAAGCTATTGGCACGATCAGATATCATGCGAATGTAAGCCCTAAATAATAAAATCGGTAGGATTAAACATTAAATATATTCACCCTTAAGACATAAAGCCAAACACTAGGATAGTTGGGAATTCATCGATGCTTGCCTCGAATCTGTGACATTCCCCTACTTTTTCACTCTTTCGGACTTCTAAAATAACTGTTTATAATTGAGCCATTTCTTTTTGACTTTCCTATGTCAGGCCTTGAAAACCTAAGCTTTAAAATCTTGAAGACAAAACCATTGATCTTAATCGAGAGTTTTCTTAAGTGACTCTGGTCATTTAAGATGTAATTAACTATAGGGGTTTGTCGTTATAGAGAGCAAAGAACCCAGGTAAAATAAACCTTATCTAATCCTTATATTAGGTATAACAACTTGTTGGTCATACATAAAAGATTCACATACCAAATATATATCATAAATTATCTAGTTTATATAATCAAGTCCGCTGTCAAGTGATATGCTTACCTTTCAAGGTGATGTGTCACTTGTAATGTTGTGCTCGGTTACTTGAACTATTAAATATATGAGATTTATTTGGTCTCATTTATTTCAAAATTAAAATACTATTTTCAAAATCAAAATTACATATATATATATATATATATATAATTAAATTTAAATTATATTTTTAAAAATTTCAGTCAACAAAAAGAAACTTCTATTTTCATTAGAAGCCAAATATCACAATTAGTTGCTTTATGCACTTATGTCTCTAACACTTCACAAGCAACTTCCATTCAACACGTTATGCAAATTCTGGAAGCAACTATAGAAATTTACTAGGACATGCCATCATTTTTATTCTCTATAAAATTGCTTGAAGACTTGACCCAGAGAGAGTTTTGCATGATGATGACATTTGACAGTAGGGTCAATTATTTACGTTATTTTCATGATTACATTGACCCTTGAAGATAATTTCTACTTGTTAGACAATTTGTATTTGGTTATCATTGGGACACTGTTTATGCTGCTTGGATATTTATTTTTAACTATGACATTGATAATGTTGCTTGGGATATCTATTTTTCATTGAGCACTTTGTTATTATACTTTATCAAGTTTATTTATGATTGTTGTTTGTTTGGGGAATGTTCTGACAGAAGCTAATTACATTGAATCTTACATGTGGCTCAATATACAATGAATAAGATGGATTTGCATAGAGAGAAACGTAGAAGACGGATTGCAGTTGCAGTATGTTTGATGTATGAGTGGTATAACTCATACATAACTCGATCTCCTTGCTTAACATATTCATACATTAGTGATAACTTGGTTGGAGGCCTGCTTTTAGGGTACCCAACAAGATTCAGTAATATATTCCGTATGATACGACTCGTATTCATCGATCTCCTGGATGAACTACACAGGATTCATGGACTTCATGGATCCTCTAGAATGACTTCTAGATAGATTTTAATAATAATCATCTACATTTATCACAGAATAAATCAATGAAGAAGTCATGGAGTGATTGTAGCACTCATAAAAAAATAATAAGTAGATTTCAATTGGTTTGAATACAGTAGTCAGTTTATTATCAGAAATTATCAAGCCAAGCGAACCAACATTTTAATGGACTCCCATAGAGATTGCGCATGACCCGCGGTATATGCCATATTTCAATGTAATTCTTTTTATACACTAATTTTAGAAGTTAATTTAATACAATATTTTACATATCCCTATTAATTTTTTAGAATTATGTTGGAGTGATCGATGGAACACATGCGGATACACGTGTGTCGAATAATGAAAAGATCGCATTCCTCGAGTGATGTGGATCACCAACACAAAATGTAATGGTTGTATTTGACTTCAACATGTTATTTACTTCTGTTATGGCTGGTTGGGAAGACAGTCATATATTCAAATATTCCATTAGAAATCGAAAGTACAACATTCATTACCCACCCCCAGGTTTGCTCTACCATAAATCCTAATTAGATATATTTGCACTGCAATACTAATTATTGTATTTGTGATAGATAAATATTATTTGATCGATAATGTGTAGCTCTTATAAAAGGGGTATCTAAAGTTATTTCTGGATGCTAAATACCGCGTTCCCGACTTTGAAAGAGCCAATCATGTGGCTTAGGGCAGGAAAGAAATGTTTAACAAGAGACACTCATTCTTACGCAATGTCATTGAAATAACATTTAGATTGTGGAAGAAAAAATAGTTCATACTGCGGGATATGCCGGTGCAGGAAGGACGATTTTGTAGAATTTTTATTTAAGTTCATCTTTTGAAAATGTTATTTTTATATTTTATTATTTTGTTTGTTTTGGGAAATGTTATATTGAAAATAATTTGTTAAATTATATTTTCAGAAGGTTTACATAATTATTTTTCAAAGATGTCTTCTTTGAAAAGATTTTATTATGTTTGTTTTTTGAAAAGTCTTTTTCTTTTAATAAGATTTTGTTTGTTTTTTTTTCATGATTTCTGTTCTTTATTGAGAATTTAATTCTTAATGACTTAGATTTAAAATATGTTTATAAAGATATTAGAGTTCATAGCATAGATAAACGTACCTCACCTCATAAAATTAGTTCCTCTTTTTGTACCTCACTCAAATTTATGTAAAGGGTAATTCTTTAAGAACACTTTTAAGTTTATACATTTATTTATTAAAATAGTAACTTTTGAGCACATTTGTTTTATATATTTTTATAAAAATAATTACTTTTTCTTTGGATTTTTATATGAATTTTGTAAATCTCTCCCTTAAATGCCTAACTCGTGAGAATAGTCAGTCCTAAGCATATAAGGATATCTTCTATGCATATACCTTTTTTTATATTTCTTTTAGTTATTCTAAACATACTTTCTACTTGGATCCATAAAACCACATGAAAGGTACAATGCCACAACTTGCATAGTTATTTGCATGAATAAACATAAGACCACAAAATGAATATGCATTTTGCATGAATAGACATATGGCTACAACTTCATGAATAGACATAAAGCTACAACTTGCATGAGTAAATGTAAGGCCACAACTTGCATGGGTATTTACAGGAATAGACATATGGTTAGAACTTGTATGAATAAACATAAGGCCACAACTGGTGTAAGTATTTGCATGAATAAACATAGGGCCACAACTTGGATTAATACACATAAGGCCACAACTTGCATAAATAAACATAAGGCCACAACTTGCATGAATAAACATAAGACCAATACTTGCATATATATTTGCAGTATTAGACATAAAACCACAACTTGCATGAATAAACATAAGGCCACAACTTGCATATGTATTTGTATGAATAGACATATGGCTACAACTTGCGTCAATAAACATAAGACCATAACTTGCATGAATAAAAATATGTCCAGAACTTGCATGAATAAACATAAGGCCACAACTTGCATAGGTATTTGCATGAATTTGAAAAATCTCAACTTTTTAACTTACATGAAAATCTTAAACGACTCAACTTGTTGACTTGCATAAAAAAATTAAATAACCAACTTACTAACATGCATCGACATTTTGCTTGGAACATGAATTCACAAGTCACAAGAATGAAACATGAAGTCACAAGTCACAAGCATGGAACATAAAGTCACATAAACTTCTAGCATGAGATATAACATAGCTCACATAAAGTTTTCTTTTCTCTCTCTCTCTCTCTTTTTTAATTGTAAGGCTAGGTTTTTCTTTCAGGTATGGGGAGAAGTGGGGGAAAGTGGGCGAATTGGGGAGGATTTTGAGAAGTAGTGAGGTCGAAGGAAAGGGGAATATAGGATTAGGGTTTTTGGTAATGTGGAGTGAGAGAGTTGAGTAAGTTTTGGCTGGGATTTCTGGGTTAGGTAAGAGTGGAAGGAAGTGGGAATTCTATCATGGGGATTTTAGCTTAGGATGAGAGAAGGAGAGGGTAAGGTAGGTGTGTGCGGTTTTGGGTTTGTGAAAGTGTAGAAATGAGTGAGGTATTGTGTTCAGCTTTATGAAAGGGAATGATATGAGTATGATTTTGCAAGTTCTCAGGTAGAGTGGGGAAAGTGGGAGAGAAAGGTGGTATAAGTGCTTTGGTATGGTGATAAAAGAGGGAGATAAGTGTGGTTAGGGTTGGCCATGGTGAAAAATGAGGGATGGAGAGATAATAAGGGTTGGGCCAAGGTGTGGAAACAGAGCATTTGGATGTGTTAGGGTTGATCATATTGTGGAAAGATCAAATGTATGTGTTATGGTCAGCCATGGTGTGACATAGAGAAAAGGGATGTGTTAGGGTTGGCCGGGGAAGAAAATAGTGATGGAGAGGTAGTGAGGGTCGGCTATGGAGAGAAAAGAGAAAGGAACAGAGAGTGAGGCTTGGCCATAAGGAGAAAGGAGAAAAGAAGAGAGTGAGGGTCAGACATGGGGAGAAATGGGAAGAAAGAAGGGGAGTTCATGGGAGATTCGTCATAATTCTCTAGTCTACATCTTGCAAGACTAAAGAAAAAGGAAGAAAAAAGGTTGAGGGGTTATACCTTTGCTTGAAGATCTCTTGGTTGCCTTGCCTTAGATGAGAGAGGGTCTCATTGTCCTTGAATGAAGTGTCTTTTCCTTAATGAAGAAAAAGGGCTTTCAAATTAGAAGAGAAAAGGAGAGGAATGGTGGCGTTTCTCGGTTTGTTGAGAGGGTATGAGAGAGGAGTGGTTTCAGCCAAGAGGGAAATGGGAGGGAATCAGTCACAAGATTGAGAAGGGGGGAGAGTGGGAGTTTGGTTGGGATGAGAAGTTTAAGTGAGGTAATTTTTGAGGGGGATGTTTAAGGAGAAGATCACGGAGAAATTCAAAAAAAAAAAATATTTTTTTTCAGGATCTATCCTATAAATTTCAATCCTTTACCCCCCGTATTATCTCTCTCTCCTGGCATCCTCAATCACAAGAATAAATCTACAACAAACAGAACACACACAAACTTCCTTCGTGACTCCCGAACTACAAATCCTTGAGAAGGCAACGATGAAACTACTACATATGAAATACCACTAGAAGTGAAGCCCTGCTTCTCAACTTCCTCTAGTAGCAAACCTTTGCAGAAGCCCTTCATGACATAACCCTGCGAGAAGCTTCATTCCTTTCGAGAAAGTCACGTTCAGAGCTTTTGGGAGTTCCTACCGAGAAAGTGTCGCGATCCCATAGGCAGTGCCGTCTACCGCGAGCAACCTTGTTGCGATCTTGTTTGTCACGAGCAACCTTGTCTGCTGCGATGCTGTCTACCTTCCCATTGAGCTGTATTGCGGTTACTACACAAAGGAAACGAAGATCGAGTTGCAACAATGAAGAGGCTGGCTAACTGTTAAGGTTATGGCTTTGATGTTAAATAGCATTGATAACAGGCTTATATAGAGCCTTACAAATTGCAGCATTTACAAATAAATCTTTAGACTTCATTTAGTTATAAGTAGGACTTTACATTAGATATAAATCTCAACGATAACTAATCCTTTTAACATTTTAATAAACACTCAACACTTGAACTCCTCGTTAAATCTCAATAGGTAGACTGCTCATTTGAAGGGATGCTATATGACCAATGAGATCAAATCTTCCTTTATAATGGAATCGTAAACTTGTATGGTGCTCATGTTCTATAATGTCTTAAAAAATATTCTCTGATTGTTATCTTTTCTATTTGTCTTCTTTTCTTCTCTTTATCTCCTATGATTGAGAATAATCTTTGTTGTTTGGATAATAAGTCTCATCATCTTCAGTCTTCTTATATGGCAAAGCTCTTATTGATTTCACTGCTAACATCTCTTCTCCACTGATTCTGAAGAACTTGATGGCAACTCCACTCTAGGCATCACTCTTGGCCTATGCTTTATTGCTTCATGAATCACCCTCATCATCTATTCGTTTAGCTCATTCATCAGTTACACCATAAAATTTACAATCAATAAAGATGGTTTGCTCTAATTGAACCTTCCCCTATCAATTCTCACTTTGAAAAGTACAGGAGCCCCATTTTTAGGCAACATTGTAGTTACAGATCAAATCAAGAAGGCCCTTTTAATTGTTGAAAATGATATCTAAGATGCAAATTGCGGCAATATGTTAGATTTTGCATCTTTGAACCTGTCAGTTATGAGTAGATCCCACACCAACTTCCTTCATTGATTAATTAACTTAATGTGGTGGAAAACAATTCTAATTTTCTAGAGAATGGACAACCCAATGCTTAAAACAAAAAAGAGGTAGCATCATTTATCTAGTGTTTATGGTAAAATCTTCATATTTTTTATATTATAAACAAAATTATGAAAATTCTAAATTTAAATGATGAGGATCACAATTAGATGCTTTTGGACCCACCACTACCACTATTTCCAATGAACTTCCTCAGTAAGTATTTTGGAGCCCTATGTATGTAGAGATAAATTTGAAGTTCATCCCAGTATTTAACTAAATTATATTTCTTAGCAATTATTATTGTGCATTTTTTGTTTGATTGCACTTAGAAGTTGGAATGCTTCTTAGGGCATCCATTGATATGACGAGCATTAGTTTTATTTAAACTAACATCAATAATGGGGCCACTTATGTTGTGATCTAATAAATGATAGTTTTTATTGCCACTTGGGCTAACTTAAGTATCATTAATTATTGCATGATTCTAATTAGTTTGTCTTATGCATTTATATAATTGACTAAACATGAAGTGATAAGTATATTGGGGTTGATTTGTCAACTAATTGAATTTCATTATAGCCTAGTGGTGATAATAATTAATTCAACTTGGCAGTCCAACATATACCTCACAAAAAAAAAAAAAAGGAGAGGGGGGGGGGGTTTGATTAACTTGATTACCATTATCATATTTAGAATATTGTCCCTTTTAATTTTTATGTTGGCCTCAGGTCGACCTCACTTACCTGAATTTCACCTGATGCATGGCATAAAATATCAAATTTATAAAAATAAAGGGTCTATTTGGTGCAGCTGCAGCTTATTGAATAATCTGCTGGTAAGCTGATTAAAAATAATCTTCTAATAAGCTAGGTGCGTTGACTACTACAAATTTTTATTTTTTTTGGAAAAGCCAGACCGCAGTTAGAAAACTCTATCACACCTAGGTAGGTGCGGTGTGAAAACGCTGTTTTCAGCGTTTTGAAAACGCATAAGCTGCCAAAACGCAGTTTACCCAAACAAGACATGTGCGTTTTCAAAACGTCACTGCAACAAATAAGTTGCCACAAACGAGCCCAAAGTTAATAAAACCCAAGGCTTTTGTATTGTCCCTTATTCTTCAATCATCACAAGTCACAAAGTTCTTGTAATTTCACACTATGCAACTTAGCACTTTGTTTTGGAAGACTATTTGATTGCCCATTGTCAATTCTCTATGATCCAATCAATTTGTTTCCTTCGCTCAACTAAGACTAAGTGATGAAAATGAACTCATAGAACTGAGTCTCCACCAAGTGACTTCTATCCTCCTTCAATCCTCCCCACTTCCCTTGCAATGGGCAACCTTTCTTTTCCTTAACCACTTTGATTTTCTATGTATGATGTGTTTCTTATCTTCTTCGATAAATTGAGACTACTTTCATGAATCCTAGCCATCTTTCCCAAAAAAAACATTTTCATTAGCTTAACTAAATTGGGCTTGAAAAGTCTGATTTTTGTCTTACCTTTTTTCCTTAAATATTCACACCGAATGAGCGTTTGGAGACTCATAGTGAATTTTGTTATCATTTACTATTTTATAAAAGATAAAAATTATATTTTAATTATTTATTAATATTCTCCTATGTTTATTTTGTCAAAATTGCTATTTGGGCATGTTGGCTTCAAGAGACTAAAAAGTGTCTCGCCCTTTTCTTGGTTAAGAAGTTTTGTGTTAGCGCGGGGGCTCTCGAATTATAGGCACATGGCGTGACTCTCATCATTGGGCTAGAATGCGCATGGAAAATCGATATTTGGACCTTTGCCAAGGTCAAATATCAATTTCCTTTAAAATACACACACACACACACACTTATTTGTGTGTGTGTAAAGCTTTATTTTTCTTCCTTTTATGATGGTAGGTGCTGCGCTCCAAAATTTAACAATTTCTAATCCCTCATTGAACCAGCGAATTTGATGGTCCTTCATTTTATAATCAGGTTCTCTGATTTGAATTATAATCTTGGGAGAAATTAATGCACTTATTGGATTATTGTCATCTATCATGTTCCTAAACATGCTACTAATACTTATCCACTTTATTTAAGTTTTTAACTTTTAGGTTGTTTCTTGGTTGTAGCTAAAAGTAGCTATTTTTGAAGTTCTGTATAAGCTGACTCATAATATTTATAATTTTTCAATAGTATAACTAATCAATTCAATCTCGCCAAGGGATTACATATTTCCAGGAACTTGATAAAATTAATTTGTTCTTCTCAGTCAGGTTGTATTATGTGCAAATATTGCATGTAATGATTCGTGTAAGTTGAATCTAAGCGTTGTTGTTAGAGCGTCTATCTTTCTCTTTCAGGCGCACACATACGTGCACACATTCTATCCATCATGATCAACATCATCACTAGCATTATAAGAAAATTTGTGGATGGACTTAAACATATTCATCGTAAATCATTTTGAACAACTTCTATCCACTACCTACCACTCATACTTTTAAATCCTCTAATATTAATTGTATCTATTTATTTTGCATTTATTTCCTAACCACATATGTTAATTTCTTAACCACCTAATCTTTTGTGAGTCATCATGCTTCAATGCATCTCCCTCCGCACACACATAATCATGTAAGTATGCAAGAGCTTATATATATATATATATATATATATATATATATATATATATATATATATATATATATATATATATGTGCCAGGGGCTGTCAGTTCTGGAATTTAGTAAAAACAAATGAAACTTTATTGTAGGGAAGCATGTAAAAATAGGGTTGTCATAGTGGATTGCAAACTACATTGGAATTTCTTAAGGGGGAGAAGGAAGCAAATTCAGATGGATGCTATGGTGGACAATAAAAAACAAAATAATGGACTGGAAAAATATTTTTCTATATTATGAGGGGAGAATTACTTTAATTAGAAGTGTGCTAAATGGTATGCCTCTATATGCCTTGTAGGTTTTAAAACTGAAAGGTAGCACTTAACTGACTTTGGAAAGGTGCTTCAACAAGTTCTTGTGGGCTGGTGGGAAATCAAAAAAACTTTGGGTGGGTTGGAAGGCTGCATGTAAGCCTAGTAAGGCAGGGGGTTCGGGTTTTAAGGAGTTGCACCACTTGGCATAAATTAATTACATAAAGTTGTGGCTTAAGTTTAGAAGGGGGGAATCCTTATGGGCTTCTTTTATGCATGAGAATACTGTAAAATGTACCCTCCCTCTACTGTCAATTGGAGAGCAGGGGACTACAACATTTGAAAAGCACTATTTAAGGACATATCTTTTGTCGAAAAATACACCTATTGGGATATTGGAGAGGGGCAAATTTCTTTCTTGAGGGATAACTGGGCTCAAGATTTAGAGTTTGAGGAAAATGGTGACACTAGGGATTTACGTGTGACTGATTTTTGACTTGATGGGGTGTTGAACTTCCCTATTTTAAGGGAAACTATGGGTGAGGGTAATGCAATTTACATCTCCAAGATCCCAATATTGAGTGGTAACAATGATATACTTATCCTCAAGTTGCCTACTGATAAATCTACTGCCATGGTATCAATCAGGATTTGCATTATCATGATATTGTTAGATGGGGAAAGCTTATATGAGGAAAGACACTTACTCTTTCTATGTTCTTTTTGTGGAGACATTTTCACAATTTGATGCCTTATGACGATATTTTAAAACTTGGAGGTTTGAGGTTTTCTTCACAATGTTTTCTGTGCAGAAGGGAGGAGGAAAATGCTATTCATATCTACTTTAGTTGTCCTTTTGCAATAAATATATGGAAGAGGCTGGGTGTTATTTTTCATACTTCTGTTCCTTCTGTTTGGGGTAATATGGACGATTGTTGCTTATCCTATAACTCTGAGGGTAAGTAGAAACATTTCTTAGTAACCTTTCCTTTCAATTCTATGTGGTTCTGCTAGATGGCAAGGAACTCAAATAAGCATATAGGTGGTAATATTACAGAGCAACATGTGGTTAGCAAATATCTTGACTTATTTTCATAAACTTGCTAAATTCTGCTATTTTAAAACCTTCTTTTTCAATGGTATTCCCTTTTTTAATGTTGAGGAGAATGTTTTGATGGAGAGGGGGATGAGACAACCCAAATTGGTTTCCTGGCATAAACCATCTCACGATTTGGTAAAAATAGACACTGAAGGCAGTCGGGGTGGGAGTCTTGCTAGTGCAGGGGGTATTTTTAGGGATAGTAAGGGAGCTTGTTTGCTATTCTTTGCTTCCCTATGTGTGGATGTAAGTCCTTTGGAGCTGAAATCTGGGTTGTATGGCTAGCTGTAAAAATTGCTGCTTGTGCTAATTGCCATTTTTACGGGTTGAGGTGGACTCAGCTCTATTACTAGATTCTCTCCAAGGGAGGAAGACAACTACATGGAATTTGGCTTTATGTCCTAATAAGATAGCTAATGTTACTGCTTACCTTAATGTTATTTGGAGCTTTGATTACAGGGAAGGGAACAAGCCTGCTCACTTGTTAACTAGAAGAAGTGCAAAGTCTGCTGATGTTGCTGTGGGGAGATGTCCTCCTAGAGAACTACATAGGTTGGTGCATGGAGACAGCTTGGGTATTTCTTATCTAAGGTGGTAGGATGTGTTTGGTTTGTGTTTAGTTCTTTTGTCTTTTTGGACATTGGGTCATTGCTGGAGCGAGTTGTATAATGTTGAAGGCGACTGAGTTGTAGAAGGATCTACATCCAATTTTTGTAATTTTTACCTGATATCGATAAAATTCCCTACGAGGTTCTCTAATATGTATATATATATATATATATATATATATATATATATAAGATGAACATTGAGTGTATTATTTTAAAAATTTAGATGGAAGATTCTAGTACTATTATTTAGAGTGTTTTTTATGAACATAGTGAGTAATTAAGTGGCTAGTAGTAATGCTAATGGCATATAAACTAATGAATCTAATGAAGTGATTATTTATAATAATAATAATTAATAAATGGATGGGGGAAGAGTTAAGAGGAAAATCTTCATCGGTATCGGATCATTTTAAAATGGTCCATCTTATAAATGATGGTAAGCAAATATGTAGACATAAAATTTATGACTCTTGCTACCAATGTGACAGCAAGTATAGTACCGACAATTTAAAATGCCACTTATAATCTTATAAGAAGATTGATTCAAAGATTATATTCACTCCAAATGCCTTATGACGAGTTTATATTATTTTAACAAAAATTAAAAGAAATTACATACTGACCACCCAAAACTTGTTATTTACAAATATATCACCCGTTTTCATCCATTTTTCAAATTCTCACTAAATATCAAAGTTCATGGTAAACCTCAACTCATATTTTTTATTTTTGGATCAAATTCTCAACGGTTTGATGTGGCACGCGTAAAAACATCATTTTTTTTGTAAATATCAATGTTTCGAGTGACCTGTATGTAATTATCCCTTTTTTCCTTAAATTTTCTCGTGCAACATCTTTAGCCTAAACCAATTGATTATCCCAACCGACCAGGACAATAAGTAACCAAATATAGCCAAGGCAAGAAGACCATCATGTGAAGTCAAAACATTAAAAATCCCCACAGCAAAATTTGTCTTTGTTGCTTTAAGTGTCTTGTCGTTTATTTTTTTTATGTATTTACACATCTCACACCTAAACTTTCATATTTACACATATTGTACTAAAACGTTAAACTTCACATAAAAAATAGTACTGTCATCACTTTTTATAAGTGTTATAAAACTTGTTATGACTAAATTTAAAACACTAAAATGTTATATATGTAAATATGAAAATGAGATATATACATAAAGAATTGTGTGCTTCAGAAGAAATGAACACTTTGGTAAAAATCTTATTTCCTTCATTCACGAGTTGAGTTTCTATAGTCTTACACTCTTTTTGCAAATGACCCTTAGACCTCTTCTATGTTTTCTATTTACAATTAGACCCCTCAAAGTAAGATACAAATTTTAACACCCCCCCTCAATACGTGTAAAAGATACCCACTAAGTTATCTTATCATATAATTTAGACAAATCTAATGAGCCAAGTCCTTTAGTGAGGTAGTCAGCCACTCGCTCTCTCGAGGCTAGATGACTTAGCTCTAGTAGCCTGTTATTCACCTTTTCCTTGATGAATAATTTATCAATCTCCACTTGTTTGGTTCTATCGTGTTGCATCGGGTTGTTGGAAATGTTGATTGCTAACTTGTTGTCAAACCAAGGCTCTCAACCACAACATCTTGGTAACCCCTAAGGCCATGACTCTGTACTCTGACTCTGTTGTTGACCTTGCTACTACAGATTATTTTTTGCTCTTCCACAAGACTAAATTGCCTTCTTGGAACATGCAGTATCCTGAGGTGGATCTTTTCATCTACACAACTTACCCAATCAACATCAGAACAACCCTCACTATTTACATGCTCATTCATTTTGAAGATCAACCCCTTCTCAGGTGCATTTTTGGGTACCTCAGAATATGATACACTGCATCCATATGACCTTCTTTGGATCATGCATATAGTGGCTCATCACACTCACTACAAATGAGATGTCGGGATGCGTGTGTCTCAGATATATACAACCCACCAATCCCTGGTATCTCTCACGATCAACTGGCTCTCCTGCTTCTGCACTGAACTTGGCCTTCTAATCAATTGGAGAAACTACAAACTTATATCCCAGGATACCTTTTTGTGTGAGGAGTTCAAGTACATATTGTTTTTCGGAGATAAGATTATCCCCTTTGGTTCATGAGCCACCTTAATCACAATGAAGTATCTGAGCTGTCCAAGGTTCTTTACCTCAAATTCTTTGCCCAATCTTACCTTTAGTTCAAAAATCTTTACCTCATCATCACCAGAGATAATCATGTAATCAACATACACAGAAAGCATAGTGATGTAATCATCATTTTTGATGAATGAACACAGTTTGGTTGGCATTGATCTGCTGATATCCCATGCCCGCCATAGCTTTACTAAACTTGTTAAACCAGGCTCGAGGAGACAGTTTCAAGCCATAAAACGACTTCTCGGGTCTGCATACCTTCCCCACTATCTGATATATACTAAATCTTAGTGGTATGTCCGTATACACCTCATCCACTAACTCACTATGAAGAAAAACATTTTTCACATCGAGTTGGTGTAACCTCCACCATTCACAGCCAGAGAAACTAGTGTCCTCACTGTGCTTATCTTCGCTATCAGTGCAAAGATCTCATCATAGTCAATGCCATATGTCTGTTTGTACCATTTCACCACCAACCGTTCTTTGTAATGCTCCACTTTTCGTTATGGATTTTATTTTATTGTGAAGATCCACTTGTACCCATTGCTATTTTCCCCTTTAATAATGGTACTATTTCCCACATCCTATTCTTATTGAGAGCACCAAGTTCGTCCAACTTGACAGCCTTCCACTTTGAATCCTCCTTAGCTCCTGCCAACACTTGAGTGTAGTGACAGTGTCTAAAGATGCAATGAATGCTCCGTGTACAGGCGATATGTTAGAGTATGGGACAAACTAAGCAATGTCATGTGAGAAACAAAAATCATTAGGAGAATAACGATCAGGTGACCCGCATTGTTGCGAGAGGTCCTTCTTGAAGTCATGGGAGTGGGAGGAGAGGGGATATGAATCATATCACTTGGGTAATCAGAGTCTGAAGTGGAAGGTGTATGTGTTTCAAGAGTTGGGTATACCGTGACAAGGGACTTGATTGCACGAGTGACATGATAGGAACTATTCCATCCTTCTGCTTCCTTCTCCTCCTTGTATACACTCTCATCTCAATTTGAGTTTAAATCCTTTACCCCATTAGGCTCCTCTTTCTCATTTTCTTGCTGTTCCTGAGCCGATCCTTGCACTTCATGACCAGGGGTTGCTTCAGGCACCTCTTCAAAATTCATCCAAATTTGTTAAATATTCTAGAATGTAATTGCAGCGCCTAGGTGCCAGATATGACGCTTAGGCACCAGTCTTCTGTGCGAATGGATGAGTCCCTTCAGGTTTTGAGTCGCACCTCTTAGTTGAAAAACTGATTCCCTGTGTCTATATTCAATGTATATTGTTTATAACATATGGAAATTTGTCCAGAGACTTCTAGATTGCTTCTGAGTCATTAATAACCGTCACAAAATCGTCCAAGAATTCTCTAGATTTCCCTGCTTCGTCTGGCGCCTGGGCGCCAGTATCAGCCCTTTTTTCAACTTTTCTTCACTTGACTCATTTTTACTGCTTTTACTCCTTTTTTGACTCTTTTTCTTCATAAACTCATTTTCTTGTACCTGCAACCAAAAACATAAGAAATACCATTCATTAAAGTGTAATATCCTTAAAATATTAGTTAAAAATGATATAAAAATTCAGGTAATTTTAAGGGCGATCAACTCTGTCCTCCGAAAAGAGTGATGAGGCCATCAGAATTCTTCTCTAATGTGATGAGAAAGTTTTCCTCACCAATGAAGATGGCAAGAACGCTAGAAACTTCCTTATCCAAAGTCAGGAAGAAACTCTCCTCACTGGAGAGTCATTGGAATGTCGCTAAAGAGGAAGAAGATGATTACAAAAAGTTGAGGAAAAGATGAAGAGGATGAAGGAAAATGTTTTCCCTTACCTTATCTTTGAGTAAGATAAAAAAATCCTCCTAGAAAGCTCCTTGAAAGCTCATCCCAAGCTCCCTTGCTCTTACTCTCCTCCCCAATGGTTGCTGATCAAATGAACAAGGCCCTTTCCCCTTATAATTCCTCCTCAAAGATCTTACCCAAATGATCTAAGCCACCTTACCCATTTAGCATGGTCTCAAAATGCTTTTTATACCATTTTAGGGTGGCGAACTAGGCAAAAAGAGGACCATTGGTCATGGCCGCCTCACCAGAGGGAAACCAGGTTTTGGAGGTCCTAAATTGCTAAATAGGTTCTGACATTGTGGTTATGTCAGGCTCAGGTGTGGTCACACCATTGTCAAAAGTGTCACGGATAGGGGTTTGATGTGGCTATGCCCAAGGCCAGGCGTAATTACGTCGGGCGCTTTGTCTGGCTGGCATGGTCATGCCGTCCTGGAGCGTGGTCATGCTAGTCGAGGGACCTAGAGCACTTTAGGGAGGCTTTAGCATGGTCACACCACTGGTTAGGCATGGCCACTCCAAAATCAGTCGTGGTCACGTTAGACCATAGATAATTTTGGCTTCCAGAAAAGTCCGTCGAAGGGGTTTGAGTCTCGTGAGAACCTTCTGAAGGTCGAATATGAGTAATTACGATTTTGGGACCTATTATAGGGTCATGAATGCATCTCGAAAGAGCTTGAGAAGGTGAACCATTAATGTGTCGCTAAGCATGACAATTCTAATCATGAAGTTTGTTTGTCTGTACCTTAAGCTTAAGACACGAAAAGGTCTGAAGCAACCTAGTTAACAGTTTATGTCACAGGAATATTTGTATTAGCTAGATGCAACCCAGTGTCATAGGAACAAACGTCATCACAGAGGATACCAGTGGCGATGTTGATTTGACCATGATTGACTCGGAGAACGGTTATGGTGATGTAAAACCCAACTATAGCCTTGTGTCGCTCAACGAGGAGGTTCTACATATGTTCCATAAAAAATTGGATGCCAACACTAATATCAATCAAAGCTAATCGATTCTCAAAGCTAGTGCTCACTTTCACCCTCTCAAACTACATTGGGAACCACGTAAGTAGGGGACCCTTTTTCTTCTTTCAAGGAGGAAGAGGAGGAGGAGTGACACTCAGATCTATGACAAGTGCTTTCCCCTCTAAGTAGCATACTAGCTTTCTTGGCTGGCTACCTTGCTTTCTCAGACTGAAACTCATGTTCACTGAGAGCTCAGTAGATGTCAAAGCAGCTGACTGAGGGGTAAGTGATCCCACTTTTGATCTTTTTGGGAAGTCCCCTGCCCCTCACGTCACCCCCATCCCCTCCCTCAATGCCACTCGATTCTAACAGGTTCAACACCCTCTCTATTTATTGGTGCTAAATACCCAAAGGACATATAATTGATAAAGATATTTTAGTGGGGATCAAAGAATCTTTCCTCTTTATAAGAATTAGCTCGCCAGTAGTGATACTTTGAATAACATCAGAAGACTCATATATAAAGTAAACTATGTCAGCATGTTCTAGACATTCCTTGACACATACAACCACTGACATCTCTCGACTCGCCACTACAACAGCTTTGGTGCGGGCAAGCTTCACATGGACAACCGCTAAGGCTTTCTTCTTAGTGGCTCAAGCAACATTCGATGCCTCCTACTCAACCTCCTAGCATCCATGACTACCCAATCTTTCTCAATCCTTCACCCAAAATCATCTAGTTCCAACACCAGTTAATAACTATCAAATTGATATACTGCTGAACAAAAATGTTATTGTCCTTTGACCCATGTTGCTCAACCAACACCTAATCTAGTACCTTCTTCATTTGCCAGTCGCGCCTCCATACGAAATATTTTGGATGTTCTAGCTCATGGAAGAATAACTGAGAAAGAAGCGCACCTTCCTGTCCTCCAGCTTGTTTTTCAGTTCTAATGTCAAAATTGTCGAGTGAAGCAAACTACAAATAGCCCTTCAGACTGACCCGAAATGAGAATAGATACATAAAGAGTTCCATCGACCATAGGATTCTTGACCGACGGTTGAATATAATGTAGTTCATAATGGATGTAATGGAATGGGGAAAAAATTGAGCAAGGATGACATTGTAATGGTTGAAGATAGCCCACAGTTCTTGGAAAAAAGGCAACCTCAAGCCAAATCTAAACTAGTCTCTATAAAAAAATTGAGGTCAGCCCCAAACAAAGTCGTTGCTCGGTCATTCTCTTCACTTTCTCAAAGCCTTATAGTGGAACCAATGACACGTGTCTCCTCTAGCCGAGCTACCTCTGCCTATGTCGTTATCGATCGGTCGGTCGCGACGATCAACCTGAAGGCCTGTGAATAGAAAGTTGAGAGCTATTCAAACATGGCTCAAAGAATATAAGAATAGAAAGTTGAGAGCAAAGAGAAGTGAAGGAAAAATGGCAGTAAAAGTGTAGCATAAATCTAATCACTAACCCTTATATACAAAATAACCAAAGAAGTGAAACGGTCACACAATGGTAAAATGGAATCATAAATTAATTTCAAAAACGTAGTGACATAAATATCACATCAAATGAAAATTTGAGAAGGAAAAGTTAGTTTTATTTCAATTAATAGACATTACAAATTACACTCGAAAACTAGTCTAAGAGAAAATATTTTACAAGGAGATTGTATGCAGCTTCGACTAGGACAAGTCCCTTCCAAGTAGCCTCTTATATAGAAGTTCTCCCTCAAATTTAAACTAGTTCACCCATTCCTTCTCCGCTTGAGGCCGATGCATGAGGGAATTCTATCGAACTTCTAAAAGTTCTAGACGAAATGTTGTCATCTTCTCCTCCATCCTATCCACTTTATTCAGATGGGCCAACATCGCACGTATCTCCTCCTCCCGTTGAATCCCAACCAACCGAGCAAATGAGTTCTCGAGCTCATCCAGGCACTAAGGCAATAATCCCAAAGGCACTCAACATCCAATAGCTGCTTCCTAGCAGGTTTCAGTGTTATTTTTGAGCGAGCAACCCCATAATCCTCACTTGAGACTCGGTTGTCCTCAACTGGTACAAGGGTTGTCATCATTGGTATTGCGTCAAATTTCCACCAACACGCGGGTGAAGGTGAATCATTGCCCAATATTACCAAGATTA
The DNA here is from genome assembly GCA_022702705.1 of Papilionanthe hookeriana x Papilionanthe teres. NCBI lineage: Eukaryota > Viridiplantae > Streptophyta > Magnoliopsida > Asparagales > Orchidaceae > Papilionanthe > Papilionanthe hookeriana x Papilionanthe teres. Next base: position 61,445,498 of record CM040428.1, on the reverse strand, counting down.
GGTTAGCTACACCAAGACACTATATCATGAAAAGGAGGCAAAAAATTGAAACCTAGCAAGCAAAATTGAGGCTCTTTATACCAAAGAGTCAAATAGCTCAAACCATGTAATCGACACACTGATCTAACCAAGTGTAGCCATAACATCAAAAACTTCTCATATCTCAGGCGACAGCATAACACCATCATCTTCTTGTGTTGCCCCTTTAGTTGGCAGGTTTGGTCCCCTAATAGAAGCTAAAGTCAATGGATTAATGTTCATGCCAACTATCTGAATGTTCCTTTGACTAGTACCAACGAACAAATCATACGACTACACCTGATCTAGTGGTGCAACCATTTTTTTTCCTTAGCAACAATATTCCTCTTCTTATTTTCACCTTTTGAGAGATACTATTTCTTCAGTCTCCCAAAGGTGGCTTGAAGAATTTCCTCTTCCAAGAAGATCGATTGGAAGATCCGACACATTCTGCATGTTGGCTCTTTAAAGCTGGTTGATAAAAACAGGAAGACATACAAAACAAATATAGAATTTCAGAGTCCCATCACACCTTATTTATAAGAACCAAGGGTGAGAAAATCTAAGGAGTTCAATTATTGAATAATTGATTAGGAATAAATGGTGTCTACTTTTTATTAAATTCTCTTTTTGTAGAGCTCTTTTAAAAAAGTAAGAGAATTGGTGAACTAAAATATGCACATCGAAAAATGTATCAACAATGATTATGAAGAGATCTGATTGTTCAGAAGGAAGAGTATGCAACAAAGGAGACCCTACTGACATAAGACCAAGAGACCCACTTTTTCGACCAAATGCAACCACTTGAGCTAAAGCTAAAGGCAGATCGAGTGCTGCTGTCTGAGCCAAAGCTGTAAGTCGACCGATTGGGTCCAAATTGGGCTTCAGGTCAAAAAGTGAAATTGGATCCAAATGTCGGTAATTGGACTTGGATTTTGTCTAGATTGGTGTTGGGAATGTTGAATTGAAGTTTAAATTGAATTGGATCAAATTTGGGTCAATTGGATAGGTTTTGGTTTGACATTGGGTTCACTTTGGTTAAAATGGAATTGATGGGGTTTTTTGACAAAAGTAGGGTAAATTGACAAAATTGGCCCATGGTGTAGTTGAACAAAATGAAATTGGGAATATTTGGGATTTTCTGGAATTTTCTGGGAATTTTTGAATTTTTGGGATTTTTTGGGTTAGGAGGGGTATTTTGGGTATTTGGAGGGTATTGGAGTTTTTTGGAATTTTGGTATTTTGCTGTAAATGATCAGGGTTGGTGATGTGAAATGTTTAGGAATGATTTTGAGGGTACAGGTAATTAGGTGATTTTAAGGATTTTGAGGATTTTGGGTAGGTTAGAGGCGGGTGTAGGGTCTAGGGGGTCAAAAATTGAAAATTTGGGAAAATTGAGGTGGGTAGAGATTTAATTAGGATGAAATCATTTTGGTTGAGCCATGAAGTACATCAAGCCCACATGAGCCATGAAGGGACCGATTTGAGGCATCCTTATGTTGTTCACAACCTCTTCGCCCGAGGGCTTAGGGGTTAGCGGCCAAATCCATGTGAGATCACTGCATAGTCGGGAGATCGAGGTTAGGTATAGGTGTGTGAAAGTGTGGTGTATAGGTGTAGTGTGTGTAAGTCAGCCCCTTCACCGGACCGGGCCACCCGGGGCGGTCTAAGGCCAAAGAGTCCTATAGGAACTCATCCTTTAAACTTCCACATTTGATTTCAACCCTCTGGGAGGTGATTAAGGGGTCTGATCGAGTTTGTGGAGTTTGCAGGGAGTTAAGAAGTGGTTTTGAAATTCCTAGATGGTGGATCATTCTGATCCTCTAAGATAGTCGAAGGAAAAGCCTAAGGCTAGATCCTAAGTACTAAAGGGAAGAAGAGAAGACCTCATCAAAAATGAGGTCAACAGCTGTCTACCTTCCCATTGAGCTGTATCGCGGTTACTACACAAAGGAAACGAAGATCGAGTTGCAACAACGAAGAGGCTGGCTTCCACTTGTTAAAGGTTATGGCTTTGATGTTAAATAGCATTGATAACAGGCTTATATAGAGCCTTACAAATTACAACATTTACAAATAAATCTTTAGACTTCATTTAGTTATAAGTAGGACTTTACATTAGATACAAATCTCAACGATAACTAATCCTTTTAAAATTTTAATAAACACTCAACACTTGAACTCCTCATTAAAATCTCAATCGTGTGCTCATTTGAAGGATGTTATATGACTGATGAGATCAAATCTTCCTTTATAATGGAATCGTAAACTTGTATGGTGCTCATGTTCTATAATGTCTTAAAAAATATTCTCTGATTGTTCTCTTTTCTATTTGTCTTCTTTTCTTCTCTTTATCTCCTATGATTGAGAATAATCTTTGTTGTTTGGATAATAAATCTCATCAATCTTCAGTCTTCTTATATAATGAAAACTCTTATTGATTTCACGCTAACATTTCTTCTCACGATTACGAAGAACTAGATGGCAACTCCACTCTAGGAATCACTCTTGGCCTATCTTTATTGCTTCATGAATCACCCTCATCATCTATTCGTTTAGCTCATTCATCAGTTACACCATAAAATTCTGATACGATAAAGATGGTTTGCCTCGGTGAACCTTCCCACATCAATTCTCACTTTGAAAAGTACGGGAGCCCCATTTTTGGGCAACATTGCAGTTACAGATCAAATCAAGAAGGCCCTTTTAATTGTTGAAAATGATATCAGGTATTCACGGCAATATGCTAGATTTTGCATCTTTGAACTGTCGGTTATGAGTTGATCCCGCACCAACTTCCTTCGTTGATTAATTAACTTAATGTGGTGGAAAACAATTCTAATTTTCACGAGAATGGACAACCCAATGCTTAAAACAAAAAGAGGTAGCATCATTTATCTAGTGTTTATGGTAAAATCTTCATATTTTTATAATATAAGCCAAATTATGAAAATTCTAAATTTAAATGATGAGGATCACAATTAGATTTTTGGACCCACCACTATCCTCTTTCAATGAACTTCCTCAGTAAGTATTTTGGAGCCCCATGTATGTAGAGATAAATTTGAAGTTCATCCAGTGTTTAACTAAATTATATTTCTTAGCAATTATTATTGTTACATTTTTGATTGATTGCACTTAGAAGTTGGAGATACTTCTTAGGGCATTCATTGATATGAAGCATTAGTTTTTATTTTAAGCTAACATCAATAATGGGGCCACTTATGTTGTGATCTAATAAATGATAGTTTTTATTGCCATAGGCTAACTTAAGTATCATTAATTATTGCATGATTCTAATTAGTTTGTCTTATGCATTTATATAATTGACTAAACATGAAGTGATAAGTATATTGGGGTTGATTTGTCAACTAATTGAATTTCATTATAGCCTAGTGGTGATAATATCGTATTCAACTTGGCAGTCCAATATATACGACAAAAAAAAAAAAGGAGAGGGGAGGGGAGGGGGGGTTTGATTAACTTGATTACCATTATCATATTTAGAATATTGTCCCTTTTAATTTTTATGTTGGCCTCAGGTCGACCTCACTTACCTAAATTTCACCTGATGCATGACATAAAATATCAAATTTATAAAAATAAAGGGTCTATTTGGGGCAAGCTGAAACATTGAATAATATCATCTGTTGTCCGTGATTAAAAATAATACGCGATAAGCTAGGTGCGTTGACTACTACACATTTTTATTTTTTTTGGAAAAGCTTGAGACCGCAGTTAGAAAACTCTCGCACTTAGGTAGGTGCGGTGTGAAAACATACTTGTTTTCAGCGTTTTGAAAACGCATAAGGCGCAACGCGGTTACCGAACAAGACATGTGTGTTTTCAAAACGTCGGCATCGAATAAGTTTGCCCTGGCAGGCAAAGTTAATAAAACCTAAGGCTTTTGTATCGTCCCTTATTCTTCAATCATCAAAAGTCACAAAGTTCTTGTAATTTCACCTTTATGCAACTTGGCACTTTGTTTTGGAAGACTATTTGATTGCCCATTGTCAATTCTCGCCAGTCGAAACAATTTGTTCCTTCGCTCGACTAAGACTAAGTGATGAAAATGAACTCATAGAGCGAGTCTCCACCAAGTGAACTTCTATCCTCCTTCAATCCTCCCACTTCCCTTTTAATGGGCAACCTTTCTTTTCCTTAACCACTTTGATTTTCTATGTATGATGTGTTTCTTATCTTCTTCGATAAATTGAGACTACTTTCTCATGAAGCCTAGCCATTTTTCCCAAAAAAAACATTTTCATTAGCTTAACTAAATTGGGCTTGAAAAGTCTGATTTTTGTCTTACCTTTTTTCCTTAAATATTCACACCGAATGAGCATTTGGAGCTCATTGTGAATTTTGTTATCATTTACTATTTTATAAAAGATAAAAATTATATTTTAATTATTTATTAATATTCTCCTATGTTTATTTGTCAAAATTGCTATTTGGGCATGTTGGCTCAAGAGACTAAAAAGTATCTCGCCCTTTTCATGGTTAAGAAGTTTTGTGTGTGTATGCCGCATACCTTGGTCTGTTGGTGGCGGGCTCATTGTAAGTCCCCTCAGGTCAGGGGTTTAATCCCACCGTGGCCCAGTGGCTTTCAAATTATAGACACATGCCGCGGCTCTCATCATGGGGCTAGAATGCGCATGGGAAATCGATACTTGGGCTCTATATTTGGGCCTCTGCCAAATATTAATTTCCTTAATATATATATATATATATATATATATATATATATATATATATATATAGCTTATTTTATTGAAATAAAAGGGGTGCAAAACAAGTAATATTAGAGGGCCCAATAGATGGAGCTCTACCCATAAGAAATAAAATGCAAATATAGCTCAAATAAAAGGATACAAAAGACAAAAAAAAAAAAAAAAAAAATGCAAATAAGCAGGGTCTATGGACGGGGTTGCCTAGGCATTTCTCTTCCTCTCGTTCTTATAGCGCATCCAGAAAGCAAACTCTGAAGTGTTGTTCCGTTGCCAGGAGAGACTAAAGTATAATCCATTAAGTTTCCAAGTTGAAAAGTACCCCCACCCTTCTTCCGCCGGAAATTGTATACTTGCCATTCTTCTTCTGAAAATTGGCCGGCCTGATCCATAGAAGGAAAGACAGTTGAACGATAGGTTCCAGTGTTTGTCTGTGGACGGTCTTCCCGATACCCAGGGATCTCTTGCCCTTTGAACCGGTAGTTCAACCAGCGGTGTAGCAGCAATAAAATTTCTTGTTTGACAATAATTCTTCCTCAGTCGTAGTAGGCACCTTTTTCATCATATGAATGTGAATGTTTGCTTCTTCCCTATCTTCAATCACGTCAGGGAGGGAATCGTGAGCACCCTCCACAGTAGTTGCTACTCCAATAGAAGAAGGCTGAGAAGAAGGGCGATGACCGCATCCTGCCTTCTAGGGACGAAGCCACTGTCACTCACTCAGCAATCGATCCTTATCAACATGCTTTGAATCGGTATCGGTAGACTTTTTGCGCATGTCCGACATAAACATGCGGTAGGTATCACATGCGGTGAGGAAGAGGGTATAACCATTGCGGGAATGTGACCCCGAGTAACATTTGTACGTGGAGGTTTTTAAATTCGGATGCGGTGGTAGCAACGAGAAGGAGAATATCCGAACATGCAACGGTGGGTGCGGAGGTATGCGATTTCAAGGATTCTGCTGGTTGCCAAAATCTCTGTTGCTGTGTGCCAATTCATCTCTCTCTTGGAAAAAGGTAATGTAATGTCTCGTTCTATCGATATTCTAGCCTCCGAAGTTCGAGTCAGATTCTTTGTAGGCGTATCAGTTTGGAGCGGCGTGTCATATATTTTTGCGGATGTAAATAGAAGCTCTTGATCGTAAAGGTGAACCTACAAATCTGGGAAGCGCAGCCAAACAAGAATAATGGGAGGTTCATTACGATGGTCAAAATCCACCGTCCATTTTAACACCTTCATCACCCGATTGTCTATTCAAAATATTCTTCTAGCAAACACTTGGGCGTAGTCTTCATCATCCGATAATTGGTTGAGAACGTGCGACCATCCAATCCACCAATCTTCGAACTTCCATTCAGCTTCATTTTATGTCAAATTCCTTTCGAATCAGTTCAAGTTTATGGTTACCGTGGAGGAACTTACCTACTAGAAACAGCCGGCAGGGTGTAGTTAGGGTGGAGGTCTCAGTCTCTATGAAAAAGATTGCAGGTTTGCCATCTTTATGGGATGCTTTTTTGAGAAACACGGTTTCAACGCCTTGCCCAAATCCATCGTGGTATCTCCGTGAGAACATATTAGAACGTGAAGAGGCGCGGGCGGGGTTATCGCCGGTGAGGGCAGCGGCGTAAGAACGACTCAAAGCCATATGCGGCAGCACAAGCTGCCCCGGGGACTGCACCAAGGCTCGCAAGCCCCGCATCGGGGAATCGGGGCGGCGCGGGCGAGAGGCGGAGGCGACATGTGACCCTCGTCGGCCAGGAGAGTCGACGTGCAAGAAACCTGCGGTCGACAAGATTGAAGAGTCTGCCACAAATCACCGTCGAGTTCCAGCCGAAGCAGATGAGACGCTACGCAAAAAGCAAGCGAGGCGAATCGTCGAGATCGGAGACGCTGTTCAGTATGCAGCAAAGCACCGCAGATGGCGACTCGAACTCCAGACGGAAACGACGAGGAAGACGACGTGAGACAATGCCGGAGAGGATGCAAGAAAAGAGCAGATCAGGTCGTATGGCTAGGGTTCGCCGTGGTAAGCAAGTGGCAGTGGGAGAAGACGACATTATATATATCCTTAAAAAAAAAATACACACACATATTTATTTGTGTGTGTGTAATGCTTTGTTTTTCTTCCTTTTATGATGGTAGGTGTTGCGTTCCAAATTTTAACAATTTCTAATCCCTCATTGAACCAGCGAATTTGATGGTCCTTCATTTTATAATCAGGTTCTCTGATTTGAATTATAATCTTGGGAGAAATTAATGCGCTCATTGGATTATTGTTATCTATCATGTTCTTAAACATGCTACTAATACTTATCCACTTTATTTAAGTTTCTAACTTTTAGGTTGTTTCTGGGTTGTAGCTAAAAGTAGCTATTTTTGAAGTTCTGTATAAGCTGACTCATAATATTTATAATTTTTCAATAGTATAACTAATCAATTCAATCTCACCAAGGGATTATATTTCCAGGAACTTGATAAAATTAATTTGTTCTTCTCAGTCCAGGTTGTATTATGTGCAAATATTGCATGTAATGATTCGTGTAAGTTGAATCTAAGCGTTGTTGTTAGAGCGTCTATCTTTCTCTTTCAGGCACACATATACGTGCACACATTCTATCCATCATGATCACCATCATCGCCATCATCACTAGCATTATAAGAAAATTTGTGGATGGACTTTATAAATCATCATTACTTATTTTAACCCAATGAGTTATTCTTGAGATCATAAACATATTCATCAAAAATCATTTTGAACAACTTCTATTCACAACCTACCACTCATACTTTTAAATCCTCTAATATTAATTGTGTCTATTTATTTTGCATTTATTTCCTAACCACATATGTTAATTTCTTAACCACCTATTCTTTTTTGAGTCATCATGCTTCAATGCATCTCCCTCCATACACACATAATCCACGTAAGTATGCAAAGAGCTTATATATATATATATATATATATATATATATATATATATATATATATATATATATATATATATATATATATATATATATATATATATATATTCCAGGGGCTGTTAGTAAAATAGGGTTGTCATGGTGGATTGCAAACTACATTGGAATTTCTTAAGGGGGGAGAAGGAAGCAAATTCAGATGGATGCTATGGTGGACAAAATAAAAAACAAAATAATGGACTGAAAAAAATATTTATCTATATTATGGGGGGAGAATTACTTTAATTAGAAGTGTGCTATGGCATTCCTCTATATGCTTTGTAGGTTTTAAAACTGAAAGGTAGCACTTATTTGACTTTGGAAAGGTGCTTCAACAAGTTCTTGTGGGCTGGTGGGAAATCAAAGAAACTTTGGGTGGGTTGGAAGACTGCATGTAAGCCTATTAAGGCAAGGGGTTCGGGTTTTAAGGAGTTGCATCACTTGGCATAAATTAATTACATAAAGTTGTGGCTTAAGTTTAGAAGGGGGGAATTCTTATGGGCTTCTTTTATGCATGAGAAATATTGTAAAATGTATCATCCCTTTACTGTCAATTGGAGAGCAGGGGACTACAACATTCGAAAAGCACTGTTTAAGGATAGATCTTTTGCTGAAAATTTTTTTTCTTGAGGGATAACTGGGCTTTGCAAGATTTAGAGTTTGAGGAAAATGGTGCACTAGGGATTTACGTGTGGCTGATTTTTGACTTGATGGGGTGTGGAACTTCCCTATGTTGAGGGAATCTATGGGTGAGGGTAATGCAATTTACATCTCCAAGATCCCAATAGTGAGTGGTAACAATGATACACTTATCCTCAAGTTGCCTACTGATAAATCTACTGCCATGGTTATCTATTAGGATTTGCATCATCATGGTATTGTTAGATGGGGAAAGCTTATATGAGGAAAGACACTTACTCCTTCTATGCCCTTTTTGTGGAGACATCTTCACAATTTGCTACCTTATGACGATATTTTACAACTTAAAGATTTGAGGTTTGCTTCACAATGTTTGTTGTGCAGTAGGGAGGAGGAAAAAACTATTCATATCTACTCTAGTTGTTCTTTTGCAATAAATATATGGAAGAGGCTGGGTGTTATTTTCCATACTTCTGTTCCCATGCATTTTGGGGTAATATGAATGATTACTTCTTATCTATAACTCTGAGGGTAAGTAGAAACATTTCTTAGTAACCTTTCCTTTCAACTCTATGTGGTTCTTAGGATGGCAAGGAACTCAAATAAGCATATAGGTGGTAAATATTACGAGCAACATGTGGTTAGCAAATATCTTGGCTTATTTTCATAAACTCGCTAAATTCTGCTGTTTTAAAACCTTCTTTTTCAATGGTATTCCCTTTTTTAATGTTGAGGAGCAAGTTTTGATGGAGAGGGGGATGAGACAACCCAAATTGGTTTTCTGGCATAAACCATCTCACGATTTGGTAAAAATAGACACTGAAGGCAGTTCGGGTGGGAGTCTTGCTAATGCAGGGGGTTTTTGAGGGATAGTAAGTGAGCTTGTTTGCTATTCTTTGCTTCCTTATGTGTGGATGGAAGTCCTTTGGAGTGAAATGCAGGTTGTATGGCTAGACGTAAAAATTGATGCTTGTGCTAATTGCCATTTTATGGGTTGGGAGTGGTCTCAGCTCTATTACTACATTCTCTCCAAGGGAGGAAGACAACTACATGGAAATTGGCTTTATGTCCTAATAAGATAGCTAATATTCTTGCTTACCTTAATGTTATTTGGAGCTTTGATTACGGGGAAGGGAACAAGCCTGCTCACTTGTTAAGCTTAGAAGAAGTGCAAAGTCTGCTTTGTGTGGTATTTGCTGTGGGGAGATGTCCTCCTAGAGAACTACATAGGTTGGTGCATGGAGACAGCTTAGGTGATGTATCTAAGGTGGTAGGATGTGTTTGATTTGTGTTTTAGTTCTTTTGTTTTTTGGATATTGGGTCATTGGTGGGTAAGGTTGTATAATGTTGAAGGTGTCTGAGTTGTAGAAGGATCTACCTCCAATTTTTGTAATTTTTACCTGATATCGATAAAATTCCCTACGAGTTCTCTAATATGTATATATATATATATATATATATATATATATATATATATATATATATATATATATATATATATATAAGATGAACATTGAGTCTATTATTTTAAAAATTTAGATGGAAGAGATTCTAGTACTATTATTTAGAGTGTTTTTATGAAAATAGTGAGTAATTATATGGCTAGTAGTAATGCTAATGGCATATAAACTAATGAATCTAATGAAGTGATTATTTATAATAATAATAATTAATAAATGGATGGGGGAAGAGTTAAGAGGCAAATCTTCATCGGTATCGGATCATTTTTAAAATGGTCATCTTATAAATGATGGTAAGCAAATATGTAGACATAAAATTTATGACTCTTACTGCAATGTGATGATATGGTACCGACAATTTAAAATGCCTCCTATAATCTTATAATAAGATTGATTCAAAGATTATATTCACTCCAAATACCTTATGACGAGTTTATATTATTTTAACAAAAATTCAAAGCTATTTTTCAAAGGAAAAATTATATACAGACCACTCTAAACTTGTTATTTACGAATCGATCACTCTTTTTCATTCATTTTTTAAATTCACGCTAAATGTTAAAATTCATGGTAAAACTCTAACTCATATTTTTTATTTTTGGATCAAATTCTCAACGGTTTGATGTGGCACGTGTAAAAACATCATTTTTGTTGTTCAAAAAAAAAAAAAAAAAAAATCACCTGGGTGATTATTTTGTAAATATCAATGTTTCGAGTGACCTGTATGTAATTATGCCTTTTTCGCAACATCTTTACCCTAAACTAATTGATTATCCCAACCGACCAGGACAATAAGTTACCAAATATAGCCAAGGCAAGAAGAACATCATGTGAAGTCAAAACATTAAAAATCCCCACATCAAAATTTGTCTTTGTTGCTTTAACTGTCTTGTCGTTTATTTTTTTTATGTATTTACACATCTCACACCTAAACTTTCATATTTACACATATTGTACTCAAACGTTAAACTTCACATAAAAAATAGTACTGTCATCAATTTTTATAAGTGTTATAAAACTTTTTATGACTAAGTTTAAAACACTAAAATGTTATATATGTAAATATGAAAATGAGATATATACATAAAGAATTGTGTGCTACTGAAGAAATGAATACTTTGGTAAAAATCTTATTTCCTTCATTCATGAGCTGAGTTTCTATAGAGTCTTACACTCTTTTTGCAACAATCTTTTTGTAAATGACCCCTAGGCCTTTTCTATATTTTCCATTTACAATTAGACTCCTCAAAGTAAGATACAAATTTCGACACTCCCCCTCAAGATGTGTAAAAGATATCCACTAAGTTATCTTGTCATAAATCTATACAAATCTAATGAACTAAGTCCTTTAGTGAGGTAGTCAGCCACTTGCCCTCCCATGGCTACATGACTTATCTCCAGTAGCTCGTTATTCAACTTTTCCTTGATGAATAATCTATTAATCTCCACTTGTTTGGTTCTACAAATGAACATAAACACCATGCAACAAAAAAATAATGGATGACAAGTTGAACCCGTTCTATCTATGTCACATGGGATCTTGAGTTGAATCGATGGAGAAGGTGTTAATGCCATAATGTCGGAAGCAACATGACCTTGTCCCTTGTTTTTCCAAAGTTGAGCAGAGGCTTTTCTCATGAGGATAACTCTCTGCTATCAAGCAACTAACGACCAAAGGGATTTTAGTGATATGACTTCAAGGAAAATGCTCACCTTCATTCATGTAGTCATCGAAATAAGCAGTGAGGTTGGCACAACCTCACCTCTTAGAGGGATTTTAGTGCTAGGGCTTCAAGGAAAATGCTCAGATTCATATGGGAGAGTCTACAAAATGCCCCTAACCTATCATTCACCTCAACACACAAAAATCCTAGTTCTTAATCATCTAACAGCCAGACCTAGGGGACTCTTGGAAATGACACAAGGGATTAAGGGTTTTACCTACGTGACAGCTAATCGAAGCATTTATTTCGTAGGAAGAAGCTCTCCCCTCCAAAAAGAGTGATGAGGCCATCATAATTCTTCTCTAATATGATGAGAAAGTTTTCCTCACCAAAGAAGATGGCAAGAACGCTGGAAACTTCCTTATCCAAAGTTAGGAAGAATCTCTCCTCACAGGAGAGTCGTTGGAATGTCGTTGGAGTGGAAGAAGATGATTGCAAACAGTGGAGGAAAAGATGAAGAGGATGAAGTAAAATGTTTTCCTCACCTTCTATTTGAGTAAGATGAAAAAATCCTCCAAGAAAGCTCCTTGAAAAGCTCGTCTGGCCTCCCTTGCTCTTGCTCTCCTCCCAGTTGATAGTTTGTTGATCAAATGAAATGAGGCCCTTTCCCTTGGTAATTCCTCCTAAAAGAGCTTACCCAAATGATCTAAGCCACCTTCCCCATTTAGCATGGTCCCAAAATGATTTGTATCTCGTACAGACAGCAAACTAGGCAAAAAGAGGAGGATCATTGGTCATGGCCGCCTCACTAGTGGGAAACCAGGTTTTGGAGGTCCTAAATTGCTAAATAAGTTCCGACATTGAGGTCATGTTGGGCTCGGGTGTGGTTATGCCACTGTCAAATGTGTCACAGATTGCGGTTCGATGTGGCTATGCTCGAGGCTAGGTGTAGTTACGTCGGGCGCTCTGTCTGGCTGGCATGGTCACACCATCCTGGAGCATGGTCTTGCTAGTCGAGGGACCTAGAGCACTTTAAGGAGGCTTTAGCATGATCATACCAATGGTTAGGCATGGCCACGCCAGTCGATCGTGTTGCGTTAGACCATATGTTGCTTCCAGAAAAGTTCGTCGGAGGGGTTTGAGTCTCGTGAGAACCTTTTGAAGGTCGAATATGAGTAATTACAATTTTGGGACCGCTTATAGGGTCATGAACGCATCTCGAATGAGTTTGAGAAAGTGAATCATTAAAATGTCGCTAAGCACAACAATTGTAATCATAAAGTTTGTATGTTCGTATCTTAAGCTTAAGATACGAAAAGGTATGAAGCAACCTAGTTAACAGTCTATGTCTCGGGAATATTTGTATTAGCTAGATGTAACCCGGTGTCATAGGAGCCGTGTCATCACGGAAGGGATATCGGTAAGCGATGTTGATTTGACCATAATTTACTCAAATCTTGATTGTATGGAATTTATAAGAAACTGACTTCATAGCCTTGTGTCCTCCAACGAGGAGGTTTTGTATATTCTCCATAAAAAAATGGATCGCAGCATAATATCAATTAAAGCTAATTGATTCTCAAAGCTAGTGCTCACTTTCTCCCTCTCAAACTAAATTGGGAACCACGTAAGTAGGGGACCATTTTTCTTCTTTCTTGGAGGAGGAGGAGGAGAGACACTCAGATCTATGACAAGTGCTTTCCCCTTCAAGTAGCATACCACCTCTCTTGGCTGGCTACCTTGCTTGCTCGGGCTTCCCAGTTCCATGTTCGCGAGGCTCAGTAGATGTCAAAGCAGCTGACTCGGGGTACCGTGATCCCCCTTTTGGTCTTTTGGGAAGTCCCCCTCCCCTCGCCCCTCCACCCCATCCCTCAATGTCCTCGATTCTAACGAGTTCTTACTCTCTATTTATTGGTGCTAAACGGACTTATAATTGATAAAGATCTTTTAGTGAGGACCAAAGAATCTCCCTGTGATAGAGGTAAACTCCTTGATACATCAATCCTTTGAATAACATCGGAAAAATCATATATAAAGTAAACTATGTCGACACGTTCTAGACATTCCTTGACACATATCCACGGCATCTCTCAACTCACCACTACAACGGCTTTGGTGCGCCGCCTTCACATGGGCAGCCGCTAAGCTTTCTTCTCCGTGTCTGCCAACAATCGATGCCTCTGCTCGACCTCCCCGCATCCGTACGATCTTTCTCGATCATTCACCCAAAATCTCCCAGTTCCGACACCGGTTAATAAACATCAAATTGAGATACGTTGAACAAAAGTGTGTCTTTGGCCCATGTTGCTCAACACCTAATCTAGTAGCTTGTTCATATGCTATTTGCGCCTCCATACGAAATATTTTGGATGTTCTAGCTCATGGAAGAATAAATGAGAAAGAAGCACACCTTCCAGTCCTCAAAACATTTTGCGGTCCTAATATTAAAGACTTGTCGAATGGTAGCCATAAAATAACCCTTCAGACTGACTCTAAATGAGAATAGATACATAAAGAACTCCATCAACCACATGATTCTTGACCGACGGTTGAATAGAATGTAGTTCATAATGGCATTAATGGAATTAGGAAAAAATTGAGCAAGGATGACATTGTAATGGTTGAAGATAGCCCACAGTTCTTGGCAAAAAGGCAACATCAAGCCAAATCTAAACTAGTCTCTATACAAAAATGAGGTCAACCCTAAACCAAGTCGTTGCTCGGTCATTCTCTTCACTTCTCCTCCATCCTCTCCACTTTATTCACATGGGCCAACATCACACACATCTCCTCCCAACCAACAGAGCAAATGAGTTCTCGAGCTCATCCAAGCACTAAGGAAATAATCCACGGGAACTCAACATCCAATAGATGTTTCCTACCAGGTTTCAGTGTTAGTTTTGAGTTGTCAACCCGATAATCCTCACTTGAGACTCGGTCGTCCTCAACTGGTACAAGGGCTGTCATCGTTGGTATTGCATAAAATTTCCACCAACACTTGTTGAAGGTGAATTATTGTCCAATATTACCAAGATTATGTTAGCTACACCAAGACACTATATCATAAAAATGAGGCAAAAAATTGAAACCTTGCTGTCGGCATTATTTTTAGGGTGCGTTGTATTAGAAAAGTCATGTGAAATTGTAAGTAGAATTTTAAGATTTTAAATTTAGTTTAATATATATAATTTGAAAAGTAGTATTGATTTCAAACATAATTTTAAATTTGAAAATTTTAAGATATGAAAATCAAGCGATCTCACATCCCGAATAGTTTATATAAACGAGCTGCTTATCAATGATATCTATCCCTAAGGATGAACCTGCTTGCTTGATGGTGGGGCTCGATTAAATAAACTAAAAGATTTGTGACATCCGTTTGGTACGGAAATAATTTTATGTGCCGACAAATTCCACTGCTTAATCGAAAAACATTAAACATGGTTTATATTGCTTGGGTTCTTTAAAATTCCACATAAAGAATGAAGCCACATAGTTGTTACATCTTAAGTGACGGGAATCACCTAAGAAAACTCACCGATAATAATCGGTAGTTGTTGCTCTCAAGAATTTCAAAGTTTAAGTTTTCAAAGTTGAATTTTGGAATTTCAACGAGGGAATGGATCAAGTTTGGAACATTTTGTTTTGGGAATTCAAAGGAAGAAAAGTGGGAGGAATTACAGTTAGAAGCGAACTTCGGTAATTTCCCGACTATCCTATTGTTTGGCTTGGATTTAGGAAAGTCCTAGTAATTTATTTAATGTTTTGATCTTGCCGAGTTTAGTTAATTAGGACTTATATCCGTATGACATGATCATACAAATGGCACGGAAAGATGTGAGGGTTTATGTCGTATCGGACGACTACCTCGGGAATCCCCCAAGACCGGTTAGGGCTTAATTTACAATGAAAATGCCTAACAAAAGGTTGAGGATTTATGTTGCGCTAAGCAAACTACCTCAAAATCCTATGGCTTTGTTGTTTAATTCTAGGAATGTTTAGTGATGTAGAGTTGTTTTGTGAAAGTGGCCGTGCGCCGCCCAGGTGCTCCAAGCTCCTTGTTGTTGCGAGGTTTTAGTTTTGAAAGTCATAAATCGGGGAGATGAGAGAAGTGTTTTAGTTTAGAAGTCTTAATTTCCAAGTGTTTTGTGTTTTAATTAAAACAAATCTTAAAGTTGATTATAACGACACCGGTTAAGATCGGTTCCGTCCTTCGGCATCGTTATTTTATCGGATTCACTTAGTCCGGATGAATTTGCTAAACTCAACTGAATGAGTTCCACACTTTCATTTAGACCATGGGAAATCCCGTTAGCAACACGTAGGTTACATCATCGAGGTATTCAGTCATCCGAACGGGACGTTTTAATTTAGTTGTAATTGTAGTTTTGTGTTACATTTTGTGATTAAATTTTGAGTTGTTTATATTTTGAAATGTTGTGGCGGTGAATTTTATCTTGTAATGACTTTTAATTTAGTTTTGGTTTTCGATTTTTAGGGACTATCCTAAAGGTGTGGGTTTTCATGCAACGATTGTTTATCATGCAGAAAAAGTAAGTGCGATGCAATTAAAAGTGCAGTAATGTAAATTGCAATAAAATAAAAAGCGTACACAGGTCTTCCCGAGTCATCCGGGCACTTAAAACACAATTAGAATATTTAAACAAGTTCCTAGGTAAAGCTAGGGAAGGGTTGCTTGGTTTTCTACCAAATTCCTAATCCTATAGCTAGTCATTTTCTATGACGTCTAGGTCTTTGTGTTTTGGTTTGAGGACGATTTTCTTCATCGAATAATTAAGTTGATTGTTCTTATAGACATCCTATCATATTGAGGAAGTGCCCAAGACAAATCTTAAACATCTTTTCAATATTTCTAGGATTGTTTAGTCCAAATGAATTTAATTATACAAATGAATTAATCGTCAGGAATTCAGTTTATTATCTTGCTCGAGTGAAGCTAGGACATTTGAATATCTTGTATAAGTGAAGTAGCATTTCATTTAACGTTCCGTTTAGGAGTTATGATAACCAAAGCTCTCGGGCAAATTGGTGTTCAAATGGTTTATGATTTAGTTTAACTTCGGTTAAAGGGTTTAAATTTGGAATAGTGTTCAAGTTGTTTTATATTTAATTTCTTTATGTCTTAGGTAATGTTATTTAATTCAATTTCATTTAACTTTAATTTAATTTAATTTTAATTTTAATTTTAATTTAATTTAATTTAATTCAATTAGTTTGATTTGATGTTAAATTAATTTAGTTTAATTTGATTTAATTAACTTTAATTTAATTTTAATTTGATTTAGTGCATTTAATTTAATTTAATCATTTATTTAATTTAATTTGTTTTAATTTAATTTAATTTAATTTAATTTAACCAAATTTATTTATTTAGTTTAATTTAATTTAATCTTTAATTTAATTTTATTTTTAATTTTAATTTAATTGAAACTTTAAAGACTTTAATAATTTAACTTATTATATTTTTAATTTAATTTAATGATTAAGTCCTTTAACATTTTAAAACTTAAATTTGAATTATCATTTTGATTAAGAATTAAATATTATTGAGTTGATTAATTTAGGGATTTTTAAATTAAAGAATAAATCTCTTCCTAATAACAATCCTAATTTTAATAATTTAGATTTTATTATTCTTCCAAATTTAATCAATTATTGATTAAGGTTTATTTTAATTATCTTCAAATTATTTAATAGGTTCTACCCTTTAATTATTTAATTTCAATAATCAAATCAGATTAAGATCAAATATTTTATTTGTTAATTTTATTAAACCTAAAGTTTTAATTAAAGGTTAAAATTTTAGTGCCATTTTGCCCTTGAGCTTAATAATTTCACTTAACTCAGTAAATTGAGCTTAAATGAACTTGAAATTTTTATGTGACTTCACTCATATGCCAATAAAGACATGAGAGGAGAAAATGTGATTTTTCTGTATTTAATTTATTTATGTAATTATTTTTGGTGGAAAATAAGAATTTTCAAAGGAAAATTTAATAATATGACGAAGGGAAAGTTTCTGTCCTTAAGAAAATTATGAGACATTCTAATGACTAGAGGACCACTTGGACCAATTTTGGTGATTTTTAAATTATATTATTTTTATTATAATTATTTTAAGTTTTGGAGTATTAATTAATTTAAAAATAAAATAAAAGGTTGAAAAATAAAATTTATATTTTTAAAAATCTCTCTGATATCAAGGAAATTAAATTATTGTTTGAAATTTTCTGATTTTTCTTTGATTTATTATAATTATTTTAGTGAAAATGTAGAAAATACATTTTTTAATTTTAAAATTACCACAGGGCTTTAAATTTAATATCTCATTAAATAGACCTAAGAAAAATATGGGATTTGTTCCTAAGTGATTAAAATTCAAAATGTTAGCATTTTGGTGAATTTTATTATTTTTATGATTTTTTATTATTTTTTAATTATTAAAATATTAAAATAATATTAAAAATCAACTTTAGAAAATTGAAATTTTAAATTTTCAGCAAATTCCCTGATATCAGAGAGGCTCCAAAACCAATTTGGTGAATTTTTAAAAAGTATTTTTGAAAGTTATGAATTTTAAAGTTCAAATTGTCTAAATGGCTTAATCGGCTTGGTACAGTAGTACTTAAGTCGATTGACTTGGTACATTGTGGGTTCCTCTGATCCTAAAGGTCAGTGGAGAATTGATTTCAAGTCAATTTGATGTATCGTTTGCTCTAATTAATTAGGGATCTATTTTGGGTGTTTAGCTTGATTATAGGGTTTATTTTTAAATGAGTTAACTCAAAACCTATTTTCACCTACCAAGGTCCTCTGGTCATAAGAGACATCGCCAAATTTTCCTAGAATTTATTTCACAACATGCTAATTATTGGAATTAAAATACTCAAAACAATAACATGAATTTGAAAAATCAATAACTTTTCATAGGGATGGCCTCGGCTTTGGAAAATTCGGGGAATGTTCCCAAATTCGGAAGCTACTTTCTATGGTCTCATGCCATGGTGGATTTCCTATATGCATGGAGAATTAAAACGTACGGTAAATAAATCATTAAAATGATACTTGATGAAATTAAATGATTTCTTTTCCACATTATTCTTCTCTGTTCTTTGACGAGAACCTTTTTATTTTATTTTTAAAGATTTTTTTCTACACAAAGTTATGGATTTTTGAAGTTTGGGAATTAAATAATCAAAAAATACTACAATTTTCTGTTATCCCGCGCGGTGCCGTCGGCCTTGGCGGCTCGAAGAACGCGCGGCGCGTCTGGATGGCCGCCGCCATCGACTCGGCGCTCGGGGCTTGTGTCGTTCCATCTCTCTGATCAGAACGCTATCACAGCCCGGTAGTCAGCGTGTATTAAATGACGGCATCCGTTCATCGTCCCAAGTGTCCTGCTGAGGCCGTCCACACTAAATCCCTAATATCTCCCTCCAATACTTAACGGATTTTTTTGTGTTCTTATGCTCTATGGATTCGTCTTGAAGGAGACGAATACATCTATACGATGATCTGCATTGAAATTAAAGCATTTGAAATGGAGAATCTCCGAAGCTCGGGATGAAGAATTAGCTCATACCTTTGCTCGGAGAAGTGTGGCTTCGTCCGGGGGTTGTGTCACCTTCGATTGGATCCCGGCCATCCCAGGATAGGTCCCTTGGCACAGTGAATTGCACAGAGTATGATTTAGACCCTGTTAGATCCGCTTGGAGGCCCAGGAAACATTTGGGTGGCTTTAGAGATGGGCTTTTGTTGGTGGACACCTTCTGCGAGTACGAGTGAAGGTGTAGGACCAATCAATTTGAGGATTGATCCCTTGTGGAGAAGTGTCTGGTTTTTTGGGTGAAATTTCAGTTGAGAAATTGGATTTTGTTGGTGAGAATTCAGTGAGTGTGATAGGGATCCTTCACTCACAAGGATGGAGAAGGGTTTTGGAATAATTTTGCGGAAGTTTCGGCAAGGTTTGTGACTCTCCTCTCATGGCCGTGAGGGGGGTCGGGTTTAAATAGAGGTGGCTGGAGAGCCTCACAGGGATGGCCAAGGGTTGGGATCAGGTTGCTGCAGTGCATGGGAAGAACGGCCATGGTGGCCATTGGGCATGGGGCGACTCGGCCAAGGTGGAATTCAAAGTTTGGCTCCTCCCCGGGTCTCGGCCATGGTGTTTTTCCGGCGACCCAAGGCGGCTGGCCGGCAGGCATGGGTCACCCCACCCTCGGGTCCAGGTAGGTCCAGGGCTGGAGGTTTGTGCGGTCGATTGGCCATGGACATGTGTAAGGGTTTGAATCGAAAAGTGGGTAGAGGCTCATTTTGGGTCCAAATGGGTCAACCCACCATTTTTGGTTTGGTGCACCCCTCCATGGCTGATTTGGGCTGAGGGAGGATCAGGTGAATCAGCTTGAAAAGGGTAGAGAAGTCACCATCCATGAATATTTTGATTAATCATGGATTAGGGTGAAGCATTAAAAGAGTTAAAACCTTTTTAAGGGGGCTTAAAAGAGGCTCCCTCCTTTGCCATTAATGGCTTGATCACATGTCAAACCTTCCATGGCTTCATGTGGCTTGTCCCATGGCTTGCATGGCTTGTCTTTGGCTTGGGAAAAGCTTGGTCAATTTCCTTGAAAATGGACTTTAGAAATTTTTGGTAATTTGATGGGAATTTGTATGAAGCTTGATTTGGAATGGTTTAATGATGATTTTGAAACTTAGGGGTGATATCAATTAAAGGTATGATGAAAAAAAATTGCCATGTGGGCTTTAGGGCCAATTTTGGGCTTTTGTATTTGGTGGAAATGGGCTTTTAAAATGGTTTAGGGAAGTGGGCTTTTGGTTTTGGGTTGAATTTTAGGATGGAATTTTATTAAAGGCTTGGGCCAAATAATTGTTGGGTTTAGCTCATGGATGTGTCATGAGTGACTTGGAGCAAATTGGGAGTGATTTGGGTTTGAATTGGGTTGAATTTGGGTTCCTTTGGTGAATGGGCCAATATAGGTCAAATTGGGCTAACTTGGGCCAATGTTGGGCTAGGGTTGAAATTGATGTAAAATTAATGTTTGGAAATATTTATGGGAGTGTTTCAAAGAGGTTTTGACTTTGGTTGGGCTTTGATTTTGGGGTTTGGGCCCATTTGGGTTAGGTTTGGGTTTGGGAGTCGAAATTGGGCTTTTTGGTTTTTGGGTTGAATTTAAGTGGGGTTTGGGCTTAAATGTTGGGCAAATCATGTTAGTGTTTTGTTTGTAGGATGTTAAGGAAAGTTTAGAAAAGATTTGGGGTTAATTGGAGTTGAATTGGGTGAGTTTGGGTTAGGTTTGGGTCATGGGTCCAAATTGGGCTTTAAGGCCAAAAGTGAAATTGGATCCAAATGTCAATCAAATTGGACTTAGATTTGGTCTATATTGGAGTTGGGAATGTTGAATTGAAGTTTAGAATTGAATTGGACCAAAATTTGGGTCAATTGGGTAGGTTTGGTTTGACATTGGGTTCACTTTGGGTTAAAATGGGTCAGGTGGGGGTTTTGATAAAGTGGGGTAAATTGAAAAACTTGGCCCATGGTGTAGTTGGACAAAATGAAAATAGGAATATTTGGGATTTTTTGAAATTTTCTGGAAATTTTCTGAATTTTTGGATTTTTGGGTCAAGAGGGGTATTTTGGGTATTTAGAGGGTATTGGGGGAGGTATTCTTGGAATTTTTGATATTTTTGGGTATGGATGGTCAATTTGAGTGGAGAGAAATGTTTAGGAATGATTTTGGAGAATTTTGGGTGATTTGGAAATTTTGAGGAAATTTGGGTAGTTTCGAGGTTTTGGGTAGGTTAGGCGGGTGTAGGGTCGATTGAAATTGAAAATTTGGAAAATTGAAAATTTGGAAAAGGTGAAGATTGGGTGAATATAAGTGGAATGAAATCACTTTGGTTGAGCCATGAAGCCATATCAAGCACTTGAGCCATGAAGGGACTGGAATTTGAGGCATCCGATATGTTGGGTTCCTAACCTGCGCGAGGCTTAGGGGTTAGGACCATCATGTAGATCACCCATGGTCGAGGGTGAAGTTGGGTATGGGTGTGGTTTTAGGAGGTGTGTGAAAGTGTAGTGTATAAATGTAGTGTGTGTGTAAATCGGCCCCTTCACCAGTTGTTTACCCGGGGCGATCTAGACGAGTCATATAAGACATCCTTTAAACTTCCACATTTAATTTTAACCCCTAGGTGATTAGGGGTCTACAATCAAGTTTGTGGAGTTTGCGAGGGAGTTAAGAAGTGGTTTGAATTTCTAAAAGTGGTGGATCCCAATTCTAGTCCTCTTAAGATAGTTAAAGGAAAAGCTTTAAGGCTAGATCTGAAATCTTAAAAAGAAGAGAAGACCTCATCGAAATGAGGTCGACAAATGTACCCGATAGGTGTGGTGGTGACGGAGCACAGCGCGTATTGGTGTTGTGGAAGCAATCAATAAAACCGGCACGGATGTCCGTGACAGAGCTTAGGACAAATAAGAAGAGTTTATTTGGGGAGTGTCGAGTATCTTTGGCGGGAGATTCCTGAACTCTCGTTGGGGAAAGGGAAAAGGAGGTGAATCCCAAATCACATGATATGGGGGAATTTCAACTTAGATTTTATTTTGCTTTAGTTTAATTTTTTGATGTGTGAGCTTAGATTTTGAGTTTTAATTTAGATTGAAGTTTTTTAAAAATTAACTTGAAGGGATTTGATTTGAAATCGAATTGGAATTTTGAGGTTTTAGATGTAACATCTTCAACCTTGAAAGAAAATTGAATTGATCGGATTGAATCATTGCAATGAGGAAATCTCGAGCAATGCGGTATTTGATGTAAAATCCTTAACCCAAGAGTTTGATTTTGATGTATTTCATTACGATAGGGAAATAACTTTAAACGATGCGGTATCGGATGTAAAATCCACCCGGCCACAAAAATTTAAATTTGATGTATTTCATTGCGATAGGGAAATGATCCTAAAGCAATGTAGTCTCGGATGTAAAATCCTCGGCCTCAAAAGTTTGAATTTTGATGTATTTCATTACAATAGGGGAAAGAATCCTAATGCGATGCGGTTTCGGATGTAAAATCCTCGGCTCAGTTTGAATTTGATGTATTTCATTGCGATAGGAAATGATCCTAAAGCAATGCGATGTCGAATGTAAAATCCTCGACCCAGTTTGATTTGATGTATTTCATTGCGATAGGGAAAGGATCCTAAAGCAATGCAGTCTTGGATGTAAAATCCTCGACCCGTAAGTTTGATTTGATGTATTTCATTGCAATAGGGAAAGGATCCTAAAACGATACGGTCTTGGATAAAATCCTCGACCCCGAAGTTTGAATTTGATGTATTTCATTGCGATAGGGAAATGATCCTAAAGCAATGCAGTCTCGGATGTAAAATCCTCGACCCAAAGTTTGAATTTTGATGTATTTCATTGCGATAGGGAAAGGATCTAAAGACGATGGAGTCTCGGATGTAAAATCCTCGGCCCAAAAGTTTGATTTGATGTATTTCGTTGCGATAGGGAAAGGATCCTAAAGCAATGCAGTTTCGGATGTAAAATTCTCAACCCAAAGTTTGATTTGATGTATTTCATTGCGATAGGGAAAGGATCTCATGAGTGCGGTTTCGGATGTAAAATCCTCGACGAAAGTTTAATTTGATGTATTTCATTGCGATAGGGAAAGGATCCTAAAGCAATGCGGTTTCGGATGTAAAATCCTCAGCCACCAAAGTTTGATTTGATGTATTTCATTGCGATAGGGACAGAATCCTAAACGTACGGTCTCGAATGTAAATCCTCGACTCCAAAAGTTTGAATTTTGATGTATTTCATTGCGGCAATGATCCTAAAGCAATGCGGTCTAGAGTGTAAAATCCTCAACCAAAAGTTTGATTTGATGTATTTCATTGCGCTAGGGAAAGAATCCTAAAGCAATGCGGTCTTGGATGTAAAATCCTCGACTAAAGGTTTGAATTTTGATGTATTTCATTGCGCTGAGAAAGAATCCTAAAGCAATGCGGTCTCGGATATAAAATCCTCAACCCAAAAGTTTGAATTTGATGTATTTCATTGCGATAGGGAAATGATCCTAAAGCAATACGGTCTCGGATGCTAAAATCTCGACTCAGTTTGAATTTTGATGTATTTCATTGCGCTAGGGAAAGAATCCTAAACGGTAATGCAGGTCTCGGATAAATTCTCAACCCAAAGTTTGAATTTGATGTATTTCATTGCGATAGGGAAATCATCCTAAAGCAATGCAGTCTCGGATCTAAAATCCTTGACTCCAAAAGTTTGAGTTTTGATGTATTTCATTTGCACTAGGAAAGAATCTGTGATACCAGATCTCGGATGTAAAATCCTCAGCCCAAAAGTGTGATTTGATGTATTTCATTGCGATAGGGCAAGAATCCTAAAGCAATGCAGTCTTGGATGTAAAATCCTCGACTCCAAAAGTTTGAATTTGATTGAGATTTGATTTGAAATTTGGAAAGATTGAATTTGAAATTTGATTGAGATTTGGATTTGGAATTTGATTGAAATTTGATTTGGGATACGGAAAGATTGAATTTGAAATTTGATTGATATTTGTGTTCATTTGTTTGTCCTTTAGCGATTCAAATTTATTTTATCGTTTATTTAGTGTCCATGTGAGATTTGGTGTTCATAGTTTTTAGATTTTTAAGGAAAGTTTTCTTTTATTCCTTTTTTTTATTTCTTTTGTTCTTTTTGTTCGAAGTTCATTTAACTTTAATGGCGTTTCCCGGTCAATTTGCACAAAGAGGTGAAGGTCAAAAATGTGACATGGTCACTTTCATTCCAATCATGTCGAAGATACATCATACAACTTAATGCGGAATACATCTCATACAATCCGTGTAGACTCAAAACGGACTATGTAGTCTTCGTCGATCCATCAAAGAAGCATCTATCAAATCCATGTCGAATAGTGGGGTACATGGTCAATAACGCCTTCAAGCCATCCTAGGCAAGGATGCCGTATGGATGTACATTGGAGGTGTGATATTTTCCATGCGCTCGCGGCGGCTCGTAGGCGGGAGGCTCTCTAGCTCCGGGTGTTGGAAATGGTAGGGTGTCTTCTGTCGTCCATCCTCACGAAGAAATGCTTGAGATCCCGCTTCAACGCGGTACTCTGGTATGCAATGCTTAGCGATATACCTCCCGTTGCTCTTCGGTATCATGACGGAACCTACCGGTAAAGGTATCTTCATGGCCCTGGAACTCTGGGCACCAGCACATCCGGAAGTCGAGATCCGAACATGATGTTACACTCATTCGAAAAATTTGTGCGAAAAGGTCGACAAAGTCGTGGTGATCTATGTGTGGGGGCATACGGTCACCTGGCTTGTAGATGTTAATAATGCGGCTATTGGGTATGCAATCGCGCGGTACCCTCCATGTTATCAATCTCTTTACCATTCTCTTGATGATAATGGCATCGGATCCACTTACCCATGAAGGAGTATTCCCGGTGGGTTTCCCTTCTTTGTCCTCCGCAAAGTTGTAGCAGCATCCGCATTGTATTGTTCCTTTCCACGGCATCCATCTCGGGGGTTGAGTAGGTGTTTTCCCTTAGGCGGCCCGCTCGGCCCATTCTTTTGAATCCCGGATGCAATCACGATTTGTTGTTGTTCATATTCCGAGAATACGTACGTATGTGCTCGAGGCCCTCTAGTATATTGATCCTTCTTCCCCTGATTCTCTCGAAGTATTCAAAGGTTTTCTTTTCGACGTGCATTCTTTCCCGGCTCGTGCTACGGAATAATTTGCAAATGGCGAGGCACAGTGACGTATTGTGGGATATACGGCTCAATCCCTTCCGTTCTCTGCATACCTCGGCTCCTCGAGGATGATGTCCGTCGGGACATCCCGGGGGTATACACAGCAAGGTCATGCATCAACAGTAGTTCTATACGGTAGATGTGTTGACCTCATTTTTGATGAGGTCTTCCTTCTTCTCTCTAGTATTTAGGATCTAGCCTTAGGCTTTTCCTTTGACTATCTTAGTGGACTGAGGTGGGACCCACCTTTTAGAAATTCAAACCACTTCTAAACTCCCTGCAAACTCCACAAACTTGACTATAGACCTAATCACCTAGAGGGTTGAAATTAAATGTGGAAGTTTAAAGGATGAGTTCTTTATAGGACTCTTTGGCCTTAGGGCCCTTTTCAGGTGGCTTGGTGCAGTGAAGGGGCTGACTTACACTACACCTACACACTACACTCCCACACACCTCCTAAGAAGCACACCCATACCCAACTTGACCTCGACTCATGTGATTCACATGGATGGTCCTTAACCCGAGCCCTTGGGCTAAGAGGGGTTAGGAACAACATAGTGAATGCCTCGAATGAGTCCTCTCATGGCTCATATGGGCTTGATATGCTTCATGGCTCAACCAAAATGATTTCTTTCCACCTAAATCCACCCAATCTTCAATTTCTCAAATTTTCAATTTTTGACCCCAGGAGACACTACCTATTGAAGCACAGAAATACTTGAAATTACCCAAATTTTTGCAAAATTTCCAAATTACCTAAAATTCTTCAAAATTATTCCCAAACATTCCTACCACTCAAAATTGACCATCTATATCCAAAAATACCAAAATTCCAAGAAAACCTCCAAATACCCTCCAAATACCCAGAAATACCCTTCTTGACCCAAAAATCCAAAAATTCAGAAAATTCCCAGAAAATTCCAAAAATCCCAAAATATTCCCAATTTCATTTTGTCCAGCTACACCATGGGCCAATTTTGTCAATTTACCCTACTTTTGTCAAAACCAAATTTGACCATTTTAACCCAAAAGTGAACCAGTATCAAACCAAACCTACCCAATTGACCCCAATTTTGGTCCAATTCAATTCTAAACTTCAATTCAACATCCCCAATACCAATCTAGACCAAATCCAAGTCCAATTTGATTGACATTTGGATCAATTCCACTTTTGGCCTTAAGGCCATTTTTTGATTTGTGAAACCTAACCCAAATGAACCGAAACCCCAAATCAAAGCCCAACCAAAGTCAAAACCTCTTTGAAACACTCCCATAAACACTTCTCAACAATAATTCTACATCAATTTCAACCCTAGCCCAACATTGGCCCAACTTGGCCCACTTGGACCTATATTGGCCCATTCACCAAAGGAATCCAAATCCAACCCAATTCAAGCCCAAACTACCCCAAATTTGCTTCAAGTTACTCATGACACATCCAGGCTAAACCCAACAATTATTTGGCCCAACCTTTTACAAAAATTTTCATCCATGAACACATTCATAAACTTAAAAGCCCACTTCCCTTAAACCCTTCTAAAAGCCCATTTCCTTCAAAATTCAAAAGCCCAAATCTACCCTAAAGCCCACATGACATCTCCATTTGTCATCCATTAATTAAATCCATTACCTAAGTCCTAAAATCATCATTGAATTATTCCAAATGAAGCTTCATCAATTCCCATCAAATTACCAAAAATTTCTTAAAACCCCTTTTCATGAAACAAATCAACCTTTTCCCAAGCCAAATGAAGCCATGAACAAGCCATTCTCAAGCCACATGAAGCCATGAGGGCTTTGACTTGTCATTAGTCCATTTATGGCAAGAAGAGGGGTTCTTTCTTAAACCTCCTTTAACCCTTTTTTACCTTAATCATGTCACACACTAAACCATGTTTAGCCACACTCATCATTGATGGAGACTTCACCACTCCTTCTAAGCTGACCTAAATGATTCCCTGAAGCTCCAGAAATCGAGCTTGGAAGGGTGCACCCGAGCCCCGAAATGGTGGGTTGACCCAAGCAATCCAAGTGAGCCTTCTCTGAGCATTCCATTTAAATCAAACTCCTTTACACATGTCAAACCTCGATTGACTGCACAAGCCTCAGCACGGCCCACGGAAACGAGGTGACCCCGACCACAGCCGGCCGGCCACCCGGTCGCTAGGAAAACACCATGCCGAAGAGCAGGAGGAGCCAATTTTTGGAATTCCACCTTGCGGCTGCCTCACTCCAAAATGGCCATTGCAGGCCCCATTCTCCTCACGGGTAACAAGTCAGCATTAAACTCCCCTGGAGAGCCTCCAGCCATGCCTATTAAACCCCTCACCCTCTCGGCCAAAGAAGGTGCAAAACGAAACCTTAAGGAAACTACTGCCAAAAATCCCACTCCGAGATCACTCTCCACACATAGAGCACTGATCCCCCTTGAATTCCGGCCAAATTCCTCTGGCCCGAGCCCAATTTTGAGCTCGAACTTTAGCCCGAAAACCGGACACTTCTTCACGAGTGAGCCAATTCCCAAATTGATTGGTCCTACACCTTCAACCGGACCCGAGAGGAGAAGTTCTTGAAAGCCCCATCTCACAGGCCACCCCGTTGCTCCGACCTCCAAGCTTTGTGATCGGGCGCTGGTCGAAGTCAACCTAGACAATTCACCGAGACCCGGAGACTTCATCTGGAGCTTACTAGGATCCAATCGAAGGTGTAACAACTCTCGGATGAAGCTTCACTTCTGACGAAGGTATGGTTCCCTCTTCTTCGAGAGCTTCCGAGAGATTCTCATTTTAATTTGAGTCGAATTTAAAATGCATGTTTGCAAGTATGGATGTGTTCGTCTCTTGAAGACGAATCCATAGAGCATAAGAACACGAAAATCCGTTGAGAATCGAGTGAGAAATTCGGGTTAGAAGGTTGACGGTCACGGGTGCACACAGGTCGTAGACGATGACCGGGAGCCGTTGGATTGCGCGTGTATCGAGCGGACGGTTCGGAATTGCGCCGGACGGGATATGTTACGTGAACCGCGGGGCCCGGGACGGATGACTCAGATGGCGACGCCAATCACGGCGCGACACGTACCCCTTCGGAGGCTGTAGATGTTTCGGCGGCGCGCGTGGATAAGTAGATAAATAGGGTATTTAATGTATTTATTAAATATCAGAAACTTTAAAAATTCATATCTTTGTGTAGAAAAATCACAAAAATAAAAATAAAAATACCCTCTTGCTCAGTGAACAGAGGAGAATAATGTGGAAAAAGAAATCATTTAATTTCATCAAGTATTTTATTTTTTATAATTTATTTACTCTCTGCATACATTTAATTCTCCATGCATGTATACAATTCACCATGGCATGAGACCATAGGGCTTGCAAACTCTGAACTTGGGAACATTCCTGAATTTTCCAAGGTCAGAGGCCATCTCTGTGAAAAGTTATTTATTTTCAAATGCATGTTGCTGTTTGGTATTTTAATTCCAAAAATTAGCATGTTGTGAAATAAATTCTAGAAAAATTTGTTAGTGTTCCTTATGACCAGAGAACTCTAGGAAAAATGGGACTTGGGTTAATTCACTCAGATTAACCTAATTAGCTTAAACACCCAAAATAGGTCTTTAATTAATTAGAGTTAACAGGCATCAAATTGACTTGAAATCAATTCTCCACTGACCTTTAGGATCAGAAGATCCACCATAAAAATTTGAGGTCAATTGGACTTGGTTAGCCCCACTAATTGAGTTGAAATTAAGCCACTTAGCCATTTTAAACTTTAAAAATTCATAACTTTTAAAATACTTTTCAAAAATTCACCAAATTGGTTTTGGAGCCTCTCTGATATCAGGGAACCTAAGAAAATTAAAATTTCAATTTTCTAAAAAGTTGATTTTTAATAATATTTTTAATATTTTTAATAATTAAAAAATAATAAAAATCACAAAATAATAAAATTCACCAAAATGTCACATTTTGAATTTTTTAATCACTTAGGAACAAATCCCACATTTTTCCTAGGTCTATTTAGTGAGATATTGAATTTTAAAGTTTTAAAGGTAATTTTAAAATTAAAAAATGTATTTTCTAGCATTTTCACTAAAATAATTATAATAAATCATAGAAAAATCAAAAAATTGCAAAATTTGTTTCTCTGGTTTCCTTGATATCAGAGAGATTTTGAAAAATATAAAATCCATTTTTCAACATTTATTTTATTTTTAAATTAATTAACACTCCAAAACTCAAAATAATTATAATAAAAATAATATAATTCAAAAAATCACCAAAATTGGTCAAAGTGCTTCTCTGGTCATTAGGAATGTCCCCTAATTTTCTTAAGGACAGAAACTTTCAGCTTTGGTCATGTTGTCAAATTTTCCTTGAAAATCTCTATTTTCCACCAAAAATAATTATATAAATAAATTAAATACAGAAAAATCACATTTTCTCCTCTCATGTCTTTATTGACATATGAGTGAAGTCACATAAAAATTTCAAAATTCATTTGGGTTCAATTTAGTGAGTTATGAAATTATTAAGCTTAAGGGGTAAAATGGTAATTAAACTTTCAACCCTTAATTAAAACTTTAGGTTTAATAAAAAAATCAACAAGTAAAATATTTTGATCTTAATCTAGTTTGGATGATTGGGAATTTAAATAATTAAAGGGTAGAAACCCATTAAATAATTTTAAAATGATTAAACTTTAATTAAATAATAAGATTAAATTTGGAGGAATAATAAATTGGAATTATTAAAATAAGGGATATTTATTAGGAAGAGATTTATTCTTTTAATTTAAAAATCCCTAAACTAATTATATCATTAACATTTAACTCTTAATTAAAATGATAACTCAAATTTAAAATATTAAAAGACTTAATTAAATCATTAAACTCTTTTAAGAATTTCAATTAAAATTAAAAAATAAAGTAAATTAAAATTAAATTAAAATTAAATCAAATTAAACTAAATTAAATTAAATTAAATTAAATTAAATTAAAATTAAATTAGAGAAACAATTAAATTAAATTAAATTAAATTAAATTAAATTAAATAATTAAATTAAATTAAATTAAATAATTAAATTAAATTAAATTAAATAATTAAATTAAATTAAATTAAATTAAATTAAATTAAAAATAATTAAATTAAATTAAAATCAAATCAAATTAATTAAACATCAAATCAAATTAAATTAAATTAAAATTAAAACTCAATTAAATTAAATTGAATTAGAAATATAACATCTTTAAGACATAAAGGAAATTAAATATAAAGCAACTTGAACCTTTATTCAAATTTAAACCCTTTAACTTAATCAAATCATTTGAATACTAATTTACCCTTGAAAGCTTTGATTATTATAACTCCTAAATGAAACATTAATCGTCTTACTTCACTGTAAGATATTCGGAAATGTCTTAGTTGACGACGAGATAACAACAAAACTTGAAAACCTCGGACGATTAATTCATTTATATAATTAAATCCATTTGGACTTAAAACAATCCTAGAAATATTGAAAAGATGTTTAAGATTCTTCTTAAGCACTTCCTCATTATGATAGGATATTCTAAAGAACAATTGGATTTAATTGTTCTTTGATAGAAGAAAATCGTTTTCGAAAGCAAAAAACACAAAGAACTGAAGACGTCATAGGAAATGACTAGCTATAGGATTAGGAATTTGGTAGAAAACCATAACCTTTCCCTTAGCTTTACCTAGGAACTTGCTTAAATATTCTAATTGTGTTTTAAGTGTAGCTTGGGATGACGGGGAAGACCTCCAGGGTACGCTTTTATTTTATTACGATTTACTTTCTTGCAATTTACATTATTGCAATTTACTTTATTGCGAATGCACTTTACTTTTTCTTGCATGATAAAACAACTGTTGCATGAAAACCCACACATTTAGGATAGTCTTTAAAACTGAAACCAAACTAAGTTAAAAGTCGTTACGAAGATAAAATTATTATGCAGCATTTGAAAATATAAAACGGCTTCAATTTAATCACAAACAGAACACAAAACTACAATTGCAATTAAATTAAAACGTCCTGTTGGATGATCGGGAATACCTCGGATGATGTAACCTACGTGTTGCTAACGGGATTTCAACGAAGTCTAAATGAAAGTGTGGAACTCATTCGGTTGAGTTTAGCAAATTCATCGAATTTAAGTGAATGCGATAAAAATAATGATGCGGAAGGATGGAACCGTGGGATCTTAACGGTGTCGTTATAATCAACTTTAAGATTTGTTTAATCAAAATACAAAACACTTGGAAATTAAGACTTCTCTAAACAAAAACACTTTTCTCGTACACGATTTATGATTTCTAAAACTAAACCTCTGCTATGACGAGGAGCTCGGGCATGGTGGGCAGCACGGCCATCGTCATCAGCAAAACTTGAACCTATTTCAGCAAAACCTTCTTAGAATTAAACAACGAAGCCATAGGACTTCGAGGTAGCTTGCCTAATGCAACATAAATCCTCGACCTCTTTGTTAGGCATTTGCATTGCGAGTCGCCCTAACGGTCTTAGGATTCCGAGGTAGTCGTCCCGTCTGACAATAAACCCTCACATCTTCTAGGCTATTTGTTTGATTTTATCGTACAAATATAAAGTACTAATTAATTAAAATTAGCGAATTGAAATATTAAATAAGCATTAGGACTTTCCTAAATTCAAACGAAACAATAGGATAGTCGAAATTACCGAAGTTCACTTCGAATCGGTGATTTCTCCTACTAACTCGCCAGTTCACAAAACAAAAATGTTCCAAATTTGATCCATTCCTATTGAAATTCAATCGGTACCGAAAACCTAAACTTTGAAATTCTTGAGAGCGAGTGGTTATTATCGAGAGTTTTCTTAGGTGATTCCGTCGCTTAAGATGTAATTAACTATAGGGGCTTGCCCTTATAGAGTACAAAGAACCCGGGTAATATAAACCTGTTTAATACTTTCATATTAAAAAGCGAAATTTGTCATTATAAAATTGGTTCGCGAGACCAAACGGATGTCACAAAACTTCTAGTTTATTTGATCGAGCCCCACCCTCAGCGGTGTGTCTATCCTTAGGGATAGATACACGGTTGTGGTGCGGTGCTCGTTTATATAAACTATTCGGGATGTGAAATCGGTTGATCTCAAAATTTAAAATTATTTTCAAAATCAAATACTACTTTCATTATATATATATATTTAAATCAAATTTAAAATTTAAATTCGCAGGCAACTTACGTTGGCGACCCCTTTTAAAAATATCACACAACCTAAAAATAGTGCCGCTTGGCGTAGTAGTCTTCTTTCTTCGATCTTCGTAGAGATTTCACAGTGCTTTTACGGTATCTAGGAAATTTGGCCTCCTTTCTTCGGGTTCACGGTGAGCCGATTGTCCTTGAAGTGTATGTCTTGGCGATGCTTCGGCCTCTCGATACGGCTGAGATCGGCCTTTAGTTTGGTCAACATCTTGCGGATACGGCGATTTTATTTCTTCGTTGCGTTCTTTGTCGAGTAAGCTCTTGAACTTCTTGAATCTACGTGGGCGCGGCGGTGACAAGCTGCCCTGTTGTAGCGGCTTCTGAGACTTCATTTTCTTATCTTCTTGTGTTTGCCTTTCTTTTCTTGCGCTGCTTGGATTGAGGTGGCTTGGGCCACCCACTTTCATCAGCTGTGCCGGGCGGTTCTTCTCGGTCAGGGTTTGGGACCGGTCACTCACCGTGCGCCCAGGCTGTGCCGGTGCCGCGTCAGGAGTCGATCTCGGACCATCGGCTCAGCGTCTTTCACCCTCTTTTCATCGAGTGCAAGGCTTACGCCATTTCTAAAAGTTCAGGACCAGCCGCTCGTTCGACATTTCCTGCGAAAGACGAGGAAAAGGATCGGGGGCTGTACTAAGAACAAGAACATTAAGAAAATGTTTATTAAAGGCAGTTTTTATTACTCTTATGTACATTTAACGGGAATGAAGTGGGATAAGATCAGGAAAAGAGATTTTGATATGGAAGAAAATAAGGAAAACTTTATTATCATGATTTTATTTATTTTAGCACATTTTATTATTATTTTTGGGTTCGGACCGGTCTCATAAGTAACTACTCACTTAGTGTTTCTAAGGATAAAGAATTCATTCCTTCGAAACATCGGGTAGCGTAATACTTTTTCAAGTATGCGATAGTTGATCGGAAGCATATGTCGTTCTCTCTGGCAATTCACTGGGCGTAGGAACCTCTGAAGTATCTTGCTTGACCACGAATGGCCACACTTCCCCGAGTGGGTTGGAATTTTCCTCTTTATCTTGCGGTGTGCAAGAATAGGTCTCTTGAAAAGAGAACTAAGTCACCAACTTTGAAGGTTCTTAGGCCGGACCCGGTTGTCATGAGCCGTCCATCTTAGCTTGGTATAGTTCTAAATTCTCGCGTCTTTATAGTCTTTTCCCTTCCGAGCTCGATTCCTCGTCGTAATTTGGCATTCTCTATTGTCGTGATCTTGTTGCAATGCACGAATTCGAGTGAAGGAAAGTTTGAATATAAAGTATTTCTTGCCTCGGTCCCACCATACACCGAGCATAAGGTGTGAAACGAGTAGGAGTTCGAAGGTTGTCCGTGAGCTGTCATCCTTCTTCTGTGCAATTTCTCTTATTATCGTCACAGTTTTCTTTAAGATTTGAACAAGAGTTTTATTAAAGCCTCGACGGCGTTGCTCTTGGGTAGTAAATTCTTGAATATCGCCGAGTCGATTCCATGTCTCACGGCAAAATTATTGATTTGTGTGTGTATACCGAATGCGGCCGTATGCGAGATAATCTGGCGCGGCACTCCGAAAAAACGGTAGACGACTTGGTTCAGAAAAGCTGGCACGTGGTGTGCTTTCCTTCTCGAGTGGGCCCCGCCTCATCCTTGGAAGAAATGTCTGTGGCCGCAAGAATGAAGCGATGTCCTTTTGAAGATGGTGGTTCTATTGGACCCCTTTATGTACGGCTGCCCACCGACATTCGAATGGCCGCGACGCAATTTTCGGATGTAGCACATTTGGAGGTTGGTATTAAATTTCCTTCCGTGCACTTGGCATTGGTGACCGGCTCTTGGCGATTATCATGCGGTCGGTCATCATCGAGGGCCGGTAGTACCTACAATCTTTTAATTTTTCATTTTCATCTTCGGACTAGGGCGGTGAGCGCCATAGAGTCTGATACCTCTTTAACAATTTCGGGCCTCGGACCCGCTTAGGCGCCTTAGCCGCATTTGATCAAAAAGACCTTCATAACGTGTTGTTATTAATGCGTAAGACGAGTTCTTTTCTTGATCGATGGGCTAGCGACTATCGTTTGGTAGTTTTCCTCTTTGCGGGTAATTACGTGTATTTGTCGCCCGATCTTCTGTGTTTTAAATCATGTTTATTGATTCTTTTTCGATTTGTGTATTATGTCTATGTCAGCTGTGATGGGACTACGACGTCAGGTGAGCGGCCTTCTGCGACTCGTCTTGCAAACGGGCGGAATTCTTTTTGCGAGGCGAGCTCGCATCTACTAAGGCGTTTTCTTTTTACGGGAATTTTGTAGATTGTCACATTCGAATTTGTTCAACAATTGTATGGCATCTTTTGGAAGTATTGCTCGAGTCTTAGTTTAAAATTAAATGCTTGTCAGGTGATACGATTGAATGATTCTTGCGAATCCCGTAGATGTTGATGTACGGTATCCCCATTTGAATAACTAATTCCAGCCCCGTTATGAGGGCTTCGTATTCTGCTTCGTTGTTTGTACACGGTTACGCTCGGGGAGTGGTAGGAGTATCTTAACATCCCCCGCTCGGGTGTTATAGATTAGCCCGATTCCTGCTTACCGGGCACTAACACTTGCGATTCTTCGTCTTTGTGTGCGAAGATGCTCCGTCGATATAATTCCCAACGTCGATCATCGGGGTCTTCTATGCTCGTTATTTGTTCATCTGGCGAGATCGTCGTTGAGAGGAGGTGCAACGGCGAAAGTGTCTTTGCGAGGAGGTACGCAGACTTGTCCCTTTACGCGCGAAGAGGCACGGATTATATCGAATTGCAGTAATATCATTATTGTCAGCAAGTACGCCGGAAAGTGTTGGACGAGTCATGGTATTGCAATGGATTAAACTTGAGAGATCGAGTTGACCTTATGAGAAGCATGTAGTGCTGAGCTTTTGAGCGGCGAAGATCGGGGCCAAACAATGCTTCCGTTACGGGATACCTTATTTCCGTCGGAAGTAGCGACGGCTTAGGTAGTAAAGAGCATTTTCTTTACCCTCATCATTGACACAGCGACTCGCAGAGACTCCAGAAAGTCGTCTAAAGCCGCGGTATAAAGTATCGAGTGGTACACTGAGGCCAGGGCTGCTAAGACGGGAGGTGTAATTAAATATTGTTTAATGTCTTCGAAGGCCCTCGGCATTTCTCTTCCCAGATAAATTTGGCGTCCTTTTCGCCAGTCTTGAGAAGGTGACACTGCGACAAGTTTGAGATAAAGCGTCGAAGATATGTCAGGCTTCCCTTGAAAAAGATTGTAGTTGCTTTAAGGTTTTGGGAGCGGCATTTCTAAGATAGCTTTAATCTTTTTCACGGTCGATTTCAATTCACGATGTCGGACAACGAATCCTAAGAATTTCCGGAGATGTGTTTGAAAGGCGCATTTAAGGGATTCATCTTAAGGTTAAATTGCCTTAATCGTTCGAAACGATTCTCG
Organism: Papilionanthe hookeriana x Papilionanthe teres; assembly: GCA_022702705.1. Taxonomy (NCBI): domain Eukaryota; kingdom Viridiplantae; phylum Streptophyta; class Magnoliopsida; order Asparagales; family Orchidaceae; genus Papilionanthe; species Papilionanthe hookeriana x Papilionanthe teres. The sequence continues at coordinate 61,409,479 of CM040428.1, read as the reverse complement.
GAAATCGTACGAAGTGGTTTTCCTTTACTTTGCTTTTAATGACCGCATCGTCCACGTAGCATTCGACTTGATTGTGGATGAGATCATCAAAAATTCTTGTCATCGCTCTGCGAGTATGTTGCTCTGCGTTCTTCGATCCGAATGGCATCCTTTGTGTAAGCAATATACTCAATCGGCGTTACGAATCTTTTTGTAAGCTTTTCATCTTACGGAGCCATTTTATCTGGTTGTATCACGAAGATCCATCCATGAATGAGAATATCTCATGTGTCGAAGCAATGTCGTCATTGGATTGCAGGATCGGTAGAGAATTCATCTTTTGGACATGCCTTGTTTAAATCTCTGATCCGCACAAATTCGGTGACCATTCTTCTTTCGTGGCACCACATTGGCTAACCAAGTCGGGTATTGTTCTTCGCGGACAAATTTAGCGTCACATTGGCACACTTCGGCTATGACTTGTTGTTCAATTTCTAGACGCATTCTGCAGGACCTTGTCGACTAGGACAGAAGTAGGATCCTCCGCTTATGAACTACGACCTGCAGGCCTAATCACGGCATCTCATCGTAGTTCAAGCAAGCACAGTGCTAAATTCCATTAATAACTTGATTATTTCTTCGAGTCTTCCTTGTTAATTAAGGATCTAACAAAGGTAGGTCTAGGCTCTTCGCTAGTACCTAAGTTAACTTCCGTTAACTCATCTTGTGTAGATTTGATCTCTTCTTCGAATTGGTGGAGCGTCTCCAATTTGTGAATCTTCAAATTCTTCTATGGTTTCCATGCAGTTTTCATTAGATTCGCAAGTGACAACCTAAGGCTAGACTAGGGGCTGCTTATCCTAGGATAGTTGTTTCGGATTCGGGGAAGAAATCCATCGAACCTCTGACTCTGTATGATTATCTGCTCACTTCGATTGGGATCATATAATGATAAGGGTGATGGCGTTGGCTACGTTTTATTTGTTTCTAACGATTACGTAACTAGCGTGATCCGGACATCGATTTCGATACCAACGACAGTGCAAATCATACACGATCTCGGCTTGATCAAAATGACAGACATCATCGGGAGGCTGCGAGGTTCGACGAACGCGAATCTATACGCGAGTTTCGAGGGCTCCGGTCACAATAGAGTTAGAGCCCTGCGAGCTAATCAAGAAGGAGCACTGTCATTCGATTCAAGAAGAAACACCGGCAAGCTCAACACTAGATTTCAGGAAAAGAAATTACGAAGTAAACTTAAGAAGTGGAAAGTTCTTCACCTCCCGAGAATGGGTCCGAAAAGGACAAGGAGCGAGATGGTTGTTCGGAGAAGAACCAGCACGACGGAAAATACCCATTCGGAAAATCGAACACATGGAAATAAAGTGGACTACAGCACTGGCCATCTTAGGAAACTACGTGACAGCATCTACGACGCTCTCATCTTATGTGAAGGAGATGAGAGAAGCTCGATCGAGGCCTTGCTTGATCCGAGGGTACAGCAGCTCGAAATGACCGGAGATTCCTTAGATGAGGTTTGCTCGTTAAAGGAACAACGGTGTTACCTTCACGGACAATGACCTACTGTAAGGACGACGGACCATAATAAATAGTTGTACATTTCGAGTTACAGTGGGAAGTTTACACTCTCCCGATGTGGTGGATCCGGGAACGCCCGATGATATAATGAGTCTTCGAACACTGGCATATTTGGAAATTGATGCCCGCGAGCTCGAAGCCGACAAAATGTTATTAAGAAGTTGACGGAAAGGAGAAAGAGCCCTCGGATAAATAACACTACTAATGAAGATCGGTGACTTAGCGAAAACTGACCGCAAGGAAATTTCACATAATTGATTCGAAACGTCGTTCAACGCTCTCTTGGGCCGACCATGGATACATGAAAACGGGATGGTACCATCATCTCTACATCGGTGCATCGAAATCTACGATGGAGGGCAGTCATCAAAAAGGTGACTTACAACCATTCTCCGTACATGAGTGGAATCCATGAAGATGCGGCTTATTATGCACCCGCAGAAGAAAACAATCTTCTCCGGAGATACCATAACGAATAACGACGAAAGAAAGAGTTCGGGACAACGAGGCTTTGAAGTTCTGAGTCCAACGGTCACTCGCCACTCCGTTACGGCGAGATGGTGAAGGTTTCTCCACAACTCGCATCCGAGGCCAGGAGGCGGGGGGAACGAGGTCGTGGTAGAGACGTTAGAGACGGTGGACAAGGGAAACCAGCCATCAATGTTGGTTGGGAAGATAATTACGAAGAAGAAAAAGAAATCGAAGCAAGAAGCAGCAACAAATAGGAGTCGGAAAAACGCAATTAAAGATCTCCCTCGAAGATGAAAAAAGAATGAAGAATACAAATCAATGTACGAGAAGATTAACCACTACGTACATGTTATGACCTAACCTAGATCCATTCTAATAAGATCGAGGGTATGGTGAGTCGAAAGAGGTACGTAGCGGCGGTGCGGAGCAATCAAATTCTACCGTGGTGCTTCTTCCTCCAAAACTGAAAATAATGTACAATTTGAAGATGTCACTTCATCAGAATTAATGGAATTACCTTTTGAGTGGTACTCTCTCATGTTCAAAATTTAATTCAACGTGGTTTCTTACCTCGACAATGGACAAAAGGTCAATCACAACATTTTGAAAAAATTATGGAATAACTCACGGTCGTCCACCCAATTCAAAGCATGGCCTCGGATTCGGCACGGTAGGATCGATTGACGATCTTGAATTTTGCTTGGTTGTCACTTGCGAGGTCACAATAGCTTGCATGGAAACTACGAAGAATTTGAAGATTTACAAATTGGAGGCAGCTCCACCAGAATTCGAAGAAGAGATTAAATCTACAATAGATGAGTTAACGAAAGTTAACTTCGATGTAGCGAAGAGCACAGACTGCCTTTGTTAGCTCCTTCTCGATAAAGAAGACTCAGAAGAAATGATCGAGTTATTAATGGAATTTAAAAGGCTGTTTGCTTGGAACTACGATGAGATGCCAGGATTAGCTCAGAGGTCGCGATTATAGCGCTGGGAGTGGATCTGCCCATGTTCGGAGTCGGACGAGTCCCGGAAAAGTCTCGTATAGAAATCGAACAACAAGTCATAAATTTGAAGTTAAAAAAATTTAATAGACGCTAAATTTGTCCGTGAAGAACAATGCCCGACTTGGTTAGCCAATGTGGTGCCGGTCGGGAAGAATGGAGTCGGATCGGAGATTTGTGTGGACTGAGAATTTAAGCAGGAGCATGTCAAAGATGAAGATTCCCTCTAGATCCCGAAATAATGATCGACATTGCTTCGACACATGAAATATTCTCGTTTCATGGATGGATCTTCGGGATACGGCCCGGATAAAAATGGCTCCGAAGATGAAAAGCTTACGGCATTCAGAACGGCGATCGGAGTATATTGCTACTGCTTTGTGATGCCATTCGGTGAAGAACGCGGGAGCAACATACGGAGGGCGATGAAAGGGTACGATGATCATCCTGTCCAGTCGGAAATGCTACGTGGACGACGTGGTCATCGAAAGCAAAGTAAAGGACAACCCGTTTTGTATGATTTGAGAATTGTTTTCGAGCAGTTAAGACAATTTAACCTTAAGATGAATCCCGCAAATGCGCCTTTGAGGCGTGACCTCGGGAAATTCTTAGGGTTCGTTGTCCGACATCGTGGAGATTGAAATCGACCCGGAAAAGATTAAAGGCTATCTTAGAAATGCCGCCTCCCCAAAACCTTAAAGCAACTACGATCCTTTCGAGGAGCGCTTATCTTCGACGCTTTATCTCAAACTTGTCGGGTAGGTGTCAGCCTTTCTCGGCATTAGTTAAAAAGAACGCCAAATTCATTTGGGAAAGAGAAATCTTGAGAAGGCCTTCCGAGGACATTAAGTAATATTTAATGACACCTCCTGTCTTAACAGCCCCGAGTCTCGGGTAGACCGGCGATACTTTATACGCGGCTTTGAAGACGACTCTCGGAGCCTGGTAGCCGGAGTCGATGATGAGGTAAAGAAAATGCTCTTTATTACCTAAGCCGTCGTTTACTTCGAGACGGAAATAGGTATCCCGCAATTGAAAAGCATTGTTTGGCCCAGTCTTGGCAGCTCAGCTCAGGCACTACATGCTTTCTCATAAGGTCGACTTTGATCTCAAAGTTTAATCCATTTGCAATACTTGATGACCCGTCCAACTTCCCGGCGGACTTGCCGGATGGTGTGTGTGCAATTCGATATAACTTTCGTGCCTCTTACGTGCGTAAGGGACAAGTCTTCGCAGACTTCCTCTTGCACACCCTTTCTGGCGGAATCTCCTCTCAATGACGTTTGCCGAGATGAACAAATAATGAGCCCTGAAGACCTGATGATCGACGTTGGGAATTATACTTCGACGGAGCATCTTCGAGGCGCACAAGAACGAAGAGTAGTGATAGTGCCCGGTAGGCGGGGAATCGGGCTAATCTTTATAACTTGCGGAGCGGGGGATGTTAGTCTCCTACCCTTGACGAACCTTGTACAAACAACGAAGCGGGAATACGAAGCCCTCATAACGGGACTGAAATTAGCTATTCAAATGGGAATAACATACATAACATCTACGGGCATTCACGGTTAATCATTCAACCAGTCCTTCCCGGGCAGTATAGAATTTTTAAACCCAAGACTCGAGCAATGCTTCCGGTATGCCGTTTCAATTGTTGGGGCAGAATTCCGAATGTGACAATCTCTGAAAATTTGAAAAAATCGTTTGAGACGCGATAGCTCGCCTTGCAAAAGAGTTTGCTGTTTACAAGATGAGTCGGTGGAAGTGTCGGTTCACGGACATCGAGTCCTATCACGGCTCGACATAGACACGATACACAAATCGAGAAGAAGAAGAATCGGTTACCTTGATGACGAAGAAAGCAGAAGATTGGCGACAACCATTAATAGACTACATATAAAACGGAAAACTACCGGACGATAGGTCGTTAGCCCATCGAGATCGAAAAGAACTCTGTCCTACGCATTAATAAACAACACGTTATACGGGGAAAGGTCCTTTGATCAAATGTGGCTAAGGTTACTAGCGGGTCGAAGACGTGAAATTGTTAAAAGAGGTACATTCACGACTGCAATGGCGCTCACCGATCGGGTCAGAAGATGAAAATGAAAATTAAAAGATTAAGTGCCTCTTGGCCCTCGATGATGACACATTTTGCATGAAAATCGCCGAAGGCTGTCGCCAATGCCAAGTGCACGGAGTGGTTCACAACCTCGAATGTCTTGTCCAGGCAATTGCGTCGTGGCCATTTGAATGTTGAGCATGGATATAATTGGTCAGATAGAACCACCATCTTCAAAAGGACATCGTTTCATTCTTCACGGCTACGGATTACTTTTCCCAGTGGGCGAGAGGCAGTTCCGCTTAGAGAAGTGAAAGCACACCACGTGCTGAGTTTTTCGAAGAACCAAGTTGTCTACCTTTTCGGAGTACCGCGCGGGGGATCATCTCGGACAATGGGTCGGCATTCGGAAACACACAAATCAACAATTTTGTCGGGAGACACGGAATCGGCAGCGTATTCAACAATTTACTACCGAAACTGACGGCCTCGGCGAGGCTTTTAATAAAACCCTCGTTGAATCTTAAAGAAAACTTTGGACGATAATAAGAGAAATTGGCACCGAAGTTGTTAGAAGCCTTATGGGCCTATCGGACAACCGAACTCCTACTCAAGCTACACCTTACGCTGCGGTGTATGCGTCCGAGCGATGTTACCTTTAGAGGTTCGGCTTCCTTAGCTCGAATTACGATTGCAAACAAAATCACGACGAAGAGAACGCCAAATTACGACTAGAAGAGGTGGAAAGCACAGGAAGGTAAAAGACTTGCGGCGCGACGGGAATTTAGAACTATACCAAGCTAAGATGGTTCAAGCCCATGACAAAGCTGAGTCCTTGAGACAGCGAAGTTGGTGACTTAGTTCTGGATTCTATTCTTGCACACCGCAAGATAGGAGGAAAATTTGAACCCACTTGGGAAGGGCCGTTTGTGGTTGGAGCGGTATACTCGGGAGGGTTCCTACCGGCTAGTGAATTGCCGGGGAGAATGACATCGCAGGTCGACGGACGATACTTGAATAAGTATTACGCTACGATGTTTCGAAGGAATGAATTCTTCATCTAGAAACACGGGCGAGAGTAGTTACTTATGATTGAGTCCGAGCAAAAATAATAAAATGAGCTAAAATAAATAAAATCATGACAATAAAGTTTTTCCTTGTTTTCTTTTCCAAATCAAAATCTCTTCCACGATCTTATCCTTTACTTCATTCTGTTAAGTTTTAAAATATAAGAGTAAAAAGCTGTCTTTAATAAACATTTTCTTAATGTTCTTGTTCTTAGTACAGCCCACGATCCTTTCCTTGTCTTGTCGCGGGGAAATGTCGAAGGCGGGCGGTTGGTCCTGAACTTTCGAAGTGGCGTAAGCCTTGCACCGATGAAAAGAGAGATGAAGATGGAGCGATAATCGAGATTGACTCGGATTTCGCACCAGCGAGCCTACGATGCGAGGAAAGTAGGCCCGAGTTCCAGTTGGCCAGGAAGAGCTGCCCCGGCGAGACGGTGATGAAGGTGGGTGGCCCAAGCCACCAATCCGGCGGCAAGAAAAAGAAAAACAAAAACCTTTGAAGAGATAGAAAATGAAGTCTGTGATCGCTACAACAAAGGAAGGGCTTGTTAGCGCCGCGCCCACAGAGATTCAAGAAGTTCGAAGAGCTACTCTCACGACGACGCAACGAAGAAATAAGAGATAAACGCATCCACGAAGATGTTAACCGAACTAGCGGCGGACCGGCGCGACGGACGATTACTGTTGTCGGCACATACACTTCAAGGATGCGGTTCACCGGGAACCCGAAGAAAGGAGGCCGGCTCACGGGATAACGGAAAGGACCGGGGAAATCTCGCGAAGATCGAGAAGAAGGCTACACGCCACGGATAGAACCACCGGTGATGCATGACCTTGTTGCGAAGCAGCCGGGGGATGTCCCGACGGACATCATCCCCCGGAGCCGGCTATGTAGGAGAACGTGAAGGGATTGGTAAGAGTATATCCCGCGTCGTCACCGAGGCCTCGCCATTGCAAATTATTCAGTACGAAGTGGAAAGAATGCAGAATGTTGAAAAGAAAACCTTTGAATACTTCGAGAGAATCGGAGAGCGAAGGATCAATATACTAGAAGGCCTCGAACTACATGAGATGTATTCTCGAATATGAACAACAACAAATCGTGGATTGCACATCAGGATTTGAAAAGAATAGTGAGGCGGCATGAGGAAAATACCTACTCGAACCCGGAGATGGATGCCGGGGAAAGGTAAATTACAATACAATGCGGATGCTGCTACAACTTCGCGAGAAGACGGAAGGGAAACTAGGGAATACTCCGTCATGGGCAAGTGGATCCGATGCCATTAGTCATCAAGAGAATGGTAAAGAGATTGATAACATGGAGGGTATTGCCAGCAGATTACATACCCAATAGCTGCATTATTAACATCTACAAAGCGGTGACGCATACCCCCGCACATAGATCACCACGACTTTGTCGGACCTTTGCAGTCTGCTCACGAACGAGTGTAACATCATGTTCGGATGCGACCTCGGATAGCAGGCCCGGGTGAGTTCGAGGGCCGGTGAAGATGCAGCTGCGGTAGGTTCCGTCATGACGCGAAGGGCAACGGAGCGGATATCGCTAAGCATTGCATACCGGGAGTACCGGTGAAGCGGATCCTCGGTTACTTTCGGGAGGATGGACGATAGGAAGACACCTTACCATTCCCGACGGAGCCGGAGCTAGAGAGCCTCCGACCTTACGGGCTTGTGAGCTTCCCCTGGAAATGTCCACCTCCGATGTACATCCATGCGGCATCCTTGCAGGGATGGCTTGAAGGTGATGTTGATGACGAAAGTGTGCCACACTATTCGGACATGGATTTTGACGGATGGCTTCTTTGGATGGATCAACAAGATCATACATAGTCAGATTTTGAGTCTACATGGATTGTATGAGATATATTCCGAGATCGAGTTGTATGATGTATCTTCGACATGATTGGAATGAAAGTGACTGTCACATTTTTGGCTTCACCTCTTTTGTGCAAATTGAAGTGAAAAAACGCCATTTAAAAAGTTAAATGAACTTCGAACAATGAGCAGAGAAAAGAAACAAAGAAGAAAAAAAAGAAAACTTTCCTTAAAAATCTAAAAATGACGAACACCAAATTCATAGACACTAAATAAACGATAAAATAAATTTTGAATCGTTGAGACAAACAATGAACACAAATCTCAATCAAATTTCAAATTTGATCTTCCAGATCTCAAAATCAAATTTCAATCGAATTTCAAATCAAATCTCAATCAAATTCAAATTCAATCTTTCGAGATTCCAAATCTCAACCAAATTCAAATTCAATCTTTCCAAATGTCGAATCAAATCCTCGTCGAAAATTGAGTTCAATCTCCCAAATCGAAATCCAATCAAGTTTCTACTCTCTCGCTTAATGGGATGGAAGCGGTTGATTCCATTGACACGGATCGAATCTGATGGCGAGGAATTATATCCAATCCAAATCAGTGACTTTCGATCAACTCTTTTGAACGGGGTATGTAACATGTACATATTCACTCTATTCAAACTCTTTAAGTCTTTTACAACTTTCATGAAATTCTCGAAACACCAAAATTCCACACTTTCAGAGTAGCCTACAAATCTTTTCAAAGTCAATGACTCATCAAAAATCAAACTTTTGGGTTGAGGATTTTACATCCAAAATGTTGCATTGCTTTAGGATCATTTCCATATGTAATGAAGTACATCAAAAATCGAAACTTTTGGGTCGAGGATTTTACATCAAGGCGCATTGTTTTAGGATCCTTTCCCTATCGCAATGAAATACATCAAATCAAACTTTTGGGTCGAGGATTTTACATCCAAGGCGCATTGCTAGGATCATTTCCATATCGCAATGAATTACATCAAATTCGAACTTTTGGGTCGAGGATTTTACATCAGGCTGCATTGTTTTATGATCCTTTCCCTATCGCAATGAAATACATCAAATCAAACTTTTGGGTCGAGGATTTTACATCCAAGACTGCATTGCTTTAGGATCCTTTCCCTATCGCAATGAAATACATCAAAATCAAACTTTTGGGTCGAGGATTTTACATCGAGCGCATTGCTTTAGGATCCTTTCCACATCGCAATGAAGTACATCAAAATCAAACTTTTGAATTAGAAGTTTTTACATCCAAGACTGCATTGCTTTAGGATCCTTTCCCTATCACAATGAAATACATCAAATCAAACTTTTGGGTCGAGGATTTTGTCCAGAAATTTGCATTCTTTAGGATCCTTTCCCCAATAAACGTGAAGTACATCCAATCGAAACTTTGGAGTTGAGGATTTTACATCCAAGACTGCATTACTTTAGAGATTCTTTCCTATCGCAATGAAATACATCAAATTCAAACTTTTGGGTCGAGGATTTTACATCAGAAATTTGCAATGCTAGGATCCTTTCCTGTACGCAATGAAGTACATCAAATCAAAGCTTTTGGGGTTGAGGATTTTGTCAGAGGCTATGACACACTTTATGTTCTTTCCATATCGCAATGAAATACATCAAAAATCAAATTCTTGGGGTTGAGGATTTTTACATCCGAAGCGCATTGCTAGGATTCTTTCCCACATCGCAAATGAAATACATCAAATTCAAATTTTTGGAGTTGAGGATTTTACATCCGAGACTGCATTGCTAGGTTCTTTCCTATCGCAATAGAAGTACATCAAATTGAACTTTTGAGGTTAGGGATTTTATCAGAGACTTCATTGCTAGGATCATTCTATCCACAATGATATGCATCAAATCAAATTCACAGGGTTAGAGGATTTTACATCGAGGCCCATACTTCTTGTTGACCTCATTTTTGATGAGGTCTTCCTTCTTTCTTTTTAGTGCTTAGGATCTAGCCTTAGGCTTTTCCTTTGAGAACATCTTAGAGGACTAGAATTGGGACCCACATTTTAGAAATTTAAACCACTTATAAACTCCCTGCAAACTCCACGGACTTGACTATAAGGGCCCTAATCACCTAGAGGGTGGTTGAAATCAAATGTAGAAGTTTAAAAAGGATGAGTTCCTATAGGACTCTTTGGCCTTAGAATGCATACACAGGTGGCTTTGAGAATGCAGTGAAGGGCTGACTTACACATACACTTACATACACACTACACTTACACACTACATTTCCACACACTTCCTAAAACCACACCCATACCCAACTTAACCTCCTGACTCATGTAGGTGATTCACATGGATGGTCCTTAACCCTAAGCCCTTGGTAAGAGGGTTAGACATGCAGTGAATGCCTCAGATGAGTCCTTTCATGGCTCATATGGGCCAGAAATGGCTTCATGAAAACAACCAAAATGATTTCTTTCCACCTGATTCACCCCAATCTTTAATTTCCCAAATTTTCAATTTTTGACCCCGGGACCCTACACCTACTTAAGCACCACGAAAGCAGCGAAATTACCCAATTTTTTGCAATTTCCAAATTACCCAAAATTTTCCAAAATCACTCTCAAACATCTCCACATCACTCAAATTGATCATCCATACCCAAAATACCAAAAATTCCAAAAAATACCTCGATACCCTCCGAATACCCAAATACCCTTCTTGGCCTAAAAATCCAAAAATTCAGAAAATTCTAGAAAATTCCAGAAAATCCCAAATATTCCCAATTTCATTTTGTCCAACTACACCATGGGCCAATTTTGTCAATTTACCTTACTTTTGTCAAAACCCCCAATTTCACTCATTTTAACCCAAAGTGAACCCAGTATCGAGCCAAACTTTATCGATTGACCCAAATTCTGGTCCAATTCAATTCTAAACTTCAATTCAACATTCCCAATACCAATCTAGACCAAATCCAAGTCAATTTGATTGACATTTTGGATCCAATCTCACTTTTGGCCTTAAAGCCCAATTTGGACCCATGACCCAACACGAGCTTCCGCCCCAATTGACTCAATTAACCTCAAATCTTTCTAAATCTTCCTTAACATTCCCACAAAAAAACCTAACATGATTTGCCCAAAATTTGAACCCAAACCCCCTCCAAACTCAGCCCAAGGTTAAAAGGCCCATTTTTGACTAAGCACGAACTAACCCAAAATTCAACCCAAATTCCAATCCAAATCACCCCAGAGGTTGCTTCAAGTCACCCATGACATCCATGAGCTAAACCCAACAATTATTTGGCCTAACCTCTTTACAAAAATTCCCATCCATAAATTCATTTTTAAACTTAAGGGCCCATTCCTTAAACCATTTTAAAAGCCCACTTCCACCAAATCCAAAACCCCAAAATTCTTCCAAAGCCCGTATGACATTTCCCCTCATCATACTTTCAATTAAAATCATCCCTAAGTCCTAAACCAATGATCAAATATTTCTAAATGAAGCTTCATCCAAATTTCACCAAATTATCCAAAATCCTTAAATCCTTTTTATGAAATTGACCAAACTTTTTGCCAAGCGAAAGGTGAGCCATGAAGCCATGCATGAGCCACATGTGAGCCATGAGAGCTTTGGACACTCCACCATGCCATATTGGGTAAGAAGAGGGGGGCTTTCCTTAATCCTAAAGCTCGTGCCTTAATCATGTTTCACACAAACTTAAATTTAATCGGAAATATATTTGGATGGAACTTCTGCATGCGAAACCGGTGATCCCTTTGATCGGCATCTGAAAGCCACCTTGAAGGGTGCACAAGCCCAAATGGGTGGATTGACCCATTTAGACTCAAAACTAGCCATGCCACAGATTTCTACTTTGATTAAACCGCTACACATGGCATTTGCAGTGCACCTGCCCAAACCCCGGCCACGGCCGCTTTTGGAGGCAGATGGTGTGGAAATTGCTGGCGGCCGGCCACCGGGCCTTGGGAAAACACCATGGCCGAGAGCTCACATGTGAGCTAACATTAGAAATTCTCACTTGCTTGCTGGTTGCTATGCTAGTGGTCGCGAAAGCTGGCTGTTCTTCTCCTCCGCAGGCAGTGATCCCAATGCAACTCCCCCTGGGGTACGACCCATTCTATTTAAACTCCACCCCCTCTCGGCCATGAAGGAGAAAAAGCATAAACCTTGCAAAACTGCGAAATTATTCACGACCTCCTCAACGCCGACAACGATCCCAGAGTGAGAATTCCCTGTAGTTTCTCCTCTTGTAAGCTCGATTTCGGAGTTGAAATTCCGCCCAAAAAAACCGGGACACTTCTCCACAGTGAGCCAATTCCCAAATTGATTGGCTCTACACCTTCACCGGACCAGGAAGGTGTCCACCATCAAACGTCTCGGGGCCACCCCGGTTACTCGGCCTCACGGCTTTGTGATCGGGCAGGTCGAAATCATATCCGGACAATTCACCGAACCCGGAGACTTCATGCGGAGCTTGCGGACAGGCGAAGGTGCAACGGCTCTCGGATTGAAGCCGCACTTCTGCGAGCCAAGGTATGAGCTAACTCTTCATCCCGGAAGCACGGGAGATTCTGCCATTTCAAATGCTTTAGTTTGATGCATGTTAGTATAGATGTGTTCGTCTCTTCAAGACAGATCCATAGAGTATAGAACGTAAAAATCCATTGAGAATCGAGTGAGATCTTAGGGATTTAGTGTGGACGGCTCTCGGGTGAGAACATGCTTGGGGACGATGAACGGATGCGTCCGTGATACACGTGCGGACGGACGGCTCGGATGGCGTCGGACCGGGGAGACGATGCAGGCCGCGGGGCCCGGGCTGCGACTCGTGGCGGCGTCGAATGGGAGCGCGCGTGTGGCTCTTCGGGCTGAGGATGCGCGCAGTGACTCGGATAAGTAGAAAATTAGGGATTTTTCGGTTGTTAATTCACTACTTCAAAAATTCATATCTCTGTGTAGAAAAATCAGAAAAATAAAATAAAAATACCCTCTTGCTCAGTGAAGAGAGGAGAATAATGTGGAAAAGAAATCACTTAATTTCATCAAATATTTTTATTTTTTATAATTTGTTACTCTCTGCATTGTTTTAATTCTCCATGCATGCATACAATTCACCATGGCATGAGACCATAGGGCTTTTGAAGCCTCTGAATTTAGGAACATTCCCTGAATTTTCCAAAGTCAAGGTCATCCCTATGAAGAGTTCTTGATTTTTCAAGTTCAGGTCACTGTTTTGAGTATTTTAATTCCAGTAAATAGCATGTTGTGAAATGAAGTGCAGGAAAATTTGTTGATGTTCCTTATGACCAGAGAACCTAGGAAAAATAGATTTTGGCTTAGTTCATTCAAAACAACCCTAATTGGCTTAAACACCCAAAATAGGTCTTTAATTAATTAGAGTTAACCAGGCATCAAATTGAGCAAAATCGATTCTCAATGCTTCCTTTAGGATCAGAGGAATCCACCATAAAAATTTGAGGTCGGTGGACTTAGTTAGCCCAGCCTAATTGGGTTGATTAAGTCACTTAGCCATTTTAAAATTTAAAAATTCATAACTTTTAAAATACTTTTTAAAAAATTCTCCAAATTGGTTTTGGAGCCTCTCTGATATCAAGGAACCTAAGAAAATTAATTCCAATTTCTAAAAAATTTGATTTTTAATAATATTTTAATATTTTTAATAATTAAAAAATAATAAAAATCACAAAAATAATAAAATTCACAAAATGTCACATTTTGAATTTTAATCACTTGAACAAATCCCACATTTTTCTTAGGTCTATTTAGTGAGATATTGAATTTTAAAGCCTAAATTGTTTTAAAATTAAAAAAATGTATTTTCTAGCATTTTCACTAAAATAATTATAATAAATCATAGAAAAATCAGAAAATTGCAAAATTTGCTTCTCTGATTTCCTTGATATCAGAGAGATTTTTGAAAAATATAAAAAACCCATTTTTCAACATTTATTTTATTTTAAAATTAATTAACACTCCAAAACTCAAAATAATTATAATAAAAATAATATAATTCAAAAATCACCAAAATTAGTCCAAGTGCTTCTCTGGTCATTGGGAATGTCCCTAATTTTCTTAAGGACAGAAACTTTCCCTTGGTCATGTTATTAAATTTTCCTTGGAAATCTCCTATTTTCACAAAATAATTATATAAATAAATTAAATACAGAAAAATCACATTTTCTCCTCTCATGTCTTTATTGATATATGAGTGAAGTCACATAAAAATTTCAAGTTCATTTAAGCCCAATTTAGTGAGTTATGAAATTATTAAGCTTGAAGGGCAAATGGTAATTAAAATTTTAACTCTTAATTAAAACTTTAGGTTTAATAAAATTAACAAGTAAATATTTGATCTTAATCTGATTTGGATGATTGAAATTTAAATAATTAAAGGGGTAGAAACTCATTAAACAATTTTAAAATGATTAAACTTTAATTAAATAATAGATTAAATTTGGAAGAATAATAAAATTGGAGATTATTAAAATAAAGATTTATTAGGAAGAGATTTATTCTTTAATTTAAAAAATCCCTAAACTAATTATATCATTAACACTTAACTCTTAATTAAAATGATAACTCAAATTTAAAATATTAAAAGACTTAATTAAATCATTAAACTCTTTTAAAATCTCAATTAAAATTATAAATTAAATTAAATTAAAATTAAATTAAATTAAATTAAAATTAAATTAAATTAAATTAAATTAAATTAAACGAAATTAAATTAAATTAAATTAAATTAAATTAAATTAAATTAAATAATTAAATTAAAATTAAATTAAACGATTAAATTAAATTAAAATTAAATTAAATTAAATTAAATTAAATAATTAAATTAAATTAAGTAAATCAAGTAATTGAACATCAGGCTCAATTAAATTAAATTAAATTAAAACTTCAATTAAATTAAGTGAATTAAATATAACATCACACAAGACATAAAAGAAATTAAATATAAAGCAACTTGAACACTATTCCAAATTTAAACCCTTTAACTTAAATCAAATCATTTGAATACTAATTTACCCTTGAAAGCTTTGATTATTATAACTCTAAATGAAACATTAAATGAAGTGCTACTTCGCTCATAAGATATTCGAATGTCTTGAGTCGGCTAAGAGCGAGTTAACAAAACTTGAAAACCTCGGACGATTGATTCATTTATATAATTAAATTCATTTGGACTTAAAACAATCCCTAGTAATGAAAAGATGTTTAAGATTCTTAAACAGCAACATAAATATGATAAGATATTTATAAGAGCAAATTGGATTTGGTATTCTTTGATGAAGAAAATCGTCCTCGAAGCAAAACACGAAAGAACCTAGACGTCATAGGAGATGACTAGGCATTTATAGGATTAGGAATTTTGGTAGAAAACCATAACCTTTCCATTAGCTTTACCTAGGAACTTGCTTAAATATTCTAATTGTGTTTTAAGTGTAGCTTGGGATGACGGGAAGACCCTCCGGGTACGCTTTTATTTTATTGCGGTTACTTTCTTGCAATTTACTTCTACGCAATTTACTTTATTGCGAGATGCACTTACTTTTCTTGCATGATAAAGCAGTAATTGTGAAAACCACACCTTTAGGATAATTACTAAAGCTAAAACCAAGCCCAAGTTAAAAGTCATTTGCGAATGAAATTCACCGCCACAACATTTCAAAATATAAAACAACTCAAAATTTAATCACAAACGAGAACACAAAACTACGATTGCAACTAAATTAAAACGTCTTGTTGGATGATCGGGAATACCTCGGACGATGTAACCTACGTGTTCTTGCGGGATTTCCAGCGATGCAAATGAAAGTGTGGAACTCATTCGGTTGAGTTTAGCAAATTCATACGGACTAAGTGAATCGAATAAAATAATGATGCGGAAGGATGGGCAAGTGGGATCTTAATAGGTGTACGTTATAATCGACTTTAAGATTTGTTTTAATCGAAATGCAAAACACTTGAAATTAAGATTTTCTCTCGCTTGAAAACTCTTTTCTCATCCCACGATTTATGATTTCTAAAACTAAGCCTGCGCAACTGAGGAGCTTGGAGCATGGTGGGCGACGCGCGGCCATCGTCGTCGGCAAAACTTGAACCTACTTCGGCAAAACCTTCTTAGAATTAAACAACGAAAGCCATAGGACTTCGAGGTAGCTTGCTGAGTGCGAAGCATAAATCCTCAGCCTCTTCGTTAGGCATTTGCATTGCAAATTATTTCTTAGATCTTAGAGATTCAAGGTAGTCGTACGATCGACAATAAGCCCTCACATCTTAGGCTATTTGTTTGATTTTATCATACAAATATAAGCCTAATTAATTAAAATTAGCGAAGATTGAAATGCTAAATAAACATTAGGAATTTCCTAAATTCAAACGGAAACAATAGGATAGTCGGGAGAGTGCAAAGTTGTCGGAATCGAGTGATTTCTCCTACCTTTCTTCCTTTGGATTCACAAAACAAAATGTTCCAAATTTGATCCATTCCATTATTGAAATTCCGAAATTCATTCTTTGAAAACCTTAAACTTTGAAATTCTTGAGAAGCGGGAATTATTAGTTGTATCGAGTTTTCTTAGGTGATTCCGTCCCTTTAAAGATGTAATTAACTATGAGGCTTGCCCTTATAGGGAATTTTAAGAACCCGAGTAATATAAACCTTTGTTTAATACTTTCATATTAAGCGGGGAGAATTTGTCGGCTTATAAAATTGGTTCGCAGAGACCAAACGGATGTCACAAAACTTGTAGTTTATTTGATGAGCCCCACCCTCAGCAGTGTGTCTATCCTTAGGGATAGATACACGGTTTGTGGTGCGGTGCTCGTTTATATAAACTATTTGGGATGTGAGATCGGTTTAATCTCATATCTTAAAACTTTCAAATTTAAAAAAATTATTTTCAAAGTCGGAAATACTACTTTCTAAATTATATATATTTAAAAATCAAATTTAAAATTTAAATTAGCGACAACTTACGGTGGCGCCCCTTTTCAAAATATCACACTGACACAAAAATAGTCATAAAATATTTGCTTAGGATTCTTTCTTTTATAGCGATGAAATACATAATCAAATTCTTGAGGTTAAGGATTTTACATCGATACCGCATTGCTGCGAGATTTCTCCTCATTGCAATGATTCAATCCAATCAATTCAATTTTCTTTTGAGGTTGAAGATGTTACATCTAAAACCACAATATTCAATCTTCATTTCGAAATTAAATCCCTTCAAATTAATCTTGACAAGACTTCGATCTAAATTGAAACTCAATTGAAATACAACTCACATCAAAAGCCTTGACGAAACAAAATGAGATCTAAATTGAAATTCCCTTCGAATCCGCGTGATTTGGAATTCACCTTCTTTTCCTTTCCCAGGCGAAGTTCGGGAGTCTCGAGTATGCTTGACCTCCCAAGGCGGAAATTCTTCTACTTCGTCCTAAGTTTTTCACTTGGACATACGTATTGGTTTGTTGATCTTGTTCGGTCAACGCCGATACGCGCGGTGTGCTCAGATCGGCTCACCACACACAGTGGGGGTCCATTTGTTGACCTCATTTTTGATGAGGTCTTATAACCTTCTCTTTAGTACTTAGGATGTAGCCATTTCCTTTGACTATCTTAGAGGACTAGAATTGGGACCCACCTTCATTTCAAACCACTTCTTAACTCCTGCAAACTCCACAAACTTATTTTGTAGACCCTTAATCACCTAGAGGTTGAAATCGAATGTGGAAGTTTAAGAGATGAGTTCTTTTATAGGACTCTTTGTATGGGAGGCATACTGGTGTGATGCAGTGAAAGGGTACAACTTACACACACACTACATTTATACACTACACTTTCACACACCTATACTCAACTTGACCTCACGACTTATGTAGGTGATTCACATGGATGGTCCTTAACCACAAGCCCTTGGGTTAAGAGGTTAGGAACAACGGTAATGGATGCCTGAAATGAGTCCCTTCATGGCCTGTGTGGGCTTGATATGGCTTCATGGCTCAACCAAAATGATTTCATTCCACTTATATTCACCCAATCTTCAATTTTCCAAATTTTCGATTTTGACCCTAGGGACCACACTTTAACTGCGAAAACCACTTGAAACTACCCAAAATTTGCAAAATCACCTAAATTACCCAAAATTCCTCCAAAATCCAATCCCAAACATTTCCTCACCACTCAAATTGATCATCCATAGCCAAAAATACCAAAAATTCCAAAAATACCTCCCGATACCCTCCAGATACCCAAAATACCCCTCTTGACCCAAAAATCCAAAAATTCAGAAAATTCCCAGAAAATTCTAGAAAATCTCAAATATTCCCAATTTCATTTTGTTCAACTACACCATAGGACAATTTTGTCAATTTACCCCACTTTTGTCAAAACCCCCAATTTGACCCATTTTAACCCCAAAAGTGAACCCGATGTCGAAGCCAAACCTACCCGATTGACCCAAATTCTGGTCCAATTCAATTCTAAACTTCAATTCAACATTCCCAATACCAATCTAGACCAAATCCAAGTTCAATTTTATTGACATTTTGGATCCAATTTTACTTTTGACGCAAAGCCCAATTTTGACCCATGACCCCAGACCTAACCCAAACTCACCCAATTCAACTCCAATTAACCCCAAATCTTTTCTAAACCTTCCTTAACATCCCTAAAAACAAAACACTAACATGATTTGCCCAACATTTAAGCCCAAACCCCACTTAAATTCAACTAGCAAGCTAAAAGGCCCAATTTTGACCTAAACCCCAGGCAGCAGAATGAGCCCAAATCCCAAAATCCAAGCCCAACCAAAATCAAAACCTGCTGAAACACTCCCATAAACATTTCCCAACATTAATTTTACATCAATTTCAACCTAAGCCAACATTGGCCCAAGTTAGCCCAATTTGATCTATATTGGCCCATTCACGAGGCCAAATTCAACCCAATTCAAACCCAAATCACTCCCAATTTGCTCCAAGTCACTCATGACACATCCATGAGCTAAAATCAACAATTATTTGTCCCAAGCCTTTACCAAATTTCATCCCAAAATCCATTTTAAAACCAGAAAGCCCACTTTCCTAAACCATCTTAAAAGCTATCTAAAACCATTTCAAGCCCAATCCACCCTAAAGCCCACATGACATCTCCATTTGCCATCCACTTAATTAAAGCCATTCCCTAAGTCCTAAATTCATCATCAAGTCATTCCAAATCAAGCCTCATGCCAAATCACCCCTAAATACCAAAATTTTCTTAAATCTATTTCCATGAAATTGACTCCACTTTTCCCAAGCCAAAGGTGAGCCATGCAAGCCATGGACAAGCCACATGATGCCATGGAAGGCTTGACATGTGATCAATCCATGGAAGGCTTGACATGTGATCAAGCCATTAATGGCAAAAGGAGGGCCCCCTTTCCTAATCCCTCTTAAACCTTTTTTTACCTTAAGCATGTCACACTAAACCATGCTTAGCCACCTCATCATGGATGGAGACCACACCACTCTCTCTTGGCTGACCCAGTGATCCTTTCCAGCCCAAGACCAGGCCCTTGGAGTGGTGAACCTAGCCCAAATCATGGGTTGACTCATTTGAACCCAAAATGGTCTTGGCCATTCCATTTCAATCAAGCTCTTTACACATGTCCATGGCCAATTGACTGCACAAACCTCCAGCCTGACCTCCCTGACCTTGAGGGTGACCCCGGCCCTGGCCGACCAGCCACCACAACCGCCGAAAACCACCAGGCCGAGAGCTCACATGTGAGCCCAGACTTGGAGATTCTCCTGTTGAGTTGCCCAATCCCAGTGGCCATTGTTGCTGTTCTTCTCTTGCAAAGAGCAGCTGATCCCAAGCCCTAACTCTCCCTGAGAGGCCCTCCACCCTCTCCTATTTAAACACCACCCCTCTCGGCCATGAGAGGTGCTGAAAAAAACCTTAAGGAAACTACGCAAAATTGTTGGTCCTCACATAGAGCACTTGATCCCAGCGAATTCCAGCCCCAATTCCCCCCAGCTGAGCTCAATTTTGAGCTCAAACTCTAGCAAAACTAGGACACTTCTTCACGGTGGACCAATCCTCAAATTGATTGGTCCTACACCTTCACGGACGAGAGAAGGTGTCGCGGCAAAAGCCCCACTCCGAGGGCCACCCATCTGTTCCGGACTCCAAGCTTTGTGATCGGGCTTGGTCGAAATCATGCCTAGACAATTCACCAGGCCAAGGGACTTCATGCGGGAGCTTGCGCCGGGATCCAATCGAAGGTGACACAACCCTCGGATTGAAGCCACACTTCTGCGAGCAAAGGTATGAGCTAATTTTTCATCCCAAGCTTCTGGAGATTCTCCATTTCAAATGCTTTAATTTCAATGCATGATCACCGTATAGATGTATTCGTCTCTTCAAGACGAATCCATAGAGCATAAGAACACGAAAATCCGTTAAGTATTGAGTGAGATATTAGGGATTTGAGTGTGGACGGCTCTCGGGTGAGGACACTTGGGGACGATGAGCCGGATGTGGATTCATTTAACCTACACGCGCGGACGGACGGCCAGGATCGCGTCGGATCGAGAGACGGAACGATACAGGCGGGACCCCGGACTCTTGGGGCCTAGCGGCGGCGTCGAATGGGAGCGCGCCGCGGCGTTTCGGAGGCTGTAGGAGTTGACGGCGGCTTGCGTGGATAAATAGAAAATAAGTGTTTTTTTCTGATTTATTTAATTCCTAAACTTGGAAAATTCATAACTTTGTGTAGAAAAATCATAAAAAATAAAATAAAAATACCCTCTTGCTCAGTGAGCTAGAGAGGAGAATAATGTGGAAAAGAAATCATTTAATTTCATAGTATTTTATTTTTAATGATTTATTTACCCTATGCATTGTTTTAATTCTCCATGCATATAGGAAATTCACCATGGCATGAGACCATAGGGCTTTTGAAGCCTCTGAATTTGGGAACATTCCCTGTATTTTCCCGAAGTCGGGAGGCCATCCTATGAGAAGTTAATGATTTTTTTCAAGTTCATGTTAACATTTTTGGTATTTTAATTCCAATAATTAGCATGTTGTGAAATAAATTCTAGAAAATTTGTTGATGTCTCTTATGACCAGAGGACCCTAGGAAAAATAGATTTTGAGTTAACTCATTTAAAATAACCCTAATTGGCTTAAACACCCAAAATAGGTCCATAATTAATTAGAGCTAACCATACATCAAATTGACTTGAAGTCAATTCTCCACTAACCTTTAGGATCAGGGGAACCCACCATAAAAAATTTGAAGTCAATTGGACTTGGTTAGCCCTGCTAAATGGGTTGATTAAGCGGGCTAGGCGGTGAACTTTAAAAATTCATAACTTTCAAAATACCTATCAAAAATTCACCAAATTGGTTTTGGAGACTCTCTAATATCAGAGGGAATTTAAGAAAATTAAAATTTCAATTTTCTAAAAAAAGTTAATTTTTAATATTATTTTAATATTTTTTAATATTAAAAAAATAATAAAAATCACGAAAATAATAAAATTCATCAAAATGCATTTTGAATTTTAATCATAGGAACAAACCCATATTTTCTTAGGTCTATTTAATGAGATATTAAATTTAAAGCCCCAGGGTAATTTTAAAATTAAAAAAATGTATTTTCTAGCATTTTTCACTAAAAGAATTATAATAAATCAAATAAAAATTAGAAAATTTCAAAAATTGATTCTCTAATTTCCTTGATATCAGAGAGATTTTTGAAAAATATAAAGTCATTTTTCAGCCTTTTATTTTATTTTTAAATTAATTAATATTCCAAAACTTAAAATAATTATAATAAAAATAATATAATTCAAAAAATCACCAAAATTAGTCCAAGTGGTTCTCTGGTTATTAGGAATGTCCCATAATTTTCTTAAGGACAGAAACTTTCTTTTGGTCATGTTATTAAATTTTCCTTGGAAATTCCTATTTTCCACCAAAAATAATTACATAAATAAATTAAATACAGAAAAATCACATTTTCTAACCACTCTCATGTCTTTATTGACATATGAGTGAAGTCACATAAAAATTTCAAGTTCATTTGAGCTCAATTTAGTGAGTTATGAAATTATTAAGCTTGAAGGGCAAAATGGTAATTAAAAAAAAATCTTTACCCTTAATTAAAACTTTAGGTTTTAATAAAAATTAACAAATAAAATATTTGATCTTAATCTGATTTGGATGATTGAAATTTAAATAATTAAAGGATAGAAACCCATTAAACAACTTAAAATAATTGAAATAAACCTTAATTAAATAATTGATTAAATTTGGAAGAATGATAAAATTGGAATTATTAAATAGGGATATTTTTAGGAAGAGATTTGTTCTTTAATTTAAAAATCCCTAAATTAATCATTTTTCAATAACATTTAATTCTGGTAATTAAAATGGTAATTCAAATTTAAGTTTTAAAGGGCTTAATCATTAAATTAAGTTAATAAGTTAAATTATTAAACTCTTTTTAAATTTTCAATTAAATTAAAATTAAAATAAAATTAAATTAAAGATTAAATTAAATTAAAAAATTAAATCAAATAAATTAAATTAAATTAAATTAAATTAAATTAAAAGTTAAATCAAATTAAGTTAAATTAAAAGAAATTAAATCAAATTAAACTAAATTAGAATTTAACATCAAATTAAACTAAATTGAATTAAATCAAAAATTAGAAATTAAATTAAATTAAACTAAATTAAAATTAAATTAAAGTTAAATTAAATTGAATTAAATAACATCGCACAGACATGAAAGAAATCCAGATATAAGCAATAACGAACCTTATTTCAAATTTAAACCTTTAGCGAAGTTAAATTAAATCACAAGCCGTTTGAACACCAATTTGCCTCGAAAGCTTTGGTTATTATAAGCTACAACGCGAACGTTAAATGAAATGTTACTTCATATAGGATATTGATGTCTGATTCAACGAGCAAGACAACAAAACTTGAATTCTAGGACGATTAATTCATTTGTATGATTAAATTCATTTGGACTTAAAACAATCTATCGGTAATTGAAAAGATGTTTAAAGATTCTTCTTAAGCACTTCCTAAATATGATATGATACTTTTAAGAACAATTGAACTTAATTATTCTTTGATGAAGAAAATCGTTCTCATGGCTACAAGAACCTAGACGTCATAGGAAATGACTAGCTATAGGATTAGGAACTTGGTAGAAAACCATAACCCGCATAGCTTTACTTTGGAACTTGCTTAAATATTCTAATTGTGTTTTAAGTACGCTTGGGATGACGGGAAGACCCTCAGGGAACACTTTTTATTTTATTGCAATTTACATTATTGCAATTTCTTTAATCGCATCGCACTTACTTTCTTTGCATGATAAACAACTGTTGCATGAAAACCACTGCTAGGATAGTCCACTAGCGAAACGAAAACTAAACTAAAAGTCATCGCAGATAAAATTAAAGCAACCACAACATTTCAAAATATAAAACAACTCAAAATTTAATCACAAACGAAACCACAAAACTGCAATTACAACTAAATTAAAACGTCCTGTTGGATGATCGGGAATACCTCGGATGATGTAACCTACGTGTTGCTAACGAGATTTCCACGGTCTAAATGAAAGTGTGGAACTCATTCGGTTGAGTTTGTAAGTCACATCTGGACTAAGTGAATACGATAAAAATAATGATGCCGGAAGGATGGAACCGTGGGATCTTAACCGGTGTCGTTATAATCAACTTAAGATTTGTTTTAATTAAAACAAAAACACTTGGAAATTAGATTTGCTCTAAACGAAAACATACTCTCATCTCTTTGATTTATGACTTCTATAACTAAACTATACGCAACAACAAGGAGCTTGGAGCAGGGTGGGCAGCACGGCCATCGTCATCAGCAAAACCTGAGTCTACTTCAGCAAAACTTTCCTAGAATTAAATAACGAGCCCATAGGACTTGAGGTAGTTTAGTGCGACGCATAAACCCTCCCTGACCTTTGTTAGGCATTTGCATGATCATGTCATGTAAATTAAGCCCTAACCGGTCTTAGGACTCAGTGGTCGTCGATACGACATAAACCCTCACATCTTCGAGGCTATTTGTATGATCATGTCATATAAATATAAGTCCTAATTAATTAGAAAGCCCCGACAGAATCAAAAATACTAAATAGGACTTGCCCAAATCTAAGCCAAACAATAGGACGGTTAGGGAAATCACCGAAGTTCGCTTCGGATCTGTGATTTCTCCTACTTTTCTCTTCCTTTAGTCCCAAAATATAAAAAATGTTCCAAACTTGATCCATTCCACAGTGAGAATTCCAAATTCGATCCCTTGAAAACCTTAAACTTTGAAATTCTTGAGAGCGGGAACTGCGATTATTATCGAGAGTTTTCTTAGGTGATTCCCGTCACTTAAGATGTAATTAACTATAGGGGCTTGCCCTTATGAGGAATTCTAAGGCAGGTAATATAAACCTGTTTAATGCTTTCATATTAAGCGGGAATTTGTCGGCTTATAAAATTGGTTCGCGGTGTGAACGGAAGTCACAAATCTTCTAGTTTATTTAATCGAGCCCCACCATCAAGCAGTGTGTCTATCCTTAAGGATAGATACACGGTTTGTGGTCCGACGCGATCCTGGCCGTCCGTCCGCGCGTGTATTGGATGGACGGCATCCGTTCATCGTCCCCAAAGTGTCTCGCTCGAGGCAGTCCACCTTAAATCTCTAATATCTCACTCGATACTCAATGGATTTTCATGTTCTTATGCTCTATGGATTCGTCTTGAAGAGACGAACACATCCCTATACGGTTATCATGCATTGAAATTAAAGCATTTGAAATGGAGAATCTCCGAAGCTCGGGATGAAGAATTAGCTCATACCTTTGCTCGGAAGTGTGGCTTCGATGCGAGAGTTTGTTGCACCCTTCGATTGGATCCCAGCAAGCTCCAGATGAAGTCTCTGGTCTGGTGAATTGTCTAGGTGGAATTTCGACCAAGCCCGATCACAAAGCTTGGAGAGGTGGAGCAAGCTAGGTGGCTTTGGAGATGGGGCTTTTGGTGGACACCTTCCCGCAGTGCAGTGAAGGTGTAGAACCAATCAATTTGGGGATTGGCTCACTATTGAGAAGTGTCCTGGTTTTGGGTGGAATTTCAGTTGAGGAGTGGATTTTGTCGGTGGGGATTAGAGGGCAAATTGACAGGGATCAAGCTTGCTCGAGGGTGGAGAAGGGTTTGGAACAATTTTGGCGGGGTTTCGGCAAAGGTTTGTGCAACTCTCCTCTCATGGCCGTGAGGGGGTCGGGTTTAAATAGAGGTGGCTGGAGAGCCTCACGGGGATGGCCAAGGGTTGGGATCGAGCTGCTACGGGTCATGGGAAGAACGGCCATGGTGGCCATTGGGCATGGGGCGGCTCGGCAAGGTGGAATTCAAAGTTTGGCTCCTCCCAAGGTCTCGGCCATGGTGTTTTCCGGCGACCCAGGCGGCTGGCCGGCAGGCATGGGTCACCCTCAGGTCCAGGTGGGTCAGAGTGGAGGTTTGTGCGGTCAAATTGGCAATTGCCATGTGTAAAGGCTTTGAATTAAAATGGAATGGGGAAGAGGGTCATTTGCTTCAATTTGGTCAACCCATTGGTTTGGGTTGGGTGCACCTCCCCATGGCCTGATTTTGGGCTGAGAGGATCAGTTGGGTCAGCCCAGAGAATGGTATGGTCTCTATCCATGATGAGGTGGCTAAACATGGTTTAGTGTGTGTCATGAATAAGGTTAAAAAGGCTTAATGAAAGATTAGGAAAGGGCCCCTCCTTTTACCATTGTAAGCATGGTCACATGCCAAACTTTTCATGGCTTCATATGGCTTGTGAATGGCTCATTCATGGCTCCATTTGGCTTGGGAAAGTTTAGTCGACTTCATGAAAATGGATTTTAGGAATTTTTGGTAATTTGATGGAAATTTGTATGAAACTTGATTTGGAATTGTTGTTGATGAATTTAGGACTTAGGTAATGGCTTTAATTAAGTGGATGGCAAATGGAGATGTCATGTGGGCTCTAGGGTAGATTTTGGGCCTTTTGAAATGATTTTAGATGGGCTTTTAAGATGGTTTAGGAAAGTGGGCTTTTGGATTTTTAAAATGGATTTTTGGGATGAAATTTTGTAAAAGAGGTTTGAGACAGGCATAATTGTTGGGTTTATCTCATGGATGTATCATGAGTGACTTGAAGCAAATTGGGAGTGATTTGGGTTTGAATTGGGTTGAATTTGGGGCTGCTTTTGGTGAATGGGCCAATATAGGTCAGTGGGCCAAGTTGGGCTGATGTTGGGCTAGGGTTGAAATTGATGTAAAATCAATGTTGAGAAATGTTTATGGGAGTGTTTCAAAGAGGTTTACCTTTGGTTGGGCTTTGATTTTGGGGTTTGAGCCCGTTGGAGTTAGGTTTGGGTTTAGGTGAGGCTGGGCCTTTGCTTTGGGGTTGAATTTGAGTGAAGTTTTGGAGTCTAAAATTTGGGGCAAATCATATTTATTTTTTTGCTTGTGGCGATGCTTAGGAAGATTTGAAAAAGTTTGGGGTGATGTGAACGGAGTGAGTTTGGGTTAGGTTTGAGGTCATGGAGTCTGAGTGGGCTTTAAGCAAAATCAGATCAAATGTCAATCAAAATTAGACTTGGATTTGGTCTAGATTGGTGTTAAAATTTTGAATTGGTAGAATTGAATTGGACCAGAATTTGGGTCAATTAATAGGTTTGGTTTGACATTAGGTTCACTTGGGTTAAAAATGTTCAAATTGAAATTTAAAAGTAATTAAATTGATAAAATTAACCCATGAAATAGTTGAACAAAATGAAAATTAAAAACTAGGATTTTAGATTTTTGGAATTTTCGAATTTTTAGTTTTTGGAGTCGAGAAGAATTTATTTTGAAATTTAGCGGTATTGGGAGGTTTTTCAAGTTTTTGATATTTTTGGGTATGAGATGATCAATTTGAAAGTGATGTGGAAAATGTTTGGGATTGACAGGAAATTTTGGGTGATTTGGAAATTTTTAAGAAATTTGGGTAATTTCGAGGGTTTTAGGTAAGTAGCAGTGTAGGGTCGGGGGTCAAAAATTGAAAATTTGGAAAATTGAAGATTAGGTAAATTTGAGTGGAATGAAATCATTTTGGTTGGGCCCATGAAGCCACATCAAGCCCACATGAGCCATGAAGGGACCCATTTGAGGCATTCAGCACATGTTGTTCACACTAACCCTCTTAGCCGGGCTTAGGGGTTAAGTTGTCATGTGAATCCTTTCCATGAGTCGAGTTAAGTTGAGTATGAGTGTGGTTTTAGGAAGTGTGTGGAAATGTAGTGTGAAAGTGTAGTGTAAGTCGGCCCCTTCGCGGAGCAGTGACGTCTAAGGCAGAGTCATATAGGAACTCTCAGCTTCCGTATTTGATTTCAACCTCTAGGTGATTAGGGAGTCTATAGTCAAGTTTGTGGGTGCGAGGAGTGGTTTAAATTTCTAAAGGTGAGGTCCCGATTCTAGTCCTCTAAGACTGTGAAATTCGAAAGGAAAAACTAGGCTAAGTCTAAGCACTAAAGAAGAAGGAAGACCTCATCAGTATGTTGGTAATGAAGCCCAGTGTTGATTAGAGTGTCAATATATCTCACAGGCCGAGAGATTCTTGAACTCTCATTTGAAAAAGAAAAGGAGGTAAATCCCAAATCACATGACCTCAAGGAATTTCGATTTAGGTTTATTTGTTTTGATTTAAAAATATTTTGATGTGAGTTAGAATTTTTAGTTTGGGTTTTAATTTAGATTGAAGTTTTATCGAAAATTAATTTGGTTGTTTGAAATGAAATTGGGATTTTGAGGTTTTAGATGTAACATCTCCAACCTCGAAAGTGAATTGATTAGATTGAAACGTTGCGTGGGAAGAAGGAGATCTCGAGCCGAAGTGGTGTTGGATGCAAATCCTTAGCCTCCGAAGTTTGAATTTGATTTGATGTATTTCATTGCGATAGAGAAAAGATCCTAAAGCAATGCGATCTCGGATGTAAATCCTCGACCCGAAGGTTGAATTTTGATGTATTTGATCATGATAGGGAAAGAATCACAAAAGCGGTGCGATGCTTGGATGTAAAATCCTCGACCCAAGGGTGAATTTTGATGTATTTCGGTCTTGATAGGAAAGAATCCTAAAACGGTGCAGTCTTGGATGTAAAATCCACCGGCCAAAAGTTTGAATTTGAATTTGATGTATTGCGGTCACATTAGGAAAAGAATCACAAGCGGTACGATGTGAGACAAATGTCGACACAAAAGAGTTTGATTTGATGTACTTCGGTCTGATAGGAAGAATCTGGCAGTGCGGTCTTGGATCTTAAAATCCTCGACCCAAAAAGTTTGAATTTGAATTTGATGTATTTCGGTGCGGTAGGAAAGAATCCTAAAGCGGTGCGGTCTTGGATGTAAAATCCTCGACCCAAAGAGTTTGATTTGATATTACTTCAGTGCAATAGGAAAAGAATCCTAAAGCGGTGCGGTCTTGGATGTAAAATCCTCGACCCAAAGGTTGAATTTGATGTACTTCGGTGCGATAGGAAAGAATCCTAAAGCGGTGCGGTCTTGGATGTAAAATCCTCGACCCAAAAGTTTGAATTTGATGTATTTCGGTGCGATAGGAAAAGAATCCTAAAGCGGTGCGGTTGGATGTAAAATCCTCGACCCAAAGTTTGAATTTGAATTTGATGTATTTCGGTGCGATAGGAAAAGAATGCAAAGCGGTGCGGTCTTGGATATGTAAAATCCTCGACGAGTTTGATTTGATGTACTTCGGTGCAATAGGAAAAGAATCTAAAGCGAGTGCGGTCTTGGATGTAAAATCCTCGACCCAAAAGGTTGAATTTGATGTACTTCAGTGCAATAGGAAAAGAATCCTAAAGCGGTGCGGTCTTGGATGTAAAATCCTCGACCCGAAAAGTTTGAATTTGATGTATTTCGGTGCAATAGGAAAAGAATCCTAGCGGTGCGGTCTTGGATGTAAAATCCTCGACCCAAAAGTTTGATTTGATGTACTTCGGTGCAATAGGAAAGAATCCTAAAGCGGTGCGGTCTTGGATGTAAAATCCTGCGACCCAAAAGTTTGAATTTGAATTTGATGTATTTCGGTGCGGTAGGAAAAAGAATCCCTAAAGCGGTGCGGTCTTGGATGTAAAATCCTCGACCCAAAAGAGTTGAATTTGAATTTTTGATTGAGATTTGATTTGAGATCTAGAAGATCGGATTTGAGACTGATGAAGATTTAGAATGCGGAAAGATTGAATTTGAATTTGGAAGGATGAGTTTGAACTCGATCGAAATTTGATTTAAGATTTGATTTGAAATTTGGAAGATCAAGTTTGAAACTTGATCGAGATTGAATTTGAATTTGATTGAAATTTGATTTGAGATTTGGGAGAATCAAATTTGAAATTTGATCGAGTAGTTTGGAATTTGATTGAGAATTTGATTTTGAAGTTTGGAAGGATGGAATTTGATTTTGAAGTTTGGAAGGATGGAATTTGAGATTTGTGTTGATTTTCGTTTATCTTTTAATGGTTTAATTTTATTTTGTTGTTTATTTAATGTTCTTGAACTTGGTATTTTGTCATTTTAGATTTTTTTCTTAGAAAGTTTTCTTTTATTCTCTTTTTTTGTTTTTATTTCTTTTTGTTCTTTGTTCGAAGTTCATTTAACTTTAATGGCGTTTCCCGATCAATTTGCACAAAAGAGGTGAAGGCCAAAAACGTGACATGGTCACTTTCATTCCAATCATGTTGAAAATACATCATACAACTCGATCTGGAATATATTTCATACAATCAATGTAGACTTCAAACGAATTTGTGTATGATCTTTGTTGATCCATGAAAAGAAGCATCATCAAAAATCCATGTCTGAATAGTGGGGTACATGGTTAATAACATCACCTTCCAAGCCATCCTTGGCAAGGATGCCGAGTGGATGTACGTTGGAGGTGTGATATTTCCCATGTAACTCACGGCTCGTAAGGCGGAGGTTCTCTAGCTACGGATACGGTTGGAAATGGTAAGGTATTTTCTTTGTCGTCCATCCTCCACAATGGCGAGATTCGCTCCCAGCTTTGGTGTACGATGTTTTGCGTATCTGCTCCGTTACTGCTGCAGTATCATGACGGAACCCACCGGTAAAGGTATCTTCTGTGGCCCCTCGGAACTCACCGGGCTGTATCGGAGGTCGAATCCGAACATGATGTTGCACTCCTTCAAGAAAGAAACTGTGCGAAAGGTGCGAGCGAAGTCGTGGTGATCAATATGTGGGGGTATGCGGTCACTTTGTTTGTAGATGTTGATAATGCGGCTATTGGGTATACGGATCGCGCGGTACCCTCCATGTTATCAATCTTTTTACCATTCTCTTGATAAGCGTGGCATCGGATCTACTTGCCCATGACGGAGTATTCCGGTGGGTTTCCTTCTTTGTCTTCGGCAAAGTTGCCAGCGGCACATCCGCATTGTATTGTGATTCTTCCTTTCCACAGCATCCATCTCAGGGTTAGAGTATGTGTTTTCCCTCGGGCGGCTTTGCTCGGCCCATTCTTTTCAAATGCGGATACAATCCACGATTTGCTGTTGTTCATGCTGCGAGAATACGTCAGTTATTGTAGCTCGAGGCCTTCTAGTATGTTGATCCTTCTTCCTTTAATTCTCTCGAAGTATTCAAAAGTTTCTTTTCAACATTACGCATCCTCTCTCCGGCTTGTATTCGAATGATCTGAGATGGCGAGGCCTTGTGACATATTGTGGGATATATGGTTCAATCCCTTCACGTTCCTGCTGCCACCTGGCTCCTCGGGGATGATGCTTGGCAGGACATCCCGGGGTTGTACTTGTAGCAGATGTGTACAGCTGCTTGGTGGTTCTATCCGGTGGCGTGGTAGCCTTCCTCCCTTCGATCTTACGGGGAATTTCCACAGTTCTTCACATTCTGGAGCTGGCCTCCCTTTCTTCGAGTTCTGGTGAACCGGTGTCCTTGAAATGTGAGTGCTGGCATTAGCAATTGTCTCGTCGCGGCGGTCCGCAGCTAGTTTTGTTAACATTTTACGGATACGGCGATTCTTATTTCTTCGTTGCGTGGTGTTTGTGAGAGTAGCTCTCCGAACTTCTTGAATCTGCGGGCGCGGCGGCGGCAAGCCTGCCCTCCGCTGAAGTGACTACGGACTTCATTTCTTATCTTCTTCGGTGTTTGCTTTTCTTTTCTTGTTGTTGGATTGGTGGCTTGGGCCCTTGCTTTCATCCTTGTGCGATAAGGCCGGTTCTTCTCGGTTCTTGGGACCGGTCACTTTCCTCGTCTTGTAGGCTGTGGTGCGAAATGCGAGTCAATCTCGATTATCGCTCCATCTTTCACCCCTCTTTTCATCGAGTGCAAGGCTTACGCCATTCTTAAAGTTCAAAGACCAACCGCCCGTTCGACATTTCCTGAAAAGACAAGGAAAAGGATCGGGGAGCTGTACTAAGAGCAGAACATTAAGAAAATGTTTTTAAAGAAAGATACATTTTTTATTATTCTTATATTTTGAGATTTGCGGGAATGAAGTAAGATAAGATGAGGAAAGATTTGATTTGGAGAAGAAAACGAGGAAAACTTTATTATCATGATTTTATTTATTTTAGCACATTTTATTATTTTGAGTTCGGACTAACGACCATAAGTAATTACTTCACCCGTGTTTCTTAGGGATGAAAGATTCATTCCTTCGAAACATCGGGTAGCGTAATATTTTTTCAAAGTATCTCTAGTTGATCGGAAGCATATGTCGTTCTCCCTGGCAATTCACTAGGCACAATTTGGAACCTCCACGAGTATCTTGCTTCAACCACAAACGGTCCTTCCAGTGGGTTCAAAATTTTCCTCTTTATCTTGCGGTGTGCGAATAGGTCTCTTGAGAACGAGAACTAAATCACCAACTTTGAGTTCTTGGGCGGACAGTTTGTCATGGGCTTGAACCATTTTAGCTTGGTATAGTTCTAAATTCTGTTGCGCTGCAAGTCTTTTCCCTTCAAGCTTTCTAAATCTTGAGTCGTAGTACGGCATTTTCTTCGTCGTGATCTTGTTTACAGCGCAATTCGAGTGAAGGAAGTTGAACCTCTAAAGGTAACACGCCTCGGACCCATACGCCGGGCGTAGGTGTAGCAGGTAGGAGTTCGAAGGTTGTCCAGGTAGGCCCATAAGGCTTCTAACAATTTCTCGTGCCCGATTTCTCTTATTATCGTCAGTTCTTTAAGATTTGAACGAGTTTATTAAAAGCCTCGGCGAGGCCGTTTTGCTCTTGGGTAGTAGGTGTCGAGTATCGCCGGTCGATTCGTGTCTCACGACAAAATTGTTGATTTGTGTGCTTACGGAATGTTGACCCATTATCGAGATGATCTGCCGCGGCACTCCGAAACGGTAGACAGCTTGGTTCTTGAAAAGCTGCCGGCACGTGGTGTGCTTTCACTTCTCTAAGTGGAGCTCGCACGCACTTGGAAAAGTAATGCCGCGCGCAAGAATAAAGCGATGTCCTTTCGAAAGATGGTGGTTCTATCGGACCCACTATGCATGCCCCAACCTTCAAATGGCCACGACGCGATTGTCGGATGTAGCACATTTGGAGGTTGGTGTAAATTTCCGTGCACTTGGCATTGGTGACGGCTCTTGGCGTTTCTGCGATTAGGGGTCATCATCGAGGGGCCCGGTAGTACCCTAGTCTTTTAATTTTCATCTTCATTTTTGGACCGTGGTGGCGCCACGAGTCACGAATGCACCTCTTTAACGATTTCACGGGCCTCGGACCCGTTTGGGAAATCTTAGCCGCATTTGATCGAAAAGACCTTTGTCTGACGTGTTGTTTATTAATGCGTAGGACGAGTTCTTTTCTTGATACGGTAGACTGTGACCTATCGTCTGGTAGCTTTCACCGTTTCTTCAGTGAGTATTAATGGGCATTTTTGCCAATCTTCTGTGTTTTAAATCGCTAGCTGCTGTTGATTCTTTTTTCTTTTTTTCGTTTGTGTGTGTGTGTCAATTTGTGATAGGACTGACGTCAGGTAGGCCCGACACTTCCAGCGATTCATCTTGCAAACGGGCAAATTCTTTTGCGAGACGGGCTAAAGCATCTGCTAAAGCATTCTCTTTTCTAGGAATTTTGTAGTTAATGCATTTGGAATGCAATTTCTGTTGTATAACTCTTTTGGAAGTATTGTTCGAGTCTTGGCTTTAAAGTGTTTGTCTTGTCAATGATACATTGAATGATTACTTGTGAATCCCGTAGATGTTGATGTACATTTATCCCCATTTGAATGGTTAATTCCGATCCGTTATGAGGGAAGCCGTGATACCTTCGTTGTTTGTACACGGTTACGTAGTGGTATTGGAGTATCTTAACATCCCTTTCCGGTGTTATAAAGATTGCTTAGATTCTGCCTTCACAGGGCCTTTATCACTTGCGATTCTTCGTCTTTGTGTGTGAAGATGCTTTCCGTCGAAATATAATTCCAACGTCGATCGTCGAGTCTTCTAGGTTCATTATTTGTTCATACGGCGGATCGTCATTGAGAGGAGATTCGAATTGTGAAAGGGTGTCTTTGAAGTACGCAAGACTTGTCCCTTTACGGCACGCGAGGCACGAAGTTATATCGAATTGCAATAATATCATTGACCATCTGGCGAGTACGGAAAGTGTTGGACGAGTCATCAAGTATTGCAATGGATTAAACTTCGAAATTCCGTTGACCTTATGAAAGCATGTAGTGCACAGGCTTTTGACGGCGAAGATCGGGGACGAACAATGCTTTTCAATTGCGGGACCTTACTTCCGTCGGAAGTAAACGACGGCTTAAGTAGTAAAGAGCATTTTCTTTACCCTCATCCCATTGACACAGGTAACGGGGCTCAGAGGGGAGTCGTCTAGAGCCGCGGTGTAAAGTGTCCGGCGGTCTACTGAGGGGCGGTACATGGAGCCGGGGTGTTGTCATTAAATATTGTTTAATGTCTTCGAAGGCCTTCGGCATTTCTCTTCCCGAATAAATTTGGCGTCCTTTTTAACTAGTGTGAAAAGGTGACACACGACGGTTTGAGATAAAGCGTCGAAGATATACCGGCTTCCTTGAAAAAGATCATAATTGTTTTAAGGTTTTGGGAGCGGCATTTCTAAGATAAGCTTTAATCTTCTCGGGTCGTTCGTTCACGATGTCGGACGACGAATCCCAGAATTTCCCGAAATTGTGCTTAGAAGCGCATTTAAAGGGATTCATCTTAAGGTTAAATTGTCTTAATCGTTCGAAAACAATTCTCGAATCATACAGGTGGTTTTCCTTTACTTTGCTTTTGATGACGACATCGTGCGTAGCACTCGAAGCTTGATTGTGGATGAGATCATCAAAAATTCTTGTCATTGCTCTTTGGTAAGGTTGCTCCTGCGTTCTTCGATCCGAATGGCATCTTAGTGTAGCAAAATACTCGATCGGCGTTCCGAATCTTGTAAGCTTTCATCTTCTGGAGCCATTTTTATCTGGTTGTATCTGAAGATCCATCCATGAATGACAATATTTCATGTGTCGAAGCAATATCGATCATCGGATTACGGAATTGGTAGAGGGAATTCATCTTTTGGACATGCTTGTTTAAATCTCTAAAGTCCGCACAAATTCGATGCGACCATTCTTCTTTAAAATGGCACCACGTTGGCTAACCGAGGTCGGATATTGTTCTTCACGGACATTTGTGTCCAGCATAACCCAGCCTTGACATTGATTTCTAGACGCATTCAACACGGGACCTTGTACGTGGAGCAGTAGGATCCCTCCTAACTTATGGTATGACCTGCGGGGCTAATCACGGCTTTCATCGTAGCTCCAAGCAAAGCAGTCTTTAAATTCCATTAATAACTTGATTATTTCTTCGGAGTCTTCTTTATTGAGTAAGGAGCTAACAAAGGTAGGTCTAGGCTCTTCTTTAGTACTAAGTTAACTTAGTTAACTCATACGACGTAGTTTAATTTCTTCTTCGAATACGGTGGAGCGTCTCCAATTTGTAAATCTTCGAGTTCGTGTAGTTTTCCATGCGGTTTTCATTGGACTTGCAAGTGACAACCAAGCAAAATTCGAGTATCGTCAGTAGCCTCTTGTCTTAGAATCAGAGTCCATACTTTGAATTGGGAGGACGGCGTTATTCCATAACTTTCAAAATGTTGTGATGGCCTTTTGTCATTATCGGTAAGAAACCACGTTGAATTAAATTTTGAACACGAGGAGGAGTACCACTCAAAAGGTAATTCCATTAGTCGATGAAGTGACATCTTCGGGTGGCATTATTTTCGGTTTTGGAGGAAGAAGCACCACGGTAGAATTTGATCGGCTTTGCACCGTCACTACGTACCTCTTTGACCTCCATACCCTCGATCTTATTAGAATGGATCGGAGTTAGGGTCATAGTATGTACGTAGTGGTTAATCTTCTCGTGCATTCGGTTGTATTCTTCGTTCTTTTCATCTTCGAGGGAATCTTGTATTGCGGCTTCTTTCGACTTATTGTTCTTGCTTCTTGCTTGATTTCTTTTTCTTCTTCGAACTATCTTCCCAATCAACATTGATGGCTGGTTTCTTCAATTGTCCTAGTGTCTCTACCACGGCGGCCTCGACCTCGGATGCGAGTTGTGGAGAAACTGTAGCCATCTCGCGGAAGGAGTGGTGAGTAGTGATGGACTAGAACCGGGTTCTTCGTTGTCTCGAACTGCTGCTTCATTGTTATGGTATCTGCGGGAGAAGATTGTTTTCTTTGATTATAATAGCGTGCATCTTCATGGACTCCAATCTCATGTATGGAGAATGGTTGTAAGTCACCTTTGATGCCTTTGTTCCCTCCATCGTAGTACTTGATGCCTTGGTGTAGAGATGATGGTACCATCACGTTTTCATGTATCCACGGTCGGCCAGTGGCGGGAACGACGTTCCCCGAATCGATTATATGAAATTTTGCGGTTGTCTTTGCTAAGTCACCGGTCTTCATCGATAGCGTTATTGACCCGAGGGCTCTTTCTCCTTTACGGTTGAATCCCACTCTTAATAACATTTTGTCGGCCTCGAGCTCACGAGCATCAATTTCAGTATGCTAGTGTTCGAAGACTCATTATATTGATTGATGCTCCTGGGATCCACCAAAACTCTGGAGAGCGTAAACTTCCCGATTGTAACCGAAATGTACAACGGTCGGTTGTGATGCAACATCCCCAGTAGTAGGTCATTGTCCGTGAAGGTAACACCTCATTTGTTCCTTTAACGAGCAAACCTCATCTAAGGAATCTCCCGGCCATTTGAGCTAAGCAAATTTCAGGATCAAGTAAGGCCTTGATCAGAGCTTTCTCTCATCTCCTTTGATAAGATGAGCGTCGTAAATGCTCGGTTTGGTAGGTAGTTTCCTAAGATGGTCGCACGTTGTAGTCCACTTTGTTCTCGTACGTCTCGGCTTCTTCTCGAATGGGTATTTCTTCTCTTTGGGGTTGGTTCTTCTTGAACAACCACCTGCTTTCCTTTGTCTTTTGGACCCATTCTCGGAGGTAGAACTCTTCCACTTCTCGAGTTGACACGTAATTTCTTCGAGATCTAGTGTTGAGTTTCTTTGGTGTCTCCTCTGAAATCGGAATGAAAGCGGGCTCTCCGGATTATCTTCAAAATCTGAAGGCTCTAACTCTATCGTAGCGGAGCTCCTCGAAACTCACGAGATAGATTCGTTGCTTGTTGAACTCTCGTAGCCTCCTTGATGGATGCTTTCTTTGTCGTTGTGATCGTCGAGATCATGTATGATTTGAGAATTGTTAGT
This sequence comes from Papilionanthe hookeriana x Papilionanthe teres, assembly GCA_022702705.1. Classification (NCBI taxonomy): domain Eukaryota; kingdom Viridiplantae; phylum Streptophyta; class Magnoliopsida; order Asparagales; family Orchidaceae; genus Papilionanthe; species Papilionanthe hookeriana x Papilionanthe teres. The sequence goes on along the minus strand of CM040428.1, from coordinate 61,372,522 downwards.
ATCGAAATCGACGCCCGGATTGTCGCTAGTTACGTAATCGTTAGAAACGAGTCAAAGCGTAGCCAACGCCATCACCCTTATCATTATATGATCCCACCGAAGTGAGCGAGATAATCATGCAAAATCAGAGGTTCGAGGGATTTCTCCCAGAATCGGAAACGACTATCACAGGATAAGCGGCCCACTAGTCGCGCAGGAATCTCGGTCCTCTCTTCTTCGTCGATTTTCTTCTTCTCTTCGATTTACTTTCTCTGTCGGTGGTTCTTCTATCGCAAGTGATAGTACCGGCAACGGGTCTCGAACTTCCCGAATTGAAGCTCGCCATAGAAGCGGTTCGGATGTTGTCTAAATCTTCTTAGAAGATCTCGTCCGAGCGGTAGTCCATCCGCGTTGGTTGCATAGGGATCTATCGGGATGACGGGATCGGTTGAGATAGCATTGACGGAACCTCCTTTCTGGGAACCTTCATGTACTCCTTCGGGATTGTTATATTTCCTTTCCGAAGGTTGTCGTTGAGCCAACTTTTGAAGGTAATGCGGTCTTTATCTTGTGCCCGAGCATCCAGATGTGGTAGGGGCAAAAGTTGGGATCACCTTTCTTGTTGACTTCCTCGGTCTTTAAGACTCTGTGGTAGAATCTGGAGTTTTCATTAAGCTACGGAACATCTTCGATCTTGCTTCATTTTTGAACGGATATTCTGCTCGAAGCTCCATAGTCTCTTGGTTGCGGACGAGACGGTTGTTCATCTTGCGGAGACGGCGATGGGCGGGCCAGGGTTGTTGGTAATTTTGTTGTGGATGCTTTGCGACGTTACGGTGGTATTTGCATCGGTTGTTTGCCTTTGTCGAAAGTAGCACGCGATCCCGGATTTCTTCTCGAAGGTCTTCACTGAAGCCTGCTTGTCGAGTCTTGTCGGCGAAACTTAATTGCTTCGCCTCTTCTTGCAAGCTTCCGGCCTTGCTTAACAACTTCTCAAAAGTCTTAATAGTGAATCCCTTGAGGAGAAGTGCTATCGGGCGTGAATGCTTTTAAGCAAGATGCGGGATTGCATGTTGTTCTTGCGATTTGTGGTTCACACTTCATGCTTAAGTTTCTCCATCGAAGTATGTAATCCACTAGAGTTTCATTCGGCCTTTGTTTCTCTACCACTAAATCACCTATAGTGATGTGGTGCGAAGCTCCGAGTCGGCAGTGAAGAGGGTTCTCTAGCTGCGAGAACGTCTTCACCGAACCGACCCCAGCAGTGCATACCGGTCGAAGGTGATTCTGACGGACTGGCGACGAGCTTGTCGGAAGAGTAACGCATCGCTCAGCCCGGCATTACAACAGCTGGCACGAAAGTGTGCAACATCTTTGTCGGGGTTCCCGGTCGTCGAAGGTCTTAAACGGAGAGGTGGTACGAAGCCTTTCGGGTATTGGACGGTGTCGAATTCTTACGGGTAAGGTCTACCCGTCCGAATGGATGTCCCGTTCTTTGATTGTGCTAGGGCTTCTCGCACTGTTTGCTGCCAGTTCTTGATATCCTTTCGGGGATCATACTTTGTGTTGTGTCCTTTTCGGCGGTCATCCCCATTGACGGATGTAATCTCCTTTCCTCCATCTACGATGTGAATGACTTACGGGGTGTCTCTCTATGTGGTTGTACTTGACTGCGGGAGAGTGGCCGGAAGCTATGGCCATCTCTTCCATCCTCCTTGTTGAGCGATCGTGTCGTCCTTTCCTGTTGTCTCTTCATCGGTTCCGGCTCCTCTCTTTGCGAGCTGCGCGGGAGCACCTTGAGAAGATGATGAAGCTCGTGTCTCGGCCATGTTGATTTCTGCATATTCGTTGTCCATGAATTCCGATGAGTCGATCTCATCTCCGAACTTTCTTCTCTTTCTTTTGCCAATCGTCGGATGTCGGTTCTCAACTTTTCACACCAATATAGTATCTTCTGCGCCGGAGCTTACGTATCTTTGTGGTTGTCCTTGAGTAGTTGCCGGGTCCTTTTTTCACGAGTCCCTTCATCGCATTAGCACTTTCTTTAGATTCCAGCCTCTGAGACTTTCTCTCTCGAAGTGCTTTGACTGATCTCAATGCCAAGTAGTGGGGCCTTGCCTGTCTTCTAGCGGCGGGGGTCTATGACCGGATGGTCTATCGGCCAAATGCTGGAAGGTGGTATCCTCCCTAATGCGGCAATCCTGATACTACGACGGGCGGGCTAGCCTTGTTCTCTTGCTTGGCTTTTCTATCATGAGGCGGGTTCTACTCGGGGCCCAGACGGGATTTGGTAGCTTGCAGATCCTATCCTTCGTAGAATTTCGACACGGGGCGGTTCCTTCTTTGCTAGCTTTTCTACCAAAGTTTGCGGTCGAGCAAACGGCGTAGTTCTAGTTCTTTCTTGCGGTATCGTTGTAGTATGCGGGGTTTGTGGTAATGTGGCGGCAATCTTTCGAACATTCTCTTCATCCTGCGGCGGAGAGGGGATGGAACTTTGCTTCCTCCCAAAAGTGGTATGTAGTCAGGCGGTGGTGTATATTCTGGTAACGGTGTATATTCGGCAACTGCGATTTCCTCGGGAAGAAGCCGATCTCGGCGGCTGCGAAGCCACGGCGATCATACATTTCTATTCTTTGGGTCTTTGTCGGCGAAGGAATCTTGTTGGACCCGATTTCGAAACCAGAAGGTCTTACGGGAAGATCCGTACCCTCCACGGTAACAGGTTTTATCATAGTTACGGGATTCCTTTCCCCTTTGATTTGGCGAGAAGTGAGTGGGTGCGAGCAACTAGACCGGTAGGGGTAGTGAGAACGGTCCTCTGCCGGACGGCGGTACTTCTCCTAGTCGGGACCCGCTGCGGGGAGGAAACTCTTGGTTCGGCCTAAGGTTGAACTCCAGCGGTGGTCCCTCAGCTTCAGATACCTTGTTCGTCGGTGCAAGAGGGAGACGTCGGTGACCTTGACGACCAGTGTTTTCAAATCCTGTCAATCGGATGATCCCATTGTCGAGCTCATCCTTATAGACGGCGAAGTCCGATCCGTTGGTGAAGGAGAAAATCGAGTTTGGGGCTTCCATTTACGGGGTGGGTGCAGTTTGTCGGTCAGCGAGACATGCTTCTTTTCTTCGGGGCGAAAGAAAGGAATTAAAAAGAGTCCGAACTCATTCTTTGTTCATGTATTTATAGAAAAGAATCATTTGTTAAAAGAATCACTTATTAGAGGTTTGTTTATTTAGAACGGAATGTTCGGGGTGTAGAGAGAGTAGAATCCGATTCGAAAGGAAAAGAAAGTCTTAGCAAGACTTCCCGACTCGAAGGATCACTCTAAAACCTTTTGCTCCGGGGGGTCCACCCCGCCTCGAAATGAGTAAAGGATCTCGGAACCTCTTTATTTAAAGGTGTCTAAACGAGTGGCTCCTAAATCCGAGAGAATGTTGGCTATACTTGTTCGAGATAGAAATGAACATAGTATTCCAACGAAAGAAGGGTAGTTTGATCCGTAGGGACATGGATACCTTTATAGAATTTTTTGAAAGCGAGAATTATTTGATTATAATGGAGAGAGGAATTTTCCACAGGCGGGTCGCCGGGAATTTGTGCGGCTTATTTTAGGGTTGTGTTGTATTTTTAAAAGGGGTCGCCTAACGAGAAGTTGTCGGCGAATTTAAATTTTAAATTTAATTTAAATATATATATAATTTAGAAAGTAGTATTTGATTTTGAAAATAATTTTTAAATTTGAAAGTTTTAAGATATGAGATTAAACGCGATCTCACATCCCCCCGAATAGTTTATATAAACGAGCACCGCACCACAAGCTAGTGTATCTATCCCTAAGGATAGACACCTTGCTTGATAGTGGGGCTCGATCAAAATAAACTAGAAGTTTTGTGACATCCGTTTGGTCTGAAGACGATTTTATAAGCCGACAAATTCCCCTGGCAATATGAAAGTATCGAAACGGGGTTTTATATTACACGGGTTCTTTAAAATTCCCTATAAGGGCAAGCCCCCATAGTTAATTACATCTTAAGTGACGGGAGTCACTTAAGAAAACTCTCGATAATAATCAATAACTACTTTAAAGAATTTCAAAGTTTAAGGTTTTCGAAAGATTGAATTTTGGAATTTCAATAGAATGGATCAAATTTTGGAACATTTTGTTTTGTGAATCCAAAGGAAGAAGGTAGGAGAAATCCTTTAGGTCAAATGAACTTCGTGTTCCGACTATCATATCGTTTGGCTTGAGTTTTGGGAAAGTCCTAATACTTATTTAGTATTTCAATCTTGCCAATTTTAATTAATTAGGACTTATATTTGTATGATAAAATCAAACAAATAGCACAAGAAGATGTGGTTATTGTCGTATCGGACGACTACCTCAAGTCCTAAGACCGGTTAGGGCTTAATTTGCAATGCAAATGCTGAAAAGGTTGGTTATGTTGCACTAGGCAAACTACCTCGAAGTCCTATGGCTTGGTTATTAATTCTAGGAAAGTTTTGCGGGAAATTAGGTTGAAGTTTTGCGCGACGATGGTAGTGTTGCCCACCATGCTCCAAGTTCCTTGTTGTTGCGAGAGGTTTTAGTTTTAGAAATCATAAATCGGGAGATGAGAAAAGTGTTTTGGTTTAGAAGTCTTAATTTTTTCCAAGTGTTCTTGTATTTTTTGATTAAAACAAATCTTAAAGTTGATTACTAACGACACGGTTAAGATCCCACGGTTCCATCCTTCGGCATCATTATTTTTGTCAGTTCACTTAGTCAGGATGAATTTGCTAAGCTTCAATGAATGAGTTCACTTTTCCATTTAGGCCGTGGGAAATCCGTTAGCAACACGTAGGTTACATCATCTGAAATTGATAGATCATCACGTGGACGTTTAATTTAGTTGCGATTGTAGTTTGTCGTACATTTTGTGATTAAATTTTGAGTTGTTTTATATTTTGAAATGTTGTGGCGGTGAATTTTATCTTGCAATGACTTTTAACTTAGTTTTGGTTTTCGAGTTTAGGGACTATCCTAAAGGTGTGGGTTTTCATACGACGGTTGTTTTATACGTGCAAGAAAAGTAAAGTGCATTTGCAATAAAGTAAATTGCAAGAGAAAGTAGAATACAGAAAATGTAAATTGCAATAAAATAAAAGCGTACACGGAGGGTCTTCCCGTCATCCCAAGCTGCACTTAAAACACAATTAGAATATTTACAAGTTCTAGGTAAAGCTAAGGGAAAGGTTATGGTTTTCTACCAAATTCCTAATCCTATAGCTAGTCATCTCCTATGACGTCTAGGTTCTTTGTGTTTTTGTTTGAAGGCGATTTTCATCATGTGAAAGGACAATTAAATCCAATTGTTCTTATAAATATCCTATCATATTAGGAAGTGCTTAAGAAGAATCTTAAACATCTTTTCAATATTTCTAGGATTGTTTAAGTCCAAATGAATTTAATTATATAAATGAATCAATCGTCCGAGGTTTTTCAAGTTGCATTAAGCTTGCTGATGTTGAACGTTGAATATCACATGAGTGAGATAACACTTCATTTGATGTTCCATTTAGGAGTTATGTATTCAAGCTTTCAAGGGGAAATTAGTAGTAAAATGATTTGATTTAAGTTAAAGGGTTTAAATTTGGAATAGTGTTCAAGTTGCTTTATATTTAGTTTAATTTAATTTAATTGAGTTTGATTTAGTTTAACATAGTTTAATTTAATTTGATTTGGTATTTGATTTGATTTAATTTAATTTAAATATTTAATTTAATTTAATTTAATTATTTAATTTAATTTAATTTAATTATTTAATTTAGTTTAATTTAATTATTTAATTCAATTTAATTTAATTGAGTTTTAATTTAATTTAATTTAATTATTAAATTTAATTTAATTTTAATTTAATTTTATATTTAATTTACTTTATTTTTAATTTTAATTGAAATTTCAAAAGAGTTTAATAATTTAATTAAGTCTTTTAATATTTTAAATTTGAGTTATCATTTTAATTAAAAATTGAGTATTAGTTGATATAATTAGTTTAGGGATTTTTTAAATTAAAGAATAAATCTCTTCACACAACAAATATCACATTTTAATAATTCGATTTTATTATTCTTCCAAATTTAATCTATTATTTAATTAAAAGTTTAATCATTTTAAAATTATTTAATGGGTTTCTACCCTTTAATTATTTAAAATTTCAATCATCCAAACCAGATTAGGATCAAATATTTTACTTGTTAATTTTTATTAAACCTAAAGTTTTAATTAAGGGTTGAAAGTTTGAGTACCATTTTACCCTTTAAGCTTAATAATTTTCATAACTCACTAGAATTGAACTTAAATGAATTTGAAATTTTATCTGTAACTTCACTCATATGTCAATAAAGACATGAGAGAAAAATGTGATTTTTCTGTATTTAATTTATTTATATAATTATTTTTGGTGAAAAAATAGAGATTTTCAAGGAAAATTTGATAACATGACCAAAGGAAAGTTTCTGTCCTTACGAAAATTAGGGGACATTCCTAATGACCAGAGAAGCACTTGGACCAATTTTGGTGATTTTTGAATTATATTATTTTTATTATAGTATTTTGAGTTTTGGAGTGTTAATTAATTTAAAAATAAAATAAATGTTGAAAAATGGATTTTATATTTTCAAAAATCTCTCTGATATCAAAGGAAACCAAAGAAACAAATTTTGCAATTTTCCTGATTTTCTATGATTTATTATAATTATTTTAGTGAAAATGTAGAAAATACATTTTAATTTTTAAAATTACCTTAGGGCTTTAAATTTCGATATCTCACTAAATAGACCTAGGAAAAATGTGGGATTTGCTCCTAAGTGATTAAAATTCGAAATGTGACGTTTTGGGAATTTTATTATTTTTGTGATTTTTATTATTTTTTAATTATTAAAAATATTAAAATATTATTAAAAATCAACTTTTTTAGAAAATTGAAATTTTAATTTTCTTAGATTCCCCTGATATCAGAGAGGCTCCAAAACCAATTTGGTGAATTTTTGAAAAGTATTTTAAAAGTTATGAATTTTTAAAGTTTAAAATGGCTAAGTGACTTAATCAACCCAATTAGTGGGGCTAACCAAGTCCAATTGACTTCAAATTTTTATGGTGGGTTCATCTGATCCTAAAGGTCAGTGGAGAATTGATTTCAAGTCAATTTGATGCCTGGTTAACTCTAATTAATTAAAGACCTATTTTGGGTGTTTAAGCCAATTAGGGCTGTTTTAAATGAACTAAGTCAAAACCTATTTTTCCTAGGGTTCTCCGAGTCATAAGGAACATCACCAAATTTTCCTAGAATTTATTTCACAACATGCTATTTACTGGAATTAAAATACTCAAAACAGTGACTTCGAACTTGAAAAATCAAGAACTCCTCATAGGGATGGCCTCGACTTTGGAAAATTCAGGGAATGTTCCCAAATTCGGAGGCTTCAAAAGCCCTATGGTCTCATGCCATGGTGAATTGTATGCATGCATGGAGAATTAAAACAATGCAGAGAGTAAATAAATTATAAAAAATAAAATACTTGATGAAATTAAATGATTTCTTTTCCACATTATTCTCCTCTGTTCACTGAGCAAGAGGGTATTTTTATTTTATTTTTGTGATTTTTCTACACAAAGATATGAATTTTTGAAGTTTAGGGAATTAAATAAATAAGAAAATACCCTATTTTTCTACTTATCCACGCGGCGCCAGCGAAACATCGGCAGCTCCGAAGGGGTACGTGTCGCGCTGTGATTGGGCGCCGCCATCTGAGTCAGCAGCCCGGGCCCCGCGGTTCTCGCACCGTTTCCTGGTCCGACGCCATCTGAGCCGTTCGTCCGCGCGTGTATTGAATGGACGGCATCCGTTCATCGTCCCCAAGTGTTCTCACCCGAGAGCCGTCCACACTAAATCCCTAAGATCTCACTCGATTCTCAATGGATTTTTACGTTCTTATACTCTATGGATTCGTCTCGAAGAGACGAACGCATCTATACGGTTAACATGCATTGAAACTAAGGCATTTGAAATAGAGAATCTTCGAAGCTCGGGATGAAGAGTTAGCTCATACCTTGGCTCGGAGAAGTGTGGCTTCAATCCGAGAGTTGTTGCACCTTCGATTGGGTCCTAGCAAGCTCCGCATGAAGTCTCCGGTCCAGTGAATTGTCCGGATATGATTTCGACCAAGCCCGATCACAAAGCTTGGAGGCCGGAGCAACTCGGGTGGCTCGGAGATGGGGCTTTTGATGGTGGACACCTTCCCTCGGTCCGGTGAAGGTGTAGAGCCAATCAATTTGAGAATTGGCTCACTCGTGGAGAAGTGTCCTGGTTTTGGGTGGAATTTCAACTCTGAAATTGAGCTTACAGAGGAGAAATGGCAGGGGGATTTCACTGGGGATCAAGTGCTCTAAGGATGGAGAAGGGTCTGGAACAATTTTGGCAGAGTTTTGGCAAGGTTTGTGCTTCTCTCCTTCTCATGGCCGAGAGGGGTGGAGTTTAAATAGAGTGGCCGGGAGGCCTCCTGGGGGAAGTTAGGGCTTGGGATCAGCCTGCTCTGGTGAGGAGAAGATCAGCCATGGTGACCACTAGGGATGGGGCAGCTCGGCAAGTGAGAATTTCAATGTTGGCTCACATGTGAGCTCTCGGCCATGGTGTTTTCCGGCGGCCTGGTGGCCGGCCGGCCAGGGTCAGGTCACCCTCAAGCTCAGGTGGGTCAGGGCTGGAGGCTTGTGCAATCAATTGGCAATTGCCATGTGTAAAGGAGTTGGATTGAAATGGAATGGGGGATGAGCCTATTTTGGTTCCAAATGGGTCAACTCACCTTTTGGGCTTGGTTCACCTCCCCATGGCCTCGATTTTGGGCCGAGAGGATCAGTTGGGTCGCCCAAGAGAGAGTGGTGTGGTCTCTATCCATGATGAGGTGGCTAAACATGGTTTAGTGTGTGACATGCTTAAGGTAAAAAGGCTTAATGAAAGATTAGGAAAGGAGCCCCTCCTTTTACCATTAATGGTATGGTCACATGTCAAGCCTCCCATGGCTTCATGTGGCTTGTCAATGGCTTGCATGGCTTGTCTTTGGCTTGGAGAAAGTTGAGTCAATTTCATAAAAATGGGTTTTAAGAAATTTTTGGTAATTTGATGGGAATTTGGATGAAGCTTCATTTGGAATAATTCAATGATGATTTTAGGACTTAGGTAATGGATTTAATTAAATGGATGACAAATGGAGATGTCATGTGGGCTTTAGGGTAGATTTGGGCTTTTGAATTTTGAAGGAAATGGGCTTTTAGAAGGGTTTAAGGGAAGTGGGCTTTTAAGTTTATGAATGTGTTCATGGATGAAAATTTTTGTAAAAGGTTGGGCCAAATAATTGTTGGGTTTAGCTCATGGATGTGTCATGAGTAACTTGAAGCAAATTTGGGGTAGTTTGGGCTTGAATTGGGTTGGATTTGGATTCTTTTGGTGAATGGGCCAATATAGGTCCAAATGGGCCAAGTTGGGCCAATGTTGGGCTAGGGTTGAAATTGATGTAGAATTATTGTTGAGAAGTGTTTATGGGAGTGTTTCAAAGAGGTTTTGACTTTGGTTGGGCTTTGATTTTTGGGGTTTGGGTTCATTTGGGTTAGGTTTGGGCTTAGGTCAAAAAATGGGCCTTAAGGTCAAAAGTGGAATTGGATCCAAATGTCAATCAAATTGGACTTGGATTTGGTCTAAATTGGTATTAGGAATGTTTAATTGAAGTTTAGAATTGAATTGGACCAAAATTGGGGTCAATTGGGTAGGTTTGGTTTGACATTGGGTTCACTTAGGGTTAAAATGGGTCAATTTGGGGGTTTTGACAAAAGTAGGGTAAATTGACAAAATTGGCCCATGGTGTAGTTGGACAAAATGAAATTGGGAATATTTGGGATTTTCTGGAATTTTCTGGGAATTTTCTGAATTTTTGGATTTTTAGGCCAAGAAGGGTATTTTGGGTATTTGGAGGGTATTGGGAGGTTTTCTTGGAATTTTTGGTATTTTTGGATATAGATGGTCAATTTGAGTGATGTAGAAATGTTTGGGATTGATTTTGAAGAATTTTGGGTAATTTGGAAATTTTGCAAAAATTTGGGTAATTTCAAGGGTTTTGGGTAGGTTTAATAGGTGTAGGGTCCCGGGGGTCAAAAATTGAAAATTTGGGAAATTGAAGATTGGGTGAATCTAGGTGGAAAGAAATCATTTTGGTTGAGCCATGAAGCCATTTCAAGCCCATATGAGCCATGAAAGGACTCATTTGAGGCATTCATTATGTTGTTCCTAACCCTCTTGCCAAGGGCTTAGGGGTTAAGGACCATCCATGTGAATCACCTACATGAGTCGGGAGGTTAAGTTGAGTATGGGTGTGGTTTTAGGAAGTGTGTGGAAATGTAGTGTGTAAGTGTAGTGTAAGTCAGCCCCTTCACTCGGACCGAGCCACCTGGAGCGGTCCTAAGGCCAAAGAGTCCTATAGGAACTCATCCTTTAAACTTCCATATTTGATTTCAACCCTCTAGGTGATTAGGGGTCTATAGTCAAGTTTGTGGAGTTTGCGGGGAGTTTAGAAGTGGTTTGAATTTCTAAAAGGTGGGTCCCAATTCTAGTCCTCTAAGATAGTCAAAGGAAAAGCCTAAGGCTAGATCCTAAGCACTAAAAAGAAGAAGGGAAGACCTCATCAAAAATGAGGTCAACAATGATCTGGGGGAATTTCGATTTAGATTTCATTTTGTTTCAATTTAAGTTTCGATGTGTGAGTTTAGATTTCAATTTGGAGTTTTAATTTAGATTGAAGTTTGATTTAAAATTAATTTGAGAAAATTCAGATTTGAAAGGAGAATTGAAACCTAGGTTCCAATCTCGGGACTGCAAAGAAAATTGGAATTTACGTACCAGCATCGGAGTAGGAATCGGAGTTTAAGTGTCGATTGAAAAGGATGAGAATCAGAATTTAGGTACCGATCTCGAAAGGGATGAGAATTGAAATTTAAGTATCAATCTCGAAAGAGAGTCGAAATTTAGGCATCGACCTCGAAGAGGATGAGAATCAGAATTTAAATACCGATCTCAGAATGAGAACTAGAATTTAGGTACTAGTCTCGAAATGAGAGCTCGGAATTTAGTTACCGATCTCGAAAGTTTAGAAATGAAATTTAGGTATCAATTCAAAAGAGAATCGAAATTTAGGTATCGATCTCGAATGAGAGTCAGAATTTAAGTACCGACCTCGAAGGAAGAGGACTGGAATTTAGGTACCAGCTTCGGAAGTTTTGAATTGAAATTTAGGTGTCAATTCGGATGAGAATCGAAATTTAGGTATCGATCTCGGAATGAGAACTTGAATTTAGGTACCGGATCTTCGGAAATTTTGAATTGAAATTTAGGTATCAATTCGGATGAGAATCAAAATTTAGGTATCGATCTCGGAATGAGAAGCCGGAATTTAGGTACCAGTCTCGGAAGTTTAGAATTGAAATTTAGGTATCAATTCGAAAGAGAATCGAAATTTAGGTATCGATCTCAAATGAGAGTCGGAATTTAGGTACCGACCTCGGAAATTTTGAATTGAAATTTAGGTATCAATTCGGATGAGAATCGAAATTTAGGTATCGATCTCGGAATGAGAACTGGAATTTAGGTACCGATCTCGGAAATTTTGAATTGAAATTTAGGTATCAATTCGGATGAGAATCGAAATTTAGGTATCGATCTCGGAATGAGAACTGGAATTTAGGTACTGGTCTTGGAAATTTGAATTGAAATTTAGGTATCAATTCGGATGAGAATCGAAATTTAGGTATCGATCTCGGAATGAGAACTGAATTTAGGTACCGATCTCGGAAATTTTGAATTGAAATTTAGGTATCAATTCGGATGAGAATCGAAATTTAGGTATCGATCTCGGAATGAGAACTCGGAATTTAAGTACCAGTCTCGTAAATTTTGAATTGAAATTTAGGTATCAATTCGGATGAGAATCGAAATTTAGGTATCGATCTCGGAATGAGAACTGGAATTTAGGTAGCAGTCTCAGAAATTTTGAATTGAAATTTAGGTATCAATTCGGATGAGAATCGAAATTTAGGTATCGATCTCGGAATGAGAACTGGAATTTAGGTACCAGTCTCGGAAATTTTGAATTGAAATTTAGAAGGATGAGTTTGAACTCGGTTGAGATTTGATTTAAGATTTGATTTGAAATTTGGAAGATCAAATTTGAAATTTGATCGAGATTGGATTTTAAATTTGATTGAGAACTTGATTTGAAATTTGGAAAGATTGAAATTGAAATTTGATTGAGAATTTGATTTGAGATTTGATTTAACATTTATGTTGATTTTGTTTGTCTTTTAATGATTCAAATTTTATTTTATCGTTTATTTAATGTTCATGTGAATTTGGTGTTCGACATTTTTAAGATTTTTTTTTTTTAGGAAAGTTTTCTTTTATTCTTCTTTATTTCTTTTCTGTTCTTTGTTCGAAGTTCATTTAACTTTAATGGCGTTTCCCAGTCAATTTTCACAAAAGAGGTGAAGGCCAAAAATGTGACATGGTCACTTTCATTCCAATCATGTTGAAGATACATCATACAACTCGATCTGGAATACATTTCATACAATCCATGTAGACTCAAAACGGACTATGTATGATCTTTGTTGGTCCATCTAAAGAAGCATCTGTCAGAAATCCATGTCTGAATAGTGGGGTACATGGTCAATAACATCACCTTCCAAGCCATCCTTGGCAAGGATGTCGTATGGATGTACATTGGAGGTGTGATATTTTCCATGTAACTCACGACTCGTAAGGCCGGAGGCTCTCTAACTCCGGGTCCGGTCGGAAATGGTAAGGTGTCTTCTTGTCGTCCATTCTTCCGAAAGTAACCGAGATCCGCTTCACCGGTACTCCCGGTATGCAATGCTTAGCGATATCCGCTCCGTTGCCCTTCGCATCATGACGGAACCTACCGGTAAAGGTTTCTTCACCGGCCCTCGGAACTCACCCGGGCTCGCTATCCGGAGGTCGATCCGAACATGATGTTACACTCGTTCGAGAAAGAGACCGTGCGAAAGGTCTGACAAAGTCATGGTGATCTATGTGTGGGGGTATGCAGTCACCCTGCTTGTAGATGTTAATAATGCAGCTATTGGGTATGCAGTCTGCTGGTAGTACCCTCCATGTTATCAATCTCTTTACCATTCTCTTGATGACTAATGGCATCAGATCCACTTACCCATGACGGAGTATTCCTGGTGGATTTCCCTTCCTGTCTTCCGAAAAGTTGTAGCAGCATCCGCATTGTATTGTGATTCTTCCCTTCCCTGGCATCCATCTCCGGGGTTCCGAGTATGTGTTTTCCCTCGGGCGGCCCGCTCGGCCCATTCTTTTCAAATCCCGGATGCAATCCACGATTTGCCGTTGTTCATACTCCGAGAATACGTCCGTATGTAGCTCGAGGCCCTCTGAGTATATTGATTTTTCTCGCCTTTAATTCTCTCGAAGTATTCAAAGGTTTTCTTTTCAACATTCGCATTCTCTCCAGACTCGTATTCGGAATGATCTGCGGATGGCGAGGCCTCGGTGACATATTGTGGGATATATGGTTCAATCCCTTCACGTTCTCCCGCATACCTCGGCTCCTCGGGGATGATGCCCGTCGGGACATCCCCGGGGTTGCTTCGCAACAAGATCATGCATCACCGATGGTTCTATCCGGTGGCGTGGTAGCCTTCTTTCTTCGATCTTCCGGAGATTTCTCCGGTCCTTTCGGTTATCCTAGGAGCCGGCCTCCTTTCTTCGGTGTTCCTGGAGAACCGGTGTCCTTGAAGTGTATGTACCGGCATTAGCAACCGTCTCGTAGCGCCGGTCCGCGAGCCTAGTTTTGTTAACATCTTACGGATACGGCGATTCTTATTTCTTCGTTGCGTTGCTGTGAGAGTAGCTCTCCGAACTTCTTGAATCTCTGTGGGCGCGGCGCTGACAAGCCTGCCCTCTGCTGTAGCGACTACAGACTTCATTTTCTTGTCTTCTTCAGTATTTGCTTTTCTTTTCTTGCTGCTGGATTGGTGGCTTGGACCACCTACTTTCATCACTGTCTGCCCGGGCAGTTCTTCTCGGTTAACTGGGACCCAGTCACTTTCCTCGTATCGTAGGCTCGCCGGTGCGAAATCCGAGTCAATCTCGATTATCCCTCCATCTTTCACCCTCTTTTCATCGAGTGCAAGGCTTACGCCATTCTTAAAGTTCAGGACCAACCGCCCGTTCGACATTTCCCGGCGAAAAGACAAGGAAAATGATCATGGGCTGTACTAAGAACAAGAACATTAAGAAAATGTTTATCAAAGACATTTTTATTATATTATTTTTTTTATTTTTCAAATTTAACAGGAATGAAATGGGATAAGATCAGGGAAGAGATTCTGATCTGGAAAAGAAAACAAGGAAAACTTAATTATCATGACTTTATTTATTTTAGCACATTTTATTATTTTTGGGTTCGGACCCAATCATAAGTAATTACTTCGCCCGTGTTTCTTAGGGATGAAGAATTCATTCCTTCGAAACATCGAGTAGCGTAATACTTTTTCAAGTATCGTCCGTTGATCGGAAGCATATGTCGTTCTCCCTGGCAATTCATTAGCTAGTAGGAACCTCCTGAGTATACTGCTTCAACCACAAACGGTCCTTCCCAAGTGGGTTCAAATTTTCTCCCTATCTTGCGGTGTGCAAGAATAGGTCTCTTGAGAACGAGAACTAAGTCACCAACTTTGAAGGTTCTTGAGCGGACCCGGCTTGTCATGGGCTCGAACCATCTTAGCTTGGTATAGTTCTAAATTTTGTTGCGTTGCAAGCCTTTTCCCTTCCAGGCTTTCTAATTCTTCTAGTCGTAATTTGGCGTTCTCTTCCGTCGTGATCTTATTTGCAATCGCAATTCGAGTGAAGGAAGCCGAACCTCTAAAGGTAACACTCGCCTCGGACCCATACACCGGAGCGTAAGGTGTAGCTTCGAGTAGGAGTTCTAAAGGTTGTCCGGTAGGCCCATAAGGCTTCTAACAACTTCTCGTGCCAATTTCTCTTATTATCGTCCAAGGTTTTCTTTAAGATTTGACCGAGAGTTTTATTAAAAGCCTCGCCGAGGCCGTTTGCTCTTGGGTAGTAAATTGTTGAGTATCGCCGGTCGATTCCGTGTCTCCCGACGAAATTATTGATTTGCGTGCTTCGAATGCCGACCCATTATCCGAGATGATCCTCGCGCGGCACCCCGAAACGGTAGACAACTTGGTTCTTGAAAACCGTAGCACGTGGTGTGCTTTCACTTCTCTAAGTGGAACCGCCTCGCCCACTTGGAAAAGTAATCCGTAGCCGCAAGAATGAAGCGATGTCCTTTTGAAGATGGTGGTTCTATCGGACCCACTATATCCGTGCCCCAACATTCAAATGGCCACGACGCAATTGTCGGATGTAGCACATTTGGAGGTTGGTGTAGAACCACTCCGTGCACTCGGCATTGGTGACGCTCTTGGCGATTTTCATGCGATCGGTCATCATCGAGGGCCGAGTAGTACCCTAGTCTTTTAATTTTCATCTTCATCTTCGAACCCGATCGGTGAGCGCCACAGCAGTCCCGAATGTACCTCTTTAACAATTTCACGGGCCTCGGACCCGCTTAGGCACCTTAGCCACATTTGATCAAAAGACCTTCGTACAATGTGTTGTTTATTAATGCGTAAGACGCAGTTCTTTTCTTGATCCGATGGGCTAGCGACCTATCGTCCGGTAGCTTTCCTGTTTGCAAGTAGTCCATCAATGGCCGTCGCCAATCTTCTCGTGTTTTCCGTCACTGCTCGCAATCGATTCTTTTTCTTTTCTCGATTTGTGTATGGTGTCCATGTCGAGTCGTGATAGGACCCGACGTCCATGAACCGACACTTCTATCGATTCATCTTGTAAACGAGCAAATTCTTTTGCAAGACGGGCAAAAGCATCTCGCTTAAAGCATTTTCTTTTCGGGAATTGTGTAGATCGTTACATTCGGAATCCGTTCCAACAACCGTATGGCATACCGGAAGTAGTGCTCGAGTCTTGGCTTTAAAATTCTATACTCGTCCGGCGATCCGTCGAATGATTAACCGTGAATCCCCGTAGATGTTGATGTCCGTTATCCCCATTCGAATGGTTAATTCCGGTCCCGTTATGAGGGCTTCGTATTCGCATTCGTTGTTTATACACGGTTCCGTCAAGTGGTAGGAGTATCTTAACATCCCCCGCTCCGGTGTTATAAAGATTAGTCCGATTCCCCGCTTCACGGCACTATCACTTGCGATTCTTCGTCTTTGTGTGCCGAAGATGCTCCGTCGAAATATAATTCCCAACGTCGATCATCAAGGTCTTCTAGATTCATTATTTTTTCATCGAGCGGATCGTCATCGAGAGGAGATTCGGCCGCAAAGGGTGTGCCGTGAGGAAGTCCGCTAGGGCTTGTCCCTTTACGGCACGAAGAGGCACGAAAGTTATATCGAATTGCAATAATATCATTGACCATCTGGCAAGTCTGCCGGAAAGTGTTGGACGAGTCATCAAGTATTACAATGGATTAAACTTCGAGATCAGGTTGACCTTATGAGAAAGCATGTAGTGCCTGAGCTTTTGAGCGGCGAAGATCAGGGCCAAACAATGCTTTTCAATTGCGGGATACCTTACTTCCGTCGGAAGTAAACGACGGCTTAAGTAGTAAAGAGCATTTTCTTTACCCTCATCATTGACCCAGGCCAACGGGGCTCCGAGAGAGTCGTCTAAAGCCGCGGTGTAAAGTATCGGCGGTCTACCCGAGACTCAGGGCTGCTAAGACAGGAGGTGTCATTAAATATTGTCTTAATGTCTTCGAAGGCCTTCGGCATTTCTCTTCCCAAATAAATTTGGCGTCCTTTTTAACTAAGTGCCGAGAAAGGCCGACACCTACTCGACAAGTTTGAGATAAAGCGTCGAAGATATGCCAATTTCCCTTGAAAAGATCGTAGTTGTTTTAAGGTTTTGGGAGGCGGCATCTCTAAGATAGCTTTAATCTTTTCCGGGTCGATTTCAATTCCACGATGTCGGACAACGAATCCTAAGAATTTCCCGTAGGTGACACCGAAGGCGCATTTTAAGGGATTCATCTTAAGGTTAAATTGTCTTAATCGTTCGAAAACAATTCTCAAATCATACAGTGTGGTTTTCCTTTACTTTGCTTTTGATGACCACATCGTCCACGTAGCATTCGACTTGATTGTGGATGAGATCATCAAAAATTCTTGTCATTGCTCTCCGGTAGGTCGCTCCCGCGTTCTTCGGTCCGAATGACATCACTCGTGTAGCAAAATACTCCGATCGGCGTTCGAATGCCGTAAGCTTTTCATCTTCCGGAGCCATTTTTATCTCGGTTGTATCCTCGAAGATCCATCCATGAATGAAAATATCTCATGTGTCGAAGCAATGTCGATCATTAGTTCCGGATCGGTAGAGGGAATTCATCCTTTGGACATGCCTTGTTTAAACCTCTGAAGTCCACACAAATTCTGATCTGACCATTCTTCTTTCTAACTGGCACCACATTGGCTAGCCATGTCGGGTATTGTTCTTCACGGACAAATTTAGCGTCTATTAGCTTTTTAACTTCGGCTATGACTTGTTGTTCAATTTCTAGACGCATTCTTCTGGGACCTTGTCTGATCGGGACGTAAGTGGATCCACTCCTAGCTTATGGATCGCAACCTCCGGAGCTAATCCCGGCATCTCGTCGTAGTTCCAAGCAAAGCAGCCTTTAAATTCTATTAATAACTTGATTATTTCTTCGAGTCTTCTTTATCGAGTAAGGAGCTAACAAAGGTAGGTCTAGGTTCTTCGCTAGTACCTAAGTTAACTTCCGTTAACTCATCTATTGTAGATTTGATTTCTTCTTCGAATTCTGGTGAGGCATCTCCAATTTGTAAATCTTCGAGTTCGTCTGTAGTTTCCATGCAGTTTTCATTGGACTCGCAAGTGACAACCAAGCAAAATTCAATATCATCAACTGACCCTACTGTGCCGAATCCGAGACCATGCTTTGAATTGGGTGGACGACCGGAATTATTCCATAATTTTTCAAAATGTTGTGATTGGCCTTTTGTCCATTGTCGAGGTAAGAAACCACGTTGAATTAAATTTTGAACACAGGGAGAGTACCACTCAAAAGGTAATTCCATTAATTCTGATGAAGTGACATCTTCGAATTGTACATTATTTTCAGTTTTGGAGGAAGAAGCACCACGGTAGAACTTGATTAGCCTTGCACCGTCGTTACGTACCTCTTTGACCACCATACCCTCGATCTTGTTAGAATGAACCGGGGTTAGGGTCATAGTATGTACGTAGTGGTTAATCTTCTCGTACATTGATTTATATTCTTCATTCTTCTCATCTTCGAGAGAGATCTCGAATTCGTCGCTTTTTCGACTTATTGTCGTCGCTTCTTGTTTGATTTCTTTTTCTTCTTCGTAACTATCTTCCCAATCAACATTGATGGTCGGTTTCCTCCGTCCAATCGTCCTAGCGTCTCTACCACGGCCTCGTCCCCGGCCTCGACCTCGGATGCGAGTTGTGGAGAAACCTTCACCATCTCGCCGGAAGGGAGTGGTGAGTGATCGTTGGACTAGAACTTCGGGTTCTTCGTTGTCCCGAACTTTCTTCGCTTCATTTGTTACGGTATCTCCGGAGAAAATTGTTTTCTTTGGAGGTGCATAATAAGCCGCGTCTTCATGGATTCCAATCTCATGTACGGAGAATGGTTAGTAAATCACCTTTGATGCATCGTTCCCTCCATCGTAGTATTTGATGCACCGATGTAGAGATGATGGTACCATCCTCGTTTTCATGTATCCATGGTCGGCCCAAGAGAGCGTTGAACGACGTTTCCGAATCAATTATGTGAAATTTTGCGGTTGTCTTTGCTAAGTCACCGGTCTTCATCGATAGTGTTATTGATCCGAGGGCTCTTTCTCCTTTCCGGTCGAATCCTCTTAATAACATTTTGTCGGCCTCGAGCTCACGAGCATCAATTTCCAAGTATGCTAGTGTTCGAAGACTCATTATATTGATTGATGCTCCCGGATCCACCAATACTCCGGAGAGTGTAAATTTTCCGATCAGAATCGAGATGTACAATGGTCGGTTGTGATCTCGTCGTCCCAAGTAGTAGGTCATTGTCCGTGAAGGTAACACCTCGTCGTTCCTTTAACGAACAAACCTCATCTAAGGAATCTCCGGCCATTTGAGCTAAGCAAATTTCCGGATCAAGTAAGGCCTTGATCAGAGCTTCTCTCATCTCCTTTGATAAGATGAGAGCATCGTAGATACTCAGTTTGGCCGGTAGTTTCCTAAGATGGGCTAGCACGTTGTAGTCCACTTTATTTCCATGTGTCTCGATTTCTTCTCGAATGGGTATTTCTTCTGTCGGGGTTGGTTCTTCCTGAACAACCACCGCTTTCCTTTGTCCTTTGGACCCATTCTCGGAGGTAGAACTCTTCCACTTCTTAAGTTTACTTCGTAATTTCTTCGAATCTAGTGTCGAGCTTGTCGGTGTCTCCTCCCGAATTGGAATGACAGGCCCTTCCGGATTATCTTCAGAATCTGAAGGCTCTAACTCTATCGTGACTGGAGCTCCTCGAAACTCGCAGATAGATCCGTTGCTTGTTGAACTCTCGTAGCCTCCTTGATGGATGTCTTCTTCGTTATTTTTATCGTCGAGATCGTGTATGATTTGAGAATTGTCGTTGGTATCGAAATCGATATCCGGATTATCGCTAGTTACGTAATCGTTAGAAACAGTCAAAACGTAGCCAACGCCATCACCCTTATCATTATATGATCCCACCGAAGTGAGCAGATAATCATACAAAATCAGAGGTTCGAGGGATTTCTCCCCCGAATCGGAAACAACTATCCTAGGATAAGCAGCCCCTAGTCTAGCCTTAGGAGTCTCAGTCCTCTCTTCTTCGTCGATTTTCTTCTTTTCTTCAATCGCCTCCTGTTGAGGTGGTTCTTCTATCGCAAGTGATAGTACCGGCTTAACAGGTCTCGAACTCTGAATTGAGGCTCGCACCGAGGCGGTTTGGATGCTGTCTAAAATCTTCTTTGAAGACCTCATCCAAGCGGTAGTCCATCCATCGTTAGTCGTATAGGGATCTATCGGAATGATGGGATCAGTTGAGATAACATTGACGGAACCTCCTTTCTGGGGTTCCTTCATGTACTCCTTCGGGATCGTTATATTCCCTTTCCGAAGGTTATCGTCGAGCCAACTTTTGAAGGTAATGCAATCTTCTATCTTGTGCCCAAGCATCCGGTGATAAGGGCAAAAGTTGGGATCACTTTTCTTGTTGACTTCCTCCGGTCTCTTAGGCTCGGCGACTGGAAATCCGGAGTCTTCATCGGACTACGGAACATTTTCGGCATCGCTTCATTCTTGAACGGATATTCTCCGCTCGAAGCTCCCTTAATGTACGTTGCTCGACGAGGAGGTTGTTCATACTCGTGGAGATGATCGATAGCCGGACCGGGGTTGCTGGTAATTCCGTTGTGGTTGCTCGCGGCCGTTCGCGGTGGTATTTGCATCGGTTGCTTGCCTTTGTCAACTGCTGCAACGATCCCGGATTTCTTTTCAAAAGTCTTCACAGGCTTTTGCTTGTCCGTCTTGTCGGCGAAACTTAATTGCTTCGCCTCTTCTTGCAAGCTTCCGGCCTTAGTTAACAACTTCTCGAAAGTCTTAATAGTGAATCCTTTGAGGAGAAGTGCTATCGGGCCGTGAATGCTTTTAAGCAAGATGCCGACTGCATGTTGTTCTTGTAGTTGTGGTTCACACTTCATGCTTAAGTTCCTCCATCGAAGTATGTAATCCACCAAAGTTTCGTTCGGCCTTTGTTTCTCTACCACTAAATCACCTATAGTGATGTGGTGCTGAGCTCCGGCGAATCGCTCGATGAAGAGGTTCTCTAGCTCCGAGAACGTCTTCACCGAACCATTTGGTAATTCTACATACCGGCCGAAGGCGATTCTCGACAAGTCGCCGACGAACCGTCGGAAGAGTAATGCATCGCTCCCGCCGGCGTTGCAATAACCGGCACGAAAGTGTGCAACATGCTCGTCGGGGTTCCCGGTCCGTCGAAGGTCTTGAACGAGAGGTGGTACGAAGCCTTTTGGGTATTGGACGGCGTCGAATTCTTCCGGGTAAGGTCTACCCGTCCGAATGGATGTCCCGCTCTTCGATTGTGCTCAAGGCTTCTCGCACTCCGCCGTTCCACTAAGTTCTTGATATCCTTTTCAGGGATCATACTTTGTGTTGTATCCTTTTTCAGCTGATCATCCCCATTGACGGATGTAATCTACTTTCCTCCGTCTACAATGTGAATGACCTCTGGGGGTGTCTCTCTTTGTGGTTGCATTTGACTCTAGAGAGTGGCTAGAGCTATAGCCATCTCTTCCATCCTTTTCGCCATTCGGGCGATCGTGTCGTCTTTCTCCCGAAGCCGCCTTCTCATCGGCCCGGCTCGTCTCTTCTCGCGGCCGCAAGAGCACCTTACGAAGCCGATGAAGCTCGTGTTTCGACCATATTGATTTCTCGCATATTCGTCGTCCATGAATTTCGATGAATCAATCTCGTCTCCGAACTTTTCTTCTTTCTTTTGCCAATCGTCGGATATCGGTTCTCAACTTTTCCATGGCATCTTCTAGCGGGGCTTTCGTGTGTCCTCGCGGTTGTCATGCGATAGCTGTCGGGTCCCCTTTTCACGAGTCCCCTTTATCGCAGAAGCACTTTCTTCAGATTCAAGTCTCCCGGCGAGACTTTCTTTCTTGGGCCGTTGTTTCAATCTCAACCGCCGCAGTAGTGGACGCCATACCATCCTTCTAGCGGCAGAAGGTCTAGGACCGGATGGTTCGTCGGCCAAATGCCGGAAGGTGGTATCCTCCCTAATCTGTAATCCCGAGACGACGACGAGCGGACTAGCCTTCATTCTTTTACTCGGCTTTTCCGTCATGATGGCGGGTTCTACTCGGGGCCCAAGACGGCATTTGACCGGCACTCGCCCTATCCTCCGTAGAATCTCCGATACGGGCGGTTTTCCTTCTTTGCTAACTTTTCTACCAAAGTTTGCAGTCGAGCAAACGGCGTAGTTCTAGTCCTTTTCTTGCGGCTATCGTTGTAATATGCGGGCCGAGGTAACGCGGCGACGAATCTTGCGAACATTTTCTTCGTCCTCTGCGGCGGAGAGGGGATGGAACCTACTTCCTCCCAAAAGTGGTATGTATTCAGGCAGCGGTGTATATTCTGGCAGCGGTGTATATTCTGGCAGTTCTGGGATTTCCTCCAGGAAAGCAATTTCAGCAGCTCTGGCTTCTCTGGCGATCCTTCTACTTCTGTTTCTTCTTTGGGTCCTTGTCAGTGATGGCATCTTTGAACTGGACCCGATTTCGAAAATAGAAGGTCTCACAGGAAGATCTGTACCCTCCATGGTAACAGGTTTACCATAACTCTGGATTTCTTTCCCCTTTAATTTGGCAGAAGTCGGGGCGAGTGCGTAAACAACTAGACCAGATGGGGTTAGTAAGAATGAGTCCTCCTGCGGACAACGATAGCTTCTCTCGATTGGGACCCTTTTCAGAGGAGGAAACTCTTGGGTCGACCTAAGTTTGAACTCAAGCAGCGGCTTCTCAGCTTCAGATACCTTGTTCGTCAGTGCAAAGAGGGAGACGTCGGTGATTTTGACATTCGTGTTTTTAAATCCTTGTCCGAATCGGATGATCCCATTATCGGGCAACTCATCCTTATAGACGAAATCGCTGAAGGAGAAATCCGGGCTTCCATTTCTCAGGTATCTGGTCGTATCCTAGGAGAAAAGAAAGGAATTGAAAAGAGTCCGAACACATTCTTGTTCATGTATTTATAAGAAGGAATCATTTGTTAAAAGAATCATTTATTAGAGGGTTCGTTTATTTAGAACGGAATGTTCAAAGGCGTAGAGAAGGTAAGGAATCCGATTCGGAGTTGGAAAGGAAAAGAAAGTCTTATGCAAGACTTCTCGACTCGAAGGATCACTCCTAAACTAACACCTATTGGGGGTCCACCCCACCTCGTAAATGAGGTAAAAGGATCTCGGAACCTCTCTCGTTTAGGGGTGTCTAAACAAGTGGCTCCTAAATCCGAGAGAATGTTGGCTATACTTGTCCAAGGTAGAAATGAACATAGTATTCCAACGGCAAGAAGGGTAGTTTGACCCATTAAGGACATGGATACACTACCGATTTTTGAAAGCGAAATTATCCGATTATAATGGAGAGAGGAATTGTCCCAGCGGAGTCGCCAGAAGTTATCGGCATATTTTTAGGTCGTGTGTTTTATTTTGAAAAGGGGGTCGCCTAACAGAAGTTGTCGGCGAATTTTTAATTTAATTTAAATAAATAATTTTGAAAAGTAGTATTTGATTTTGAAAATAATTTTAAATTTGAAGGTTTTAAGATATGAAATCAAACTGATCTCACATCCCGAATAGTTTATCTAAACGAGCACCGCACCACAAACCGTGTATCTATCCCTAAGGATAGATACACTGCTTGACGGTGGGGCTCGATTAAACAAACTAAAAGATTTGTGACATCTGTTTGGTCTCGCGAACCAATTTTATAAGCCGACAAATTCCCCGCTTAATATGAAAGCATTAAACGAGGTTTATATTACTTGGGTTCTTTAAAATTCTCTATAAGGGCAAGCCCCTATAGTTAATTACATCTTAAGTGATAGGAATCACCTAAGAAAACTCTCGATAATAATCAATAATTCTGCTCTCAAGAATTTCAAAGTTTAAGTTCTCAAAGGATTGAATTTTGGAATTTCAATAGTGGAATGGATCAAATTTGGAACATTTTGTTTTGGGAATCCAAAGGAAGAAAAGTAGGAGAAATCACAGATTCGAAGCGAACTTCGGTAATTTCCCGACTATCCTATTGTTTGGCTTGAGTTTAGGAAAGTCCTAATATTTATCTAAATGTTTTGATCTTGCTTATTTTAATTAATTAGGGCTTATATTTGTATGATGAAATCAAACAAATAGCCTCGAAGATGCGAGGGTTTATTGCCGTACCGTACGACTACCTCGAAATCCTAAGACCGGTTAGGGCTTAATTTGCAATGCAAGTGCCTAACGAAGAGTCGAGGATTTATGTTGCACTAGGCAAACTACCTCGAAGTCCTATGGCTTTGTTATTTAATTCTAGGAAAGTTTTGTCGAAGTAGACCAAGGTTTCTTCGATGACGATGACCGTGCTGCCCACCATGCTCCGAGCTCCTTGTTGTTGCAGAGTTTTAGTTTTAGAAGTCATAAATCAGGGGATGAGAAAAGTGTTTTGGTTTAGAGAAAATCTTAATTTCCAAGTGTTTTTTACATTTTAATTAAAACAAATCTTAAAGTTGATTATAACAACACCGGTTAAGATCCCACTGGTTCCATCCTTCCGGCATCATTATTTTTATCGGATTCACTTAGTCCGGATGAATTTGCTAAACTCAATCGAATGAGTTCCACACTTTCATTTAAACCGTGGGAAATCCCGTTAGCAACACGTAGGTTACATCATCCGAGGTATTCCCGATCATCCAACATGACGTTTTAATTTAATTGTAATTGTAGTTTTGTGTTCTGTTTGTGATTAAATTTTGAGTTGTTTTATATTTTGAAATGTTGTGGCGGTGAATTTTATCCGGCAATGACTTTTAATTTAATTTTGGTTTCAGCTTTTAGGGACTATCCTAAAGGTGTGGGTTTTCATGCAACGATTGTTTATCATGCAAGAAAAGTAAGTGCGATGCGATTAATGAAATTGCAATAATGTAAATTGCAAGAAAGTAAATTGTAATAACATAACAACGTACTTCGGAGGGTCTTCCCGTCATCCCAAGCCGCACTTAAAACACAATTAGAATATTTAAGCAAGTTCCTAGGTAAAGCTAAGGGAAGGGTTATGGTTTTCTACCAAATTCCTAATCCTATAGCTAGTCATTTCCTATGACGTCTAGGTCCTTGTGTTTTAGTTTGAGGACGATTTTCTTCATCAAAGAATAATTAAGTTCAATTGTTCTTATGAACATCCTATCATATCGAGGAAGTGCTTAAGACAAATCTTAAACATCTTTTCAATATTTCTAGGATTGTTTTAAGTCCAAATGAATTTAATTATACAAATGAATTAATCGTCCAGGAATTCAAGTTTTGTTGTTATCTTGCTCAGTGAACTAGGACATTTGAATATCCTATAGGTGAAGTAATATTTCATTTAATGTTCTATTTAGGAGTTATGATAATAAAGGTCTCGAGGGCAAATTAGTGTTCAAATGGTTTGTGATTTAATTTAATTTTAATTAATGGGTTTAAATTTGGAATAGTGTTCAAGTTATTTTATATTTATTTTGAATTCTTTATGTCTTTGGTGATGTTATATTTAATTCAACTTAATTTAATTTAATTTAATTTAATCTTTAATTTAATTTAATTCAATTTAATTCAATTTAATTTGGTTTAACTTAATTTAGTTTAATTTGATGTTACATTAAATTAATTTGATTTTGATTTAATTTTAATTTAATTTGATTACCATTTTGCCCTTTAAGCCTAATAATTTCATAACTCACTAAATTGAACTCTAATAAACTTGAAATTTTTATGTGACTTCACTCATATGTCAATAAAGACATGAGAGGAAAAAATGTGATTTTTCTGTATTTAATTTATTTATATAATTATTTTTGGTAGAAAATAGAGATTTCAAGGAAAATTTAATAACATGACCAAGGGAAAGTTTCTGTTCTTAAGAAAATTAGGAGATATTCCTAATGACCAGAGGACCACTTGGACCAATTTTGGTGATATTTTGAATTATATTATTTTTATTATAATTATTTTAAGTTTTGGAGTGTTAATTAATTTAAAAATAAAATAAATGTTGAAAAATGAATTTTATATTTTTTAAAAATCTCTCTGATATCAAGAAAATCAGAGAATCAAATTTTATAATTTTCTGATTTTTCTATGATTTATTATAATTATTTTATTGAAAATGCTAGAAAATACATTTTTTTAATTTTAAAATTACCCTAGAGCTTTAAAATTTAATATCTCACTAAATAAACCTGAGAAAAATATGGGGTTTGTTCCCAAGTGATTAAAATTCAAAATGTGACATTTTGGTGAATTTTATTATTTTTGTGATTTTTATTATTTTTTAATTATTAAAAATATTAAAATAATATTAAAAATCAACTTTTTTAGAAAATTAAAAATTTAATTTTCTTGAATTCCCTGATATCAGAGAGGCTCCAAAACCAATTTGGTGAATTTTTGAAAGCTATTTTGAAAGTTATGAATTTTTAAAGTTTAAAATGACTAAATTGGCTTAATCAACCCAATTAAGTAGGGCTAACCAAGTCCAATCGACCTCAAATTTTTATGGTGGGTTCCTCTAATCCTAAAGGTCAGTGGAGAATTGATTTCAAGTCAATTTGATGTATGGTTAGCTCTAATTAATTAGAGATCCATTTTGGGTGTTTAAGCCAATTAGGGTTGTTTTAAATGAACTAACTCAAAACCTATTTTTCCTAGGGTCCTCTAGTCATAAGGAACATCACCAAATTTTCCTAGAATTTATTTCACAACATGCTATTTATTGGAATTAAAATACTCAAAACAGTAACATGAATTTGAAAAATCAATAACTCTTCATAGGGATGGCCTCTGACTTTGGAAAATTCAGGGAATGTTCCCAAATTCAGAGGCTTCAAAAGCCCTATGGTCTCATGCCATGGTGAATTGTATACATGCATGGAGAATTGAAAATATGCAGAGAGTAAATACATTATTAAAAATAAAATACTTGATGAAATTAAATGATTTCTTTTCCACATTGTTCTCCTCTGTTCACTGAGCAAGAGGGTATTTTTATTTTATTTTTCTGATTTTTCTACACAAAGTTATGAATTTTTGAAGTTTAGGGAATTAAATAAATCATAAAAATCCATAATTTTCTATTTATCCCCGCGGCGCCGCGTCACCCTCGGCAGCTCCGAACCGCCGCGCGGCGCGCTCCCATTCGACGCCGCCATCCGACTCGGCGCTCCCGGGGCCCGCCGTATCGTTCCGTCTTCCGATCCGACGCGCATCCGAGCCGTCCGTCCGCGCGTGTATTGGATGGACGGCATCCGTTCATCGTCCCCAAGTGTCCTCACCCGAGAGCCGTCCACACTAAATCCTCTAATATCTCACTCGATACTCAATGAATTTTCATATTCTTATGCTCTATGGATTCGTCTCGAAGAGACGAACACATCTATACGGTTGATCATGCATTGAAATTAAAGCATTTGAAATGGAGAATCTCCGGAAGCTCGGGATGAAGAATTAGCTCATACCTTTGCTCGAAAGAAGTGTGGCTTCGATCCGAGAGTTGTTGCACCTTCGATTGGATCCCGACAAGCTCCGGATGAAGACTCCCGGTCGCAGTGAATTGTTCTAGGTGGGATTTCGACCAAGCCCGATCACAAAGCTTGGAGGCCGGAGCAACCGGGTGGCCCGGAGATGGGGCTTTTGTCTGGTGGACACCTTCCCTCGGTCTCGGTGAAGGTGTAGAATCAATCAATTTGGGGATTGGCTCACCGTTGAGAAGTGTCCTCGGTTTTGGGTGGAATTTCGCCTGAGAAATCGGATTTTGTCAGTGGGGATTAGGGCAACTGACACCTGGGGATCAACTCGCTCCGAGGGTGGAGAAGGGTTTGGAACAATTTTGGCGAGTTTCGGCAAGGTTTGTGCAACTCTCCTCTCATGGCCGTGAGGGGTCGGGTTTAAATAGAGGTGGCCGGAGAGCCTCACGGGGATGACCGAGTGTTGGGATCACCTGCTCGGTCATGGGAAGAACAGCCATGGTGGCCATTGGGCATGGGGCGGCTCAGCAAGGTGGAATTCCAAAGTTTGGCTCCTCCCAAGGTCTCGGCCATGGTGTTTTCCGGCGACCCAGGCGGCCGGCAGGCAGGCATGGGTCACCCTCAGGTCCAGGTGGGTCAGGGCTGGAGGTTTGTGCAATCAATCGGCAATTGCCATGTGTAAAGGCTTTGAATTAAAATGGAATGGGGAAGGGGTCATTTTGGCTTCAATTTGGTCAACCCATTGGTTTGGGTTGGGTGCACCTCCCCATGGCCTCGATTTTGGGCCGAGAGGATCGATTGGGTCGACCAAGAGAGAATGGTATGGTCTCTATCCATGATGAGGTGGCTAAACATGGTTTAGTGTGTGTCATGAATAAGGTTAAAAAGGCTTAATGAAAGATTAGGAAAGGAGCCCCTCCTTTTACCATTAATGGCATGGTCACATGCCAAACTTTCATGGCTTCATATGGCTTGTGAATGGCTCATTCATGGCTTCATTTGGCTTGGGAAAAGTTTAGTCAACTTCATGAAAATGGATTTTAGGAATTTTTGGTAATTTGATGGAAATTTGTATGAAACTTGATTTGGAATTATTTGATGATGAATTTAGGACTTAGGTAATGGCTTTAATTAAGTGGATGGCAAATGGATATGTCATGTGGGCTGTAGGGTAGATTTTGGGCCTTTTGAAATGATTTTAGATGGGCTTTTAAGATGGTTTAGGAAAGTGGGCTTTTGGATTTTAAAATGGATTTTGGGATGAAATTTTGTAAAGAGGTTGGGCCAAATAATTGTTGGGTTTAGCTCATGGATGTATCATGAGTGACTTGAAGCAAATTTGGAGTGATTTGGGTTTGAATTGGGTTGAATTTGGGCTCTTTTGGTGAATGGGCCAATATAGGTCCAAGTGGGCCAAGTTGGGCCAATGTTGGGCTAGGGTTGAAATTGATGTAAAATCAATGTTGAGAAATGTTTATGGGAGTGTTTCAAAGAGGTTTTACCTTTGGTTGGGCTTTGATTTTGGGGTTTGGGCCCATTTGGGTTAGGTTTGGGTCATGGGTCAAAATTGGGCCTTTTAGCTTTGGGTTGAATTTGAGTGGGGTTTGGGTCTAAATTTTGGGCAAATCATGTTAGTGTTTTGCTTGTGGGGATGCTTAGGAAGATTTAGAAAAGTTTTGGGGTTAATTGGAGTTGAATTGGGTGAGTTTGGGTTAGGTTTGGGTCATGGGTCCAAATTGGGCTTTAAGGCCAAAAGTGAAATTGGATCCAAATGTCAATCAAATTGGACTTGGATTTGGTCTAGATTGGTGTTTGGAATGTTGAATTGAAGTTTAGAATTGAATTGGACCAGAATTTGGGTCAATTGGATAGGTTTGGTTTGACATTGGGTTCACTTTGGGTTAAAATGGGTCAAATTGGGGGTTTTGACAAAAGTAGGGTAAATTGACAAAATTGGCCCATGGTGTAGTTGAACAAAATGAAATTGGGAATATTTGGGATTTTCTGGAATTTTCTGGGAATTTTCTAAATTTTTGGATTTTTGGGTCAAGAGGGGTATTTTGGGTATTTGGAGGGTATTGGGAGGTTTTCTTGGAATTTTTGATATTTTTGGGTATGGATGATCAATTTGAGTGATGTGGAAATGTTTGGGATTGATTTTGGGGAATTTTGGGTGATTTGAAAATTTTTAAGAAATTTGGGTAATTTCGAGGGTTTTGGGTAGGCTAAGCGGGTGTAGGGTCCCGGGGGTCAAAAATTGAAAATTTGGAAAATTGAAGATTGGGTAAATTTGAGTGGAATGAAATCATTTTGGTTGGGCCATGAAGCCACATCAAGCCCACATGAGCCATGAAGGGACCCATTTGAGGCATTCACTATGTTGTTCCTAACCCTCTTACCAAGGGCTTAGGGGTTAAGGACCATCCATGTGAATCACCTACATGAGTCGTGAGGCCAAGTTAGGTATGGGTGTGGTTTTAGGAGGTGTGTGAAAGTGTAGTGTATAAGTGTAGTGTGTGTGTAAGTCAGCCCCTTCACTGCACTGGGCCACCCAGTGGCGATCCTAAGGCCAAAGAGTCCTATAGGAACTCATCCTTTAAACTTCCACATTCGATTTCAACCCTCTAGGTGATTAGGGGTCTACGGTCAAGTTTGTGGAGTTTGTAGGGAGTTAAGAAGTGGTTTGAATTTCTAAAAGTTGGGTCCCGATTCTAGTCCTCTAGGATAGTCAAAGGAAAAGCCTAAGGCTAGATCCTAAGTACTAAAGAGAAGAAGAGAAGACCTCATCAAAAATGAGGTCAACAGGTTTCTCCACAACTCGCATCCGAGGTCGAGGCCGAGGACGAGGTCGTGGTAGAGACGTTAGGACAATTGGACAAAGGAAACCAACCATCAATGTTGATTGGGAAGATAATTCTGAAGAAGAAAAAGAAATCAAGCAAGAAGCGACGAACAATAAGTCGAAGAAGCCGCAATTCAAGATCTCCTCGAAGATGAAAAGAATGAAGAATACAAATCAATGTACGAGAAGATTAACCACTACGTACATACTATGACCCTAACCCCGATCCATTCTAATAAGATCGAGGGTATGGTGGTCAAAGAGGTACGTAGCGGCGGTGCAAAGCCAATCAAATTCTACCGTGGTGCTTCTTCCTCCAAAACTGAAAATAATGTACAACTTGAAGATGTCACTTCATCAGAATTAATGGAATTACCTTTTGAGTGGTACTCTCCCTGTGTTCAAAATTTAATTCAACATGGTTTCTTACCTCGACAATGGACAAAAGGTCAATCACAACATTTTTAAAAATTATGGAATAACTCCGGTCGTCCACCCAATTCAAAGCATGGCCTCGGATTCGGCACGAGTAGGATCGCCTGACGATACTGAATTTTGCTTGGTTGTCACTTGCGAGTCTAATGAAAACCGCATGGAAACTACGGAAGAATTCGAAGATTTACAAATTGGAGACGCTCCACCAGAATTCGAAGAAGAGATTAAATCTACAATAGATGAGTTAACGGAAGTTAACTTAGGTACTAACGAAGAGCCTAGACCTACCTTTGTTAGCTCCTTACTCAATAAAGAAGACTCCGAAGAAATGATCAAGTTATTAATGGAATTTAAAGACTGTTTTGCTTGGAACTACGATGAGATGCCGGGATTAGCTCCGGAGGTCGCACCATAAGCTAGGAGTGGATCCTACTGCTCCGACGACAAGGTCCCGTAAGAATGCGTATAGAAATCGAACAACAAGTCATACCGAAGTTAAAAAGCTAATAGACGCTAAATTTGTCCGTGAAGAACAATACCCGACTTGGTTAGCCAATGTGGTGCCAGTCAGAAAGAAGAATGGTCATATCAGAATTTGTGTGGATTTCAGAGATTTAAACAAGGCATGTCCAAAAGATGAATTCCCTCTACCGATCCCAGAACTAATGATCGACATTGCTTCGACACATGAAATATTCTCATTCATGGATGGATCTTCAGGATACAACCAGATAAAAATGGCTCCAGAAGATGAAAAGCTTACAGCATTCAGAATGCCGATCGGAGTATATTGCTACACAGTGATGCCATTCGGACTGAAGAACGCAGGAGCAACATACCAGAGAGCGATGACAAGAATTTTTGATGATCTCATCCACAATCAAGTCGAATGCTACGTGGACGACGTGGTCATCAAAAGCAAAGTAAAGGACAACCACCTGTATGATTTGAGAATTGTTTTCGAACGATTAAGACAATTTAACCTTAAGATGAATCCCTTAAAATGCGCCTTCGGCGTTACCTCCGGAAATTCTTAGGGTTCGTTGTCCGACATCGTGGAATTGAAATCGACCCGGAAAAGATTAAAGCTATCTTAGAAATGCCGCCTCCCAAAACCTTAAAGCAACTATGATCCTTTCAAGGAAGCTGGCATATCTTCGACGCTTTATCTCAAACTTGTCAGGTAGGTGTCAGCCTTTCTCGGCATTAGTTAAAAAGGACGCCAAATTCATTTGGGAAGAGAAATGCCAGAAGGCCTTCGAGGGCATTAAGCAATATTTAATGACACCTCCTGTCTTAGCAGCCCCAGTCTCAGGTAGACCGTCGATACTTTATACCGCGGCTTTAGACGACTTTCTCGGAGCCCCGTTAGCCTGTGTCAATGATGAGGGTAAAGAAAATGCTCTTTATTACCTAAGCCGTCGTTTACTTCCGACGGAAATAAGGTATCCCGCAATTGAAAAGCATTGTTTGGCCCCGATCTTCGCCGCTCAAAAGCTCGAGCACTACATGCTTTCTCATAAGGTTAACCTGATCTCGAAGTTTAATCCATTGCAATACTTGATGACCCGTCCAACACTTTCCGGTAGACTTGCCAGATGGTCAATGATATTATTGCAATTCGATATAACTTTCGTGCCTCTTCGTGTCGTAAAGGGACAAGTCTTAGCAGACTTCTTCACAGCACACCCTTTACCGGCAGAATCTCCTCTCAATGACAATTTGCCAGATGAACAAATAATGAGCCTAGAAGACCCTGATGATCGACGTTGGGAATTATACTTCGACGGAGCATCTTCAAGACACAAAGACGAAGAATCGCAAGTGATAGTGCCCGGTAAGGCAGGAATCGGGCTAATCTTTATAACACCGGAGCGGGGATGTTAAGATACTCCAACCACTTGACGTAACCTTATACAAACAACGGCGTAATACGAAGCCCTCATAACAGATCTGGAATTAGCTATTCAAATGGGAATAACAGTACATCAACATCTACGGGATTCACAAGCTAATCATTCAACAGATCGCCGAACAGTATAGAATTTTTAAACCAAGACTCGAGCAATACTTCCAGTATGCCATTCAATTGTTGGAACAAATTCCGAATGTGACAATCTACAAAATTCCCAGAAAAGAAAATGCTTTAGCAGACGCGTTAGCTCGCCTCGCAAAACAGTTTGCCTGTTTGCAAGATGAGTCGGTGGAAGTGTCAGTTCACGGACGTCAGATCCTATCACAGCTCGACATAGACACGATACACAAATCAGAAAAAGAAGAAGAATCAACTGAATAAAGGATGTAAAAACATAGAAGATTGGCGACAACCATTAATAGACTACCCGCAAACAGAAAACTACTGTGACGATAGGTCGTTAGCCCATCGTATCAAGAAAAGAACTCGTCCTACGCATTAATAAACAACACGTTATACGTAAGGTCCTTTCGATCAAATGTGGCTAAGGTGCCTAAGCGGGTCCGAGGCCCGTGAAATTGTTAAAGAGGTGCATTCGAGACTCCGTGGCGCTCACCGACCGGGTCCGAAGATGAAAATGAAAATTAAAAGATTAGGGTACTACTGGCCCTCGATGATGACCGACTGCATGAAAATCGCCAAGAGTTGTCGCCAATGCCAAGTGCACGGATTGGTTCTACACCAACCTCCAAATGTGCTACATCCGACAATTGCGTTGTGGCCATTTGAATGTTGGGGCACGGATATAGTGGGTCCGATAGAACCACCATCTTCAAAAGGACATCGTTTCATTCTCGCGGCTACGGATCACTTTTCCAAGTGGGCAGAGGGAGTTCCACTTAGAGAAGTGAAAGCACACCACGTGCTACGCTTTTCAAGAACCAAGTTGTCTACCGTTTCGGAGTGCCGCGCAGATCATCTCGTATAATGGGTCAGCATTCGAAGCACACAAATCAACAATTTTATCAGGAGACACGGAATCGACTGGCGATATTCAACAATTTACTACCCAAGAGCAAACGGCCTCACTGAGGCTTTTAATAAAACCCTCGTTCAAATCTTAAAGAAAACTTTGGACGATAATAAGAGAAATTGGCACGAGAAGTTGTTAGAAGCCTTATGGGCCAATCGGACAACCTTCAGAACTCCTACACAAGCTACACCTTACGCTCTGGTGTATGGGTCCGAGGCAGTGTTACCTTTAGAGGTTCAGCTTCCTTCACTCAAAATTGCAGTTGCAAACAAAATCACGACAGAAGAGAACGCCAAATTAAGACTAGAAGAATTCGAAAGCCTGGAAGGTAAAAGACTTGCAGCGCAGCAGAATTTAGAACTATACCAAGCTAAGATGGTTCAAGCCCATGACAAACTGGTCCGCCCAAGAACCTTCAAAGTTGGTGACTTAGTTCTCGTTCTCAAGAGACCTATTCTCGCACACCGCAAGATAGGAGGAAAATTTGAACCCACTTGGGAAGGGCCGTTTGTGGTCGGAGCGAAGATACTCGGGAGGTTCCTACCAGCCTAGTGAATCGCCGGGAGAACGACATATGCTTCTGATCAACGGACGATACTTGAAAAAGTATTACGCTACCTGATGTTTCGAAGGAATGAATTCTTCATCCCTAAGAAACACGGGCAGGGTAGTTACTTATGATTGGGTCCGAACCCAAAAAAATAATAAAAACATGTGCTAAAATAAATAAAATCATGACAATAAAGTTTTCCTTGTTTTCTTTTCCAAATCAAAATCTCTTCCCTGATCTTATCCTACTTCATTCCTGTTAAGTTTTAAAATATAAGAGTAAAAAAAACTGTCTTTAATAAACATTTTCTTAATGTTCTTGTTCTTAGTACAGCCCCTGATCCTTTTCCTTGTCTTATCGCAGGGAAATGTCGAGCGGGTGGTTGGTCCTGAACTTTAGAAATGGCGTAAGCCTTGCACTCGATGAAAAGAGGGTGAAAGATGGAGCGATAATCGAGATCGACTCGGATTTCGCACCAGGCAGCCTACGAGACGAGGAAAGTGACCGGGTCCCGGCTGATCGAGAAGAACTACCCGAGCAGACAAGTGATGAAGGTGGGTGGCCCAAGCCACCAATCCAAGAAGAAGAAAAGAAAAACAAACACCGAAGAAGATAAGAAAATGAAGTCCGTAGTCGCTACGACAGAGGGCGAGCTTGTCGGCGCCGCGCCCACAGAGATTCAAGAAGTTCGAAGAGCTACTCTCACAGCAACGCAACGAAGAAATAAGAATCGCCGCATCCGCAAGATGTTAACCAAACTAGCAGCGGACCAGCGCGACGAGACAGTTACTACTGCCAGCACATACACTTCAAGGATACCGGTTCACCAGGAACCCGAAGAAAGGAGGCCAACTCCTGGGATAACAGAAAGGACCAGGGAAATCTCACGAAGATCAGAAGAAAGAAGGCTACCACGCCACCAGATAGAACCATCAGTGATGCATGACCTTGTTGCAGAAGCAACCCCGGGGGATGTCCCGACGGACATCATCCCCGAGGAGTCGAGGTATGCAGGAGAACGTGAAGGGATTGAGCGGTATATCCCGCAATACGTCACCAGGCCTCGCCATTTGCAAATTATTCCAGAGTACGAGCTGGAAAGAATGCAGAATGTTGAAAAGAAAACCTTTGAATACTTCGAGAGAATCAGAGGCAGAAGGATCAATATACTAGAAGGCCTCGAACTACATACAGACGTATTCTTAGAATATGAACAACAACAAATCGTGGATTGCATCCGAGATTTGAAAATAATGGGCCGAGCTGGCCGCCTAAGGGAAAATACCTACTCAGAACTCCGGAGATGGATGCCAGGGAAAGGTAGAATTACAATACAATGCGGATGCTGCTACAACTTCGCAGAAGACAGGAAGGGAAACCCACCGGGAATACTCCGTCATGGGCAAGTGGATCCGATGCCATTAGTCATCAAGAGAATGGTAAAGAGATTGATAACATGGAGGGTATTGCCGCAGATTGCATACCCAATAGCCGCATTATTAACATCTACAAGCAGGGTGACCGCATACCCCCGCACATAGATCACCACGACTTTGTCGGACCTTTCGCACGCTCTCTTTCCCGAACGAGTGTAACATCATGTTCGGATCCGACCTCCGAATAGCAGGCCCGTGTGAGTTCCGAGGGCCGGTGAAGATACCTTTACCGGTAGGTTCCGTCATGATACCGAAGGGCAACGGAGCGGATATCGCTAAGCATTGCATACCATGAGTACCGGTGAAGCGGATCTCGCTTACTTTCAGGAGGATGGACGACGAGAAGACACCTTACCATTTCCAGCGGACCCGGAGCTAGAGAGCCTCCGACCTTACGAGCCGTGAGCTACATGGAAAATATCACACCTCCAATGTACATCCATGCGGCATCCTTGCCAAGGATGGCTTGGAAGGTGATGTTATCGACCATGTACCCCACTATTCGTACATGGATTTTTGACAGATGCTTCTTTGGATGGATCAACAAAGATCATACATAGTCCGTTTTGAGTCTACATGGATTGTATGAGATATATTCCAGATCGAGTTGTATAATGTATCTTCGACATGATTGGAATGAAAGTGACTATGTCACATTTTTGGCCTTCACCTCTTTTGTGCAAATTGACTGGGAAACGCTATTAAAGATAAATGAACTTCGAACAAAGAACAGAAAAGAAACAAAGAAGAAAAAAAAGAAAACTTTCCTTAAAAATCTAAAAATGACGAACACCAAATTCACATGGACACTAAATAAACGATAAAATAAATTTGAATCGTTAGAGGACAAACAAAATGAACACAAATCTCAATCAAATTTCAAATTTGATCTTCCAGATCTCAAATCAAATTTCAATCGAATTTCAAATCAAATCTCAATCAAATTCAAATTCAATCTTTCCATATTTCAAATCTCAACCAAATTCAAATTCAATCTTTCCAAATGTCAAATCAAATCTCAATCGAAAATTCAAATTCAATCTCCCAAATCTGAAATCCAATCCGTTCTACTATCTCGCTTGTCTGGGATGGAAGCGGTTGATTCCATTGACACGGATCGAATCTGATGGCGAGGAATTATATCCAACCAAATCAGTGACTTCCGATCAACTCTTTTGAACGGGGTATGTAACATCTACATATTCCCTCCTAATCCATTTCCTTCCATGAAAGTCTTTTACAACTTTCATGAAATTCTCGAAACACCAAAATTCCACACTTTTCAAATCAACACTACAAATCTTTGCAAAGTCAATGACTATTCAAAATTCAAATTTTTGGGTCGAGGATTTTACATCCAAGACTGCATTGCTTTAGGATCATTTTCCTATCGCAATGAAGTACATCAAAATCAAACTTTTGGGTCGAGGATTTTACATCCAAGACTGCATTGCTTTAGGATCCTTTCCCTATCGCAATGAAGTACATCAAAATCAAACTTTTGGTCGAGGATTTTACATCCAAGACTGCATTGCTTTAGGATCCTTTCCCTATCGCAATGAAATACATCAAATCAAACTTTTGGGTCGAGGATTTTACATCCGAAACTGCATTGCTTTAGGATCCTTTCCCTATCGCAATGAAGTACATCAAATCAAACTTTTGGAGTTGAGGATTTTACATCCAAGACTGCATTGCTTTAGGATTCTTTCCCTATCGCAATGAAATACATCAAATTCAAACTTTTGGGTCGAGGATTTTACATCCGAGACTGCATTGCTTTAGGATCATTTCCCTATCGCAATGAAGTACATCAAATCAAACTTTTGGGGTTGAGGATTTTACATTCGAGACTGCACTGCTTTAGGTTCTTTCCCTATCGCAATGAAATACATCAAAATTCAAATTCTTGGGGTTGAGGATTTTTACATCCGAAATTGCATTGCTTTAGGATTCTTTCCCTATCGCAATGAAATACATCAAATTCAAATTTTTGGATTGAGGATTTTACATCCGAGACTGCATTGCTTTAGGTTCTTTCCCTATCGCAATGAAGTACATCAAATTTCAAACTTTTGAGGTTGAGGATTTTACATCCGAGACTTCATTGCTTTAGGATCATTTCCCTATCGCAATGAAATACATCAAATCAAATTCCTGGGGTTAAGGATTTTACATCCGAGACTGCACTGCTTTAGGATTCTTTCCCTACAGCAATGAAATACATCAAAATCAAATTCTTGAGGTTAAGGATTTTACATCCAATACCGCATTGCTCTGAGATTTCTCCTCATTACAATGATTCAATCCAATCAATTCAATTTTCTTTTGAGGTTGAAGATGTTACATCTAAAACCACAATATTCCAATCTTCATTTCAAGTCTAAATCCCTTCAAATTAATCTTGACAAGACTTCAATCTAAATTGAAACTCCAAATTGAAATCTAAACTCACACATCAAAACTTAAACAGAAACAAAATGAGATCTAAATTGAAATTCCCCCAGATCCTGTGATTTGGAATTCACCTTCTTTTCCTTTCCCCAACGAGAGTTCAGGAATCTCCAGTCTCAGAGGTATGCTTGACACTCCCCAGCGGAAATTCTTCTACTTCGTCCTAAGTTTGTTACTTGGACATCCGTGTTGGTTTTGTTGATCCGTTCGGTCAACGCCAATACGCGCGGTGTGCTCCGTCGACTCACCACACCTATTGGGGGTCCATTTGTTGACCTCATTTTTGATGAGGTCTTCTCTTCTTCTCTTTAGTACTTAGGATCTAGCCTTAGGCTTTTCCTTTGACTATCTTAGAGGACTAGAATTGGGACCCACCTTCTAGAATTTCAAACCACTTCTTAACTCCCTGCAAACTCCACAAACTTGACTGTAGACCCTTAATCACCTAGAGGGTTGAAATCAAATGTGGAAGTTTAAAGGATGAGTTCCTATAGGACTCTTTGGCCTTAGGACTGCCCTGGGTGGCCTGGTCTGGTGAAAGGGGCTGACTTATACACACACTACATTTATACACTACACTTTCACACACCTATACTCAACTTGACCTCCTGACTCATGTAGGTGATTCACATGGATGGTCCTTAACCCCTAAGCCCTCGGCTAAGAGGGTTAGGAACAACAATGCTGGATGCCTCAAATGAGTCCCTTCATGGCTCATGTGGGCTTGATATGGCTTCATGGCTCAACCAAAATGATTTCATTCCACTTATATTCACCCAATCTTCAATTTTCCAAATTTTCGATTTTTGACCCCGGGACCCTACACCCGCCTAACTTTACCCAAAACCCTCGAAACTACCCAAAATTTGCAAAATCACCTAAATTACCCAAAATTCCTCAAAATCAATCCCAAACATTTCCTCACCACTCAAATTGATCATCCATAGCCAAAAATACCAAAAATTCCAAAAACTCCCAATACCCTCCAAATACCCAAAATACCCCCTCTTGACCCAAAAATCTAAAAATTCAGAAAATTCCCAGAAAATTCCAGAAAATCCCAAATATTTCCATTTTCATTTTATTCAACTACACCATGGGCCAATTTTGTCAATTTACCCCACTTTTGTCAAAACCCCCAATTTGACCCATTTTAACCAAAAGTGAACCCAATGTCAAGCCAAATCTACCCAATTGACCCAAATTCTGGTCCAATTCAATTCTAAACTTCAATTCAACATTCCCAATACCAATCTAAACCAAATCCAAGTTCAATTTGATTGACATTTGGATCCAATTTTACTTTTGGCCTTAAAGCCCAATTTGGACCCATGACCCAAACTAACCCAAACTCACCCAATTCAACTCCAATTAACCCCAAATCTTTTCTAAACCTTCCTTAACATCCCTAAAAACAAAACACTAACATGATTTGCCCAACATTTAAGCCCAAACCCCACTTAAATTCAACCCAAAGCTAAAAGGCCCAATTTTGACCTAAACCCAAACCTAACCCAAATGAGCCCAAATCCCAAAATCAAAGCCCAACAAAAATCAAAACCTCTTTGAAACACTCCCATAAACATTTCCCAACATTAATTTTACATCAATTTCAACCCTAGCCCAACATTGGCCCAAGTTAGCCCAATTTGATCTATATTGGCCCATTCACCAAAGGAGCCCAAATTCAACCCAATTCAAACCCAAATCACTCCCAATTTGCTCCAAGTCACTCATGACACATCCATGAGATAAAATCAACAATTATTTGGCCCAAGCCTTTACCAAAATTTCATCCCAAAATCCATTTTAAAATTCAAAAGCCCACTTTCCTAAACCATCTTAAAAGCCCATCTAAAACCATTTCAAAAAGCCCAAAATCCACCCTAAAGCCCACATGACATCTCCATTTGCCATCCACTTAATTAAAGCCATTCCCTAAGTCCTAAATTCATCATCAAATCATTCCAAATCAAGCCTCATGCCAAATCACCCCTAAATACCAAAATTTTTCTTAAATCTATTTCCATGAAATTGACTCCACTTTTCCCAAGCCAAAGGTGAGCCATGCAAGCCATGGACAAGCCACATGAAGCCATGGAAGGCTTGACATGTGATCAAGCCATTAATGGCAAAAGGAGGGCCCCCTTTCCTAATCCCTCTTAAACCTTTTTTTACCTTAAGCATGTCACACACTAAACCATGCTTAGCCACCTCATCATGGATGGAGACCACACCACTCTCTCTTGGCTGACCCAAGTGATCCTTTTCAGCCCAAGACCAGGCCTTGGGTGGTGAACCTAGCCCAAAATCATGGGTTGACTCATTTGAACCCAAAATGGTCTTCCCCCCATTCCATTTCAATCCAAGCTCTTTACACATGTCCATGGCCAATTGACTGCACAAACCTCCAGCCCTGACCTCCCTGACCTTGAGGGTGACCTGACCCTGGCCGGCCGACCACCACGACCGCCGGAAACCACCAGGCCGAGAGCTCACATGTGAGCCCAAACTTGGAATTCTCACCCGCCGAGCCGCCCCATCCCCAGCTGGCCATTGGAGCTGTTCTTCTCTGCCAAGAGCAAGC
Source organism: Papilionanthe hookeriana x Papilionanthe teres (assembly GCA_022702705.1). NCBI lineage: Eukaryota > Viridiplantae > Streptophyta > Magnoliopsida > Asparagales > Orchidaceae > Papilionanthe > Papilionanthe hookeriana x Papilionanthe teres. Next base: position 61,331,789 of record CM040428.1, on the reverse strand, counting down.
TCGATCCCAAGCCCTAACTCTCCCGGAGGCCCTCCACCCTCTCCTATTTAAACACCACCCCTCTCGGCCATGAGAGGTGCTGAAAAAAACCTTAAGGAAACTCTGCCAAAATTGTTCCAGACTACTCCCCACACATAGAGCACTTGATCCCCACTGAATTTCAGCCCCAATTCCCCCCAGCTGAGCTCAATTTTGAGCTCAAACTCTAGCCCAAAAACCAGGACACTTCTTCACAGTGGACCAATCCTCAAATTGATTGGTCCTACACCTTCACCAGACCAAGAGAAGGTGTCCACTAGCAAAAGCCCCCTCTCCAGGCCACCCATCTGTTCTAAACTCCAAGCTTTGCGATCGGGCTTGGTCGAAATCATACCTAGACAATTCACCAGGCCAAGGGACTTCATCTGGAGCTTGTTGGGATCCAATCGAAGGTGACACAACCCTCAGATTGAAGCCACACTTCTCTGAGAAAAGGTATGAGCTAATTTTTCATCCGAGCTTCTGGAGATTCTCCATTTCAAATGCTTTAATTTCAATGCATGATCACCGTATAGATGTATTCGTCTCTTCAAGACGAATCCATAGAGCATAAGAACACGAAAATCCGTTAAGTATTGAGTGAGATATTAGGGATTTAGTGTGGACGGCTCTCGGGTGAGGACACTTGGGGACGATGAACGGATGCCGTTCATTTAATACACGTGCGGACGGACGGCCAGGATCGCTTCGGATCAGGAGACGGAACGATACAGGCGGGACCCGGGCTGCTGACTTAAGCGGCGGTGTCGAATGGGAGCGCGCCACGCGGCGTTTCAGAGCTGCCGAGGTTGACGCGGCGCCGCGTGGATAAATAGAAAATTAAGGTTTTTTCTGATTTATTTAATTCCCTAAACTTGGAAAATTCATAACTTTGTGTAGAAAAATCATAAAAATAAAATAAAAATACCCTCTTGCTCACTGAACAGAGGAGAATAATGTGGAAAAGAAATCATTTAATTTCATCAAGTATTTTATTTTTAATGATTTATTTACCCTCTGCATTGTTTTAATTCTCCATGCATATAGGAAATTCACCATGGCATGAGACCATAGGGCTTTTGAAGCCTCTGAATTTGGGAACATTTCCTGAATTTTCCAAAGTCGTAGGCCATCCCTATGAGAAGTTAATGATTTTTCAAGTTCATGTTACTGTTTTGAGTATTTTAATTCCAATAATTAGCATGTTGTGAAATAAATTCTAGGAAAATTTGGTGATGTCTCTTATGACCAGAGGACCCTAGGAAAAATAGATTTTGAGTTAACTCATTTAAAATAACCCTAATTGGCTTAAACACCCAAAATAGGTCCCTAATTAATTAGAGCTAATCATACATCAAATTAACTTGAAATCAATTCTCCACTGACCTTTAGGATCAGGGGAACCCACATAAAAATTTGAAGTCAATTGGACTTGGTTAGCCCTACTAAATGGGCTGATTAAGCCATTTAGGCAATTTGAACTTTAAAAATTCATAACTTTCAAAATAGCTATCAAAAATTCACCAAATTGGTTTTGGAGACTCTCTGATATCAGAGGAATTTAAGAAAATTAAAATTTCAATTTTCTAAAAAAGTTGATTTTTAATATTATTTTAATATTTTTAATAATTAAAAAATAATAAAAATCACAAAAATAATAAAATTCACCAAAATGTCACATTTTGAATTTTAATCACTTAGGAACAAACCCCATATTTTTCTTAGGTTTATTTAATGAGATATTAAATTTAAAGCCCTAGGGTAATTTTAAAATTAAAAAATGTATTTTCTAGCATTTTTCACTAAAATAATTATAATAAATCAAAGAAAAATCAAAAAATTACAAAAATTGATTCTCTGATTTCCTTGATATCAGAGAGATTTTTGAAAAATATAAAATTCATTTTTCAACCTTTATTTTATTTTAAATTAATTAATATTCCAAAACTTAAAATAATTATAATAAAAATAATATAATTCAAAAAATCACCAAAATTAGTCCAAGTGGTCCTCTGGTCATTAGGAATGTCCCATAATTTTCTTAAGGACAGAAACTTTTCTTTGGTCATGTTATTAAATTTTCCTTGGAAATTCCTATTTTCCACCAAAAATAATTACATAAATAAATTAAATACAGAAAAATCACATTTTCTCCTCTCATGTCTTTATTGACATATGAGTGAAGTCACATAAAAATTTCAAGTTCATTTGAGCTCAATTTAGTGAGTTATGAAATTATTAAGCTTGAAGGGCAAAATGGTAATTAAAAAAAAATCTTTACCCTTAATTAAAACTTTAGGTTTAATAAAAATTAACAAATAAAATATTTGATCTTAATCTGATTTGGATGATTGAAATTTAAATAATTAAAGGATAGAAACCCATTAAACAACTTAAAATAATTGAAATAAACCTTAATTAAATAATTGATTAAATTTGGAAGAATAATAAAACTGGAATTATTAAATAGGGATATTTTTAGGAAGAGATTTGTTCTTTAATTTAAAAATCCCTAAATTAATCATTTTAATAACATTTAATTCCTAATTAAAATGGTAATTCAAATTTAAGTTTTAAAGGACTTAATCATTAAATTAAGTTAATAAGTTAAATTATTAAACTCTTTTTAAATTTTCAATTAAATTAAAATTAAAAATAAAATTAAATTAAAGATTAAATTAAATTAAAATTAAATCAAATAAATTAAATTAAATTAAATTAAATTAAATTAAAAGTTAAATCAAATTAAGTTAAATTAAAAGAAATTAAATCAAATTAAACTAAATTAATTTAACATCAAGTCAAACTAAATTGAATTAAATCAAAATTAAATTAAAATTAAATTAAACTAAATTAAATTAAATTAAAGTTAAATTAAATTGAATTAAATAACATCACCTAAGACATGAAAGAAATCAAATATAAAACAACTTGAACACTATTCCAAATTTAAACCCTTTAACTGAAGTTAAATTAAATCACAAACCGTTTGAACACCAATTTGCCCTCGAAAGCTTTGGTTATTATAACTCCTAAACAGAACATTAAATGAAATGTTACTTCACTTATAGGATATTCAAATGTCCTAGTTCACTGAGCAAGACAACAAAACTTGAATTCCCGGACGATTAATTCATTTGTATGATTAAATTCATTTGGACTTAAAACAATCCTATCAGTATTGAAAAGATGTTTAAGATTCTTCTTAAGCACTTCCTCAATATGATAGGATACTTATAAGAACAATTGAACTTAATCATTCTTTGATGAAGAAAATCGTCCTCAAACCAAAACACAAGAACCTAGACGTCATAGGAAATGACTAGCTATAGGATTAGGAACTTGGTAGAAAACCATAACCCTTCCCTTAGCTTTACCTAGGAACTTACTTAAATATTCTAATTGTGTTTTAAGTGCAGCTTGGGATGACGGGAAGACCCTCCAGATACGCTTTTATTTTATTGCAATTTACATTATTGCAATTTCTTTAATCGCATCGCACTTACTTTTTCTTGCATGATAAACAATCGTTGCATGAAAACCCACACCTTTAGGATAGTCCCTAAAACCGAAACCAAAACTAAACTAAAAGTCATCGCAAGATAAAATTCACCGCCACAACATTTCAAAATATAAAACAACTCAAAATTTAATCACAAACGTAACACAAAACTGCAATTACAACTAAATTAAAACGTCCTGTTGGATGATCGGGAATACCTCGGATGATGTAACCTACGTGTTGCTAACGGGATTTCCCACGGTTTAAACGAAAGTGTGGAACTCATTCAGTTGAGTTTAGCAAATTCATCTGGGTGAATCCGATAAAAATAATGATGCCGGAAGGATGGAACCGTGGGATCTTAACCGGTGTCGTTATAATCAACTTTAAGATTTGTTTTAATTAAAACACAAAAACACTTGGAAATTAAGATTTGCTCTAAACCAAAACACTTCTCTCATCTCCTGATTTATGACTTCTATAACTAAAACTCTGCAACAACAAGGAGCTTGGAGCAGGGTGGGCAGCACGGCCATCGTCATCACAGAAACCCGAGTCTACTTCAAAGAAACTTTCCTAGAATTAAATAACAAACCCATAGGACTTCGAGGTAGTTTGCCTAGTGCAACATAAACCCTCAACCTTTGTTAGACATTTGCATGATCATGTCATGTAAATTAAGCCCTAACCGGTCTTAGGACTCCGAGGTAGTCGTCTGATACGACATAAACCCTCACATCTTCGAGGCTATTTGTATGATCATGTCATATAAATATAAGTCCTAATTAATTAAAACTGGCAAGATCAAAATACTAAATAGGACTTGCTTAAATCTAAGCCAAACAATAGGACAGTTGGGAAATCACCGAAGTTAGCTTCGGATCTGTGATTTCTCCTACTTTTCTTCCTTTGAATTCTCAAAACAAAAATGTTCCAAACTTGATCCATTCCCTGTTGAAATTCCAAAATTCAATCCCTTGAAAACCTTAAACTTTGAAATTCTTGAGAGCAGAACTACTGATTATTATCGAGAGTTTTCTTAGGTGATTCCCGTCACTTAAGATGTAATTAACTATAGGGGCTTGCCCTTATAGGGAATTCTAAAGAACCTGAGTAATATAAACCCCGTTTAATGCTTTCATTTTAAGCAGGGAATTTGTCGGCTTATAAAATTGGTTCGCGGACCAAACAGATGTCACAAATCTTCTAGTTTATTTAATCGAGCCCCACCATCAAGCAGTGTGTCTATCCTTATGGATAGATACACGGTTTGTGGTGCGGTGCTCATTTATATAAACTATTTGGGATGTGAGATCGGTTTGATTTCATATCTTAAAATTTTCAAATTTAAAATTATTTCCAAAATGAAATGCTACTTTCCAAAAAATATATATATTTAAATTAAATTTAAAATTAAAAATTCGCCGACAATTTCTGTAGGCGACCCCTTTTCAAAATACAACACAACCTAAAAAAAAAATAATGCCGACACAACCAAGCAAAATTCAGTACCGTCAAATGATCCTACTGTGCCGAATCCGAGTCCATGCTTTGAATTGGGTGGACGACCGGAGTTATTCCATAACTTTTCAAAATGTTGTGATTGGCCTTTTGTCCATTGTCGAGGTAAGAAACCACGATGAATTAAATTTTGAACACAGGGAGAATACCACTCAAAAGGTAATTCCATTAATTCTGATGAAGTGACATCTTCAAATTGTACATTATTCTCAGTTTTGGAGGAAGTAGCACCATGGTAGAAATTGATTGGCTTTGCACCGCCGCTACGTACCTCTTTGACCACCATACCCTCGATCTTATTAGAATGGATCGGGGTCAGGGTCATAGTATGTACATAGTGGTTAATCTTCTCGTACATTAATTTATATTCTTCATTCTTCTCATCTTCGAGAGAGATCTTGAATTGCGGCTTTTTCCGACTTATTGTCGACGCTTCTTGTTTGATTTCTTTTTCTTCTTCAGAATTGTCTTCCCAATCAACATTGATGGCTGGTTTCCTCTGTCCAACTGTTTTAACGTCTCTACCACGACCTCATCCCCGGCCTCGACCTCGGATGCGAGTTGTGGAGAAACCTTCACCATCTTGCCGTAAGGGAGTGGTGAGTGACTGTTGGACTAGAACTTCAGGTTCTTCGTTGTCCCAAACTTTCTTTGCTTCATTTGTCATGGTATCTCTGGAGAAGATTGTTTTCCTCAGTGTTGCATAATAAGCTGCATCTTCATGGATTCCAATCTCATGTACGGAGAATGGTTGTAAGTCACCTTTGATGCACTGTTCCCCTCCATCGTAGTATTTGATGCACTCGGTGTAGAGATGATGGTACCATCCTCGTTTTCATGTATCCATGGTCGGCCCAAGAGAGCATTGAACGATGTTTCGAATCAATTATGTGAAATTTTGCGGTTGTCTTTGCTAAGTCACCGGTCTTCATTAGTAGTGTTATCGATCCGAGGGCTCTTTCTCCTTTCTGGTTGAATCCTCTTAATAACATTTTGTCGGCTTCGAGCTTGCGAGCATCAATTTCCAAGTATGCTAGTGTTCCAAGATTCATTATATTGATTGATGCTCCTGGATCCACCAATACTCTGGAGAGTGTAAACTTCCCAATCAGAATCGAAATGTACAACGGCCGGTTGTGATCTCGCCGTCCCAAGTAGTAGGTCATTGTCCGTGAAGGTAACACCTCGTCTGTTCCTTTAACGAGCAAACCTCATCTAAGGAATCTCCTGGCCATTCGAGCTAAGCAAATTTCTCGGATCAAGCAAGGCCTTGATCGAGCTTCTCTCATCTCCTTTGATAAGATGAGAGCGTCATAGATGTTTAGTTCGGGTCGGTAGTTTCCTAAGATGAGCTAGCACGTTGTAGTCCACTTTATTTCCATGTGTCTCGATTTCTTCCCGAATGGGTATTTCTTCTGCCGGGGCTGGTTCTTCCTGAACAACCACCTTCTTTCCTTTGTCCTTTGGACCCATTCTCGGAGGTAGAACTCTTCCACTTCTTAAGTTGACTTCTGTAATTTCTCCTAAATCAAGTATTGAGTTTGCTGGTGTCTCCTCCTGAATCGGAGTGACAGGTTCTTCTGGATTAGCTTCAGAGTCTGAAGGCTCTAACTCTATCGTGACTCGGAGCTCCTCGAAACTCGCGTATAGCATCCGTTGCTCGTTGAACTCTCGTAGCCTCCTTGATGGATGTCTTCTTTGTCATCGTGATCGTCGAGATTGTGTATGATTCGAGAATTGTCATTGGTATCGAAATCGATGTCCGGATTGTCGCTAGTTACGTAATCGTTAGAAACGATCAAAACGTAGCCAACGCCATCACCCTTATCATTATAAGATCCCACCGAAGTGAGCAGATAATCATACAGAGTCAGAGGTTCGAGGGATTTCTCCCTCGAATCGGAAACAACTATCCTAGGATAAGCAGCCCCTAGTCTAGCCTTAGGAGCCTCGGTCCTTTCTTCTTCGTTGATTTTCTTCTTCTCTTCAATCGTCTCCTGTTGAGGTGGTTCTTCTATCGCAAGTGACAGTGTCGGCTTAGCAGGTTTCGAACTTTGAATTGAAGCTCGTACCGAAGCGGTTTGGATGCCGTCTAAAATCTTTTCGGAGACCTCGTCCAAGCGGTAGTCCATCCATCATCGGTTGTATGAGGGATCTATCGGAATGATGGGATCGGCCGAGATAACATTGACGGAACCTCCTTTCGGGGTTCCTTCATGTACTCCTTCGGGATCGTTATATTCCCTTTCCGAAGGTTGTCGTTGAGCCAACTTTTGAAGGTAATGCAATCTTCTATCTTGTGCCCAAGCATCCGGTGATAAGGGCAAAAGTTAGGATCACCTTTCTTGTTGACTTCTTCCGGTCTCTTAGGCTCTGGCAGCTGGAAATCTGGAGTCTTCATCAGACTACGGAACATTTTCGGCACTACTTCATTCTTGAATGGATATTCCCTCGCTCGAAGCTCCCTTAATGTACGTTACGGACGAGGCGGTTGTTCATACTCGTGGAGATGACCGATAGCCGGGTCGAGGTTGTTGATAATTCCGTTGAGGTTGCTGCGGTCGTTCGGACGATATTTGTATCGGTTGCTTGCCTTTGTCGACCGCCGCAACGATCCCGGATTTCTTTTCAAAAGTCTTCACAGTGCTTTTGCTTGTCCGTCTTGTCGGCGAAACTTAATTGCTTCGCCTCCTCTTGCAAGCTCCCGCCTCGCTTAACAACTTCTCGAAAGTCTTAATAGTGAATCCTTCGAGGAGAAGTGCTATCGGGCCGTGAATGCTTTTAAGTAAGATGTCGATCGCATGTTGTTCTTGTAATTGTGGTTCACACTTCATGCTTAAGTTCCTCCATCGAAGTATGTAATCCACCAAAGTTTCGTTCGGCTTCGCTTCTCTACCACTAAATCACCTATAGTGAAGTGGTGCTGAGCTCCGGCGAATCGCTTGATGAAAAGGTTTTCTAGTTCTGAGAACGTCTTCACCGAACCATTCGGTAATTCTGTGTACCAATCAAAGGCGATCCCTGACAGGCTGCTGACGAACTGTCGGAAGAGTAATGCATCGCTCCCGCCGCATTGCAACAACTGGCACGAAAGTGTGCAATATGCTGTCGGGGGTTCCTGCTCCATCAAAGGTCTTGAACGGAGGTGGTACGAAGCCTTTTGGGTATCGGATGTCGTCGAATTCTTCCGGGTAAGGTCTACCCGTCCGAATGGATGTCCCGCTCTTCGATTGTGCTAAGGCTTCTCGCACTCCGCCGTTCCACCAAGCTTTTGATATCCTTTTCTCGGAATCATACTTTGTGTTGTATCTTTCTTTAGCCGATCATCCCCGTTGACGGACGTAATCTCCTTTCCTCCGTCTACAATGTGAATGACCTCTCGGGGTGTCTCTTCGGGGTTGCACTCGACTTTGGAGAGTGGCTAGGGCTACGCCCATCTCTTCCATCCTCTTCGCCATTCGGGCGATCGTATCGTCTTTCTCGAAGCCGTCTTCTCATCACTTCGGCACCTCTCTTTCTGCGGCTGCAGGAGCACCTTGTGAAGCTGAAGAAGCTCGTGTTTCGACCATGTTGATTTCTGCATACTCATCGTCCATGAATTCCGATGAATCAATATCATCTCCAAATTTCTCTTCCCTTTCTTTTGCTAGTCGTCGAATATCAGTCCTCAACTTTTCCATAGCGTCCTCTAGCGGTCTTTTCCGTGCATCTTCGCGCTTGTCGTGCGATAGCCGCCGGTTCCCTTCTCACGAGTCCCCTTTATCGCAAGAAGCACTTTCTTCGGATTCAAGTCTCCCGACGAGACTTTCCTTCTCGAGCCGTTGTTTCAATCATAACTCGTCCAAGTAGTGGGACGCCATACCATCCTTCTAGCAGCAGAAGGTCTAGGACCTGATGGTCTGTCAGCCAAATGCTGGAAGGTGGTATCCTCCCTAATCTGTAACCCTGAAACGACGACAGGCGGACTAGCCTTCATCCTTTTATTTGGCTTTTCCGTAATGATGACGAGTTCTACTCGGGGCCCAAGATGGGATTTGACTGGCACCCGCCCTATTCTTCTTAGAATCTCCGATACGGGGCATTTCTCTTTCTTTGCTAGCTTCTCGATCACAGTCTGTAGTCGGGTAAATGGCGTGATCCTAGCCCTTTTCTTCTGCCGTCGTCGTAGTATGCCGGTCGAGGTAATGTAGAAACAATCCCGCTAACATTTTCCTCATCACTCGCGGTGGAAAGGGGATGGAATCTACTTCCTTCCAAAAAGGGTGTATCTTCAGGCAATGGTATGTATTCGGGTAGTGGTGTGTACTCGTGGATTTCGGGATTTCCTCCAGAAAGCGACTTCAAGCAGCCTCCGGCCTTCCCGGCAATCTTCCTACTTCGTTCCTTCTTCGGGTCCGTGTTAGTGATGGAATTCTCGATCCGGACCCGATTTCAAAAAGAAGGTCTCACAGAAAGTCCGTACCCTCCACGGTAGCAGGTTCACCATAGTTCCGGATTTCGTTCCCCTTTAATCCGGCGAAGCCGGGGTAGGTGCAGAGACAACTAGACCGGTGGGGGTAGCAAGAACTGCTCCTCCCGCGGACAGCAGTATTCCTCTCGCTCGGGATCTTTTGCAGGGAGGAAACTCTCGGGTCGACCTAAGGTCGAACTCGAGCAACGGCTTCTCGCTTCGTATACTTTGTTCGTTAGCGCGAAAAGGGAAACGTCGGTGATCTTGACATTTGTGTTCTCGAATCCTTGTCCAAACCGGATGATTCCATTGTTGGGCAGCTCGTCCTTGTAAACAGTGAAGTCGAGTCCATTGGTGAAGGAGAAAATCAGCTTTGGGGCCTCCATTTCTGCAGGGCAGATCTTAATTGTCAGTCCCAAGTTATGCTTCTTCTCATCAGGACGAAAAGAAAGGAATTGAAAAGAGTCCGAACACATTCTTGTTCATGTATTTATAAGAAGGAGTTATTTGTTAAAAGAGTCATTCGTTAGAGGGTTTGTTTATTTAGAACGGAATGTTCAAAGGTGTAGAGAAGGTAAGGAATCCGATTCAGAGTTGGAAAGGAAAAGAAAGTCTTATGCAAGACTTCTCGACTCGGAGGATCACTCCTAAACTAACACCTATCGGGGTCCACCCCACCTCGTAAATGAGGTAAAGGATCTCGGAACCTCTCTCGTTTATGGGTGTCTAAACAATGGCTCCTAAATCCGAGATAATGTTGGCTATACTTGTTCAAGGTAGAAATGAACATAGTATTCCAACGGAAAGAAGGATAGCTTGATCCACAAGGACATGGATACACTACCGATTTTTGAAAGCGTAATCGTTCGATTAAAAATGGAGAGAGGAATTTTTCCTCAGTGAGTCGCCGAAATATGTCGCATTATTTTTAGGGTGCGTTGTATTTAGAAAAGGGGTCGCCTAACGAAATTGTCGGCGAATTTTAAGATTTTAAATTTAGTTTAAATATATATAATTTGAAAAGTAGTATTTAATTTTAAACATAATTTTAAATTTGAAAATTTTAAGATATGAAATCAAACCGATCTCACATCCCGAATAGTTTATATAAACGAGCACCGCACTACAAACCGTGTATCTATTCCTAAGGATAGACACACTCGCTTGATGGTGGGGCTCGATTAAATAAACTAAAAGATTTGTGACATCCGTTCGGTCTCGCGAACCAATTTTATGTGCCGACAAATTACCCCGCTTAATATGAAAAACATTAAACGTGGTTTATATTACTCGGGTTCTTTAAAATTCCCTATAAGGGCAAGCCCCTATAGTTAATTACATCTTAAGTGATGGGAATCACCTAAGAAAACTCTCGATAATAATTAGTAGTTCTGCTCTCAAGAATTTCAAAGTTTTAAGTTTTCAAAGGATTGAATTTTGGAATTTCAACAGGGAATGGATCAAGTTTGGAACATTTTGTTTTGGGAATTCAAAGGAAGAAAAGTAGGAGAAATTACAGATTTGAAGCGAACTTCGGTAATTTCTCGACTATCCTATTGTTTAGCTTGGATTTAGGAAAGTCCTAATGTTTATTTAATGTTTTGATCTTGCCAGTTTTAGTTAATTAGGACTTATATCTGTATGACATGATCATACAAATGGCCTGGAAGATGTGAGGGTTTATGTCGTATCGGACGACTACGTCGGAATCCTAAGACCGGTCAGGGCTTAATTTGCAATGCAAATGCCTAACAAAAGGTTGAGGATTTATGTTGCTCTAAGCAAACTACCTCGAAATCCTATGGCTTTGTTGTTTAATTCTAGGAATGTTTAGCTGATGTAGAGTTGTTTTGCTGACGAAGATGGTCGTGCTGCCCACCGTGCTCCAAGCTCCTTGTTGTTGCGGAGGTTTAGTTTTAGAAGTCATAAATCGTGAGATGAGAGAAGTGTTTTGGTTTAGAGAAGTCTTAATTTCCAAGTGTTTTTGTGTTTTAATTAAAACAAATCTTAAAGTTGATTATAACGACACGGTTAAGATCCCACGGTTCCATCCTTCCGACATCGTTATTTTATCGGATTCACTTAGTCCAGTATGAATTTGCTAAACTCAACCGAATGAGTTCCACACTTTCATTTAGACCGTGGGAAATCCCGTTAAGCAACACGTAGGTTACATCATCCGAGGTATTCCCGATCATCCAACAGGACGTTTTAATTTAGTTGTAATTGTAGTTTTCGTGTTCCGTTTGTGATTAAATTTTGAGTTGTTTTATATTTCGAAATGTTGTGGTGGTGAATTTTATCTTGTAATGACTTTTAATTTAGTTTTGGTTTCAGTTTTAGGGACTATCCTAAAGGTGTGGGTTTTCATGCAACAGTTGTTTATCATGCAAGAAAAAGTAAGTGCGATGCAATTAAAGAAATTGCAATAATGTAAATTGCAATAAAATAAAAGCGTACCTGAAGGGTCTTCCCAAGCTGCACTTAAAACACAATTAGAATATTTAAACAAGTTCCTAGGTAAAGCTAAGGGAAGGGTTATGGTTTTCTACCAAATTCCTAATCATATAGCTAGTCATTTCCTATGACGTCTAGGTCTCTGTGTTTTGGTTTGAGGACGATTTTCTTCATCAAAGAATAATTAAGTTCAATTGTTCTTATGAACATCCTATCATATCGAGGAAGTGCTTAAGACAAATCTTAAACATCTTTTCAATATTTCTAGGATTGTTTTAAGTCCAAATGAATTTAATTATACAAATGAATTAATCGTCCGGAATTCAAGTTTTGTTATCTTCGTCAGATGAACTAGGACATTCGAATATCCTATAAGTGAAGTAGCATTTCATTTAACGTTCCGTTTAGGAGTTATGATAACCAAAGCTCTCGAGGGCAAATTGGTGTTCAAATGGTTTATGATTTAGTTTAACTTCAGTTAAAGGGTTTAAATTTGGAATAGTATTCAAGTTGCTTTATATTTAATCTCTTTATGTCTTAGGTAATTTTATTTAATTCAATTTCATTTAACTTTAATTTAATTTAATTTAATTTTAATTTTAATTTAATTTAATTTAATTCAATTTAGTTTGATTTGATGTTAAATTAATTTAGTTTAATTTGATTTAATTTCCTTTAATGTAATTTAATTTGATTTAATTTTAATTTAATTTAATTTAATCTAATTTAATTTAATTTAATTTGTTTTAATTTAATTTAATTTAATTTAATTTAACTTAATTTATTTATTTAGTTTAATTTAATTTAATCTTTAATTTAATTTTATTTTTAATTTTAATTTAATTGAAACTTTAAAAAGACTTTAATAATTTAACTTATTATATTTTTTTTAATTTAATTTAATGATTAAGTCCTTTAACATTTTAAAACTTAAATTTGAATTATCATTTTGATTAAGAATTAAATATTATTGAGATGATTAATTTAGGGATTTTTAAATTAAAGAATAAATCTCTTCCTAATAATATCCCTATTTTAATAATTCCAATTTTATTATTCTTCCAAATTTAATCAATTATTCAATTAAGGTTTATTTTAATTATCTTCAAATTATTTAATAGGTTTCTACCCTTTAATTATTTAAATTTCAATCATCCAAATCAGATTAAGATCAAATATTTTATTTGTTAATTTTATTAAACCTAAAGTTTTAATTAAGGGTTAAAATTTTAATTACCATTTTGCCCTTCAAGCTTAATAATTTCATAACTCAATAAATTGAGCTTAAATGAACTTGAAATTTTTATGTGACTTCACTAATATGCCAATAAAGACATGAGAGGAGAAAATGTGATTTTTCTGTATTTAATTTATTTATGTAATTATTTTTGGTGGAAAATAGGAATTTCCAAGGAAAATTTAATAATATAACCAAGGGAAAGTTTCTGTCCTTAAGAAAATTATGGGACATTCCTAATGACCAGAGGACCATTTGGACCAATTTTGGTGATTTTTTAAATTATATTATTTTTATTATAATTATTTTAAGTTTTGGAGTATTAATTAATTTAAAAATAAAATAAAGGTTAAAAAATGAAATTTATATTTTTTTAAAAATCTCTCTGATATCAAGGAAATCAGAGAATCAATGTTTGCAATTTTCTGATTTTTCTTTGATTTATTATAATTATTTTAGTGAAAATGCTAGAAAATACATTTTTTTTATTTTAAAATTACCCTAGGGCTTTAAATTTAATATCTCATTAAATAGACCTAAGAAAAATATGGGATTTGTTCCTAAGTGATTAAAATTCAAAATGTGACATTTTGGTGAATTTTATTATTTTTATGATTTTTATTATTTTTTAATTATTAAAATATTAAAATAATATTAAAAATCAACTTTTTTAGAAAATTGAAATTTTAATTTTCTTAAATTCCCCTGATATCAGAGAGGCTCCAAAACCAATTTGGTGAATTTTTAAAAAGTATTTTGAAAGTTATGAATTTTTAAAGTTCAAATTGTCTAAATGGCTTAATCAACCCATTTAGTAGGGCTAACCAAGTCCAATTGACTTCAAATTTTTATGGTGGGTTCCTCTGATCCTAAAGGTCAGTGGAGAATTGATTTCAAGTCAATTTGATGTATCGTTGGCTCTAATTAATTAGGGATCTATTTTGGGTGTTTAAGCCAATTAGGGTTATTTTAAATGAGTTAACTCAAACCTATTTTTCCTAGTGGTCCTCTCGGTCATAAGAGACATCACCAAATTTTCCTAGAATTTATTTCACAACATGCTAATTATTGGAATTAAAATACTCAAAACAAGTAACATGAATTTGAAAAATCAATAACTTTTCATAGGGATGGCCTCGACTTTGGAAAATTCAGGAATGTTCCCAAATTCGTAGGCTTCAAAAGCCCTATGGTCTCATGCCATGGTGAATTTCCTATATGCATGGAGAATTAAAACAATGTAGAGAGTAAATAAATCATTAAAAATAAAATACTTGATGAAATTAAATGATTTCTTTTCCACATTATTCTTCTCTGTTCACTGAGCAAGAGGGTATTTTTATTTTATTTTTCTGATTTTTCTACACAAAGTTATGGATTTTTGAAGTTTAGGGGAATTAAATAAATCAAAAATACCCTAATTTTCTATTTATCCAAGCGGCGCCGCGTCAACCTCGGCAGCTCCGAAAGGCCACGCTGCGCGTTCTGGTTCGACGCCGCCATCTGACTCAGCACTCCGGGGCCCCGCTGTATCGTTCCATCTCCTGATCTGACGCGATCCTGGCCGTTCGTCCGCACGTGTATTAAATGAACGGCATCCGTTCATCGTCCCCAAGTGTCCTCACCCGAGAGCCGTCCACACTAAATCCCTAATATCTCACTCAATACTTAACGGATTTTCGTGTTCTTATGCTTCTATGGATTCGTCTTCAAGAGACGAATACATCTATACGGTGATCATGCATTGAAATTAAAGCATTTGAAATGGAGAATCTCCGTAAGCTCGGGATGAAGAATTAGCTCATACCTTTGCTCGTAGAAGTGCGGCTTCAATCCGAGGGTTGTGTCACCTTCGATCGGATCCCGACAAGCTTCGGATGAAGTCCCTCGGCCCGGTGAATTGCCTAGGTATGATTTCGACCACGCCCGATCACAAAGCTTGGAGGCCGGAGCAACCGGGTGGCTCGGAGATGGGGCTTTTGGCTGGTGGACACCTTCTCTGGTCCGGTGAAGGTGTAGGACCAATCAATTCTGGGGATTGGCTCACCGTTGAGAAGTTTCCTCGGTTTTGGGTGAAATTTTAGCCGAGAAATTGGATTTCGTTGGTGGGGATTAGGGCAAATCGACAATGGGGATCAACTACTCCGAGGATGGAGAAGGGTTTGGAACAATTTTGGCGAGTTTCGGCAAGGTTTGTGAAACTCTCCTCTCATGGCCGTGAGGGGGTCGGGTTTAAATAGAGGTGGCCGGAGAGCCTCGCAGGGATGGCCAAGGGTTGGGATCACCGCTCGAGTCATGGGAAGAACGACCATGGTGGCCATTGGGCATGGGGCGGCTCGACGAAGGTGGAATTCCAAAGTTCGGCTCCTCCCAAGGTCTCGGCCATGGTGTTTTCCGGCGACCCGGGCGGCTGGCCGGCGGGCATGGGTTACCCTCAGGTCCAGGTGGGTCAGGGCTGGAGGTTTGTGCAGTCAATTGGCCATGGACATGTGTAAAGGGTTTAAATCAAAAGGGTATGGGGAGAGGTTCATTTTGGGTCCAAATGGGTCAACCCACCATTTTGGGTTTGGTGCACCCCTCCATGGCTGATTTGGGCTGAGGGAGGATCGGGTGAATCAGCTTGAAAAGGGTAGAGAAGTCACCATCCATGAATATTTTGATTAATCATGGATTAGGGTGAAGCATTAAAAGGGTTAAAACCTTTTAAGGGGGCTTAAAAGAGGCTCCTCCTTTTGCCATTAATGGCTTGATCACATGTCAAACCTTCCATGGCTTCATGTGGCTTGTCCATGGCTTGCATGGCTTGTCTTTGGCTTGGGGAAAAGCTTGGTCAATTTCATGAAAATGGACTTTAGAAATTTTTGGTAATTTGATGGGAATTTGTATGAAGCTTGATTTGGAATGGTTTAATGATGATTTTGAAACTTAGGGGTGATATCAATTAAAGGTATGATGAAAAGAAATTGCCATGTGGGCTTTAGGGCCAATTTTGGGCTTTTGTATTTGGTGGAAATGGGCTTTTAAAATGGTTTAGGGAAGTGGGCTTTTGGTTTTGGGTTGAATTTTAGGATGGAATTTTAGTAAAGGCTTGGGCCAAATAATTGTTGGGTTTAGCTCACGGATGTGTCATGAGTGACTTGGAGCAAATTGGGAGTGATTTGGGTTTGAATTGGGTTGAATTTGGGCTCCTTTGGTGAATGGGCCAATATAGGTCAAATTGGGCTAACTTGGGCCAATGTTGGGCTAGGGTTGAAATTGATGTAAAATTAATGTTGGGAAATGTTTATGGGAGTGTTTCAAAGAGGTTTTGACTTTGGTTGGGCTTTGATTTTGGGGTTTGGGCTTATTTGGGTTAGGTTTGGGTTTAGGTCAAAATTGAGCTTTTTGGTTTTGGGTTGAATTTAAGTGGGGTTTGGGCTTAAATGTTGGGCAAATCATGTTAGTTTTTTGTTTGTAGGGATGTTAAGGAAGGTTTAGAAAAGATTTGGGGTTAATTGGAGTTGAATTGGGTGAGTTTGGGTTAGGTTTGGGTCATGGGTCCAAATTGGTCTTTAAGGCCAAAAGTGAAATTGGATCCAAATGTCAATCAAATTGGACTTGGATTTGGTCTAGATTGGTGTTGGGAATGTTGAATTGAAGTTTAGAATTGAATTGGACCAAAATTTGGGTCAATTGGGTAGGTTTGGTTTGACATTGGGTTCACTTTGGGTTAAAATGGGACAAATTGGGGGTTTTGATAAAAGTGGGGTAAATTGACAAAATTGGCCCATGGTGTAGTTGGACAAAATGAAATTGATAATATTTGTGATTTTCTAGAATTTTCTGAGAATTTTCTGAATTTTTGGATTTTTGGGTCAAGAGGGGTATTTTGGGTATTTAGAGGGTATTGGGAGGTATTCTTGGAATTTTTGATATTTTTGGGTATGGATGGTCAATTTGAGTGGAGAGAAATGTTTAGGAATTATTTTGGAGAATTTTGGGTGATTTGGAAATTTTTAAGAAATTTGGGTAGTTTCAAGGGTTTTGGGTAGGTTAGGCGGGTGTAGGGTCCCGGGGGTCAAAAATTGAAAATTTAGAAAATTGAAGATTGGGTGAATATAAGTGGAATGAAATCACTTTGGTTGAGCCATGAAGCCATATCAAGCCCACATGAGCCATGAAGGGACTCATTTGAGGCATCCAATATGTTGTTCCTAACCCTCTTACCAAGGGCTTGGGGGTTAAGGACCATCCATGTGAATCACCTACATGAGTCGGGAGGTGAAGTTGGGTATGGGTGTGGTTTTAGGAGGTGTGTGAAAGTGTAGTGTATAAATGTAATGTGTGTGTAAGTCAGCCCCTTCACCAGACCAGGCTACCCAGGGCAGTCCTAAGGCCAAAGAGTCATATAGGAACCCATCCTTTAAACTTCCACATTTAATTTCAACCCCCTAGGTGATTAGGGGTTTACAATCAAGTTTGTGGAGTTTGCAGGGAGTTAAGAAGTGGTTTGAATTTCTAAAAGGTGGTGGATCCCAATTCTAGTCCTCTAAGATAGTCAAAGGAAAAGCCTAAGGCTAGATCCTAAGTACTAAAAGAAGAAGAGAAGACCTCATCAAAAATGAGGTCAACAGTAGCAAGTAAAATTGAGGCTCTTCATAACAAAGCGTCAATAGAGCTCAAAACTTGCAATCGACACTCTGATCTTACGAGGTGTAGCCATAACACCAACAACTTCTCATATCGCAACATAACACTATCATCTTCTTGTGTGGCCCCTTTAGTTGGCGGGTTTGGTGCTTCAATAGAATCTTGAGTCAATGGATTAATGGTCATGCCAATTATCTGAACGTTCCTCTGACTAGTACCGAGGAACAGATCATACGACCACACCTGATCCAGTGGTGCAACCATTTTTTTTTCTTAGCAACAATATTCTTCTTCTTCTTTTCACCTTTTGAAAGATATTATTTATTCGGTCTCCCAAAGGTGGCTTGAAGAACTTCCTCTTCCGAGAAGATCAATTGGAAGATCTGACACATTCTGCATGTTGGCTCTTTAAAGCTGCTTGATTCAAACGGGAAGAGATACAAAACAAATATGGAATTTCAGAGTCCCATCCCACCTTATTTATAAGAACCAAGGGCGAGAAAATATAAGGAGTTCAATTATTGAATCATTGATTAGGAATAAATGGTATCTAATTTGTATTAAATTCTCCTTTTGCAGAGCTCTCTTAAAAAAAAAAGAGAATTTGTGAATTAAAATATGTACATCGAAAAATGTATCAAAACTGATTATGAAGAGATCTGATGGTTCAGAAGGAAGAGTGTGCAACAAAGGAGGCCCTATTGACATAAGACCAAGAGACCCACTTTTCCGACCAAATGCAACCACTTGAGCCAAAGCTAAAGGCAGACCGAATGTTGCTATCTAAGCCAAAATTGTAAGTCGACCGAGCGAGAAGTAGGACAAAAGGAGGATTGATTGATATGAATCAAAACTAACCAGGCAAACAATATAGGTAAGCATCCGAGCCAATCACTACTAGTAAGCCGGTTGATGGTAGCAACCTACCTTCCAGTAGATCTGACTTGTGGAAAGACCTAGTTCCTTGATATCACCAGTTATCCCACAGATGCCTCCAAGGCTCCACACCACTAATCAAGAATTAAAAATATAAAAAAGTTTTGTAGTCATCTCAGAGGCTATCCTTATCGAAAAACAAGCTACCTATCTCATTCAGGGATTGATGGTCGATAACCAGACTAGAGCAATCAATTGGCAAAGCTTAGATGAGCAAATTAGTCCTACCGACCCAAATATCAATCAAGCTCAGCCGACCAACCATTTCAGCTTAGCCTAGTCAACATAACAAACCTTATCAAACGAAAGGCAAACAAGCTTGGTCGTCCAAGCCAAAGAGCAGATGAGCGATAAACTTGTATATATAAAATACCTAGAATATCATGTACAATATTAATTAAAGCCGGAGCAGAAATATAATATCACCATATTATATCATCTCCCCTGTACATAAGGAGATAGACAAGATATATTGATAATGTTAATTATAAATTGACACACAACACTAAAAAGTAAAAAAATAAAGCCTGAATTCAACTATCAAATTAAGATGAGCAGGCTGGCCCACAGTGAAACTTCCCCTCTCAATTATTTTATCCTAAAAAAAATGTCTTCACGTGAGGCCACGCGGGGGACATGTTAGTTAAAGATGAGGATCGGCTAGGACCTGTTAATTGGCGGAAAAGGATATCTGAGCCGCTTCAGTTATGGCGCTGGTTGTATTCTCTCTCGTCGGGCCCCAGCACTTGCATATCTTGCACTCGTTGATCTGTTAATTTAATGTGGTGTAGAGCTGTCGAACTTTAATGTGGTGTAGAGCTGTCAAAAAAGTTCGTTGCTTGCGAACAGTTTGTGTTCGGCTCGTGAAATAATTCGTGTCTGGCTCGTTTACTTAATGAACGAGCCAAACACGAATAATTTTTTTAAGCTCGTATTATAAACAAGCCGAACACAAACAACTCTTTGTTCGCTCGTGTTCAGCTCGTTTTAGCTCGAAATAAAAAAATAATTATATAATTATTTATATAATAATTCATTATATATATTATTTATATATTAATATATTATATATATTTATATTTAAGTTTAAATCATAATTGTTTGTGGGGTAACGTGGTTATGCGTCTTGTTCCATTCATTTGGTCCAAGTTTGAATCCGGCACCGTGCATATATTTTTTCTAATTAATTTTAACGAGCCAATTTCGAGCCGAACGCGAGCCGAACACGAACAAGAATATTTAATTTGAGCCGAACACGACACACCTTTCACGAGCCATTTCGAACACAAGCCGATTTCGAGCTCAAGCCAGTATCGAACGAGCCGAACACGAGAATGTGAGAATGTGATGGAGATCAATATTTAGACTTAGTTGGAAATAAGTCACTAACGATAATGTTCGCTAAGTTTCTTTTAAAGGTTATATTCTTCGAAATGTGAGAAACCAGCTACGATCTGAAACGGTTAAAATTTGTTGTTCTTATGAAATAACTTGGGAGATGTTGTTATCCTGCTTTTTACAGACGTCGCCAAAATGAAAACTTTTACAGACGTCGACGCTCGCTTCAATTAAACGGAGCCTCACCGCCACTTCAAATGAAGCCTTAAACTTCTATAATTCACGTTCAATTTTGGATCTTTTAGAATCGCTTCAACTATTTTTTCTTGAGCAAGAGTAAACACTCATACTTATATTTTAAAGTATTTTATTTTATTTTCAACAAATGCACAATAGGTTGAAGCACTTTATGAGTGAGCTCGGCTTTAACCATGCCAATTTAAGTTAAGTTAAAGTAGTAAAAGATCTGACGATGTGACAGTGATGAATCAAAGGGATAGTTAAACTAAGGTTATATTCTTCGAAATGAGGGAAATCAGCTGCGATCTTAAACAACAAAAATTTGCTCTTGTGAAAGAACTTTGGGAGCCATTCTTTCCCGCCGTTTCACCAAAACGAAAACTTTCACAGACGATGGAGTTCGTTTCAACTTAACAGAGCCTCACCACCTCTTCAAACGAAGCCTTAAACTTCTATAATTCACGTTCAATTTTGAATCTTTTTGGAACTCTTTTACTATATTTTCTTACGCAAGAGTAAACACTCTACCTATATATTGAAATATTTTATTTTATTTCCAACAAATGCGCTCTAGATTGAAGCGAGCTCGGCTTTAACCATGCCAAAGTAAGTTTATTTACTTGGTAAAAGATCGGACCATGTGACATTCCCGAAGTAATGGGATAGTTTGGGTCCTACTTAGACCATTAAGCAACTTGCTGAATTATTGGAGAAAGTTTTGAAGGGAGTGTAGAATTAATTTCATTTAAAAAATTGCAATGCTTTTGAAAACAACTATAGATTTGATAAGCATTAATTTCATTTAAACCAACCTATTTATGAGGCAACATATTTGGTAAACCAAATAAATGATGGCTGTTTTTGGGTGCCACTTGGTTTAGCTCAAGTACATATCATTATGTCATTATTATATTTAGCTTTATTAATGTTTATTATTATTATTATTATTTTGTGGTGAATGAGGGGGCCAAGTCTAGCATTTTATTAGAAAATTAAGTTTAATTACATCAACAAAGCTGTAAATAGAAAATTTAAGAAAGAAATTAAAATAAAGATGCAGGAGTCAATAAAGTATGTATAAACATATATGCTTATAAATATTTATTAAAAAAGATTTAATAAATATAATCGTAAGATCATTATAAACTCGAGGCTTGTTTGGGATAGATTTCAGTTTTGCTTTGCTTTTTAGATGGTCATTATAATTCTATTTGGGTAACTGTTTTCTTGCTGTTTTCTAAAAGTTTACGTTAACAAGCTACCTTTATAACTAGATTTATAAAATGTGGTAATTTACACCATAACTTTTACGAAGTTGCCTTCCCCATCATAAATTTACAGTTATCTTTGCAACAAGTCGTAGCCACTCCAAATAGACCTTCAATTGGCTTGCTTATAAGATGGCAAATTTTACAATATGATAGGGGATATTCAACAATGATGATTGATGGATACTAGAAGTCTTTTGTAGGAGAATGATGCATATTAGTGAATGTTGAAGGTTGAAAGATGGATGAATGTTAGAAATGAATTGAAGTTGGGATTCAACTGCTTATGGATACCAATTTCTATAACGAAGTCTTAAGATATATGTCAACAAATGCTTAACAAATATGTGTGCATCAAGTTGGTCATTTGGTGGCTCTAAAAACTATTAAGACTCCATAACTTCTTATAATGTTTTAATGCTACTGAATTAGAATCTCAAAGATAAGAAATTATGAATTACCTTATCCTTGTGCATATTCTCTACCAATCATATAGATGGCCATCTAGATAGAATTTTATATCATTCCTATAATCAATTGCATGTTTAGGCTAGTTTATTAGCTTACAAAATTCTTTAGAGTGAAACGGAGTATTAATGACCAAGTTCAAAGGAATCACAACATGGTGAAAGGAATGTATAACAAGTCATCATACACCAACACGTTTTAATAGATAACAACCAAATGCAAATGCTTGCTCTTGCAACTAATGGATTATTTCGTAAATCATTTTTTCTAGATTTCAATAAAATGCTATAATAGAAAAAGATTAACATTACAGATGGTTTCAACCTAGTGCAATTATGTTCATTCTAGTCCTCGCTCGAAAATTATTATAAACTTGTAATAACATGCCAACAAGATTAACAACTTGTAATAGAAATAAGAAAAATACAAAATGATTAAAGTAAAAGCAAAATATTCTGAATGGTAGAAGCAAAGGTGTAAATAATATTATTTATTAAGTAAAAAAAGATAGAGCTCCTTCTAATAAATAAGAGTAAGATATAAAGTATTAACTTACATAAAACAATAAATACAAAGAAACAACATAAAAACAAAGACAACGGAAAAGTAACTAAATACATAAGGAGGAGAGGGAATTTCTAGTCAGTTGTAATTTGATTCTTTTTCATCAAAGACTATGACTTAAGATATTGAGGTGGTGGTGGAAAAGAAATGTTGCCTGAGCTAGTGTGTAAATGCCAATTGTTGATGTTGTTTGCTAGTGAATTATAAAATTAAGCTACTTAATTGTAGCAACGTTGACTTTTCCATCAGATACTCATATGCATATCCATCCATTATTCCATCCAATATTACCATGTCTTTGTCTGATCCATTCTTGTTCTGAGGCCCTTAAAGTGAGCCTCCAATGTGATGAAGTGCTCACCACTCAACATTGAATTGCATCTCAGTACTACTGTTGGCTCTTCCTCAATGTCTTAGGGAATCTCTTTTTCCTCTTGCCTTCTACTCATATTGCCTTCTAATGAGCCCCAACTTAGGAAAAATAAACTCATTAAAGGTGCTCATATGGGCCCAAGCTTGGATACTTAATATATGTATCAGGGAGGGGTGGCAAGCCAAAAATCATGTTGGCCTTCGAAGTTTATGATGTGGATGATTTTTCTAACATTAAATATTACATGCCTTTGAATAGAAAAGTTTACCACAACACTCCTTCATGACATTTCTTGAGTGGTTGCTAGGTAGAATTTAATAAAAAAATGATGTGTCATACTCTAAAAGCTATAATAAGTCTAGTGGATGGGAAGTTGACAGTGTGTTTGTTGTGCCCTTCCATCATGCCCTTAGGGTGGAGTGTGTGGAGTATTTTTTCATAGCCTAGAATTTTATTCAAGAAAACCAAATGCATGTCATTAGGAGTGTCCTAAAGGCCTAAGAAGATATTAATGCAATGACTGCTAAAAGCTACATGCTTCCTTGAAACAAAGCATCTTCCATTTATGTGCTCTAAGACATTGGAATAGAACTCATGCATTATTACAATAAAATCTGACTCAAATTATTTCAATTATCTACCAATCCCTTGAGATTAACAAGGTTTGGATGACATCATTGAGTTCATAATAGCCATGTTTGGTAGCCCCATCTTAGTTGAATAAAGTTTTTAAGAACCTTTACTGCTTTCTAAGAGTAAAACTTCCTCGGGTCATATGTAAGGGGCAAGTTAGGATCTTCCATTAATTTGGTACACTTTGAAATTATAGTGATTAAACTAGAGATTATCTAGGAATACTCTTACTAGCTTAGAGATGAATCAGTGAAGTGATTCAATCCCATCATCCCTATTTATAACATTTGTAAGGGAATCAACTATTGAGATTTCATTATTGTGGTGATCTTTACATGATTAATGCCTTTATTTTTATGAACCCACTCCCCTATTAGTACTATCCATAAACTTGATTTAACGTGGTGCCATGTTTTTGTCTTATTTTACATAATAATGTAAGAATTATTCATTTGCATATAGTATGGCCTCAAGGTACTAAAAAATAAATATGTAATTATATGTGTTTAAGTGGCATGTTTGACACATAAGCTCTAGAACTTGTGTCAGCAAATATCAGATTCTCCTTAACGCGAGACAATTTTTAGTGAGCTAGGTATTTTCATGCCTGGATACCTAAATATTAAAATTTTCAACATTACCCTACCATAAACTCTTTTAACTAAAATAAATTTTGCAAATTTGGGAATAATAACAAAACAAAGCTATTAGGGAAAAAAATCTTTACGCTTCCTTCCAATAAGTGCTCAATTTTACTATTGGCATCATTTTAGATGATAAACATCTGAAAAATACTTTGAGTTCATGTTTACAAGCTCATATAGCTTCCCATGGTTCAAAATATGAATATAGAGTTTGACAATGAATTTGAAACCCTAATTTTATATGTAATGAGGTGACCATGGCACCTTGCTTTGCATTCAATGACAAGCCAAACATCATGCTACTCTAGCCATCTTTATATTGGTCTTATTTCAATTTCATTGCTTATGGAATAACATCATAGCACTACCATAACTTTTGAGAAAAAAAATTGACTCATTCCCCGTAATGCCCCAACAAAAAGTGTGGCATGGGCAAGGGAGGAATAATCCCATAGAAGCCCCTATTTCCACATCTTGGTCAGCTAATTAAAATGATCAATTTAAAATGATTTAGAAATTGTTTTTATAATAATTATGTTTATCATTTTTGGTTAGCCATTTTTTGGCTTATATCCAATCTCATCACGATATAGGACATCCTCTTAGTGTCACTGTATGGCTAAATTGAACACCATGAAATTATAATTTGAACCCCACATGAGCTAAAACTTTAGCTAACTTTAATTTAACCTGATCTTAAAATCTAACTAAATAGAAAATGGAATTACCCAAACTAAAATGAAACTAAATATAACCAACTTCAGCTAAAACCTGAAATTTGAACAAAAAATTAGCTTAAACTAACATACACATCAAAATTAACATTTTCTCCATGGTTCATTATTGATCTTGTAACATCATTTTAAAAAGTGTATGATGTTTATTATAACATATAAAAAATCATGCAAATAGGTTTGATGATTATATGACATAATTTTTACGTAAAAATTTATACTTGCAGTTTTCAGGTATAAATAATGCTCCTATAACCCTAAAATTATCATTTTCATCATAATTCAATGCGGTGATCACAGAATATTCATTATCACATATGAAGAAAATTCAAAGTAGTTTAATGATGATCGTTTACCATTTTTACATATAACTTTCTATTTGGGTTTTCATGCATGAAATATAGTCTTGCATAAAATAATTTTTAATGAAGAATTATTTTTCAAAACAAACTGCATAAATATGTTTGGTTCATCGAAACCTTTCAAATGGACCCCTCTATGCCCAAATCAAACTTCATTTGCTCGTCTGTTAAGGCTACGTAAATTTTGATGATAATTTCAATATTTAAAATAATATTCTCAATAAATCACTCAAAATGAACTCAAATCAAAAGAAACATACAACCATAGTAAATATGAGCTAAAAACACTAAATTTAATTAATAAAAAATCATTAAAAGCTTTCATTCAAAATCCACCAAGATTTTATCTCTCCTAGAGTGGAGCCCAAGCTTTAACTTCAATATCTTGAGATTTGATCCATCTTGACCAAACCCAACTTTACCAGTATGTTATCTTCATTTTTCTGAATCAAATGAGCTAGGGTCAAATTTTTGACCATAACCACCTCTAACCAATCATAATGACTCTTCCATTTTAAACTGAAATACCTTGAATAATGACCATGCCACTTTAAAGTTGTGGCTTTATGTGTTAGGTAGAAAGTATGTTTAAGATGTGTAGCTTGCAAATATATTGTGTTTATCTTCTTAGGATTAATTGGTTTCATAAATTTAAATGCTTAGGGAAGGATTTGTAAAACTTAACTAGTTAGATTATGTTAATCTATATATTTGAAAAATCAAGACTTGATATTCTTATAAAAACTTACATAAATTTAAATGTGCTCCAAATTCATTTCTTTTATAAAAATTATATAAATTTAAATGTGACCTAAAAGAATGATCATTATTCAAATTTAAATGGACTCTAAGATAGTGGGGGTGATAAGTATTTAAGGTAATGTATGTATGCTCTAATTTTAAATTATCCTTTTAAGCTCATGTAAGCTATCATTTAAAAAGTTAGTTTTTAATAAAAACTCAAATACACTCAAAATTTGAATTGTGTAAGCTTGGATTTTTGTCAATATTTCCAAAAAAATTATCATATAAAGCATAATGGAGCATTAGGAATGAGACCTAGTCCTGGGAGAGAGAGCTCAATGACATGATAGGTTTGAGATGGCTAAAGGTGACACATCATTTTTTTTTAGAAAATATGCATGAACGTTCCTTCTGCACAAAATCAACCCTGCTTTTATCCAATAGTTGAGTTTAGTTCAACAAGAATTTTGAAGATTGCTTAAACAAGATTTGAACAAGCTTTGATTGAATTTAAGACTATAAGTGAGAAAAAAATGACTAACAATTAATTATTAATTAAAAAATATTCAAATCATGTATTTAAATTCAATTTAGGTTCATACAAGGTTTAAATTGGATTTAAATAAGGCTTACATAACATTCAAACATGGTTTGACTGCATTAAATAAAGCTAAAAAATGTTTTGAGCAAAGTTTGGACAAGATTAATATATTTGAGTGCAATTATAATAACTATAACATAAATGATTATAAGTTAGATACAACAAAGTTTAATGCAATAAATATAACAAATCATAATAAGAAGTGCTTCATTATTTCAGTATCTATAAATGCACAATGAAAAACATTAAATTAATTTAAATTATTTACAATAATTTAAAATAGAAATATGAGTATAATCACAATAATTATAATGCAATAAATAAAAAATTTATATAGCTGAATGTGATCTCAATATCTATAATAGCATCTCGTGTCTTAAGTGAGCATTCTTGTATTAATACTAATGAAGTTGGCCCAATTCTATTAGGATACTCATCTATATCCTTATACATTTGGCAAAATCTCATTATAAAGTGCCCCATTTTATGCTTAATAGACATAATTAAGACCCCCATAAAATATGTTCTTGAAAATCATATACATTTAAACCATTATGATGAAGCAATATCAAGTATATTTTGATAAGTGTAAGTTCAAACCACCAAATTAAAAATTAAAAGGACAATCAAATTATTTTGAAAACAAATAACTAATAGTATTGTCGAATTAAAGGGATCTTGTTTGCATTAATGTTCAATAATATATTGAAAATTTTAATTATATAAATTTTAACAAAAATGAACATTGTGTTCTTACCTCTAATATTCAACTCATTAAGTCATTTGCCACAATTGGACTAACAATTTTTTACATTCGAACAATAAAATTCAATCATCCGACATGAATTTGGAAGCATGAAATGAATCTCTAAGTGATTATTTATCAAGCCACATTTAAACTTCAATTAAAAACCATCCAAAACTGTAATTTCAACAACTATCAAACCGACTAGCTTGAATAGACAAATCAAATGATGCCAAAGTTGATCCAATTCGAGTTAAATCAATCCTAGATCAAGTAGTTAAACTACTTTTAGAGGCTTAAAGTGCAAAATTGAAAGGTCAAACAAATTTCAAATTTAACAAGCTTGTAGTCTAATTGAGTGTCTCAACAAAGATGAATCTAATTAGAACAAGGTCACTCAATTCTGATATCATTAAGACATTTAAGGGTCAACATAATGCTAACTGATTGAGGGAACCTCTCTTGATCTTGGAGAGAGTGGTATAGATTCAAACCTAAAAGACTATATAAATAGAGTCCTTGAGAGGGTACTTATACCTAAAGCTAGAAGAATACTGAAGGTTAGAGAAGGAGGTGAAGTTCAGCATTTTTTCTACATCACATATCCGACAAACACCTCCCACTTCTATAGCTTCCAACCACCATCAAACACCACTTGTTAGCCATCACCGACCACTACTCACCCCGTACACATTTTATTGATGCTTCGGGGGGAGGTGGATACTGATGTTATAGACTAAGGAACTACATACTATGGGGCGATGAGATCTTATGTGCACTCCTATTATAAGTTAAGAAACTGTGTAGACCGTTCTCACCTTTGGGACAAAGGCCTATATGTTTAATTACCAGCTCATAGTGGTTCATTTCAACTAGGTGGCCCCCATGGTTATTTTTATTTCTGAGTTTTTCATGTAAAAGGTTTTGGTGTATCGACCTATCACTATTATTACTTGAATGTGTTTGGGATTCTCATGCAACTAAAACATGATAATTTGTTACTCTACTACCGTAAATTTTCTAGCACACATTAGTTTGACACCGTCTACGAAAAAGATAATACCACTATAAAAAAACTTTAAAAAATTATTAAATGGCCACCAGAAGAAACACTCACAATAACAGAGCATCCCACAACACTCACCATTTTAGGGGGTAGTCATAGAGCCAAGAATGTCAAGCATCTACTTATTCCTACCCTAAAAGGTACTATTCTGCCGGTGAAGACACCTTGGATCCCTCTTTGGAGGATCAAATTTGCAAAATAGAGGAGTCAAATAATGAAAACCTTCAGCTCCTGTAAGGAGCTTGATAGCAAATTCAGCATATCCAGTCTAAGAAGTGATGGAAAATGTATCGCCTGAGTGTACACTCGTACCGGTTACTGACCCACTGAAAAAATATATGTTTTTTGCTATAAGATTTTACTCATTTTTGGTGATATTACACTTTAAAAGGAAGATATTTTGTATGTTTATTGGTTTTAGGTACAAGAAATGACTTTTGGAGAAAAAGAAGCAAAAACAGTGTAATTTAGAGCAAACACAAGCAAGAAATGAAATTCTACCATGACATCTTTCAATAAGTCTTTGTTGACCTCATTTTTTATGAGGTCTTCTCTTCTTCTTTTTAGTACTTAGGATCTAGCCTTAGGCTTTTCCTTTGACTATCCTAGAGGACTAAAATTGGGACCCACCACTTAGAAATTCAAACCACTTCTTAACTCCCTGCAAACTCTACAAACTTGACTGTAGACCCCTAATCACCTAGAGGGTTGAAAT
Organism: Papilionanthe hookeriana x Papilionanthe teres; assembly: GCA_022702705.1. Classification (NCBI taxonomy): domain Eukaryota; kingdom Viridiplantae; phylum Streptophyta; class Magnoliopsida; order Asparagales; family Orchidaceae; genus Papilionanthe; species Papilionanthe hookeriana x Papilionanthe teres. The sequence goes on along the minus strand of CM040428.1, from coordinate 61,302,544 downwards.
CAAATGTGGAAGTTTAAAGGATGAGTTCCTATGGGACTCTTTGGCCTTAGGACCGCCTCAGGTGGCACTGGTCGCAGTGAAGGGCTGACTTACACACACACTACACTTATTCACTACACTTTCATACACCTCCTAAAACCACACATATACCCGACTTGACCTCCGACTCATGTAGGTGATTCACATGGATGGTCCTTAACCCCTAAGCCCTTGCTAGAGGGTTAGGAACAACATAGTGAATGCCTCAAATGAGTCCCTTCATGGCTCATGTGGGCTTGGTATGGCTTCATGGCTCAACCAAAATGATTTTATTCCATTTATATTCACCCAATCTTCATTTTTCCAAATTTTCAATTTTTGACCCCCGGGACCCTACACCCGCCTAACATACCAAATGCCCTTGAAACTACCCAAAATTTCCAAAATCACCCAAAATTCCCCAAAGTCAATCCCAAACATTTCCACATCACTCAAATTGATCATCCATACCCAAAATACCAAAAATTCCAAAAATTCCTCCCAATACCCTCCAAATACCCAAAATACTCCTCTTGACCCAAAAATCCAAAAATTCAGAAAATTCCCAGAAAATTCCAGAAAATCTCAAATATTTCCAATTTCATTTTTTTCAACTACATCATGGGCCAATTTTGTCAATTTACCCCACTTTTGTCAAAACCCCCAATTTGACCCATTTTAACCCTAAGTGGACCCAATGTCAAACCAAACTTACCCAATTGATCCAAATTCTGGTCCAATTCAATTCTAAACTTCAATTCAACATTCTCAACACCAATCTAGACCAAATCCAAGTCCAATTTGATTGACATTTGGATCCAATTTCACTTTTGGCCTTAAAGCCCAATTTGGACCCATGACCCAAACCTAACCCAAACTCACCCAATTCAGCTCCAATTGACCCCAAATCTTTTCTAAACCTTCCTTAACATCCCTACAAACAAAACACTAACATGATTTGCCCAACATTTAGACCCAAACCCCACTCAAATTCAACCCAAAGCTAAAAGGCCCAATTTTGACCTAAACCCAAACCTAACCCAAATGAGCCCAAATCCCAAAATCAAAGCCCAACCAAAGTCAAAACCTCTTTGAAACACCCCCATAAACATTTCCCAACATTTATTTTACACCAATTTCAACCCTAGCCCAACATTGGTCCAACTTAGCCCAATTTGACCTATATTGGCTCATTCACCAAAATAGCTCAAATTCAACCCAATTCAAACCCAAATCACTCCCAATTTTGCTCCAAGTCACTCATGACACATCTATGAGCTAAACCCAACAATTATTTGGCCCAAGCCTTTGCCAAAATTCCATCCTAAAATCCATTTTAAAATCCAAAAGCCTACTTCCCTAAACCATTTTGAAAGCTCATTTCCACCAAATACAAAAGCCCAAAATTGGCCCTAAAGCCCACATGAAATTTCCATTTGCCATCCATTTAATCAAAGCCATTCCCTAAGTTATAATCCCATCATCAAATAATTCCAAATCAAGCCTCATGCCAAATCACCCCTAAATACCAAAATTTTTCTTAAATCCATTTCCATGAAATTGACTTGACTTTTCCCAAGCCAAAGGTGAGTCATGAAGCCATGCATGAGCCACATGGAAGCCATGAGAGTCTCTTTACATGTCACCATGCCATTTTGGGCAAAAGGAGGAGACTCTTTCCTTAATTCCTAAAGGTGATTAACCACTCCCATGATTCCACTAAATCTTGCTTAAGCTTAATTGTACTTGGATGGTGACCATTCCCCACTGATTAAGCTGACCTAAATCACTTTCTATTCAGCCTAAACCAAGCCTTGGGTGGTGCACCTAGCCCAAATGGAGGGGTTGACCAATTTGAGCCAAAATGAGCCCTCTCCCATTCCATTCTAATCCAAGCCTTTTACACATGGCATTTGCTTAATTCCCTACACTAAACCCCAACCCTGACCCACCTGAACAAGATGGTGACCAATGCCTGGCCGGCCAGCCACCAGGTCGCCGGAAAACACCATGGCCGAGAGCTCACATGTGAGCCAACTTTGGAATTCTCCCTTGCTGAGCTGCCCCATGCCCAATGGCCACCATGGTTGTTCTTCCCATGCCCAGAGCAGCTGATCCCAAGCCCTAACTCTCCCTGGGAGGCCCTCCACCCTCTCCTATTTAAACACCACCCCCTCACGGCCATGAGAGGAGAGTTGCACAAACCTTGCCGAAACTCCGCCAAAATTGTTCCAAACCCTTCTCCACCCTTAGAACAGCTTGATCCCAGGTGTCAATTTGCCCTAATCCCCACTGACAAAATCAAATTTCTCAACTGAAATTCCACCCAAAACCAGGACACTTTTCCACAGTGGATCAATCCTCAAATTGATTGGTCCTACACCTTCACCAGACCAAGAGAAGGTGTCCACCAGCAAAAGCCTCATCTTCAGACCACCCAGTTGCTCCAGCCTCCAAGCTTTGTGATCGGTCGTGGTCGAAATCCTACTGAGCAATTCACCAGACCAGGAGACTTCATCTGGAGCTTGCTGGGATCCAATCGAAGGTGACACAACCCTTAGATTGAAGCCACACTTCTCTGAGCAAAGGTATATGCTAATTCTTCATCCCGAGCTTCTGGAGATTCTCCATTTCAAATGCTTTAATTTCAATGCATGATCACCGTACAGATGTATTCATCTCTTCAAGACGAATCCATAGAGCATAAGAACACGAAAATCCATTGAGTATCGAGTGAGATATTAGGGATTTAGTGTGGACGGCTCTCGGGTGAGGACGCTTGGGGACGATGAACGGATGTCGTCCATTTAATACACGCACGGATGGACGGCTCAGATTAGGTCGGATCGGCAGATGATACGCGGAAGGCGGGACCCGGGCTGTTGACTCAAGCGGCGGCGTCGAATGGGAGCGCGCCACGCGGCACTTCGGAGATGCTAAGATTGACGCGGCGCCGACTCGGATAAATAGAAAATTAGGGATTTTCTGATTTATTTAATTCCCTAAACTTAAAAAATTCATAACTTTGTGTAGGAAAATCAGAAAAATAAAATAAAAATATCCTCTTGCTTAGTGAACATAGGAGAATAATGTGGAAAAGAAATCATTTAATTTCATCAAGTATTTTATTTTTAATAATTTATTTACTATCTGCATTGTTTTAATTCTCCATGCATATAGGAAATTCACCATGGCATGTGACCATAGGGCTTTTGAAGCCTCTGAATTTGGGAACATTCCCTGAATTTTCCAAAGTCAGATGTCATCCCTATGAGAAGTTATTAATTTTTCAAATTCATGTTACTGTTTTGAGTATTTTAATTCCAATAATTAGTATGTTATGAAATAAATTCTAGGAAAATTTGGTGATGTCTCTTATGACCAGAGGACCCTAGGAAAAAAAGGTTTTGAGTTAACTTATTTAAAATAACCCTAATTGGCTTAAACACCCAAAATAGATCCCTAATTAATTAGAGCTAACCATACATCAAATTAACTTGAAATCAATTCTCCACTGACCTTTAGGATCAAAGGAACCCACCATAAAAATTTGAAGTCAATTGGACTTGGTTAGCCCTACTAAATGGGTTGATTAAGCCATTTAGTCATTTTAAACTTTAAAAATTCATAACTTTCAAAATACCTTTCAAAAATTCACCAAATTGGTTTTGGAGCCTCTCTGATATCAGGGGAATTTAAGAAAATTAAAATTTCAATTTTCTAAAAAAGTTAATTTTTTAGTATTATTTTAATATCTTAATAATTAAAAAATAATAAAAATCACAAAAATAATAAAATTCACCAAAATGTCATATTTTGAACTTTAATCACTTAGGAACAAACCCCATATTTTTCTTAGGTCTATTTAGTTAGATATTAAATTTTAAAGCCTAGGGCAATTTTAAAATTAAAAAAATGTATTTTCTAGCATTTTCACAAAAATAATTATAATAAATCAAAGAAAAGTTAGAAAATTGTAAAAATTGATTTTCTGATTTCCTTGATATCAGAGAGATTTTTGAAAAATATAAAATTCATTTTTCAACCTTTATTTTATTTTTAAATTAATTAACACTCCAAAATTTAAAATAATTATAATAAAAATAATATAATTTAAAAAATCACCAAATTTGGTCCAAGTGGTCCTCTGGTCATTAGGAATGTCCCATAATTTTCTTAAGGACAGAAACTTTCCCTTGGTCATATTATTAAATTTTCCTTGGAAATCCCTATTTTCCACTAAAAATAATTATATAAATAAATTAAATATAGAAAAATCACATTTTCTCCTCTCATGTCTTTATTGACATATGAGTGAAGTCACATAAAAATTTTAGTTTCATTTAAGTTCAATTTAGTGGGTTATGAAATTATTAAGCTTGAAGGGCAAAATGGTAATTAAAAAATTTAACCCTTAATTAAAACTTTAGGTTTAATAAAAAAATTAACAAGTAAAATATTTGATCCTAATCTGATTTGGGTGATTGAAACTTAAATAACTAAAGGATAGAAACTTACTAAACAATTTAAAATAATTGAAATAAACTTTAATTAAATAATTGATTAAATTTGGAAGAATAATAAAATTGGAATTATTAAAAATAGGGATATTATTAGGAAGAGATTTATTCTTTAATCTAAAGATCCCTAAAAGTAATCATCTCAATAATATTTAATTCCTAATTAAAATGATAATTCAAATTTAAGTTTTAAAATGTTAAAGGACTTAATCATTAAATTAAATTAAAAAGTTAAATTATTAAACTCTTTTTAAATTTTCAATTAAATTAAAATTAAAAATAAAAATTAAATTAAAGATTAAATTAAATTAAATCAAACAAATTAAATAAATTAAATTGAATTAAATAAATAAATTAAATTAAATTAAATAAATTAATTAATTAAGTTAAATTAAACTAAATTAAATTAAATTAAATTAAATTAAGAAAATTATTAAATTAAATTAAATTAAATCAAATTAAATCAAATTGAACTAAATTAAATTAAACTAAACTAAATTAAATTAAATTAAATTTAAATTAAATTGAATTAAATAACATCACCTAAGACATAAAGAAATTAAATATAAAGCAACTTGAACACTATTCCAAATTTAAACCCTTTAACTGAAATTAAATTAAATCATAAACCATTTGAACACCAATTTGCCCTCGAAAACTTTGGTTATCATAACTCCTAAACAGAACATTAAATGAAATACTACTTCACTTATAGGATATTCAAATGTCCTAGTTCACTGAGTAAGATAACAACAAAACTTGAATTCTCGGACGATTAATTCATTTGTATAATTAAATTCATTTGGACTTAAAACAATTCTAGCAATATTGAAAAGATGTTTAAGATTCTTCTTAAGCACTTCCTCAATATGGTAGGATACTTATAAGAACAATTGAACTTAATTATTCTGTGATGAAGAAAAATCGTCCTCAAACCAAAACACAAGAACCTAGACGTCATAGGAAATGACTAGCTATAGGATTAGGAATTTGGTAGAAAACCATAACCCTTCCCTTAGCTTTACCTAGGAACTTGCTTAAATATTATAATTATGTTTTAAGTGCAGCTTGGGATGACGGGAAGACCCTCCAGGTACGCTTTTATTTTATTACAATTTACTTTCTTGCAATTTACTGCAAATGCACCTTACTTTTTCTTGCATGATAAACAACTGTTGCATGAAAACCCACACCTCTAGGGTAGCCCCTAAAACTAAAACCAAAACTAAGTTAAAAGTCATTGCAAGATAAAATTCACCTCCACAACATTTCAAAATATAAAACAACTCAAAATTTAATCACAAACAGAACACAAAACTACAATTACAACTAAATTAAAACGTCCTGTTGGATGATCGGGAATACCTCGGATGATGTAACCTACGTGTTGCTAACGGGATTTCCCACGGTCTAAATGAAAGTGTGGAACTCATTCAGTTGAGTTTAGCAAATTCATCTTGACTAAGTGAATCCGATAAAAATAACGATGCCGGAAGGATGGAACCGTGGGATCTTAACCGGTGTTGTTATAATCAACTTTAAGATTTATTTTTAATTAAAACACAAAAACATTTAGAAATTAAGATTTTCTCTAAACCAAAACACTTTTCTCATCTCCTGATTTATGACTTCTATAACTAAACATCTGCAACAACAAGGAGCTTGGAGCATGGTGGGCAGCACGGCCATCGTCATCAATGAAACTCGAGTCTACTTCGGTAAAACTTTCTTAGAATTAAATAACTAAGCCATAGGACTTCGAGGTAGTTTGCCTAGTGCAACATAAATCCTCAACCTTTTGTTAGGCATTTGCATTGCAAATTAAGCCCTAACCGGTCTTAGGATTCCGAGGTAGTCGTCCGATACGACATAAACCCTCACATCTTCGAGGCTATTTGTATGATCATGTCATACGAACATAAGCCCTAATTAATTAAAATTGGTAAGATCAAAACATTAAATAAATATTAGGATTTTCCTAAATCTGAGCCAAACAATAGGATAGTTTGGGAAGTTGCCAAGATTCCTCTTGGATCATCAACTTCCCCTACTCCTCTTCCTTTGGACTCCTAAAATAAACTGTTCTAAATTTGAGCTATTCCCTATTGAAATTTCCAAAAATCCAATTGTTTGAAAACTTCAACTTTGAAATTCTTGAGAGCAGAATTACTGATTATTATCGAGAGTTTTCTTAGGTGATTCCCGTCACTTAAGATGTAATTAACTATAAGAGCTTGCCCTTATAGGGAATTTTAAAGAACCCAGGTAATATAAACCCTGTTTAATGTTTTCATATTAGGCAGGGGAATTTGTCGGCTTATAAAATTGGTTCGCAGAACCAAACGGATGTCACAAATCTTCTAGTTTATTTAATCGAGCCCCACCATCAAGCGTGTATCTATCCTTAGGATAGATATACGGTTTAGTGGTACGGTGCTCGTTTATATAAACTATTTGGGATGTGAGATCGGTTTGATTTCATATCTTAAAATTTTCAAATTTAAAATTATTTTCAAAATCAAACACTACTTTCTAAATTATATATATATATTTAAATCAAATTTAAAATCTAAAATTCGCCGACAATTTCTGTAGGCGACCCCTTTTCAAAATAAAACACATAACCTAAAAATATGCCAACAACTTCTGGCGACTCCGCTGGGGAAAATTCCTCTCTCCATTTTTAATTAGATAATTCTGCTTTCAAAAATCGGTAGTGTATCCATGTCCCTTGTGGATCAAACTATCCTTCTTTCCATTGGAATACTATGTTCATTTCTACCTTGAACAAGTATAGCCAACACTCTCTCGGATTTAGGAGCCACTGTTTAGACACCCCTAAACAGAGAGGTTCTGAGATCCTTTTACCTCATTTTTGAGGTGGGGTGGACCTCGATAGGTGTTAGTTTAGGAGTAATCCTTCGAGTCGAGAAGTCTTGCATAAGACTTTCTTTTCCTTTCCAACTCTGAATCGGGTTCATTACCTTCTCTACACCTTTGAACATTCCGTTCTAAATAAACAAACCCTCTAATGAAAGACTCTTTTAACAAATAACTCCTTTTTATAAATACATGAACAAGAATGTGTTCGGACTCTTTTCGATTCCTTTCTTTTCGTCCTGATGAGAAGAAGCATAACTTGGGACTGACAATTAGAATCTGCCCTGCAGAAATGGAGGCCCCAAAGCTAATTTTCTCCTTCACCAATGGACTCGACTTCGTTGTTTACAAGGATGAGCTGCCCGACAATGGGATCATCCGGTTTGGACAAGGATTCGAGAACACAAATGTCAAGATCACCGACGTTTCCCTTTTCGCATTGACAAACAAAGTATCTGAAGCTAAGAAGCCGCTGATCGAGTTCAACCTTAGGTCAACCCAAGAGTTTCCTCCCCTGCAAAAGATCCCGACTGAGAGGAGTACTGCTGTCCGCAGGAGGACTGTTCTTGCTACCCCCACTGGTCTAGTTGTCTCTGCACCTACCCCGGCTTCTGCCAGATTAAAGGGGAAGGAAATCCAGAACTATGGCGAACCTGCTACCGTGGAGGGTACAGACTTTCCTGTGAGACCTTCTGTTTTTGAAATCGGGTCCAGCTCAAGAATTCCATCACTAACACGGACCCAAAGAAGGAACAGAAGTAGGAAAATTGCCAGGAAGGCCAGAGTCGCCGAAGTTGCTTTCCGGAGGAAATCCCGAAATCCCGAGTACACGCCACTACTCGAATACATACCATTGCCTGAAGATACACCTTTTTTTGGAAGGAAGTAGATTCCATCCCCTTTCCGCCGCGGCTGACAAGAAAAATGTCCGCAGGATTGTTTCTACATTACCTCGACCAGCATACTACGACGACAGCAGAAAGAAAAGGGCTAGGATCACGCCATTTGCCCGACTACAGACTGTGATCGAGAAACTAGCAAAGAAAGAGAAATACCCCGTATCGGAGATTCTAAGAAGGATAGGGCGGGTGCCAGTCAAATCCCGTCTTGGGCCACGAGTAGAACCTGCCATCGTTATAGAAAAGCCAAGTAAAAGGATGAAGGCTAGTCCGCCTATCGTTGTTTCAGGGTTGCAGATTAGGGAGGATACAACCTTCCAGCATTTGGTCGACGGACCATCCGGTCCTAGACCTTCGTCGCTAGAAGGATGGTATGGCGTCCCACTCTTGGACAACTAAGGTTGAAACAACGGCCGAGAAGGAAAGTCTCGTCGAGAGACTTGAATCCGAAGAAAGTGCCTCTGCGGTAAAGGGGACTCGTGAGAAGGGAACCGAGCAGCTATCGCACGACAAGCTGCGAGGATGCACGGAAAAGACCGCTAGAGGACGCTATGGAAAAGTTGAGGAGCGATATTCGACGATTAGCAAAAGAAAGAGAAGAGAAATTCGGAGACGAGATTGATTCGTCGGAATTCATGGACGATGAGTATGCGAGAAATCAACATGGTCGAAACACGAGCTTCGTCGGCTTCACGAGGTGCTCCTGCGGCGCCGCGAAGAGAGGAGCCGAAGTGATGAGAAGACGGCTTCAAGAGAAAGACGATACGATCGCCCGAATGGCGAAGAGGATGGAAGATATGGGCTATAGCCCTAGCCACTCTCCGGAGTCGAGTGCAACCCCAAGAGAGACGCCCCCGAGAGGTCATTCACATTGTGGACGGAGGAAAGGAGATTACATCCTTCAACGGGGATGATCAGCTAAAGAAAGATACAATACAAAGCATGATTCCAGAAAAAGATATTAAGAGCTTGGTGGAACAGCAGGTGCGAGAAGCCTTAGCACAATCAAAGAGCGGGACATCCATTCGGACGGGTAGACCTTACCCGGAAGAGGTCGACGCTGTCCAATACCCAAAAGGCTTCGTACCACCTCCGTTCGAGACCTTTGATGGAACCGGGAACCCCCGACGACATGTTGCACACTTTCGTGCCGAGTTGTTGCAATGCCGGCGGGAGCGATGCATTACTCTTCCGACAGGTTCGTCGGCGGCTGTCAGGGATCGCCTTTGATTGGTATGCAGAATTACCAAATGGTTCAGTGAAGACTTTCTCAGAACTAGAAAACCTCTTAATCAAGCGATTCGCCGGAGCTCAACACCACATCACTATAGGTGATTTAGTGGTAGAGAAGCAGAAGCCGAACGAAACTTTGGTGGATTACATACTTCGATGGAGGAACTTAAGCATGAAGTGTGAACCACAACTACAAGAACAACATGCAATCGGCATCTTACTTAAAAGCATTCACGGCCCGATAACACTTCTCCTCAAAGGATTCACTATTAAGACTTTCGAGAAGTTGTTAAGCAAGGCCGGGAGCTTGCAAGAGGAGGCGAAGCAATTAAGTTTCGCCGATAAGACATACAAGCAAAAGCCTGTGAAGACTTTTGAAAAGAAATCCAGGATTGTTGCAGCAGTCGACAAAGGCAAGCAACCAATACAAATATCGTCAGAACGGCCGCAGCAACCTCAACAGAATTATCAACAACCCCGACCTAGCTATCAGTCATCTCCACAATATGAACAACCGCCTTGTCCGCAACGTACATTAAGGGAGCTTCTGAGCATGGAATATCCATTCAAAAATGAGGCAGTGCCAAAGATGTTCCGTAGTCTGATGAAGACTCCAGATTTCCAGCTGCCAGAGCCTAAAAGACCAAAAGAAGTCAACAAGAAAGGTGATCCCGACTTTTGCCCTTACCACCGGATGCTTGGACACAAGATAGAGGATTGCATTACCTTCGAAAGTTGGCTCAATGACAACCTTCGAAAAGGGAATATAACAATCCCGAAGGAGTACATGAAGGAACCCCGAAAGGAGGTTCCGTCGATGTTGTCTTGATCGATCTCATTGTTCCGATAGATCCCTATGCGGCCGACGATGGATGGACTACCGCTTGGACAAGGTCTTCGAAAAAGATTTTAGACGGCATCTAAACCGCTTCGGTACGAGCTTCAATTCGAGTTCGAGACACCGTCGAGTCGACACTATCACTTGCGATAGAAGAACCACCGCAACAGGAGACGATTGAAGAGAAGAAGAAAATCGACGAAGAAGAGAGGACCGAGGTTCCTAAGGCTAGACTAGGGGTTGCTTATCCTAGGATAGTTGTTTCGGATTCGGGGGAGAAATCCCTCGAACCTCTGACTCTGTATGATTATCTGCTCACTTCGGTGGGATCTTATAATGATAAGGGTGATGGCGTTGGCTACGTTTTGACTGTTTCTAACGATTACGTAACTAGTGACAATTCAGACATCGATTTCGATACCAACGACATTTCTCAAATCATACACAATCTCGACGATCACGATGACGAAGAAGACATCCATCAAGGAGGTTACGAGAGTTCAACAAGCAACGAATCTATCTGCGAGTTTCGAGGAGCTTCAGTCACAATAGAATTAGAGTCTTCAGACTCTGAAGCTAATCCGGAAGAACCCGTCATTCCAATTCAAGAAGAAACACCAGCAAGCTCAACGCTAGATTCAGAAGAAATTACAGAAGTTAACTTAAGAAGTGGAAGAGTTTTACCTCCAAGAATGGGTCCAAAGGACAAAGGAAAGCGGGTGGTTGTTCAAGAAGAACCAACCCCGACGAAGAAATACCCATTTGAGAAGAAGCCGAGACACATGAAAATAAAGTGGACTACAACGTGCTAGCCCATCTTAGGAAACTACCGGCCAAGCGAGCATCTACGACGCTCTCATCTTATCAAAGGAGATGAGAGAAGCTCGATCAAGGCCTTACTTGATCCGAGAATTTGCTTAGCTCAAATGGCTGGAGATTCCTTAGATGAGGTTTGCTCGTTAAAGGAACAACGAGGTGTTACCTTCACGGACAATGACCTACTACTTGGGATAGCGGATCACAACCGACCGTTGTATATTTCGATTCTGATTGGGAAGTTTACACTCTCCGAGTATTGGTGGATCCAGGAGCATCAATTAATATAATGAGTCTTCGAACACTAGCATATTTGGAAATTGTTGCTCGCGAGCTCGAAGCCGACAAAATGTTATTAAGAGGATTCAACCAGAAAGGAGAAAGAGCCCTCGGATCAATAACACTACTAATGAAGACCGGTGACTTAGCAAAGACAACCGCAAAATTTCACATAATTGATTCGAAACGTCGTTCAACGCTCTCTTGGGCCGACCATGGATACATGAAAACGGGATGGTACCATCATCTCTACATCGGTGCATCAAATACTACGATGGAGGGGAACGAGTGCATCAAAGGTGACTTACAACCATTCTCGAGTACATGAGATTGGAATCCATGAAGATGCGGCTTATTATGCACCACCGAAGAAAACAATCTTCTCCGGAGATACCATGACAAATGAAGCAAAGAAAGTTCGGGACAACGAAGAACACTGAAGTTCTAGTCTAACGATCACTCACCGCTCCCTTACGGCGAGATGGTGAAGGTTTCTCCACAACTCGCATCCGAGGTCGAGGCCGGGGACGAGGTCGTGGTAGAGACGTTAGGACAGTTGGACAGAGGAAACCAGCCATAAATGTTGATTGGGAAGACAGTTCTGAAGAAGAAAAAGAGATCAAGCAAGATGCAGCGACAATAAGTCGGAAGAAGCCGCAATTCAAAATCTCTCTCGAAGATGAAAAGAATGAAGAATACAAATCAATGTACGAGAAGATTAACTACTACGTACATACTATGACCCTAACCCCGATCCATTCTAATAAGATCGAGGGTATGGTGGTCAAAGAGGTACGTAGCGGCGGTGCAAAGCCAATCAAATTCTACCGTGGTGCTTCTTCCTCCAAAGCGAAAATAATGTACAATTTGAAGATGTCACTTCATCGGAATTAATGGAATTACCTTTTGAGTGGTACTCTCCCTGTGTTCAAAATTTAATTCGGCGTGGTTTCTTACCTCGATAATGGACAAAAGGTCAATCACGGAATTTTGAAAAATTATGGAATAACTCCGGTCGTCCGCCCGATTCAAAGCATGGTCTCGGATTCGGCACGGTAGGATCGGTTGACGATGCTGAATTTTGCTTGGTTGTCACTTGTGAGTCTAATGAAAACTGCATGGAAACTACGAGAAGAATTTGAAGATTTACAAATTGGAGACGCTCCACCGAATTCGAAGAAGAAATTAAATCTCTGATAGATGAGTTAACGAGAAGTTAACTTAGGTACTAGCGAAGAGCCTAGACCTACCTTTGTTAGCTCCTTACTCGATAAAGAAGACTCCGAAGAAATAATCAAGTTATTAATGGAATTTAAAGACTTGTTTTGCTTGGAACTACGATGAGATGCCGGGATTAGCTCCGGAGGTCGCGATCCATAAGCTAGGAGTGGATCCTACTTCGTCCCAGGTCGGACAAGGTCCCGAATAATGCGTCTAGAAATTGAACAACAAGTCATAGCTGAAGTTAAAAAGCTAATAGACGCTAAATTTGTTCGCGAAGAACAATACCCGACTTGTCTAGCCAATGTAGTGCCAGTTAGAAAGAAGAATGGTCAGATCAGAATTTGTGTAGACTTCAGAGATTTAAACAAGGCATGTCCAAAAGATGAATTCCCCCTACCGATCCCAGAATTAATGATCGACATTGCTTCGACACATGAAATATTCTCATTCATGGATGGATCTTCAGGATACAACCAGATAAAAATGACTCTAGAAGATGAAAAGCTTACAGCATTCGAACGGCGATCGGAGTATATTGCTTACACGGTGATGTCATTCGGACTCGAAGAACGCAGGAGCAACCTACCGGAGAGCGATGACAAGAATTTTTGATGATCTCATCCACAATCGAAGTCGAATGCTACGTGGACGATGTGGTCATCAAAAGCAAAGTAAAAGACAACCACTTGTATGATTTGAGAATTGTTTTCGAACGATTAAGGCAATTTAACCTTAAGATGAATCCCTTAAAATGCGCCTTTGGCGTCACCTCCGGGAAATTCTTAGGATTCGTTGTCTGACATCGTGGAATTGAAATTGACCGGAAAAGATTAAAAGCTATCTTAGAAATGCCGCCTCCCAAAACCTTAAAACAACTATGATCCTTTCAAGGAAGGCGGCATATCTTCGACGCTTTATCTCGAACTTGTCGGGTAGGTGTCGGCCTTTCTCGGCATTAGTTAAAAAGGACGCCAAATTCATTTGGGAAGAGAAATGCCGGAAGGCCTTCGAGGACATTAAGCAATATTTAATGACACCTCCTGTCTTAGCGACCCAGGTCTCGGGTAGACCAGCGATACTTTATACCGCGGCTTTAGACGACTCTCTCGGAGCCTATTAGCCTGAGTCGATGATGAGGGTAAATAAAATGCTCTTTATTACCTAAGCCGTCGTTTACTTCCGACGGAAATAAGGTATCCCGCAATTGAAAAGCATTGTTTGGCCACGATCTTCGCCGCTCAAAGCTCGAGCACTACATGCTTTCTCATAAGGTCGACTCGATCTCGAAGTTTAATCCATTGCAATACTTGATGACCCGTCCAACACTTTCCGGTAGACTTGCCAGATGGTCAATGATATTATTGCAATTCGATATAAATTTCGTGCCTCTTCGTGCCGTAAAGGGACAAGTCTTAGCAGACTTCTTTGCAGCACACCCTTTACCGGCATAATCTCCTCTCAATGACGATTTACCAGATGAACAAATAATGAGCCTAGAAGACCCTGATGATCGACGTTGGGAATTATACTTCGACGGAGCATCTTCAGCACACAAAGACGAAGAATCGCAAGTGATAGTGCCGGTAAGGCGAGGAATCGGGCTAATTTTATAACACCGGAGCGGGGGATGTTAAGATACTCCTACCACTTGACGGAAGCCGTGTACAAACAACGAAGCGAATACGAAGCCCTCATAACGGGACTGGAATTAACTATTCGAATGGGGATAACGGACATCAACATCTACGGGGATTCACGAGCTAATCATTCGACGGATCGCCGGACAAGTACAAAATTTTAAAGCCAAGACTCGAGCAATACTTCCAGGTATGCCATACAATTGTTGGAACAAATTCGAATGTGACAATTTACAAAATCCCCGGGAAAGAAAATGCTTTAGCGAGATGCGTTAGCTCGTCTCGCAAAAGAATTTGCCTGCTTGCGAGGATGAGTCGATAGAAGTGTCGGTTCACGGACGTCGGGTCCTATCACGGCTCGACATAGACACAATACACAAATCGGGAAAAGAAGAAAAATCGGTTGCAACGGTGACGAGAAAACACGAGAAGATTGGCGACGGCCATTAATGGACTACTCGCAAACGGGAAAACTACCGGACGATAGGTCGCTAGCCCATCGGATCAAGAAAAGAACTCCGTCCTACGCATTAATAAACAACACGTTATACAGAAGGTCTTTCGATCAAATGTGGCTAAGGTGCCTAAGCGGGTCTAAGGCCCGTGAAATCGTTAAAGAGGTGCATTCAGGACTCTGTGGCGCTCACCAGTTGGGTCCGAAGATGAAAATGAAAATTAAAAGACTAGGGTACTACTGGCCCTCGATGATGACCGACTGCATGAAAATCGCTAAGAGCCGTCACCAATGCCGAAGTGCACGGAGTGGTTCTACACCAACCTCCAAATGTGCTACATCCAGACAATTGCATCGTGGCCATTTGAATGTTGGGGCACGGATATAGTGGGTCCAATAGAACCACCATCTTCGAAAGGACACCGCTTCATTCTTGCGGCTACGGATTACTTTTCCAAGTGGGCAGAGGCGGTTCCACTTAAGAAGTGAAAGCACACCACGTGCTACGCGGTTTTCGAAGAACCAAGTTGTCTCACCGTTTCGGAGTGCCGTGCGGGATCATCTCGGATAATGGGTCAGCATTCAGAAGCACACAAATCAACAATTTTGTCAGGAGACACGGAATCGACTGGCGATATTCAACAATTTACTAACCAAGAGCAAACGGCATGGCTGAGGCTTTTAATAAAACTCTTGTTCAAATCTTAAAGAAAACCTTGGACGATAATAAGAGAAATTGGCACGAGAAATTATTAGAAGCCTTATAGGCCTACCGGACAACCTTCAAAACTCCTACTCAAGCTACACCTTACGCTCTGGTGTATGGGTCCGAGGCAGTGTTACCTTTAGAGGTTCAGCTTCCTTCACTCAAAATTGCAGTTGCAAACAAAATCACGACAGAAGAGAATGTCAAATTACGACTATAGGAATTAGAAAGCCTGGAAGGGAAAAGACTTGCAGCGCAGCAGAATTTAGAACTGTACCAAGCCAAGATGGTTCAAGCCCATGACAAACCGGTCCGCCCAAGAACCTTGAAAGTTGGTGACTTAGTTCTCGTTCTCGAAAGACCTATTCTTGCACACCGCAAGATAGGAGGAAAATTTGAACCCACTTGGGAAGGACCGTTCGTGGTTGAAGCGATATACTCGGGAGGTTCCTACCGGCTAGTGAATTGCCGGGAGAACGACATATGCTTCCGATCAACGGACTATACTTGAAAAAGTATTACGCTACCTGATGTTTCGAAGGAATGAATTCTTCATCCCTAAGAAACACGGGCGAAGTAATTACTTATGACTGGGTCCGAACCTAAAAATAATAAAATGTGCTAAAATGATAAAATCATGATAATAAAGTTTCCCTTGTTTTCTCTTCCAAATCAAAATCTCTTTCCTGATCTTATCCCACTTCATTCCTGTTAAGTTTAAAAATATAAGAGAAATAAAAAAAAACTGTCTTTAATAAACCTTTTCTTAATGTTCTTGTTCTTAGTACAGCCCCTGATCCTTTTCCTTGTCTTTTCACAGGGAAATGTCGAGCGGGCGGTTCGTCCTGAACTTTAGAAATGGCGTAAGCCTTGCACTAGATGAAAAGAGGGTGAAAGATGGAGTGATAATCGAGATTGACTCGGACTTCGCACCAGCAGGCCTACAGTACGAGGAAAGTGACTGGGTCCTAGTTGACCGAGAAGAACTGCCCGGACAGACAGTGATGAAAGTGGGTGGCCCAAGCCACCAATCCAGCATCAAGAAAAGAAAGGCAAACACTGAAGAAGATAAGAAAATGAAGTATGTAGTCGCTACAACAGAGGGCAGGCTTGTCAGCGCCGCGCCCACAGAGATTCAAGAAGTTTGAAGAGCTACTCTCACAGCAACGCAACGAAGAAATAAGAATCGCCGTATCCAGTAAGATGTTAACCAAACTAGCGAGCGGACCGGCGCGACGAGACGATTCTATGTGCCGGCACATACACTTTAAGGACACCGGTTCACCGAAACCCGAAGAAAGGAGGCCAGCTCCTAGGATAACGAAAAGGACCGGGGAAATCTCACAAAGATCAGAAGAAAGAAGGCTACCACGCCACCAGATAGAACCACCAGTAATGCATGACCTTGTTGCAGAAGCAACCCCGGGGGATGTCCCGATGGACATCATCCCCGAGGAGCCAAGGTATGCAGGAGAACGTGAAGGGATTGAGCCGTATATCCCACAATATGTCACTGGGCCTCGCCATTTGCGGATTATTCCGAGTACGAGCCTGGAAAGAATGCAGAATGTCGAAAAGAAAACCTTTGAATACTTCGAGAGAATCAGAGGCAGAAGGATCAATATACTAGAGGGCCTCGAGCTACATACAGACTTATTCTCAGAGTATGAACAACAACAAATCGTGGATTACATCCGAGATTTGAAAAGAATGGGCCGAGCGGGCCGCCTAAGGGAAAACACCTACTCAGAACCTCGGAGATGGATGCCAGGGAAAGGAAGAATTACAATACAATGCGGATGCTGTTACAACTTTGCGGAAGACAGGAAGGGAAACCCTCCGGGAATACTCCGTCATGGCCAAGTGGATCCAATGCCATTAGTCATCAAGAGAATGGTAAAGAGATTGATAACATGGAGGGTATTGCCAGCAGATTGCATACCCAATAGTCGCATTATTAACATCTACAAGCGGGGTGACTGCATACCCCCGCACATAGATCACCACGACTTTGTCGGACAACTGCTCGCAGTCTCTTTCCTGAACAAGTGTAACATCATGTTCGGATCGACCTCCGGATAGCGAGGCCCGGGTGAGTTCCGAGGGCCGGTGAAGATACCTTTACCGGTAGGTTCCGTCATGATGCGAAGGGCAACGGAGCGGATATCGCTAAGCATTGCATACCGGGAGTACCGGTGAAGCGGATCTCGGTTACTTTCGGGAGGATGGACGACGGGAAGACACCTTACCATTTCCGACCGGACCGGAGCTAGAGAGCCTCCGGCCTTACGAGTCTGTGAGCTACATGGAAAATATCACACCTCCAATGTACATCCATACGACATCCTTGCCAAGGATGGCTTGGAAGGTGATGTTATTGACCATGTACCCCACTATTCAGACAAGGATTTTTTGACAGATGCTTCTTTGGATGGATCAACGAAGATCATACATAGTCCGTTTTGAGTCTACATGGATTGTATGAGATGTTTTCCAGATTAAGTTGTATGATGTATCTTCGACATGATTGGAATAAAAGTGACTATGTCACATTTTTTTTTGGCCTTCACCTCTTTTGTGCAAATTGACTGGGAAACACCATTAAAGTTAAATGGACTTCGAACAAAGAACAGAAAAGAAATAAAAGAAGAATAAAAGAAAACTTTCCTTAAAAATCTAAAAATGATGAACTCCAAATTCACATGAACATTAAATAAACGATAAAATAAATTTGAATCGTTAAAGGACAGACAAAATAAACACAAATTTCAAATCAAATTTTAAATAAAATTCAAATTCAATCTTTTCAAACTTCAAATTCAATCTTTCCAGATTTCAAATCAAATCTAAATCAAAATTCAAATTCAATCTTTCTAGATTCCAAATCAAATTTTAAATCAAATTTCAAATCAAATTTCAATCAAATTTCAAATCAAATCTCAATCAAATTTCAAATTCAATCTTTCCAAATTTCAAATCAAACCTCAATCAAATCTCAAATTCGATCTTCCAGATCTCAAATCAGATCTCAATCGAGTTCAAACTCAACCTTCCAAATCTGAAATCCAATCTGTTCTATTCTCTCCCTTGTCTGGGATGAAAGCGGTTGATTCCATTGACACGGATCGAATCTGATGGCGAGGGATTATATCCAATCAAAACCAGCAACTTTCGATTAACTCTTGTGAACGGGATATGTAACATCTACATATTCCCTCCTAATCTATTTCCTTCCATGAAAGTCTTTTACAACTTTCATGAAATTCCCGAAACACCAAAATTCCACACTTTTCAAATCAACACTACAAATCTTTGCAAAGTCAATGACTATTCAAATTCAAACTTTTGGAGTTCAGGATTTTACATCCGAGACTGCATTGCTTTAGGTTCTTTCCCTATCGCAATGAAATACATCAAATTCAAACTTTTGGAGTTGAGGATTTTACATCCGAGACTGCATTGCTTTAGGTTCTTTCCCTATCGCAAT
Source organism: Papilionanthe hookeriana x Papilionanthe teres (assembly GCA_022702705.1). Taxonomy (NCBI): domain Eukaryota; kingdom Viridiplantae; phylum Streptophyta; class Magnoliopsida; order Asparagales; family Orchidaceae; genus Papilionanthe; species Papilionanthe hookeriana x Papilionanthe teres. Next base: position 61,283,553 of record CM040428.1, on the reverse strand, counting down.
GAAATACATCAAATTCAAACTTTTGGAGTTGAGGATTTTACATCCGAAACTGCATTGCTTTAGGATTATTTCCCCTATTGCAATGAAATACATCAAAATCAAACTTTTGGGGTTGAGGATTTTACATCCGAGACTGCATTGTTTTAGATTATTTCCCCTATTGCAACGAAATACATCAAATTCAAACTTTTGGAGTTGAGGATTTTACATCTGAAACTGCATTGCTTTAGGATTCTTTCCCTATCGCAATGAAATACATCAAATTCAAACTTTTAGAGTTGAGGATTTTACATCCGAAACTGCATTGCTTTAGGATTCTTTCCCTATCGCAATGAAATACATCAAATTCAACCTTTTGGGTCGAGGATTTTACATCCGAGACTGCATTGCTTTAGGATTCTTTCCCTATCGCAATGAAATACATCAAATCCAAACTTTTGAAGTTGAGGATTTTACATCCGAGACTGCATTGCTTTAGAATCATTTCCCTATCGCAATGAAATACATTAAAATCAAATTCTTGAGGTTGAGGATTTTACATCCGAAACTGCATTGCTTTAGGATTCTTTCCCTATTGCGATGAAATACATCCAATTCAAACTTTTGGGGTTGAGGATTTTACATCCGAGACTGCATTGCTTTAGGATTCTTTCCCTATTGCGATGAAATACATCCAAATCAAACTTTTGGGGTTGAGGATTTTACATCCGAGACTGCATTGCTTTAGGATTCTTTCCTTAATTGCAATGAAATACATCGAAATCAAACTCTTGAGGTTAAGGATTCTACATCTGATACTGCATTGCTCTGAGATCTCTCCTCATTGTAATGATTCAATCCAATCAATTCAATTTTCTTTTGAGGTTGAAGATGTTACATCCAAAACCTCAAAATTCCATTTTCAAATCAAATCCCTTCAAATTAATCTTAACAAAACTTCAATCTAAATTGAAACTCTAAACTGAAATCTAAACTTACACATCAAAACTTAAATTGAAACAAAATGAAATCTAAATCGAAATTCCCCCAGATCATGTGATTTGGAATTCACCTTCTTTTCCTTTCCCCAGCGAGAGTTCGGGAATCTCCGGTTTCGGAGATATACTTGACACTCCCCGACGGAAACTCTTCTACTTCGTCCTAAGTTTGTCACTTGGACATCCGTGTTGGTTTTGTTGATCGCTTCGGTTAACACCAATACGCGCGGTGTGCTCCGTCGGCTCACCACACCTATTAGGGGTCCATTTGTTGACCTCATTTTTGATGAGGTCTTCTCTTCTTCTTTTAGTACTTAGGATCTAGCCTTAGGCTTTTCCTTTGACTATCCTAGAGGACTAGAATTGGGACCCACCACTTAGAAATTCAAACCACTTCTTAACTCCCTGCAAACTCTACAAACTTGACTGTAGACCCCTAATCACCTAGAGGGTTGAAATCAAATATGGAAGTTTAAAGGATGAGTTCCTATAGGACTCTTTGGCCTTAGGATCGCTCACAGGTGGCACAGTGCAGTGAAGGGCCGACTTACACACACACTACACTTATTCACTACACTTTCATACACCTCCTAAAACCACACATATACCCAACTTGACCTCCCGACTCATGTAGGTGATTCACATGGATGGTCCTTAACCCCTAAGCCCTCGACAAGAGGGTTAGGAACAACATAGTGAATGCCTCAAATGAGTCCCTTCATGGCTCATGTGGGCTTGGTATGGCTTCATGGCTCAACCAAAATGATTTTATTCCATTTATATTCACCCAATCTTATTTTTCCAAATTTTCAATTTTTGACCCCCGGGACCCTACACCCGCCTAACCTACCAAATGCCCTTGAAACTACCCAAAATTTCCAAAATCACCTAAATCACCCAAAATTCCCCAAAGTCAATCCCAAATATTTCCACATCACTCAAATTGATCATCCATACCCAAAAATACCAAAAAATCCAAAAATACCTCCCAATACCCTCCAAATACCCAAAATACCCCTCTTGATCCAAAAATCCAAAAATTCAGAAAATTCCCAGAAAATTTCAGAAAATCCCAAATATTCCCAATTTCATTTTTTTCAACTACATCATGGGCCAATTTTGTCAATTTACCCCACTTTTGTCAAAACCCCCAATTTGACCCATTTTAACCCTAAGTGGACCCAATGTCAAACCAAACTTACCCAATTGATCCAAATTCTGGTCCAATTCAATTCTAAACTTCAATTCAACATTCCCAACACCAATCTAGACCAAATCCAAGTCCAATTTGATTGACATTTGGATCCAATTTCACTTTTGGCCTTAAAGCCCAATTTGGACCCATGACCCAAACCTATTGATTGAGTACTGAAGTAGAGATGTTAGCCCTCAAGAGAGGGGAACGTAGGAGCTCCAAAGTGAGAGCTGGTATCCTCCCAGCCTAGCCACGGATTCAGTAAACAAGCATAAGATTAGTCAATGTTCTTTATGCCTGGACCAAAGGGTAAAGAATAGGATTGCTCCTATTTGGCACATACAATTTTTAATGCATCTCATTACTATTCATTATCCATTTCATTACATAAAAATAGTAGTATTTAGTATCTCAAAATTCTCTAAACCAATTTATCAAAAAAGGGTTGTCTTTAGAATTAAATAATTATCCATTTCTCTAACTGACTGTTACATTTTGTGGTGATGAAAATGAGTGCAACTGATTTATAATAAAGTCACTTATATCAATGCAAGTATATATATCGCTCAAGTAATACGTGACTCTAGTGGAGTCCTGGTTATCGATCCTACAGGGAAGCGAGGCAAAATGTCCTTAGTCAAATTCTAGTCTACTATAATTACTCCTTAGTTTGGAATGTCGATTAAAATAATGTTTTATCTAGCAACCACTCCTAAATGCAAGTGTTAAATGTAAAGATAATAACTATAACTAAATGCATTTACTTATGCAAATATTTTCATGCATAAGCAGACAACTCATTTGATTATGCAAATATTTTCATGAGTTATTCTATGTATTATTTATCAAATGTTTTCATGCATAAGCAGACAACTCATTTACTTATGCAAATATTTTCATGCACAAGCAGACAACTTTACTATATAATAATAAATTTGAATTATGAAGATACCATATTAAAATAATATTCAATTTTGATTTAATCTTGCTCAACCTCCCTTAATATTTGAGTGTATCTTAACCCATCTTGATAGGACTTATTTAAACAATGTTCCATCATCTTTTTAATTTTGTTCAGACTTTGGTCAAAGTATTTTTGAACCACGTTCAAATCATATTTAATCATTGTTTGAACCTTTAAAAAAAAAAAAAGAAGATAAAAGACTAAAGAATCAATAATTTGAATGGCTTCGGACGATGTTCCATTAGAACTCAAACATAGTTTGATTAATATCATAATAAGTTTCGATCCATGTATAATGTTGAAAATCTAATGTGTAATATCCATTTGAATTTAAAGGTACTGATATTGTTCAAGCCAAAAGAACCTAAAATGTAACATCACTATGTGTGATATCGCTAAAGTGTAACTTTATCATTGAATCATTATTGGTGAACAACTTGCGCCAGAGATAAGGAAGGCATTTAAAATAAGATAGGCAGAGCAACTTTGCGCACAGAAGTTTTCATGTATAGCGCTTGAAAATCTCTTCACACTTTTGAGGAAACATAGTTTTAGGCTTCCATTGAAGCATTTTCGTCGTTCAACGAAGTTCTTTTGAAAGACGTGTTGATGGAATGGAGAACGTCCTCTATGATTCAAAATGATGAGAAATTATCGATCTTGAGAATAAATTCGGGAGACACTAAATAGTTGTTGCTTCACAAAACGAAACCTCGCATGTTTCAGTGTTCACTTTAACGTAACAGAGGTTCAACATCTTCTCAAAACGAAATTTTAGTTGTATAATGACTTATTTTCAGTAAATGCTGCTTTATTTATTATATATTTGCCCCATTCAAGAAGAAAAAAGCGATTGAGGATTTAGGGCTTATAAATGACAAGATACATGATGAAGTTATTTTTTTATTTTTGTCATGTAATACTCAGGCTGAAGAGACTCGAAAATATAATCTTGCTACATGAATATATATATATATATATATATATATATATATATATATATATATATATTACTATATTTAATTCGTGATAAGTATGATTTAAATAAGAATAATAAAAAGAAATGAATATATTGAAACAATTGATACAAAATTTTTTTCTTAAAATTATTTACTTTACAAATATTTAGAATGTAAAGAATAATATATAGATACCGCAACAAAGAATATCAAAATTAAAATAATAAAAAAGAACATTTACATAATTATCACTCAAATCCTATATATTTAAATATCAAACACCTAAACTATAATTTTTATATAAATACAGCCTTACATGCTCAGAAAGACGCATTTCAGTTTTAATATGTGCTAGAAGATTCATGGCGGTAGATTAATAGATTATTGGCTTAACGTTGCACGAGAATTCAACACATACTCAGATGAAAGAAAACAATTATTGGAGGCACCAAAAGTTTTTACGTAGAAAACTCAAAAAGAAACAAAACCGTAGGGCCTAACCTATTTGAAGCGATCCATTATAACGTGGTGATTACTGTTATAATATCTTGTTCCACAGGGGGGAAAGTGTTACACAATCTCTTGAGTTAATATAAGTGCACGGATGAACTTGTTATAAGAAGTGTGTGGCTGCTGATGTTTATTGGCCGCAGCCGACGAGTGGCAGTCAATGATGACTAACAATTGGTGGTTGGTGATGAGGTTATGCTTGACTTCAGCCTTTCTCTAAGGTTTAATCTTTTGCAGACTTCAAGCTCCTTCCCCTTCCCCTTCCCCCCTCATGAGATGTGAATGACTCTAATTATAGTGCCGTGGTTACATTTAATGAAAGATTATGAACCACTTTGATCGAACATCCCGATGAGCTTCCCTCTATCAGATAGTGTTTGATGGACATTTGAGTGCCTTAATGATGTCTAAATTGAGTGAACTTGAGCTCATTGGATTTGTCTTGTTGAGACACTCGATTAGACTATAAGATCATCAGATTCGACATCTATTTGACCTTCCAAATATGCCCGAAGGGCTTGTAAAAGTGGTTTAATGACTTAATCGGGGCTTGATTTGACTTGGATTGAATTGATTTTGGTACCGCTGGGTCTGTCTCATTGAGTTGGTCAGTTTGACTGTAAGTTTATTAAATCAGAGTTCTGGATGACATTTAATTGAAGTTTAAACAATTTTTGCTCAAAATATTATCTCGATATTTATGTCATACCTCGAGATTCATGTTGAATGTTGAAAATTTGTTAATGGCATATCAGTTGTCCCTTATTTTTGTGCTGGAGCAACTTCATCGTATGAAAAATATCAAGATTTGAAGCTTCTTATTTTTATTTTTGTATTTCCACTGAAAAATAGCAAGTATCTTCCCAGCATAACCACAGATTTAGGGACCAAACACTTGATTAGCCATTGTTCTTTTTCGCCCGTAAAGATGAAAAAGAATAGGATTGCTCCTATTTGACACAAGACAATTTATAACAATTAGATTCATTCACTGACTATAAACTCATTGTAAAGGGGAATGATACTTTCTCAAACTTGAACTCTTCGTCACAAAAGCTTAGTTTAGTCTTAGTAACTTTAAAGATTAGAGATTAGTTTAGTAAACTTAGTTCACTAGCTACATTAAATCAATTTTAACTTGTCTTTCTTACTTGGGTTTTATATAATTTGAATATTGTGTCTTTGCATTATTATCACAAGAATTACCACCTCCATGTGGGATCGATACTTAGGACTCCATTAGGGTCATTTATTACTTGAGTGATACATATAATTGATTTTTCATCCTAGTGACAATTTAAAATAAAAAAATACATTAATTCACTAGGACTGGCAGCTTAAAGATTTTAAAAGATAAAACTTTTGATTCTGAAGTATACGTTTTTGAGATTGATATACATATTTCCTAATTTAGTTGTCGGTGTGTTGTAGTGTTGAAAGACACTTATAACAAATACACAAGTTCTGCATCATGTACCAACCCGTTATCATACAAAGCGATGACTAAACCCATCTCTGATTGATTTGGCTTCATATTGAGGGGTTTCCATGAAGAAAACCCCTCATAAAATGATGGTTTCTCTAAGAATGAAACATTTTTGTTCTAGGGAACAAAATACCACAAATGAATTTCATTCTCTTAGCTTTCTCAAGGCTCCAACCAACCAATAAAATAGATAGAGCCGCCAAACAAATTGCAGGATTACTGTAATCTCATACTTTGGGTTATTGGCTAAAGCTTAAAGAGATAAGCACTCAAGGATCGTAGGGGAAGAAGAGGAAGGCCAAAACCTAACATATAATACCTCTAATTATCAGCCTAACTTAGTTCTCTTATAGAGATACTAAGGCTTTGCTAAAGAAATGAGAAAAATCAAGGTTAAGAACGCTTTTACCGATGCAATTTTTGCGGAAGCATTTTCCTTATTTTTGTCCTTGTTTTTCTTGGTGCTGAGATGAAGATGGCATCTACCTTCCCCCAAGAGTGGATGAAGCCTTCCTTATGCAAAAGAAGTCCTCCAACAACCCTCACTCTCTTACACTCTCAAGAAGAAATGAGTGGAAGGATGAAGTGAGGAAGAGGAGAATATTGAAGGAAAATGGAGAAATAGGGAAGAAGAATACATTTTCTTGAAAGAACTTTCCTCCACACCATTAGCTCTCTCTTGGATGCTCTCTTCACCTGAAAAGAACTCTCCTAGCAAATGAAATCCAGATCTCCTCAATATCCCCTCATCTAGCTACCTACCGGTGGCTTATTCCCTTCAAAATCCATAAAAATTTAAGATTTAATCCACATAAGACCTCTCCCATTGCTTGCTGGGGGAGGTCTGCTAACATGGGGGAACCTTATTGCACCCCTAACTTTCATCTCATGTCCAATAGCTGTTCAAATGGACCAAGTTAGGTACAAAAGCCAACTAAGTTGGCTGAGTTGTCTAGAGTCTAGTGCTGGTACGCTAGACTTCCGACGCAGGCGTGTCTGCACTGTTCCCTGAACTAAGACAACTGCGACAGACTTTCAGTGCTGGGGTGCCTACATTGTTCACTGAACTAGCATGGGTGCACAAGCTTTCCAACACAAGTACACCCACGACACGGGTGCGCCATGCTCTTTGTTTGCTTCAACTGAAAAATGCCACTTTAAGCGCGGGTGTGCCTCGTTTTGGAAGTTGGTGCACCCACTAACCCTAGTTTCACGCCCTAGGCATTTACCGGAGAGCACAAAAGGATATCTTGAGTCATGGTGACCCACATATGAGCAAAATACCATAACATTCAAGTGGGCATTCTACACTTATGACATCAAAAAATTGATGCCAACACGCCTGTGATAGAAGAGGACAAATAGAGTCCCCTTGGGATCTAGGCCAAAATGAGGTGTTAAAGATGATTTGCATTTCTCGAGAATAGGCATATGTTGCAATGAACAATATATTTTCTTGGAAATATGGTTATAGCCATATTCAACAAAAATGTTTGGCAACTTGTTTGTTACTGCTTTTGAATCTTTTGCCCCACAACGGGTGTGTTTTCCACACAAGCTTGTATAACAGTCCATTTATCGAGCATTGAAGAGATCAACTTCCTTATTCATTTGAAGAGAAACTTCAATATAGTGAGGGGACGCTGAAGAAGAATTATTTGGGATGAAGGCTTCCCCCAATTTAGGAGCACTTGTTAAAGAATTATTGCCAAATGAAATAAAGGACATCTACCTTATCATAGTCGTGCCCAAGACATTGAAGTGAACGATCTTTTGAGTCTGCAATAAAGGTTTCTCCCTAGCATAGAAGAAGTTGTAAAAGACTTTCTGTCTGAATACGTTGTGAGATTTCCCCACTAAAATTTTGCTTTTGACTTCGTTATTTACGATGAAGATTGCCCCAAATCTAGGAGCGCTTCTCAATGAAATGTAAGATGCCTACCATATCATAATCGTGCTTGAGATGTTAAAGTGAACGATCTTTTGAGACCACAGTGAAGTTTGCCCTCTAGTCTGGAAGAAATTGTGAAAGATTTTTTTGTCTGAATGTGTTGCGAGAAGAATTCCCCATTAAAATCGCGTCTGTGACTTTAACATGAATGACCTTTTAAGACTGCAGAGAAGGTTGCTCCACACATAAAAAAATGATTCAAATACAATCTTCAAAATGCAAAGGAAGTTTCTTGTAAGGGCTCGATGTCTCAGAGTTCAAGACAACATAGAGTAAGACTTCGGTTCTTGTAGACGGTGTCAAATTGATGGGTGCTAAAAGATTTGTGGTAGTGAGTAATAGATTATCGACTTAACTTTGTATGTGAATTCAACACACGCTCCTAGAAAAGAAAACAACCAGTTGAGACACAAAAAGATTTTATGTGGAAAACCCATAAAGGGAAAAAACTACGAGGCTTAGTTCAGTTGAAGAGATCCACTATAATTTGTTTATTACAGTTATAACTTTTTGTTCCACAGGCGAGAGAGTGTTACACAATCTCTTGAGTTACAACATTAGTACACAATTGAAATTGTTATAAGAAGTGGGCAGCGACCGACAAGAATTGGTCGCAACCGACGAATGTTGGTTAGTTGTGGTCGACAACTGGTGGTCAGCAGCGAGGTCATTTTAGATTTCAGCTCATTCTTTAAGCTTCAGTCTTCTTCAGGCTTCAAGCTCCCTCCCCTTCCCCTCTCATGAGAGGGGTGAGACTCTATTTATTGAGTCTTAGTTGTAATTAATGAAGGATTACGAACTATTATAATCGAACGACCCAAATAGATTCCCTCAATTATATGACGTTTGATGGACATTTGAGTATCTTAACAATGTCAGAACTAACCGATCTTGGGCACGTTAGATTTGACTTATCAAGATGCTCGATTAGACTCTAAGCTTATTAGATTCGACCTCTGTTTGACTTTTCAAATATGCCAGAAAGCTTCCAGAAGTGTTTTAATAGCTTGATCGGGCTTGATTTGGCTCTGATGGGATCAATTTTGGCACCGCTGGGTCTGTCTTATCAAATTGGTCAGTTTAACTGTAAGTTTATTTAAGTCAGAGTTCTAGATGACTTTTAATTGAAATATGAATATTTGTTCTGCTTAAAAGATTACTTCGAGATCAGTGTCATGTTTCGAGATTCGTGTTCAATGTTTGAAATTTTTTATGGCGTATGAAATTTTTAAAAGTTAAAATAAGGATATGTTTTAGATGATATGAAAAATTGGGTGGTATAAATATTTGAAAATAAAATTTTGGTGCTCGGTATGTAAATACATACGAATTGGGTGATATATATGTAAATGCCCCTAATGATTAAAGAAACTCGAAGCATAAAACAACAACAACAACAAACGTTTCTTCTTTTTCTCTATTGCTTCCTATTGAGTGTCATTTTACCATTTAATTCTAATAAATTAAGATCATTTTTTATACAATGTGCCCAAATTTTCTTAGTGTACCTCGACCATTCTAAACATAATTTGGATCTAAAAGATCCACTCTCATAATCAGATCATCTAATTATTCATGTTTTATTAACCAAATCATCTAAGACGACTCTTTAATTTTGATATGCCACTAGAGCTACACCAACGCTATCACGAATATATTCATTTCACATTATAAAGCCCCGAAGCAACCTAAGCATTGATAAATAATATTTTTAAATTTTGTTCATAATTAATTATTTTGTTCTAAATATATGTGTTTTTTTCTAAATTTCTCTACGTTTATTTTGAATTTTAATTGGAACATTATATTTATTCTCTATGGGAGAAAATTTATCAGTAAACTTACTTAAATATATATTTAAGAAAATTTAATTAATCAACAATTTCTTATAAATAAACGAATAAAACAACAGATAAATAATAAAAAACACTTACCATCAATTAAATTAATTGAAAAAAATGTTGTCAAAATTGTTAGATTTCTTTTCATTTGTATTAAATTTATCTTTACAAATTTATATTTCAGTACTTTCTTTTAAAAAAAAAAATAGAGGGTTATATATATATATATATATATATATATATATATATATATATATATATATATATATATATATATATGTAAAAGCCTCTATTTAATAGTAAACGTTAAAAAAGTCTAAACAAAATTCTGAACGTTTTATTCGGGTTGTTTCGTTTTGAGGAAGTATGAATTATCTGATGTGTATAAAATACTTGATTAATTTGCTTCATTTTGAGGAAGTATACTATCAAAACTAGGGCCGTCAAAAAAGCTTATTGTTCACGAAGAGTTCGTGCTCGGTTAGCCAGAAAATTCGTGTTCGATTCGTTTGATAACAAAACGAGACGAACACGAATAAATTTTTTTTCGTTCGGTTTGTTAAACGAACCAAACACGAACAGTGTCGTGTTTGAACATTTAAAAAACGAACACTACTTCTGTCCGTTCGCGTTCGACTGGTTTACTCCCTGATATATATATATATATATATCTATTTATTTAAATTTTCACTCGCACAACACGTGTTGTAACGCATAAAATATGATCATTTTTTCTTGTCTTTATGAGTCCGTACTTCCAACTGTTCTATTTAAATGCAGCTCACGCCGGATCAAAGGAGTGAACCCTTAATCAACTGAAATCAGCAACTGTGGAAGCTGAAAGACTTGAGAGTGGAGAGATTCGAAGCATAGAAGAAGAAAAATGGCGATGGATTTGGAAAGAGTTGTGCAGGAGGCGAGAGAGGCTTTTGAGAGCGGGGGAACGAGGAGTTACTTTTGGAGGAGATCACAGCTCAGAGCTCTTAAAGATCTGCTCCATGAAATGGAGACCGCCATATGTGAAACCCTAAACCTCGACCTCGGAAAACACCGGGTCGAAGCTTATCGCGATGAGGTCTCCTCCTCTTCTTCAACCTAACTTACCCCATTTCAGTTCTACTCTCTCAAATCCTTCTTCTTCCCCCGCTCTTTTTTGGTTCGCTTTTGAGCAATAGTGATTTCTTCTTCTGTTTTTTTTTAGGTTGGATTTTTAATTAAGTCGGTGGATTATGCTCTGCAAAATCTGAAGAAATGGATGAGTCCTGAAAAGGTTTGAGATTCCTTTGTTGTTATTAGCAACTACTTTACCATTTGGTACCGGATTAGGAATGCAAATTTGATGATGGATTATCCTAATAGCCTTTTTTTGATCGGAATTGTGCAGGTTAGCGTCCCACTGGTTGGCTTTCCGACCACTAGCGAGGTGGTGCCAGAGCCGCTCGGCGTTGTTCTCATCTTCGCTTCTTGGAATTTTCCCATAGGTTTTACTCTCTCTCTCTCCAACCTCTCTCTCTATCTCTCCAACATCTCTCTTCATGGTAGCTGAGAGGAGGGGGAGGATTCAAACAAATATATAGTTGACTAGACTTGCCTCAGTCATCTATATAGTAAATAATAATAATCATCATCATTATATATGTATGGATATGGGACGAGGTGCTATGGGCCTGCCCTCAGTGGCCCAGCACAATAAATTTTTATTTTTATAATATACAAAAATTCTGTATTGTTTCATAGCCAGAATGCGGTAGCCCGCCTCCGTCCTTCTTTGGTAGGTTTTTTTTTTTAATTGGCAATGGTTTTTTTTTTTTTTTTCCCTATCTATCTAGTTAGGCTAAATCCTTCGTTCGAACTTGAGCTTCATTTGAGTTTTTAGAATAAATGATAATTTATTAAATCAATACAAATTAATTTGTTTTAATTGAGTTCAGAAAATCAATAAAATAATTTATTATATTCATTTCAAATGCCTTATATATGGAAATTAAAATCCCATCAATCCACACCTTCATACTTTTCCGATGGGATGTATGGTCTGTTTGGGGCAGCTGCAACTATTTAAATCAATATTGAGCTTTATTCGAGCATCTTAATAAGCATATTCACAAATTTTAAATAGTAGTATCGACCGTCATAAACGAATCGAGTGACAATATGCGGAAGCTTAAATAATCAAGTATTTAAAAAATGTTCGAAGTTTTTATTTTATTTTTATTTTATTTTATTATTATTATTATTTTTTGCAAAGTTTTGGTCAAGGATTTTTAAATTTTAATTAAAATTTTTATATATTAAATTTATGTTAAAATAAATTCTAATAATTTTGTAAGTTATTATGAAAGCAAAAATGCAAATTATCGCGAATTTATTTTAAAATTTCTATAATATAAAATTTAATTAATTTTTCATGTATTGTACTTATACTTTATAAAAATAATTAAAGCATTCTTTTCTATTTTTTTAAAAATACTATTATAGAACGTTAGGCATAGTTGAGAAAAGGAGAAATTATAACTTTTTTTTTTTGTAATTTTATGTTAGCATCTATTTATCAACTTTTTGACATATATTTATTATTTTTGGAGTATATTTTTATTATTTATATATTAATATTCTAACCAAAAAAAAAAAATTAAAATCGTAGTGCTGATATTGAGAGTATTTTTGAAAGTAAAGGTTATGTCCTTAGTAAATAAAATTCTAGCTTCGCCCTTGTATATATGTAGCTTTTATTACATTTGTTTTTTTTCTTTTTTTTTGTTTATTTATTTATTTTTTTTCATTTTGTTATTATTATTATTATTATTATTATTTTGTTTAGTTTGCAAGCGGGGATGGCGGGGCATAAAAAATCTACTGCAAGATTGTTAATATAATTTTTTGCTCTATTAGTAATGACACTATTTAGGATTATTGAATAGAAATATTGGTGAAATAGAATGAGTTGAAATTTTTTAGAATTAATTGCAGTGATTACTCAAATTTGATTACTCATTGCATTATTAGAGAACTTATATGGTATTAGAACTTAAAAAAATTTGAAGTCCTCTATTGATCAGAAAAAAGTTTAATATTTCTTCTCATATTTTAGAAAAATAAAATATTTTTATCAAATATTTAACTCATATTTAATATTTGAGTATTAAAATTAAAATAAAAATTCATCTTTTTCTCTAACAAAAAATAAAACAAATCTTTAAACTTATTGTATTTTATACTCATTTAATTTTTTCTCAAATATATTCAAACTCTATTGAAATAAATGGTTCAAATAATGTGATATTAGTTTGATATATTTTGATGAACAATTTATTGAAAAAGGCCAAAAATTTATTTACTTGAAACTAAAAATTCATTCCTTGAGAAAAATTCTTCTTATGGGAACAACATACTCACATAATAAAATCTTCACAAAATATTAGTGCACCTCTTCTTTAAATGTGAATCCTTGATCAATTAATTTATTTTGTGTTTTGGAAAATTTTGGAGATCATATTTTAATTAAAAATATTTAAAGTTATCATTCATCAACTTTTTATTTATTTATTTATGTTTTTTTACTCTGAATACTCAGAATGATGACCATTCATTAACTTTCTAACTGTTTGATAGATTTTTTATTGATATTAGTACAATATGTACTATCCTACTGGCTTCTATAATATATTTTATTTTCTTAAACTCTTCATTTATTATCGTTACAGACAGTCTTAAAAAGAGGGGTTGAAATCCCACGACACAATCAAATATTGAGCCAAGAATTACTGCTGAATAAAATGAATATCCAATTTAGATGTATCCTTTTGCTCTTCTTATAAAGAATTACGAGAATGCAAAAAATTATAATAAAGTATTTCATAGTGATGAATAGCCTTTAAATATTATGCACATTATTAGTCTAATACTTTAAGTGATAAATGGAGTCACATGGAGGCTAAATAAGGTCAAGTAGGTTCTTGTACTTTGGTGAAACTTTAATTGATAGGATAACTTATAGAAAAATGGATGTAATGTCACATTCAATACCGACAAAAATTGACCAAATGAGCCATGGTGATTGCTCCAAGAAATAAGACTAATAATTGGAGTTCAAATACAATGATGAATATTTGGAATCAATGATTAGGCTATATGAGCTAGAAGGATCTAGAGATCCTCAATTCCATAGGTAAATTCTTAAATTTTAAATATAATGAAGATAACCTTTATTAGTATTGCATTTTAAGAAAGCAAGAAAGTGTCATTTTTTGAAAAAAAATGTTAACTTTGAACTAAGAAGTGGGATATTGTTCACATATATGATGGAAACCGTCTCCTATTTCATCCTTAGGAGATATGTCATCTTCATAATTAAATATTTTATTAAAAATAAATCTGTCATACTTAAATTTCTATAAGATTGAAAATCTTTTTTGAAAATGAGACCTAATTGTGTCATACTAATTGTGTTAAAACACAAATATCTATATAATCCAATAGTGGTGGAACTCTAGTGGCATATCGTTTAAAACTAATTGTGTTATTAATGGAATTCATATGAAGAGAATGGACCTAAGATTCTTTCAATAAAAAAAATGGAGTTAAAAAAAGAACCAACATGACTTAGAATGAAAGGATTTTTATCATAATATTACATATAGGATTACAAAATATATTTTGATATGGTTAATGCAATATTCACAACTTGTTTCATCTATTAAGCATCATCTATAGCTCTTGATTTTGGCTTTCTGAAGAATCATATACCAAGAAAAGAGGCTTGTCTCTCAAATTTGATATTTTGCTCGAAGTTTCTTCCAAGCAGCACAGCAGCGCAACGAATTTGAAAAGATTAGGGTACCAGTTGAGTTGTATGATATGTTATATTCCTATATTACTTATATTATATAATATATAGTTTAATATATTATAAATTAATATTAATATAAGATATTTAAAAATATAAATATATTAGTTACTACTTATTTAGTATTAAATTTTCATATATATAATTATTTATATTATTAATATAAGATATATAAAAATTGTAAATATAATTTTATTTTCCTAAATTAATGAATTTAAAATTATTTTTAGTCTATAGTTATAATTTTTTGTATAATTATTTTAAATTTTTATAATTTGAACAATAACGATTTAAATTCGATCAAACACAGGTTTATTTGTGTTTGGTTCATTTATAAACCGAATTAAGAAAAATTGTCCGTGTTCGTCTCATGTTCTTATCGAACAAATCGAACATGAACTCCTTAGCGAGCTGAGCACGAACTGTTTGCAAACGATGAGCTTTTTTAATAGCCCTACTTGGCATCATCTTTTTTACCACCTTCTACCACATCATACATTGCATGTTGCAAAAGCTTTCTTTGCTATTATTTTTTTTAACTTATGTATCTGATACGATCTGGAGCAAAAATTGACACGATTCTCCACAAAAATTTGGGCAAAATATATTTCTTATTTCAATAATTCAAATAACTCAATGAGAATACAGAGATAAGCACCTATTCGAGAGGTAGGTGATCTCTCTCAATTCCTACAATTTGAGAGATAGAAAATCTCTCCCAAAACCTAAACCTAAGGCTCAAAACTCAATCTCATGCATAAACCTAACCATAGGCATAACTAGTCTATTTACACCTAACAATAATAATAATAAACAACTAAATCGCTTCTTAGACATAAAAAAGACAAACTTACCCTTAGGTTAGATGTGCTCTTAATAGTATCATGACCATTAAAATTATATGTTGTAGGTGGAGAATTTGATCTTGGTTATGGTTATATTTGGACAAGGGGGTGAAGGCATGCAAAAAGTTCAAACCTATAACTATTAATACACAAATGCAAGTATGCACGTACACACATTTCAATTGTTATTTAGTAAATAGCACAATGTTTTTAAAATTGTACAAATCATCATACTACCTATCCTATTGCGCAAATATGGAAAATTAACCTCAAACTTATATAAGTTTCTTGAATTCATATTAACTGGTAGGATATCAATTGAACTTTAATATTGCTACGAAAATTTATCATAAAACTTAATATTGGTCATGATGGGAATTCATAACAAGCTCTAGCAGTAATACTGGAGTTTCATAAGAAATCTTAATAATGCTATCAAACAGTTAGAAATTATAAGCTACTGTAAGATTAATTATCTTTATTTTTAAAATTGGTTAAATTATTATCCTTATTTGCAAAACCTTGAACTTATATCTTTTGTCACATAAATAGTAATTGTTCAAGTATTTTGATATTTCAATTTTCATATTCTTTCCAAGTAGATAATGTTAACCAAGGCACCGAAAGAACATTGTAAATAATTTATGAATAAATGTCTAAATTTGTGGCATGCATACTATTGAGCTAATTTATTGTTGGCTATTATCTATTCCATCTTTATTATAATTTATGCTATTTTTTTTCAACACTAGTTTGTAATCCTAGATCTCTTCTTTGTGTTTAGACTCATCCACTTCTTCCATAGAAGTCTACTTTTGATCTAATGTGTTTTCTCATTTTGCATCTTTATTTCTCCAACTCTTAATGTCCTTACCCGTTACCCTTGTCAAATTTTTTTCATAAAAAAATTATGCCACTTTATGCGCTTGAAATATTATCGCTTACCTTCTTAGTGAAGATAAGATTCTTGTTTCAGTGCCCAGCGCTTATAGGTAATGAACTTGAACAGGAAGTAACTTAACTAGGATGCTCATTTACGAGCTATATGGTATATTCACACACACACCCTTATGTGTGAAACTGACGCAAGCCAATAGTCAGGCAAAAGCTAACCTTTGTTTGTGCAAGGGCTGAATCTGAATACTCATTATATATGCAAAACATACATGATGAACACATAGAAGAGAGCAATAAGCATTTTTGGTATTCCAAATATTGTTTCATTCTAGACACTTCCACTTGTGTGACTATTTGTTATATGCGGAATATACATTATCAGTGGGCCTAGAATGAAAGATTTTGGAGTCACGAGTCATGAATTAGACTCTTGTTTGTGGGCTTCTATGTATGTAGAAAAAAAAATTCAAAAATTTCACTGGTTCTTTAGATTACTACAATCCATAGTTAGTTTTATTCTCTTTATCAGTAATTGAGCTTTTGCGTAACTGTCATTGTGTCATGTTTTGAACTAATAAAATTTTTGAGGTAGGTTTTTATTTAAAAAATATGTCCCCAAAAATCTTTACTTTGGTATCCCATACTAATCATCAAATTTCTTTTATCTGGACTTTCTTCTATAGCTGCCAATTTGCATGATTCTCTGCTTACAAATCTTATATTACTATTTGAACAGCTGCGGCATATTTGTATCTTCCATAAATTTTTTTTTGATTATATCCATTGGAGATGACAAATAATTTATTTCTGCTTTCCTTATGATTGATAAAATCAAAGTAAAAAACTCTTATGTATCACTACTGCAGATTTCAATTTCATTCTAGTGAAAGAAACAAGAAATTCTTTTTTAGAGTCACATTAGTAGAAACAACAACCTTTGTCGGTATTAAATATTTTGATCATCAAAACCAATTTCTGTTAGAGTGACGCTTCACCTTATGACTCTTTAGTCCCACAAAATCTCATGCTTATGTGGTGGACAATGAATGGGGCATGCTCCACATAAACACGCAGACCACACAAGCATGCATGCTAGAGAGAGGATTATAGGACCATTACTTTTTTACTTAAAAGGAAAGAGCGGCCATGACTTCACGTGCACACATTCCACTGGTTTCTTGCAATTTTTAATTTGAATCATAGTCAGTGCTAGCCTTTTTCATTTTAAAACTGTCAGACATCATATTAGTAAATGTCCTTGATTCATGGTGATATGTTTGGATGCCCCAATTAGTGAAGTAATCCCATTGTGATACTTATTTATTAGTTAACTATAACTATTATAATTCAAAATAAATTATATCTGTTATGCTGAAATTCTTATATTACATTTCGTTTATTCTCCATTTTCTTTTGTATACATTGTGACACAGCAAATTGCATTATATTAGGATTATCCCTGGAGCCATTGATAGGAGCGATAGCAGCTGGGAATTCTGTAGTTCTAAAGCCCTCAGAACTAGCTCCCGCTTCTTCCAAATTTCTAGCAGAGAACTTGCCTAAATATTTGGACAACAAGGCTGTGGCTGTTATTGAAGGTGGTCCTCTCATAGGGCAGCAGCTATTGGAACGTAAGTGGGATAAAATCTTCTTTACAGGTAAACTTCAACCATCATATATGCTATGAATTTGACTCAAATATCAAATATTGCTTAAAATTGAGTTGATTATTTTTGTTGAGATCAAGCTTGGATTGAAATTTACAATCTATCGATTCAATGTCAGTTCAAATTGAACTTATTTTGAGTCAAACCATTAACAAATTGAATTATCTTAGGGGCAAATCCTTTATGCATATTGGTGTACCATAAGTGCCAAAAATGCCTCTATTTGAGTGCCAAATAGATCATTTAAATTAACTTCGGAAAATAATGAATTGCTCATAAAAATCTCTTTTCATTTCATTGATGACGGGCTTATATAGAGCCTTACAAGTTACAACATTTACAAATAAATCCCTAAACTTCATCTATTGATAAATAAAACACTAAATTAGATAGAAATCTCAATACTCTCCTTCAAGATGGGCAAAAGATATTTACTAAGCCCATCTTATCACATAACCTAAACAAATCTAATGAGCTAAATCCTTTGGTGAGGCAGTCAACCACTTGCTCTCCAGTAGCTACTTACATAGCTTGAATAGTTGGTTATTCAGGTTTTCCTTGATGAAGAACCTATAAATCTCTACATGATTGGTTCTGTCATGTTTCATTGAGTTGTTGGCGATGCTGATCGCTGAGTTGTTGTCGCACCATAATTTCATTTGAAATCCTTGATCCACTTTGAGTTCAAACAACAAGGCTTTCAGCGATATTATCTCAGCAACTCCTAATGTCATTGCCCTGTATTCTGCCTCTGCTGTTGATCTTGCTACAACTGATTGTTTATTGCTCTTCCTCAAGACCAAGTTTTCACCAACAAACATGCAATATCCTAATGTGGATTGTCTTTCATCAACACAACTTGCACTTTCAAAATCATTAAAAGCCCTCAATATCTACATGCACATTCTTCTCGAATATCAACCCTTTCCCTGGTGCACCCTTCAGATACCTCAAAATCTGATATACTGCATTCATATGACATTTATTTAGATCATGCATGTAGCGGCTCACCACACTTACTGCAAAAGAAATATCAGGTCGAATATGACACAGATAGATCACACAGCCCACCAACCTGTGGTACCTCTGACGATCAACCGATTCACCTGCCTCTGTGCTGACTTTGACTTTCTGATCAGTTGGAGAGACTGCAAGTTTGAACCCAACATACCTGACTCCATGAGAAGATCCAGTATATACTTTCTCTGGGATAGGATCATCACGTTAGGTCTATGGGTCACTTCAATCCCAATAAAGTATCTTTACTGTTCCAGATCCTTCACCTCAACTTGCTTTTCAAATCTTCCCTTCCGTTAAACAATCTCGGTCTCATCGTCATCAGTGATAATTAGGTCATCCACATATATATCAAGTATGGCAATGTGACCTTCATGTTGCCGAAAGAACATCGTATGGTTTGCATTAATTTGTTGATATTCCATGCCAACCATCGTTATTCTAAACTTGTCAAATAAGCTCGAGGAGGCTGCTTTAAGTAATACAGTGACTTCCCGAGCCTAAACACCTTTTCCACTGTCTAGGATGTACAGAATCGGGGTGATATCTCCATACATACCTCCTCTAGTAACTCCCCATAAGAAAAAACAATCTTCACATCCAGTTGGTGGTCTCCATCCACCATTCACTGCCAGAGAAATCATAATCTTTACGATGCTCATCTTTGCTAATGATACAAAGGTTTTATCGTAGTCAATGTCATACGTCTGATTGTACTCTTTTGCCACTAGTCGTGTTTTGTACCTCTCCACCTTCCCTTCTAGAGTTTGCTTTAATGTGAAAATCAACTTGCATCAAACTGTCTTCTTCCATACTAGTGGTGGTACAATCTCCCAAGTTTGGTTTTTATCAAAAGCTCCAAGCTGTTCATGCATCGCCGCTTTCCACTTGGGATCCTGCCAACACTTGGGTATAAAAACAGTCGAATGATGCAATGAATGTTCCATGCAAAAGCAAGATGTTAGAATAAGAAATAAAGTTTGCATTGTCTACTTCCCACAAAAAACAATGTCGCGCATTGATGGAGGAGGTCTTTATTAAGGTTGGGGTAGGAGTGGACAGAGGAAATAATTTCACCTGGGAGTTTTAAATCAAAGGTAGGTGGTGCAGATGTCTCAAGAGTTTGGGAAGGCCGAGACACGGGACTTGTTGATACTGTAGACTTTGTTCCCTCTGTTCACTTCTTTCTCTGTGTCTACGCCTTTAACTCACTTTCAGCCTAAATCCCACCACTTATTATGTTTTTGGCTTTTCTTTTTTCAGGGAGCAGCAAAATTGGACGTATAATTATGACAGCTGCTGCAAAGCACCTAACTCCAGTTTGTCTTGAACTGGGAGGAAAATGCCCTGCTATTATAGACTCTCTTTCAATATCAAGAGATATAAAGGTTTGCAACTTTGAATATTTTGTGACACTGCTAATCTTAATGTACAAGTATTTATGTATAAAATCCCTCATAAGATGTACCCAAGTCGTGCTGCTCAATTACACAAATATTTTATTTTCTAAATACATTCGGGTATATTACAACATAACCATTTTACCTTCTTCTGGTCGTGTTTGCTTATCTCTAGGTAGCCATCAACAGAATAGCTGGAGCTAAGTGGGGATTTTGCAGTGGTCAAGCTTGTATAGCCATTGATTATTTGCTTGTAGAAGATAAATATGCTCCTTCTCTGGTATTATTTTTTTAATCGCATTTCCTCTTTAATAGAAATGTGTGAAAAACTAGATGGATTGATGGCAAACGAATGTTCACTTCCTTTTCTTGCTTCATTTTATTTTAGGTTGACTTGTTGAGAAAAAAGATAAAAAATTGCTACATGAGACCGGGAGATCTCACAAGGATTGTCAATAAACAGCATTTTCAAAGATTAAGGAAAATTATTGAGGATCCAGTGGTTGCAAATACTGTAGTTTATGGCGGTTCCTTTGATCAAGAAAACTTGTAAATTCTAATGCTTTATCTTTTTCAAACAGTTTTTAAAATTTACTGATGCATTCATTAATTAAGCTCGTTTTATTGCAATAATTTCAGGTATATTGAGCCAACCATATTGTTAGATCCACCTTTAGATTCTGAGATCATGAATGAGGAAATTTTTGGCCCATTGCTTCCAATAATTACAGTAAGTTCCAAAGCTTTTAGCACCGTTTCAGTGGTATCGGTCAAAGTATAAATGTCACTTTTTCAATCTTCACCTTTCAGTTAAAGAAGATCGAACATAGCATTGAATTTCTCAAGGCAAGGCCAAAGCCTCTGGTTATTTACGCCTTCACGAAAAATGAGAAGCTGAAGAAAAGAATCGTGGAAGAGACATCATCTGGGGGTGTTACCTTTAATGATGCAATCATACAAGTATGCCCCTTCTTACTTGAATATTTCAATAGCCACCTAGCATAAGTTTTCTATGATATATGAGATTAAATGAAGTTCAAAGTTCAAGATTTAATGTTTATCTTGGAATAACTATATACTTGTTTTGTGCTCGAAGATTCGCGGTGGTAGAATGATAATTTAATGTCCTGGCGTGGCACAAATGTTCATCTCACATAGATAAATAAAAAGCAGTTGGAGGAGATACCAAAATGTTTTCGTTGACAAATCTTGGAAAGAGAAAAAACCCTGCGACCTAACCTAGTTAAAGTAGTCCATTATGTAATTGTAAATATATATCAACTTTTCTCCTAATTTAGAGAAGTTGTAATTACAAACCTGATAATTACATATATTCAATTACAACCTTTGTAGTTTATGGCTATAATAGCAATAGCTGGTCATAAAGGCCATAGTTAATTGCTATAGAGGTAGCAGGGCAGTTATTTGTGCCTGCAATAGTAGCAAATTGGCACAAAAGCTGCAGTTGGAAAATATAACAATATTAGTTGGTTACAAAGATCATACTGGGTGTTACAAAGGTAGTGGTTGGATATAAAGACTGTAATCGGTTGCAGCAATAGCGAAAGTTGACCCCAGAAGTCGCAGTTGGAAACTAGAACAATAGTAATTGCCATAAACTCCATAGTTGGTTATCATAAAAGCAATAGTTGGTCATAAAAGTTATAGTGGGTGGCTGCAATAGCAACAATTAATCACAATTGTAATAGTTTTAGTCGGTCACAAAGATTATAATTGGTTAATGCACTTGCAGTAGTTAGCCACAAAGAATGTGGTTTGAAGCTGCAATATTCACTTGCCCACAAAAGCTGTAGTGATGGCTGCAATAGCGTCAATTAGCGACAGAGACCATGTTGGTAACTACAATATCGTTATTTATCCACAGAGGTTGTATTTGGAAGATTTAATATTAACAATTGACAATAAAGGCCGTAGTCGGTAGCTGTAAGTGCGAAAGTTGACCACAAAAGTCATAGTTTGAAGTTATTGTAGTAGTTGGCCACATGGGCCATAGTTGGTGACTGCAATATCGTCATTTGACCACATAGATCGTAGTTGGAAGCTGTAATATCATTAGTTGGCCACAAAAACCATAATTAGTGTCTACAATCACATTAGTTGACTACATAGACCAAGTTGGAAGTCGTAAAAACTTTAATTGGCCACAAAAATCGTAGTTAGTGACTAATATCGTCAGATGACTACGTAAGCCAAAGTTAGAAGCTGTAATATCATAAGTTGGCCATAGAGGCCGCAGTTAGTGGCTATAATATCATCAGTTTACCATAGAGGCCGTAGTTCAAAGATATAATAATAGTATTCGCCACATAAGCTGTAGTTGATGACTATAATATCATCAATTGGCCATATAGGCCAAAGTTGGAAGTTGGTAATGATGTAAGTTGGCCACAGAGGTCGTAGTTGGAAGTTGTAATAGTGGTGGTGGTCAGCCACATAAGTCGTAATTGATGACTACAATAGCGTCACGTGGCCATACAAGCTAAGGTTGGAAGTGTAAAAGCACATTCGACCACAGATATTATAGTTGGTCACTGCAATAGCGCTAGTTGACGAGTGCAGTAGCTTCAGTTGGCCACAATAGTCATAATTGGAAGTTGTAACTATAGTAGTTGGCCTTATTGGTTGTAGTTGGTGTCTGCAATATCATCATTTAATCACATAGGCCAAAATTGAAAGTTGTAATAGCTTCAGTTGACCACATATGCCAAAATTAGATATTAGTACAATAATATTTACCCACATAGAACGTAATTTGTGATTGGATCATTTCATATAGGAAAAATAGGGCTACGACTTTACACCGAACATTGCATTTTTTTTATACAGTATAAAAAATATAGGTATTAGGAACAACTGCCTTGTAATGGCTATGATGGTTGAAAGTAGTGGTTCCTAATGGTCAGAGTCGCTGGCGGCAGACGGTGATCGATGGTAGCCGACCGACTGTGGTTGGCTAGACAGTGGCCGGGGGCTACAAAGGCGTATAGTTATCGTTTGGTCTTCAATACGGGTGTTAAACATTGCATCTGAATTTGGGATAAGAAGTTTTGAATATAGGGGGTCCATCAGTGACCGGTAGCCGGTGGTTAGTGGTGGCCGATGGTTGATGATCGACGGTGGTCAGCGGCTACAGACTGGAAGTTATCTCTAGGTCTTCAGTTCAAAGCGGGCCATAGAACTACCATTTTTTTCTTCCAATCTAAGTGAAGGGAGGGGGTCTATTTATAGACTTTTAGAGAGGGGCATTTTGATTATTTGGTGCTTTACTTCTCTAACCATTTGATTCAACGTTCCTTATTGATCCTCCTTGATCATATATGGTTTGTTGATGATTTGAATACATTAATGACCTCAGAATTTAGCAATCATGTGATAATTGAAGTTCCCCCATCGAAATGCTCAATTTGACTATATGTCAAATTTGGAGTTTACTTGATCATTCAATTGACAATCTAAAGCCTTAAAATGTACTTTAATGACTTGATCTGAACTTGAGTGAACTAATTTTGGTATATTTGAGTTTATTTTGTCTAAATAGTTTGTTTGACTATAAACTTGCTGAAAGACTCATATAATCTTAAATTTGAATTTTGAAAATTTTTCATAAAAATACATTGAAATTCATGTTTGATAAAAAATATATTGATGACACATCAATTGCCGTCCAATTTTTGGGCGATGTTGCTTTTTTCGTCTGAAATTATAACTTCACACATTACAAAAATTTATACTTTGACAAAATTTGAGTTGTCATGGATTCTTTAATCGTGTTGGTGGTGATAGTGACTAGGCAACAGTGGATTGATGGAGTCTGGGCAATGAAGGTCATGTAGTGGTTATGACTAGACAATGGTGTTCCGACGGCGATGATAGTAATAGCCTGGTAGCAGTGGTCTGACTATGGAAAAGGCCAAATAGCGGTGGCTCAGCATTTTGCCATGTAGGCATGCATACCTGAGTGCACATGCATGTGCGTGCGAGCAAATAAGCATAATGATGTGTTGAAGATGTAATGGGGTTCACAAATGAGTATGGATGTAAGCTGGGATGCAATGGAGTGTGCAAGGATGAGTGGACACAATAACGGGTGCATTTGCGCACATGATCCTCCTCATGTGGGTGTGTGTGCACCTTGGTGCGTGTGCGTTAGCGGAGCAGATGCAGGATAGAGGAGCTATTTATGGACCGGGTTAGTGAAATGGGTTAGCAGATGTGAGCGGACTGGGTCTGGTCAACAGTTGTGGGTCGATGAATAGTTGTGGTGGATTGGGATTTTGCCACATAAGCATGCATACCCCAGTGCACATGGACTTGCATGCAAGCAAATAAGCTTATTGTTGTGTTAAAGATGTAATGGGGTTCACAGATGAGTATGGATGCAAGCTGGGATGCAATGGAGTGTCCGAGGATGAGTGGACACAATAATAGGGGTGGCATGTGCACACGTGATCATCCTCATGCGGGTGTGTGTACACCTTGGTGCGCACGACAATGGAGCAAATGCAGGACAGTAGAGCGGGTTGTGGATCAAGTCGGTGAAATGGGTTAGCAAATGTGAGCGGACCGGTTCTGGTCAACAATCGTGGGTCGATGAATAGTTGCGTGGGTGGATGGGCCAAAAACGTTTTGCGCGCTGCAATGTGGGTCTGCACATGCATCTATGTGTGCGTGCATGTGGGCTATTTTCGGAGAAAATTCAAAATTTTTGATATTTTTCAATTTTGGCACCTAATTTATTTTCCTATAAATAGGCCATTTGGAGAGAGGAGAAATCACTCCACTCCACACTGGTCAAAGTCTCTTCCAGGCTTTTGTTGCCTTTCTCCGTAGGTGTTGTTACCTCCCCCGAAGTAGGCTATTGTTGCCTCCACCGACCCTTCTCCGAACTAAAATATGTTGTCGTATCTGCTATATTTTATCGTTGTCAATCTAAATTCAGGTAGTTGTTGCACATCCAAATCCAAGCAATTTTTCATCATTATTTGAGTTGGGTTTGTGATCCAAAGGCATTGGCTGAGCGACGGTGATGCAGGCAATGCCATTGACTGAACAGTGGTGGCTCAATAACAACGATATATCATGGTGGAGATAGAGGTGAAGCAGCAACAATCCAATGATAGCAACTGTGTTGAACGGGCAACGGTAGTCTGCAATGGTGACGACTTTACCAAAAAGGTATGAAAAGATAGCGGTGGCGAATTGGAGTTAATAATTCGGTGAAAACGACAGTATTTTACAACAATGGCGATGGTATAGGCTAGGTGATTCGACATAACAACAACTAGGAAATGATTTGTTGATGACGATGGTGTACTACAACAACAACGATTGTTGTGCATCGATGTTTTGTCATTATGGCGGATGGAAGATGATATGTTGATAGCAGTTGTGTTCGGCGATGAAGGCAATGATCCAAAATCATCCGACATAATAGATTTGAATTTTTTATGGTTGTCGGTGTTCATTGTTGCAGATGGAAGATGGTCTGATGATGACGACGTTGGTAATTGTTACCTCCGCCGACGCTTGTCTGAGTAATCTATCATGGATGTTTGATTGATTTGAGGTCATTTATAAATACAAATTTATGAATAATTCACCAAGGATGTTTGACCGATCCGAGGTCATTTTTTATGAATAATCTATCAACGATATTTCATTGATTTGAGCTCATTTATTTATAAAAAGCTATGATGATCTGTGAAAAATGTTAGACACATTCTAGATTGTTTTTTCATAAAATGTTTAATGACATTAACTTTTTTTGGACAAATCCGAACTGAAATTCACCAAGGATGTTAGACACATCCTAGATTGTTAGTCGAAGTTTCTTCTTGACAACTGTAACCCGTAGGAGAAGAGGTCAAATGAAATCCGCCAGCAATTTCTAACCTATTTTAAGTTTTTTAGTCAGAGTGTAGCAATTGCTCGACGACCTAACCTGTTATGAAAAAGGTCGGTTGTTATTCACCATGGTTTTTTAATCTATCTTAGACTGTTTAATCAAAGTGTTGCAATCACTCAACGAACGTAATTTGTTATGGAAGATATACATTGTAATACATTAAAGATTTTTGGCACATCCTAGGTGGTTTAGTTGGAGCGTAGCAGTTGCTTGACAAGCTGTTATGAGTCCCTAGGGAGTGATTATGTCCAGTATGAAGTACTAGAAATATTCTATTTCTCGAGTCTGGTGTGTATGTCGATATACACTGTACATCTTAGCAATATGGTTATAACCATATTCAAAAATATTGTTTGACATTTTTTTTATCGTTTCGTGATTTCATGCCACCTACTTGGGTTGTCGTTCACTCTAGTCTGATCACTTTGTATAAAACAACCCTTTATCAAATATTGAGGATTTCAACTTCTAGACCAAGTTGAGGAGGAACTTTAGTACTATGATGAGAGGGTTCTGAGAGGGCACTTTCTAGAAGGACTTTCCGATTAGTGGTTGATCTTGTGGTCATATTTAAGATGTTGACGTGAATGTCCACTCGATATTGTACTGAAAGTTGCCCTCCAACTTAAATTACTTCTCATAGAGTTGATGTCTGAATGAAATACATGAAGACTACCCAGCTCCAATCATGCCTAGGTCGTTGATGTGAACAACCATTCAAGGTTGTAGTTAAGGTTGGCCCCTTCAGAAAGAATCTTTTAATGACTCTCTTTCACTTTGACGAATCCCAGAGAGGTGAGAGGAGTCTTTGAAAATTCATTTTTTTATTAGCAAGTTCATCAAATGTATGAATGATTCCTTCTAGGAGTAAAGAAAACGAAGTGTGTACTTGCCTTAAGAACAACAGAAAAAACATTTGATAAAGAAGTGCGCTAGAAGCTCTTTATATGTGCATGATGGTTTTATAATGATTAACATATTCGTACGTGTTAGACATCCCATCATAAGATTCAAAGCTTGGAAGCTTAAATCATATTGGAAGAGTGTTGAAGGACCATCTCAGTCAACGGAGAAGACACTAGAGTGCTATGTCGAGCAGAGAAAATTTTTTTCCCTTAGAAGTAATTTTTTTGTACTTGATGTAACTTGTTACGGATTACATGAGGTCGAGCTAAGTTCTACACTTATATTGGAGGTTTCCTGCTAAGCTTGACTATGTGAGATGGATGTGAG
Source organism: Papilionanthe hookeriana x Papilionanthe teres (assembly GCA_022702705.1). Lineage (NCBI taxonomy): Eukaryota > Viridiplantae > Streptophyta > Magnoliopsida > Asparagales > Orchidaceae > Papilionanthe > Papilionanthe hookeriana x Papilionanthe teres. The sequence continues at coordinate 61,255,839 of CM040428.1, read as the reverse complement.
TTAGCAGTGTTCAAAAGGTCAGTTTCATGAGGAGAAATTTTAGTTTGGAATGGGTGCTAATTGTGTACCTCTAATTAGTGGATTTTGAGGTATCTGCTCCCCTCAAGCATGCATTACCGCCAATTGTCATGCTTCTTGTAAAAATTAGAGGATCATAGTTTGAAACTCCTCCATTCTTTGTACATGATCTTCAAGAGGTGCAAAAAATTTTTATTTGTCAGCTAGGTAATGTATACCATTGGGTAACAAGCAGAGCCTTGGTGGTCCCGAACATTGAGATTGTGCCCTAAAATGACAAGTATTAGAGTGGTAAGTGATAATTTAATATTTTAGTGCGCATGAAGATCCAATACGCACAAATAAATGAAAAGTAATTGAACGATACATTAGATTTTTAACGTGGAAAAATCCTGAAAAGGGAAAAATCATGAGGCTTAGCCCAATCAAAGTAGTCCACTTATAATTGTAAGTATTTATGTTCATCTTTCTTGAATTAGAGAAGTTGAAATTACAAAACTGATAATCGCAGATGTACGATAGCATTTTACCTATAATCGCCATAATTTAGATATAACAAATATTGTTCTTGGTTATGATAGCAATAATTGGCCACAAAGATCATTTTTAATTGCTAAAAAAGGAGTAGTTGGTCATAAAAGCTATATTCGGTAGTTGTGATAATGACGGTTGGCAACTAAGACTGCAATTCAAAATTGTAACAATAGTAGTTAGTCGGAAAGATCATAATTATTGTCACAAAGGTAGTGGTTGGTCATAAAAGCTATAACTGGTATCTGCAATAGCAACAGTTGGCCACATGGGCCATAGTTATAAACTGTAACAATAGTAGTTGGCCACAAAAGCAATAGTTTGCCATAAAAGTTGTACATAGTGGCTACAATAGCGGCAGTCAGCCGCAGAGGCCTTCAATGGAAGCTATAATAGTATTAGTCGATCACAAAGGTTGTGGTTGGTTGTTGCACATACAGTAGTTGGCCACAAATACTGTGATTGGAAGTTATATAGTAATAGTCAACCACAAAGACTAGTTGTTTGTTGCACATGCAACAGTTGACCACAAAAGTCGTGGTTGAATGTTGCAATTTTGTCAGTTGGCCATAGAGATCGTGTTTAGTGACTACAATAGCATTAGTTGACCACAAATGTCGTATTTATTGACTGGAATACAATCAATTAGTCATAGAGTCCATTCTTGAATGATATAACAATAGCAGCAAGACACAATATCTGTAGTCATTGGCCATAAGAGAGACAGTTGACTGCAGAGGCCATGATTGGAAGTTGTAATAGTAGCAGTCAACCACATAGGTCGTGGTCGGTGAATGCAATATCGTTGTTTGGCCACATAGGTCGATGTTACAAGCAGTAATATCATCAGTTAGCCACAGAAACCGTAGTTAGTGATTGCAATAGCAGCTTTGGGCGGGGGATGACAGCATGTTTGGGAGTTGGAGAGGGTTACAGTAGCAGCTTTGGGAGTGTGAGAAGGTTGCGACAGTAGCCTTAGGAGTGGGAGAGGGTCACGACAGCGAATTTCAGAGTTAAGGCTGGTTATGACAGCCACCTTGGGAATGAGGGAGGGTACGACAGTAGCCTTGGGAGGGACGAATCTCAGCTTTGAAATTTGCCCTAGGAGCTTAAGGGGGAAGAAAATGCTTCAATGGGATCTGGGTTCTGTCACAGAAGATGTCTCTCGTGAGTTGTCACTAGTGAGAGTGGCACAGCCCGCCACAAATTTCATCCCAGTATTGATTTGTATTCATATTTGTTCATCAACTACAGTCCGTTGGGCATGAGAAGTGAATAGATAATGTTTCAAACTTAAGGGCTCAAGATTTACATTGTGGGAACCCACCTATATATGCAGCTCCCGCTCATGATGTGTCAAAAGATGAAGGATACATATTCTACCAGAATGTGTTGTGGAATGACAACACCGACATGATCGGCCTACCAGGGGACTGAACGTCATGGCATGTGGAGCCAGAAGGTTCAACAAATGAGGTCAAAGCTCCCCAAACCACAGGAAAAGACGTGGGGGCTATAAGGGCTGAACCGGTTCAACCAGATTCAGCAAGGGGTAAGGGTTGAACTCCCCATTGTGAGTTTATTTCAAGTTTTGTTTGAGTTTTCCCCCTCCTCTTTCATGTATTTTTATTTTTTGATATATATTTTTTTAACAAAACTATTACACCCTAATTCAACAATCACATACTAGACATATAGGCGGGCAAACATAAAATAAGACTTGGGGGAGCTTTGTGGGGCGCGGCTGGTGGGGTGTGGAGGTGAGGAATTCCCACCCAATGAAAAGAGGGTGGAGGGCAGCGGTTCAAACCCTACCCCTTGCTAAATCTGGTTTAACCGATTTAGCCCCTCTAGCCCCCGCGTCAATGTGCTATGGAATTCATCTTCTTCCTCGCCCGTCAAGTGAAAAGAGGGGAGTCTATTTATAGGCTTTTGGATAGGGGCATGTTAGTCATTTGGCGTGTAACTTAACTACCTGATCGGACAATCATTTTAATCATTTGGCGTGTAACTTAACTACCTGATCGGGCGGTCTATATTGATCGCCCTTGATCTAGATGGTTTGATGATGATTTAAATACATTAATGACCTCATAATTTAGTAATTTTGAGCTTGTTGGATTCATCTCATTGAGGCGCTCAATTTAATTATAAATATGTTTAAATTTGAAGTTAATTTGTTCATTTAATTGACGGTCCAAATCTTCAAAATATGCTCTAATAACTTAATCTAGTCTTGATTGGACCTAAGTTGAAGCATTTTTGGTATCATTGAGTTCGTCTTGTCGAGACTGTTAGTTTGAGTATAAACTTGTTGAACAAATAAGGACACTGATGATCTTAAATTTGAATTTTGAATATCCTTCATTAAAAAATGCCTCGAGATTCGTACTTTATATAACTTTGTTGATGACACATCTATGGTAGTATTCCATTCAGATTTGTCTGTAAACAGACACTACCAAGGCAAGATCACTCGGGACAAAGATATTAATTGAGGATATGGGAGTTAGGAAGTGTGAAGCTAGGCTAGGTTCACGAAGTCCTCTCTTTGGACCTTTGACTTCCTTTTTATATATTTGGCGGGTGCTAAACTACGAACAGGTGGAATGTCAAGTTAGTTAATGCCGGATTAGATGTGGATAATGTCGGGCAAATTGTTAGTCGTGCCATTTAGTGAAGACCCATGCTAATCTCTTAGGTTGCGAATTGTCATGGGCTTAGAAAAAATTGCTGAGTTTTAGGAGTCATCTCATCTGACCATGCCGAACTGCATGGTGGAATTGAGCCAGGTTTACCAATTGGTGGGCTTTGCAGGTCGGCAGATCTGACTTGACTTTGCTAGCTTCTTTGGGTGCACAACAATTGCTTGATTTGTTTCCATTGATTCAAGCTTGAACTGAGTTCGTGTTTGATGACTAGTGCTGTGATTTCATTTTGATCTCTTTCAGAATCATATTGGTTTTAAAGTTTTTATGGATATAAAGAATCAACATTGGTCGGAATAGTAAGCCTATATAAAAGGCTGAAAAATATTTTACACTTTATAAGTAATAGTTGGGGCGCAAATAATTTTGACCCCCATTGCCATATCAAATTCAAATTGCCTGCTACCAAAAATCTTATGCAAGACTTAAGTTAGGCTTTTGTTACATAATCAATTATGATATAAGCTATTCTGACCTATCAGGAGTCAAGTTTGTTGGTCAAATATGATATGTGTTGAATCAAATTTTTATTCATGTAGGTCTAGAACTTTTTATTTTTTTGTTGAACTTCTGTTTTTGTTTAGAAGTCATAATATTGGTCTGTTTGTATCCGTATAACCTGCCGTATGCATGTATTTTATGTTAAATGTGGGCATATTCTTCCCTCTTACATCTTACATTTCACACTGCCAGAGTCACCATATACCTTTTAGTGAGAATGGTAAAGATTCCAATCTCAAAACATATTCTTTATGACCCCTGCCATTATGTGAAATCTATCTGTCTTAACTAAAGAATAATTATAATAATTTATCAATTTCAAAGAATTTAATTGAGCATCTATTTTTGCAGTTTGCGTTGGACACACTACCTTTTGGTGGAACTGGCCAGAGCGGCTTCGGAAAGTACCATGGCAAGTTCTCCTTCGATCAGTTCAGCCACAAAAAAGCCGTCATGAGAAGAAGCTTTTATATGGAATTTTCGTTCAGATACCCGCCATGGAATGAGAGGAAGCTCCAATTCATCAGATATGTTTACAGCTTCAATTACGTTGGGATCCTTCTTCTCTTCCTAGGACTAAAAAGATGCAGTTCTACATAATTCCCTCTGTTTGCATTCTCCGCATCATATAAGTTCTGTTATTAGTTCTGGAAAAGAAATTTCACTTTCATGCCACACCATTTCTATCCATTTGTATATCTAATACCAATAATTTGATATTTACATTTATAATATTTTGATGGCATAATAAGCTTACATATGAAATGACTTGTCACTTTTTCTTTATATTAAAGATATGCGTGTTATGCATATAGAAAAGAAAGTTCAGGCTTTAGATATGTAAATTCATAGAAGTTCTGTGGTATGTATGCAAACAACTTTTTTTATGATTGCTTTGTATGCATTCAAATATCTCAAGCATTCAATTCAAATAATGTCGGTTTGATTCCTAGCCTCTCGTGAACAGGAAGAATACAAGTAGGGGACTTGTGTAGATCACATTGAACATATCAATAACTTAATAAACTCGCCAGGATTATAATAAATTTATTAGCAATGCAATATGCTGACTAGTATATTTTATCCCAGGCTTAGTCATTCTACTTGCTTGAGTTAATTAATAGCTTAATGGATTAAGTAATTAGTGAGTTAATTAATGCTTAACGGGTTAATTAATTAATTAGTGAGCTAATTAGTGGATTTAATGGGTTAATTAATGAGTTAATCAGTGGCTTAACGGGTTGATTAGGTGATTAGTGTTATAATTAAGATATTAATAAACTGATTAATGTGTTAATTAAACTATTAATGAGTTGATTGGTGAATTATTTAGTTAATTTAGGACGTTAATAGGTTAAGGTGTGAGTTTGGTAGCTATAGGTCTTGGTTTGGATGTTTTCAACTCAATTGGGTTAACCTAGGCTCGGGTTAGGGGGTTTTAGTAGATTAGACTTGCGGTTTGGGGGGGTATAGTGGATTAGCCTCGCAGTTCGGGGATTACGTGGATTAGGCTCACAATTTGGGGGATTTAGGTATTTAGTTTTGAGATTAGTGCATGTTTAGTGGATTAGAGTTGAGATTAGTGTGTTTAGCAGATTAGAATTTCAGTTAGGGTGTGATTAGTGGTTTGAAGTTTAGATTAGGGTGTGATTAGTGGCTTAGGCTCTCGGTTTTGGATCGGGAAAGGGAGGGAGGTTTCGATCAAGGTAAAACTGAAGGGAAAAAAGTAGTGATCACTTCATGCAAGACCTCGCAAAAAATATCCCTATGATTTTATGGTGATAAATGGAGAGAACTTAAAAGAAAAACAAATAACATGAAGAATAGAGTAGACATGCAAACTTGTAATAGAATGCAAATTAAGAACATAACCATTGTAAATATTCAATTGAACAAATGATTATAACATGAAGAAAAAACTAAACATGCAAACATATGATAGAAAGCACATTAAGAACATAAACATGGTGTAAATTCAAGTTAACATATGATTAGAACATGAAGAATAAACTAAACATGCAAACATCAAATTAAAAATAGAAAATCATAAGTTTGGCAGTCAAATTTTCATGTAAACTTTGAATTGGCAAGAGATGATTTCATGGCTTCAATCTCATGCAAATTTATGGGATTGAAATGACAAGAACTAGTGCACAAATTTACCTTCTTATAGTGTTGATGATCTTCCTTCCTTGGCTCTTCCCTTGCCTTGTATGTGTTCTCAGTTTGGAAGAAGGGAGCAGAGGAGTGGGATTTTGGTGAGAGAGTGAAGATGAAAGAAATGAGGGTGATTTTTGAAAATGAGAGAAATGGGGGGAGTTTGGAGGCCGAATGAGGAGAAAATAGGTGATAATTTTAGTTTAGTGGAGAGTTAGTTAGGGCGGTTTGAGAAATGAAAGGCTAGGATTAAGGAGATTAAGATGAAAGGCTAGGATTAGAAGTGTATGAGGAGGAGAGAGAGAGAGAGAAGGGGATGAATGGGCCCAATGAGATGACGAGGGATGGATTGATGAGGTGGCATCATGAAGGTGGTCAGACGGGGGGAGTTCTTGGTAAGTTGCCAAGGTAGTTTGGATAGTATATATTATATGAAAGATGACAAAATAAGGAATCAAATGGTTAAAACGGTTTCGAAAAAGGAGACATCTAGCTAAAGTTATGGACATTTGAAGTTGCTAGGTGGTTAAAAGTTAGTTGCAAAGTAATTACAAGCTGGTTTTCGTCAAAATTTTGACTTGATATTATTTGATAGAGAAAAATGCAAAGAACTCAATGGTGCGAGTGGTTTTGATCAAAACAAGCTTAATGTGAAGGTATTTCTAAGTCAAAGTGGATACAAAACCTTATGAAAGAAAATAATGGATTTTGAGTTGCAGTTTTTAATTAATTATATTAAACCAAATTGTGTATTTTTGAATTTAAAACAACTTTAGTTGAAATCCAAACTTAATTTGAGGTCTTTTTTTGAGATAGTAATTGCCAAATTATTATTTTATTGTTGAAATTATTATGTTTCTCTCTTCTAGTTTTGGTCGGCTCAACAGGCCTCCATACGGAGTCGGATTTAAGCATAAAGAGTTTCATTTTGAAGGTTTTGAACGCAAGAGTGAAATCCATTTTCAAAAATAATGGCTCATTGAAAAATTTTTACGTAACACCATTTTTCATGCATGAAAATCCAATATATAATTTTACCTAAAAATGATGTTTGATGATCACCAAACTGGTTTGCATATTCTTCATATTTGATTATGAAAATCATATAACTTACAAAATGTAATGTGAATTATAGGACTGGACCATGGAGAAAACAATAGTTTTAGGGTTTGTGGTGGTAATTTTTGTAAATAAAAATTCAAATTAAAGATTTTTACCCAAAAAATATTTCAATCGATGTTCAAACTTTCACCAACCTTTCTTCCATCTCCAACAATTTCTAAGCAAGTTCGAGCGATCGATCATTTGAAACAAATAGATTCAGCTCTTCTCCAGGAGAGCCATTCCTAGGCTTGAGCGATTATTCCATACGGAAGACGCACGCAGGACTGTGTGCAGAATAACCTGCTAGTAACTTCAATTTGAGGTTATTCGAGGGTTATTTACAGGTTATTAGGTATTAAATAAATATTGTGTTATTTGCAGGTTACTGTACGAATTTCATTTTAGAGTTATTCTTAGATTATTACCAGAGTATGGCATGATTATTGGGAGTTGCGTGCAGATGTTGCGTGTGTCTTCTGTATGCAATAACTCGCCGCTTGGCTCTAAGAATATATGGCTTCAACCAATGAGGAATCGAGCTTGGGAGTAGCATCTTGGGGGTACCAATCCATCTGGAGTCCCCTTCGGACTCGAGCACACTTTGGTGTCCCCAAGAGGTACCCATAGGGACTTGGACCCTCGACACTTCTTCTGGGGTGAAGGCGGGCTTGACTCGGCTTCAGTGAGGCCTACTTGGATTCTATGCTCGATTCAACAAGAGGCAATTTTGTTCTTTGTTGATGCTACTCTTCCAAGCATGTAGCTTCAGGCGAACCACACTGCACTGACTGATCCAAAGATGAGCATTATGGCGACTATGGTGACGTGTTTCGTATTGAAGCAGAGGGGCGACCAGCCTTCACATTGGCTGATAGTGGAAGAGATGCTGGAGCTGCACAGTGAGAACTTAGAGGCTTCACCACCTCAATGTCCACAATCTCGTCTTTCTGCTACCTCAGTTCCTCCAAAATGGAGGCCCCTTCAATGACCAGATGGGCACTTTAGGACCCTACAAGGAAAACACTCAATAAATTTCTCCCGATAATTGGATGGATCGTCAATCCCTAGCCTTTGAAAATAACTATGGACAAGGAAATTGAGGACAAGATCTGAACCTGGAATGATGTTAGCTCTCGCCGTCTCCTCAGCTCCTTGTTGCCGCACAAACAACCGCCAAGCTCTCCCACTCGCCTAGATGTCAGAAGCTTCCCAATTAGCATCCCTCATTTCCCTGCAATTCTCCGAGAGAAGGACTTTGTTCGACACCTCCACCTCCAAATACTAAAGGGCCATTCAGATGAGCCACCCATGGGAGAAGAGCCGATGCAAAAGCGTTGCTTCTAGTGTTCAACTTTATTCTCCAAGCTGGCGAACTGAAATGTACTGAACGATGAAAATTAAACAAGGGGAATGACCAACACATAGGTGGAGAAGAGATAGTTGAATTAGTCGAACGACCAAGAAATCTTTTGGCATCAGTAGTATATGACGAAGGTCATGATCGGGAAAATGGAATTAGGCATGATTTGTTCGGGAATGGCATTGATGTTAGCAAAAATCGACGGGAGCTTCGTGCATAGGGATAATCGTAGACCGACATGAAATTGATCTCCATAGAATTATGTCTCCCTGTATGTGTCTAAGGCACCCAAAGCTTAATAATTGCGTCGAAAATGTAGCTCTTCTAGCTTTTCTTAACTTCTTCCCGTGTCATCCATGACCGGTCACTCGAGGAAACCAACTTGAAATCCCAAGGAGCGTATTTCATGGACATGTTGTCGAAGCCAGTCATCCACAACGAGATAGGCTCAGATGGAAGAGACAGAGAATCACAGAGAAAGCACACCGTTTACTGTCTTACAATCCCTTTATACAGGGCAATGAAGTATAATCAAGGAGCGGCCACTTCGTCAAAATATAAATATTTAAAAGTAAATAACAAGACGATCTTCCAAAAATCATGAAAAACGAGAACTTTTATTGCGTTAAACTTCTCGGAGTGCAAAACCACTCAAACACTAGTCTAAGATGAAAATTTTATAGGTGGATCTGAAGCTGCTTTAGGTGAGACATCCCAACTAAAGCAACCTTATATACAAATACTCACCCCTATATTTGAATTGGCTTATCCAATATGTGTCAGCTTGAACCTGGGAAATCTAGGACCTCTCGTGTACATCTGAGAGCTCTTGGCAAATACACCACATCATCTCCTCCAGTTGAGAGATTGTGTTTCTCCCCATCTTGTTGGATCCTAGCCGTCCCAATGAAAGAGACTTCGATCTCATCCAGACGACGAGCCAAGGACTGAACCTCAACGGCTCACCATGCATCAACGAAGGGCTGAGATTCTTCAGACGATTGATTATACCATCCTCGGCGAGCTCAAATTGAACTTGGATTGAAGAAATACCTCGGAATACATCCGAACCTGGATTAGAGAAATATCAGGGAAAAAAATGAAATATGAATATAAACCCTCGTACCCAAAAATCGAAGAATTTCATATAAGGTAGGCTAACCAAGGAATCAGATAAGCGGCCAAATCAGCTTTTAGCCTTGCTGGTGGACATCTTTCAATGCAGAACCCAAGAGGGAATCAGATAGACACTTGGTTTGACAGTGGAGATCTCTTCCTCTTCATGAAGACCTGCTTCCTCATGTTGCTATTCGGACGATCCCAGCCTTTCACATTGCTGGAAATTGAGATGGATCGTCTCTTTCGGGAAAAATTATTCGGTCTGGAGTCCGGACGCAGCGCTGCCTCTGGCCTCCAATGGGAGATCGGCGGCCGGTAGGGCTGCTGAAAATTAAAAAAAGAAATTTTTTTTCTTATTTCAGCGGCCCTACCGGCTGCCGATCTCCCTTGGGAGGCTAGACGCAGCGCTGTGTCCGGACTCCGGACCGAATAATTTTTCCTCTTTCAGGCGGTGACTGATGTGTTGGGCAAATACGGAAAGACGTCCATCATCCTATTTATAAAGTTCAACATACTTGAAATCAAGGGAGCCAATCATTAAACTTTTAATTAAACATTAATTGATGTTACTGCATGCTAGAAAATTCACGATAGTAGAGTAGCAGATTATTATCGTAATATGGTACGAAAATTCACCACATACTCAGAAAAGAGAAAGGAACTAATAATGACACCAAAAGTTTTTACATGGAAAACGCGGAAAGGGAAAACACGAATGTACTGACACAATTGAAAAGTTCGTTATAAAAAGATGATTCATCGAATTACTGTCTCATCACGAAGCGGGAAAAGGTTATTAAGTCTCCTATGTTACAGTGACAAGATGCCAATGAATTGTTGCTAGGGACGGGTGGTGACCGATTGTGATTGGTGGTGTCCTGTCAGTGGTGGTTGATGGTGGTTGATGGTGATCAAAGATGGTTGGTAGTGGTCGATGAAGATTGTCAGTGATCGACGACGGTTAACGGTAGTCGATGGTGGTTGGTAGTGATCGATGACGGTCAGAAGTGGTCGACGAAGATTAGAGGCGATCGATGACGGTTAATGGTGATCGATAGTTGTTAGTTGTGATTGACGGTGGTAAACAACAGTCAAAGAAGATTGACGGTGATCGACCACGGTTGACCGTGGTCGACCGAGGTCAGTGGTGGTCGACGGCGGTCGACGGTGATGGTCAGCTTCTTCTAAATGCTTCAGACTCTTTCTCATATCTCAAACTCCTCTCCCCCTCATGAGATGGGTGGAGCTCTATTTTATATTGTTCTGTGTGTAATTAATGTGTGAATATGAACCACTTTCATCAGACAGTAAAAAAATTCTTTTAATAAGATGATGTTCGATGGACATTTGAGTGTTTTAATGATGTCAGAATTGAGTAATCTCATGCTCGTTGGATTCATCTTGTAGATACGCTCGATTCGACTATTGACTTGCTAGATTCAACATTCGTTTGGCCTTCTAAATATTTTTGAAAAACATTTTAAGAATGATTTAATGACTTGATCAAAGTTTAATTTGACTCGAATTGCACTAATTTTTATATTGTTAGATCCATCTCGTTGAGCCAGTTAGTTTAATCTTGTTTGCTGAAATCATATCTCTCAATGACTTTTTATCGAGGTTTGAATATTTCTTGCTCAAAAGGTCCCTCGAAATTCGTGTCATGTCTCGAGATTCGTGACAAATGATGAAAATTTGTTGGAGTCATATTAGTTACTCTTTATTTTTGGATGAAAACACTTTTATCTTACAAAAATATTGAGATCTAGAGCTTTTCATTATTGTCGTGTGTGTGTGTGCGCGCTTTATTATTATCAGTATTTAAATAATAATAATATAAATCTCTTATATAGTAAATCTATTGAAATTAGCTCAGTTGATATGGTGCTTTTGCACTGTGAGTATGGTGAGAGGTTTGGCATTGTGGTTGTCAGGCCGCTAGGCAGGCTAATGACCCGTTTTGCCCTCTGCGGGCTTGGTGAGTGGACCATGGAATTCAAGCCCGCAGACTCAGAATTACTTCGGTCTCGTGATCAGTTCCGCCGGGCGGGCCAACGGACACACACTGTTTTTCGCTGGCCTCAGTTAGATGCAAACCGGTGGAATTTGGATTGCGGGAGCTGGACCGAGATTTGAATCGGCGCATAAGCTGAACCATGGGTCAGAAATCGGGCTATGGGATTTAGACAAAATAGGGAATTTTTTTTGTAGTTTTTGAGCAAATTTTGGTAGTTTTTTTGCTTAATAGCTACAATTTTCTTTTTAGAGAGATTTTGAAAGGCTACAATGTGGGAATACGGAAATATTTTATGCTTTCTCTTTTTTTATTTGAAATGAGGAAGCAATAAGGCCATAAAGCAGAAGCCGGAAGGACAGCGACTGCAAATCTTAAATTATTTTCAACAGTAACTCCTTTTTTTAGGGAATTTGGAAAGTTAAATGGTGTGAATATGAAATGATTCTTTCAACTTTCATTTTTTTATTTGAAATGAGGAAACTTGAAGGATAAAATGAATGCAGATTTTATTTTTTCTTTTTCGAGAGAATTCAGATGACTAAAAGATGGGAATATAGAAAGATTTTTAGATCTCTTTTTTTATTTTTCTTATTTTAGGAAGTCGGAAAGGCATAAGATAGAAGCGAGAAGGCTAAAAAGTATAAGCTGGAAAGACAAAATGAATGTAGATTTTAATTTTTTTTAAAATCAAATTGTTTTTAATGATATGACTCATCTTAAGCCTATAAATAGAAGTAATGAATGAGAAGAAGAATCACAAGTGGAGAGAAGGAGAAAAACTGGAGAGTGGAGAGTGGAGTCTTTAACGAGCAAGATTTTTTTGAAGATGAAAATCGTCCCTATCCTGCGTAGTTGGCGAGTGGCGGCTTCTTCTTTTAAGTTGCAGTTAAGAGGAAAGTTATCCCATTCATACGTAGTAGACAAGTAATAAGATCTTTTTTCGTGTTGCGACTAAGAGGAAAGTCATCCCCATCATCTATAGCAGGCGAGCATCAGAATCTTCTTTCTTGTTGCAGCCAAAAGAAAAGTTACCCCATCTTCCATAGCAGACGAGCAACGAGATCTTCTTCCGTTTTGCAACAAAGAGAAAAGTCATCCACTTCCTTCGTAGCAGGGAGTAACGAGATCTTCTTTCGTGTTGCAATTAAGAGAAAAATTGTTTCTGTCTTGCGCAGCAAGTGAGCAACGAGATCTTCTTTCACGTTGCAGAAATGAAGACAATTGGAGAACCTTGTTACGCTGAGAACCAGAGGAAGGGCTAGAATTTGGAGGATGCAGCGTTAATTCTGACGAAGAGTGACTTGATTTTGTTTCGAAAGAAGTACTGCTTCCTGACGACATGGTGGTGAAATTGGCGACTGCAGCTAATCAAGTGTATTCTCCTCCTTTTGGGTATATTTTCTCATGAGGAAGTCTTGAGAGTCAGCCTATAATTTTTGCTGGCTCTTGAGTTTATCAAAATTATGAAGGCATATGGAGTTTACGTTACTTAATTGTCTTGCCTATTGTTGACAATCATTAATAGGTTGACTGTTTTTTTAGGAGTTGCATGTTGATGTTAACACTGACAATTTTAGCGTGGATGTGCGGGTTCTTCATTGACACACATGATCGTGTGATGTTTAAGCACAAAACGTTAGATTCTCACCTAAAGAAACCGATAAGGCAATGGTCCGTGAGATTCTTCTTTGTGAAGAGCAATTTGAGGTTACGTGAGAGGCGAGGAAGGTTCTAGTAGTTTTTTGTCTCTTTTTTAAACACTTAGGAGGAAATATTGTGAATATTAGGATTTTATGACTTCAAGGAGATGTTGTTCGAGACGCAATATACTCATAAATTTGTGGGCGAAGAGTTATTGTTCAAGGCCAAACTTTCATTCTACCATGAACGATCAACGACAATAACATTGAAGAAATTTAAGAAGGGACCTTCCGAGCCAGCCTCTGTGGTATCCGCAAGTGGCCCACAATGAACAGCGACTGTGAAGTACTCTCTCAAAAACAACATAAGTCGGTTAAAGAATTACGGAAGTCCTTAACCAGTCCTTCAACTATTCATATTCTTGAGAATGTGTTGTCTCATGAATGTATTGGGCTCTTGGGGGTCGATGTCTTTATAAGTTTGTTTTATATGTTCTAACCAGACTTCTTTTCTTTCAAATGGATAAAATGGTGGAAATCCAGATGGGGCTAGAGGACTGGCTCTGAGAAATTGAAACTCTAAATTTGTTAAGATCAAATATCTCCAAGGTGAGTAAAAGCTCTGATATCAATAAAGAGTTGAAGGATTCACAGCTCAGGAATCATAGTTGACGGAGTGCAGGATAAACCTCTCAACAATGGTGACTTCCTTCTCGTTGCAGCTTCAAGATTTGGAGAGAAACTCGAGAGGCATTGGTGGAGGCACGAGTCAATCTTATTGAAAGTAATAGGAGCATGAAAGCCCTTAAGTTGTCGGTGTCAGCCAAGGAGGAAGAGATCCGACTTTTGAGGTATGTGAAAGATGTTGATGCTGCAAGGGTTAAGCAAAAAGTCATCGAGGACTTCAATAACTCTCTTAAGTTCATTCCTATCATTCGATATCATGTCTAGGAGACTTGTAACCGGGAACTTGATATTGAGGTAAAGAAGAAACAAAAGTGGTTCACCAAGTAAGGATTCATACGGGTTTCCTGAAGGGGAGTCAACGGCGAAACGTCAAACCGGAATTACCGTGGAGGGGCTCACTCCTAGCCAAGCTTCAGAGGATCCTCCCTTAGATTTTGACAGTGAGAACGTCAAAAGTGAATTGAATAAGGTGTTCTCCAATAACGACAATGGGCAGAGGAGAACATTGGCATCGATTAGTGATCTACTCTTCCTTATATGTTTTTAGCGTCTTTTCTTTCGGCGTATTGTACAAACTATACAGATGTAGCTATTTTTTTTCAGCATTCGCCAGAATGACATTGTATGAGTGATACTAGTATACATGTTGATCATTTTGTTTAGTTATTTGATTTTTTTGGCTATTTGCCCCTAAGTGTTTGTTTTGTGATAATATTGAAGTATGTTTTCTTTTTATGTCGTAGTGGAAACTAGATATCATTTAGAGGTTCTAGTATGTGAGGATGTTATTTTGTGGATAAATCGTTGGTGGCCTTTGACTTATCTGGGGCTGTACATCAGAGTATTATGTTATTAACTAGTATGGGAGAAGCCAACAGAAGTCCGTCGATGATTTTTAACCCATTTGAGGTGTTTGTTGGAGCATTGCTCTCTTATGAACATGCATGGATGGGGTCAGATATAATCCACCAAGGACTGTTAGCCTATCCAGGGTTGTTTATCGGAGTAAAAAATTGGCAATGTTAACCCAATGGAAGAGGTAAGATCGAATCCTCCTAGTATTTATTGTGCTCTGACTAAGATGCAAATGAAGTTGTGTATTTCTCAGGTCGAGAGCATGAAATGATTTATGAATGAATCATTACACTTTCTAGAGATATCCTATATGAGAGGAAAGCAAGTGAATGATGTTCATTTAATAAGTTATACATTGACATTGTATGACAAATGTGATGTAATAACGGACAATAACAAACATGTACTACATGACTGGAGTGTTACTGGTAGTACTTGTGAAGATTCTCTACATTCCAAATTCGGGGTAGGATTTTACCCTCTAAATCCTTGAGGTTCAAGTTTTCATGCTTGATTGTGGCGGGGATGATATATGGGCATTCTCAGAAGGGGGCTAGTTGGTTGCATTGCAGACTAAGACCTTTAAATTCAATACTACGCAAGGTCAGGTCACCGATGGAGACAGGTGAAGGCTTGACTCTCCGATGAAATGACGAGCAACTCTTTGGTGGTAGGAAGTAGCCAAAAGTTGCTGGAGTTTTTCTTCATTGTTATCTGAGATGAAAGTCTTAACTCGTCGGTTTGGAACTCCGATATCAATTAGGATGAAAGTTCGTTGTCGAAACACAATTTATATGGAGTTTACCTAGTTGAAGTTTGCAATGTGGTGTGATAGGCCCAGAGGACGTTGTGGAGCTCTTCCACCCACTGCCCCCAGCCTTCTCAAGTTGAGTCATCAACCCTTTGAGCACTGTCTGATTTTTCACATCTGTATGTCCGTTCGTTTGGGGTTGCGCCATGGTAGTGTAAACTATCCAGATGTGAAGAACTTCGTAGAATGATATAAAACTTTTCAAAGAATTGAGTCTCATTATCAGTGATAATCTTCTTTGGGAGCTTGAAGTGACATATAATATTTTTCCAGACAAACTGCTTGGCATTGACTTCAGTGATCTTAGCGAGCGGCTCCGTCTCTACCCACTAGTGCAGTAGTCTACAACTAAGATGCTGAATTTATGCTGTCCAATAGCTATTGAAAATGGTCTCATGATATCTACCCTCATTGGACGAAAAACTAAGGACTTAAAAATGGTGTGAGTTCTACTAGTGGTGCTTGCATAATATTGAAGTGTAGTTGACAACTCTTACACATTTGCATAAAGTCCAATGCGTCTTACTTGATCGTGTGCTAGTAGAAACCTTGTCTTATTATTTTAAGGACAAGTGCTATACCCTCAAGATGCTCCCCACATATTTCAAAATGAACCTCTTGCAGAGCAAACTCAGCTTCAGATGGGGAATGATACTTGAGGTATGGACCTACAAATACCTTTTTAGATAACTCGTCCTCGATAAAAATGAAGTTGGCAGCCATGTGCCAGAGGCGAATTGAAACAGTAGTATCATAGGGCAACATTCTGTCTTGAAGGAAGGAGATGATGGGATCCATCCAAGTTGGCTCCTTTGGGTCATCCATAGGCAGTATCACCCAAGGGCTGTAGATGCTAGGAAAATGTATCTTCTCGATACACTTTCTTTTCAAAAGATCTCAAGTTGTCGAAGTAGCGAGTGGAGAGGGTATTGACTCAGGTGTTCTGCTTCTGGAGTATGAGAATGAGCTATGTTTCAGTTTAGGCGAGAACTGTCTTCACTAGACTGAGATAACGCACCAGCTGTAAGTTATGGGAATCAAATTCTCTTTATACTTGAGATGTGACGAGCTGAGAATCAGTGTAGATAATCATATTTCGTACTTCACAGTCGATGATGAGTTTTAATCGGGCTTCATACTCGGCAACATTATTGGCGGTTGGAAAATTCAAGCGGAGCCCGCACTCTAGCATGTCTTACTTTAGGGAGATGAGTAATATTACAACACTAGTTCAAGAGTATCCAGATGCTCCGTCCACATACCTTGTCCACTGAGGTGACAGTGGAGGAGAAATATGGGGCACATCAGAAGCAAGCACTGTACATTATACCACAAAATCTACCAACACTTGTGATTTATGTTTGGTAGTGGTAGATAATGTGTCAAATTCTCTCAATTTTATTGATCATTTAACTAATCTTCCCAATGCTTCTTGTTTTGCAGAATATTCTACAAATGGAGTTGTGTGTAGACGTCGATAGTGTGGTCCTGTAAGTACGAATGGACTCTCCTTGCAGAAAATACTAAGGCTAGTGCAGTCTTGTTTGCGGACGAATAGGGACTTTCTATATTAGAGAGAATCTTGCTGACATAATAAATTCGCTTTTCGACGAGTTCTCGATCATGACTAGGACAAAGCTTATTGCGTAAGATGAAATAGTCAGTAAATATACAACATCTCTTCAAGGATGGGCTTTAAGAAGATGGGCGGTGAAGCCAAATATATCTTGAGTTGCTCGAAAGCAGTTTGAAAGTCAACCGTGCACTAAAAATCAACATTATTAGCACATATCAATATCTTGAAGAACAGTAGATACTTATCCCCAAAGCGAGCTAAGAAGCGAGATAGAGCGGATATACGACAGTTCAAGCATTGTACCTCCTTGATGATCTTATGAGGCAACATGTCTCTCAGTGTCTTAATTTTTTTTAGGTTTGCCTCAATTCCATAATGAGTAACCATGAATCCCAAGAACTTCCCCAATGTGACTCCGAAGGAGCAATTATTCTGGTTGAGGCGCATGTCGTACCGACGAAGAAGCCGAAAACACTTCCAAATGAGAGATGTCCTGGGACACTTCTAAGCTTTTTACCAACATATCATCAACGTATACCTCTATTATATGCCCAAGAATGTCTTTGAAGATCTTATTCATGAGGTGATGATAAGTTGAACCTACGTTCTTCATCCCGAATAGCATAACTCAGTAGTAGTGCAAACCCTTATTTATTTGAAAGGAGGTGGCTTCCTCGTCTCTCAGTTTCATCTTTATGCGGTTGTATCCAAAGTTTGCATCTCTGAAACTGAGCATCTGGTGTACGGACATGGCATCGACAATTTCATCTATGCTCAAAGGGGGAAACTGTTTTTAGACAAGCCTTATTGAGGTTAGTAAAATCAACACACATTCTCCATGCACCGGTGGATTCTTTAACAATGATGATATTGTCCAGTCATGCGGGTGGTGAACTTCCTGTATGAACTTTGCATCCAAAAGCTTGTTGACTTCCTGCTCGACGATTTGTAAATGATCTGGGGCAAAGTTGTGCTTCTTCTGGATGATCGGTTTAAAGTTCAGACCTACCTTTAAAGATTGCATGAATATTGTAGGGCCGACTCCAGGCATGTCAGCCATAGTCTATGTGAAAATGTCTTG
Source organism: Papilionanthe hookeriana x Papilionanthe teres (assembly GCA_022702705.1). NCBI lineage: Eukaryota > Viridiplantae > Streptophyta > Magnoliopsida > Asparagales > Orchidaceae > Papilionanthe > Papilionanthe hookeriana x Papilionanthe teres. The sequence continues at coordinate 61,237,674 of CM040428.1, read as the reverse complement.
GTTCCTCAGGAGCAGATCTACATATTATGATCTCTACTTTTCAGAGAGTAATGAACCTACACCATTTGTGAGGAGTGTTCATCGGAGATGGGACATGGATCAGGCCTTCGATGGGAGAAGCTTGCTAAGATACACTTTTATCTCAAAGATCAAAGTTCTTGATGCTAAGTGTCATCAATGGATGTGATTGAGCTTGCCTGAGGTAACATGATTGCGCTATGTGTTGATCCCCTTGTATGACGACGATCCCTGCTGGGGTTGCGAACTTGAGCTTCAGGTGTGGCACACAAGTCATGATATCAAAAATGGATTGCAGAGGTCTCTCGAAGATGGCATTGTATGCTGATTCCGACTTTACGATGATGAACATGACTGAGTGGGTTGTCTGTCGAGGAGAATCTCATATGACAATATGGAGATTTATTGTTCCCTCGACCCTTACTTGTCGATTATCAAAATCATATAATGAACCAGATGCATGTTGAAATCTTTCCCTTATCAGTCCCAAATAGAGGAAAGTGGGGTAGAATAAGACATCGACATAGCTCCCATTGTCGATCATGATCCTCTTTACATTATAGCAGGGTTTGAAAATTCTTGCGCTAATGACAAGAGGGGCTTGGTGGGGGGACTCAGACTCCTTTCAAATTGGAATTATCAAAACTGATAGGCTCTGAGGTGCAGGTTCACCAGGTGCAGTGATAAGGGTTTGATTGATCAGCATGGGCCTCCGGTAATTGTTTGAATTTTGTCAACGATTGGGTGACCCCCATGTTGTTGCTTTTGTATATGTTGTGCCCTTGTGGGAGTATTATCAGTAATAACTAGTTTATTTTACATAAATCGACTAAGATACCCCTATCGAATCAACTTTTCATTCTTTTCCTTGAGCTGCTTACATGTCGTAGTGTTGTGGTATGACTTCGATGAAAATGTCAGCAACGTTTCTAACTGAGTTAGATTTTATGGGGCGGGGCCACTTAATAGTTTCCTCATCTTTGATGACCATCAGGATGTTAACATGCGACATATTGAGTGATGTATACTCTTTCTTAGTTCAGTTCTCACTTTGTTGGCCCACAGTTTGGGGAGGGAGGTCGCAATTTCTCTATTATTCATACTTTCTCAGTTGTGAAGATTGGTTATTGACTTCAAAGTTACTCGTGTGCTTTACCCCAATTTGCTCAGACGGCTCATAGCGATGCTTGGCTCGTCCACAGTGATTTGTGCCTCAACCGGCGGACAAGGTCAGCATAAGAATGAATTTTCTCCTGCATCATTGATGAGTAGAAGGGTCCTGGACGGAGCCCCCAAGGAAGACTCCTCTCACTAAGTCCGAATCCACTCCTGGAATATGGCGGGCTTCAGCAAAAAACTAGCAGAATTTGTTTTTGAGCACTCTCCTTCGCTTTTGTGAATTTTCGACAGATGTGATGAATCCTTGATGATATGTCAGTTTGCCATAACTGCTCCGTGAATAATCTGGCAGCTTATTAAAGATGTTTACAGTGTTCCCTAGCAAAGAGTAGAACCAATTGTTAGCTTCTTCTTTAAGAGTAGCCGGGAACACTTGACACTGTTGACCTCATTTTTGATGAGGTCTTCCCTTCTTCTTTTTAGTGCTTAGGATCTAGCCTTAGGCTTTTCCTTTGACTATCTTAGAGGACTAGAATTGGGACCCGCCTTTTAGAAATTTAAACCACCTCTAAACTCCCTACAAATTCCACAAACTCGACTATAGACCCCTAATCACCTAGAGGGTTGAAATCAAATGTGGAAGTTTAAAGGATGAGTTCCTATGGGATTCTTCGGCCTCAGGATCGCCTCTAGTGGCTCGGTCCAGTGAAGGGGCCGACTTACACTACACTTACACACTACATTTCCGCACACTTCCTAAAACCACACCCATACCCAACTTAACCTCCCGACTCATGTAAGTGATTCACATGGATGGTCCTTAACCCCTAAGCCCTCGGCTAAGAGGGTTAGGAACAACATAGTGAATGCCTCAAATGAGTCCTTTCATGGCTCATATGGGCTTGAAATGGCTTCATGGCTCAACCAAAATGATTTCCTTCCACCTAGATTCACCCAATCTTCAATTTCCCAAATTTTCAATTTTTGACCCCAGGACCCTACACCTACTAAACCTACCCAAAACCCTCAAATTACTCAAATTTTGCAAAATTTCCAAATTACCTAAAATTTTCCAAAATCAATCCCAAACATCTCCACATCACTCAAATTGATCATCCATACCCAAAAATACCAAAGATTCCAAAAATACCTCCCAATACCCTCCAAATACCCAAAATACCCTTCTTGGCCTAAAAATCTAAAAAATTCAGAAAATTCCCAGAAAATTCCAGAAAATCCTAAATATTCCCAATTTCATTTTGTCCAACTACACCATGGGCCAATTTTGTCAATTTACCCTACTTTTGTCAAAACCCCCAAATTGACCCATTTTAACCCAAAGTGAACCCAATGTTAAACCAAACCTATCCAATTGACCCAAATTCTGGTCCAATTCAATTCTAAACTTCAATTCAACATTCCCAATACCAATCTAGACCAAATCCAAGTCCAATTTGATTGACATTTGGATCCAACTTCACTTTTGGCCTTAAAGCCTAATTTGGACCCATGACCCAAACTCACCCAATTCAACTCCAATTAACCTCAAATTTTTTCTAAATCTTCCTTAACATCCCCACAAACTAAACCCAACAATTATTTGGCCCAACCTCTTTACAAAATTCCCATCCATAAATTCATTTTTAAACTTAAGGGCCCATTCCTTAAACCATTTTAAAAGCCCACTTCCACCAAATCCAAAGCCCAAACTTCTTCCAAAACCCATATGACATTTCCCCTCATCATACTTTCAATTAAAATCATCCCTAAGTCCTAAATTCATCATCAAATAATTCCAAATCAAGCCTTATGCCAAATCACCCCTAAATACCAAAATTTTCCTTAAATCCATTTCCATGAAATTGACTTCACTTTTCCCAAGCCAAATGGAGCCATGGAGCCATGCACAAGCCATATGCAAGCCATGAGAGCCTCTTTACATGTCACCATGCCATTTTGAGCAAAAGGAGGAGGCTCTTTCCTTAATTCCTAAAGGTGATTAACCACTTCCATGACTCCACTAAACCATGCTTAAGCCTAATTGTACTTGGATTGTGACTTGACCCCACTAATCAAGCTGATCCAAATCACTTTCTCCTCAGCCTAAACCAGGCCTTGGGTGGTGCACCTAGCCCAAATGGGTGGGTTGACCCATTTAGGTCCAAATCTAGCCATGCCCCATTCCACTTTGGATCAAAGCCTTTACACATGTCCATGGCCAATTGATTGCACAAACCTCCAGCCCCGACCCACCCGACCTCGAGGGTGACCCATGCTCGGCCGGCCGGCCACCGGGCCGCCGGAAAACACCATGGCCGAGAGCTCGCATGTGAGCCAACATTGAAATTCTCACTTGCCGAGCCGCCCTCGCTCATGCGGTCACCATGGTCGTTCTTCTCCTCACTCGCAGCCAGTCGATCCCAAGCCCTAACTCCCCCGGGAGGCCTCCCACCCAGCTCTATTTAAACTCCACCCCTCTCGGCCATGAGAGGAGAGAAGCACAAACCTTGCCAAAACTGCGCCAAAATTGTTCCGCACCCTTCTCCATCCTTAGAGCACTTGATCCCCAGGTGAAATCCCCCCGCCATTTCTCCTCCGTAAGCTCGATTTCGGAGTTGAAATTCCACCCAAAACCAGGACACTTCTCCACAAGTGAGCCGATTCCCAAATTGATTGGCTCTACACCTTCACCGGACCAGAGAAGGTGTCCACCATCAAAGCCCCATCTCCGGACCACCCCGGTTGCTCCAACCTCCAAGCTTTGTGATCGGGCTTGGTCGAAATCATATCCGGACGATTCACTGCATCAGGAGACTTCATCTGGAGCTTGCTAGGACCCAATCGAAGGTGCAATAACTCTCAGATTGAAGCCACACTTCTCTGAGCCAAGGTATGAGCTAACTCTTCATCCCGAGCTTCTGAAGATTCTCCATTTCAAATGCCTTAGTTTCAATGCATGTTAACCGTATAGATGTGTTCGTCTCTTCAAGACGAATCCATAGAGTATAAGAACGTAAAAATCCATTGAGAATCGAGTGAGATCTTAGGGATTTAGTGTGGACGGCTCTCGGGTGAGAACACTGGGGACGATGAACGGATGCCGTCCATTCAATACACGCGCGCACGGATGGTCGGGATCGCGTCGGACCGGGAGACGGTACGAGAACCGCGGGGCCCGGGCTGCCGACTCGGGTGGCGGCGTCGAATGGGAGCGCGCCGCGTGGTCTTTCGGAGCCGCCGAGGATGCGCCGGCGCCGCGTGGATAAATAGAAAAATAGGGTATTTTTCGATTTATTTAATTCCCTAAACTTCAAAAATTCATATCTCCGTGAAGAAAAATCAGAAAAATAAAATAAAAATACCCTCTTCGCTCAGTGAAGAGAGGAGAATAATGTGGAAAAGAAATCACTTAATTTCATCAAATATTTTATTTTTTATAATTTATTTACTCTCTGCATTGTTTTAATTCTCCATGCATGCATACAATTCACCATGGCATGAGACCATGAGCTTTCAAGCCTCCGACTTGGGAACATTCCCTGAATTTTCCAAAGTCAGAGGCCATCCCTATGAGGAGTTCTTGATTTTTCAAGTTCAGGTCACTCGTTTTGAGTATTTTAATTCCAAGTAAATAGCATGTTGTGAAATAAATTCTAGGAAAATTTGGTGATGTTCCTTATGACCAGAGAACCCTAGGAAAAATAGATTTTGGCTTAGTTCATTCAAAACAACCCTAATTGGCTTAAACACCCAAAATAGGTCTTTAATTAATTAGAGTTAACCAGGAATCAAATTGACTTGAAATCAATTCTCCACTGACCTTTAGGATCGGAGGAATCCACTATAAAAATTTGAGGTCAATTGGACTCGGTTAACCCCACTAATCGGGTTGATTAAGTCACTTAGCCCATTTTAAACTTTAAAAATTCATAACTTTTAAAATACTTTTCAAAAATTCACAAAATTGATTTTGGAGCCTCTCTGATATCAGGGGAATCTAAGAAAATTAAAATTTCAATTTTCTAAAAAAGTTGATTTTTAATAATTAAAAAATAATAAAAATCACAAAAATAATAAAATTCACCAAAATGTCACATTTTAAATTTTAATCACTTAGGAACAAATCCCACATTTTTCCTAGGTCTATTTAGTGAGATATTGAATTTTAAAGCCCTAGGGTAATTTTAAAATTAAAAAAAATGTATTTTCTAGCATTTTCACTAAAATAATTATAATAAATCATAGAAAAATCAGAAAATTGCAAAATTTGTTTCTCTGGTTTCCTTGATATCAGAGAGATTTTTGAAAAATATAAAATCCATTTTTCAACATTTATTTTATTTTTAAATTAATTAACACTCCAAAACTCAAAATAATTATAATAAAAATAATATAATTCAAAAAATCACCAAAATTGGTCCAAGTGCTTCTCTGGTCATTAGAAATGTCCCCTAATTTTCTTAAGGACAGAAATTTTCCCTTGGTCATGTTATTAAATTTTCCTTGAAAATCTCTATTTTCCACCAAAAATAATTATATAAATAAATTAAATACGGAAAAATCACATTTTCTCCTCTCATGTCTTTATTGACATATGAGTGAAGTCACATAAAAATTTCAAGTTCATTTGAGTTCAATTTAGTGAGTTATGAAATTATTAAGCTTAAGGGGTAAAATGATAATTAAACTTTTAACCCTTAATTAAAATTTTAGGTTTAATAAAAGAAAATCAACAAGTAAAATATTTGATCTTAATCTGATTTGGATGACTGAAATTTAAATAATTAAAGGGTAGAAACTCATTAAACAATTTTTTTTTTTAAATGATTAAACTTTAATTAAATAATGGATTAAATTTGGAAGAATAATAAAATTGGAATTATTAAAATAAGGGATATTTATTAGGAAGAGATTTATTCTTTAATTTAAAAATCCCTAAATTAATTATCTCATTAATACTCAATTTTTAATTAAAATGATAACTCAAATTTAAAATATTAAAAGACTTAATTAAATTATTAAACTCTTTTGAAATTTCAATTAAAATTAAAAATAAAGTAAATTAAAGATAAATTAAAATTAAATTAAATTAAATTAAATTAAATTAAAATTAAATTAAATTAAATTAAAACAAATTAAATTAAATTAAACTAAATTAAAATTAAATAATTAAATTAAATTAAATTAAATTAAATCAAATTAAACAATCAAATTAAATTAAATTAAATTAAATTAAATTAAATAATTAAATTAAATTAAATTAAATTAAAAAAAATTAAATCAAATTAAATTAAATTAAATTAAATTAAATAAATTAAATTAAATTAAATAATTAAATTAAATTAAATTAAATTAAATTAAATCAAATTAAATTAAAATTAAATCAAATCAAATTAATTAAACATCAAATCAAATTAAATTAACTATGTTAAATTAAATTAAAACTCAATTAAATTAAGTTGAATTAAATATAACATCACCTAAGACATAAAGAATTCAAAATAAATGTAAAGCAACTTGAACACTATTCCAAATTTAAACTCTTTAACTTAAATCAAATCATTTGAATATTAATTTACCCTTGAAAGCTTTGATTATTATAACTCCTAAATGAAACATTAAATGAAGTGCTACTTCACTCATAAGATATTCAAATGTCTTAATTCACCTGGCAAGTTAACAAAACTTGAAAACCTCGGACGATTGATTCATTTATATAATTAAATTCATTTGGACTTAAAACAATCCTAGAAATATTGAAAAGATGTTTAAGATTCTTCTTAAGCACTTCCTCAATATGATAGGATATTTATAAGAACAATTGGATTTAATTGTTCTTCGATGAAGAAAATCGTCTTCAAACAAAAACACAAAGAACCTGAGACGTCATAGGAGATGACTAGCTATAGGATTAGGAATTTGGTAGAAAACCATAACCTTTCCCTTAGCTTTACCTAGGAACTTGCTTAAATATTCTAATTGTGTCTTAAGTGCAGCTTGGGATGACGGGAAGACCCTCCAGGTACGCTTTTATTTTATTGCAATTCACTCTCTTGCAATTTACTTTCTCGCAATTTACCTTCCTGCAATTTACTTTATTGCAAATGCATTTATTTTTCTGCATGATAAACAACTCGTTGCATGATAAACCCACACCTTTAGGATAATCCCTAAAACTGAAACCAAAACTAAATTAAAAGTCATTGCAAGATAAAATTCACCGCCACAACATTTCAAAATATAAAACAACTCAAAATTTAATCACAAACGAACACAAAACTACAATTGCAACTAAATTAAAACGTCCCGTTGGATGATCGAGAATACCTCGGATGATGTAACCTACGTGTTGCTAACTGGATTTCCCACGGTCTAAATGAAAGTGTGGAACTCATTCAACTGAGTTTAGCAAATTCATCTCGGACTAAGTGAATCCGATAAAAATAATGATGCCGGAAGGATGGAACCGCGGGATCTTAACCTAGTGTCGTTATAATCAACTTTAAGATTTGTTTTAATCAAAACACAAAAACACTTGGAAAATTAAGACTTCTCTAAACCAAAACACTTTTCTCATCCCCCGATTTATGATTTCTAAAACTAAACCTCTCGCAACAACAAGGAGCTGGAGCATGGTAGGCAAGCACGGCCATCGTCATCAACAAAACTTGAACCTACTTCAGCAAAACCTTCTTAGAATTAAACAACAAAGCCATAGGACTTCGAGGTAGCTTGCCTAGTGCAACATAAATCATCAACCTCTTCGTTAGGCATTTGCATTGCAAATCAAGCCCTAACCGGTCTTAAGATTCCGAGGTAGTCGTCCGATACGACAATAAACCCTCATATCTTCTAAGCTATTTGTTTGATTCTATCATACAAATATAAGCCCTAATTAATTAAAATCGGCAAGATCGAAATACTAAATAAACATTAGACTTTCCTAAATTCAAGCCAAACAATAGGATAGTCGGGAAATTACCGAAGTTCACTTCGAATCAGTGATTTCTCCTACTTTTCTTCCTTTGGATTCACAAAATAAAATGTTCCAAACTTGATCCATTCCCTATTGAAATTCCAAAATTCAATTCCTCGAAAACTTAAACTTCAAATTCTCGAGAGCGGAATTATTGGTTATTATCGAGAGTTTTCTTAGGTGATTCCCGTCACTTAAGATGTAATTAACTATAGTGGGCTCGCCTTTATAGGGAATTTTAAAGAACCTGTGTAATATAAACCCCGTTTGATACTTTCATATTAAGCGAGGAATTTGTCGGCTTATAAAATTGGTTCGCGGACCAAACGGATGTCACAAAAACTTCTAGTTTATTTGATCGAGTCCCACCATCAAGCGAGCTGTGTCTCATCCTTAGGGATAGATACACGGTTCGTGGTGCGGTGCTCGTTTATATAAACTATTTGGGATGTGAGATCGGTTTAATCTCATATTTAAAATTATTTTCAAAATCAAATACTACTTTCTAAATTATATATATATATTTAAATTAAAATTTTAAAATTTAAATTCGCCGACAACTTCTGTTAGGCGACCCCTTTTCAAAATATCACACAACCTAAAAATAGTGCCGACAGACACCGAGTGCGCATCAGAGGTATGTTGAATGTGTCTGGTGGTTCAATAGTGATCAATATGCTCACTGGGGCCAGTTATCCCTTCGTAGGTGTCAATGTTCAAAAGATTGAAGCCTGTGGGGATGGTCTGTTGAAGAACTACATATGCAAAATGAGAAGATTCATGAACATTACAGTGAGTAGGGAAGCGATCCTTTTTCTTTAGCGGAACTCTTCTCAAACAAGGCGTCATAGCTCGTTACGAATGACATCATCTGGAATGGTAGGAAGGTGTGGCTGTGGTAGAACAGCTGCACGAGATGGATGAGTTAAACTTGTGGTATATAGGAGTTCAACATCACAACCTGGCAAGGGAAGTGTTCCTTCTTGAGGAGGGAGCCAGTATGAATACCTTCAAGTAGTGTGTTCCAGTAGGTCACCAAGTGAATGGTAAAAAAACTTCAACGATGTGGGTAGTGGTTGTTGAGCTACACGTAGAAGCTATAGGTTTTCTAGTTGAGGCTCCTCCATTCTACGCATTTAGTCTTTTATATAATGACCTGAGATGCTTTAGTTGGCAGGATAATGTCTTCCAGGGCGGGAAGATGAAGAAGAATGCCACCCTTGGCTTCATGACTGCTCTCTAGAATGATGGGTGTTGGAGTGGGATGCTTCGTTGTCACGAACATTGTGTCCAGTGGCCATGTAGTAAGCCTCATAATTACTTCAGTGGTGGGATTGAAGTTTCCCACAAATGGGCCCAAACAGATGGTGCTAAAAAATTTGTGGCGGTAGAGTAGAGATTATTGTAGTAGCATGGTACGAAGATTCAACACATACTCAGTAAAGCGAAAGCAATTAATGGTGACACCAGAATTTTTTACGTGGAAAACCAAAAAACGGAAAAACCACGGGTCTGACCCAGTTGAAGAATTTCACTATAAAAAGATGATTATAGTTGCAACTACTTAACCCACAGGCAGGAAAGGGTTAGTAGGTTTCCCAAGTTACAACGATGACGTACTGATGAATTTGTTGCTAGGAACAGACAACAACCGATAGCGATTGGCAGTGTCCTCCGGCCTGTGGTGGTCGATGGTGGTTAACAGTGATCGACGGTAGTCAGCTATGGTTGATAGTGATTGACGGCGGTCGGTTGTGGTTAACAGTGACCGACGACGGCCGACGGTGGTTGACAGTGATCGACAGCGGTCGGCGGTGGTTGACGGTGATTGGCAGTGATCGACGACAATCGACGGATAACGACGGTGGATGGATGTGATCAACGATGGTCGGCAGTGGTCGACGAAGATTGTTGGTGATTTATGGTGGACGACGGACTATGGAGGTCAGTGGTGGTCAATAGTGGTGGTTAGCTCCTTCTTTATGCTTAAAGCTCTTCATCATATCTCAAACTCGTCTCTCCCTCATGAGATGGTGGGGCTCTATTTTTATGTTTTTACTGCAATTAATGTAAGAATATGAATTACTTTGATTGGGATGTCTGGATAGCTTTCTTCGATCAGACGAGATTTTATGGACGTTGGAGTGCTGATGTGTCCTAAAGCATGCTTGATTTCCTTCATAGTTTGCTCCTGTTTATGAATTAAATTGTACTTTAAAGAAATGTTTTCTTGTATTTTTTATGCAGGTGTAACAGGCAGGACACATGGAGCAAAGTGGAGTTGAAATGGAGCATATTGAAGACCGACAAATTAGCTCCTTCCCTGGATAATACGCTCCATTTCGCCTAGGCACCAAGGATCCAACAGTAAACAGAGAGCACTTGGTGATCGAAAGCTTAACGAGTACCTAGGCGCCAAAACATACCAAGGCTAATCAAGAGGCCAGTGCTTAGGTGCTAGCCTTATGGCGCTAAACGCTGGCCAATTCTAGGCAATTCCTGCAGTTATTTCAGTACGCCCCTGGAAGTTAATGGGGGGGGCATAAGTTGTTTGAGAGAAGACTCCGGTTCATTCTGAAGCCTTGGGAAGTTCAAGAAGGTAGAGTATTCGTAGTGTAGACTTAGGGTTTTTATATTTTGCACTTTTCTTGAGAGATTGGAGAGGGATTTAGAGAGGAATCTGTAAAGGGATCATTTCAGCACTGCAGAGAGCACTTAAATACATTGTCTGGGGGACTTTTCATCTTTTGTCAGGGGAGAAAAGTTGTATCGTGTTCTCATTTGTCTTGTACTTGTTGTAAACATATATTTAGTGGATATGCTTTGTTAAGTGATGAGGATTCCTGTGGTGTTCTTCATGCTTTGTGAGTAAATTTCCTTTACCTTTATCTTGTGATGAATAAGTAGGATTTGAAGGATGTATGGATGCATATAGAATTGATTTTTAATATCAATGTGAAGAGTATTTTTCTATGCTTCATTTACTTTTCGTACTAGCCATATGAATTGTAAAATTTGTTGTGATCCATTAGAACTCGGAAGTACGGTGGAAGAACAACTAGAGTATTCACATTGTTCTATAGGCTATAATGAAAGTAGACTATAGGCAATGCAAATATATAGAGAAATACACTTTGATGAGTTCAATCTAGGGTTTAAGGAACAAAAACTAGGTTAACCAAACTTCTTTACTCACTCGGAAGAGGGTAAACAAGATAATTGCTCATATTTTTCACTAGCCACAATAGTAATTCATAGTATTCAATCCTACAATCCACTTATGTAATTACAAGAGAAAATGTAGCGTTTTACATCTTGATATTCACAAACCCAATTGATCTAGTTATGCTTTAGATTGGACCTAGTGCTATAATTTTTGAGTAGTTGTTAAAGAAACCATTTTAAGCGACATTCCAAACTAAGACCTGATCTTAGTGGACTAGAACTTCGCCTAAGGGATTCTTTATCTCACTCCTTGTGGGATCAAAAATCCGGACTCATTATAGCCCTATATTACGAAAGCTATACATACACTTGTATTAAGCAAACTCGGGTTTTAGAAAAAAATCTAACTTTAAGAATCTGATCAAGTAGCTTGGGAAACATCAGATTTTCTGGTGCAGTTGTTGGAGAAATGAATTATTGTGTTAATAGCTGAGGTGTGCCAAGTGACTTAACAATACTGAAATTGAGCAACCCTGGGCTCCCTTGATTCAGCTTGTTTAAACGCTCGATTCGACCATAGGCTTGCTAGACTTAGCATTTATTTGACCTTCTAAATATGTCTGGAAATCTTTTAAAAGTAGTTTAATGACTTTATTTGAGCTTGATTTGACTTGAATTGAACTAATTTTGAAATTATTGGATCTCTCTCGTTGAGCTAGTCAGTTTGACTATAAGTTTGTTGAAATCAGGGCTCTGGATGACTTTTTATCGATGTTTGAATATTTTTTACTTAAAAGGTTGCCTCGAGATCCATTCCATGCTTCGAGATTCATGACAGATGATGAAAATTTTTTGGAGTCCTATGAAATATATTTTTTATATTTAGTTCTCTCATTCTTATCACAATTTTGCTCTCAAGAATAAAAAAGAATTAGAGAACTAAAATGGTGTTGGCACAGCTCTGGAGAAGATTTGATGGATCAAAATTAGGACTATGGTGGAAGATATCCCCTGTGAAGGATCAATGACACTTAGAAAGAACTGGTAAAGACCACGGGGTGATTTGGTCAGCCAACAGAACCAACACTCAAGTTGACCCAATGTGAGGGCTTGCGTCGCAAGTATCTCTAGATGAAGAGCACTAAGCTATAGCCAATCATTTCGGGATGCTCTATGACAAACACATACAGCCTAACCGACCAAGCTAAGTCAACTGAGCCTTATGGTTCAAGCATATATAAATAGAAAAAAATGTAATCTGTTGTGAAGTACTAGAAACATGCTAGTAACAACCAATTCCGGTCGGGGCGAAAACATATTTTTTTAGTGTTGTGCTAATCCCACTAAAAAATTTGGAGAGCACTTCTCACGAAAGCATTCTTCTCTCCATTTATATTGTCCATTAAAATATTTGGAAACTCGGGTCTCTTTCTTTATTCACACTGTTTTTTAGTGTGATTTGGTTCAACAAATATATATATGATGAACTAAAAAGATATAAAATTGTAAGTGTTAAGATACAAAGATAATAAAAATAAGGTGATATGTATGTAAATCACCCTTTATATGAAGTTTTGAGAAGGAACACCATAAATAAGTGTTTTAGGGGAAGGAACACAAATGCCTTCGTTGTGGGCGTTTATTGTGTGAGGACAAGAAACGCCCCCATGGGCGGTGTTTCCTGCAATTGCACAACAAACGCCCAAAAGCCGAACTTTTGGGCATTTCCACCCCACCCCTCAGCTATAAAAAGCACCCGCTTCTCACAATCTTCTGCTTAATTCCATTCGCGCCTCCCTCCTCTCTTCCTTCCCACTGCTTACATCTTGCTTGGTTTTTTATTCCTAGTTTCACTCTCTTTCTCCATTCTTCAGCTTCTTTGCATTGTCATTGCTCTGCTACTTTTCTTTCGATGTTATTCTTATCTTGTTCTTTTTTTTTTTTTTTTTTCTTATAATACAATTTATTTATGTCATTTTATTATGTTTTATATTTTTATTATTATTTAAAATTAATTGCACTTTATTAAATGTTGCTTTAATTTCTTTTAAAATTAAAAGCATTGTGTAGATATGCTACCGAAATTTTTTCTTAAATCTGCAGCATAGCAAACTTGTTTTTAAATTTTTTGGAATCTTACTCATATTTATTCTCATAAAGTTCATGATATGTTGAAATGTTGTTCGTCGACTTCCTAAATTATCTACATGTCGAGATGATGTCTATTGTTTTCCTAAATTACCTACGACATTTTGAAATGGTTGTCTGCATTTTTTTCTTAATTTAATTATGCTATGAAATAATATAGAATAATTATATTACTATTAATTATTTTATTATTAATGCAATTAATATTTTTATTTTAATAATCAAATAAATAACTTGAACAAAATAAATAACTTGAATATTATATTGATCTGTATATAGTCTGGAAATCTGACAACACATAGTTACTAGTTCAAAGGAGGTTAAAATATTATATTGACTATCTGGTGTAAAATACACGTACATATCTTATACATTTTTAAAAATTTTCAAAATTTTTAAAATTTTAATAAAATCTCTTATTCACTCAACATATAAAGATTTATTTTAATAATTTTTTATCCTAATTTTTAATGTACTTCGCTCTTCATATACTTCTCACTTCTCTCATGTTCTCATAAGTAACTGCCTAATATTATGTGGGACAACTTTTTTAGCGTGTCGTCTGGATCTTATCTTTTAGTTCTTTGTTAGTAGGTATGAGAATACTTTAATTTTATCAATTTTTATAGTTACAAATATTTTTTTTCGTTGCACATCGTTTTTTATTTCACAACGTCTCTATCAAAAACTACTGCCCATGATAGTCATCACTTTTTATAAATAAGTGCTCTATAGAAGCTTACCTCTATGTATGTAACAAAAATTAGTATAAACTCTTTAGGATATGTGTGCTTCGAATAAAATGCATTTGAAGCTACATAGAACTTTATCAAAAAGGCCATAACTGTCTAATGAGAGCTTGGGATTTAAGTGGTCTTTGTACATCCCTCCTCACCTAGAAGTTTTCGTGGCTTCAGATGCATTTTTTTATTGAATATATCATGATAGTCAAACATTTTTATTAAATATGTGTTATGTGAAACCTTTCCTCTAACACAAATTAGAATAAACTATTTAGGGATATATGTGCATTAAATAAAATGCACTTGAAGCTACGTAGAACTTTTTTAAAAATGCTTAAACTGTCTAAAAATAGCTTGAAATGTAAGCGGTTTTAGTTTCCCCTCATCACTTGGAAGTTATAGTAGCTTCGGATGCATTTTTTCATTGCATATCATGATGCTTTCTTAAGATTATAAGACTTATAATTCATATTTCTTTACCAAATATTAGCTCATTAGTAAGAGTAAATATTTTTGCAGGATTAGTATTAATTTTAAATGATGAGTAAAAATATGTCATGTTTATTAGTATGTTTTGATTGAGAGTTATGAATCACATATGATTTACTTGTGTCGGTGGTCGTAACCATCCGGTTCAAGTGTCTCATCGGATAAAGTTGAATAAGTTGAAGAGAAAATCATTATGTGTCTACATCATGATAGTCCACAATTTATGGTAAACATAATTTCTCGACTGTCGGTGAGTGACAGTTTCATTGCGACTCATATCGATGATGATGAATCATGTGAATTCATATTGTTAGAAGCAACGGAAACCATAATAATGATCTATGTTGAAGTCAAAGCCTTACCTACTGACGATACAAATATTGCTGGTCCTTCCCATATTTCTAGTCCATCTCACAGTGCTAATCCCTCCCACACTGCTGGGCCTTCCCACGTCGCTGGTCCTGAACAAGTAATCAAAATTTCTAGAATTTCTAGGTACGAGTAATATAACTATTGTGATTACTCAACTTTTAGAGATATCTATTGAAAATGAAATTAATTTTATGACTTCTACTTTGCAGGCCAACTCCAATTTCATTCAATACATATGACACCAAGTTCTATAATATACCCGACCAGCTAGTAATTGATTACGCACATTGATCATTTGATCTCTCACATTCATTTCACCCATACATTAGTATAAATGTAGAGTCTTTCACTCAAGAAGAATCACAAGGTGTCCACTTGGATGTTAACCCAAGCGATTATGAAACCATGGATAGTGGCACTAGTGAGCATTCAAGTGAAGCAGAAGAAAACAAGGATCTTAGCGGGTGGGATACTGATCTGAATAATGTATTACCAGGACATGATTTAATATATCAACATGTGGAGTTAAATATACAGAGGCTAGATGAAATGGTTGAGAACAATAGGTTTTTCAGGTCTATTAGTATGATTGATAATTGGATACAGTTGTTGATTGTGATGCCTCTGTAAAATCACATCTCCTTTCGTGCAGATGATGTCAATACAAATTTATTAACAAAAGGAATGATATTTTCAAGTAAGGATGCACTGTAACGCGCTTTGAGTGGTTGATCATTATTGAACAATTTAGACTACATGAAAACTACTTCAAACAAAAAAAGGACTTACAATTTAGTATATACAATTTAATCATGAGACTTGTTCATTTTAGTGGCATCTGCATGCATAAAAAAGGCAGTGATCAAGGGTAGGTGGAAAATTTCTATAATTGGGACAACACACACATGCAGATGGTCTGAAGAGAGGCTACATACATGACTCTCTGGAAATGTAAGTATGTACATAGATGAACTTAACAGATTTAGACATAGTCAGATTTAACACTAAACCCTTCTATTCATTCTCACCTTCCTCTTATTTTTTTATCCTAACTATATTAAATTAAAACTTCATATGCAGGTTAATTAGTTCTCATATTTAGATTTATATATAGCTTTATTACATGACATATGTTTTCAGAATGTTGAAATTTGGACTGTCCATGTTCCAATAATCTGTTGGAAGCTTGTCGAGTGGCACCTTTTAAATTATGTTTTGTGGTAGTTTTCAAGCATTCAACATATATCTATTCAGCATATAGAACAAAGTTTTAAAAGAGTCAATGAGTGAGGTAAGACTGAAGTTGACTAGATGCACTATCACCAGAAGTATATTAAGATGTGGAATAACGGTCGAGCACATATTTAATTGTTACTGTTAATTAATTTTATTGTAAAACCTATGATAAATGTAATTTTTCAATTTTACATTTGGATTACTATATTCATAGTAAAGATGGTGCAAAGCACTTTGGAGGGGAATGCGTGGAAGTGCTAGCTTAGTGAAACAAGGATACGATGAGATATTGAAGCTATCACGTAGAGTCGAACGACCAATCCACATTGGTTATAACACATTTGATCAGCTGATGAGACATGATTTCGAGGTGGGGCCATCTCACAGAAAAGATATCAGACCATCTGGCCCCCGCAGATTAACTTCTGATGTTTGACATCAGTCATGTTACACAGTCGAGAGAAGAACAATAACAGATGCTGCAAGGAGATCTTCAACTTCCTTCTCGATATACACCCGGTATAGGAGTCATTCTACTTCGATGGTGAACATAATTGTATTCTAAAAACATTATTTTATGATAATATTTTATTGTGAAATATATATATATATATATATATATATATATATATATATATATATATATATATATATATATATATTACTTTATTTCATTATACACACTCATTTTGTTCTTATGTATATATTTTTACTTAATTTGAAACCCTCTAAAAATTTACTTAATATGGTATAAATTTATTATTTATTTGTCATAAAAATATTATATCTAATATTTTTAATATTAATTTATAATATCATATATGTAAATACTTTTTTCTAGAAATTTTTTTTTCACAAGGGACATTTAGATGAAGCTCTATCCCCCCTCCTATTTATATATGTATATTTTTAAAAACTACGGGGAGCAAACCTAAATACGACAAGCGGTTCCATCTGACATCCACTCAAACGGCTCGTGACCCAAAGCAAGCTACTTGCACTGTGATGACCAACCAAGTAGTCATTCCTCATCAATACCTTCTATTTTTTCATCCCTCTTCAAATCATTCCATATCCAGAGCAAAGAAAACCAGAGCTCACCCCCGGCGACACAACTCTCACTCCCCCTCCGTCCAACCTCCTCGTGCCACACAACTCTCACTCACTGCCTCCTAAAGGTCCCTCATTTCGTTCACCACCACCATGAAAATCCTATATTCTCCTCTCACCCTCCTCCTCCTCCTCCTCCTCTCTACCGAGGCGGAATCCAGCACCTTCCCCGGTGACATCGCCGCCCTCAAATCAGTTCTCGCTGCCCTCGATCCCGCCTCCATCCCCCCCGGCTCTTGCCTCGCCTCCTGGGATTTCAAACTCGACCCCTGCTCTTCTGCATTTAGCACCCACTTCACCTGCGGCCTACGCTGCGACGCCACCTCCTCGGACACCACCGGCCTCAACTTCTCCCGCGTCACCGACATCTCCCTCGACTCCGTCGGCTACTCCGGCCCACTCTCCCCTTCCATCTGGTCCCTCCCCTTCCTCCAATCCCTTGATCTCTCCAACAATCGCTTCTACGGACCCATCCCTTCTCTTCTCCCCATCTCCTCCCTCCCCCCTCTGCTCCGCCGCATCTCACTCTCCCATAACTCCTTCTCCGGCCCCATCCCATCCTTTTCCACCTCCCCTTCCCTCGAAGAGCTCTATCTAGACGGCAATCGCCTTTCTGGCCCCTTCATTCCCACATCCTTCCCCTCACTCCGTCGCCTCGATCTCCAATCCAACAACTTCTCCGGCTCATTCCCGGACCTCCGCTCCCTCTCCAACCTCAACTTCGTCGACTTAAGCGACAACTCATTCTCCGGCCCTTGCCCCTCCGACTCTCTCCCTTCCTCTCTCTTCCAGCTATCAATGCGCAACAATCTCCTCACCGGTAATCTACCAGGTTCACTTCTCGCCTCTCTCCCACTCTTGCAGGTTCTTGATCTCAGCCATAATGCCTTCTCTGGTCCAGTCCCATCTGCGGCCTTTGAGCACCCCGCACTGGAGCAGTTGGCGCTGTCCGGAAACGCATTGGAATGGGTAGAGGAACCGGGGGAAACCATCGCTAGAAGCACCATGGTAGCGCTCGATCTCAGCCACAACAAAATCAGCGGATTGCTGCCGGAGTTCGTCGGCTCCATGCCGCAGCTCACGGCGGTCGTTTTAGAAGATAACCGATTCACCGGACTGATTCCGACGCAATACGCAATGCGTGCGGCGGGGATCGCCGGCGCTTGGGTGGCTTTTGAGCGGCTGTTGCTGGGCGGGAACTATTTATACGGGCCGGTACCGGGGCTGATGCAGGGGATGAGGAATGGAGCGGCGGCGGTGGTGAGCCTCGCCGACAACTGCCTGTTTTGTTGCCCGGAGTACTTGTATTTCTGCGCTGGAAGGGAGCAGAAGCCTGCCGCTGTTTGTCGGGATTTCAACCCTATGATCCCGTGAGGGAGGGAGACTGTAAGTTAAGATTGATACGGTGTAATTATGTGGAGATCTACCTCTTCAAGAGTTAATTTGGTGTGGTGGTGTTTAATTATTCTCTGTATGCAACGTGTGGTTCATATACGGGAAGGAAAAGTATTAGTTATGATCCATGAAGAATTTGCGTACGTCAATCGTACGCAGAGCCGTGTACGTAAAAAGGTACATGAGATTACACGAGAATTATAACCCTCTTATAACTCCCGTGTAACTCCCGTTCAACCCTCCTTAACCTTGTAACCCTTATAACCCTTATAACCTACAAATGGATGAAATAGAAACGCGAGTTGCAAG
This sequence comes from Papilionanthe hookeriana x Papilionanthe teres, assembly GCA_022702705.1. NCBI lineage: Eukaryota > Viridiplantae > Streptophyta > Magnoliopsida > Asparagales > Orchidaceae > Papilionanthe > Papilionanthe hookeriana x Papilionanthe teres. The sequence goes on along the minus strand of CM040428.1, from coordinate 61,218,594 downwards.
TGAGTTATACGGGAGGTACAAGGAAGTTATAACATACTTGTAACTCCCTTGTAATCCCCTTATAACTCTCGTGTACTTTACTTGCGCAGCTCTGCATACAGTTGACGTACGCAAGTTTTTTCCCAATAAAAGGGCGTTATGTGCAGTGAGTCTCATAATTTTTAATACTAATCAAATCTCAATATATTTCGGTGGCCTGCTTGCCTGCTTGACACGTGGTGTCCTACCACACCATCAGACTCCGGACGTAAATTACGTTTTGCTTGCAATTTCAGCATTTTGGTACAAAGCCAGTTGCAGGATTGGCTGTCCCATATGTTTATTTTTATCAAATTGCATTTTTTCAATAATATGAGACATTATTTTGTGTTAACTTCTTATGAAAATTAATAAATAATAATAAATGTAATAATAATAAATTTATTATCATAAAAGTTTTTTGCAACATGTCTCCTTCACATGCTATCAATTCCATGTCTTTTCATTAGTAAGATTTTGGTATTACCTTTGAACTTTTCTTTGTCACTTGACTCACATGCCACTATTCTGGTTGATGTCCTTCGTCAGTGGAATCTCACTTTTTTTTTCCATTGTTTAGGGTTACATGATTTGAGTTAACATGAGAAAAGAGATGGTGTGAGATGGAAATTAATAAAGTAATGTTTTAATAAAATGAAAATTTTAGATTGGGGCATTCACATACATACGACCCAATTTCTATATTTTTATATTTTTGACACTTAAAGTTTTTTTTTTAAATTTTTATCACTTAAAATATTTCATATAACATCAAAAGTATCACGGATGTTGAATCCTTTTAGGATGTGGAATTTTGTAGTATCTATAAGTTATGATCAAATCCTTTTAGTTTTGAGCATGAGAGGGAGAAAAAGACAATGGGCCGCCTGTGGGGAGATAGAGTCCTGTCTCTCATTTTTTTTGTTTTTACATTTTTTTTCTTCAATTTATAAGTCATGGGATATTCTTTTGTATAATGATAGATAATGTTAAGTCATATCCAACAGTTATATATTACCTTTTATAGTTTTATGTTTTGTAATGCAGTTTTATTTCATGTATGACAATTTTATGCCGTGTCATATCATGTAATTGTACTTGACGATTCGATAATTTGATAGTTGGACGGTTCGATGGTTAGGCAATTTGACAAGTTCTCTGGCTAGACAATTGAACTAATTCACTTGCTAGACAATTCGACCAGTTCTCTAGCTAGGTAGCTCAACCAATTTTGATATGCAATTCAATCAGTTCTGGTAGGCAGTTCAACCAGTTAAATAACTATGCAGTTCAACTCATACTTGTAGGTAATTCAATCATTTTGACAGTTAGGCAGTTTGTCAGTTCGTTAGTTTGGCAGTTTAACATGTTCTTTAGGTAGATAGTTCAACCAATTCTCAAGTTATAAAGTTTAATCAATTCTCTAGCTAGACAGTTTGATTAGTTCTTCAACTAGATAATTCAACCAGTTCTCCTGCTAGATAATTCAACATATTCTACTGCTAAGCAGTTCAACTAGCTCTTCAGCTAGATAGTTCAATCAATTCAATAGTCAGAGAATTCGGTAGTTGGGCAATTCGACAATCCAACAATTTGACAGCTGAACAGTTAGGTGCTTGGGCCATTCAATAATTCAAGAAATGGACAGTTTAATAGTTGGGCAATCCAGCAATTCGACAGCTGAACATCTTGACAATTGTGAAATTAGTAATTCGCAGCTGGGCAGCTCGAAATATTTTTTTTAGTTGTATGCATGGAGTTTTCTTATTCTCTTATTTCTTTGAAAGACAAGTGTGAAATTAAAAAGAGAATGAAAAACATGAAGTTATACATTGCTTGTCTTTGTAAGGCAAACATATACTTCATTTATCCAAAAAATGAATTGAATGATAAGAATTAAACTATTTTGATAAAAATGAGTATTGTATTTCACCAGGTATCAACTATTCATCTATCTGTGGGCTCTTAGAACTCTTAAAGAGAATCATTTTGGGTGCACTTTGGCTGAACCTACGGAATTCCATCTCAGAAGCATTACGATTCACCTTCAAATACTTTATAGTTAACTTGACGGTTATATAGGGAGCATACCCCGAGTATTTTCAATAAGAAATAAATTTTGTTCTCTATTTTATGCAGCTAGATATACTGTTTTCTTGTAATATAACTCAATTATAGAAGGATTACAACAGTTTTGTTAAACTCGAACTATTCTTCGCCTGATGGCACTTTGGCTATACTTGTTGGGAGTAGTCGTTGTAATTTTTCAATTCTATCTTGGGTGAGATCTCATGATCTTAAATCCCTAGGTTACCTAACTTCAATCTTTTTCAATTGAGTTATATTTCGAAAAAAAGGTTTTTCCAATGTCTTCTTTAGCATTTGATTAGTATGGTCAAAAAGTTTGGAAGATTTTATTCTCTTATGAAACTTACTTATTAGGGACAAATTTCTTGACTTAAAATATAGTGTGAAAAATTATATAGAACAAATTAAGATAGTAAATTTATATGGTACATAAATGAAAGATTTAATGATAGTCTTGTCTCATTTGGTAAAGATTACTCTAGTGTGATTTTTGTTCTCTCTCTGTATGTATTTATATTTAACTTTACATTTTAAGACATTCATCCATGCCCACCATACTTTTCAAAATATTGAATCCTTTTAAGATGTAGGTCTCATAATGTTTGTGTGTTATGCTTAAATCTTACTAGCATTTAGTAAAACATAGAGAAAAATAGAGATAATGATTAGCTCGTAGGATAAGAGAAAGCCCAGCTTCACACTTTTCTTTTTTTTTTTCACATTTTTTTCTTTTATTTTTGAGCTATTGTATGTTTTAGTTATCATGAAAAAAAAATTTATACAAATATACATATATGTTAAGCCATATCCAACGGTTTTATGTCCTTTCTAATAGTTTTATATTATGTACGATAGTTTTTTTTAATTTTGGATAGTTTTATGTCATATCTTACAACATTATATCATGTCCAACTATGTGGTTGAACTTGATAGTTTAACAATTTTTTTTCTTTTATTTATATGCTCTTGGATTTCCTTTTATCATGATAAAAAAAATTATATAAATATACATAATATTAAGTCATATTTAAAACTTTATGTAATTTATAACAATTTTATATCATGCACAATATTTTTTTTTAATGTCTGAAAGCTTTATGTCATGTTCTATAGTTTTATGTCATGTTCTATAGTTTTATGTCATGTTCCATCATGTAATTGAACTTGATAGTTCGGCAGTTTGACAATATGATAGTTAGACAGTTTGATAATTCTTATGCTAGGCAGTTTGACCACTTATTCAACTAGGTAGTTCAACCAGTTCTCTTACCAGACAATTCAAAAAATTCAATAGCTTAGCAATTCAACCAGTTATCATGTTAGGCAATTCAAATAGTTCTCTAGCTAGACAGCTCAACAAGTTTTTTCTGGTCGGCAGTTCAACCAGTTCTGCAGCTAAATAGTTCAACCACTTCGGCAATTCAATAGTTTGTTAATTCAACAGTTAGACAGTTTGACCAGTTCTCCGGCTATAATCAGTTTAATTAGTTCTTTAGCTAGGCAGTTCAACCAATTCTCCACGTATGCTGTTCAACCAATTCTCCATTTATGCAGTTCAACCAGTTCTCTTGTCAGACAATTCAACCAGCTCTCAAGCTAGTCAGTTCAATAACTTCGACAGTTAGACAATTCGACAGCTGGGTAATTGGACAATTTGATTGCTGAACAGTTTGGCATCTGGGCAACTCGGAATGTTTTTTTAGATGTATACAACTACTTTTAACTTTTGGAAAAGTGAAATACATACTTTCATCTATAGGTAGGGTGGCGTATATATAAAAATTGATGTTTTGCTGTTAAAGATATGTAAATACATAAAAATAGAGCGGTATGTATGTAAATCTTTCTTTTAGATATTAAATAAAAAGACTGTATAATTCAACTTGCATGTTATTTGTGATTTGTACACACACACACAAAACATGCACACACACACACACATAGACACACACACAGGTATGATGAGATAGTTGCTTCAATCAAAGTTTTAAATTTGGACCAAACCGATTGATTTAACCGTGAACCGGTCATTCAACCAGTTTGGTCCAAGCTCAAACTATTTCTACATAGAACCTAGATTGAATCGATCAGAATCGGGGTTGAAGCAGAGACCCTGTGAACGGGCCTGATTTTTAAGAAGCTATCGACTCATATTATTCAATTTTATTCTTTTGATTTTGATCAGATGACCAAAAATAAAATATTTAAATTAAAAAAAAACATAAAATCCTTTTTTTTAATTTTGTATTTAAAATATGTTTAAAATATTCAAAAATATTATCTTAAATTAAAATATTTATTATTGAATTAATAAAAAATGATATTAATATATCATTATTTTATTAATTAAATTTATTAATAATTTAAATATTTATTACTTATTTTAGGTAATGTTTACTCTATTGCTTTTAATAAATAAATAAATAAATAAAAACTATTACTTTTGATGGATCTAACGGCATTCGTTTCGTACCTTTTAGTTGAAGGTCCTATTAGCTTCGGAACTAATAACTGGTACAATGTCAATTTCTTAATAAGATATTGTCATCATTCTATTTTACTTCTTATTATTTGATTCACTTGTCACTATTCTCATTGATGTTCTTCCCCCATTCGGAACTAATTACAAGTTTCTCGCTTTATTTTCTATTGTCAAGTATTTCAAGTTTATATATATATATATATGCCTACTTTTATTAATCTCTTTTATTCTTTATCGTCGTACTTGATGGGTTCTTTTCTAATCTTTAGATACTTTATATAGCAACTCTCTTGTTCAAAATGTCTCTTACAATTCTCTTTTTTTTTTTTTTTAACTTTTTAGGGTTTGAAGGCTTTGTTTTATTCCTTTGAAGATAACTCACTAATTCGTTGCACTTTTTAACTTTTGTTTTTTTCATTCATATGTTGTTTAGTTGTCCATCTATGATCATTTTGATAGATATTTTTTTAGAATTTTGAGTTCATGAGATAATATAATTTTTATAGTCTTTATGTTGGACATTCTCATTTGACATTCTGTAGCGAGGATTAAAGATGAATATTCTCGATTTTCTTATTATATTCTTAATTTGATCATTCTGATATTGGATATTATATTATTCTTTGTTGGATTTCTTTTCCTATTTTATCGACTCGTTTTATGGATGCTGAACTTCTCTTTGAATAATGCTATAAATATTTGGGGGACTCCTTAATAATTGATCAAGCCATATCCTTTTTATCCCAACCATCATCTAATGCTAGGGTTTTAATTGAGATGGAAATGATGAAGAAAATGAATAGAGATTTGGTTTGGTTCTAAAAAATTGATTATATTCTCCTTCATATTCATTGTACAATATATGAGCTTGAAAATACTTGATTTTTTAAATTACATTTAGAGCTTAAAATTTCTGAAAAGATATGATAACATTGTTGTTTAACAAGGCGGTTTGAATGATGAACCGGTGTTTGATTGTTACTCTTATGATTTCCTATGTATTGGACGACATTCATACAGCTATTCTTCATTCTTCTATTAAAAAAGATTTATCTACAAAGGAAATATAAGGGAGGTTTGCTCATATACACTTACAAAGATGGGAAAATTACATACATAGAATCCAATTCTTATGGATTTACCTATCTCACACTAGAAGTTTCATTTTTACATATAGTACTATACCTATGGATGAAAAGTTGGATTTGTATATTAAGATGTGACAATGAGTGCTACTTTTTATATGATGTTTATAATTATTAAAGTTTTGCTGTGACATACATAAATATGAATATTTGGTATTTCCCAATAAAGGATTTTAAGAGGTGCATATTCTAATTCATATTTCTTTTATCATATATATGTCCTTCACTATTATTTACGCTAGCACTACTAGAGTTAATAAGAAATTATTAAGGCGATATCATATTCTTTATTAGTATTATTACAATTTTAGAGGCATAAACAATCTCTTAGAGTGTGTTTGAGGCAGCTTCTATTTATCTAGATAGCTGCTTATCTAGAAATGCGGACCGTAAGACTTGACTTGCATTCCGCGTTTAGTGTATAAAACTAACTGCGTTTTCAGATAAGTATCGCACAAACGTAATTTTCAAACGGTGAGATGGTGTTTTAAAAATGTCGCCGTTACAGATAAGCTGCCCTAAACACACCCTTAGCTTGCGGGATAGAACTTGCTTGCTAAATATTTTTAATAAGGTCTTGGAAAATAAAATCTTATTGAATGAAAAGTTTGGTTGTCTGGATTATAGTGCTCTAAATCGTGCTGTTCTTAATGAAACGGGTAGGAAGATTAAATTTGTTACCTAAAGTCGAAGAAAAGGAGAAAAATTTTCATATGTAATAGTCTGCTTCTAAAATCCAGGTTAAAGGTGATAGAAATCTATAATGTGTTAACAATTTAGTTAAGAAGGTAAAATCATGTAGTCGTATTCATAAAAATTAAATCCAATAATGATATTTGTAAAGGGTGATATTTTTATTGATAATTCTACTATTTAATCTCTTGTATCTTTTTTATCTAATCCTAAATCTCATTTTTTTATTAACTATCCTGAAGGGAAGTATGGCAATAATTATATCGAAATAAATATAATTTTAACTACATCTATGGAAGAGATTTAATACACCATCAAAAAAGTTTCGTCATCCGACATGTATCTGAAGGCATAGCACAAATTTTTGAGATAATTTTTTGAGCAAGGAACAATCAAACTTCAATTAAAGATCATCCAAAACTCTGATTTAGGCAAGCTTACAGTCAAATTGAAGACAGTCTAACAATATGTGCAACTCCCCGTAACAGTCAAATAGAAGACTATGTAATAATGCATCCCAGATACTGTGCAACTCCCCGTAATAATAGCTTACGATTGTCGTACTCTGAATATGGTGACCATCTCCGGACTCCTGAATCTCTCTCATTGTAGTCCACCACTATAGCCCACATGCCAACTACAACCTATGTAGTCCACAACTCACACAACTCCCACCTCTAGTCGCTATGGCTTGCAAATGTTATCACAACTTATGTGCCTCCCAACTTTGGATTTTGAGGCATACAGATGTCATCATAGTTCATTCAGCTCCCAACTCTAGCTTTTGTGGCATACATTCATTGTACTAATTCCGCAACTCCAAAATAAAACCTCTATAGATTGTGGTTGCAATCACAACTCGTTCAGCTCCAAACTCTAGCCCTTATGTTCTACAAACATTATCATAGCTTGTGGAGCTCCCAAATCTAGATCATGTGGCCTTTAAATGTTATCATAGCTCAAGTTGCCCCAACTTTGACAATCGTTTCCTATTGAAAATGTCAAAGCTAACCACCACAACTTACATGAAAAACTACGACCTAAGTGGTCCACAAATCATGTAGCTCTCAACTTCAGCCTCTGTGGTATGCAAATGTTATCGTAGCTCACTATTATTGTCTATGTGACCAACTTCAACCTATGAGACTCGTAGCTTCTACATTTCCCTACTACGAACTCTATGACTAACCAACACTCTTGAAGCAACCATCTATGACACATGTGATAAACTACTATCATGTCTTTCAACTACGGCTTCAGTGACTCGTTGCGATTATTATTGTTGAATACCATTATTCATCAACTTTATAATTGAATCTTTCCTATCTCAAAAGAAAAGAGAGCATGTGTACTTAAATTACATAGTTGATCACTTCAACTAGGCCAGGCCCTGTCAATTTTGCCCTTTCTAGGTTATTTCACATAAAAAGTCCTAGTGTCTTCTCCTGATTACTTCACTTTTATTATATGAATGCGTGTTAAATTCTTATACAATATTAAGATGCTAGATAAAGACTTTAATATTGTGAATGTTCTAGCGTGCATCAGTTTGTTACCATCTATGGGAAGCAAATTTCCATTTAGCACAGTCCTTAAGTCTAAGATGTCTAGCCTCTACTTCATTTTGCAGTCATATATATCATCCAACTGGCGAAGGAACCTCTTTTGAACCTCTTGAATCTCATTGTTTTTAATTCTTTAATGTGAGGGAAACCTTTGTTGTGATCTCTAAAGATTATTCACGTTAAATTTTCTGACACGATTGTGGTGGATAGTCTTCCTGAATTTTATTTAGATACAAAATCTATGAAAACTACTTTCAGCCTAGGAGATAACCTATATTGTAGATTGGAAAGGTCGTTCACTTTAAAATGCCCGACATCAATATAGTAGTCATCCTACGTCTCATTCATATATCAAGTTCTTTAAAATCACTATAATATTGGGAACAAACTTTATTAGAAAGAGAGGTTCCTCAAAGCCCCCTCACCATAATAGAGTTTCTCTTCAACTGGATTAGGAAACTGATTTTTTAAAGATTCAGAACATGGGTTGCTTTATAAGAGACCACCAAAACTCCCATCTTTCTCATCATTCCGCTTCGCTCCTACCAAAAACCATTGAGGAAGGTAAGCTTGTTCACGCCATTCTTCCTCTCCGCTCGTCCCAGATTTACTAAACCCTAAACCCTGCATAAATCCTACTTGAAATTATGCTTAAAACCAACATAATTTTAGCTTTAAATTCTGTTTATAATCCTACATAAATACAATCGTTGTTAGAGCTAGCCCGGGAATTAATTTTAGCTTAAATTCTACATAAATCCTGCTTAAAACCCGACTACCTTACAATCCTTAAGAAAATTTACAAATATAGCACATACAGTTCTTATGTATTTACATATCTAAACTTCATTTTTTAAATACTTGCCACTCAATTCCTATGTATATACATTGGTAGTTTGTTATTTTGGTGTGATTTTAAAAATTTGAGTGATATGCGTGTAAATACGAAAGTTTAGGTGTAAGATGTGTAAATATAAAATTTTGTCTACCTCTACTTTATTAACAAAAGCCAAATCTAAAACATCTACTCTCCTAACTAGATCATCAAATGGTCATGCACTCAAATTAGTAACTCCCAAAAAAAATTAAAACTCAGGCATTATCAAATGGGTTAAGTGTCTATAAGATTATACCTTTATTGTAAATAAAAAGTGCAGTGTTCAAAATAAAAGTATTCATTCCTTATTTAGTATTTTCCTTAAAATAACTTCAACTAAATTCATGATCCTTGGCTTTGTTAAAATTAATGATGATTGCACTATATTAACTAAATTCTTATATAGTTAATGACCATAAAGACAAGCTCTCTTCACTTTTGGATGATTAAGCTATCACTATAGCTATATTTATAAGGATGATTAAGCTATCACTATAGCTCTCTTCACTTGCATTTCCTTGAGAGGAATTTTTATTTGACAATAATATTTTGAAGGTACTGTACGGTAGATAGCTCCAATCTTTATGCTTAAAACTCATGATTAGACCAAAGTAATGACTAATGCTCAGACTACAACTATGTGCGTAAATACCAAAATTTATACAGCTTAACCATATATTTTTAGCTTGACCTTTACTTTTCTTAGCGTAAGTTGAATCTAAAATAACTACCCTCCTAGCTAGATCATCATATAGTTGACAACTAACCATACAAAATGCATGCCTACGTCTAATCTTATCTGACACTAGACCCACAAAAGGAATTTCACAGATATATTTGTTTTATATTTTGTCTCCAAGTGTAAAGTCATTTATCCACCTGCACATTTTTCATCTCAGCAACACTTACATAGCTTTATGCTTCTCTTTTATAGGCTAACATTCAACGCCTTAAAGGTTGAAGATCTCGCCATCATCTTTAAAAATTTTCCTTTATGTCTAAGCGATACTTTTCTATCACACAATAATCCAACATTCAACGCATTCAACATCCCTTTTTAAGAGTGTGACATCAATATTTATTTGTTCATTCAATTTGTTAATCTGTATTTGAAAAGCTGAGCCATGCACATCACAAAAAGATGGTGTGACACTCTTAAAAAAGGTGTCGAGCACCCTCTCCTCCTGCTTAATCAAACGTGCACAGGAGATCTCAAGATCTTTCTCTCGTCTTAATTGCCTTAAAGGACTATGTTATTCAAATCCCCAGGCTTAATCATATGCATGAAGAAGGTTGATTTTTATGAGACAACATCAATGGAACAATTTAGTATCAAATATTCAACTTCTTAGACAACTATTGCTAGAATATCGTCACTCGCAAAAGTGTTTGCCAAAGTCATTGTGCTCTAACTTTTATAAGATAATGCACGTCATTGATGGCGATGCCAAAAGGTTGATGGGTTGTAAGTGTCAACTTCTTTGAGCGATCTCATACACAATTATTTTTAATTGGTATATATTGATCGCACTAAATGATGTGTTGATTGTTGTTGTGTTGTAGATTATCTTTGGATAGTTGCATAGTAAGGTCGTGGATGTATAATCGAATTTATCTCGATAGAAAATGAATCGCAAAAGAGTTCTTAAATAGTTTTGATTTGTGGTAGTTGTATCTCAACTGTCGACTTACCTATTTGAGGGTAGGTTTTAGTGTTCATATTCGAAAAAAGAAATCGAGCGCACTTAACGCTTGATGAAGCAAGATATAATTTATGCAGCTGAGGATTTCAGATGATTACTGGATTTGGACTTCACATTGAGAGGTTAACCCTACAACATTAAATGAGCTATGATCCTCCACTTGAATTTGACTTTAGTTAATTCGAAAAAAATGATCCTTAATGGGACAAGACGACATTGTCCAAGTTAAGTGCAACATGAAGAGACACAAATTCCGAGGCTCGGAGTTTTTTATGATTTACTGAATGTTGCTCAAATCCTACAGTGGGAGAGTTGCACATCTCATTTTGAGTTATGTAAAGCTCCCAAAATGTTGAAAATTAAAATAGAGTTTAACATGGCTTGGGAGTGCTTCAATCAGTTTATAGGATTACTGAAAGAAACAATTCCACATGAAAATCTAGTCCCTAAAGATTTATATGGGATGAAAATGTTGGCCTCTAAGTTAGAGTTGAAAGCAAAGAAGATTAATTACTGTATAAATGACTTTATGTTATTTTACAAGATTAACATGATAGCTACTCCATGTAGATTTTGTAATTCTTCGATATTCAAACCTCTGAGTAGAAAAAGTAAGAGGCAGAAAGAACTTTTGTTCATGTGACTCTTTTTTCTATCACTTATTCCACGTCTTCAGATGATATATAGTTTTATGCTTATTGCTTCAAATATGACGTAGCATCGTAGCAAATCAGGGGAAACTAACTCCATGAGTCATCCAAAAGATGGGAGTCGTAGAAACATTTTGATCACTCATATCCTAAGTTTGTTGCGAAGGAACATAACATAAGGCTTGGCTTCACACCTTACAGTTTGATTGCATCTCCTTACTTTTGTTGGTTAGTGATTGTTAGAGCATGCAAGCTTCCACCTGAAAATGTGCATGAAAATGTTTGTCTTCATTCTGACACTGATTATACCAAGTCCCAGTAGCCCTAAAGGTAGGGTTGATGTATATTTGTAGTCGTTGATACATGAGCTGCAAATTCTTTGGTAGAGGTGTTATGACGTATGATGTTTCCATGAAACATAATTTTCTGATTAAAGCAACTTTAATGTGGATAATAAATGATTTTCCTACGTATGAAATGTTATCTGGGTGGAGCACTGCAGGATGTTAGCCTGTCTATGTTGCATGAATTCATCTAAGAAATTTACGCTCCAGCATGACAGAAAGAATTCAAGGTTTGAATTATCAATGTATGATTCTAAATGCTAAACATCTCATCAAAAGAAACAAAAATGCATTCAAAAGAACAAATGAAGAAATCAGTGATACCTCCTAGAGTATTTGGAGAAGATTTACTCCAGACTGTTAGTGACATTCTAAAGATGATTGTTTCCCCCGAGCTTTCTTCACATCATCCACTAGGGTTTGGTGCTACTCATAATTGGATAAAAATAACAATTTTTGGGATCTGCCTTACTAAAAGGATAACATGAGCACACACAAACTGGATGTCATGCATAAAAATAAAAATTTCTTTAATAACATCTTCAACACTGTGATGGATGTTAAGATAAAAATTAAGTATAACGTAAATGATGGGCTTGATTTGAAGGAGATATGCAAAAGGCGGGAGTTGAAGCTCCAAAAAATTGATGACGGCGAGCTCATGAAGCCCAAAGTGAAATATTCTCTTACTTTGTCCCAATAAAGAACAATTTATGAGCGGCTCCAATCACTAACATTTTGGAGCGGAAATGCTTCGACTTTGAACCGCTGTGTAGATGTGAGTGCAAGAAAAATATTTGAAATGAATAGTTACAACTGTCATATTTTCCTGCAAAATTTGATGCCAACTGCATTTAGTAGTTCTTTGAGTGAAATACTTAATCCATTAATTGAAATCTATATGTTCTTCAGGGAACTATGTGCAATTCATTTGAAACTTGATGGGGTACACCAGTTAGAAGAAAATATTCATGTAATATTTTGCAAGCTCCAGAGATTATTCATTCCTAGTTTTTCCAACTAGATGGAGCATCTGCTAGCACATTTACCCCACAATGGGTTAATTAGAGTTCTAGTACAATACCACTGGATGTATCTATTTGAGAAATAATTACCCATGGACTATGTAGTTAGTCGCTCCTTCATAAAAAATATTTTCGAATTGTGTTAAATAACCTATGTTTTTAAAATTTTTGAATAAACTAAATAGAATTGTAAAGAATAAGTCGTGGCCAAAAGGATCGAGATGTGAGGCATGTTTACTGCAGGAGACTACGACATTATGCTCCTATTATTTCAGACAAGAACTTTTCATGAAAGAGTCAGTGGGTGTGGTACCTCCCTCAACGCTCTCTATTTTCCAGCAATTAAATGAAGCATCACGGAGATGCACATCACATTATCTCAGTGATCATAAACTTACAACAATGATGTTTTATTCTTCTCAATTGCGATGAAGTTCAACCTTTTATTTAGTAAGATATTGTCTATTATGGTTGTCCACTCATCTGGGTGAAAATGATATAATGAGCTAATTCAAGAATATTTCAATGTTTAAAAAGTTATTCGTAAATTCGTTAAATTCAATTGAAGATGATCATTTAGTACAATTGTTTTCATTTTAATTTTGACTAGCTTGTATTTTACACTTTATAGTTATGTCTTTTAATTTACTACAAACTTTTGTATATTTAGTTTTATTAGTTTGTAGTTTGCACTTTACAGTTTTGACTATTTGTTTTCTGTGTACTATTGTGTTTTTCCAGTTTCCTGTGTAATGTTGCATTTTTAATATACTGCATAGTAGTTTGTTATATGCACTAATTAATTAAATTTCATTCATTATTACAGATGATGAATGGAGATAGGGACAGTCTCCCTCCTCGATCGAGGGGGCATGTAGCATAGTGGTATCTCTCAAAGAGGGCCATCAGGAGAGACCATTCGCTCTATCCCCACCCCTAACCCTACCCCCACCACCACACCCACCCTACCCCACCACTACCACACCAACACTGGCACCTACTGCAACTGCAATGATGTCTAGTTAGATGAAGGCTGCATCTACTGGATAGAAGTCAACTAGCAACAACTACCGCATCGAACATGTGAGGAACATGTAAGTTTTTTTAAGATATTGACGGTGATGTTTTAATTTTATAATTGAATAGAAAACTAATAATTGGTTATTTTCAAGTTTTATACCACTACATGAGTGATTCATGCCATTAGGGATATCATCTAAAATAAGTACGCCTCTTCGTACTTGACATGTAAGGAGATCCCAATGGTACTTCAAGATCTATGGTTCTAGGAGTTTGAGGTATATATAGAATATAGTAATCTTAAGTTATCTTTATATGTTTATCAATCTAACATAATCTATTTATTTTTGCATAAATAATTCTCATAGCGCCTTGAGCACGAAGCCCACATTCAACGCAACTTCAAGCATAAAGGGAGTGATCGCCTCTGGGATATGTTTGTCGATATTTGGAAATCGCAGCAGCATCCCTTGTGGCTTGGGGAGGATGATTTTACCTCACCGCTCAAGTCCTAGGATTCTCCAGAATAGCAAAAGAAGAGAGAGTAGGAGAAGCAAAACCAGTACTCAGACTACAGAGACATGGGAGCCTCCAAGCACAGTAGTGGGGCACTCCCACACAAAGTACAAGTAGAGACTCGGAGTACGGAGGCCGGTAAATTTTACTATAAATAAAACATATTAAACATATACTCTAACTAATTCATTACATTGACAGATTATGGAGTTGGGACGAGAACCCTGCCGCTGATGTACGCGAACACACACATAGGTGACAGTCAGACCAACCCTGGATCAACGATACATTTCGTGCGACCTAAGTAATTCACGAGCTAAAGTAGTTTAATGTTTATTCATGCTCTAACTATACGTAACGAATCTTTTTGTAGAAAAATTACAGCAACTGAAAGAGGCTAATCTCAGCAGTTGAGTAGTATTACGATTCGAGATCATTATATGTCCAAATATAACCAGTGGAGGGAGGCTTCCGGAGGCAAGAAGAAGGATTAAGTCTACCGGCTCGGGTCTCAGACATTCACCAGCGACACTCACCCTTCCACCAGCGCATCCACGAAATCTTTTCTATCGCATAGGAGCAGGAGGTTATTAGGGTTTAGGGTTTAGGGTTAGGGTTTAGGTTTTAGGCGGGTTGCTACGTTCATGGAGACCTGATTCGCCCAGATGAGGTCGAAGTTGGAGGTTAAGTTGAAGGTGGAGTTGGATGCATTACGACATCGAGCGAAGCAGCATGGGAAACAACAATTGAATTATGAGGATGATGATGCCCATCCCAAGGATGATTAGTGGCTTTTTTTTACATTTGTATATATCTTTTAAATATTTGACCATATAACATTTTGTTGAACACTTATGTGTATTTAATTATATGCATTTCATCTAATTATTTGTTCAATTGGAAGTTCATTATTGTGATTATATGCATAGCAAATGTTTGGATTGGTTAAGCTGTACGTAGTTATAACATCTTTATGTGTGTTGTTGCAGGTGTGGAAATTATAACTATGAAAGAGGAGATTTATTTATTTTCTTCTAATGCTACTGGTTTCATATGTCTTTTCTTTGGTCTTCCGACAATTTATCGAGCACTTATTGCAATATTCGACAACCTATGTCGTCGGTTGTATTATCAGCACCTAACCTACGTGGAGTCAACAAGTTTTACTTCGACATAAACTGACAGAAGCTCCAGTCTTTCAACAGTTACCTTATCAATTATGATTTCGACGCTCACCGATGCAGAACCAAGGACTCTTAATGTGTCATAAAAATGACACCTACTACAGTTTATTGACAGGATACTTATCGATTATCGCCAACAGCTCGTCCGTAATCAGAAACCGACAACAACCGACAACTGAAATGTTCTTTTCTGATTTATCTAAAATCAACGATCATATTTCATCAGAAACCTGTAGGAACATACATGCCGTCAGAATTGTAGCTGGTTTTCAATTTACCAACAAGCATTTTTGCTACATCATATAAACGGTGAGCAAACCGCTGGAAAAGCAATAACTGATTGTTTATTTGGTATTAACCGATGAAAGTTGACCTACGAAAATGGACTAAACTCTCGTAGTGGAATCTCATATGAAAAGAAACATTTCCATTTACAAATTATTGGACATGGAAGTTCTTAATTAATACAAACGAAGAAGCCAACAGAAGTTAATGAAAAATATATTAAAAATAAGAAAATAACCAGCATTTTCTCTATTTTTTTTTTACTCCCATAAACACCCACAACCCAAAAATATAAGATTAGTAAATATTTCTATTGGAATTTGCATCTCTAATACGACTGCACCGAGCTTTAGTTATAAAGACGAGTAAATATTTATATAGGAGTTTGCCATGGAACTCGAGCTTATTTTCTGCATTAAATTATAGGGGAGCTTATAAACATAGCACCCACTTTTCATATATTTACTCATCTAACACCTAAACTTTACTTTTTTATATTTATACCACCCAAATATTTCCCATCACATAAAAAATATCACAATTTTAACTATAAAGATATGAAATACACCTTTTCAATATATAAGGAAATATGGCGGCATTATGTAAAATATAGGTATATATATATGAATATATAATCAAATCCTACATCCAGTTGAACACGCTAACTCACCCCCATTGCACGTAAAGGATCCAACAGCATTCCTTCCTTTCCGAGAGAACCCGCCTTCTTCCTCCACTTGCTGCTTGCGGCGGTCTTCAGTCGCTTGAGCTCTCTGTCGAGCACCAGGTGAGCCGCTCATCGCCTCCTCCTTATTCTTCTTCCATTATTTTTTCAGCTTCTCCTCTCTCTCTCTCTCTCTCTCTCTCTCTCTCTCTCTCACTGTTTCTCACGCTCCCTCAATCTTTCTTGCTCCTTGTTTCTCTCGATTTTCCTGATCGAATAAGGGTAAGTGTGAGAGAGAGGCGCACGATTTTAAATTTTTGTGACATGCATCTTCTCTTACAGACACATCTCATGAAAATATTTTTTTTCATTACTTTTTGTTTCATATTTCAGTTAATACAATTTATATATTGAAGATCCGACGAAAACTTCCAAACTCCTCTGTAGTCGCTAATCACCGCCAACCACTACTGACCACCCCAACTCGCCGCCATCGGCGAACTTTTCTTGTTAACGCTATTTCTCAAATAGAGTCTTAATGTATAACCTCGTATAGAATACCCGACAATTACTTCGGCCCCCATAGTCTTTGACCATCTCTATTTGCCAACACCGATCATGGGCCACAAGAGGCCCCTACTAACGAACGTATTATCTCAGATATAGTTGTAACATGTATCGTCCATACTGAAAACTCGACGATAACCTTTGGCCTCTATAGTCGCCAACCAATGTCATCACTTTTACTACAGGCCACGAGAAACCGTCAATCATTGCTTAGAGCATCATAGTCTGAAGACGACATTTGTTCCCAACTCCTGCATTGTTTTGTACTATGTATACAGACAAGTGTTCTCTACTGTAAAATGTACCTCCGTCTTGAGAGGGGGTGCAATCACCAACTATACAACCTATACGACCAATTAAGAATATTAGTCACCAACTACGTCTTATGTGGTTAATTACTGTTACAGCTTCCAACTACGGCATCTATGATTAATTATCGTTTTTTGTGACCACTATGACATATATGACCAACTACTACTATTACAACTTTCAACTACAGCCTCTATGGCCAACTGATGTCATTGCAGTCAACAACTATGACATTTATGGTCAAGTGACAATATTGCAGCTTCCAATCATAGCCTTTGTGGCCAACTACGATTATTGGGCCAACTACTACTGTTACAGCTTTATACTATGACCTATGTGATCGACCACCTCTAATGCAGCCTCTGTAATCAACTACCTCTAATGCAGTCTCTGTGGTCAACTATCTCTAATGCAGCCACCGACTATAGTTTATGTGACTCACTATTACTATTACAGCTTCCAGCTACAGCCTCTAGGACCAACTTATACTATTACAGTCACCAATTACGGCCTCTGAAGCCAACTGATGATAATGCAACTTTCAACCATGACCTTATGACCAACTACTGAATGTACAATAACCAACTACAATCTTTGCGCCTGACTACTAATATTATATCTTTCAAGTGCTCTTTCTTTGTGCAATGCTAAATCATTTAATTATCACTCTATTGTCAACAATTTTCTAGCACGCAATAATCTTATTACAAACAAAAGAACCAATAGATCGTCCAAAATGAAAAAGAAAAAGAGCAAAATAAATAAATAAAAGTGGAAGAACTCAGAGGTTGTGAAACATCAAATAATATAGACAAAACTCTTAAGAGACTATTTGGTTTGTTGTAAAAAAAGTGACTTGCGTTTCTTTTGTTAAAAAAAAAATGTTGTTTAGTTGGATGAATTCTAAATGCAATATAAAATTACAATACATTTTAAATTTATTCTCTAATTCATTTTCAATGTATTTTAGAATTCATTAGATTTGTGCAAAATCTAAACAATCACTATATGTAAAGTGTTACCACACTATAAACCACTGCCATCAACGCCCGTGGTCTGTCATCCAATCAACCATCACCTGCCATCAGCCATCAACCACCACCACCGGCCGCTATTTCTCTTTGGCCGCATGCTTTATACACATCTTATTTTTCTTTAAATCGAACCAAAAAATGTGTCATGAATTCATTTTTTATTGAACCAAATAACTTCCAAGTACTCCAAATAGAATAAATTCTTTTTGCAATGCATTCCCTTTTCAGCAAACTAAACAAAACCCTAATCACAACCAAACAATTAAAGAGTAGCTTCGTTAATAACATAACAAGATGTATTTTCACAACATTCATCCATGTCCAACCAATTATTGCAATCAAAGGAAAAACCAGCCACAAAAAATTACAACAAAAATGGAATACTCCACAAAAAGGCCAACCAGCACAAAGATAATATTTGAAACCTAAAGGTAGAGAGAGCAAATAAATAGAGCCAACAAATTTCGAATGCAAATAAGCACAAACTACAAAAGCCTAAAGAAGATTGAAGCCCGAAAACAAGACCAACAAAAACATTACAAACAAGAAAAGCAAATCAGCTTTTTAAATAGCATTTCAAGCATGAAACTCCATTGGTCAATCCTCCCTAAAGTTTCACCTTCCTAGCTTCATGGACAATTGAGTTTTGATGTTGAGTATAGGACCGCATGTAAAAGCCATCTATTACGTTGTAATATAACAAGATCTACTATGAAAAAGCATAAACATCCAAAGCTCAATCCTTCTCAAATTCCCAATTTTTAAACTTCATACCCACTTGGGTTTTGATGTTGATATGTAAGATCATCAATGATCTTCAGTGAATATCACTCGAGCTAGCCCAATGTGAAGCAAACTTAATTAGAAAGATTTTCCTCGTGGAGAAAATTTCAAACCCAAAGATTTTCCTATCCTCCACTATCTTCATCTACCAAGTGGTCTCCGTCTTGAAGGCGGATCTTCTACTGGAGCTAAGGAGTGGGAGTGTACATTGGTTAATTTTATAGAAAAACGAATTTATGATTCTTTTCATATGATGATAAGATAATGTAGAAATTTTGTGGTTTATTTGATTCGTTAACCCCTGTTGAGATTTTATTCCATTTTAAGCTCTCTTATGTTGAAGATTATGACATGGTTTGGAAGGTTGGATCATGTCTCATCATTGGAATGCCCTTTATCTTCAAGACATGGTTTTAAGATTTTCAACCAACCAAGAAAAACATTTTATAAGTTCCAACTTAGATCAAATTTTTATGATATCCTCTATGTTGTTGGGATTAGAAAGGTTTGTTTTGCATTTATAGCAAGCTGGAAATCTATTTGGTTGTTTAATAGTAATCAAATTAACCTTCATGGAAATAGAATCTCCCAAGATCTATATGATTTGAAGCTCAAATCATGTTAGCAAGAAGACATGGTAGAGCACCGTATGTCAAATAATTAAGGGTCATGTTCACCCATCCACATCAAATTCGCCATATGTGCTTGAAAGCATCTCCTCTTCGCTTCTCTCATATCATCCCAACTATTTCCCACCCCTGATCCTCAAACTAGGACAACCCCATTGTCCTCTATCGAGGTAGCAGGTCCCTCTTCACTTTTAAGCGCAGCAATCTCTCTATCGGGAATAATCAGCCCCCTACTGACTTCCAGGCTTCACCTTCCCAAGACCCATATTGAAGAAATTCAAGAAGGTTGTAGATACTATGATTCTTCACATGCCAAGTGTCTAAACCCCACAAATCCAACTCCAATCCCCCATCTATATTGTCCGCCCCAATCACTACATCTTGGAATATGAGGGGCCTCATAGCTAAGGGCTGTCTTATTGAGTTTAAAAATCTGATCAAGAATAGCAACATTGACAGCTATATTTATATTTTTTACTCTACTTTTTGTTAATTCTGAGCGTTAATGAACCAAAGCAGTCAGTGATTTTAACTGAAAAAGGAATGATTTTATCCTACCACAATTCAAGTCACCTTGCAGTTTGTTCTACACGGCATTCTCATGAAAGCGCAAATCATATAATTCTAAACATAGATATATAGAACATAATTCTGATACCAATTGTACCCCATGTCATAACCATATCATACTGGCTTAGTCCAGCTCTTAAATTATAATCAGTTGATAAATGACATATCATATGACAATATAATAAAAAGTGATCAAATTTTTGGGTGTCAGAAACATTGCTACCCTAAAAATGACGGTGCATGCCATAAATAATGGTTCAGACTTGAATGTTGAATGATGTGGGTATCATTCTAAACAAAATATTTCTCGAGTCAATGATGATATCACGTCATTCGACAAATCATTCAAGCATACATAAATAGATAAAGGATCATTCTTTACTTCAAGAAGTCTTCAACAAAACAAAAATAGCTAAATGGTTATTGAAGTGGAAAAATCCAAACAAGAAGAAAAACAAAAATCAAGAACACAGGGAAATTTACGAGGTTCAACAATGTGTTTACATCATCGGGAGCAGCGCGACGATTTTACTATTCCAGATGAAAAGTTCAGTACATACCTATAGGGTTACATATCAAATATATAGATAAAACTCACAGATAAAATTACTAAAAATGTCCCCGCTCCCCCAACCCACTTAACTCCAAGAGACACACATCTTCACTCCAAAAGACACATCTTCATTCCAAGAGACACATCTCTTCATTTCAGGAGACACGTCTCTTCACTTCAAGAGAAACATCTTCATTCCGAGAGACACATCTCTTCATTATAAGAGATACACATCTCCACTCTGAGACACACACATGTTTATTCTAAAAGACACATCACTTTATTCCAAAAGACACATCTCTTCTCTTCAAGAGATACATCTCTTCACTCCAAGAGACACATCTCTTCTACCAATTTTTGGAATATGAGTCATATCTAAAAAATCTCCACCTTGACCTTAAGAGAAAGATACCTTGGATTTTCTCATACACCAAAGTGGGTTGGGCTACCATGCTGTCTAGCAACTGCAAATATCCAACAAGTTCAAACAGTGCAAAAACTTGTTGATAGTAATTGGTTTGGTCAACATATCAGCTGCATTTTCATCAATATGAACCTTTTGCAACAAAATATCACCAAATACAATCAATTCTCTTACCTTGTGATACCCCACATCAACATGCTTAGTTCTAGCATGGTATAATTGATTTTTAGCCAGATAAATGACACTCTGACTGTCATAATGCAACTGAACTCCAACTTGTTCAACACCTGGTTCCTTTAATAGCCCAACAAGCCATAAGACTTCCTTAAAACCTGTTGACCTCACTTTTGTCGAGGTTTAGTTTTTCTCCTAGGGTTTAGGGTTCTAGCTTTAGGAGCTTCCCCGACGATCTTAGATTCCTAGCAGTGGGCCTACCTCGTATTAGAATGCTCGAAGCCTCTTCGTCAATATTTTGGAATCCCGGACGAAATTCCGTACCTCTAGCTCATAACAGGTTAGAATTGACGTTAGGAATCCAAATTGAGTCCCTATAAGACCGCAGATCTTCGGACAACCTCGTGCACATTTCTTGCACCACCGAGCACAAATTCCTCGATCCACAGCCTCGACGCTTTCAATTACTCCCCGACGGATCACGACCGAAGTCAGGATGCCAGGACGATTGACGTCAAGGTCAGAATTTCAGAAAACGCCAGATTTGACGCACTTTCGACGCGACTGTCGACGAGGTTGCCCAGACGACCTCGGATGACGAAACGGACTGCGCCGATGCGTTCGGAACGTCGATTTACCTAAAATTGACATTTAATTTGCGACGATCGCCTATCGGGGGCGAGAATCGTGATTTAGGGCTTAATTTTAATAAAAATAATAATATATAGTGTACTTATATTTTAAACCTATTTAACTAAATCCTAGCCCTAAAGACCCACCTCCCCCGCTCGGTTGATCTCGCCCGTCCCGCACGAGCACGAGGGAAGCTTCCTGGGCCTTCTCCCGCGCTCGGGCATGTCATCTCTTTGCGGCCGTTACCTTCTCGAGCCGCACGTCGTTCTCTCCCATCCCTGCTCAAGCGTTATCTCTGCGAGACGGTTATCTCGCGTGACCCCCTGAGCGGTCTTGTCCCTTGCTCGACTCCTACCCTTGCTGCCGAGCCTCGGCTCTTATCTGCGGCACTTTGTCGCCACCTCCCCTACCTTCCTCCACTTGCGTCCATCCCTGCAAGTAAGGAACGACACTCCTTTCTCTCCTCTGCCTATAAATGCCCCATTTTGGGGTGAATTTAGGGTTGCCCGAAAATTTCTGTGAGAAAGGGGAGGTGTTGTTGGATTGCTACCTGAATTTGCTGCTCCTTTTGTGTGTTTCATATTGTCTGGTAACTTCCCTCTCCCCCCTCTCTTCTTCTCGGTTTAGCCCAGGGTGCCCGTAACTCTGTTGTTGGTTCGGTTCTTCCCGTTTAATGTTTCGGCTGAATGTTTGCATACTATGGAATGATTTATTTAGTTGCGCAAATGATAATTTCTTTCTCTCCCCTCTCTAGTGGCATGCTAGCTTGCTATTATAGTTTCATTTGAGGAAATCTATTACTTAAGCAGGATAAAGATTTAAATGAGAGCATGTTTTAAAGTTAGATTTGATCATTTGCTTAAAGTGGTGAAGGATTGATATGTTACTATCTTATTTCTTCTTTCATGCTTAAAGTGATGTTCAAAATAAAAAAATTGTTGTTTTACGTTTGGGCTTATCTGGCATGAAATATTGGAGAATCCATTTGGGTCTTGCAAGCATGTGGTAAATTTGATTTGGAGGGTAAGTTGCTTGTTCTCCTTTTGCTTCTTGTATATACACGTGGAGGCCTGATTCTCTTGGGCTCCTTGTAGCCTAGTCTTTTATAAGAGCATGTTGTGGAATCTTTTAGTAGGTTGGGAAAGCTTAGTTTTAATGTCTTAAGTCTTCTTTGGCTTAAGAGTGCATGCTTAGGTGAGTTATGGAAGAGCTTGCTTAGCTTTTTAATATGCATGTATGGGGCTTGGCTTTTGCTCCTTGTAGCTTTTCTTTATCAAAATGGCATGCTAGGGAGAAGTTTTAATTTAATTTGGAAGGCCTCATGTTTGTTCACATGTTAAGTATATAGTGGCTCTATGCATTGCTATGTTGAATATATGGAGGCGTTTGTTTTAGCCTCGTGCTTAATTCAGTAGTCTGGATTCATTCTTACATTGAGTTGGATTTTGAGGCTTTGTGAGGCCTCGGTTTTGTTTGTCTAAGAGCCTACCCGAGAGCTTGTTTTTGATGGATTATGGCTGTCCCCTTTGGCATTTGATTTGGGGACTGGTCTGTTTTCTGTTTTCTGCTGCCTAGCAGCTAGCCCGTGGCACTTTGGGGCTCGGTTTTGTGTTCTTGTTGCTACTGCAACCGTCCCCTTGGCATTTAAGTTGGGGGTCTGTTTTTGTTTCTGTTTTCTGTTGCTTAGCAGCTAGCCCGTGGCACTTTGGGGCTCGGTTTTGTGTTCTTGTTGCTCCTGCAGCCGTCCCCTTGGCATTTGAGTTGGGGGCCTGTTTTTGTTTCTGTTTTCTGCTGCCTAGCAGCTAGCCCGTGGCACTTGGGGGCTCGGTTTTGGTTCTTGTTGCTCCTGTAGCTTCCCTCTTTGCAGCCTCTATATGGCTCGAGTTCCCTTTATGTTGGGTCTGTGCTTTAATTATTGCTGGACTTGTATTTTAATGTTTGAGGGCCTTGAATTGTGATATGAGTTGGACTTGTATCTACGGCATTTTGGGAACGCAGTTCTAGCATTCTTATCGGAATTTTTGTGTCAGCTTTACGGAGTCGTTTTCCCTGGTTGAGTCTAGCTTTCTCTAGCAAATGTTTAGAGTCCGGGGAGTCCCGAGAAGTGGTCTAGAGTCTGGGGGCTTTGTCGATGACTTTATGTCAGTTTTCGTTCTTTACTGCCGTTACTTGGGAAGAGGGAGAGTTTTCCCTAAGGGTCTAGTCCTCACCCTCTCCGAGAGTGTCGATGTTTTTTTAGGTCTTTGTAGGTCATGTAAGGACGATCGGAAGTCCGGGGTGATTGACTTGTTTGGACTGGTGTTGGAAATCGGTTCACCTCTTTTACAAGAATTACGTTAGGTGGACTGTTTTCTCCTCTTCCCTTGTCTTGTTCCCCCGTCCCTTGATTTTCTCCTTACTTCTTGGTTCAATGTCCGCACTTATAGAGGACGTGTAGATGTGCACATATAGCCCCTTTAGGCTATATGTGGGGCCATCAAGCAAGGCTGTAAGTAGGGTGATTGGGGTTAGGACGGCGACGATAATGCTTAAGTGAGCTTAAAAAAGAGAGTTTTAGAATAGTAAAATCTCCATTGGAGTCGAGGCTCGGGATCGACGATACTATTCGCCAATTCTTGGTAAGACTGTTGTCACAAATACCCTTAAGTTGTTAGTAGTCCTAGTTCGATTAGGGTAGTTAGCCTGTGGACTGCTTACTTTATAAAATAAAATAAATAAATAAATACTTTTGCAACAAAATTTTCTCTACGACGAAATTACTTCTTACTTATAAAATTTTATATGCATGCAAACTAAAATGAATGAAAATTAGCAAAGGTCCACGGTTAATTACTCGAGTCGAGGTTAGTACTGCCCTCTGTAGGGTGTCGGTCCGGTAGCTCTTGTCCAAGATTGGGGAGCACGTAGTCCAGCTCTGAGTCCTCCCTGCCACCATGCTTACGGTCCTTTTCAGATGCCCCATGGCTTTCTTACGGTTCGCCGTAAGTTTAGCGGGATATCTGTGAGTTTCTTCTTTTGGTGTTTTTATGGTTTTCGCTACGACTTTGTTTTGTTTTCGTTCGTGATTTTATTCGAGGTTTTCCACGGATGTTCTCTTCTTTCTTTCTCGATTTTCTTTGTTTTTCTATCGTTTTTCTTTTGGGTTTGTTCCCGGATTTCACACCTCGCTTTTCCTGCACGTACGGTCGTGCCCCTACTTAGTCAGGTTTTCCTTACTACATTCACTCTTATTCTTTCATCATCGACACCTCTTCGCAGGAAAACGATAAGATGATGATAATAAATGAGTAGCAATACTATCGCAGGTAATCGTAGCGCTACGGTACTGGCTACGTGCATTTTTTTCTTACTTTCCTTTCTTGTGTTACATGTTTTCTTTCTAATATCTGCTCTCGTTAGTATAGCATGTTTTATTTGTTATAACGCATATTCTCTACTAGCGTAGTATGTTTTATTTTACAGTAGCATGTATCTTCGTTCAAGCATAAGCATGTTTCTTATAGCATACTCAGCATAACTTGCTTGTGATGTCTGCTTCCTGTTATTCACTATAGCATGTTCATGTGTACATGTTTTCCTGTTTTCTTTTACTATTGCTCCTGTCACTGCAGCACACACTCACGTTTGCAATGATAATAATAATAATAAACGAAATAAAGCAATTTGCATGTTCACTTTAACTTAAATTTTAAATCTAAACTGCGATATTGCTACGACGTGGAGCTTGGAGCACGGTGGTCAGCACGATGCATCTTCAATAATGAAACTGTGTCGGCATCAAGAAACCATTCTTTAGTCTAAATAATGACCATAGGACTTTGAGGTAGTCCGCACAGTGCGACATAAGTCTTCACATGTTCTTTTAGGCCTTTGCACAACTTTGTTGTGCAATATAAGTCTTAACTCGCTTAGGATTCCGAGGTCGTCGTCCGATACGGCGTAAATCCTTCTACTTTCCAGGTTATTTGCATAATCAGATGAACATGTGAATGTAATTCCTATAATTAATTGGCATGATTGAAACTTAAATAAATTTATTTCCAAAATTTAAAGCCCAACATTAGGATAGTCTGGGAAGTCATCGAGATTCTCCTCGAGATCCATGACGTCCCCTAAGTCTCTTTTCTTTGACTCTGAAAATAATTGTTTCATATTGCGCCTTTCACCTGTTAGATTTTCTATTACCACATTTCGTTGAAAACCCTACTTTTTGATTTCATGAAGATAGAAACCCCTGATCTAAATCGAGAGTTCTCTCAGATGACTTCGGTCATTTGAGGGGTAATTGACTATAGGGGTTTGCCTCTATAGGGAGGCTTTAAAGACCCAGGTAATATAAACCCTATTTAATTCTTTTGTATTAAATAGGAGAATTTGTCGATCCACATAAAGTGTTCGCAGATCAGAAAGGATGTCAGTGAATTTTGTGGTTTATTTGATCGAGCGATATCGTCAAGTAGGGTGTCATTCTTCTGAAATAGATGTGTTACTTGCGATATTACGCTCGTTCATTCAATCGCTAAACGAATGAGAGAAGCCGTCTATTCTCATTCTCATATTTTCAAATTTAAAATTTTATTTTCAAAAATCATATATATATATATATATATATATATATATATTAAATTAAATCTTAAAATCCCAAAAAATCGCATTTCAATAGCAAATGACACCTTCACTCTTGATCGTATGTACTCGATTTCGATTGCGAGATAATGCCACAATAGATTGAACTTTAGATTTCCAACATATAAGCCCTCAACCAAGAGTAAAAATATACTCAGTTGTAGACCTTATTTCGTCCAAACCAACTGCATAGTATGAATCCACATATCCAACAACTAAAGATCCTTCTGCTGTCTGCAAAAAATAATTTGATGTTTTGATGTACCCTTCAGATACCTGAAAATCCACTTAATTGCTTCCCAATGTCATCTTCCAAGTTTAGACATGTATTTGCAAACTTGACTAACAACATAAGCCAAGTCAGAAAGAGTGCATGTCATAGCATACATCAAGCAGCCAACCACATTGTCATAAGAAACCTTTGTCATGTCTTCAATTTTCATATCTGTCTTAGGACACTGATCTAAAGAAAGATTAAAATGACTTATCAATGGATTGCTCACAGGCTTTAGTTTGCTCATTCCAAACTTGTCTAACACTTTCTCAACATAGTCCTGATACCACAGTCGTTCTGAGTCTCTGTCTCGGTGTATCTCCATTCCAAAAATTTTCTTTGAAGCACCCAAGTATCGCCTGTAGCTGATCTGAATCATGAAGAAGTCGAACCGCCAGTACCACTGTCATAGAGACTGTTTAACTCATACATCGATTTCTTTAACCTACAAACCATATGCTCATGTCCAGGTTGAGTGAACCCTTCTAGCTGCTCCATGTAAATATGTTCTTCCAAATCACCATGAAAAAATACAGTTGTAACATCCATCTGCTCTAGATACATATCTCAAACAACTACTAATGCAGCACTGTCTTGATTGAATTATGTCTAACCACATGAGAAAAAATTTCATCATACTCTATCTCTTTCTGTTGTGAAAATCCTTTTGCTACCAATCGAGCCTTGAACTTTTTTCCTTCCTTTTCCAATATTGCTGGTTCCTTTTGTACACCCATTTGCACCCAATAGTCTTCTTTCCCTCGGGAAGTTGAACTAACTCGCATGTATGATTTTTCTGCAAAGACTACATCTCTTCAACCATTGCACCCATCCATTTCTCTTTCTACTAGCTAGTGATAGCCCCTTGGAAACTGGGTGGATCATCACTACTACTTAAAAGTGCAAAAGAGACCAAGTCTTCATATCCCAATCTACTGTGAGCTCTTATATTAGGGCGTTTATATCTATTTTTGGCTAGATTTAAATTTTGCAAATCATTTGTAATAGACTCACCAGATGTAGGATTTGTACTTTCCACTCTCTTAGTTGTTACAATAGGTTGTTGGAAATCCATCTGCGCTGTATCTGAACTCGAACTATTCTCTGTCACCTTGTCTTGATACTGTTGCAACATAAACTGTTCATCAAAAACTGCATCTCTACTGACCACCATCTTCTTTGCAATCGGATATCAAAACTTGTATCATTTGACACCTTTCTTGTAGCTCAGAAAGATTCAATTTTTGGATTTTGGATCAAGTTTTGATGTTCATCACCATGTATATGCACATAAGCAAGACAATAAAAAATTCGTAAATTAGCAAAATTAACTGCATTATCTATAAATACCTCGTATGCAACCTTGCCACCCAATGATGCCCGAGATGATCTATTGATGAGGTAACATGTCACATTCACAGCCTCTGCCCAGAAACTTCTAGGAAGTCATAAATTCAGCCTCAAGCATCTTGTCCTTTCAGTTAAAGACTTGTTCATCCTTTCTGCAATGTCATTTTGCAGTGGTGTCTTGCGAATTGAAAAATGCCTCTGAATCTCATGCTCCTGACAAAATTTATAAAACTGTGAATCTGTGTACTCAGTGTCATTATCAGACCTCAAATACTTGATCTTTCTATCAGTTTGGTTCTCCACCCCAGCCTTCCACAAATTGAATTTGGAGAAAACTTCAGATTTCTGTTAAAGAAATACACGCAAACATTTCTAGAAAAATCATCAATAAAAGTAACAAAATACAGAGATCCACCCAATGACGATTCTCTAGTAGGACCCCATACATCAGAATGCATGTAATCAAGAATCATTTTAGTTTTGTGCTTACCAGTCGAGAAAGTAACTCTGGTTTATTTTCCAAAAACACAAAACTTACATAATTGAGTTTGTAGCTATCAAC
Organism: Papilionanthe hookeriana x Papilionanthe teres; assembly: GCA_022702705.1. Taxonomy (NCBI): domain Eukaryota; kingdom Viridiplantae; phylum Streptophyta; class Magnoliopsida; order Asparagales; family Orchidaceae; genus Papilionanthe; species Papilionanthe hookeriana x Papilionanthe teres. The sequence goes on along the minus strand of CM040428.1, from coordinate 61,189,847 downwards.
ACCATGCAATAGATTTCATTTATGTTCACTAAGATGACCCAAACGCATGTGCCAAAATATTGTATTATCATCATATGATTCAACAGAGTGAACACCTACAACTATACTCTCCAACTATTTATAAATATTACCTGCAGTGCTCTTTCTTCTCATCACAGTCAATGCACCCTTAATAATTCTTATGGTTTCCCTATCTCATCTGCCTTAGGAATAAAACTATTTCTTGTAAAGTGTCCAAGGAAATTAAATTCTTCAAATCTGGAATGTCTTACATCACATAATGTTCTGAAGGTGTGTTCTGACAGCGTCATCATACATCTTAATTATGGTTTCATCAATACCAGCATTATTGCAACATCTATCATCACCCAAATATACTGAACCAGAATCAAATAACGTGTATGAAGTAAATCACTCTCTGTTAGGTGTTATGTGATAAGAGCATCCTGAATCAAAATCCATGCATCCTTCAACTGAGTTGTTGTAACTGAACACATATCACCATCACTGAAATCTGAATTGTCACTCTGCACCACATTCACAGGCTTGGAAGATGCATCACATTTCTCATCAGTCTGTTTTTTGTGTTTTGGACAATCTCTTTCATATGTCCTGGTTCATTGTACTTATAGCAATGAATCGTCTTTCTGCTTTTAGATTTTGATCTAGAATTTCGCTTTCTAGAAACATCGTTCTCTTTCTTCCTTCTACGATCTTGATTAGCATTAACATATAACTTGTCGCCATGGAAGTTTCTCCTGCATTCTGCTTCCGTTAATTATGTGCCAACAATGCTGCAGAAATCTCTTAAACTTTGATTGTTTAGTCATATGTATGAGTAGTCACCGGATGTTCATAAGAAAAAACAATGAACACAACAAAATCATTGTTCAACATTCATCCTCAATACGGACATTAAGTTGTGTTAGATCTGTGATTATTTGATTGAAGACATTCAAGTGTAGCATCAGATCAGAGTCTGTCTGTATCTTCAGCCCATACAGTCTTTGCTTTAAATACTATTTATTTGTTAAAGATTTGGACTTAAACTGAGTTTTCAATTTCTTTCATACTTCTCCTGGAGATTTCAGATTCATAACATGATACATAATCTCATCTGTCAGACATAAGCGTATGGTACCTGCCGCTCGTTGCAATTCTTCTCAATTTTCATCTTTCATATTATCTGGCTTCGTTGCTCACAAAGCTTTCAAGGTCAGTTGTTGTGCCAACAAATCATTCACCCTTATTTGCCACAAGTTCCATCATATTTCACCACTTCGAATTTTGCACCAAATAATGTCATCTGAAATTACTCATGTCGCGATTTCGATTCACAAAAACCGCCTTCCAAACTCGTGTTCCTTCTTATCGTTGAACCGCCCAAACTCCTTTGCCGAACTCCTCTGCGTCACCACCTAATTCGAACTGTGTCGAACCTTCTCGTTGAACTCCCTGAAGCCCGCTCGCCAACTCCTCTGCGAACTGCTTCGCTGAAACTGACGCAAACTGCCGGTCTTCTTCCTCTTTAATCTCCAAAGTGGCTATGATACCAATTGAAGTGGAAAAAACCAAAGAAGAAGAAAAACAAAAATCAAGAACACAGAAAAATTTACGAAGTTCGGCAATGTGTCTACGTCCTCGGGAGCAGAGCGGCGATTTCATTATTCCAGAAAAAAAAGTTCAGTACATACCCATAGGGGTACACATCAAATATATAGATAATACCAAAAGATAAATTACTAAAAGCACCCATGCTCCCCCAACCCATGTAACTCAAAGAGACAGACTTCTTCACTCCAAGAGACGCACCTCTTTATTCCAAAAGACACCTCTTCACTCCAACAGACACACCCAGTCCGAGAGATACATAGGAAATTCTCATTCTAGGCCAATAATCATCCCTTCTGCACTTTCTCACTTTAATTCTCTTACTATAATCCCTTTTAAGTGAGAAACATTCATTCAGCGTTAGTAAATGTTAGGTCATTGCTTTTCATTACCAATAAAAATTATATCAATATGCTTACAGTTTCACAGAATGTTCAGATACTTTGGCCTGCACCCTTCATTGCAAGAAGTGCAGCACCATATGAAGCTTCAGTCTGCAATGCACAGCGCACTGGCAAGCCCAGGAGTCGCGCCCTAATCTTGCTCCACTGCTCATTCTTTGCTCCTCCACCTGCTGTGAACACTTCTTCCACTTGTGTGGCCCCAAGCTCCTTCAACAGTATGTAGCCCTTAACCTGCGCACAAGCAAGAGTTGATTACACGTAAGAAAGATCAACATGACCATCTTAAAAAAGTATTTAAAAAAATATATATAAGATTTGAGTTCCTGGTACCTCTATTCTAGCAATGGATTCAAAAAGCCCGTGCAAGTATTCTGCATCACTTTGAGGCCGTGGGTTCAATCTTACGAAAAAATATGATAAAATATTAAATAAATAGTTTGTGAGCAAATTACTCATAACTCTCTTGACCAAAGTTCCATCTCAGTTCAATGTTTTCCAACATATTCATTTTAGTTTTAATTACCATGCAATGCATGTTGTGGCTTAAAATTGACCGGCCAAATCACTAAACTGAAAGTTTCGAAACCTATCATCATCATCAACATTAGCCCCATTCTTTCTACAAATTATTCGGGATGGGCTGTTCAAATCCTAATTCTAAACTCATTTGTATCGAAGTTCTGCATGAGTTTAAACCATTTCAACAAATCTTTTTTTGCAACATAAATGCTTTGAAGTCAATTTTTACCCAAATAAAGCTTTTGAAAAATATTAGGACAACTACTAGTTTACTTAATTTTAAGTGGATAATTGTAAAGTTGTTCTATTTTTAAATGAACATTCTTCAGCAATACAAAAGTAGAATAAAAGCACAATCAATAGCCTAATAAACATAAAAGTCTTGTAGATGGAATCATTAAATTTAATGAGTGTTATATTTTAAATCTATGCTTATTTCTAACCTATCAAATGATAAATAAATATCATTTTACCTATTTATAAAAAAAAAATTTATGGATGCCTGCCCATAATGAGACTATAATTCCCTATGCTTGATATGACGCCTGTTTTGATACCTGGGCATCATGTCTGGGTCTGCAACAGGAAACCGTTCCCCCATTGATGCTAAAGGATAGTAGTCCAGAGAAGAAGCTACCAAGGGGTTAATTTCCTTGCTTAGCAGTTCCAGTTGCCTATCCGTGAAAAATTGTTGAAGAACAGATCCTCCAGTATTCGAGGCACCACCTACAAGCCACTTATCATCAAAGCGATGACTATATACACCGTATCGTGAATCTTCAACTCGGGAGGTACTTAAGAGCTTGATGGCTAAGGTCGAACCAAGTGAGGTAACCTAGTCAAAGTAAACAAATAATAATAATAATAATAAAATAAATAATAAATAAAATACCTAGTCACAGTAAACCAAATGTTGGAATAACAAATGTGCTCCAAGTCTTGTGGTCTTCTCTCAATAATTCATTTACAAATATCTCTTTGAAACTCACAGCTTGCCCTGGTTGGGTAGCACGAGCTGCAAGAAAAGCTGCAATACTATCAGTTGTTCCAGTGCAGACAATGCAATTCTTTGAAAAACCTGCGATCAAGAACATAACCAAAGGTTAAAGCATATGATGAGAAGGGAAGGCATTGTTTTAACTGGAATTTTAACCAATTCTGATGCTTTAGTTGATGAAGTCAGTAACTAACAGCAAGCCAAAGGGTGTCTAATGCCCTTACAAACAAATTGCATCATCTTTTGGGTTAAATGCTCTGTTTAGAATGGTACCTTATCCCAAACTGTGAATTGAGCTGAGTCCATTTAATTTAAGTGGAAGCAAAATGTTCCAAATGGAGGCTGACCAGCCACTTTGGATTAACAAATGGCAAGCATAACACTAGAAGCAAAACAGTTAGTTCCGAGTTAAATGTACTGCCTGGGCACTCACAAACTGCTAAGGTCACAGATCACATCAAATCTGAGCAACAAACGGAAAAAGTTTTTTTTTTTTTTTTTTTTTTTTTTTTTTTTTTTTTTTTGTGCAACAGAACCAGAACACCTTGTCACTTAATATTGACGGGCATAATCAAACGAAAAGTGAGAGTGCAATAAACCCAAAAAACGTAGTCATTTTATATTGATTTTTCATATTTATTATTCAGATTTTGTGTTCACATAGTCTGATAATACCATCACAATATAAAAAAAAAAACTTCAAAAAAATGTATGTAGGTCAGTGCAATCACAAAAGGAAACAGTTTCACAAAGTATTTAATGAATATTAGTTGTAGTACCATATGACGAACGTGGTGATGAGAGAAAATTAGGCAAATAGTGATGTAGTCAAACAATTTGATCCTAGAAGCTAACATGTGGAGTTCCCAATCTAGGTAGTTCAAAATTGCTAAAACAGTGTAGCAATATACCGGTTATAATAAATCTTTCAACACTTATGCAAGGAATCACTGCTATAAATATAGAAGCTTGAATCAATATTAAAAATCAACTAAAAGATAAACGACATAATTATACCCAGCATCAACGTTGTCAATTATTAGCCTTATCACAACTATTGGGAGTTGGTCCAAGGAAACCTCCTGCACTGTAAATTCTAGTCTCTGCAATTATTTTTTGCATGACTTCAATCATGTCAAAACTGCTTGAGTTTGGTTTTATAGAAAATGCAGATATCATCCAATCATTATCTTACTCTCTACATGACATAGAAGGAAGACTTGCCGAATTGCAATCTGATGTCCTCCTTTAAACAACCAATAGGAGTTCCCGGTGCTTTGACAGAAGGTAATAGAACTGAAAATGGTTGAGAGAGCAACCACATAGGATAGGAGTCAGCCTCCAGATCATATCCAACCTATCATAATCAAAAGTTACTAATACATGAAAGTTCAAGGAAATCTAACAAGAGATTTTTAGTATCATCATATGTCAAAAAATTAATCAAAAAAAAAGGCTGATATAACTACAGACCTTTAAAGCATTGTTGTAGTCAGTTACCCCAAACTTTCCATGAAGAAGCCACAGTAACCAGTCAGACTGATGCATCAATAAGGCAGAGGATTTGTTCGAACCATATGAATTCCACCATGACACGAGCTTACAGAGCGTGGATGACCCAGAGCAGACAGTGTGGTTTTTGGGAGCAATAGAACGAACAAATGGCAAAGCATCTGGAAGGCTTTCATTATAAAGAAAGGGTCTGCACAGTAACTCCCCTGTATTGCTGTAGTTACAAATTTGAATTCACACTTAGAGGGTATTTACTGTTATGCCAACCTACACCAAGATAGAAACTGTGGGAAATAAGATTTGCAAGAGACATCAAGGAGGAGGCATCCACCTGTCAACTATAATAGTTGTTGCTGAAGTAGCATCTAAAGATATGGAAACAATATACGAACGAAGATCAATAGGAACATCTTCAAGTAGCGAGAAAAGTGTTTGCTTCCAGGAGCTTCCCCATTCTATTGGTTCCCCAACCTGCACAGTTAAAAAAAAATTATTTTCTCAGCGAGCAAAATAAGCAAGGGGTTACAAAAGAATTAAGTTATAATCTCAACTAGAGTAGATTTTTTTTTTTCCCTCTCTCTCGGGGAAAGGGGGTTAGTGGAGGAAATGAAGAACAATTTTTAATGAATCCTTAAATCTAAAAGCAGTTCCACATTATATTTTTATATGGGCAGGCATTTAAATGGGTTTGAATCTGAAATCAGTAGAAACAACTCCTAAAGTCAATCCAGTAGCTGCAGTCTCCATTGTATCAGTTGTAAATCATTAGACCCTTAGTAATAAGTTTGTTTATTTCAAAAGGAACGCAGGGCTTGAGATGATTATGAATACATAGTGAAAGAGGCAAAGGAAGAAGATAAAAGAGTGCTTTCACGCCAATAGAAATTATATAGTACTTCTACGCTCCGTTAAAAATGGTGCACTTGAAGAAAAGAAGCAAGAAACAGAATTAGAAAAAAATTATATAAATATCTGATTATAATCAATTAAAGGTAATGCTTCAGTAAAGATTTGTTAACATTTTTGTCATTTATGGAATGCTCATTTGATTTACTTCGAATTTTTCATGTGAAGGTGATCTGATCAGATGTAGATATAAATTTCAAAATGTTCATTCAGAATTTGACTAAACAGATTAATTTGAGTAAATTCTGTTACATGTGACACAAGTGGTTTGGTTATTTTTAAAGAAATATATACGGATGGCATTCAATTATTCAACATTTTTTTATTGAAGGAATACGACTTTTGGATTAATTGTGCAAAATTTACATAACAAAATGCAGCCACTTCCTCAGAAAATTAGATAACCAAGGAAGTAACTAGCTTCCATTCAATAATTTCAAATGACGCCTCTCAAAACCATACCTCCAAGTTCATCTTCAATAGACTATCATTTCTCAGACATGGCAAATAGAATAAAAACAGAGACGGACTAAAATGAGCAAAAGGTTGACCCGAAAAACTGGCAAGAGAAAGAGTCCTTTGTACCCCTCATACCCTCATAAAAATGATTAATTAAAAAAAAAATACAACTCTCTCAATCCCAGCTCATTCAGCCCTATTTTCAGTACTTAGAGTCACTGTAGCACGACTCAAAAAATTTAAAATAAACATGTTGACTGCTAAAATAAATAAAAAGGAGAGAAAAAAAGAAGAGAGGTAACAAATTTACAATCTATAATGATCTTTTCCATATGCCTAAGCCCACTAAAATTCCCAAGTGCTATTTACGTACTGAATACGCACGCAGTTATGCGAGCGTAATCCCCCGAACAACCTCTCATAACACAGTTATTGGAGGGTAATTGAGAGGTTATTGGGGCATTAACTCCAATAACCTATCAATAACCCCCCCCCCCCACAATAACCTACCAATACACCTATCAATACCTTCAGCGGTTCCGCGCTCATGTTTGGAGGGTTATTGTGAGATTATTGGGGGTATTAACCCCAATAACACTCACATAACCCCCTAATATCCTCAGAATAATCAGAGTACGCACGCAGAACTGCATGTGTACTTCGTATGTAAATATTTTCCCACACTCACCCCTTTCTATTTGAATTGAAGCCCTAGTCTGTCTCGCGGCACCAATAATCGCTACACGTCGCCTCTCTCCGTCACACAAAAAGGCCACGCAAAGCCTCTCTATCCATTTCTTCCTCTCTACCGCAGAGAATCGCAGACGGAAAATCAAGTCGTTCGCAAAATCCATGCCGAGCCCGCTCGATTCTCCCAACCGCAAACGCCTACCTGATCTCTCCCTGTGTTTGTATGATCAAAAACTAAAGCCGACGCCATAAGCTCTTGTCGAAGCCTCCCCTCTCCCTGTTCACCTGCATCACTCGTGATACACTTTCGACTAGGGATGGCTAGGAAGCCAACAAAGTAATCGCTGCGTACAGTGCCTTCAAAACTCCCATCTTTCTCTCTTGCACATCTCCATCGTGATATAGTTGAGACTAAACTTAGCAGGAAGAGCAACGAAGGGATCGAAACGTACAAAAAGTTCTGAAATTCACATATTTCTCACCTCCCTGTGCTCACGCGATCCCTAGAAATGCTGTTACTTTCTTCTCCCTGTTCTATCGTATTGAGTACCCAGGCTAAACCCGAGAGCAGCTTCAGCCCTGCCTTGCTTGTTTGAATCCAACTCCCCAACTCTTCATGTTTAGTCTGCCTCGTGCAAGCTGAAAGCCGTAATCAATAAACAACCTTATATATCTATATCTATAATGAAGGGAAAACTGTGTGATAATTCATCAGCTCACCAACCTCGTTTCAGCTTCATGATGGCCGCCTTACAAGCAAAGGAATAAAAATAGAAAAATTGTGATTACATCACTTTTCAAGCAGGTTAATCAAAGGTTCACATGAATCTTATAAACCAGTGGGTTAGACGACCTCTATGGCCACAATATCCGACGACAATAACCAGTACGTTAATAAACAGAAGGACAGGCTAGGCACTCCCGATGCAGTCCCTAAGTGGGAATGATGTTTGGAGTCTACTAAAATTTATGATGATTTTATACATGAAAATGACTTTAAAATTTGAACACTTTGAACTTGCAAAATAATTTAAAATCTGAACATTTGGACTTGTAAAATGATTTAAAACTTGGACTGTTCGGACTTTGAAATGACATAAAAATAAAGAAAAATTTAAAACTTACAAGAGACAAAGCAATCACTCAAATTATAAATCAAAAAATTTCAAAAGAAAAGTCAAATGCACACGGGATTTATATAGGATTTATGAAAGTTTGCATAATTCGCCAATTAATGTAATTGGGTTTCTCTTTGACTTCAAATTCAATCATATTTGAAAGTGCTAAAAAACCTATATCTTAATGCAAATGAATATTTATGTGATAAATTTGAATATATAAATTGGGGGGCTAAATTCAAACGTATAAATGTAATTTCAAAATTTTAAATTATGACTTCATATGTCCAACTGTCACAGGATTCACAACAAGTTTGCAAGAGAACATAATGCAATATTTCAAAAGCCTAAAATGAACATCTGCAAGCATCAATATTCATTCAAATAAGTCAAATTTACATAACTTCAAGTCTTACATGTGATTTTTAAAATAATTATTGATTTAATTCATACTTTAAAATCATGTAATCCACCATAAGATATGCAAAGTTATCTAAAATAAACCGCATGTGCTCCACCAAATTAACTAAATACCTAAACTTAAATAGTCTGGGAATGTTGTGCAGGTTGAGGTTAAATGTTCACTAAAATAGTTTCTATTCTGAGAATCGGGCAAAGCTCTTTTAAAAGATTTATGATTATTATAAATAAATAACTCACGTTTTAAAAAATCAAATTTGAGATAATCAAACTATGCACGCTTTCATTCGCGCTTACCCGTCTATAGGACAAAGATGTAAGACCCATTTAAATAGTTTGATTGTCCTCTTCCTAAAGATCGAAGTTGACGATTCTCATATGTTTCAATAATGGTCAAATCACATATAAGAATTTACAAGTCCAAATCATCAAGTCAGATCCCCCTCCTCATAAGAACTGGAGTCGATAAGACTGACACTTTATAAATATTCAAGTAACAACTTTCAAATGAATTTCAAGCATCAGTGTTTTAAATGTTCAAATCTTCGATGATAGTCAGGTGAATTATAAATTCCATTTAGATAATTCTATTTTCAAAATTAAGTTTAAAAATTTATTTGAATAAATTCAAACGATATAGATATGAATATGATCATCTGTAAGCAGAACAAAGTTAACAAATTCATATACAATCCTGAGTCACTATTAAGTTTTTCCTTTTACAAGAAAGACAAAATGTACAGCGTTCAAATTAAGCAATCAAATCCTAATGATGATCATGTTGACTGAAAATCTCAACTGAAAGGGTCAACATTTAAATCAATTTTCAAATCAAATTCTCAAAATAAAAAACCAAAACACTAAAATTAAAACCAATCATCTATAGGCTTCAAACAAATAAATTAAAATATTTATGCTAAAATCAATCACTTAGCGAAAAGTGAAATTCATCCATCCTCAACAAGAGTTTATTGAGGGTGATAAATTTTTTTATTGACTTCAGCTAACAAAAAGTGAATGTCATATCGAGTTTATCACTATATTTACACTCGAGGCAATATCATGCAATAAGGAAGTGACTCAAGTCTTCTGTTTACTAGATTTAGCACAATAACTCCATAAAAAAAGGAATTACAATCATAGTCTTCTGATGCCGCTAAATGGCATCATTATTAAATGGTCACAACCACAGCCTTATGTTCTCCAATAATGTTTTACTCTTTGAGTTGTGAACTATAAGAGTACATAAAAATTGACACAAAACCTTTGTCAGCTAATGTCGACTTAAATTTATTCCCATTAATAAACATTCACCCCGGATCTACAAGGATCATTTAAAAAATGCAAACTATGGTTGGTGACAAGAATCAATTATATCAAGGACCATGCCACCCGAGATAACATAATCATAGGATCTTGATCGAGTTCATCATCATTTCCCCCACATTCACTTTAAGCTCATAATGGTAAATCATTGAATCTAAAATCTAAGTCTGATATTAATAATATGTTAAGTATTCAGTGTTAAATGATTAGCCTTGATCAAAAGAGCTCTCCTGTTATTGGGAAAATAATTAATCATACAGGCTTGTACATATGGGAAATCTCGAGCCCCGTATCAAAAAGTCCTCACAAATAAGCGTGAAATCTTTAGGTATTAGATACCAACCAAAAGACTATTTTTCATTGAAATTAGGGCAATCAAATATTTTATTTCAATAAAACCAAACAACACCACTCAAATACATAAAGATAAGCACCTACAATTCGAGAGATGGGCGTACTCTCCCAAATCCTAACCCTAACACCTACAATTCAAGAGGGAGGCAACCTCTCCTAAAATTTAATCCTAAGACTCAAGACAAAAATCTCATGTATACCCTAACCCTAAACATAACAAGACATATTTATACCCCACAAGAATAGCTAATAAAAGAACAAATTACCCTTAGGCACCAGCGTAACAATACTGCCCTCCCAAAAAGGTGCATGCATTGTTCTCAAGGTCGGAAAAATGAAACTGTTGTTGGGTCAAGTTGTATGGCTCCCACGTGGCATCATCATCTAAAAATCATTTCTATTTAATTAGAAATTTGTAAAGACTCTCATTTGAAATGCAGTCTTATGCACATCCTTCGGCGACATCTTGACCTGTCGATACCCTCACTTCAAGTCAACTTGGAGAATATCGCAGCCTCAAAAGACTCGAGTAGCTCATCGATTGTCATAATCTTTATCAACTTCATATCACATGTATCTTCCATGCTATGCAACTCGATCCAAAATCCCAACCCTGCATCTTGAATTGCGCTCGCCATGGACTTGAGCTTTGCAAAAATCGTGAGTAAATAATAACTAATATAAGCAAAATTACTTTGAAACCAATTTAATAACAATTGGAGATGAATTGTCGTGAAAAATAGAGCAAACAAATATTTTATTTAATAACACAAAACAACACAATCTGAACACGTAAAGATGAATACCTAAAATTAGAGATGTAGGCAATCTCTCCGAAACCCCAAAGCTAAGCAATGTAAGTCAAAAGATAGGTGATCTCTTCTAGGAGTGCAAACGAGTCAACTCAAGCTCGAGGCATGTCAAACTCGAGCTCGGCTTGTTTATCAAAATTTGAGAAACTAATAATTCTTTTCTTTTGAGCTCTCCGGAGAAGGTGTTGGTGGCCGAAGGAGGAGGATGCAGCGATAGCTCATCGAAAAATGCATCGAAATGACTAGCGGTAAACTAATCAAGCCAAAAAGATCAAGCTTGCGTTTTTTTTAATAAATGAGCCCATATTTGAGCTCGATCTCGTGGCTCAATAAGCTCGACTCATGAGCTTGTTAACGAGCCGAGCGTGAACCGGATCACGAGTCGACACCACTTATTTACACCCCTAATCTCTCTCGAACCCTAACCCTAAAACTCAACACAACAATCTCAACATGCCCTAACCCTAACATATTAATCCTTATTTATACCGAGCAATCCGTAGGCGCCAATATAATATTACTCCCCTCTTAAAATGACATATTTTTCTCAAAGGTGAAAAAAATACTATTATTCGATCAAGTCGTGAGGGTCCCACTTAACTAACTTGAGTCTTGTTCTCACCGTTAGCATTTGATTGAAATAAATGATAGATCGTTAACACTGTCTGAGGATTGTGCCTAATCTATAACCTAAAGTATGTCTCTACAATGAAAGGTTGGTTGAATTTAAGTAATACCAGCATGGTATACTCGTCATGGCCTTTTTAACTTCTCAAAAGCATGGGTCACCGCTTTCTCCCACTAAAAGTTTTCTTTCAACTTCTCTGTCAAAGGCGACATAATTGAATTACAATCCTTCACGAATTTTCGATAGTATCCTATAAGTTTCAAAAATCTCTCAACCCTTGGAAGGTCTTAAGTAGCGACCACTCCAAGATAACCACAACCTTTGATGGATCCACCAACCCCGTGCGAAGAGCCACCATCTTGCCTCCCTCATGAAAAACTTTATAGTGTCAAAATCAATCCCTTACAAACTCCCCTGCTCTTCTCCACCGGTCCCGTTCCCATCATTACTCCTAGATTATCTTTCATCCGGAAGGCTGCAACAACAAAAAACACTAGCGCAGTTCAATGCAATCCTCTGTCGGGGTTTCCGTTCACGACGGTTCCCTATTCCAAGCCAAAATCCTTTGAATCAATCTTTTCCAGCAATGCATCACATGTCCTATTTCTCCTATTGTCGATTGCTCCAAACCTCCCGATGTCGTACGATTCCCTCCCGATGTCATCACTCGAATCCGCTCTTGACTTCTTTTTTGAATCCCACATGCTTCCATTTGTTCCATTCATCTAAATATCACTCTTCCTTTCAAATGCTTATTCTAGAGTTGCTCTCAATTTGTACGCTCAATCCAGTGGCTTCTGATCCACATAGAACAATGGTGCTTCCATGATGTTGTGTGAATCCTTCTAATTGATGCAGCGTACATTCACTTCTAATTCTTTCGCTCAATCCCACAGCTCCAACTCCACTTAAAGCAACGATGAGGCCCTGATGTCGCACAATTTCTTGAAATTGTTGTCGCTCGCGTCTGCTTCAAACATCTTTGCTCAATCTTGCAGCTGACGGTGGCAGGTTTGCGTAAAGCTCCAAGACCTTCACCATTTTTTCCAACGCTGTGAATCTCCCCTTAATGGACAAGATTCGTCCCTCCATGGACGAGAAATGCTCCTCCATTTTCGATCTGATTTAGCTCACTTCTTCCTCTAATTCCTTCTTCAACACCTCTATTTTTTTTTTGCTACCATTACTCCCAATAAGATTTCAATCAGTGAGGTAGAACAATGTATTTCACAATCCCCTCATTGGTTTCTCGACTGGCACTAATCGCCATTGTGCAAAAAAGTTAGGTCAAGCCGTACTTCACAGAGAAATCAAATCACAGCTGTATTACGTCACGAAGGCACCTAAGTTGCTTCCCAGCTAACTCGATCGTGATTGTATCATGTCACAAAGGCACCCACATTGCTTCCAAGCTAACTCGATCGTGATTGTATCAAGTCACGAAGGCGTCGCCTGTACGCTGCGATCCCATCAGCTGCTTCCCATGTTGAAACGCAATCTTTCGCCTAATTTCCTGTACGTAGTGATCCCATCTTTGCTTCCCAGTCAAATCGAGTGACTATATCTTCTTGTATGTTGCAATCCCTTCATTGGCCTCATAGCTATCCCGGATCGCAACTGCTTCGCAGTTAGGCACGATATCGCGAACCTGACATCTCGATGATTTCAACAAAGATACAAAGGTTGAATGCTCTAAATAACACTTCGATAAGAACCAAGACGATTTTTCGCATTAATTAGGGCAACAAAATATTTATATCAATAACACCAAGCAACACCACCCAAATACATAAAGATAAGCACCTAAAATTTGAGAGGTGGGCGATCTCTATCAAAACTCTAATCTTAGGACTCAAAACAAAAATCTCATGCATATCCTATCCCTAAGCATAATAAACCCAATTTATACCCTACAATAGTAACTAATAAAAGATTTAATTGCCCTCAGATTATTGATCCATAATACACAAATATAAAGCTCTCAACAAAAAAGAAAGTTTGAGGTTAGAATTTTCAAAGCCCACACAAGAACGGAACTACTGCACAAAAAGAGAGAAAATCCCAGGTTTCATGCATGCCGGTAATAATAATAATAAATCTGAATAGCCTACCCAAAAAGCAAAATATGGGATTAATCTGAATCATCAACAAAGAAAAGACAAATAAAATCTCATTTATTGCAGTCACAAAACAAAAGAATGCGTAGGTTGAAGGATATGAACAAAAAGTTATAATACATGATAGGCTGAGGGTATATTAACAAACTGATAGTACATTTGAAACAAAATCTTACAACTCTTGGATATGCCCGTTTACTTTCAGAATGAACTCTCCCCTCTTTATCTATGAGAGCATATCGAGCGCCAGATGTACCAAAGTCTATTCCCAGGTAAAGTTGTTCCATTTTCTGAGGTTTATAGTCAAGCCTTTCATGTTTACACTTAGCACTCATTGGTGTATCCAAATGTCGCCGAACTTTTGGTAAATATTTTCCCATTAATGGTAACCCTTACATTAGAGATATAGAATGTAATTAGTTACATTTCAAATTGCTGATGATTCTTAGGTTACGCAAATGCTTATTTATGGTTGTACAATTAACCAATTTGCAGAAATCTTTTTACTTCTCAGTCCAATTCAACAGTGCAGGTAAATTTTGACAGGCCTAATTTAGGCAAAATGTAACAAGAATATTTATTGAATAGAAAATAATGAATGAAATCATAACAATCCTAGGAATTGATTCAAAAAGTGAAGTTAAATCCAAAGAAGTGGAATAAAATTAAAAATTTGGTATAGTTGAATTTATTAAAATAACATTGAAATTTCATGTGAATAAACCCTTTGATAGTGATTATGATGAGAGCAAAAAATAATACCAAAGAGATAAAACATCAAAAGAAAACCAAAATTTACATGCTTTGGCTTAACATAATTCTATGTCAATATGAAAGGACATCCATAAAAACACCTTTCCAAAAGAAATTGGATGGCTGAGATTGGTAACCACACATGGCACAGTTACCATCGTAATTGTAAAGGATCCAAATCTGTCCAGCTTACATTGAAGGCTTTGAATCTATGTTTGAACTTTGAAGCCTACTCATGATTGTTGGGCATGGCATTCAAATCACATAGAGTGCACCACTAAAAACATATGGTGCTTGATATGCTCGATATGAATTGCTTCATTACCTCTTCTACAGAGCCCATAAGCAAGTGATGAGTTAATCCTTCATTTTGGTCTATTTGAGGAGACAGTAGCCTGATCTTCCATCAAAAAAGATCGAAGGAATAAGTTAAAAGGTCCTATATTCGCAAGATACTAGAAGTGATGAATTGAGATATACAATCATAGAGAAACTTAATCTAGCACGAGTCTATCACCTCTCATTGAAAGCATTATACTTTATAGGCCTACAAAAGTGATATCATTATAAAGCCCCAATTGAAAGTTGTGTTGGTTAAACACAAGAATTTCAACTAACTTCTCAAGTGGGCAGTTTGACCCAATGAAGTTAAATTTTGCATATGCTGATAACTGTCTTTAAAGGGTAAACCCTCGCCGACTTCACTATCCAAACTAACTTGTATGTGATAAAATTCCTGAAGATATAGACTAGATAATGCAAATAAATGGAGCCTCTGGAAGCCAAGAAGGGGACATTGGCGTTTTAATAAAGCCAAATAATTGTTGCCTACCACAAATACAGTAATATCTTTCAGGCAACAAGCAATTGGGCTGAGTTTGAGACTCATTTGGTTGGTTTGATGTTCGCATATTGAGTCAAACTTATTATCTTTTAATCTTCTTAACTCCTAACATGTTGTAAACCAAGTTAACTACAAACAAGAAATTAAAGATCCAACTATATAGAAGCACTTGCTCAAAGACAGTAGAAATCTGACAGAAACGAGACAAAATTTTGGCAGGAATTAAGGAAAAAATAATAGATTTTATTCCAGCAGTACAAAAACAAAACGATACAATCTCGAATACATAAAAGATAAACACCTATAATTCGAGAGGCAAGTGATCTCTCCCAAACCCTAACCCTAAGATTCAAAACAAAAAACATAAATCATAACCTTAAACATATTAAGCCGTATTTATACACCACTAACAAATGATTAAATTGCCCTTTTAGTCTTGCACCTAACATAATTCTTTAAATTATTTGGCAAGTCGACTCAGCGAAGCATGAGGCAGACGACGCCGGTCTAACATTACTCTCTTCCCAAAAAAGTCACATTGTTGTTAAGGTGAAATGGAGGAAACTGTTGTTGGACTAAATTGTAAGGCTCTCATGTGGCGTCATCATCTGACAACTCTTTCAATTTAATCAACACTTCATCCTCACCTGTTGATCCCTGGCGCACCCCTTTTAACGCAAGTAGCCCCAAGAGAACTTTCATATCCTCATTATTTCTCAGGAAGTACATGATGCATAAAACATAATCTATTGATATAACCATGTTCTTGTTATGCACAATTTCTCCCGATATTCGATCAACTGCAACACTCTTAATGCCTCCCATTGAACTAACCTCAACGGATCGACTGTCTTGGACCAAATCAACAGTAGCATTAGATATTGGACATCTCCATAAATGTCGTAGCATGTCCCTAGCTTGAATTCTTTCAAATTCAACATATGCATACTTGTAGTTCCATATAAGTGAGGTCTCCCGATGTTCGAAGTGAGACCTAGGAATTCTTTATGTAACATACTCAAAAACAGGATCCACACTCTCAAACCAAATCATGTTAAGATGTTCTAGCATTGTAGTCATCCACTTTCCATTTGTAGGTTGCAAAAACATCCCATTTTCCTGTCGTCGGACCTATATTGTATTCCCCAAAATTATCACCTAAGACACTTCTATCACTTCCACTCAGAACAACAAGGGAATTTTTGCAAAGTATTGTTAACGGGTCTTTAAAGTCTACGTGAAGCTTAAGCTCCATCATGTGAATGAATTGTAATTCTTATTTCAAGACTTCCCTGCACTTCTTTGTGTTCCTCAGATTTGAGTTATGTTGATATGTTAACTTTTCAATTGTAATTTACTTCTAATCTGATCAATTAGAAAGATAAAATCCCTTTGATCTAGAACTCCTTCCTATTAAATAGAAGAATAGGTAAGTTATCACTATCACCTTATGAAATAAATATATTGTCGGTTGGAGATTGCAAGCTAGATAGGAAACTAGAGGTTTCCTAAAAAACTTTGCATGGCTAAGTCCCCTTAATTATAATTTGAGATTTCAATGCTTCTTATGATCTCGACGGAGGCTAAGGAGGAATTGTCTCTGGTTGTCAACAAAAAAGTGGGAAATTTCATCAGAAGAGTTTCAAGGATTCACACGATCCTATTCCAGGAGTATTACTTTTCATCATCTCTGAGAAAATCCAAAAAGTTATGTTTCCATTATTAGGAATAGTCACTTTTCAAAATATATAACTTGAAACACTTTAAACTAGACTCAGGATTTAGTAAACTAGAACTTCGCCAATTATAAAATTTACTAGATTCTTCATGGGATTAACACGGACTCAAATTCATATATTACTTTAGTGACACATATAGTTAAGTGAGTATTGACTGCTTTGTAGCAGTTTCAGTCATCAAACTCCATTGTCAAGAGTTTTCAATTTAGGTTAGTCTCTCCTTAGAACTGCAATCATTTCATTTTCAATATCACGTCAGTGGTTCCTAAATCTAAGGGAAAAAATTCTCCATCACCTGAATACGTTACAATGTTAAAATAACACCTTTACAAACTCCCCTTCTCTTCTCCATCTATCTCATGGCTCTAAAACATTGTGTCAACTCCTAATTGCATCATTGCTTATGTAGAAATAAAGTTGTAGGTAGCTTCACTCTCTACTAATACCACTATATCATGCTTTTCAATGTATCCCTGAAAATTCAGTGTCCTACGTTGAATCTCACCACTGAGTTCAATGAAACTTTTGTCACATCCAAGTGAGAGTGTTCCTCCTCAACCACAACATCCACACACTGTGAGAACCTGTAGGGTCCAATCCTTGCAATGTTATCCTAGAACAAACTTCTTCTCATACCAAAACATATCACCTTGGCTCGTTACTCCTTAATCTCTATCCCTGTGAGGCATTTGAATGTCACCCTCAACTGTGACCCGTTATTCCTATCTTGTGGAGCCTCCCTATGAAATCCCACTATTTGAGTTTTTAGTATCGTCGTGGTTATAGCATTTCAGTAGGGCATTCCACTTGTAATGCTCCTATTAGCTTGTTCCATTATATTTTCATTTTCAATTAACTGTGTTAATTCTATAAAATCCCCCAATCCTCATGGTCTCAGCAGGTGAAGCGTTGCTCGAATTTGTGGCATCAATCCTTTCGTGAAATTTTCTTCCAACACTATTTATGATATAACTCTCAGACGCCCAAATAGCATCTCAATTTTCTCCCTACCTTCTTGGACAAATGCAAAAAAATCACTCGTGTAAATCCCCTTCCCGCATGGCTCTGAAACGTTCCAACAATCGGTTGTTGAATTCTTCTCATGTTTCGATTGGCTGGCATTTGTCTCTCCATTAATACCATGCTAAAGCCTTCTCTTCCAAACAAAGGGCCGTCACAATTAATGTTTCTTCCTGTGTCAGCCCATTGATAGCAAAGTACTCTCCACCCAACAAGCTCGATAATAGGCATGCTCTTCTTCGAAGATCGACATCTTCGGTTTCCTTATGCATGAGTCTCTCCCAAATTTCCTTGACTCAAGTTCGTTCCATCCATAAAATGACAGTTGGATTCTCTTCCTCGACCCATATAGATTTTTCTTCTTCCATAAGTCTGGCTCGCCCCATAATCAAATCGTCCATCCTTATAGGCTTATGAATCGTCTTCCACCCGGAAAGCTACCATAGCAAAAGGCACTGACACGGTTGGAAGCTGCCCACGGCCCGGGTCCACACACCATGGTTCCCCGTTCCTCTCTAGCCATGGATCACACGTCGTCTCGCTCCGCCTATTGTCACTTGTTCCATATCTCCAGGTGTCGCGTGATTTCCTTCAGATGATGTTGCTCGTATGCATTCCTGATTACTTCGGTCGACCTAGCAGCTCCAAATCCGCCTGAGGCAATGATGTTGTCCTGATGTCGTACGAATCCTTTTGATTTCTGTTGCTCGCACTTGCTCCAGACTCCATCACTCGATCTCGCAGTAGGAAGTGGCGGGTTTGTGTGAAACTCTGTAATCTTCTTCATTATTTCTTCCAGAATCGTGAATATCCCCTCCATCGACAAGAACCACCCCCCTGGACGAGAAACGCTCTTCCATTCCATATTTGATTTGGCTCACCTCTCACTCTAATTTTTCCTCTAAATCATCTACTTTTTTTTTGCCATCATTACTCCAAGAACGTTTTTTAATCACTAAGGTGAAACTCTTGTATGTCGTGATCCCGTCGTTAGCTTCTCAGCTAACTCAAATCGCGGCTATATTGCAAGGTTCGATCACTAAGGTGTTGTTGAGGGGCTTCCAAGCTAGCTCAAATTGGGATTGTATTAGGAGGTTTGGTTATGAAGACGACCAATGATCCCGTTGTTGGCTTCCCAACTAGCTGAAATTGTGACTTTATTACGAGGCTCCATCACAAATGCAACCCGCAATTCCGGCTTCCCAGCTAGCTCGAATTGCCACTTTATATAGTGATGATTTCAAAAAAAATGAGGTGGAGCAGCGGCCTTGAATGCGAACGAAAAAAGATTTCTAGCATTGTTGCAACCACAAATGCTTTGATACCAAATTGATAGGAACGAGACAAATTTCTACAGAAATTGGGGCAGAAATAATAGATTTAATTCCACCGGTACCAAAATAAAATGATATAACATTGAATATATAAAAGATAAACACCTACAATTCGAGAGGTAGGTGATCTCTCCCAAACCATAACACTAAGATTCAAGACAATAATCACACATCCTAACCCTAAACATATTAAGTCATATTTAAACCCCACAATAATAACTAACAATTGAGTAAATTGTCATTTTAGTCTTACACCTAACATAAGTTAAAATTATTTGGCGAGCTCCACGTAAACTCATTGAAGCATGAGGCGGATGGCACCTACGACGTTGATCTAACAAAATCACTAAATATGAGTACCGATGTCAGAATCAAACTACTACAATCAACATTATAATAAATCATACAAAGCTACATCCAATGGAGAGAAATATAATTCAATCAAACAAATATTTTATGAATCTTTTCCAAACAGTTCACATCATCGAATTATCAATTCGCAAAGCAATTATCTTTGGGGATTTGACTTTATCAACCTCATAATGCCAATAATTGGACAATTCTGCCTGCTAAATTTGTATTTGCATAACTTTCTACTAATAAATATTAAAAAATGAACAGTATTTAGCTGTCATTCAGAAATGTTCAAGATTTAAAATCATATATTCTCAATTTATGAACATCATTAAATCTTATTAACCTATGTACATGCATTACTTTATTCAAAATAAAACAACAAAACTTCAATACGCTATTGCAATATGAAAAAATAGCCAAATCACTCTTCCATCTTATCAAATGCCTTCTATTAAAATAATATAATGCAGATAGTGAAGTTAGGCATAAGCTTAAGAAGGACATTCTATGTGATACAGGAGTTAATCCAAATAATAAATTGAGAAGAGAATATTATTACTAAAAACAAACTTATTACCCATTGCATCTTATGCACTACCGAAGTCGGTGCTTGATCCATTGACTGAAGTTGGTATATTCTTCAAGGATTTATGTGCAGGGACACTGAATATTGACACGTTGAGACATCTTGATGCGAGTATTCTCCTATTATTATGTAAGCTTGAATGGATATTTCCTCCTGGTATCTACGACTTTATGGAGCATTTGCCTATACATCTATGTTAGGAGGCTATACTAGGTTTCCAGTGAAGTACAGATGATGTATCACTTCGAGAGGTGTGTCTTCATGATGCATACATTGCAAATAGCATTTTATTTCATACTAGAAGACCACAATATTCAATGTAAAATATGTGCTGCAAAATTTTAGATAAAATCAAAGAAATGATTAAGAATAAAGCACATCCTGAAGGATTGATCTGTGACGCATATCTGTTGCAGGAGACAATAACTTTATGCTCATATTATTTTTGGAGCAAGGTCATCAAAGAGGTCATATTGTATGAGCTATGCCTTCACAGAATTATTTGAATATAAAATATCATGTGAGTCATCAGGAAGGCATGATAAATAATATCTAATCGATAAAGAGATTCGATCAGCTGCATTGTACGTTCTAATGAACTATGATGAAGTCCAGCCATTTATACAATAAGATTCAAGGTCTACAAACTCGATATATATTGTCATTTATTATTGAGAATGGTAGTTATATACTAACTAATTCGAAAATGCAAAATAATAATATTGTGAGCAGATTATTTATTGACAACCTGGACATGAAAGATGAGTCTCTGATAAGCAGGAAAGTCAAAGCAAAATTTCTAAAATAGTTCAAATTATACGTACGTAGAAGGATCTCTTCTAATAAATGTGCGTAATAAAATCGTCATATTTTTAAAGTTACACTAATGTTACCTCTCAATTTGTTATAAGTTTGCAATACAGCCAACGGAATGGCGGATCAAAGATTACTAGATCTTGTATGGGAGTCTAATCACAATGTTACTACATTGCACATATTTAACGTAAATGCTTATGAATTTCATACGAGTTTCTAGTATAAAGAGAAGAAGGCATATAACTATGATGTCGTTGTAGAAAAAAACACACACAGATAGTGAGATTAGCTATTAGGCATACTTGACAAAGTCATTCAATTGCAATATTCAGGTAATGCCAACACATTATATACTTGTTCAACTGTCAGTAGTACAATCTTGTTCGGAATCGAGAAATCTAAACACTCACGCCTTATGATATCATTGAAGTTAAATTGAACGGAAGATATGTAAACTTTGATCCATTTGTTCCAGCACGCAAAGCTACACATGTTTATTACCTTCAATAACCTGGTAGAGTAGAGGATAAAATTGATTAGGTTGTGATTAAGAAAAATAAATCAAGGATAAATATTAAACTACATAGTACTATATAACCAATTCACCAAGAGGAAGGTACGTCAATTTTTATATTTAGAGCGGCACAAACGATAAAATGTTTGTGCTAGAGGCTACCACGGAGATTTTTTAAGAGATTGCTAATGATATGGATCACGATGATGATAAGAGTGAAGAAGAAATTTAAGGTTCATCTTCGATGAAGAGTTCTTCTAATGAAATTTAATAACAAATGTGTAATTATAGATTATTGGTTACTACTGCTACCTTTTTTTATTATTATTGAGGCATAGCTCTTTACTCTCATTTTTTTATGTTTTTAGGCATAGCTGTTACTTATGTCATACCTTTATTGTACCGTTTCTTTCTACTTATAATTATTTTTCCTATCAGTACTAATCTTATTAATATCAATCATTTATTTGTAGATGAGCACAGGTGATGTCGGTGGTCAGTCACCTCAGAGACCTCGTGTTCTGAGGACACTGGAGACCACCTACCGTAGCAAGAAAATGAGGTCGTCTACTTCTGGCTGCTTTCACTACTGCTCCCCCGCCTGTTGTTTCTTACACCTCCTATGGAAGCTGCTCCCGCACCCGCTGCTGTCACCTCTCCCATGACACCTACTCCCCCACCCACTGCTGCCACCCCTCCAGTGACACCTGCTCCCATACCAGCTGCTGCCCTGTCTCCCGTGACGCATGTTGCTTCCGCACCTACTCCCCCACCTACTGCGACTGCGACTGCGACTGCTACTGTTGTTGGCACACCTACTGCCCCACCATTTCCAATCTCATCTACTCTAACACCGCTTGAGCCTGGCCCATCGGATTTTGCCCCCACGAAAAAGGACTTGTAAGTTATTTTTAACATTGCATTATGTTTATTCTTCATGTATATATTTTTTGTAACTAATTTACTTCTTAAGCAGGTTCATTCCCCACAAGATGCATGTCACCTGCATCATATAGATTATCAGAAGTAGGTATGATCAACCCTATCTCTCATGAAAGTAGATCTTTGTAGCCATTCGGGACTTGTGGTTCAGATAATTCGAGATATGATCATGTAATTTGTATCAGATTTGTAAATTTGATTTAATTATTTATACTAACACATGGATTATTTTTTATGTTCCAGAGGTCCTTCACCTAGCTCCCAGAGCACCACCATCATATCCGTCAAATCCTCAAGATTCGATCAGGCATCACCTTGGAGAGCGGCCTGCCTAGATTAGTGAGAGGCTCTGGGGTCAGTTGACAGCAATCTGGGCATCTCCTGATTATGAGAGGAAGAGGAAGATGAACTGGCCCATAGGGAGTCAGAGAAGGTACGCTCTGTATTGACGGATCAGTCCTTATACAGAGCATTATAGAAGGCTGGTGAGATTTTTTTAAAATATTTAAAAATTAATTCAATCTTTGAAGTAATTTTGTAGCGCTAACCAATTTGTACACTACACAAGCCAAGGAGTTGAGCGGTGCTCCCTCTGTTGCAAAGTTGCGTGTCCAAACTCATCGACGCCAAGGAACTGCGCAGTGAGTCTCGGAGCATTCCCGATGAGTTGTTGTAAGTTAAAAATCTTTAAATAAAAATTTATTTTAATTCTAATTGTTGAAAGTGCAATTAAACACTGGTTTTAATTACGCAAAAGGAGTTCAAGAAGATCCAAGAAAGGAACTTGGCCACTGAGGCCTAGACTTCCGCCAGCAGCAGTGATAGTCAATCTATCATTGCGCAGTCTGAGCTCTGGACTCGAGCGACGGAGAAGAATAAAAGGAGGGTTTATGGCCTTAGAGCAAAGGGCATAGCCATTAAGGTCGAGCTGTCCCGTGGTCTCATACTGAGTTATCTGAGTTCCACACAGCTAGACTTAGAGGTCATTGCCAAGCAGGTGACTGCAGTGAATGAAGAGATCCGCCAATTGTGCGAGCAGATGCTAGAAGGCCAACATATGGTCAATGACTCTATGATGCGCATGGGGAAGACTTTAGCAGATTGTCGAGGCAAGCAGCCTATGACAGTCGTAGAGGGAGATGATGCATAGTTTATTTTTATGTTTTCTTTTATTTGTAAACATAATTTTAAACATTGTTGTAAAGTTTTTGGATAACTTTACTATTCTTATTTGGGACATTTGTGACAATATTTTTTTTCATTAATAATATTTTTTAGAACTTTGATCTATGATATGACCGAATAGAATGTGGTATATGATATGAATTATATATTGTATGCAAGTTGAGAAAACGTAATTGATCTTCTAATTTTTTTTTCAGTGGTACAAGTTTGCATCGGATTTGTGATCTTTTTGCGTCGGAAAATCCGGTGCTAAAGTGACGAGAATATTCCGCCATTTGTCGATACTATCCGCCACAATTTGAAGATAATCCAACAATATTCTTTATCGTCCGATGTTTTCAGATACAGAATTCGATGCACGTGTATGCTAAACAAATCTGCCGCTATTACGATATTAAAACCAACACAAATTATTTGTGTCAGAATATTCTGATGCAAAATTGAAGGAATTAACATTGTCGATCTTGATTTACAAGCGGAAAAAATCAGACGTAAATCCGACGATAAACCTCAAATATCATCGAATTTGCCTTTGATTTAAGTTTTATATGGCCTAAGTAAATTTTTTTAATTCCTGTAGTGTAAATACCGACTACTTTAACAATACAAAAAGATTTAAAACTGAAGTTGCTCAATATATAATGATCAAAGGAATACCATTTGAGAAGATCTATAATGTTGGCTACCTTCGAATACGTCAAAAAAGCAGAGGTCACTAAAAATTCTAAGAGGAGATGCAATTAAGAGAGCAGGGTCAAAAAAAGCCTCACACATACGAAAAAACTTTCTCAAAGAGTCACATCGTCATATCTTAATTTATTTGTGAATCAAGAAAGATTCTTTGACATAATCCCTTTCAAACCTACAATCGTCATTGATTACAGAGTTATGTAGAACAAAATCATAGATAACTGAAGAATCGAAATGTATAACTAGGAGATTAATATCCAAATTTAAAGCTTTCCTAAGATAAATGAAATGATAAGCACACAATCACAAAGCGTCTATTGAAATCCATAGCTTGAATGAATGATGATACATAACACTTCTTGAAGCGCTTGGACAGATCATGACATTTTTATTTCATTTTTCTCTTCTTTTTGGCTTCATAAAATGCTAAAAAAAGGCAGAATAACGAACATCCATATCAAAGCGGATCAAGTACATTAAGTCAATTCCAGCAAGGATGGGTCAAGAAGATGTAGACTTAAGCCAAATTGCTTGAGAAGAGATGCTTCAACCGACATAAATTGCTTTAAAGCTGCAAGTTTTTCATGAATATGTTATGTCGGTGGCAGTCTAAGAGAAATTTAGTCATGTATTAGCCCAAAGGTCATATAATCTTTTATCATTTATTATTGTTTAGTATAAATAAGGCTAATATGTTAAGGTAAGGGTTTTGAAGATATTTCCTAACTCTAAAATTATAGAAATTAGGAAAGATCGCCTAACACTCGAATTGTAAGTGCTTATCTTATTTATTCATAATGAGTTGTTTGATATTTGTGAAATAAAAAAATTCGTTGCCCTGATTTTTGTAAAAAAATCATCTTGAATGCTAACAAATTGGTATCAAAGCATTCAATTTCTGAGAAATCAACAACTTGAAAGCTACATATAGAAGTTTTGTCGCCTTTAGCACCGAACCTCATGATACAGTTGTGATTAAAGCTAAAAAGGAAGAAACAAAGGAATCACGGCATACTAACTTGCGATAAAAACGCGATCGAGCGGAAGGAACGTCATAATCGCAGTGTAGAGGGGACACATGACTAAAGCTTTGTGATACATTCGCGATTGGAGCTAGGAGTGAAGCATCAAAATGGCAGCATATAGAGCCACTATTATCGTGATTTAGAGCTAGCAGGGACATAAGCCTTAGAATCGCGGCGTGCAAGACCTACGATGTGATTGCCTGCATTACCAAAGCGTGATACAGTCACTATTCACAGGGGGAAGGCACGACAGGATCATAGCCATACAGTCGCCCTTTGAGACTAAACAGAGCAATCCAGCCCCAATTTGACCTAGTTGAGAAGCCAAGAACTTGATCGCAACCACAACCTCCCAACACATTCACAATTTAGACGATTCTAGAAGAAAAGAAAGGATGTCAGCTTACAACCCCAAGGTACAATCACGATTCAAGTTAGGCAGGAAGGCAACGACAAAATCGCGGCTTATAGAGACCCAAAACTTGTAGAGAAGAAAATGATATGATCATGCAACAACAAATCGCGGCGTACATGAATCCTATGCCGCACTTGATCGAAATACACGATCAAGATTGCGGTGTAAAAGAGTTCTGCGTCGCTTGTGACTAAAATTAGTGATCGGGAACTGCGGCGTGCAGGAATTCGAATTGCGACTTTCGGATTTTTGCATGGCTTCCAAAAGTTTCACCAAATTGTGTACATGAATTTCGGGATCACTGCATCCAAAGTTCCATGCACACCTAAATCGCATTCAAAAATTTTGAATCTCGTGATTTCAACTTAGAGTTTGAAATCATCCAGAAATACTATCAGCCAAAAAGTTGGATACTTTGGAGAAAAAACTAGCAAAATAGGTTGTCAAATCAAATATAGAATAAAAGAGCGGTACTCAGCCATTAAAGGTAAGTTAGCAACCCTAGAATAAAAGATAAAAAAGAATGTGAAGTCCCACACAATCCTTCCACTGCCTACAATAGGATCAAGCGACGAGGACTAGAACGAACGTAAACAGCAACAATTAGAAGAATTCATGCAACATCAGGGCAGCGTTACTGTCTCGAGTTGATCCAGAGCTGCAAGATTGAGTGAAGGAATGAGAAGCGGACTCGAGCATCAGCAGTTAGAAGGAATGGCATGACTGCTGAACTGCTGGAACGAGAGGCAATAGGTAGAATTGGATGGCGGGCAATTCAAGGCAAGAGAGGATCAATTTCAAGGATTTTGAGCCTAAATGGAGGACCGTAGTGCGTGGGAACCCAACATAGGACTGCATTCAATCGCATCAATGTCTTTTCTTGCAGCAACCTTCAAGCCATAAGACAGTTCTAGAGCTTATGGGGACCTACGAGCTGATTATGGGGAGTGTCAGACTTACGGAGGAAGAGAAATCAAAATGGGCAGAGCAAGGGAACCCGACCCTCACTTTATGTGTGAAATAATCTTCAATCAAAAATAATGGAGAGAAGACTGACGTATGAGGAAGTTGAAGATGTTGATCTATGAACGAGAGAATGTTTATGATTGTGTCTATCATGCGGAGAGATACATTGTTGTTAATGGGCCGACAAAAGAAGAAAAAATGATGGCAGCTCTACATTTGGAAGGAAATGCTCTAGCATGGTATCAAAGGAGAAAAAAATGTCAGCCAATTCGAACATGGGAAGAATTCAAGGTCCAATTATAGGAGAGCTCCAGAACCACATGAGAAGGGGATGTACGTAAGTAGTTTTTTGCATTGGTCCAAGAAAAATCCGTCATAGAGTATGGGGAGAAATTTGACACGTTATCTGGTCGTTTGAGAGGGAGATTACAAGTGTAGGGAGGAAACTTCATAAAAGGGTTGAAGTCAAAAATTCAAACAACACTTCGACTACTGAGACCACGAGGATTAGGATAAACTATGGAATTAACATAGTTAGTTGAAGATAAAAATAAAATGAAGCAGACTATTAGGAGCAGCGCAGGTGGAGCACAAACCCGATTACTACAAGCACCACATTACCAAAAGCTCAAACTGTGGAAGTCCTAAGAGAGGCTCTACTGGACATGAATACAGGGTCACGACTGGAGGCAACACCAAAATGCCTTACAGAGAAAGAAATACAGAAGAAGCGGGTCAAGGGGTTATATTTTCGGTGTGACGAAAAGCTTAGCCTAGGATGTCATTGCAAGGATCAGACATCACAGATTTTTACAGTGTGTGACGAAAAGGTAGAGGATGCAAAACAGAGAAGGTTGCAATGGAGAAGGAGAAAAAATCTCACTTAGATGTGGCGGAAGGCTTATTAAACTAATTGGTGGGATTTACACCAAGCCACAATATGAAACTTCAGGGACAAATCGAAGAGCATGACATAGTTGTGCTTATAGATAGTGGGATCACGAACAACTTCATCTCTACTCAAATGGTGAAGTAATTGGTACTTGAGCTGGTGGACACAGGGAGTTTTAGAGTCGTGATGGGACAGGACGAGTAGAGAAGAGCAAGGGAGTTTATAAAAGAGTGAAGTTAAAATTATCAGACATTCAGATGATTGAATCATGAAACGGTTGCAATCCATATGGGAGACTGAGTGAACTGGAAACTTTTGACCATGAAGTTTCAGGAAGGAGATAAGATCATGGTGCTTCGAGGTGATCCAAGTTTGTGCAAGGCTCTGACGTCAGTGGATCCATCAAAGGAGATGGATAGGTTGCATGGGCCACTAGCTAGGACCTATAAGAGATTGAGAAGGTTTATGGGACTTACAGGACACTATTAGAAACTTTTGAAGAGTTATAATTCAATTGTGTGGCCGTGGACAAAGAAATTAAAAAATTATAACTTTCAATAAGAGAGTGACGACTCAGACTTTTCAGAAGTTGAAGAAGGCCACGAAAAATGTGTCAATGCTGACAATGAGAACCAAACTCAAGCGAATTCATGAGCGGGAGCCACACGACTTGATCCAACAACAGTTTTTCCCATCTTGAGGGCAATTTGTCTTTTTGGGAGGATAGTATTATTATGTGGGTGCAATTTAGATTTGTATTAACCCAAGGGAAATTTCGTCTTTTATTATTTATTGTTATTTAGTAGAAATAGAACTAATATGCTTAAGATTAGGGTATTGAGTGAGATTAGGTCTTGACTCTTAAGGTTAGGGTTCGGGAGAGATTTCTTACTTCTCGAATTGTAGAAATTAGGAGCGGTTGTCTACCTCTCAAATTGTAGATGCTTATGTGTTAGTGTTGAGTTGTTTCGTTTTGTGAAATAAAATATATACTACCTTAATTTATGTGGAAAAATCATCTCAGATACTAACAAGAATAATTATCGATGGTAAGCGCCTGAATGGAGATATCTGGAGAGGTTCAGTTATGTAGCCCAAATAGCAGCAAGAAGTGGCACTCAATCTTCTGTACCTAGCAGTCGTGCGCAGGACGATTCTCATTCTCTCTCTCTCTCTCTCTCTCTCTTTAAAATTTTGCACGCCCGGAGTTTGGTTCATCTTTTCTAACTAAAGGTCCAACTGGGTCCTTTCAAGCGAGCCCTTCCCAAAGCAATACAAGAACACGCCATGGGTGGGCATCGAGAAGCTTCTCTTTTCGCAAGCTAACACGACATTTGAGGCCATACTGATAGCTGAACAACAAATTTTGGGTTCTCTGCCCCACTACTTGGAGCCTTACGCTCATAAGCAATGTTTCATGGCAAGAAAATAAATGTCCTTGAGGGGATCGAAAGAGACGACTTGGAGAAAGCGGCACAGAATGGGATTAGCTAGTAAAAGTTACCTCGTCGAGAAAGAAGGCAATGGTAGGGTAGAAGAGGGTACAGCATTGTCGACATCTCCATCGCTTCTTTGCTCTGCTGCCTTAACCTTCAACTTCTCTGGCAGATTATAGCGAAATCACATAGAAGAAAGAGAAGAGGATAGATGTGGAGTAGGAGATGGGTGGAGCACTGAAGCCTACATCTTAATTGATTTATATTAATTTTTTTGGGGAAATTATTTATTCAAAATTCAAATCTTTTTCATTTGTAAAATTAGTAGCAAGATGTCCAATTTATAATAATATCATTTAAATTTCAAATTATATATATATATATATATATATATATATATATATATATATATATATATATATATATATATATATATTTAAAAGAATATCTGTATTTAATAGTTTACTGGTTCAACTACAAATACTAGATTTTACATGTGTCTATCCGATCCGTCAGACGCACGGTAGGGATTGAACCCGGGACCTTTGGGGGACTTACAGTGAACCCCGCCTAAACCACCTGGCCACGGCTGCGGCATATATATATATATGATATAAGTAATCAAACAAATAGGTGGATGAACATATAAGATTGAATGCTACGCATTGATATATAAATGTTGAAAAACAGGTGACGAGAAACATTAGAAGATAGTGATAACGGGTGATCAGGTTTAATGTTCTTTTGATAGAGGGCGATTTAGGAGATGAATATCGAATTTCAAATATTTAGTATTGGTGAGTGATGGTGCACAATTTACTTAGTCGTCCTCCTAATAAAATATGAGGCTAAATATAATCTTTAATTTTTTCTTCTATTCAATAATTGAATCTTAGCAATACAATTAGCATAAAAATTGCACTAACAAACAAAACAATATAACCATTTAGAACTCAATTGTCCAATGTTTGTAGTTCAATCTTGGGGAATACAACTCAATTTTGAGAGAATTTTACCTCAACCCAAATAATCTTCATCTTAGCTCGTGTATATTGTCTCAGAAAGCATGATGCATTTGAGTAGTATTCAATACAAAATAATCATAATATGGAACATTGTTAAGAAAGGAATAATAAATACCAATGGATTGCCAATGAAATTTAGCCCAAAAAAATTTATTGGTTGAAATACATTCTAAAGAGATTAAATTTTTCAAAAGAATGTTTATGGTTGATTTTCGACAAAAATTCTATAAGGCTATTGAAATATGTTGATGGACAAGCATGTGGTAAACATAGCTAGAAGATGGGCAATCAATTGAAAATACAACTAATATAGTTTTTGGCTAGATTATGACAAAAGGTCTAACGAATACTGTCGACTAAATTTTTGTAAGTTTAGCCACCAATAATGCGATAAAACATTTCCACTTGTATTTATATCATAATATTTTATGTAATGAGCAAAGTAATAGAAAATTTTTCAGAAATCTACAAAGAAGTATGTAAAAAAAAAATTGATAAAGGCATCTCATTCTTTCTCAATTTTATTCCTACAGTATATACATAAATTTATTTGATATTTAGCTAACGTTGTATAATTGTCTACCATCACATTACAATAATAATACTAAGGAGAATCAAAACATGCACACATATACATGTGTGTGTGCGTGTGTCTATATATAGATATATATATATATATATATATATATATATATATATATATATATATATATATATATATATATATATATATATATATATATATGTACACAGACACATTAACATACATGTTCTCATGAAAGCGTCGGGAGCTCTAGGGTTTCGCCATGGCGATTCCCTGTGATTTTTTCGGCTTCGGCTTCGGCTTCGTCATATACGACGACGATCCTCCTGCACGACGACTCCGTCTACAGGCGTCTACGATCCTCCTGCACTCTATCGGGTCCAGCTCGAATCCTTCGTCATCTCCTACGACGACGCCGTCTGTAGTCGTCTCCTACTACTACGACGACGTCGCCTCACAGGCTCGCGCGAACCTCGCGGTCTACTGCGACGACGCAATCCCTGCTCGACGCCGACTGCTGAGACGTCCTAGCGATTCGCTGCGACTCGCGGTCAGCTTCCTGCTCCTCTGGCTGCGACGCATCTCCCTGCTGGACGCCGAATGCTTCAGCTCAGACGCCTCTTTACTGCAGTTATTCAAGTGGACTGGAGGCAAATTCTTTGCGCCAAGTACTTCTTTGGGGGAGTGTGGAGAGGTTTTCTTCTCTGCTAATGGTTCTATGACTGTCTTCATGGGAGCTACCCGACCTAACGCTACTTACGCTGAAGTAGTGGGCATCACCTCCAACAAAAATCTTGATCACCTTTTTTCCACAAGCTATTCATGATGCTGCGGCTGGAAAAATGATGTGTTCCTTTATTAGGCCGACATGTGTTAAAGATGGGGAACCTGCTGCTATATTTACCACCCAAGAAATGAAGTTTCTCTCTGATGATGTTAAGTTCACTTTAATCGGGAAATTCCAATTTGGTCACCCCAAGATAGATTTGGTTAGGAAGTTTTTTGAGGATCTGAAGCTCATTGGAGAATGGAAATTGGGACTGTTGGATGGCAGACATCTACTTATTAGAATACGCAAGGAAGAAGATTATGCAAGAATCTTTGCCCAACAATCCTTTTTGGTAGCTGGAACTCCGATGAAGATTATCAAATGGACTCCTGATTTTGACCCATCCAAGGAACCTCCTATCGTTCCTATGTGGTTCAAGCTTTCGGGACTCCCCTTTCATTTGTACAATCCAAGTGCTTTGTCTAACATAAGCTAAGCTCTTAGTACTCCTCTCAGAGTTGATTCACCTATTTTTGATACGGTCTCGTCAGGTGGTGCCAGGGTTCAGGTGGAGAGGGATTTCACTCTTCCAGATGTGGATCAAATCTGGATCACAGATGGTGCGGATGGGTTTTGGCAGAAAGTTGTGGTAGAGAACAAGCCTCTTTTTTGCCAGCATTGTAAAATGTTTGGGCACATTATGGACACTTGTTATAAACTGCATCCTCCCTCAAGAAAAAGGGCTTCTGGGCCTTCTGCTGCTGTTGGGATTTCCTAACAAAGAGTCGATGCTACCATGGTTCAGAAGAATAAGGTAGCATCCGATGCTGATAACAACTTAAACTCAGCTGACAAGGCTGTCAGGGAGACTCCTAAGCCGGTAGTACAAATTGCCACTTCGGTAACTAGCCAAATGACTAACACAGTGGTTAATGAACAAGCTGTAAGTGTGGCCCTTCCTCCTGTGGCGCAAACCACCCAGGTGGCTACTTTAGCTGTCGACTCTAACATATACATCCAAACATTCAGCAGAAAAAGAAGAAATCCCCAACCCAATGCCGAACCCACCGGTATGAATCAGCAGGATCAGTCAACGGAAGAGGAAGAAGCAGAAGAAGAAGAAGTAGAAGAAGAAGATGATGGAGAAGATTGGCAGGTTTATACTTCTCGACGGAAGAAGAAGCCTGGGGATACACTTCTAGTTGATGATACCTTGGTTACTCAGGGCAATGGAGTAGCATTAAAGAGCTTACTTTATAGATCACCAAAAAACAGAGCTAGAGTATCACGATCTCGTTCTTAGACATTGTTATTGCTCTTTTTATGTTCTGATCTTTGGATCTTTTTATTAGCATTGTATCGTAGGGGTAGGGCTCCATTTATTGGGCCCTCTCCTCAAGCTTCTGTAACCGTTTTTATTTCAATAAAATAGGCCCTAGGGCTTTCAAAAAAAATGTATACACACACACACACACACACACACATATATATCTATATATCTATATATCTATATATCTATATATGGACACACACACACACACACACACACACACACACACATATAATCTAATATAAAATATAAATTAATCATAGTCAACCCCTTCATCATCCTCCACTTCCTCCTCCTCCCGCTCCTCTACCATTAACTATTTTCTTATTTTCCCCTCCATCTATGATGGAATATCTTTTTTTGTTCTTGCATTCATAGCAACCAATCAAATTTTCATATGAGTAGTTACTTGAGACTCAATATCGTCAACAACTGCAACCACATACCTTTTGGTCAGGTCTTCAATCAAATTGGTTCTATTTCTAGAGAAAGAGTGTTTCATATCGTATGGGAAACTCTACAACCATAAGCCATATAAAGTTCCTTTTTTTAATCAATAAATACTCAATATATGTTAAACTCTAATAGTATAAATTATCCACTTAAACTTCCGACATCTTTAGAACTTTGATTATGCACTTCTTCAAACTCATGTACTCATCCTAAATATAATTATGATGTAATTAAAATAGAATCTATTTTCATAAGGATTATAATTTGAAACAAAAATTATTTATAAAAGCTATTTAAGACAAGTAATAATCCGTTGGTTGTCCACATGGTGTTAATATGTTTTACTATGCAAGTTTGGAACCATCAATTCTCTTTCAAGTGCTTATTTTTATAAATATAGATACAATGTTATTAAATATGTTAATAAACATTTTATATAACTTACCAGTATTCTCCTATACTCAATATGAGAAATTGAGCATCCAGTATGTAAGGAGTTGTCCAAGACCCTGTGATTTGAACCAACTTGATGATATGTTTACATTGTAATCTTCTTGTTTTCTTTCTTTAGTAGGATGAGTTTACATTTGTGGAAGGTGTTTTGACTATGTTTTGCAGGTTACAGGTTTTGAGAGCAATTCAATGAGCCAAACAAGAAGCAAGACAAAACAAGAGGCTAGCATACCTATGTCACTCCCTACGTTGCTCCATTAGGTCCCTTAGCTATGAGGTGAAGGAACACTTGAACAGAAAAAGGATACACAATAATTAAATCAATTATTGGCGAAGCTACGCCTCCCTTCAGTATATTTATGTCGGATTCTGGAATACCTATGACAGGGCACCGTAAAACACTGTTTAGATAAGATTTTGAGGCGATTCGGGAAAAAGCCTATTTAAGCTAAGTTTAGGGTTTCATTAAGACTCTTAGGGTGTTTTAGGGAATGTCTTATGAGGTTTAAAGGAGAGACTTGTAACCTACCTAAGGCTCTTTCTTTATGGTTCTCCCTTGAAGAATAGTTCTACGGTGCATTTTCTTGAAGAGTTCTGAGAAGATTGTGAGGGAGACATTGTGTGTCACTGTGCGTGGGAGATTAACAGGGAGTTGCATATTACAACAAGGAATTTGTTGTATTGTGGGGAATGATTGGCTCGATTATGAGTTTTATATGCTTTTTTATATTGTATATTTGATGTTTTTAGTGATACTTCCTATGCTTTTATGCCTCATGCATCGTGGCTAAATTTTTTCCATGCTCCTGTGATGTAGGGCATGTGTACTCCACTCCTTATTATTTACTTCAAGCATTTTTCCCAAATGTTTTGTATGTTTTTAATTTTGTTGACATGTTAAATCCTGATTTGGCCTATTAGAATGTTAAAATTTATAATAATCTAATACTTTTAACTGTTGATTAGAAGAACAAGTAGATTAACACTCAACATCCAGTGAAATAAACATATTGTCATTAGAAAATTACAAAATAGAGAGGGTGTTGGAGGATTCCTAGAAAATGCTGCATAGTTAAGCATCATTAACTGTAATAAGATTTCTAGCACTTCTTATGACTTAGACAGGCTGAGGATTTATCCCTTGTTTTTAACTATTACATGGGAAACTCATAGAAAAGATATCGAGGAATAACTAGGTCTGTGTCATAGGATCATGAGCGTCATCGCCTCTAAAAAAACCTAAAAGAGTAAGTGTTATTTTATGATTTATGCATTGGGACTGTAGAACCTTTTAATTTTTTGGAAATTTGAACCTTCAAACCAAATTTAATGGTGGAGTAAACTAAAACTTAGTATGTTATTAAAAGTTGACAAGTTTCCTCATGGCTCGATATGCAGGCTCTTATTTTATATATTACTTGATTTACACGTATAGTTGTGTGGTTGATCGATTGATTGATTGCTTCTACGCAATTTTGACACCATTGTTCGGAAAATGAGTCAAGTTTTCTTATTTTAGAAAAACTTTAGTTGAAACACTAAGAGTTTAGGTTTGAACTTTCATTTTGTCAATTTATATGTACATTTGTTATAGCTTTGCTTGTTCTTTATTTTTGAAAAATTCAAAAATCTAAAAAATCATTATGTTCTTGTGTGTTATACAATAGAATTTTCTTTGTGTCTAAAATCCTTTTTTTTATTTTATTTTTGAATTAGGTTAGGGTCACTAGTGGAAAACTGTAGTTGCATGTGTAAGAGTTGTTTAGCTAAATTAGTACCCTTTCTAAGAACTCAAAAAGTTTGACTTAGTAATGAAAACCCCTTAAGAAAACCATCTGAAACCTTCTATGGAGTATGTCAACCCATCGGTAAAGGAAATTCATGTGAGTATTGAATATCCTATCATAAAAGCCAACATATTTGAATTGAGTCCTGTCATAATCCAAAAGATTGATAATAACCAATTTGGGGGATCACCCATTGAGGAACAAAATCATCACTTAACTAATTTCTTAGAATTGTGTGCCACCTTTAAGTATAACGATGACACCGACTATGTCGTTGGACTAAAGTTACTTCCTTCCTAATTGAAGAATAAATTCAAGAGGTTAACCTCCCTAGCTTCAAGAACCATCACCACTTAAACTGACTTACCTCAAAAATTCATGGCCAAATACTTCCCTCCATCGAAAATATAAAACTTAGGAATGACATCACATCCTTCACCCAGTCAGAATAAGAGTCAATTTATAAAACTTTGTAAAGGTTAAAAAAATTACTGAGGAAGGTTCCACACCTCTACTTATTTGGTTGTTTGATTATACATATCTTTACGATGTGCTGGTGGGATCCCAGGTCAATCATAGATGTTGTAACTTGTGGGTTCCTCAAGTTAAAACCCTTTGATGAAGTCTATGAACTAATAGAGGAAATGGCCACAAATAATGTCCAATGGTCATCTAAAAGAACCACCCAAAAGAAAGTAGCTAATAAGCTTGAAACTGATATTTTGATTATTCTATCATCACAAGTGGCTGCCACATCTAGGAAATTAAACAGATTTGGGTTAAATTTGGTGCAAGGATTTCTACCAAATGATGAGACAGCCTATGGACTAGTAGGAGATCTCAATACTACTGCTTTGGAGATCTCAAATGTTGTACGAAATAGGTTGAACAATCCCAATTCCAACACCTACAACTTAGATGCAAGGATCTCTACCAAATGATGATACAACCTATGGAATAGTAGGAGATCTCAACATCACTACGTTGGAGATCTCGAACATTGTACGAAATAGGTTGAACAATCCCAATTCCAACACCTACAACTTAGGTTAGAAAAAACACACAAGTTTCAATTAAACCAATAATAACCTAGATGTAGGAAACTACTAGTGGGGAACACACAATCCAACTATGTAGAAAATTGGAATATCTAAAATAATAGTAACCCAAGACAATGCATTCCACTGGTATTCATCTCTAATTCATAATTTAAGTAGAAGAAATCATCTTTGGAGGAGTTAATGTTATAAATTGGGAACCAAATACAAAGAAAAAATGTAGCAATGAGAAACATAAAAATCAACTTGAATAGTTAGCAAATTATATGAGTAATAAACCTCAAGGAATACTCGTTAATAAGAAAGAAAACAAGCAAATGAAAGCCGTGAGACTGAGAAGTGGTAAAGAGTTGAAAGAAACCCATGAGGAGAATAGCCCACTTGACTTAGCTTCTAAGCATGAAAAGACTAGTGAGGGCTCAGTCAAAGACTTAGGAAGACCCACCTCATCCCTAAAGAAAAAATAAGAAAGAACAACACTCTTTTTCCATAGAGGCTGCAGCAATAAAAGCTTGGCAATTAGCTTTCTAGGTTTCTAAAGATTTTCAAATAGCTCATCATCTACCTAGCTTTTACCGAGGTCCTAGAACAAATGCAATGTAAAGTACATGAAGGATGTCTTGAACAAGAATAGGAAGTGAGGAGACTTTAAGATCGTGGCTTTAACAGAGGAATG
This sequence comes from Papilionanthe hookeriana x Papilionanthe teres, assembly GCA_022702705.1. Classification (NCBI taxonomy): domain Eukaryota; kingdom Viridiplantae; phylum Streptophyta; class Magnoliopsida; order Asparagales; family Orchidaceae; genus Papilionanthe; species Papilionanthe hookeriana x Papilionanthe teres. The sequence goes on along the minus strand of CM040428.1, from coordinate 61,152,365 downwards.
TAGTGTTAATCTGTAAAATAAATTGCCCCAAGAGCTGACCCATGTAGTTTTATGATTCCTTGTGTCATAAGAGACAATTTTTTTAGGAAGCTATGTGTGACTTAGGAGCTAGCATCAGCCTTATTCCTCTTTCCATTTTCAAAAAACAAGGATTAAGAGAGGTCCAGTCGAGACCACACTAACCCTATAGTTAGCTAGTGAATTATCTAAGGGGGGTGATAGAGGATATTCTGGTCAAGGTTAATAAGTTTATCTTTCCTACCAAATTTGTTGTCTTAGACATTGAAAAAGATAAGGAGATTCTCATAGTTCTTGCTCGACCCATTTTAGTCATTTTAAAAGGCAATGATTGATGTGTAATAAGAGAAGCTTAGCATGAGAGTAAATGATCAAGATGAGACTTTCAATATTCTAAATTAATGAAGTTTTTCCAAGACTCTGGTTATGATCAATGTTATTTGGTTAGATGTGGAGGAAAGAGAAGTTGAGATTTAATTTTCTAAATGTATGGAAGTGGACCCAATATATCAATTTGTGGTTGAGGATTAGAGTAAGACTCATCCTCTACTCATAAAAGGGAACCCTAGAGTTCTTAGGTATAGGTTAGAGCTCTTAGACACCTCGACCAATGCTAAGCTTTTAGTATCATCCATAGAGGAAGCTCCATAGTTGGAGTTGAAATTTCTTCCCAAACACCTCAAGTACATTTTCTTGGGAGAGTCCTTTACTTTGGCCCTCATCATTTCTGATGAGTTGAGTGAACAATAGGAAGAAAAGCTAATGAGAGTGTTAAGGACCTTTCAAAAAGCTTTTGGATGGACCATTGATGACATAAAAGGAATAAACCCTTCCTTATGCTTACATATAATTCTTATGGAGGAAGTTCATCAACCCAAAATTGACCCTCGTATAAGACTTAACTTAGTAATAAAGGTAGTAATGAAGAATGATATTTTAAAGTGTCTTAATGCATACATAATCTATCCAATCTAAGATAGTGCTTGGGTCAGCTGAACCGACTATATACTCAAAACGTGGGAGTGATAGTAGTGAAGAATAAGAGGAATGAATTTATACCCACTATAAGCATCACTGGCAAGAAAATCAACATTAATTATAGAAAATTAAATAAAGCCACTGGGACTAACCATTTTCCACAGCATTTTATAGATCATATGTTGGATAGGTTTCCAGGACACCCATTCTTTTGCTTTCTTGATGGATAATTAGGATGCCACCAGATTCTTATAGCACCAATGGACGAGAATAAAATAATGTTCATTAGTACCTACGAAATGTTTTCCTTTAGGAGGATGTCCTTCGAACTGTGCAATGTGATGACCACTTTTCAACATTGCATGATATCCATCTTTTTTGACTTTATTGAAACTAGTATTGAGATTTTCATGGACAACTTCTCAATATTTGACACTTATTTTGATTCATTTCTAGAGAAACTTGAAAAAGCGTTGCAAAGATGTGAGGAGATCAGAACTAAGAGAAGTGCCAATTCTTGGTGATCAAGGGGATGTACAAGGGTCATAAGGTTTCAAAGAAAGGGATAGAGGCAAATCCAACAAAAATTCAGGTGACAGAGAAACTGCCACCACCCACTCTAGTTAAAAGGTTCGTATGTTTCTTAGGTCATTTTGGTTTTTACCATTGATAGATTAAGAACTTCTCAAAAATCTCAAAACCACTATGTCATTTGTTAGAGAAGCACATACCCTTTAATTTTGACAAGACTCACCTTATTATCTTTAACATTTTGAAAAGTAAGTTAGTCACGACACCTATGATTGTTGCACCTAATTTGGAGCTACCATTTGAGGTGGTGTGTGGCGGCAGTGACTACTTAATAGGAGTGGTATTAGGCTAGAGGAGAGACAAGAATCTTTTATGGCATTTACTATGCTAGTAGGACCCTTCATGAGGCCCAAGTGAACTACACCACCACATAAAAGGAGCTACTAATGATATTATTAGCATTCAATAAATTTAGGTCCTACTGAACTGATATTAGGGTCACCATGTACACCTCCACTACCGCAGTTGCCCCAAAAGACTGCCTGCTGGATCGATCCAAGCAACACTCACATGTAGAAATTTGTGATATTGTTGCAGCATTTTAACAGGAATCACAAAAAATGTCCCTTACGGGAAGCTCTTGTGACATTATGATTAATATCAATATCAATTCCAATGAAATAAATAATATGTATTGATTTGATGCTAGCAGAAAACATATTATGATATTAATATAATGATATTATGTAACTACAAAATTGTACAAATAGAATTGGATTTTCTAATCAACTCATAAGATTGTTATCCAAGTGCCTTTAGTTGGCTCAACAACCCGCATGATACTTGTATCACTTCATTAATTTTCAGAAAACTCATTAGCAATAATAAATATGTATAACCTAGGTTTCACTTTTGTGGTGTGAATCATCCCCATGCTCTTTAATTATGTATCAAACATGTCGTTACTCTAGTATTTTAAGAAAAGCCACAATGCCTTCCTTTTACAAGGGTAGTTTTTTGTTTTGCCAAACTATGGGTAATTTGTTTCACCATCACTAATAATTCATTTTATAATTTCATGAATAGATTAACATTTTTTATATTCATAAATGATTCTTATTTCAAAAATTTCACAAGCTTTGGAAATCATTCCTCATTTAGAAATTTCCATATTCATAATCAGGTTGTCATAACTTTATGTAAGATCATGTACCATTACTTGTCAAGTGCTAAGCTCAAGAGAAATGAATTATGCTTCATGTAAACTCATCACATATAGTGCACCATGTTCAAGGAATACGGTTAGACAAATCATAGCTTTATGTAACACTATGAAATTTTTTTCACTTGTTCTTTATATGCAAGAAATCATGTAATTTGATGTACTTTGTGATTTAATTTTATATGTCTCATGTTAAAATAAAGTAAATAACAACAACAACAGGTATGATTTCATATGTCTATGTAGCATCATATATATATATATATATATATATATATATATATATATATATATATATATATATATATATATATATATATATACTTCTTCTCTCTCATATCTTACACTTTATTCATTGAGTGTGATTCACGGATAGATTGAGATTCAACAGAATGCATACATACATACATGCATATGTACGTATGTACATACATACATACATACATACATACATACATATATATATATATATATATGTATATACATATATGTATGTATATACATATATGTATGTATATACATATATGTATGTATATATATATATACATATATGTATATACATATATATATATATATACATATATGTATGTATATACATATATGTATATATATATATATATATATATATATATATATATATATATATACATATATATGTATGTATATACATACATGTATGTATATACATACATGTATGTATATACATATATGTATGTATATATATACATATATATACATATACATATATATACATATACATATATATATATACATACATATATATACATATACATATATATATATATACATACATATATATATACATACATATATATATATATACATACATATATATATATATACATACATATATATATATATACATACATATATATATATATACATATATATATATATATATACATACATATATATATATATATACATACATATATATATATATATATATATATACATATATATATATATATCCGTATATTATATAGATATTTATTGTTGAATCCTGATCTATCCGTGAATCACACCAAAAGAATAAAGTGTCAGATAGAAGAGAAAGGAAGAGACTGAGAGGAGAAGTGCAAAGTAATGAACAATAATTTGAATTGTTGAATAACTTTTTTACTTGAAATGATCTCTTTATTTACATAGAAGGGTACAATATATAAATTTACATGTTTTCACCTAATTTAATGGGACTTTTATGAGATATTTTAGGTATTTTAGATGTTTAGATCTTTAATTCAACTATTCTATGACTCAATTAGTTGAAAGTTGGTCCTGGTTCGACAAGTTAGTTCGTCTGATTGTGTTGAATCAAGTTTGTTAGTCAGCCTTTGATGGTCTTCGAGTCGGCAAGATTTGATTTAATCAGCTTGGCCTTACTGTTTAATTTTTTTAGTATAGTTGTCGATGATTGATCCCCGAACAAGGAACTCATATCAGCAGAGCAAGGTTAGGCTAATAAGATGAGGGTGAATCACCTTAATCTGATAGGTAGCTCAATTCTGACAAAACATTCTTTCGATATGTTTTATTGTGATTATGTTATGGCCAGTTCTTAACCCTGAATGAGGAATCTCAAAGGCATCTGTGAGATAGCTAACAAAGATAAATTCTTTCTTTGAATTGAATTCTGGCGAGAGACAGGTTGATACCTCTTCTTGGCTTTTGTCTTTAGTTTGGACGATCTGCACTCAGTTGATTTTTAGCTTAAGTTTAAGGGGTTTGACCTGACCATAAAGGTCCTTGGGTAATCTGTTGGTGAACTGATGCACCAAAAATATGTTTGATTTTTTATATATATATTTTATACTCATTTTTTGTAATATTGCACTTTAATGGAAGATATTTTTTATGTTTTGTTGCAAGAATGATAATTGTAGGCAAAATGAGCAAAAAGGAGCGAAAATGAACGAATTTGTAGTGAAAAAAGGCAAAAAAACCATAATTTGAAGTTCTAGCGCTGACGACACCCAAATCAGCGTCGACGAGTTTTTCTCGAGAGTTCGGAATTAAATGGCGTGATATGCCACAGACGGCGCCCTATTGGCCACCGACGGCGCCCAATGTCGGTTCAATCCAAATTCAATGTATTTGGACACTTTTTGAAGGGATTTTCGAGGCAACTCTTAGAAAATTCATTCCTAGACGAATTTAAACTGTTTTGGGAAGCAGAAATGTGTGTGTGTTGAGTGTGTGAAGTGTGTGAAAGTAAATTAAAGTGTGTGTGAGTAAAGAGGAAGTCTTTAGAGAGAGTTTAGAGTCTAGTGTTTTTTTTTTTTTGTGAGGGATTCTTCTCAAAAGAGTTGTAGGAGGAGAGGGAAAGTGAGAGATTGCTTCTTCCCTACTATTCCAAGAGAGAATTGTGTGTTGTTGTGAAGAAAAAAGGAGATTCAAAGGAACTTCAAAGGATTTGTCTGAGGAGGAAATTCAGATAAGTATTTACTTTTCATAGTTTGTATGACTTTGCTTTTATATATAAAATCTTTGTTTTTTCATCTCTTCCATTGAATTCTGAGTAAATTTTTAGTCTTTCTCCTTGAAATGATAAATGGTGAAGTGATTGTTTAGATTGGTCGTGTCATATAAAAGAATAGAAATTGTGATGATTTTTCACTTCATTCTTCATTTACTTTTCGATCTAGCCAATTGATTTGTTAAAATATACTGTGAAACATAGGATCCGAAAGAGCTATGCTTTCTACAACAGAAGTGGAGATTACATTCAAACTCCATGAATGTTGAAGTTCATGGGGGTTGAGCGCAAATAAATAGGGAAATATGTTTTGTTGGGCGTAGAATTGAAGAATTTAGGGTGACAGACTGAAATCCCCAATTTGGTCCTAGTGTTTGGAAACTAAAGTGAGAGTTAGCCTTCAGGCAAAGGGACGTGGGAGCTCTGGAGTGAGAGCCAGTATCCTCCCAGCTTAATCACCGATTTAGGGACTAAACTTAGTATTAGTCAATGTTCTTTATAGCACCCGGAAGAGGGTAAAGAATAAGTATGCTCCTATTCGACACAATACAAAATCTATACTAATCTATATCATTCACTCACCATAAAATCATTGTAAGGGGGAGGACACTTTCTCTAAATTTGAACCTTACATAACAAAGCTTAGTGTAGTAGTTGTTTGCTTTAATCTGAAATTTAGAATGTATTTGCAATTTTAAATTCTGTAACATCTTTAAACTTTGGTAAATTTTGTATTTCTTTTTTGTGTTTTGCTAATTTGAATATTGAAATTCTATGCTGCTCTTTAAGTTTTACTCTCTCCCTGTGGGATCGATAACCAGGACTCCACTAGAGCACTATATTACTTGAACGATACGTATACTAGTGTATAACCAGACTGCATTCTTATTAAACTGATTACACTTTATAGCTGGATTGAAAATGCTTTTGAAATATTACTTTAAGTTTACATATTCACAACAGCCATTTCTGGTCAAGTTTTTGGCACCATTGCCAAGGAGGCAAAAGCAAATTAGTAGTAATTGAAAACCTTTAATTCAAATTTGTGTGTGCATAGATTTGGATTTGAAGGTTTAGTCCCTTACAATTCCGAATTAGAACGTACTGTTAGAAAAATTCAAAAACAACAAAAAGAACTTAAAAATTTGGGTAAAATGGCAAACAATTTAGATAATCAAAGAAATGAAAATGAATATCAACTAAGACCTTTAAGAGTTTATGCTAACCATACAACAGATGAAATTCACTTAACTATTCAAAATTTTGATGTAGTTGTTAATTCATGAGCTTAAACCTGTTATTATCGAAATTGTACAAAACAATCAATTTGGTGGAACACTGAACCTAATTTACATCTTGCTAGTTTTCTAGAATTGTGTGTTATATTTAAATATGACGGAGTGTCGAACGATGTTGTCAGGCTTAGACTTTTTCCTTTTTCATTAAGAGATAAAGCTAAGGCGTGGTTAAATTCATTAACACCTGGATCTATCAGAACTTGGAGAGAACTTTCACAAAATTTTTTGTCAAAATACTCCCCTCCATAAAAAACTGTTGAGCTTAGAAATGATATTATATTCTTTTGTCAGTTTGAAGGAGAATCAATATATGAAGCATGAGAAAGATTTAAAGTTCTCCTTATGAAGTGTCTACATCATGTTTTACCAAATTGGTTAGTAATTCAAACATTTTATAATGGATTAGTAAGATCTCTTAGATAGATTACTGATGCTGCTTCCGGTGGATCGTTGATGTCAAAACCTTTTGATGAGGCATATTCTTTAATTGAAGAAATGACTACTAACAATTTTTAATGCCCTCTGAACGGGTAAATTAAAAAAGAGTAGCTAGTATTCATGATTCTGATGTGATATCCATGATAGTCTCTCAAATTGGAGCACTTTCAAAGAAAATAGATTAATACGGAATGAATTATTCTCAAACGCCTCTGGTGTTAGAGGAAAATTCATTGGGACAAATAGTAGATTCTCAATCATCTTATGAGAATTTAAATGCTATCAATAACAAATCCAATAATTTTTATTCTAATTATTATAATCCTGGTTGGAAAAATCACCCAAACTTAAATTGGAATAATAAGACTGCTATTGTTAACCCATAGTGGTGGAACAATTCGGTGAACCCGCTGAGAAATTTGAACAACCAGGGAAACACTTGTTATAGACCTTCTTACCCTTCAGGCTTTAATAGTAACTCACAATTCAAAGAAAAGAAGTTGTCTATGGAAAAATTGATATTGAACATGGGTAATCAAATGCAAAGTCAATAGACTCAATTGCAAAGTCAAGGAGCTGCTATTAAAATATTGAAAATCAATTGGTGCATATTGCAACTGCACTTAATAGTAGACCTTCAGGAACTTTGCCAAGTAATCTTGAGATTAACCCAAAAGATCAGAATAAAAAACAAATTAAGGCTATACAGTTAAGAAGTGGAAAAGAATTGGAATTCAGAGTGCAAAAAGACATAGAAGTTGAAAAAGAGAAGGAAGAAACTGATAAATGTAATGTTAATATAAATCTTGATATGGAATATCCGCTTAAACCAATAAAAATTACCATAGAAAGACCACCACATTCGTTTCCTCAAAGATTGAAACAACAAAAGAGTCAAACATAATTTTCAAAAGTCCTTGAAATCCTTAAAAAATTAACTGTAAATATCTCTTTTGTTGAAGCTTTAAAACAAATGCCAAATTATGCGAAGTTTATGAAGGATATACTAAACAATAAAAGGAAGTTTTCAAATAAGAGATTGATGCACTCAGTGAGAAGTGTAGTGCAATTATTTAGAAAAAGCTTCTTGAAAAACATAAAGATCCTGGTAGCTTCATTATACCTTGTGCTATTAGAGAAAAGTTTTTTGGAAGAGCCTTATGTGATTTGGGAGCCAGCATTAATGTTATGCATCTATCAACTTTTAAAAGATTAGGAATAGTAGAAATTTCCCCTACTTCAATTAGCTGACCGTTCTATTACTTATCCTAAAGGAGTTGTTGAGGACGTTTTAGTAAAGGTTGATAAATTTATCTTCTCTATAGTTATTGTATTAGATATGGAGAAAAATAAGGAAATTTCTATAATTTTAGAAAGACCATTCCTAGCCACTGAAGAGAGTCTCCCTTATTGCTTTTCATTCTCTTTAAATCTGAAGTGAGGCATCACTTGGAGCTTATAGGAACCTTTGAAGAAGCCATCAACCCTTAAATCTTTTGATTGAAGCATGGTGGATCTCTGAGAGATAGAGACCAACTCCAACACCACATTAGTGAGACTCTCTTCCACGTATTCATCTTTAGAGCCTAAAGAGTGATGTTAAGGCTCTAGGTTAGGATGATATTAGAGAAGACCTTTGGATAGGAAGTTTAGCTCAACTTATTTTTCCATTTCTTTTCTTGAGTGCTTCCAAATCCTAAACTCATTTCTCTTGTTAGGTTAAAGTATGCATACATTGTTATGGTAACTCCTTAGTCTCATTTCCCTTGATAATTTAAATTTTGTAAATCATGGCTAAGGTAGATCTAAATCTTTAAGTTGTACTTGATTATGCTACCTTGTAGTTTGATGGAGCATATACTCATGGAACTATATGTTTGTTAACTTCATGATGGGGATTTATGCTCATAGAGTTGTAAGATAAAGTTTCCTTAGGTAAATCTTAATGATTTCTATTTAATAAGGTAACTTCATACTTTCATGACCTCGTCCCTAACCCATGCAAGATTGAGATCTTTGCCATTGAGTAAATTAGGGTTTCTTTCATGTGTTGATAGTTGCTTTTGCATAAGTTTTGTGTTGCTTGTAGATTTGCACATCCATACATATAGTTGTCATTTTTACATCACATGCAATGTATCACTTGCATCTTTTGTTGTTATATCCATCATAATAAATATTTGTGGATTTTGCATCTTTTGATTTGCTAAATTGTATGGTTTTCATGAACAAATAATAATGTGTGAGCAAATCAGTCATTTTAGTGTATGTGTTCATTTGTGTTCATTCTCTTACATGCATACCACGTAATAAAGTGCTTCATTATATGTTTATATTATAGGATGGATGCTTGTTTTATTATTATTCTCCTATATGCATATTATGTTCTTTCATGTGTTTGAGACTTTAAGCATGTAGGGTAACATCTCATATTATTTTTTATTATGAACTTGACGTGCATAAGACCTAACTTTCAAACGCTTCCCCTTTATTTACATTCTTTAACATGGTTTTCAAGTTAAATATATATGCAATCCATTTTATGGAATATAATGCATTTAAGACATGACTTTAAGTCTAATGATCTCCATGTTTTGAGTATGCATTTTTGTTATGATGAGATTTCATGTGCTTAAAGCTTTGTGTGCTTAAGCTTTAAGTCTTCATATGCTTTTTCTATTTATATACTCCAAGATTTTTATATTTTAGAGACGTATATACTCTATTTTATGGAATTTTATGCATTATAGTTGTAGATTTAAAATTAAAAACTAGTCAGTTCTTAACTATGTACCATGTATTTTAGACATTGTCAAGTGAATTTTGCATGTTTAAAGTCCAACTTTTATCGATTTCATGTACATGTTTTATCATACCACTCATTCAGCTAGAATACATGACATTCTATGTTATATAGTTTAATGGATTTGAGGGTTAAATACTAGTATTAATTCATTGTGTGTTCATCATAATCATTGATGATTATCTTTAAGGCATGCTTGCATGATGTGTCATTTCATTAGCATAATATGTATGCTTAGAATGATCACTTATATCTAATGCAGTCATTTGCACCAAACATATTCATTCAAATTGAGCATGAAATCTTCACCTAGCATAGTCATGTATACCTTTTTTATCATGTGTATTTAGCATAACCATCCCACATAGTATGGTGATTCATATTTTGTCTATCATGCATACTTAGCATGATCACTTCACCCAATATCATCATTTACATTTTGCTTGTCATGCATGTGTAACACTACCATCTCACCTAACATGGCTATGAACACCTAACTTATTGCTTTCACCTAGCATAACGATTTCACCTGCATGGTTAGTGACATATAGCATACCACTTACACTTGGCATGTTATTAATACTTAACATATCATTCATACCTAGCATAATACTCATACCTAACATGAGAGTCATAACTTACTTGTACCTAGAACAACCACTCACCGGCTAGTATGAGTACGGTCACAGAATATTGCTTATACCTAATATGAGCATCCATACTTAGCATATTTCCAACATCTAGTACCATTTGTACCGGACACATCATCTCATGTAGCTTTAGGGAGGCCATCATATCAATAACAATTTTTTTTAGATGAGAGAGTTTCTCTTTGTTGAAGTACTTTAATGAGTACTGTGCATGAGTATATATTATTGAACAATGCAAATTATTGCATTACAATCTTACTTATATGGTTGTACTATGAAAATAGGTAGCATAGGGCACATCAGTTTGTCTAGCCAAACCATCAATGAGGTCATTTATTTTAAAACCATTTTCTCATATTATATGGATGAATTTAGATTCAAAAAATATAATTTAAAGAAAATCATCTCCCTAAACTAGACCATATGTTAAGTCAAGACTTAAAAAAAATCTACCTTTCTTTTAATGTGATCACATATATTCATGTACTTTGAAGTTTATGTTAGAAGATCAATCGTACTAAGGTGATGCACCTTAGCTCACTTAGATACTCAGGATATAGTCAGTCCTAATGACCCAATGAATTTTATATAAGCTCTCATTTAGCTGAACTCACTCACACACATTTAAATGTTACGATATGATACACCCTCAAATGTGTATTTATTTTAGGCTAGGGTGTAGTTAGAATTTTCATATACATGGCTTTTATTTTATGTTATTTGTGTCTAGCCATATATTTAATATTTTCCTTTATTCTGTATTTACCATGATTGAGATATGTGTCTTAGGATATGAAATATATGGTCTTTCATTAGGAAGTATGATCCCTAGAAAAAATTTATTAAGCAATAATTACTACGCCATCTTATGCAAGTGCTAACTAAGTAATTCCTCCATTGAGTAAGTCCCATCCTTGCCCTTTCTACTTGGATAGAGCCATATGATTCTAATATATATCTTTATTTGAATTATGTACATACAATTTTATTTGATGATGCAACTCATGGGTTGCTAACAACTAGAGACAAAATAATAAACAATCCTTTTTTCATTTAAAATATCATACAAACATTCACATGAAAAACAAACTAACATTAAAATTCCCAAAATTCTCAAAAGCTCATAAATTTATGTCATGTGAATAAGGAAATTGTTAAATATTTTATGGATTTAACTTATATCAGGTATCAAAGATCCACTAAGAGGTCTTGATAAAGAGCAAAGACCTCGGGCTACTTCATTGAAAGGGACAACATAGAGTTAACAAAAAATATGGTTATGATTAGGATGTAGGCACATGTTGGGGAGTTGATAGAGATAAAGCAGTTCTAGTGAGTAGATAGGGACTGAAGTCGATGAAGGAGACTAATCAGGTAAGTGAGTCCAACTAGATCAAGGTAGCGAGGAAGCATGCATGTATTGGTCCATAAGGGTGCTATGATAAAGTAAAAAAGAATTACCATCAATTTATTATTATTATTATTATTTATTTTTTATAAATCTCTATTATATTACATTTTTTTTTCATTTTTGGCATGTGAATTTTGGAATGCTTATTGAGTTAACTTATTGCTTTAATGTGAGTGGATGAAGATAAACTGAGAGAAAATATTAAATTTGCAAATGCATATGGAACTCTTACAATCACTAAAAAGGAAGCCATTTTTGCTCTCCAAAATAGACAGGTTTTGTTGAATTGTCTTATCATCGTGATTACTTAACTTACTATATGATATGCCTTAAGGCCCATATATTTCTCTCAGATCTCTCAAAGCAATTCAACTAAATTTTTAGATTGTACTGTGGATACAAATTAGATGCACTATAGATCAAATACATGATTTGTATTATTAAATTCAGATTTTTTTTTATTTTTAATGTCATCACGTCATACTATGATAAAAATTTCTTATTACTTAGATTAGGCTCATGAATATCAAACTGTAATAGTTCATTTTCTTTATGTGACATACCAAGTGTGCGTTAAAGTTGTTTTGACTTCTTCTCGCCCATTATTTGATGAATTTGGACATTTTAGAGTTTCAAATTCATCAACATGACAAGGTGAATCAATAGAAGAAAAAATTATATAAGCTAGTGCAACGGGTAAGTAAGACAACTAAGCAATTTTTTATCTAGGGTTATAAATTATATTCCTAATTAATTTGTATTCTAGGCTCGATTTTGTTTAAGCATAATCCTCAATTATTGGCTAAAGTTCTAAAGTAAATCTTGAGGGTTGCTGGGAAGACAAACCGCCCTTTGATTTTTTGATGGTTTCATATATTTTTGTGTTGCAGAGGTTTGGAAGAGCTAGCGTTCAATTTTTTAGGGTTAATATAGATATGAAAGTTAGTTGCAGAGCACATGTAACAAACAATGCATATTACCATTTTCTCTCTCTTGAGTTGGATTTAACTAACAACAAATTTGTGTAGGCTTTATCAATAATGAAGATTTTTCATAATAGTAAAATAAAAAAAATGTGCACATTTAAATAACAAAATATAAATTTTTATCTTACTTTGTGTAGGCTATATCTATTGAGAATTTTGTTATAACAAAATTATGACCGAGTTGAAAGAGAAATTGGACAAAATATTTTATCGTATAGTACCGATTGAGAAGGTTATTTTGGAGTTAACCTCTGGCATTCTACCTCTTAAAATATAAAGTTTGATAAGAGATTCATCAAGGGAGGAAAAAAGTCATTGTGATGAGCCCAATACTGCACATCCTAATAGACTTGAAGGTCTTAATAGAGTTAACTTACAAAGATCAGATACTTATGGGCAATCCCATGCTAAAAAGAGAAAATGTAAGAGATGCAAATAGGGTGGTAGACATCTTCTCCATAATGAGATATTAGTACATGCTTCAAAATTTGTTAATGATGTTATAGCTACATTGAATGTTTCATTAAAAAATATTATAATACTCGACATATTGGACAAGATATCTCGTATATTGGAGTTTTTTATATTAATTTTATGACTTTGCTACATATTTTATGCCGGATAAAAACCGAAGAGAGACTTTCATGGGTGTCCCAAGGATAGAAAATTATCATGCCTTAGAAGTGGATATTTAGAACAGTCTAGTTGCTCATAGTACATTTTATAGGATGGTGACAACTTTATTTACTACTCACTCAAATTTTTATTACATGTAACATGAATTAAATATTTTGAGTTGACATTGTGCGACCCATGAAATCATAACATCATTGCATGAATGAGTTTAGTTCAATCCAATTCTGATCTAAAGGCCCTATCAATAGTAATTTGTTTTGTAAAGGTAAATTTAGATGTTGTTCAATTGTCTTTACAAAAAATTATTACCTGTGTGTACAATAGAGATATTTCTTTATAGGAGTTACTCATAGTCTACCAAGAAATTGTGCTAAAATACAGAAAAGGGGTAGAGTTTGCAAGGCTTCAATATATATATACATATATATATATATATAGTGACGCATTCCTTATCCAGAGAGAGAGAGAGAGAGAGAGAGAGAGAGAGAGAGAGAGAGAGAGAGAGAGTTGTGTTGTCTTCGATTAATACCCACAGATTAAATATCTAATTTAATCTATTTTTAACTAGTAATGTATCTGTTTAGCTAGTTCTTTAATTCACTATTACCCTATAAATTAAGTTACTTCTATGAACACTACTTGCCACTCAATTTTAAATGTGATTTTTTTAGAGTTGTTGTCATTATATCCAAGGAAGTGTTAGACTATAGTATTTATGATTATAAGAAGGATTGTGCGATAATTAATAAGCTAATTGAATTTGTTTAATTTGATAATTTATTAATCGCATCATCATGTTTGATCAATAATTACTTTATAGTATACCTAAATAAAATGTCTTGTATGACACCAAATCATACTAGTGAAAAATAGGTACATGATCGTTTATGTGGTCAACTGACGAGTTTTTCATGCTACTGTAAAAATTGTTTAGAATGTCACAAAAAATAAATTTAATAATTTACTTGACTTGCTTGAATTTTCTTGTGATTTACATGGATGATGCAAAACAAATTATAGAGAAATGTTTTCCATTAAATTATATATTATGGCGTATGAAGAATCAATTAGAACTACATGTGAATACTTTCAACACTTGAAGGAAATAATAAGTACATGATTTTATTAATCTTCAAGCATTAATTAAGTTATCAATGAATGTTATTCCCTCTAAAATTCTTGGTGATGCATGTTACATGTCACATTTCAAAGATTATATTAAAGCTATCGATGTCACATTTTATAATGCTTGCAACTCCATAAAAGAGCAAATTAGTTACATATGACAATATCACTCACCAACACAAAATACAATGTTTGTAATTAATTTTAATATGAGTTTCACATTTGTTGCATTGAATTGGAAGGATTTAGCTCATGAAGTTTAATTTTTTTTTATTTACTATTCACTAAATTTAAACTTTTAATATAAAGAAAAAACTTATTGTTAGCTAAGTTTTGCATTCCTGGATCATTACCATCTGTTGTTGAAACAGAAGGCTGTTTTGCAAGACTTGATAAATGTTTCAATTTGAGATTTAAACTGAGGTTCCCTGTGTTTTTCTGCAATTAATTAATCTATAAGAACTTCAGAAAAAGGTGAATGAGAAAAGGCAGACTTTGTCATCATTTCATTTTCTTGGGGAGGAGATTACATACAATGCACTCAAAATATTGCTATTTACATATCTTATCACTCAAATATCAAAGGTCGTGATAAAATTTTTCAAATTTACACACGTAAATGGATCAATTTTATAGTTCAAAAAATCAACTAGATGCTTGATTGATAAATAGTAATATTTCTTGTTCTCTTTATGTAATTATCCCATTTTTCCTTTTCATGTAAAAGTCCTCATATTTTAAAAGAACTACTTAAGATTTAAAGCCCAATGTAGGTGTATCTTTTGATTGAAAAATATCACATACCATCTTTCAGTGAATTTCTTAAGCAGATGAGGTGATGACCGCAAGTTACAGATTTGGTGGACTTGTGAAGGTGTTATAACCACAAGCTGTATGTTTCGGATGCGTAGTGAAGTTGTTAAAAGTGACAAGGTGTACGTTGATATCAGTTAATGTTATTGTAAGAATTTGCTGCCATACATAGATATGTATTCTATATTGTTGAATTTAATTAATGCCATGCTGAAAAAAATCTACTCATGCTTACTTTCTGATCAGCTTGATTTTCAGAATTTCATTATGCAAATTTGCTGCGTCTTTTGAAAATTATAAAGGGATTGTCACTCTATGAACCCATCAAAGAGAAGACTGGCCCATACCGTTCGAATGAAAAGTTTACAAACAGTAATAGTCATGGTTAAATTTGAAGTACTTCTATGTCGGTAAGGCTCCCTCATCTTCCGTCTAAAAGTAGAGCGGGAGATCCACACAGAGAACGTACGCAGTGCTGAGCGCAACAACTAATTAAATATTATCACGTAGAACACATCAGACCCACCTCATAATACATCTGCAGAGATTATTAGAAAGTTATTGGGAGTTAAACCATGGAGATTATTAGCAGGTTATTGCAAGTTCCCCACAATAACCCGGCAATAACCTCTAAATAACCTCTGCAGTTTCCACTCCAATGGAACAGCAAAAGTTATTGGGAGGTTATTTCCATGTTATTGCAGAGTTATTGTAGTTAATACCCCAATAAAACTAAAATAACTCCCCAATAGCCTCTGCAGTAACGAGGTGGGCCAAATTTATTCTCCGTATGAAAAAATTTTCCCTACATGCACGCTATTGCGAAACCCCGAAGCATGAATGAAGAATAAGATGAGTGTATTTTGTATGCCTATAGCTGAAATTAAACGAGGGAAAACATTATAAGAAGACGAGCCCAAGGAACCAAATAAATCAACTATGCAATTTTATGGTAACAGTTGTCAACAGATCCAATTGAATAAGCTGTACATGATGTACAATGTCTGTAAACTATGGAATACATTAAGAAACGCTCAACAGTCAAAAGGATTATTTGAAGTCAACAATTACATGCAGTGCATAGCTACAAAGCAGAAGAGGAAAAAGAATATAATAATTTGAATCAACAACAATAATCAGTGGCTGCCATCGGGGAGGGTGACTGGGACCATTCCATCGTCCACTGTTTTTGGACCTCCGCAGGATCTTGATACGGTTTCAAATAGCTTCTCAATTTCTGGGGCGCACCTGGTGAAGGATCGACTCCAAAAGCTGTACCTTGGATTCTGCATGTTTTTTATAAGATTTATGTACCATCTTGACCGAGAGCGAATATAACATGTGGAATTCACACGTGGGAATTGATGGTATTATGATGGTATTGTGGTGAATACCACGACAATATTACCAAATCCGCACTTATCCCGTTTGAATGTAATATTATTTTCCTTGACAGAAGCTATTTTTTTCAGAAAGATATGGTGGTGTAATTTTTTTTTGTGAAAAAAGTAGCATCCCAGAGTAATTCCACCGGGTTACAGAGATGGTTGTAGAATACCTTGATAAGTTCAATGAAAGTAATAAGAAGACCCCAGGGATGAGGGCGGTTGACTATCAAACGCTCCAAGAGGACCCTCGTAATCTGCTCCTGAATAGGTTCCTGCCAAACATTCACAGTCCAAAACATAATCTCAGCTCTCGCATGGTTGGTAGCAGTTGCGCGTAAAATGTAGCATACAACCCAACCGAAAACTATTAGGCAATTTTTCTTTTAGATTTAAAAATTGTACTTCAATTTAATTTAACTTTTTTTAACTATATCAAACATTAATTAAATTTTATTAACTAATGATTAAGTATATTTTATTTAGACTTGCTTTTATTAATCAGTTAATTAACTTAGTTCATTTTTAATTAATTAATACTCATTAATAAACGAACTCATAAATTAAAATTATATTTTATGGGTCACTTAGACGAGTAAATGGGTGCCTTCGTCTCTAACTACAAGGCCTTGGGTTTAAGGCCTAACAGTTGCGTTCATGATTTAATACATGTATATTAATAATATCATTGATAAAATCTAAAGAAAAAAAAAAAAAAAAAAAAAAAAAAACACTTCTTCTCCCCCACATGATTTCCCTTCTACCAATCTAAAACCGTCAGCAAAGAAGTTAAAAGGAAATTGCAACAAAAGCTAAGCTAGTGAGGCGCTAAGGGGATCGCCGCACCAAACCCTCATCTTTCTCCCCAATGCACAACCCTTAGACGGGAGCTTGGTAGAGAAGCATAAGGGGAGCAGCCAAATGTTCTAATCATGAGACTTGCACATTTAAAATAAATCCAGTCAATATTAAGAACTACAAAATCTGGGATTTAAGGAAAACTGAGAAATAACGGGATTTAAGATTTTGTAGGAGAAAGTTGCCAATTTGATTGTTTACCAGGAATTGTTAGGATTTAAATTAAATCCAGCTTATAAATCTTGCCTTAAAGCTGATCAAAGATCTCAATTTTACAGCAATATATCAAACAATGCATGAACAAAAAGAGGGATAAAAGCTGCTTAAAAGAAAATTCTCACCTGGTTTTTCTCCCCAAATAGATAAAGAAGAACAAAGGAAAAATAATGGGTATGGTTGTTTGGGTAGCGCAGCTGGTTAGCAACAGCATTGAGGAATAGATATCGACCCTCGGGATCCAAATTCTTTATTAAACTTTGAAAGATATCCATTGCAGCACCAACGAGCATGATATCCATAGGAGGGTTTTGAGTCATCTGTTGGGCGGATGAAGGCTGACTGGGCCTGCTCTGCAGCTGTTGAATCGCCTGCAACACGCACACACAAAGAAACAGGTGCTAATAAAAGAAATAAAAGACAAATCAACCACCTATTATATGTAATAGCATATCATCATCATGCTGAAAATGTATTTCCTTCAGGTTCTACAGTGATTAAGTAAATAGAAAGCACAACATCAAACAACAATGCGAAATTTAGATAATTGTAAATAAAGTGTCTCAAAATAATTGCCAAAATTGGATAAGAATAACAATGGGCACTAACATAAATGAACGTTATTCATAAATGCTTCACATTATGGTACTGATATGAACCGACAATCCAAATCACTTGCTAATTTGAAATTAATTCAATCATAATAAGTATTAATGCTCTCACAAGAACTTTAGATGACTGTTGTGGTTTTCCAACGTATGCTATCCTACAAGTCAGCTTGTTCAGCAAAACAATAATGGCATCGCCAAAAAAGAACATCTAATCAACTTCATGGATAACATACCAGAGCACAATTACGGCAGTGATCACAAAGTGAGATTTACCTGCATGCCTACATATAGCACTAGTGAGTTTATCAGTGGCACATTATAACGAGTTCCTGCCAAGCTTGCTTCGCTTGGGGAAAGCAACAACCTCTGTTTCAGTTCAGCCAAGAACGAAGACCCCTCTGATCTCGTCTACAGCACAGAATTAGAAAACTAATTAAAACAAATGGCAAAAACCAATCAACTGAAATAATAATCATAAAACTCACAAGAAATCAAAGAATGCACAAAATTCAAAATAAGAAATATTTGATGGGCAATGTAGATATAATAATAAAGCATAGAACAATGATGAGTAAAACCATATCCACCAAATAAGCAAGAGCATAGAATGGATTTTCTATCCACATTGATCGCATAAAGCATAATATGAGGAACACATGCCCATTTTATATACAGATGTACAATAATATATAGAATCCCAAGTTCTTGGAATTCTATTTGGGGCTTGCAACATTACACAACTATGATGTACCACTGTTTGTGTTATTCTCGAATGGATTTACATCACAAGCTATTAACTATGAAAAAAAAGACACTCGCCAGCTACACAATCGAGACCCCCAAATAAGAATTAATTTCAAATTACACTCCAATAGTGAAGCGAATAAAAAATCACTGCATTTATATTGACCATGTAAACATCATCACCTATGCGCACGGATCTATAAAAGCTCAAGCCTTGCAGTATTTTATTTGAGGGGTATAACATTGGTTAAATTGAATATTATTCTCCACGAGGAAAACTATAATCTTGCTCAGTCAGCACACAGAAAAAGTAAAAAAAAAAAAAAAAAAAAAAGAGAAGCGAGAAGAGTGAGAACCTCTGAAAATTCCATCATAAAAGGCTTGAGTATAAGAATTTAGGTTAGATTGTTCAAAATGCAATTATTAGGCTCTTTTATGACCCCCTATTTATAGGTTTAAAATAAAGTTTAAGTTCTATAATAAAAACTACATAATAAGGTGCATAGATAATAAAAAATAGAAAGCAAGATTCATCAGTTACTAGCTATAAAATAGAAGACTATAATATAGCATGAATACAAACTCAAATTTATAATAGATCTTGTAAGGAAATCTCTCGTTCCATGATAAAGTCGTCGAATAGTGTAATAAAAAAAATTGGCCAATTAAGGTAAAATTTTCATTTTTTTTAAATATGCTTAATTTTTTGCATTCTCTGAAATCCAATCGAGCTATTTTATAAAATTCTAAATTTTATGTTGATCAAACCAATACATAGAAGTATAGGTTAATTATTAATAAATTTTGTTTTATAAAATAAATAGCTAAAATAATATAATTAAATCTTAATTAGTTAATATTATAAAACTCTGTTAATCCTCTCTTAATCCCGGTACTATAGCATACCCACCAATCTCGGCATGTAGTGACTGGACTAATTGGATGTTGGAGATTAATTTAAATTAAAAAAAAATTAAAATATAAGTATACATGTTATCTTAAGCTCTTTATTCCTTCTTATTTATTTGTTTCTCCTCCCTGTACTGCATTCCGCACTGTAGCATGGGCGAGCTTGCATGATGGAGAGCTTCCACTCTCGATAACAGCTGAAGAAGAAATTGAGAAGAAAAGAAGAAAGATTGGGGGAGAAATTGGATTCGAGGTAAAATATTTATATATGCATATTTATCAGTCCAAATTCATTTCTTAAGCCTATTTATTCCTTTATTCCCTTCATGTTACTGTGCTGCTCTCGCAACCGGGATGACCCCAAGACTTGGCATTGTAGAGGAACGGGGGTGAAGACCTGGGAGGCGAACAAAGCAGTAGTAGATCTCGGTTTTGGATTTTTTTGGGGAAATTCAGCTGCAATAGTGAAGAAATCTGAGGTAATGGATACAGCAATTGGCATAAATACATATACATACAGATATAAATATGATTGTGTTTATTTTCATTCAAACTAAGAGATGTCTTTTACTTTCATTGTTTTTTGTGGACTGCAGCCTGAAAAAGGTAAAAAAACTACTGGTAAGCATTTGGAGAGAGAAATTTTATTAATAAAGGCACGGGCTTAGGTAAGTGTAAAATTGATATAAGCAGATCTTCTAAAATAACAATATTCATCGAAATTATAATTTTTTCACTTAGTTTTCTTCTGCTTCCAAAACTTTAGTTGACTTATTATATTAATTCAGAATAAGTTTTGATTGTTCGATTTAAGAAGAAACAGAAGTAGTTAGTAGTAGAATAGGAGAAATGATGCAGGGAGATTTTGGAATATTTGAGTGAACACACCAAATATGTAACGCCTTAAGCCCAAGACCTTTTAGTTGAAATCATAGTCAACCAATAAGCTAAGTTGGTTTGCATCAGGGAGATCATTTTGAGGTAACAAATAGCAATTGAAAACCAGTTCGGTTTAAATTAACACTTAAGGTTCTCTAATATTTCTAGAAATTGTGATTCCAGGCTGTGCATATTAGCCGTCGAGCTTGAGTCAAGCATAGAGAATATCATCATAAGGCTTGAGGCTGCCCCATCAAAAGAGGTTAAAAAGTTAGTGCTAAAGTAAGATTAACTACAAGAAATACTGGAGTACTTCATAAGCTGCTATCTATGAGGGAAAAAAAAAACACCGGCTACACAAATGAGAACCACTAACAAGAAAGTGTTAAACATTTAAACTTAATGAAAGTGACGGGCGCAAGCTGTTTTTACACTTCTAACTTTTGCCCTAATCATCATTAACTTTATTCAATTTTTCGATTCTCATAAAATTAAGCATAACAAGTTTAGAGTATCATATTTCTCTTACAGGTCTACATACAGAAGCAAATTAGGGCATACATATACAGAAATTGAACGTCAGAAACATATAGGCTGAGAAACAATGAAATTACCTTCACTCTTAATCATACATAAACTTTAACTGGGGAACAATAATATTTCTATAAATGAATAGTACAAACAAATTTGCTTATATACTTCAGGCCAATGAAGATGTTTGCCAACGAAAAAAGTAAGAACACTTACCATGAGGTACTCATCAACATCAGACTTAATCTGTTTTGACTTGAGAGCACCCTCAACGTCGGACAAAATCTGAGGTGATTGGCTAATTTCAGTTAGAAGATCAATCTGCAAGGGAGATGAGAAATTTGGTGCTTCAGCATGCTTCCAACATGCAGATATTGAAGTTAATGAAACATAGAACAAAAGGGCAACCTTTAAGTTAGGCGTTGATGGATCTGGAAGTCTCATTTTCTGTGGAAAAGCACTAAGAATAACATTACGCATTTGGATACAACTTGGAGGTATAACATCACAAAAGCTGAAATGATAGTCACAGAGAAATTCAGGAAAATCATGCAAAAGAACTAGAAGAACCCTAAGCGTTCCTTTGTAATAAGATTGAACCTGCAAAGAATTTAAACAGCAGACAAGTAAATCACCTAAGTTGAAAATTTGGTGCTTCAAAATGTTCGGAATCACAAAAGAAAACCTAACCGATTCACTCAGCTCAGCGTTTCTCAGATATGGTTCAACAAATTTGAATAGGTCAACAAGTAATCGCTGGAAAAATGGCCAACCCTTTAAAGAATTGATTGTAAGCAACTTTGGCATAAAGCTTCTGTGGCTAATCAACTCCAGCCATGCAAAGCTGAAAGAAGTATAAACAAATCAATAGGTATAAGCCACAAAGAATAATTCAGGAAATCATTTAAAAATAAAGCGGCAGAATTGCTTAAAACACACTCTCTCACTCTCTCTCTCTCTCTCTCAGGGCTTTACTATAAGCTGATGAAAGCACACGGCCCAGATTCAACCAAAAAATATTTAGAGGGTCAATCATCTTAAATAAGCTTGCCAAATATAATGAGCCATGTTCCAAGTAATTGACTTAAAAATTTAATAAACAAGGGGGACAATGAGTATTATCCTAATTATGATTTTATTTTTACCGTCTTATAAGATCTTTAAACTCAAGATCAAGTGGAGAACTGATAGGAAGTGCTTTTCTTATTTTTCAAGGATTCAATCAAAGGTAGTACAAATACTGTGCTGTCAATGAAATATAAAAATATATAAAGCAATACAAATAAATGAATATTTTACTAATAAATATTCCCTAAAAGTTAGTGAATTATATCTTCCATTCGCAACTTGCAAATAATCCCTAAGTTGTACAGTGTCGAATCCCTTTATGGAGGTATCGCTAGCATCTCCAATGTAAGGAAAAAATGGACATTGCCTATGGTTTCTTTTATAATATTACTATCTCAACATGCCTTGTTCTATCCTAAACTTTAAACGGTGTGAGGGTCAAAGTTAACAGTGGTTGAAGAAGATTTGTTACAAGAAGGTAGTTTGACAAAAAGATTTCTACCCTAATCTTTTATTACCCTTCTCTTGCAATAGACAAAGAAAGACATATCTACTTCAAAAAGTAACATCAGGATGAAAATTTTCGAAGCAATAATGCATCTATTTCGGGTTGATGAGAAATCTACAAAAGGCAGTTGGATGACAAGGAATCAAGTTTCCATCTATCATTATCATGAACACACACAATAGGGACACAACCAAAGAGTTGCGGTGTTCAAATTAGTGTAAACAATCAGAGTACTTCCACTGGTGTTTTCAACTCTGAAATTTTAACATGCTGATTTATGATCTGAGGAGTTATAATCAAGGCATCTCTCCACCATTAATTAGGAGCAATGTGTTTGAAGTATAACGCTCTAATTGTGGCTATATATATATCTATCTATCTATATATATATATATATTGGGCAAGCCAGTTTTATTGAGATGTTAATCATAGAGAACTCAAATTATTCCATCTTTTTGAAAATACATGGATAGGACATGGTTAAAGTAGTCACTGCCATTGTTAGATCATCTTTTCCTTAATGCACATTCCACATTGATTCTAGGCCATATTATGAAAAATAGGAAAGATAGTACTCACATTATATTTAGATCTAACTAGAAAAATTCCAAAAAACTCTAGTGACACTGTTGATGGAAAAGACCAAACAATTTAGTGCCAGTTACATTAGAAATATTTGACGAACTTCATATATCACCATCAATAAAGTATAAAAAGGAAATAACTTCCTTAAAAGTCAAGAGAAACATGTTTGTGCTTCGCAAATTTACAAATGTCACAAAGGAAGGTTTTAACATTAACGTTTTTTAAAAAGAGAATGAAACACAAATTCTCAAATTTAAGGATGACCAAGACAACGACAATAAGTGCCATATAAAGAAAGGATATATAAAAGCAGATCATTCTTGAAATCGTTATCGTAATTTAAAGAAAAGAGAGAAAATATAAAACCAGATCATTCCCAAGATTCTTGGACTACTTAAATTTTCAACAAACTAAAGTCCACCCTTTTCTTGAGCAATTCAAATTCACTTGCACATCTTTTGACCTTGAAATACACAAAGGGAAAATAACGTTCCTTCACAAAATATAACATGAGTTATTAAATGGATGCAAAGTTAGTAGAAAGCTTAAGAACATGAAGTGCATTCTTCAGAACCAATGGTGAACAGATATGAATGTCTCCTAATCCTATTGTTGCGGCAAGAAAGCCATCAGTAATAGATACTTCCCTATTATTTACGTAAGGAGTAAAGAACTAACGTTTTACATGATCTATGACTCTTGAAGCAATAATCCATGAGTCTATAATGACATAATACGAGTCTAGTAGTCCATAGAAAATGATGGACTTATCTAAGCATGTTAAAAGGCAAGCACAAATGGGATCTGGATTTTTACCATTATCTGGGTACTTTAACCTCCTCTTTATTAAGTCCTTAATTTGGGTGTGTGCCTTAAACATTCTTTGATTGGGCTGACCGACTAACAAGGATCAAAAAATCTCATCAGAAAAATTAAGCCCACCAAGTGAGAATCCAGCAACAGCCATGAATGTCAAGGAAAAAACATGTGACAAAGAAGATTGAAAGGAAATATCCGGTGTTCATTGGAAAGCTCTCAAAGGATTGCAAAATCAATGAGATCGAATGCGACGAAAAAGAAAAATGGAGCTGGCAAAAGAATAGAATACACATCGATGAAGTGAGATCATGGATTAAGAATAACCCATACATTTGTGGTGCCAAATGGTGTGAAGCCATCGTTAGTTCTTTCGTACAATATGAAATGACTTGTTGGCTAGTTTTCAATAATTTGCAAATGACCATTTATCAATTGTGATACTACAATATATTAGGAGTACAATTTGATGGTTATTATCGGTGAAAATACAAAGTAAGACGAGATTTTTAACAGCCTCACACATAATGAAACTCTTCAATTCTAATGACTACTGATCACATCGTCTTTGGTCATACACAGAGTAAATTTACTTTGGATGCACAAGCAATAGTCTTCTGACATTCAATTCTTCAATTTTGATAGAGCCACTTCCTATACAAGTATAAGACTCGCTTTTGGCAACATCTCCTTTTTCATTTCTCTCCCTCCTAGTCACATTTTATTATTGTTGAAAGCATGGTTGAAATTAGAGCGATAATTCATTCATTTAAGCGACTTCTACCATCCCTGAATTACTCATCATTAATTTTTACAATGCCAAAACTTTGTTTGACATAATTAATTTTTACTATTTTCATTTTCATAAAAAAGATATATAGAGAAGCATTACCAATATGAATTTGATAATTAAAACTAGCATCATATTGACATCAAACATTTGCTAGTACGTAGCAAATAGTCAGATTTAGTTGGAAAAACATGCATGAAAAAAAAAAAGAAAAAAAACATGTAAAATGCTAACCTTCCAAAGAATGAATAGTTAGGCACTTCCAAATGCGATACATGCAAACCCTTTTAAAGGGTTGTTTTGATGATAGGTAATGAGAAATTTATCATGCATATTAATGACATGTATGAGAGCCTATAAATATGCATAAAAGAGAAAACAATACAACATAAATAACTAAAATTAAAATTTCAATTAATAGTATATCTTCTACCAAAATTACATTTTCAATTATTAATAGCTAGTACAACCAAAGAGGCTCGTTCTTTAATGAGTTTAAAGATTGATAGTATATCTTATATGAGAATGAGACCTTAGTTTTTCATCATAGAGATGATTGTTTAGTTGCAATTATAAGATCCATGCATTTCACTATTTTCTCATTTAGTTGGTTGTGAAATGAAGTTCCTTTTTAATTTATTTAACTTAAACTTAATACATCCCTTTATTTTTTCAATAGTAATTTAAATTAACTGCAAATTCTAAACAAAAGCAAAGGGCATTAAACATGACGATGAAAAGGATGGCGGAGAGAGCTGATGACAAATGATCATGGACAAAAGTGGACATGGGATCATGGCTGAAGGTTAAGATCATAGAGCAGAAATGATGGTGACAGTGGTGATGGCACCACACATGGAACAGAGAAGCAGACTCAAGGTTGTGGTCAGAGATAGTGACACATAAGAGATAAAGCCCGTTTGAGATCACTAGCAACAATAAAGATGGCATCTCATGAGCTAGAAATTGGGGAAGAAAGTGGGGAAGTTGGAAGTGCAAACAGTGCTAGGTCGTGGTAATAAATAACACTAAATTACAAATTCATTAAAATTGAAAAATTACAAATTCATAAAAAATGAGCCTTTCAGCATGCAACAAGCATACTTGGGAGTGCCAAAGAGGCAAGCATGTGGAAAATTTTAGGGCAATTAGTGATTTGCAAAAGATAGCTTAGAAGGGATATTAACAAATAAACACTCGTAGAAGGGAAGAGATACCAACAAGACACAGTAGGGGCAAACACATAAAACTGATTTTTGATCTATCGTAGGTCAAGCACAAACAACCTTGGAGCGATGCAATTAGTGTTTGGTGCAAGCAGTGTTCAAGCATAATATAGCGTTGTCAAACACAAACGAATGAAGAGAAAATAAGAAGTTGGAAGAAGACAGATAGAGTCAAAAGTGAGATCAGGCATCTGAATAGTGACACCAATAAGGATGGAGAAGTGGATGAGAAAGTTACACACGATCAATAATATGCTAGGATTCCTCTGATCTAAATCCCATGTTGAGAGATACTGAGAGAAGAATATCTCAAATAAATTATTGATTTGGGAGAAGGCATAGAAATAAACATTTAGAAGAAAATATTAAGAAAACAAATACCCATAATCATATCTTCGATTATAAGAATGTCTTCTGCCATAATCTTTTTTTCATTATGAGGAGTCTATTTAACTTCTATTAAATAAGCCAACATTTTTATAGTTTCCCCCACAAGATATTAACATAAAATGACAAGTTTATATAATATAAAGGGAACAAATGAAACACCATTTGTAAGTCCATGATGATTACTGTAAACTTCCAAAGATCACAAGTTTAGATGATATAAAGGGAAGAAATGTGTCGTAATTTCTAAATCCATGATGATCACTGTAAACTTCCAAGCTTACAAGAAACTGCTCAGGTTAGGCAATTAAACCCCAAAGAAATAATAGCTTGTAGCTCCAGATTAATTCAACATAAAAAGGATCAGCTGCATTAGCTACACTTCGGGTATTTTCGTAATCTAATGGTAGTCAAAATAAGAATGTGCTGAATAGAGTAAACAAAACTAAACGGTTTTTATAGAGAAAGAAGCCATGCTGATGTTATGTTTGCAAAATTTAAATTTTCAAATGTGCAACCTAATCAGTTTCAGTAAAAGGAAAAAATAAGCACTTTCTTCTAAAGTTTTCCATGAAATTTATAAAAAATAAAATAGAATACTCCGTAACAAATAACCTGAAACCAGGAACTTTCAGCGGTTGCAAAGCATGGAAAGCATTTGCAAAAGATGTTAAAACCTGAAATACAAGGACAAAGGAATGCATGAGGAAAGCAAATAGGATGACATAATTTCGAGCAGTAATTTCCTGAACCTATCAGCACTGACCTGGAAATTAACACCGTCAAGCACAGGATCATGACAAGCAAGATCATGAAGCCAGTTGATAAAAAGCCTAAAGTATGGCCTCGGGTTGAAATATACTTTCTTTTCTTCTGCGTCTTTTAAAATTGCTCTCACCAACACGGACAGAATCTAGGAGTAAAATGACAGAAAGAGGCAACCCATACAAAACTCAGCAGCTGATTGCTTCGCTTAATGTGAAAAAAGTTAAAAAAATGGATTCCTAAATATAACCTTAGGTAAAAAGATAACTTTACTCGTTCCTGTATCCGCTGTACAGTACTGGCCACAGAAAAGTTTATAAAAAAATCAATATAAATGCATAAAAACAACAGTTTATTTCCAACTGAACCAAAAACTCACATAAATTTTGAAGGAATTATCAACAAGGAATATTTATATACACCAGAGTGCGTTAGTATGTGGTTCATAATACCTTCACAACAAAAGCGACGAGTTTCGCAAATGCATCAATGGTACCAAAAGATAAGTTATAAATTTGAGTTGATTGAATTGGTAGTGATCCTGTAATACTGGCTTGTTCAGAGGACAGACAATGTGCCACAGAGAGCTCCTGGAAGGGCTAGCACCATTAGTAAAGACACCATAAAAATAAATGGAAGGCAATGCTATAGATACACAGATAACAAAGATGCAAAAGCAAATAAATATGCATGCAAAACACAAGCAGACAAATATCCACACGAGGAATGAATGAAAAGTTAAGGGGAAAGAGGGAGAAATAGACCGTCAGAACACGAAAAAATATATCTGTCATATCATCACCCT
The DNA here is from genome assembly GCA_022702705.1 of Papilionanthe hookeriana x Papilionanthe teres. Lineage (NCBI taxonomy): Eukaryota > Viridiplantae > Streptophyta > Magnoliopsida > Asparagales > Orchidaceae > Papilionanthe > Papilionanthe hookeriana x Papilionanthe teres. The sequence continues at coordinate 61,123,876 of CM040428.1, read as the reverse complement.
TGAGCAGCCCGGCCTGCTGCAATTGGGCTAAATAATTAGTATAAGCAGTATCATTGGCAGTGGGTAGATCGCAGATCCGGCACCATTCAGCAAAGAGTAGAGATGCCTGCATAAAAGAAGAAATGTCAAATGAAGAATGAAACAGATATTTTAATTGCTCTTTAAACATTAAACTTGATAACAATCATGCAAACCCACAACACGATTTTCAAAAGCACCGAGATTCTACCAAAGTATTGATCGTCAGTGAGATTTTCATATGCCTACATATAACTGTATGTAGAAGCTTTAAACAGAGATTATATATGTAAATTTTAACGGGTAAAAAAAATGATAGATTGGTATCCATTTGCATTGAAAACACAACCATAGAGGTAGATTTGACTCAGAAAAGAGGAATATCATCAAATATCCCTTTGCATGCTAAACAATGACCTTTTCTAAACAGCCTAAATACCTGTTCACGTTATTGACGACACCCTTCCATGCAGACACGTTTCTTAAATCAAAAGATGTTTTAGAAACAAACAGTAAAGGCATAAACACCAAAAACCGCAACTATCAAATCATGTCAAACCAGTATCAGCTGATAAAAATATCACCAGGAAATCAAAATGAAATCATTAAGGGTCAGTTTGGTTTGCTAAAAATGAAATGCAATATTAAACATTTGCTGAGTACTATGAATACAATGTATTGTTTGGTTCATTGTAAAATAAGTGTAGGACAATATATTCTTTTTGTTTGGTTTTAAGTGTGTGTGTGGGCAGCAACTGCGAAGGAGGAGGCAGCGGCTGCGAAGGTATGAAGCTACAAGCGGCGACGGACAACGACGACTTGCCTATAACATTTTAAACAAATGATGTAATTCAAATTTGACCAAATCAGCCAAATTCTAAATAGAACCAAAATAAACTATGATGCAAACTTCAAACTCATTGAAACTTTATATTCTATTTATAAATTTTCATATCAAACACAGAATTTTACGAAATCCCTGCAGAAGAATTACAGTATACCACTAATACACTCAACCAAACCGCCCCTAGCTAAATGAATGTTTGGTACAGCAATCAAATGACTTCAGCATTTGGCACATGAATTAAAATGAAAGCTCGTGTGGAACAATTAAAAATGTTTTCACATACCTGCTCACGAAAGCCAGCAGGATCAGAACCTCCAGAATCATTTTCTTCTCTAGTTGATGCAGATCGGCTTATAAGAACTTGCTGCGAACAAAGGTCACAGATTTAGGGAGTCCATCCTAAGGTGTTCAATCCAATAAATAAGCACTAAAAATTGTTCAAAAATAAATCTATGCTGACCATTTTATCTTTATATTGCCTAGTTTTCTCATCCTTGCTTGCAGTAGAACTAAGAGAATTTGCACCCGCAGAGTTATTCCTGGCAATCTCAATCAACTGCTGTAAAGACTCTGGTGATCCTGGCCTCATTGCCAACTGCAAGAACGAGAGTGAAATTTAACAAACAGGTTGAAAAAAAAATACAACATCTAATATCCAGCATACCTTTGTCAAAGCATCAATAAGATGATACAACTCAGACATACTAACTCCTGGTTCATTTAGGACCAAAGCTTGTACAAGAGATATTGCAAAGTCCGTAGCAGCTTCTGTTTTGAGATGTTGCAGTCATTACAAAGCAAAGAGTAGGAACAAAATATTAAACTTCATATGAAATAGGGTTCCAAAGTGAACACCAAAGCTTTATTGCTATATAAACTCAGAAACTAACTCCTGGTTCCTTTAAAAGGAGAAAAAATGCAGTAGGTGGTGTGTTATATAAGATACAGTAGTCATCACACAACCACATGAGAAACGACTAATGAAATATTAAACTCCAAATGAACTTAAATAATTTGAGGGAAAAAAGGAACATGTACTTTTATCATGGATACTAAGCCTTCATTTGATAATGTTGCGTAGAATTGTTTGAAATGACCATTGTTCTTAGAAAGATGAATGAGCTGCCTGAGAAGTGTATTGGTTATGGTTATAAAGCATGGAAGGGGAGCATGAGTCACATAGGGTGTTTTATTGAACATTTTTTACATCAATCAAAATTACAAGAAATCAGGGGAAAATTAAAGCAAGAAGCATTACAAGAATGAAGCCTAAACAAATTTCAAGAATCTAAGAAAAATATTAACAGCTAATTACATATCGGAAAAAAAGTAGCAGCAAAGGCATGTTTGATACATACTATTCCGTCCCCCATCGATAAGTTTTGCAATATGCATGTTGTACTCAGAAAGGTTTAGCAAGTCAGAACGAATAAGGCCAATAGTAATCTCTCTGTTGAACTTGCGTTCTTCATCAGAGTAAATTACCTGAGAAATAAAGATAGTAACAAGCAATAGAGAAAATCAATTACAAATAGTATAAGACCTATGCATAAGTGCAAAATTATTAGCAAAAAAAAGAAAAAATTTGTAACTAAATATCTGATTTTCTATCCTTGCAAAACTTAGTACAAAAGAAACAAGCAAGAATTCACTCTAAAAGCCAACATGAAACTTGTACTGCATACAATAACAATTAAGCAATAGAGATGTAGTACCTAACTGTTTGAAAGGTAAAATTGCAAAATGCTCCAAACCAACTATACCTAAAATTTCAACTTTATCAAAAATCATAAAAAAAAAAAGTTCATTAGTCTTCAAAACGATCATTTTGATATATAGAACAATTTGTTAGTTTCAAAGACGAGAAATTCATTGAATTAGCTTCTATATTGATAAAATTTTCCTAAAGTTTTATTTTAATTTTACTGTTCACCTACTGTTAGCTGTGTGTGTGTGTGTGTGTGTCCCCCATTTCACTGTAACAGAGAGGGTAGTGGGAGAAGGAAATCAGGGAAGGAAATAGAAGAAAAGAAGGAAGGAAAATGGGAAGAGGAAGAAAAGAAAAAGAATACAAGAAGTCGAGGAAGGAGAAGAAGAAAGAGAAAGTAGGGAAGTTAAGAAAAGCTAAGCTAGACTGAAGGGATTTTCATGCAGGGCTTAAAGCCCGACATATAGGCAGCACTCCGACTACTAAGACTACGGGGATTGAGTGACATGATGGAGTTAGCCCACATGGTGGAAGACAAGAACCAGATGAAGAAAGCCACTACGAGCAACACAGATGGAGCATTGTACGGAACAGCTGCAACCATGCCAATGCCAAAAGTTCAAATAGTGGAAGTCCAGTGGGAGGCTGCACGGGACACGAAAAATGGACCATGATCGGGAGCAACACTCAAGCATCTTACAGAGATAGAGATCCAGGAGAAGTGAGCCATGGGGTTGTGTTTTCAATGTGATGAGAAGTTTACTCCACGACACCATTGCAAGGATCTAAGATTACAAGTTCTCATAGTGCAAGACGAGGAAGCAGAGAATGAAGAAATAAAGATAGTTGTGAAGAACAAGGAATACTATCATCTTTTCCCACCTTGAGGACAAGATGTCTTTTGGAGAGGACTAGGGCTCCTAGCCTAAGGCCAAACTTGTCTTTTGTAAGCCTCAAGACAATTTGGTTTTTATTATTATTATTGTTAGGTATAAATATGTTTGTTATGTCTAGAGTGAGATTTATGCATAACATTGAGTTGTGAGTTTTAGATCTAGAGTTTGGGAGAGATTTCCTACCTCTCAAATTGAAGTAATTGAGAGAGATCGCCTGCCTCTCAAATTGTAGGCGCTTATCTTTTGTATTTGTGTGAGTTTCTTAAATCAATACAATAAGAATTTCTATTTGTCGGCAGGAATATGCAGGAATATGCAGCTACAAATGAAATTATGGCATGCTAATTAGCCCAATAGCATATTGGACAATCACGTAATAACAAAACAACTCTAACATTAATAAGGATCAGATATAACCAAAGCATGCATTAGAATCTAGAGTAATACCCAGCTGGTAAGCTCTTTAACAACAAGCTTGCAAACATCTCGAATAGCCACAAGAATTGCAAGGTATGCACCAACATAAACAGCATTTGATGAGCTCTCGTACAAACTTTTAAATACCTAACCAAAAGTATCAGCAACACAAAGAGGCATAAAATAAACATATGATATGTCTTTGATATTCCATTTAAGATGATAAAAAAAATATGACAAACCTTTTGTGCAACAGCCAAGGCGGCCTCATCCTTGCTAACACATCTAAGTAATATATCAGGAACCTCAGAAATAACTCCCTAAATAAGTTTAAACAAATGAATTGGACCGGGTGAAACTATCAAAGAAGCACAAACAAAGCAATCATACGAAATGAAAATTTCACTCAGAAATGTGGAAAATATAAACCTGAATATCTGCTTCTCGGGAATCCTTGGCAACTAAAGCATCCAACTAAAAAATGAAGACTTTCCAAAATAAGAAAGCTAAAAAGTTCATGACCATTTAAATAATAAATGGGAAGCCTATAATCTTTGCAAGATAAAAAATAAAGAATAAAAGGAAGGGCAAGTAAGAAGAAGCGAACTTGAAAAGGATGGGGAAACAAATACTCTAATAGCCAAGATAATAGAATATCCTTAAAACAAGCAACTGCTGCAAATAATGAAATCAGGTCTAAGCAATTTAGGAAGCAACTTAGAAAATGGCCACAATTGCCACACCAATAAGAGCCAACTTATTATGCACATACCAGACTGACAAGAATTTTCATTGGCAAGAAAAAATATTTCAACATTTAGATATTTTTACGAATTAAGAAAAAAAATTTCAAAAAAAGACCAAGTGCGTCCTTCCATCCATCAAGCATGAATCTCACATAGACTACCCATGCCCCACCCCCAGGTTTCAGTAATTTAGGATGAAACTTAGAAAATGGCAACAATTGCCACACCATTAAGAGCCAAATTAGTAATTTACATACCAGAATGACAATTATTTTCATTGGCAAGAGAAACTATTTCAACATTTAGATATTTCTAAGAATTAAAAAAGAAGGGTAGTAAAAAAGTGCTTCCATCAAGCATGAATTCCACAGAGACCACTCCAGCCCCACCTTCTAATTTTTGTGTTCTCTGACAAGAATTCTTTCGTGAAACCACAAAATCAGACTAATCGAACGAGCACGTACTTTCAAGAAGCGGTCACCCATCTAGAATATTTTTTTCCAAAGCAATGCAAAACTAACTGCTGTAGTTGCATAATATAAATTTTAGTTCTTATTGTAAGACAAAGATGTTTATGATAATTGTTTACTTATTCTACCACACGTCAAAACACAAGAAAAAATCGGTGCAGCAGTGAACAAACAACATTTGGATCGAACGATCTGAAACAAATAAGGATGCAAAAAAAAAGTACAATAAGCCAGATGTTCAGTAACAACGACAATTTCTGTAAGTTTAAAATTAATCAATTAGAAACATCTTCATGACATTTAAATTAGGGTGTATAATAGAGGAGATAAAGGGTGTTGAAACATTCGTTGATTAACTTCATATAATTCACGTAAATAATATCCACAGCTGAAGGTTACATTTGCGATGATTTATAAAATAAGGTTATGATAAGAGTTATCTTGCACCTTCTGAGCAACAAGTTGGTATTTCTCAAGAGCATCCCCAGTTGTTAATAATGCCTCGGATAATGTAGGTCCAGATCGCTCTGTTCCCTGAGCTGCAGGTGTTGGTGGCAAAACCACACCCCATTCCTACAAGCATACTACGCATATTGATCAAAATGAATCTTAAAGTATCTTGAAAAAATAGGTGCTCGGATGCTAACTTTTGCAACTGACGAGGGTTCCACTATTAGCAAATCTGCAGTGGTTGCAACAGAGGTCGTGGCAGCAGGAAAAGACGCAGGCATGGAATTGATTTCAGAACTTGGTGGGACAACACCATCACTTGTGCCAGGATGAGTTGAAGACAATATATATTTAGTAGATTAACAATCAGTTGATAATAGCTACGTGCATGCACATACAATGACGAAAATGAGATGAATATGTTGAAGAAGATAACCTAAGATGCAATGAGCCACGGTCAGACTCTTCAGAAAGTGTATCCAAAGATTGAGCAACTGAGCTAAAACTGGGAGCAACTTGTGGATTTGGATAAATGCCGGGATTTACTTGACCCAAACCTGAACCATAACCACGAGGTGTAGTACTTAAGGAATTACCACTCGGGATGGCTGGGCCACTAGAAGCCACAGAAGTGCTTTGGCTAGACTGATTTTGCCATATATTCCTGATGAAATCCTGCAAAAAATGCACATGAAATATGAAGTCAGATTTAAACAAAGTGATATCAAGAATGTAACCAGAAAGGACAAGAATAATTACATCGTAGACTCTCTGTTGAGCAACAGAAAGACGCCCGGGCTTAGGACGAAGAGCTTCAGGCACCTGAGCAAACGGACCTTGAGAATAGGAACCGGCATCATAATATGCAGAACCAGCAGCCTCCCTCTGTTTCCTAATTGCAGCAAACGATGGACCTATAGTTGCATCTATAAGCTCCGCTGCCTGTAAAAGCCCAGTGATGCATCAACAACATTCATATAATGCTACTCGATAGCACATTAAGAATGCACAGATTTGATAAAATGATGATTTCATGACAGCAAAAAATTACTCTCAACTCACCAACAAGAAAGGCCCATTAATTTTCCATCGAGATAATTATTTCAAGATTCCATTAAAAATTGCTAGGTGTAGATATGGTTAAAAACAAAAATACAGATAACAAGGTAGACCAAATCCTTTAGGTGGGACAGAAAAATAAAATCCATGTGTATCCATTGATATTATAACAATACATCCTACATATGTTTAACTTCCAAAATGATTGATTCTGGAAAATGGAACAAAGCTTAAGCTCAAGAATCAATATGCAACCAATGCTAAGTAAATCAAGTTCTTCAGCTATCCATGCAAAACATTCAGTGGGAACCAGAGCTTTGCAGATGCTAAACAGAAGAATAAACCATATATAACATAAATGCACAGCAAATTGGCAAGCTGTAAGGATCCAAACTTGTATGGGAAGAGTTTGACACACAGGGAGCAGCAAGAATACGCTTCTGGATCCCTAAATTACCTCCAATAGTTTCTCTGTTTTCCCACCTAAGTCGTTGATTTCTTGGGGCGATTGATTACTCTTCTTTTACCTGTTATACTTCTTGAGACAATTGAAACTAGACATTCCAGTCAGACTTTTCCTATCATAGAAAATAAATTTAGAGAGGAACAAGTAGGTTCACGGTCATAGAAAAGGGAGAAGAGGCCAGGCCAAGTGCTGTCTACAGTTTTATACCAACCAGATATTTGGGCTAAAACCACTAAATATAATGTATGAAAGGCCACGCATCGAAGGCTTGTGAATTTTATTGATATTTTACTTTACCTTTCTATTTTCTTCCTATCTATCTGGTTAAAACCTTCGGCTTGTACGTGCTTCTTGAAGTCCTTGGAGACTAAGTTTTAGTTGAAAACACAATTGACAAGTATTGGGTAAGCTTTGTAATCTTCTTTATTCTTGGAAACGTTTGAGTGTTATATAGTTCAGTTGTTAAAATACTACAAAGAAAAACTGGTGACAAGACACCAACTAAAGTGAACCCTGACATTCATACAAGTACAGCTTGAATAAAACTTATATCGAGTCTATAAAAGTCCGACAATTAAAAAGAGATGTCCAACAAACAAATTCCAATAAAATTGGATATTATGACCAAAAATAAGGTACATTCAATCACCTTTTCATATGCTACATTCTCAATCATTGCACAGCCAAGGTCAAGATGATCATTTGACAAAATCTGCACAACCTGTTCTATACGTTCACTGCTCACAGTTCCAGAAAGTAGACTGCGAAGATTATTAGACAAAGCAATGCGAAGAGGTTCCTGAAATATAGAGAGTAAAATTTATTTCACACAAACCTGCAACCTCAAAACATATGAAGATTCAAATAAACTATAAACTTGAATGAAACTAATGACCTTGCAAGTGACATGGGCTAAACTTCCAGCTAAAGTTCCAACCATCATATGTGCAGCACGTGATATAACATTGTCATCAGACTCCATAGCATAGTCCTGTAATCAATGGCGAGTGAATAAAAAATGAATACTTTACCCAACCCATTGAGAAGTTCAAAGGAATATTGGATTCAGACCTTCACAACAAGTTCCTTAGTAGTACGGCTTGCTATAGTAACACTACGCTGAATAACAGGTGCCACTATATCTTTGATGGCTCTATCCATTGCAACTTGTATGATTCTGATGATAATTTAATCAAGACAATCAAATACATGAACATGACAAATATTAAAAGAAATTCGAATGAGAGAAAAAAATTAAATAGTGTGGCACCTCTGAAATTGCAACTGTGAGCCCATGGAACTAAGCTTCGGATTGATGTTTATGTAAGAATCAGAATTGGGTATTATTGTCAAAAGCTACATGTTACAAAAAAATTCCATCAATATTTTCCAGTGACTTTGCATGAATAAAATACATTGTATATTCAAACCTGGCTAAGAGAAAATGGAGAGTGTGATGGCGTGACTTGAGGCAAACCCTGACCAGCTCGTTCTGGAACCATTAAACCCCCAACTTTATCGTCATCAACCATGGTGCTTGACACAAGGTGGAGAGAAGCAGTATACTAGATCCAACAAATGCATTACCGTGGTTAACCAAGCAAGTAGGTAAAAAAGAAAAAAGAAAAAAGAAAAAAAGGAACCACAAATTGGTAAGAAAAATATATTTACAACCTGATTCAATGCATTTTGATGATTAGCAGCGTTAGATGTGTTATTAGCCTCTTGGTGCAGTTCTGCTTGATTCATAGAAGGTACAACTCCTGAATTGACATCAGCTATTATTGGTGCTTGGGGTGCAGTAACATCCTTATTTGAAAAGTCAGGATTTGCTTCTGCATCACGAACCCTGTCTTTCAGTAGAGAAGTTGGTTTAACATCTTTCATATCGACAGCCAGATTCTTAAATAATACCTGCAATAGTAAAGCACATCAGTTAAGGAAAAAAAAATTGAAACAGAAGCAAAAACACAAAGCAAGCATGGAGAGTTATTTATCTTAGTTAATACCTCAATGTCAAATTTAAGGTTCATCTTGAGGCTTGGCAGATTGTAGATCTCAGCAAGTAAACTAAGAATGCCCATTGTCCATGGATTTGGAGGTTGATATGCCAAACTGTTTAGACATGGTTCAAGAATCTGCAATGACTTCCTACCTTGTGTATTATGAAAATATAAATATTAACCTCTGCTTAAATCAAACTTTGGGGACTTCATACCTTTGATGTGAATGGAATAACTGCAATCATTAACCCCTTTTCATAAGCCTAGAAAATGAGTAGGACATATGAGAAAAAAAAGGAAGAAAAAGCATTTTCAGTCACAGTAAATTTCACAACAAAGGCATCATAATGATACCATTTCCAAAAAAACCACAAAACAAGTCAGAAAATAACTAGCACTCCTCATTATCCATTCACTCGATAAATGATGCTTAAAGTGTTAAACACAATTTTCATAATCTTTGTATGCAACTTCAATGTTGCCTTTGGTCCAACTCATTTTCTACCAAATCCACTAATTTGCACCTACACACCCCGCATTCAAAAATTGGTCCCCCAACTACTTATTTGTAGAGATGTAAATGAAACAACGCTCTGGATGAACAGCTCGCGAGGCTCGATTAATACCTGATCATGAGTTTCAAGATTCTCTTGAAACTTAAAGGTTAAATGAACAAAATCGGAACATAATCCAACTCGTTTCTTATTGTTCACGAGCAAGCTGGGTTATTGTTCAATAACTTATTAAGTGCTCCATACTTATATGATATATTATTTAAATATAAATACATTTACTAGAATTTATTTAATTATATATTTAACAGTAATAGATTATAATTTATTATCAATATGCATATAAACTTAATGCATTTTTTCTTTTTTTTTTTATTTCAATGAACTACTCTGTTAGTACTTATCTATATTGTTTGATTTCAAGAAAGCTTACTGAATCAAACTTTTTTATAGTTTGAAACTATAGCCCCTCACAAATAGTCATGGGACTCTCCCTTACTGTGTTTGTGTGCACACAAGCGTGGGCGTGGAGGTGTGAATTGGTGGGATTTCAAACTGTCATAATATAACTATATCCTAGCTTTTTTTAGATAGGACGTATCACAATTTTGACCATCAATTTAATAGTGAAAAAAATATGTGATGCTCCATTGCCAGAAGGGATCAAGTTTCTGCAAAGTTGGTCCTCAAAACAGCATTTAATAACGAGTTATCCACAACCAAAAGTTGAAATTAACAAACATTTTAATTTGCACCACCATTACCAACAAGGGCTGTAAATGAATCAATGCACTCGACAAACACGAACTCGGCTCAATTAAGACCCGATCATGCTTGTTTATTAAAAGCTTGAATATTAAATAAACTAAACATGAATTTACTCGAACTTGTTCATTTATGTTTACGAACAAACTCGTTTGTTATTCAACATATAACTTATTAAATATTTGATATTAAGCTCGATGATTACTCATATCATATGTGATATATTATGCAAATAAATTTTCAATAACTATAATTTATTTAATTATATATTTAATATTAATATATTGTTATATCAAATGATGAAAGATTTTGTATTATAAGCTCTTTAATAGTATAAGGTCCTTTGAATTTTTTGTGCTTGTTTCTATGTTTCTCTACTTAGAATGTATTATTGTAAAAAACTATCACTAGATGAGATAATGCTTGTTATTAACTTGCTCATTTATTTAGATTTGTAAAATTATTAATTCAATTTTTTATGAGAAAATCTAGACACTTATTTGAATTTTAAGCTCGTTTAAATACTCGATCTTTTGTCATAAACAAACCAAGTTCAAGTATAAACAAGTCAAGACTAAACAACAAGTGAAAGCTTAACGCAAGCTCAAGCCGAACATGAACAACTTATAATTGTATCAAGCCAAGTCCAATCTATGGTATGCTCAGCTCAACTATACTCGATTACAGCCCTAACCACCAACCAGCATCATCAAATTGGCCAAAAGAACCTTTACAGACAAATGGTTCATTTTTCATTCGTAAACAAGTAATGGAGGGCTAATCTAAAAATCAAAAACCAATGAGCAGAAGTGAGAAACAAAAAGTAAATATAAAGAATGAAAAACGATGTTTTGGCGTAAGCAAGGAAAGAAATTAAGCGTGCAATCAAAAACAGCAGTTTTGGACCCTCCCAATTATTTAAACATTGGAATCAATGAAAATATGTCAATAAAAAGTCACCAATTCCATAAAAAAAACCATTACACTGGTAAGGTTCACACAGAATGAATTACCTCTATAATTAACACTTTGGGGTCCAATTCTTTAGCCCGTAAAACTTGGTTCCGACCAATTGTGAACTTTCCAAGCCAACTACCAAGATTTTTCAACAAGGACCGTTCCTCTGAACTTGATTTTATAAGATCTGATCTTAATAATACCTGAATAGGATTGATTTAAAAAAGATAAGGACTTCTTGAACAAGAAATAAAAAACATTTAGGTAAAGTAGAAAACATAAAATGCATAACCTTGCAGTTCTCATAAGTAGCTTTAACAATTTCCTTATTCAGGGCCTTTGAGTTAACTTTTTCTAAGAATTTTAGATACAAATCATGGAAATTTGGCTCAATGCTTGCTCTGCAAATGATAACGCAACAGTGAATTACTCTGAAGGGATTCAGAAAGAAAGAATAAGAAAAGGAATAACATTAAACTTAGTTTTCTTAACAAAGCAACTACCTCTTCATCACCATATACTGTGCAAACCAGGGATAATACTGCTCTTTAAGAACTTCAGTAAATTCTTTTGCTTTTGCTTCTATATTTGTAATAGAAATATTATTAACAATGAATAATATTTTGTCCTGAACTTCTGATGCAGGGGCCTGAAGCAAAACGAAAAGAAAGATAAACAAAGAAAAGATCACGGAAGAGAGAGAATGCATGTCATAGTCAAATGGTGCCTCAAGAAGTAGAGGCCATATGATGCCAGCTTCATGTAAAAATGATATAAGCAGAAACTTTGCATTGAAAATTCATTTTAAAATGTCTCTGATTGTTAAAGACAAAACAGAAATGAAGAATGCCTGGTAATATAATTACTTCCATTGGTGTATCTCTCTGTTCAGCTGCTGCAACAAGCGTTTCAATGTTCAAAGCAGCCCCAAATCCTGTGTTTTGAGAGGGTTGCCGAAGCACACCTACAAGGCAGGTCAATCACAGAAATTAATATGAAAAGCATATTGCCTTGAAACAGTATCATTTGCCCGCTATATCTATAGAAAAAGTATAGAGTCAAATTTCCAACAATAAAATGTGTAATTTTATCACCAGAAGCTGCCATGTTGCGGGGAGGACGGAGAAAAGCAGAAGAAGGTGAAGTAGTAGTTGCAGCAACACCCAAATGCTGAGAAGATGGAGGTTGAGGTTGAGATGCTGTCAGCTATTCACGTAAAAAAATGGAGATTTGAAATCAAATCAAGGGATCTCATACAAAAAAGGATAAAAAAACAAAAAATAAAGCCAAAATGCACACAGAGGCTGAAAGCAGACTACCTTAGGGTTTGTGACAGATTCTCCTGATGAAGACAAAAAAGAAGGTTGCCCGGGATTAGACAGGATAGGTTTGGCATAGCTTACAGTATTAGGAGTAGGTTTGAGTCTGTCCCCGAGAAAACCTTGATGCCTAAGCTGTGGTTGAATCTGCTGAAAAGGAGCAGGCTGTTGCCCAAACTGCTGAGTAGAGCTGGAACCAATTAGCGGCCATGAACCCTCAATTGCCTACACTTCCAAATAAATTAAACAAAAAATTATAAAGTTCAGAAACTACAAGAACAAAAACACTGCTAACAAAGAAAAGTGGTTTTCATGCACAAACATATACGCTAACATGTGCACAATAGCATGCATATGGTGTAACAATAAACTAAATGTCGCACGCCGTTCCTATAGTTACTATTTATCTGTGTGATGTAGAAACACTATTGTAGGTAGCCATGTTCCTAAACTAGTGAAACATAAACAAAAGAAGTTCATATAGCAATCATATCAGAAGCTCAATTACACAAAGGCGTGCATCTAATTATAAGTTCATAAAAAAGGGGGAAAAAAGACATTACATGGTCAAAATCTCCAAATGTGCTTTCCAAACATGATAATAAAGCACAGAATCATTGGGTTAGAGGGAAGCCAACTAAACAGAAGGTCAATCAATTATAAAAGAACATTCCGCATTATTATCACCGAAAGAATAAGAATAAAACCAAAAACCTCAATTCTTGGCCACAAAAACCTACTCAGATCTTTGCAAGGCAAATAATAAGCTATCTATGAGGGAGCAATATTTTTATCTTAAGATAAAAAAATTGGCAAACACAAAAAAGAGAAGTAAATATTTTCCTAGTTAAAACATTTAAAGCAGAAAGGAATATCGCACAGAATCAGCATATTGGGTTAAAGGGAAGCTAGCTAAACAGAAGGTCAACCAATTATAAAACAACTTTTGGTATTATCATCTCCAAAAGAGAAGCAATTATTAATAAAACAAAATACCTCTAGTGCTAGCCGCAAAAATCTCTGAAAGGCAAAGCACAAGCTATATGTGAGGCGGGAATAGTTTTATATCATAGGCAAAGAAGAGCAGTAAATATTTTTCAATTTAAAACACTACAAGCATTTTTAGGGGTCTAAAAAAGTTCAAGAAAGAAATTACGTCTAACACTTTAATTTTCCTCGAAAAAAGCAGTCTAAAGAACATCAACAAAGTTATACCTCCAAGCTTTCAACAGAAGCTTGTGCAGAAACTTGTTGCATCTCTGTAGAGAGATTGTGTACTCCATTTGATTCCACCTGGCTTGAAGAAACTCTAGCAAGAGTCCGTTCAATCACAGAAACCAAGTCAGCATGTGTGCTGCGCAAATGAGATATCTGCAAAATATGATTGCAATACTGTGGCCATTCCACCAAACGATCCATGAACTGCTCCAATGCTTTGGTGCCAAACATAAACATCTGCAAAAAAACATAATAATATAAAACAGATTAAAGGAAAAATAATAATAATAATTTCATCAATTGATTGCATACCTTTGAATCAATAGATTTGCGTAATGCATCAAGAACGCCACGCAAAGCAATACCCAGAGCAAGATGAGTCACAAGCTGGTGTTTTATAAGCAAACCTGAGAATGGAGTATGAAATATGCCATTGGATCATCCTTATACGAACAAAAACCGCAAATAATGATAAAAACCATTGCAATCGATGAAAACAAGATAATAAAGAACTACTTGTCCAAATCCCCGGAAGAAAATATGTAAAATTTGCTTTAAATAATGAAAAAATTTCTGCCAACAAGCTTGAGATTGTTTACCAAGCACTGTTCTAACTGCTGAGGCATTAAAGCATAAATAGAATGATTCCAACATAACCTACACAAAAGCATTAATTAAAGGTGATTGTTTTGCATGAACCCCTTGTAAATGCTATTTAAAAAGACTCACAACCCCATTCAAATGGTTTCCTTGTAATTTCCACTATCGAGCATGCACCATATACCAAAAAATGATTTTCATCACTCAAATCTCTCAACATAATGTCCAAAACATGAAATAGTAAATAAGAATCTCCTTTGTGTAAAACTGCAAATATTCTTTGTCCGTCATCTTTAATAACAGAGATCAAACTTATAGTTCTGGATTCCTACTGGCTGCCAACTAACAAGGTAATAAGGACTGCTTGTATAGGAACAGTGCAAGGTATCATGCACTTGCCTCATCTTGCCCAAGCACCCAGCTTTCGCTTAAATTCAGTGCGTAGAAGCAGCCTAGTTAGGGTAACCATTGATATAACAAGAAAATACCTCTAGCACATGCACAGGAAAAATTAAAAAATTAAATTAAATTTTTAAGAAAATAAAACATATTATTAGACAATATTAAAGGAATAAAATAATGCAATTTTTCTTTCGAAATAAAGTTATATACAAAGAAATGAACTTTGTATAAAATAATATAAATTAAATGAACGAATAAACCAATAAATTACAAATATTAATATACATTATCAGTAAAAAAAAAACTAGATGCTCTTATGATGATTATATTATAAACATTATTTTAAAAAAAGACGAAAAAAAAAATTATAGCAAATCTAAAAGAGGCCGAGGCATTTCTTTGTTCATTTTTATAGTTTGTAATCGATTAATATAAATAGCATTTCTTAATTGATGATAATCATATTAAATTATATTATAGTTTATACCATTGTTAATTTTAGCATAATATGCATATAAGTACTAAATATGGTTAAATTTTCATAGTAAAAAATATTAGAAGCATACGTGCTGTATTTAAAAATTTATTAATTTTTATTAAGATAAAAAGTAAAAAAACATAATAAGTAATAGTGTAGTATTTTCTTATGTTTAGATAAATATAATATAAGGACGAATTTTAAGTAATAAATTATGGGGTATTACTAGATGATTTAAAGTAAAATGCTTAACCACTATATAACACGACTATTGTCGGGTCCCAAGCCTCGGATGTAAAAAGTGGAGCGTTGCGTTTGGTAGTCAACAACTAGCGTAAATTTTGTCGAAAAATCATTAAATCGTGTAAATGTTAGAATCAACGTGTTTAATGGCATAAATATAGTCAAAAGTGTGCAAGGGCTGCAAAACCAGTGCCCGAGTGTAAGGTCAAATAAACAAGAGTTCCTACATTATGGACGGATGGAGGCAAAGAATTTAGTCTATGAAACTAATATTATGATAGAATTTTGGAATATAGGTACTCTCACAAGTAAATTAATAGAATTAGTAGATATTATGAGTCATAGAAAGATAAATATCTTGTGCATTCAAGAAACTAAATAGGTTGAACACAAGACTAATGAAATTGATAGCTTTGATTTTAAGCTTTAATATTCAAATAGGAGTCGCACTAAAAATGTTGTAATTGTAATTATAGATAAGATTTTTAAAGATAATGTTATAAAAATTAATAGAATTTGAGATAGAATTATAACCCTAAAAATTACTGTTCATACTAACATTTTTAATGCTATAAAAGTTTATGCTCCTCAAATAGGTTTAGATATAGATTTAAAAGAGAAATATAAGAATGACCGGGAGGAATTAATACAAATGATATCTCAATGGAAAAGATTTAAATGAACATGTTGGTAGAGTGATAGAAGATTTTAAAAATATTAATGGGGCTACGGTTTTGAGTGATTAATGAATAAGTTGGAACAATATTATATATGTTCCAGTTTATACTTTTCTTATTGTTAATATTGTATCTAATAAAAGTGATGAGCATAGTATTACTTATAAAAATAAATACAATAAAACACAAATTGGGTATATTCATATGAGAAAAAGATATCTTCGAGAATGTAAAAATTTAAATGAACATGTTGGTAGAGTAATAGAAGATTTTAAAAATATTAATGGGGCTACGGTTTTGAGTGATTAATGAATAAGTTGGAACAATATTATATATTGTTTCAGTTTATACTTTTCTTATTGTTAATATTGTATCTAATCAAAGTGACGAGCATAGTATTACTTATAAAAATGAATCCAATAAAACACAAATTGGGTATATTCATATGAGAAAAAGATATCTTCGAGAATGTAAAAATTATAAAGTCATTCCAAGTGAAAATTTAAGTACTTAACATCGATTATTAGTTGTGAATTTTAAGATGTGGAGTTGGAAGATAAAAAATATAATGAAACAATGTCATAGAATTAAATGAGGCACCTAAAAGACAAATAAAATTTATAAGCAAATATAAAGATTTCAAGATTTGGGATGTTCATGAAGAAGCTAATTCTACATAGAAGAAAGCAACAAGGGTTATTAAATAAGTGGCAAAATATGTACTTGGAAAATTAAAAAGAAAAGTCTTTATAAATAAAAATCATTGGCGTTCGAATAATAATGTGCAAGAAAAGATAAAATATATAAAAATTGTTATAAAAATTGATTTAAATGTAAAAGTTTAGATAACTGAGAAAAATATAAGGGGCCCCCCTAGAGAGTTTAAGAGAACAATTTGTGACAAAATATTTTGTTTTTAATAAATCTTTGTAATAGAGTAGATACTGAAGATGGTGAAAAATATATATATAAACTAGTCAACAAAGAAAAAGTGTGAAGATTTAATTAAAGTAAAGTGTGTTAAATATGAAATAGAAAATTCTTTCTCTTAGATAAAGATATTCAACATATGTGGGTGAGATATTTTGATAAATTATTCGATGAAGTTTCTAAAGATACAATCGAGCTTAGTGATTTTAATATCGCTAAAAATGAAACTCCTTCATTTTTATCATTGCATTAGTAAAGAAGAAATTGGGATGGCTTTAATGAAAACTAAGGGTATAAATTCAGTAAGAACTCATGACATCCCAATTGAAGTGTGAAATTATTTAGGAGATTTAAAAGTTTTTGGCTTACTAAACCCTTTAATATTAGTTTAAAAACTAAAAAAAATGCCTAAGGAGTGGAGGAAGAGTATTTTGGTCCCCATATTTAAGAATAAAGGGTATGCGCAAGAGTACAAATTATAGAGGAATTACATTAATGTCTTACGTTAATGTGTCACAGATTAAAATTATGGGACTGAGAATTTGAATATAGGTTAAGAGGTAATACAAAGATCTCTAATAATCAGTTTGAATTCATGTCACCCAAGTCTACCATGGATCATACTTTATTAGAATTAAATGAAAATATGACACAATTGGACACAATGGAGAAAAAAGATTCATCTAGCCAACCCCGCTTAGTGGGATAAAGGCTTGTTGTTGTTGTTGTCGTTGTTGTTGCTGCTGCTTACCCACTGGTGTATATACAATTGCCAAAATTATAGAAATAAAAAGATGAATTAAAACTTAAGTTATTTCAGAGATAATAAATTTACTAGTATAAACTTTTTACATTATCCTTGTTATTATCTAAAGTTAATCATCTCATAATAATTCAAATCCCAATTCAACCCAAACTAAGAGGAACCAATCTAGGTCGTCAACTTCCTCTCATGGCTATGTAGACAATACATAGTACCAAATTCCAAGAAACTTAGTATAGATTGATCCAACCCAGTTCAAATGGTTTGATAGAAGTTTGTTGGGTTCTCATTCTCATGTGCATGGACAGGAGCTTCATGGCAGTTGATGCACCCCGTCTCCTATAACCCAACTCCATTCCTTCCAATGTTGTGGTTTAGGGTACATGCTGCTGCACCAAGCTCATCAAAATGTTTAGTGGTTGTCGGCAACCAGAGAAAATCACAAAGGTAGCGCCTTAAAAAGCCATTTCTACACAATAACTCCAAAAACTCAATTACACCAACAAAAAACTAAAATGAAAAGAACCAAAGATGCAAAATAATAAACTAAGGGTTTTATAACGGATATGTTAGCATGGCAGTGCAGGGCAACACATTATGAGCTAAGTAGATGTTTAAAATTCAATAGATCATCCAAAAGTTCTACAGCTTTCCTATGAATCAGACCAGAAAGATGACAATTTTTTGCATTCTTTAAAGATGAAGACATAAATGGGTGAGTTATTTTGATAAATTTTTTAATGCAATTTCTAAAAATATTATCGACCTTAGTGATCTTAATATCGTTAATAATAATAAAACGTTTCATTCTTACCATCACATTAATAAAAAAGAAGTTGAGGAGGCTTTAAAAAAAATCAAGGATGGAAGGTCTGTAGAACCTGATGATATCCCAAATTTAAGTGTGGAAATATTTAGGAGATTTGGGAGTTTCTTGGCTTACTAAACTCTTTAATATTATTTTAAAGCTAAAAAGATGCCTGAGGAGTGCAGGAAGAGTATTTTTGTCCCCATTTTTTAAAATAAAGGTGATGCACAAGAGTGTGCAAATTATAAAGAAATTAAGTTGATGTGTCATACTTTAAAATTATGGGAGAGGGTAATTGAACATAGAGACGTATTACTAAGGTTTCTCATAATCAATTTGGATTTATGTCGGGCAGTTATACTATGGAAGCTATACATTTGTTCAGATGTTTGATGGAGAAGTTCAAAGAATAAAGAGTATCTACATTTGATTTTTATTAATTTAGAAAAAACTTACGATAAGGTTCCAAGAGCTATCCTTTGGGGAGTTCTCGAGAAGAAAGGTATTTATATGACTTATATTCAAGTCATTAAAGATACGTATACTAGAGTTGTTACTTGTGTTCGAACTAATGGAGGAATAACCAAATATTTTCCTACTTTTGTTAGATTACATCAGGGTCAGCTTTAAGCCCATATCTTTTTGCTTTAGTTATAGATGGTTATTGTACATTTACAGGAGGATGTACCTTGGTGTATGTTTTTTGCTCATGATATCCTTCTCGTGGATAAGACGAGAGAAAAAGCCCAGGAAAACTTGATTTATGGAGGTCTACACTGGAGTCTAAAGGCCTTCATTTGAGTAGAATTAAAACTGAATACATGGAATGTAATTTTAGTGGTAGTAGCTCTAGTGACAGAAATGTAACTTTGGGTGATCAAATTATCAAAAAGAATGAACGATTTAGATATCTCGGGTTTGTTGTTCAAAGCGATGGTGGATGGGGATGTTAATAGTAGAATTCAAGCTGGTTGGTTGAAGTAGAGGAATGTTTCGGGCCTTCGTGTGATAGAAAAGTACCGCTTAGACTGAAAGGAAAATTTTATAAGAAGGTAGTGAGATCTTCAATGTTCTATGGCGCTGAATGTTGGCCTTCAAAAGAGAAGCATAATACCAAGTAAGATATTGTCGAGATGAGAATGACTAGGTGGATGAGTGGCTTTAACTTAGAGAGAAAATGTGAAATGAATAAATCCGTGATAGGGTTGGTGTAGCTCCAATGACAGAGAAAATTAGAGAGTCGACTAGGGTGGTTTGGCCACATTAAACGCCGACCATCCGGTGATCCGATTAAGAGAGTAGATGTTTTAGATTTGACTTATGTTAAGAAAGGCAGAGGTAGACCTAGGAAAACTCGGGCTTATTGTATAAAAAATGATCTTAATTTATTAAATCTTAGTGAAAATATGACACTAAGTAGGACGCAATCGAGAAAAATGATTCATGTAGCTGACCCCACATAGTGGGATCAAGGCTTTGTTATTATTGTTGTTTAAAGATGAAGACGCATTAAATCACGATTTTACCATAAAATTTAGGCACAGTTGAGGACATGGCTTACTCCATAGAAAGGAAAACCTGATTTCCTTAAAAACTGGAATTTTACCAATAGTCAGAGCAACTAACTAATAAAAAGAAATAAGTTATATTCAAGAATATTATTCTCCAATAGAACATTCTTAAGGCAACTTCTCGTGCTTGCAAGAAAAATGAATGCCTAAAAGTGGAGGGAAAATCTATTTAAACTTTGTAAAATTATGTAAAGGGATAATTTATCACGGTTCATAGCAGAAATACAAGGAAACAAAAATTGCATTTTCCTATGCATTACCCACTTTTCTTTCCTTACTTTTCTTTGCAAAACAAATCTGTCCTAAGATGTAGTTCACAAGGCACAACAAGAATAAATCTGCCGCATAAACTAAATATAATTAAGCAACTTGTTACATAAGGTACACTAACATTTAACACTATATACATACTTTCTCACTGTTGAAGCATTTTCACAAAAGAAGCATTCACCCAAAGATGTAGTGCACAAAAAAAAAAAATACATTGAAGAAGAGTAAACAAAACACCAGAACGAAATACTTTCACAATGTGCAAGATTTGAGGAAGTACTAACATGAAGCCGGTTTTGCAAACAAGAAGGTAAGTGTCATAAAGTATGTCCTCACCAAAAAGAATAGCTGCTATCTTAAGTTGTCTATCAGGATATTTGGAGAAGAACTTGTACTCCTCGAATAAATTAGAAACCATGCATTCATAGATCTTCTGCTCCCTGTAATATCCTTAAATGTTTAGACTTGAAAATTAAACAAAACTCACAAAGGAAAACAAACTTACTACAATGCTTACAGATTGTTTATGATTCGGAATCGACAAATAAAGTTACACAAAAAGACAGACTGCAAATTACTTCAACAAGACACTAGATGAGATGATTGTCTGATGATGCGGCATAAGAAAATTGCAATTACTACAAGGACTGTGTTATTGAAAGCTCAAGGTTTAAACCAGAATAAAAGGAAGAGCTAGCAACTGGAGTGGATTGGTGATGCATCGACAAGCAGATAAAAACTATAAATAAAAATAGAACCAAATAAAATCAGTCAGTCAATATAACTGAACCTCATACTGGTGAATATTCAAGGATGCAATACCAAAAGATAGAACTAAATAAGTATAGTGGCTGATTACAAAGCAAGCCAGGGAAAGAGATAATGAGAGGGTACAAATAAGTTAAGCCTTACAAGGGCTTAATTAATCCTAATCTGAGCTAACCAAATCAAGTAAATCATATTGAGAAGTGTATTTTCACCGAAATTGTTACCGATGGTTCCCAATACTCTTTTGATCTCTGGTCAAAAACTATAATCATCCGGTGCCTTTTTGTTTAGAAGTTGAGAGGACTCTCATAACTTTATATGCACTATAGAAGCATACATGGTTCTCCACTGTGAGAAGCCGCTTTCTACAAATGCTGCAATATTAATCAACTACCATATAATACGTGACATTAATTTATATTAAAACCTACAAATTTATTTAACAGTTAACACATAAAAATTGTTATTAACTTTTAATTTGAACTTAAATCCATTTATATGTTAAATATATGTACTATATTTAATTAAGGTTTAACTATTTTACTAATAACTTACAATAAAAATCTCACAAAAAAACGCACTAACTTAGAATTCATTTATTTTATTTTAAACTATTTATTAACCATCAATCATTTCAGCCTATGTCAAAACCTTTATAGTAAAACACATACTAACTCCGTTTTTCTCATTTCAACAACCCTGCAGAAACTAGTTACAAACTATTTACTGGAAGAATCAATATTCTTTCATAGTTATTCTATCAAAATATCATACAAGGAACGTACACGTTCACAAAGTGGCAAGACAAGAACTGCCCATGTAAGTTCATAGTAAGATGGAATGAGGAATCACAAAAGATACATTCCATCATAGATGAGCTCAGGTACTGTTGCATATGCATTACATCCAGATTTTTTATGGCTTAGTACGATAATAAGGTGATTATTAATTTTTCTAATTATTTATATATGTAGTAAATTTTAGATGATTTATGGGTGGTTATCATAACTGAGTGACGCTTTATATAAAGGTTTTGGAGCGGAAGTTTCAAAATTTTAGAAATATCATGCTACTTGTCAAAACTCTGGAGGAAAACAGAAGGAGATCAAGGATCTAAATTATGGCCAAACTGGATGAATGTTTTTATGATGATTAATTGTCTTTCTGTGCTTTACCTTGCTTTAATTCCTCTATATGTATTCACATTAATTGTTGAGGATTAATCTATGAAGAATAAAATTAAAAAACTATATCTATGAGTATAAATCTCAAAATTCAGTGATTCTAATCTATGAACAAGAAAATTGGAAAACCGTAACTGTGAGTATAAATCTCAAATTTCAATGATTCAAACGCCAATGGATTTCTTTTGAGAAGTAATTTGGCATTAATTGATTTAAATAATACATTTGATTGGGTAAATTGTATTATATAAGATTAATAATTAATCTTATCACATGTAGCATGAGTCATATGCTCATTGATTTTTGAGTATAATAACTATACAAACATGGCAAGTGCATGCTTGTTGTGATAATGATGAGAAAGATATTGAGATTATAGGAGTATGATTCTGAAGCTAACTGAATGATATACACGTATGCCATGTACAAGGAAATGTTAGCTGATTAAAATAAGTATTTAATTCTGCTTCCGTTTATGGATGAAAGTTTCACATCAACAATGAATAAGAACTTCATAAGAAATTGGCTCCATCTTGTAGAAATTTTGTGAAATTAAATTTTGGAAAACTGGTTTCAAGTATTTTGGAAAAAATTTCAACCCTGTTCGCTTGCTCCATTAATAATCTTACCAAAATTTGTGTGCACCTTTTTCCTGGAAAATACTTCATCAGTTGATAACTGCATGCAATGAACAAGTGTTGATTGCACAAATGCCATCATTTCTTAAAAGTGAAAATGAACCCTGTTCATGCTATTATCAAACGATAAAGTATTATCCCCGAAAAACGTCCACAAAAAATACATGAATAAGGCTAGCAATAGATCATTATGGAATGCAAACATATGGAAAGATAAAATGTACTTGACAGCATTATTTCAGAAGATAAAATTGAAAGAATAATCAAGAACAGCGGCTAATGTGAACCTGGCATATATACCCACCTCCTTTCAGAAGATTCTTTGAAACGAGCAAGCATTTGAACCATGTCTTCAACTGAACGCTCTCCAGCAAACATTTGTTGAAAACAAGCATTTGCTTCTGCCTCAATCTCATCAGTGCTCCAATCAGCATTGCATACAGAGCTTTGATTTTTTGTAGTACACAGAACAACGAGCCTATTCAATTCTTCAGAAAGTTGGAGAGAAACTTGCCCAGAGTGGGCTTGAAGAACCTGCAACGTGGCATATAATAATGACCATACTAGCATGGGTAAGTTTCTTTTTCTTCCTTTCTTTCTTCCTCTGAGCCATTTATTTGTTTAAAAATGACAGATTTCCAACATTTAAATGAAGGTGCCCTACCAGGATTATATTGAGTCGAGCTTAACCAACTCATCCCAAACTTTAAATAGAATATTTTAATTTAGTCTTGAGTCCAGTTTAAATGGATTAAAGATTGATCAATTTTAAGCTTCAAACCAACCATGCATATTTAATGAAAGTATGTCTATATGTGTATGCGTGCACATATATATTAGCATGCATGCGAACTATTATTATTAAAAAATGCATTTACGAGTCGAGCAAAATGAATGCAAGCCTTGCACGTTGCTTGCAAAGAAGACCTGAACTAGTGACAAAGTGCGCACACAACATTATTCTTTCGCATCACATCATAACAGTCAACTTCAACTTGGAATGAAATACTAGTTCAAATTTCATATTTGGTTCAGCGTTTGATAAAAGAAAAAAGTCATAGATACATCCCAATGATTCTCAAAGTCATTAAGCATATCTTCTATCACGGAACTATCAGTTTTGCTTGCTGGTTCACCTTTGCACACTATTTCATTCGTTAGCTTTCTATGTACACTTGATATTCTCATTATTAGCACAAATGACTTTTCACTCACAAACTTCTTCTCAGGAATGACTCTTGATGTATCATTCTACACCCTTGATGTCCCTTATTTACCATCTCTCAATTTATGCTGCCACAACCGCTTATTCTCTGGTCTCACAATCTCGATAGTATTAGTAATCTTTAACTTCTTTAATTACTTTATTACTTATATGTAAGCTTTTTTTTGGTTTTCGAGCAGATCATTGGAAGTTAATGTCAAACGTTTCATCATAATTATTAGAAGATATTGGCTTGATGTACTTAAATTTGGTAATTGAATGGTTATTAATATGCACTTAATATATGTCTATATTGTATCATTGAAAGTAAACAAATAATAATAATAATAGTAATAAAAAAATATTAATAATAATAACAATAAAATCGACCCGAAAATAATCGTCAGATGGTGTTTACTATTAGAAGTCAAGGGTAGATTCATTTCATTCGTAGTCTTTAGAAGATGCACAAAAAATGAGAGGAAAAGCGAGAGACAGAAGAAGATAGAGAGGAAATCACCACTTGCGTGCATGGGAGCCCTAGCTGATCGATCAAGGAGGAAGGAGCTTCAACGTTTTGCTTGTTATGCTCACGAGTTCAATGTGTTCATCGTAATAATTGAAATTAAGCAAATAATAATAATAAATAAATAAAATAATTAAAAAAATTTTGATTCGAAATAACGACAGTTTTGATTATTAGAAGTGAAGGAGAGACTCGTTTCATTCTTAGTCTTCAAAGAACAAACGAAGAACGAGAGAGAGCGAGAGATGGAAGAAGAAGAAGATAGGGAGGGAGAAAGTGAATGCTTGTGTGCATAGGAGAGGGCTCGATTGAGGAGGAAGGAAGGTGGTTGAGCAAATTCGACGTTGTGCTCTAGTGCTCGCATTGTTTTGGCATGTCGAACCCTAGTCAAAGTAGATCAAAAGAAGAGGAAGGATTGTACATGTGGTGAAGCAAACCTTGTGTGTGTGAAGGAGGAATCAAAGCCAAAGGAGAGAAGGTGGCGCCTTCGTCCGCTGGAACCATGCGAAGCAGTGGGAAAGAGGAGTCGAGCACTAGTCGATGAGGGAACGTGTTTTGTTGCATCTAGCCATGATAGAAGTTAGAGGAGTAAGAAGAAGCCGAAGGAAAAAATTTGAGACTTTGTCGAAAGGAGAGAAAACTAAGTCGTGCAGGCAGAGCAGACCGAGCACTATAGTAAGGTCAGAGCAGGATTTAACTTATCAAATTATACATATTTAATTAATTTGATATGCTGTGATATTAAAATTGAAAATTTTATGAATTTAAAACAGATATTGTAAGTAGAATATTTTGGTGCGAAGGAGAAGGGACACGGCTCGTGCGCGCTTCGTGTGCAAGATGGAAGAACCAAACCATATGGATATTTATGATTTTATGATGTTAATTACTTGAACTGAAATATCAGTTTACTTACTAAATGCTATGATAATGGAGATAACCCAAACTACGATTCAGAAATACGAATATTATTGCTAACTCAATTGAGGATACAATGACTCAAAAATAAAGGAAAACAACCACTCTAGCAAAGATACAGGGCAATTGCAAACAAACAAACACAACAAAGAAGACAAAAAATCTCGACAAGTAGGAGCTCTGAAGAGGTGTAGGGACTAGCAGCTGCGGTGAAGGTCGGAAGGCAGAAGTCCATCAATGGACGGGTTGCAAGGCTGCGAGAGTAGAGGCGTCGAACCACAGGAAGTTAAGAACATCGGCGGTGGTTGGGAACTGGTTGAGCATGCGGGAGTTCTGCAGGAGGCAAGGAAGGTGGGTTGTAGCCTACTGGGAGGAAAGCGGGAGCTTGTTGGAAATAGTTAGGCAGGATGCGGCCTACTAGGAGGAAAGCGGCATCGTGCTGGAAACAAGACGGAGTGATGCAACCTCTGGGAGGAAGGCGGCAACCTGTTGGAAGCAAAAAGGAGGAGCGGCTTGCTGGGAGGAAAGGGCAGTTGGCTGGAAGCATGACGAAGGGTTGCGGCTGGTTGGGAGGAAGGTGGCGGTCGGCTGGAAGTAGAAAGGAGGGATACGGCCTGTTGGGAGGAAGGTGGCGGTCGGCTGGAAGTAGAAAGGAGGGATACGGCCTGTGCGGCAGCCTATAGTGGTGCAGGGAAGAGAGCTAACAGGCGCTAATAGGTAGGGTAGCTCTTAGCGGTTGCTGAGTAGAGGAAGGAGCCACAGCAGCCTGCAGGGGCGCAAGGAGGGGTTGGAATGAAGAGATAATCACCACAACGGACGGGGTTACAGCCAGATCACTGCCTTGTCGGCAGATACAATCCTTAAGAGGAAAAACACCAAGGCAATTTTTGAATTCAGATTCAATCAAATAAACTAAGAACTCTAAACACAACACTTCCTATTTATAATGAGGGCTATGACCTATTTTAGGTAATGTTTAAAATAAGAAGGAAGAAAAAATATAATAAGGATTTCAGATTAAGCAAAGGTTAAACGAGTGAGAGGAATTCAGATTTGGAAAGGAAAGATTCTATATTCAGATTTCAATAAAAATAATCAGATTTCAAATTTAGAAGGGACTTATAATAGGAAGGTGCCTGGAATGAGAAATGGGAAGGAAAGGAAGGAAAAGGGAGGAAAAAAGAAAGGGGCGGAGGGCGCCTTGAGAACCGGCCCGTCCAACCAGGCTTGACCGAACCCTAGGTCAGTGCTCCCTAAAGAACCGTGCCATGCTAATAACAAGTTTATGTAAATCAAATATGAAAGGTTTATGTAAATCAAATATGAAAGGTTTATGTAAATCAAATATGAAAGGCAGAACATTAGAGGTTGAATCAACTATAATTATAAGCAGGAAAGAGAAACTTTGTGAAAGGATGCAGACCAAACCATCTAAACAAGAAATTGCATATTTATTTATGTGTCATTTTAATTATATGTCATTAAACATATTTAAATCTTTCTTCTATGATGGGATTCTTATAGTTACTACAATTTAAACTGATATATGTGATAGTCAATGAAGTGAAATGAAGAAATAAGCTCTTGAAATGGCCCTTCAAGGCAAAGATGAGTAATTATTTTTTTGTATGTATTAAATTAAAATTTTATTAAATGGATCATTGTATTATTACTTCATACATATGTTTTAATAATCTTAGGTGTATTGTGATTGAAAGAATTGTTAAAATTAATAGAAATAAAAATAAAGAAGGGTAATGGTGATTTCAATGAAAATAAATTAAAGTGATAAAATAAATGAAATATAGATGCTCAAGTCATACAGGACACCCCCATATGGCACTGCATGGGATGCGATTATCCATGCACAGTTAAGGAAATGGTACAGGTATCTACGGGAGTAAATTTTACAGGATAACAACGGGTACAATTTTGATAATAGCTTCTAAAATGAAGATAATTATGATATGACTTCTAAAGAGGTTAGTAAAGGGAATACTTAAATTGAAAAGGGAAGAAATAAATTAAAATAAATTTACAATAAAAGTTATAGTTTTATAAAGTAACGAACTACATTACATTTGATAATTTATGCCTAACATTCACATAATATTGCATAATAAAATTAAAATTAATCACTAAGTCGTGAAAACTTATTGTTAAATTTAATTACTTCTTTTAGGAAAAGAAATTTGTATGTTGATATGTCTGGCAAAAGAATTTAGCTTACAGGACGAAAACTACAGATATCAGGTTATGATTTGATTGTAGTTTCTTTTTGCATTGTTTTCTTAAGAGTAATGATATGCAGTAATAAGTTGGTTTGAGATGACTGTAGATTATATTATTATTTCTAAATGTTTTGATTTTTGTGTATTGTACTTTGTGAATTATTAGTAACTCTTTTAGATATTAAAAATTTGTGAAAGTAAATTAAATGTTAATATCGTCCGACCGCAAAAACTGACTTAGTTATTTCTAAGTAATCAAACCGAGTCGTGACATATACAACATAAAATTCCAATGCGCTCTAATAAGTGTTGATACACTTTGTGCTTCTAACAACAAAAAAATTCTTTGCATGTTGCATTGCGCTTGACACTTCCAAAATACTGATGTCAATACATTTTTCTTAGTTTTCTCCGTTTATAATATTAATGAAAAAATATACAACAGCAACAACAATAATACATTGTCCCACTAAAGGTGTATTTGGCAAAACTATGTATTGTCTGCATTCTCAAAAAAACTGCAGCTAAAATATGCATTTTTCACTAGACCTGGCTAACTATGTTGGTTGCTAGAATACTACAGTCTGACTTATTCAAAAAAAAAAAATTTTGTAATAACCACCGCAGTTTTTCGAACAACTACTTCATAGTTGCTTCTTCAAACTGTTGTAGCTGCCCCAAACAGACCCTAAGTAGGGTCTGCTCAATGAATCTTTTTACTTCATTGTGCCCTATTCAGTGTCATATTTTCAGTAATGCCAAAATATACATAAATAGAAAAATATGAGAAATAAATATTTTTTTATAAAAAATTTAAGAATATTCTTAAAATTTTTTTCTAAAACCATGACATAACAAACATAGATAAATAAAATAATACCATCATAAAATAGAAACATAATACAAAATAGTATATTATTGCCAATAGTCACTCTATTTCTTATTTTTATAGAATAATCTAATTTTACGATGAGGTGTTTTAAATAAAAAATATTACGATTCAACGTCGTAGAATTAGATAGAGGTACATAAAAGACAAATAAAATTATTTTTATGAGTAAAATTCAAGATTTAAATATTTGGGATGTTCATGAAAAAGAAAATAATATATGGGAAAAAGTAACAAATATTATTAAACAAGTGATAAAAGATGTACTTGAAGAATCAAAATAAAGGTTTTTAAAACAAAAATAGTTGGTGGTGGAATAATAACGTGCAAGAAAAGATAAAACATAAGAAGTTATGTTATAAAAATTGGTTTAAATGTAAAAGCCTAGAGAACTGGGAAAAATATAAAACGACCAGCAGGGAGTATAAAAGAACAATCTGTGACGCTAAAAATTCTGCTTTTAGTGATCATTACAACATGTTAAATACTAACGAGGGTAAAAATATATGTAGAAACTAGCCAAACAAAGAGAGAAAAAATGTAAAGATTTAACTCAAATAAAGTGTACTAAAGATGAAAATCAACAAGTGAATTTCTTATAAAAAGATATTCAACATAGGAGGGTGAGTTATGTTGATAAACTTTTTAATGATGTTTTGGAAAATATGATCGACCTTAATAATCTTAATATTGTTAATAGTAATAAAACATTTCATTTTTACCGTCGTATTAGTAAAAAAGAAGTTGAGGATGCCCAAAAGAAAACCAAGGGCGGACAGTCTATAGGACCTGATGACATCACAATTGAAGTGTGGAAATGTTTAGGTGATTTGTGAGTTTCTTGATTTACTAACTTTTTTAATATTATTTTAAAAACTAACAAGATGTTTGAGGAGTGGAGGAAGAGTATTTTGGTCCCCATCCTTAAGAATAAAGGGGATGCACAAGAGTTTGCAAATTATAGAGGATTTAAATTGATGTATCATACTTTAAAATTATGGGAGAGGGTAACTGAACATAGGTTAAGACGTATAATCAAGATTACTCATAATCAATTTGGATTTATGAAGGGCAGGTCCACTATGGAAGTTATACATTTATTGAGAGGTTTGATGGAGAAGTACAGAGATAATAAGGAGGATCTGCATTTGATTTTTATTGATTTAGGAAAAACTTACGATAAGGTTCCAAGAGATATCCTTTGGAGAGTTCTTGAGAAGAAAGGTGTTGATATGACTTATATTTAACTCATTAAAGATATGTATAATAAAGTTGTTGTGTTCTAACTAAATGAGGATTGACCAATTATTTTCCTATTTCTGTAGGTTTACATCAGGGATCGGACTTAAGCCCATATCCTTTTGTTTTAGTTATGGATCTTCTTACTGGACATTTACAAGAGGATGTACCCTTGGTGTATGCTTTTTGCCGATGATATCCTACTCGTGGATAAAACGAGAGAAAAAACCCAGGAAAAACTTAAAATATGGAGGTCTACATTGGACTCTAAAAGCCTTTGTTTGAGTAGAACTAAAATTAAATACAAGGAATGTAAATTTAGTAATAGTAGCTCTAGTGACAGAAGTGTAACTTTGGGTGATCAAATTATTAAAGAGTGCGAACCATCTAGATATCTGGTGTCTAATGTTCAAAGAGATGGTGATATAGATGATGATGTTAATAAAAGAATTCAAGTTGGTTGGTTGAAGTGGAGGAATGCGTTTCGTGTGATTGAAAAGTACCGCTGAGACTGAAAGGAAAATTTTATAAGATGGTGGTTAGACCTGCAATGCTCTATGGTGCTGCGTGTTGGCCTTTAAAAGAGAAGCATAATGCTAAGTTAAGTGTTGCCGAGATGAGAATGATTAGGTGGATGAGAGGCTTTACGCTTAAGAGACAAAATGTGAAATGAATATATATGTGAGCTCCAGTGACGGACAAAATTAGAGAGAGTCTCCTTAGATGGTTTGGTCACATTAAACGTTGACCATCTGATGATCAGATTAGGAGAGTAGATGTTTTAGATTTTACTTATGTTAGGAAAGGCAGAGGTAGACCTAGAAAGACTTGGGCTTATTGCATAAAAATTGATCTTAATTTATTAGAATTAAATGAACATATGACACTAAATAGGAAGCAAAGGAGAAAGGATTCATGTAGTTGACCCCACTTAGTGGGATAACAGCTTTGTTGTTGTTGTAATCTAATTATTAGAAGATGGTTCACTTCATAACCATAATTAATTAGAAAATTTTATAGTATCTCTCTCTTTGCAGAGTTGCCTTTTTTCTGTCTTTTTTTTTAAATATAAAATTTTTCCTAGCATGAAATTATTTCACTAACATAATCATTAAAACTAGTTAAATCTAATTTAATTTAAAACAGGATATGGAACAAAATCATACACATGTTAATCACAGTGGTCGTGTTTGAATTAGATAAGACTTGAATGAATAACTTTTCCATAGCATTGTTGGCCTCTAAAACTCTAGTGGGCATTACAAGAAATAATAGTCATGGAAGACAAGGTGCATTTGCAGACACAAGGGCACATAAAATTGAAGGAAGAATATCCAACGAACAAAATTAGGTTGATCAGGCTGATATTAAACTACGTTCGACACCTAAAGGCTGAGTTTCCTCAACTAACATGTTATTGGACATCAGAAATTCCAATATTTCCATGATAAAATAATTGCTCCGCTAGATCTGGGAGTTCATCTAGTTATTGTTGCAAAATGAAGTGTTATAAGATAATTAACTTCGATTTTTATAGGTGAATGACAAAACCTAACGGGCGAATATAGGTTTATCAGCCTATTCTAGCCATATTTTAGTGGTCCAAATTGATGTGACCTGATTTATATATTAGAAAAACGGTTTCTTATTTATTGAAATGATGAGAGTATATTTACTGTAGTTAGGAATAAAGTGAAAACCTACAAATCAAAAGTTTTAAAACAAATATTCAGTTCAGATATATCATTTATTTTCAATTTAAATTAATAAGGGATAATCATCATATGCATGTTCGTAAATAACATAATGGGAACAAAAACCCACATTAAAAATTAAATTAGGGGTATTTACACGTATACCACACAATTCTTATGCATTTACAAATCTAACACCTAAACTTGCTTATTTAAATACTTAACATTCAAATCTTTAGTATCACATTAAAAATACCTCAGTTACAGCTTTTTAAAAGAGAAATACACATTTTCATGTATAGGTTATGACATCAAAGTGTTATAAATGTAAATATCAAACTTCAGATGTTAGATATAATGCACCCTTTCATGTATAGGTTATGGCACCAAAGTGTTATAAATGTAAATATCAAACTTCAAGTGTAAAACATGTATATACATAAGAATTATGTGGTATGTATGTAAATTTCTCTTAAAAGTATAGAGTAAAATTAATCAAAATAAGTAATTATATTAAACTTCATGTAAAAAAATAAAGTAAGGTGTATAGTAAAAAATTTTATGACAACTGCAAATAAATACATGCTATTTATGACAATTATAATTATATTACAAATTACAAAAAAAAGTAAAAGATAAACTCAGGAACTATTGGGATTCACTACCTTTTTTTTTCTATTTTAAAATATCGTATATAACATAAACATCACTAAAACATCACTAAGACATTACTTTTTTGACAAACTATATATATATATATATATATATACAAGCAAATCAATTGAATTATACACCCAAGATTATTTTATTTTAAGTTGTATAAGAAATTCATCTGCATATATATTGCCTCTAAATTTTGTGAAAAAGGATGTATTTAATCATTTTAGTAATTTTCTTAAATATTTCAAAATTCTTCATGTTAGAACCTTCTCCCTACAATGCACAGGGAACTTGCTAGTGTAGATAGAATTTTGTAGGGAGATGATTTAACACAAATGTAAAAATAATGACAAATCCAGAAAAGGAACCTTCAAGAATATAGACAGTGCCTCCAGGTATGCACTCATAATAGAAGTTCTAGATTGGTCCAAAGATCCATCAGGCATATCGTCCACATTTGATAGTTCTGCAAGAAATTTAAGGCAATCCTGCAGAGGAAGAGCATCATTTATAACTAGCATCGAGATAACCCAACAGGAATTAAAAACTGTGCAAAAACTACATCACCTGAAAGAAGGCATCTTTGTGTGTGTTTAAATTATCATTTAACCACTTTTCTAAGGCTGTTTGGTCCTTTCTAAAAGCTATAGTAGCTAATTTGATGCCAAAAGAAAAGGGGGCCACCTCCAATACAGTTCC
Organism: Papilionanthe hookeriana x Papilionanthe teres; assembly: GCA_022702705.1. Lineage (NCBI taxonomy): Eukaryota > Viridiplantae > Streptophyta > Magnoliopsida > Asparagales > Orchidaceae > Papilionanthe > Papilionanthe hookeriana x Papilionanthe teres. The sequence continues at coordinate 61,090,633 of CM040428.1, read as the reverse complement.
CAAAATCTACAAGAGAACAATATAAGAAAGGAAACAATCAAAAATTAAAAATAAATAAAATTCCGCCTTCTCCCTGAGCCTCGTAAGGCTCCACCCACGAACAAAGGGCCAGTGTACTTGTATGTGGTAAAACAAAGCAGATATAGTAATGGACATGTCGCATAGATCTAACATGTACTACAATAAAATAGTAATTGAAAAGAAAACTTATGGAATGAAGCTGAACAAAGGATCCATTGTGTGATACAAAAAGCTAAAAAAAATACTAAAATAGACTACTACTCCCAGAGTTAATCCTCGCGAAACAAGCTGGTAAGGTATATAGATGCAGCAGAATTGCTGTAATAAATATGCATAAAATGACGGGTAACCATCATAAAGCCCCATTTGAGAAAATATAACCATAGCATGTGAATAAGATAAAAGAAAGTATAGATGACAAACAGCATGCAAAAATATTGCAGAAAAATAGTTCAAAAACCAAACATGCGGAACAAGCTAAATAATGCATTTACTTTTGGTAAAAATTTACAGCTCAATAAATCAACAGGTAAAGAACAATAGACGGATTCAGCATGCGTTATAAGAGTTTCTACTGAATAAGGGAACATCAAACAAGTTCCATCATACGATTTGTAAAGCAGCTATTAAAGAACTTACAGCTACTCACATAAGTGACTGTAAACAGACCAAAGAAGTGGAGGAGAAGCTTCATAATTCCTATCATAAAAGATCTTTTCCAAGAAAACAAATTTCAATAACAAAAAATACTGCCAAAAAAAAAAAAAAAAACCAAATGCATGGTTTTCCAGCCAATGTATTTGTCCCACAATTTCAACGCGATTACAGTAAAAGGCCAAATGAAGACTTGAATAAACTATACTGGTATCATTTACAAGATAAAAAGAATATACATACTTAAAAACATAAGATCGTACAAATGCTTATGCCACTGTGTATTAGAAAATAGAAAAACAAAATCCCTCTAAGAGAATTTGCCTGCCTAGCACTGTATCATGAGCTTTGTAAGAGAAGTAAAGGACAACTAAAAAATAAGGTATCAGTGGCGACAGGTCAACTCACATAGCAGCAAACTAACATGAAAAACATATGCTCAGAAGCTGTACCAAGAAAATAATGCTCCAAGGTTTCAAGATTTTGTTTCATATGAAATTTCGTTGCCATCTTTCACAAAAATTAAGATGAAGAACAAGACTTCCATATCAATAAATTGCAACCATTGTACTTAACTAGCCTTAAAATTTTAGCATAAATGATTTTAACAAAAACAAAAACCACATAATCACTAAAGTTCACAAGCATGGCACTTTTATTGCTCTCAAAATCATCATAAACATCAATCCGGTAACAATAAATTAAAAAAAAAAAAAAAATCAAAGCTAGTTGGGACTATGAACTAAACTGTACTTCAAACAATAAGCATATCCCCTACCTTTCCAAATCACTTATGTGTAACGTCCTGTTTTTTATTACCGGGAGAGGAATCGAAAGTGTCGAACAAAGTGGGAGAAGAAGCAATGACTCAGACAGATGTGGAGGGGGATAAGAAATGAGGACACAAACCGAACAAAGGGAGAGGAAATGAGCCCAAGAGGAAGGATCTATTTTTTGTGCAATCAGAGAGCAGTGGAAGGGGCGTTGCATAGTTTTTTGAGGAGAAGATGGAGCAGGCCTCATGCTCGAGGGAAAAGGGGATCACAGCTTTGCATTTTTGTGTTGAGCCAAGTCAAAGAGGAAGACAAAGGAGGAGCTCAAGTCTTCAATCATGCTCAAAAAGGAGCATCTCGTAGAGGAGTAGGCGTCGGGTTGAGGAAGCCAAAGCAAGCTCATACGCTGTCATGCAGGCGACAAAGGCGTGGATCTCGCAGAGAGGAGGAAGAAGCCCGTGCATGGTTTAGGGATCGACGGGCAAGTTATTTAAAGCTAAAGTTAATTGAAATAATAATAATAATAATAATAATGATACATATATACATACATACATACACACACATATATATATATACATACATACATATATAAATATATATATATATATGTATGTATGTATGTATGTGTATATATATAATTTATTTATTAAATAGAAATTAAGCAAAATTAGATAAAGTAAATTTAATACTAAATTAATCAAAAGCTAATAGTTTATTAAAATAGTAAATTAATTAAATATCATGTTTATGTTAAACCTAATTTAAAAAAGTTAACGTCAAAGCAAATTCAAGCACAAATTAATCACCATCAAGGTGAGTGCCCCGATTCTTAAATTATATATCATTTTGATATCTATTCTAAACCAGTTTTAAGAGTTGTTATTTATGTTTAATCAATACAATTGATTTTTCTATTATAAAATTTTATCGGTCATTTTGATGCGAATGTTTATAATCTCATATAAGAAACATTTAATACATTATATATTACATGTTGAGTGATATGAAATTATGAATGATATGATTTACATACATTGATTGTATGCGCATGACTGACTATGTTGGAGTCATTTCTTTATGGTACCAGCAGAAGAACCCTAAGATCTCATACATGTATATAATAAAGGATATTGATATTAAAATACCTTAATTGATATAAATTTTTAGATTATGCTCCTATAACGATTGTATAGATATAAAATGATATTGGTATACTATTAACGTAAGATTCATTGAATAGCATGTTAAATGTTTATTTTAATTTATTAAGAAGTTTAACTGACATGCATATTGTTTTTATTTCCCCTTGCATTGATGTAGTTTAGGAGTATAAGGCCCCGTTCGGGACATCTTATAAGTGCGGTGTTTGGATTGCAAGTTTCGCTAGCTTATTAAAATACACAGTTTAGAATTTGCTAAACACGCCGCCCGCAGGAAGACCTCCGCAGGCCGCGTATTCGTTCGGATTATTACTCTTGTGACACTGAATCCCGTTCACCTTTCTTGTTCGCATCTCTCATACCGCGCTCCTCCTCTTCTTCACATTTCCAGTCCTCTTCTTGGGCATTTCCGCTCCTCCCATATTTATTCGGCATTTCCTCCCCTCCATCTTCTTAGGCAATCTCCTCTCAACTCCTGAAATCTCTGCAACTCGCCATTTGAATAAAGTATGAAAAACATATTCTGAGCCAAAAAAGTCGAAGGAGAAAATGGTGTGGTGGGGAATAGAAAGTGATGCGATTGAGCATATTCAGAGCGGGGTCCACCTCTGGCCAGATTCGCATCCTCGTAGTCAGAGACTCAGGTAGGGTTGCTTTTGCTCACTGTGTTATGTTAGGTTATTCAATTATGAAATCTAGGATGCATTGTGTCTTGGTTTTCATGCTTGGCACGTGTTTGATTCTAGGGCATTAGTTGTTTCTGAGAGAGAGATAATCTGTTTAAATGATTGAGCACATTAGTGCTTGGTATTGTGGTGGAATGGATGAATGTTAGATTACTAAGTTGTTGATTTCATTTTATTTTGATATGGACTGGGCTAAGTGTGGAAGATGGATGTGGAAAGGGATTAGGGTTTGGATTTGTATTTTGCAAGCACAACTAAGGTAATAATTTGAGATTTGAGAGATTTCAGTTTTTACGGAACACAATGGTGAAAATGATGTCGTTTTTTCACCTTGAAGTTACTGAGGGTGATCAGAGGCAACAATGGATCTGGGATTTTGATGGAGGAGAATTCATATATAATTTTGGATTTTACATGTATTGTATTTTATATGTGTGATTATATAAAAGGCATCCAAAAGTTTTGCGTATGTCATATGAACCATTGATCCCTGCCGTTGTAGAATGGGAAAACAGTATGGAGGAATGGGAAAATGAACCGAGAAGCAATTTAAAGGAATAGTTAGGTAAATTAAGAATGCCTATAACACCATAAGACAGAGAGAGAAGTTTCTTTTCCTTTGACTGATATTTCTCACTAATTTATGGTATTTGTAGACGAAGTGCATATACTTCTCTCTCAAAACTACCAATTAACCCAGACTATTTATTACAATTATTTATCTCTTGCATTTCCCTATTTTTTGCCAGCCCTAATAAACCAACTTTCCCTCAAGGTAGAATTGTGAAGCAGTGGCAAGGAAAAAATCAAATATGAAACCTATATACCAGTCCTATATTAAAGCATGTGATGTGACCATAATTCATTCCACCGATTGATTCCCTTTGGAGCAGCCACCATTCATCCAAGCACAACTTTTCAAGTGAATCATTCTGATGCGCCAATGTTCAAGTTTTTAATCTAACATAAAATGTAGTGACGAGGTTAATCAAATTGACAAGGTTGTTGATGACTCATTGTGAAAATTTAAAGATTTTTTTCACAAAGTTCTTAATAAATTTTGCGAAGTTTGCAATCAACCACCATTTTTAAAAGCTAAATACTAAAGTAGGCCCTTAGAGAATGTAAAAATCCATTTCTAATCTAATACAAATTTTAGCACAAGGCACAAATGTTGAGGTGATTTAGGGAGTTAAGAGTAATGTTCATTTTCACTAAGAAAATTGTTTTAAAACAAAACAAGCTCAAAATGACATAAAAGCATCACCAAAGTTCAACTGTTTCCCAACAGACAAGTTTGCACGAGATTCTATGGTGTCATGTCTGGGTAACGTTGTATTGGTTCTAAAATATCTTATGTATAGACATTACAGTTTTGTTGAGAATAATACAATTTTTGCATGTTATATTGTTCATTTACTTAAAAAACTTGCAAATTAACTGTTCTCAAAACGCACAAACCAAACATCTAAACAGTTTATCCAAAACGGAGGTATAATGGTGATTTATCCAAAAACAGCTGTTTTTCAAAAGCACAAACCAACCAGTTAGACAGCTTATCCAGAGCAGCTGTTGATAAGCAATTTATCAGGATAAGCAGCTTAACAGGATAAGCAGCTTATCTGAATAAGCAGCTTATCTGGATAAGCTGGATAAGCTGCAGCTACCCCAAACAGACTCTAAGTATTCACTGACTTGTTAAGCTCATTATTATTTCAAACAAAATTTTCAAGTTAATTTAAGTAATTAAAATATGAACGATAAAAGAAATAATGTTTATAAAAGATGCGGACAACCAATAACGAGCTAAATTTAAATATAATGTTTTAATTTAATTTGATTACTGGATTTTCATTTATTAATAATTATTGAAAATTTAATTCCCACCATTCGACTGTCTGTTCCTGTCTTAGTTAACGGGACAGATCGCAATATTATGGCTCGGGTAACATTATTACAAGCAAAACATCACATTACAGTGTATCCATTAAATTTATGACTGAAATCTAAAAAATCTCCATTACAACTCATTGGAGTCGAGGGTTTTTTTTTAATTTTACTATATTTGTTCGAATATTTCATATTTATATTTCTTAACTTTTCAATTCTTTTGAAAACAATTTGACACCAATTTATCATAAGACAAATCAGAAGATTCTAGACTTACCAGCCAATACATCAATTTGAAACAGAGATCAATAAACTAAGATATCCTTTTGTGGGCTTCTACTTCTTAAATTATGTTGTGAAGCTATTGTTTTATGAAGCAACTTCAAAAGCTTGTTTAAAAACACTATTTTTAAAGAAAACTTCTTCAGAGCCAGCTTAGCAAATTTTATTCAGATAAGATGCACCAGTCTTAGCTGAAAAAAATGACACTTTAAGAAGGTTGTTCAGAACTAGTAACAGCTGTCAAAGCAGAAAACATTTAATAAAGCAGAAAAACACTAAGTTTGGCACAAAAGAAATGATCAAATATTTCAGAAACAGTATTGATCAGAATCACATTTACCTTCAGCTCTTGGCAAATATCCAATATTCTCAAAAGGAAGATTGGATCTGTATAAACATCAAGAAATCTCCGTAATACCAGATTAGGTTGAGCACGCCAAACATAATGAATCAAACTAGTCTTCATCGGATCCTTTAGAATTGCAGGAAACAAAATTGAAAAGACTTCAGACTGGAGGAAGTTGTATGTAGTCTGCAAAGGCCAGCACAATTTCAGAATGGCTTAAAAAGGGTGTAATTTACATACATAGCACATAAGTCTTATGTATTTACATATCTCACACCAAAAATTTCATATTTACACACATAGCACTCGGATCTTTAACATCACATCAAAAATAACACTATTACCACTTTTGAAAAGAAAAAATACATATTTATGCATATATTTGAAGCATCAAGATGCTGGGTATGTAAATACGAATGCTTAGGTGTGAGATAAGTAAATACATAAGAATTATGTTTTATGTATGTAAGTTTCCCTAATAAAATACTACATGTCATCATAATAAGCAATGCAAGCCTTACACTGATTTGAGAAATTGCTGCAAGTAGGACTTCGGGACACTGACTGAGGGGTTGCTCAAGCATCATGCGAACTGTACTTATGTGTCCCCTCTCAGCCAACTGGCATAAAACCTCCAAAAGATCTAGACATGACCAAGCATGATTGCCTTCTTTATTTGCAAACTGAAACGAATCTGAGTGAATCTAAAGAACAATTTAAAAAAAAAGAGTTAAGGAACTAACCAATCCAAGGGAATTCCTAGAGAAAGAAAAGCAGTTAAAGTTACCAAGTGCCTTGAAGAATGAGCAAAGGTGAATGTATCAGGTCGAGCAGACACTGCATGCCTTAAAAAAGATAACTGCCCTTCTGCATTCCTCCAAACAGACCCACAAACGGCATGGAGAGGAAATGGATCCTGGAGAGTTCATTCCCATCCCTCAAAAAAATTCCAAAAATAGGTGCAATTATCTCAAAGGTAGAATACCACATAAACAACAATGCGAACAAACCTGGCAAGCTTTTCTGTATACAGACATTAATAAAGAAAATGATGCTTCATCGGAAATGTTAAATCCTTCATGATCCAGATTCTCCATGACATTCACCCAGTTGATTGTTGGAGCCTAAGATTCAGTTAGCGACATGAGTAACAGAATTTTATACTTTAGTATGTTCATAACCACCAAAATGAGTTTCAGTATAATTGATTCACCAGTTGCCTAATTGAATCCACAAGCACATCAACATTCCAAGTGTTGAAAGAAGATGATTCGCATGGCAAGCTGCTGCCAACAGCTGAGCAAAATGTATAATGTATGTCCAGAGCATCTTCCAGACCTGGTCTGGTAGAAATAATTGTACTTATCAACCTGGAAACTGTCACCTCCGTTAGAGGTAGAAAATGAGAGAGCATCTCTGTGCAATGTGACGTATTGGAAGTACATCCATAGCCAAGTTCCCAAATGATATCAGCCATGCTTATTTCCTTCTCCATCTCAGCTAAAACTGCCTCAAAATCATTATCAGAACATTCAAAGAGTGCACCAAAATGCCTGCACAATGTGAAAATCAGAGAAAAGTAAAATCGGCCCAATATTGAAAAGGCGGAAATTTCTAGAATAGCACAGTTATAGTACCTCAGCGCATTGATTTCTTCCATATCATCCGCGTGACCTGAGGCTCCTACCAAAAAAAACCTATCTTTTGTAGGTATTAATGATAGGATTTTTGTAAAAGAATCAGCATGCTTTGAAAGGCCCTCGGACCAGCATAGAAACATAAATATATCATGAATTTGTTCATTATGGTCGGAAGAGGTGGAACTTGAACAAAGTTCTTCAATCTGAACAATGCAAAAATTTTGGCCTGAAATAATCAACAAATGAAAATAAGTACTAACTAATTGAATATGCAATTAAAACTACATTAAATTTTGTACAACTACTACTGATAAAGAAGGCAGTCTCCCCTGCTCTGCATAAGTATTTAATCAACCAGACCAGTTGATGACCGAACCCATTGAAAAAATTTTCCATAGAGGGCACAAAAATATGAAAGGGTATTCGGACAACTGAAAACCACCTCTCCATTGCCTTCACCTATTATGAGTCAGCTTGGCAGGAAAGACGAAGGAGACAGTTCTATCACATCCCATTAAGGATTAACTTGGAATAGCATAAGAAAGGGGAATGGAAGGCAGCATAGGAAACGGACGAAGAAACAAAGCTCAAGCCACTACTATAGATCCTGGTCATCACTCACATTGTCCTCAACATTTATGTGATCACAAAGGCAATCAATCACTGCCAAATTCGATGACTATCCTGGTCAATGCTCACCTGACAGTCGACAAATTTAGCAAACCTAAACATAGGTTTATTATCCATTACTCGAACAATAATTTATAAATTGGTATGTTTCATTCGATCAAATCAGAATTTAGGAAGTCAGAAAAAATAATTCTAAGCTTTTTATCACTTCAGTTCAACTTCATTATAATGCGCTGCATTTACTTAGCATGCATCATCAAATAAAAAAACTAGTTTTCATGTTATTTATTTCAAAAACAACCAAGCATCTATGAAAAATCATTATAGATGGCCTCCGTTTCACACAGAATTTCAAAAAATAGATTCTGAACCTTGCAATTAACAACCACTAAATGGTAGTTAAACGGTAAAGATTTAAATAAGATCTATAACTCTCAAAAAATGAAAAAAGAAAAAGACATGTGCAAAATATTTTCAAAACATCAATCTATTTAGAAGAACTGAGAACCTACTCCAGAAAAAATAAACTCACCGTCTATTAAAATTAATGGTCCAACAAAAACTCATTATGGCAAAATAAATGTTCTTACCTATGACTTTCAAGTCGGTATTATCTGATTCTGATAATGCTAGACCAACACCAACTTTCTCTGCATCTGAAAGCTTCAGTGTGTTTGAAAGATCTGCCAAGAACCCCTCACTCGTTGATGTTAATCGCAATGATTCACAAAAAATTGTACTGAAATTTGGCCTATGCAATAGATGCTTGAAAATAGCAGACACAAGGCCCAGTGTTGGCTGCAGATTGGGGTTTACACCACTGTGATTCAGTAGATCTAAGCAACCTTGAAGTAATAAAATGCTGCCTTCACATCCATAATCTTCATACTGGAAAAACAAGGTATATGCCGGAGATGTTAGAAAGAAATTCAATCAAAAAATTCAGTTCAAAACATTGACATTGTAAAGAATAAAATGAAGAAAAAACAAATCACATAAACTATTAAAACACGTAATAAAAAATACAATTAGCCATAGAGATAATCTATAATCATTTTTCTAGCTTGGTTACATTTTTAATTGTCACAAAGGCCAGATCATAATATAACAATGGATGAATGGTTAAAAGCCCCAAATATAGCTCTTGAAATCTACATACAGCTATTGAGATTATTACAATAGCAATTTTTTTGTTGCTTACTCGGTGTAATCAGAGATATTCTTAGTTCCGTTAAATCTTTTATTGTCCTTCCTCTCTTTATATAGATTTTTGACGTCTCTCCTTTCATGCTAATTCTAGCCAAGACTGGCCATTTAAAAAGGTTCCTACCATCACCATTACACAATGTTTTAAAATAAAAAAGGGCAATCGGTGCTACAGATGAATAAAATATATTTGAGTAATATTTGTACTTTTTAATGATCCTCAAGACAAATGCCACCAGATAAAGTACATGTCAAGACAGAAACAGCTTACAATGCTATGTATAGTACCGGCCACTACATTTATCTGCAAACAAAAATGCTTCCATCAGGCAAGCATTTTATAGCTGGATAGCAGCCAAATGGCACATCAACGTGTTATATGATTATTAATCTGGTTATATATCTTGAATGAAAATTTCTAACATTATCCAATCCTAGCACACTTAATGGCATGTAGATGTAGTCCACATCGTGTAAAATTGTTGAGATTATCACAAAGTATTTAAAGAGTTTTGCATCCCCTGCACTCCTCTTGTTCTGAAAAAAATATATGGTAGTATTGTATTAGAAAATGGCTTAGTTTTATATGGAGTAGAATGCATTGGGCATTGCTTGGGTAAGTCAAGGTAGCTATCTCCTAAAAGAATTGTAATGAATTTCTGATAAAACGTCATTTGTCTTTCATATATAATCATAGATAAAGAATGAAATTCACTTTCAAAATTTGCATTACAGTCCATACTGTATATCCTCTCTACTAACCAATTCCTCTACTACAGTTTAGTCTTAGCTTGTATCATTACAACATGATGAAAATCCACCCCTAACATGTCTTCATTTAATAACATGGTTGATGAGCCCTCATCCACACATTGGGTGAATGGATCTTCATGAAATACTTGGGTAGTCCATGGCTGAATGTACCTTCAAGAAATACCTAGGTATTCCATCTTATTATGCGCAAATTTATCATGGCTTCACCACCATCATCAACTTTTCATAATAAACTGGGAAGAGTTTATTATTCACCTTCTCATCCCACCACAAACACCTCCCACTTCATTAATGTGCAGAATCGCACCCTCCCACTTCACAACCTAATGTATCTAAGCAGTCAAATGAGGTCCAATCAATCATCAAAGAAAAGGAAGACAGCACCTAATACCTAATTGCATTGTCATATTCACATAAGATTGCTTTCCAACGAAGGTTATAAGATGCTTATAAGATAGATACTCATAAGCCCCGATAAAGAACTAATAAACGGAATCATAGAATTATTTCGCAACTGAAAGCCACACCCTCTTGCAACCAATTACCGCAACAATCGAAGAACATATTTATGGCATCATCTGAAAAAGACAATGTTCATAAAACAAATAGCCGCATTCTAGTAAAATAATATACGGAGTCCCGCAAACGATTTCTACGGATCAATTGTTTATCCCATGATAACCAGCGCATCAGCAAATAAAATACGAAAAAAAGGGGGGCTAGGGTTTCTAAGGCCATGGCCAAAATAACAAGACCTGCTAGACAGATAAATCTAGATGAAATCGTAGCAGATAAAAAAAAAAATCATGCTTTCGTACCTGGCATAGCTCGCGAAAAAGCGAATCGAAAGTGGAAGAGCTCGCACTCTGCAGGAGGAAACGTATCTGGCTCGATAGAATGGAAGAAAATGGAAGCATGGTGCGCTTCCGGGGGAATTTTTTGCGCTGGGAGGCGTGAATGGAGGAGGGCAAACGAGACTGTTTAGGGTTTCCGTTCGATCGCGGAGGACATGGCTCGAAAATTGTCGATGGTTATCGTGCGGCAATTTATCAGCTTCCCGGCTCCGTTTTCTTCGCAGTTCGTTTCATAAACTAATTTCTATTTATTACACCTAATTGTCATATGTTTATGTAATTAATAAGTACCACATTACATAAAATTTTCTTAGATTGAACTGTCGAACTTTTGTCAATTTATAGTTAAAATATTTAAATATTTTAATGAGATAAATATATAAATATATAAAAAAAGAAAACATTAAGCTTAATGGATTTGTCGAAATATGTTCTTGTTCGCGAACAGCTCGTATTCAGCTCATAAAGTATCTCGTATTTGAATCGTCCATTTCAGTAAATAAGTCTAATACGAACGGAATTTTTAAACTCAAATTTTAACAAGTCTAACAATAGAAATCCCTTATTTTATTGTGTTCAGTTTGTTTAGCTCGAAATAAGAAACACACACATATATATATATATATATATATATATATATATATATATATATATATATATATATATATATATATATATATATACATAAACGCATGCATGCATGCATTTATAGCTAAGTTTAAATCTCCACAATCTTGTGTGGTCGTGTTGTTTTGTACCTTTTATTGTGCACGAAATGTACATATTTCACTACAACCCCGAACAAATATTTTTATAATTAATTTAAAAGAGCTAATTTTGAGACGAACAGGAACAATAAAATGTAAATCAAGCCGAACATAAACACTGTTCATGAGCAATTTTGGGCATAAGACAATTTGGATCAAAATTATTTTTGGATGAACCGAGCACAAGTTAAGCTTGGGCTCACTCAAGTTTGCCTCATTTGCAACCCTAGACAAAAAATCTTGCGGTACTCTGTACAAATATAGAGATTTATGTCCAAAATATTAATTATTTGTGAGCTTTCGCAAACCATTACAAGTCCTCATAAACTCCTTAACAAGTAAATGCAAGTCTTATGGGCATCCAAAAATAATTTATGCAAGTCTTATGGGCATCCAAAAATAATTTATCATATTTGAAATTCATTTCACCTTTTAATTAGGTACTATAAGTTTCCAAAAATATTTTAATAAGTCATTTCGAGTTTTATTTGACTCAAATTGGATAAATTTTGGTGTCAATATTTTTTTCATGATGAGTTGGCAAATATGAACATAAGTTTGTTGAAATCATAGTTCTATATGATTTCTAATTAGAGTTTAAATGTTTCTTGTTTAAAAATTGTTTTGAGTCATGTTAATCGCCTTTAGATTCATGACAAACGAAAAAGTTTATTAATGATATATCAGTATCAACCCAATTTTTAGGAAAATTCACTTGCTTGTTCGAAAACTACAAACTTTTTTAATAGTTGAAAAAAAATTAAAGTTTTTTTGTGGTAAAAGGTAACTGACAATGGCAGTGGTGGCCAGTGCTGATGCATGGCCATAGCCACCACAAGGAAGCGGCGGAGGTAGGTCACCAAGTCAACATGTTGGGTCTGTTGGCATCAAATTTTGATGTCACAAGTATAGGATGTCTGCCTTGAAGACTCGTGATAGTTTACGGCCTATTTGTAACAACCGGTAGTTCAGACACCCACCCGAGACCTTTTGGCACGTGTTGAGGGGCACATAGTCTGGTCATTCTGCTAGGTTTTGGCTTTCTCTTAGGCGAAGGCCAGTCGGCATTTGGTTCGTCGAACGACTTCGATCGGGTTAACGAATGTTATTTATCGTGTCGTGTGTGAAATTGGCTCGAATTGGCCCGATCATCAGCTAGGTTGTTCAGATGACCCCGCGATGAAACAGACTGTGTCAATGTGTCCGGAAAGTTGATCTTACCAAAGGGAGACCCTCGTTTCACCGCAAGGACAAGAACGGGCGAAAAATGAGGGAAATATAATAATAATGTTGTTGTTATTATTATTATTATATATTTATAATAAAAAAAATTTAAAGAATAAGCTATCTTAATCCTATCTAAACTTACGCGCCTGCTCCCTTTCTTCCTCTCTCTCCTTTATCACCTACAGTTTCTCGAGTTGCCCCCTTCACCTGTTCGCGAAGCTCCCACCCGGGCTCCCCCCTCTCTTCGTCGGTACCCTCGCAGGACCTCCCTTGTCACCGGCGAAGACCGACCGGAACTGCCGCCTCCGGTGTCATTCCTCCAGCCGTCAGCCAAGCCGCACACCACCTTTCTTCTTTCTCTGATGTTCTTCTCGACAAACTAAACTACTTCCCCTCTCACCAGCGACAACCCACTGCCTTCTCTCCAGACGTCGGCAACCTAAGGGCTTTTTCGCATAGGAGTCATGGCTCCTTCACAGCTGCCGAAGCTTCTAGTGCCCCAGCTCGCTGTATGGCCTTTCTTCCTCCTCGTCGACTACTGTCTGTCGGATCTATCTGCCGCTTGATGCCTTTGCAGCCCGCTGCCGGCCTCCTTTCTTCTTTGTGAAGCAGCCGACGACACCCTCCACCAGATTTGTTCCCCTTTAGATCTTCCTCTGATGCCTCCCTCCCTTGTCGTCAACAACCTCGTCGGCTTCCTTCTCGTTGTGGCCAACAGCTCGAGAGGTGTGACAACCTCACTGCCTCTCCCTCACTGAAGCTTCAACTATTAGAGAGGCGGCGACGACATTACGACATGTATTACCATCTGATCCCTCTCATGAAGGTACATTTTGGGTTGTATTTTTTTTATGCTTTGATCATTTATTATGGGCACTTTGCATACCTCAAACATTCTTCTAAGTGTTGCACTATGAGGTTCGCTGGAAAGTGAGCCTCTTGCCCTTACTTGGTTCCTTGCTCGTTGCATGAGAACACGTCTGCAACCGTCACGGTGATGAGATTCTCTAAAGCTTCTAGTTAGCTTTTGAGTTAGTCCGGTCTAGGCGTGTGGGTTCGATAGCCCACACGTGGTGCATGCGCCGGCGTGAGCCGACGCGACGACGTGCCTATGTGATGGATCGTTGATTTCTTAAGAGAAGTCGTAGGATATGAATTTTGTGTGTTGGCCAATTCATATTCGTAGCCGAATAATTCTTTATTTGCGAGCTTAAGCCTTAACCCCGCCAGGTCGGAATCTCAATTTCTCACGGTTTTGGCGCTCCTAATCTCCCTTGGAGGGATTAGTTGCGTCGATCTTAGAGGATGAAAAAAACTTTGTAGCTAGTTCATCATATAAGATCATGAGTGTTCGAATCACGGGAAAAGCTTCGTAGCTAGTTCACCCTACAAACGGTGGTGAGTTTTCCCCTACGAGAAATCAGATGGGGAAGCCCTCCACATAGCCATGCCAAAGCTGGAGGCGGTGATGCCACAGACCCAAGTGTGTCAACCTTAGGTTTCCTACGTGAGGCTGTTAGGACAAGTTCGACATCTCATCGAGCGTTGGAGTTGTATTGTATGTGCATGGTACATCCTGTTTCATTATTTTGCCTCTGAACACTTGTTGCATTGTATCCATGGTGTCGTTAGCATTTCGAATTGATCGGCTACCACTGAACCGATCCCCGATTCTCTTTTGGGTACAATCAGCCGTCCCGGGTCGATTACCCTATCTTATGGGTTTTATCGACTGCTACTTGTCATTCACCCACTTTGGGTTCGATCAACTGTCTCATATCAATTACTTACTTTGAATTCCATCGTCCGTCCCAGGTCGATCATCCACCACTCTGGGTTGAATCATTACCCCATATCGGTCCACCCGCTTCATCGGTTCGACCGACCACCATGACTCGGTCGACAGATCACTTGCATATTTGTATGCTTTTGCATCATATTGCATATTTGTATGCATGTGCATGTTGGTCTGCTTGTTTGTTGCACCGTATAATGTGTGTTTGCATTTGCATTTGCATTGCACTTCTGTGATTTTCCCCAGTGAGAATTATCACATCTCTGGGTCTCTGCCTCCTCAGCATACCCATTTGCTAGGACCGCTGTCGCCACGTCATGCCCACCTCCGGGTCACTACCTCCTCGGTATACCCATTTTCTCGGGCTGCTACCTCCACGGCATGTCCACCTCAGGGTCACTGCATCCTCGACATACCCATCTTTTAGACCGTTGCTACCACGACATGGTCATCTCTGGGTCACTGCCTCCTTGACATACCCATTTGTTCATGTCGTTGCCATCGCAGTATGCCTACCTCTTGGTCACTGCCTCCTAGGAATACCTATCCTTTGGGCCCCCTACATCCATGGCATGCTCGTTTTTTCCGAGTCGATGCCTTCACGGCATACTCACCCTCACCACTTTGGTGCACCTATCATATGTTTGTTGCATATCTTGCACGTTTGCATGTGTGCTAGGTGAGTCCTTCTCGAGTAAGGTGTATTCCTCTTCATAGGTATCATTTTTACTCGATGCAAATTTATTTGTAGTTGGTGTCTACTAGTTGCATGGTACCCGGGTCCCCAGGCAGGTGTAATCCTCTTTACAGGTAGTATGTTTACTGTTACATCCCATCTGTGTGTGTTATGTTGCGTGTATCATTTTTGCATTATGCAAGATTTATGTTTGTCCGTTTGAGCGGCCATTGTGATTGCTCTGTACTTCGATCTAGTAGTCACAATGTAATCTTTTTGCATGACTGTCTGTTTGCCCATTCCTCGATGGTTTTTTTACTCGTTAGGAAAATGACCCAGTGTTTGTCGCGATGACTTAAGGAGAATTGCTTGTCGGGTCAATCCCAATGAGCATTGCATGTTAAGTCATCAGGATTGGCATAAGTATGACTGTGTTAAGAATCCAATGGATCTAACTTGTGTCACCCCTCTTTGAGAAGCCCTTTGGATCCTTCTGATCTTTAGGGCGGGGACAACATGGCGAACCTGTCAAAGTCATACGGTAGCTAGAGACTTACCACATGCACTTAGGAACTAGGTTAGTACACTTTGAGTTAGATGGTGTGTTAAGCTGGGATCTAGGGAGCTAAGCAGTTTTTCTTATGCCTAGTTATTTTTCTTTACTGGATTGGTTGCCCTCACCAAATATCCTTCTTCTGCACTGTGCTTGTGATGTGACTGCATGTTGCATATGTATGGTAGTGTGTTAGGGCGCTTTTCTGTAGGGAGTCATGCCACTATGTGCACACAGGCACCACTATGGGGAGGAGCAAGTAATGATTTTCGATAATTTGCTTGCAGGTGTTATTTAGCTACCCCACTTATAAAGCATGGCTCATTATACATTATATGCATGTGAACTTCCCGCTAACACTTTTTTCATGCAAGATTAAGGTTTTTTTTTTCTTATGTGCTTTAGAGTCTAGAAAAGTCATGTAGCAGAAATAAGATATAGACACAGGTTATGAGACGTCCGACAAGGAAACCACGTGGAGGGGACCTGGAGCTGATGCTCGTGTCTCATATCTTAATTTTGCATTTTACATTGATGTATAGAATTAAGACCAGACATGTATATGCGGAGTCCAACCGCCTTTTTCTTTTATGTGATATATTGTCGGCACTGGCCTTTTATAATTTTATTTGGTTTGTTTTACTTTCTGTTACATGCATGCGTGCCTGCATTGCCTTAATTGCTTTTTCACTGTTTATTTCTGTGGTTGTCTGGGATCACGATATAATCTTAACTCTTTAAGGATGCTAAAATTCTAATTATTTCTATCTTAGAAATCCTAATAATAAAAGATTGAGATAACTCAAATTTTGGGATTAAAACATTCAAGATTTTAAAATCTGCACTTTTACTTTCTTGCACGGCCTTCGTGCCGGATTTTAAATGGGTTGCATTGCATGGCTACCACCCAAGTCATACCAATAGAACCTCCACATTACGCTCTAGATAACTGCATCATATTTGCATGTCCTGAGGAGGAGACTCCGTGCTTCTTCAACCCAACTGACCCAACATACCTTTTATATAGGTGGTTATCTAATATGCCTTGGGTGTTAGAAGGCTCCCCGACCCAGACGGGTGTAAGTCATTTTGTTTGGAGCATTTCCAGCTTTGTAGTTGATCCTCCCCTTCTCCTCTTTCTTGAGGCATCCTTGCCACCATGGCAGGTGTAAGACCCTCCTCTTGGAACTCCAACTTATAGTCATAGGATAGAGTTTCATTCCTCTGACCTTAGGGCTACCAAGCTTCCCCTTGGATGTGTTGGGTTGACTACCTTCATGACCAGGTTGACTTAAGGTCCTACTGGCTTGGGATGATGGGTTTTTGGTACCCCGACTTAGCTATCTCTACCCATTTAGGTTTACTCCTCATTTCCTTTAACTACCCATGTTGAGCCCTTTCACACCTTGACTTCGATGATATCATTGTAACAGCCCGATGCCAAGGAGTCGCCGCCCATTTAGGATACGACGATTTGTCCTCTGCCCTTTTGGCCCGGACGTGCTTTGGCTTTTTGGGATACCCCCATTAAGATAATTTAGGTTATTTTGTAGGCTTCGTATCCCATAAGCCGCTACCCCATTTGGGATGTGAGAGACTCACTCTCAGCCTGATGGCTAATACACACAAAAAAATATTTGATTTTTCATATACATTTTATGCGTATTTTTTGTGATATTACACTTTAAAGGAAGGTGTTTGATGTTTTGTTCCATGTATATTGATTTTAAGCATTTGGAGCAAAAGAAAGCAAGATGAAAAAATGTTGGAATCAAATGGAGAATGTTACAAAATGTATTGGTGCCAACGACGCCAAAATCCAGAGGATATAGGTGCTGAAACAGATCTGGCGTTGACGATGCTAGAATGGGTGTCGAGCCTTAATTCAGAAAAGTAATGCATCTGGTCCCGACAACACCATAACGGGCGCCTACATCGCACTATTACAAAAGACTAGAGACTTGGCGCCGACGACATCAGATTTCAGCGCTGACCGCATCAGTGATGGTTATTCTAAAAAATATATTGAATTGGAATAATTTTTTTAGAGGTTCTCGAGGCAACCCTTGGGGAAAATTTTCATGTTCATAAAATAGAGTAAGTTTAAGTTAAATGAGGTGTAAGTAGAGGGGGAGGAACGGAAAGAAGAGTTGGAGGAACTGTGGTGTATATGTAGAGAGTTGTAATTTTCTAATAGAGTTGTAGGAGAGGGGAGAAAGCGAGAGATTTCTTCTTCCTTACCTTTCTAAGGGAGAATTGAGTGTTGTTGTAAAGAGAAAGTCAACGAAACTTCAAGGAATTTGCGTGGGGAAGAGTTTGTGATAAGTTGTGTCTATTACTTATTGTGTTGTATGAACTTGTTATTATATATAAAAGCCATGTTTTGTTGTAATGTCCTCAAGAATTCTGAGTAGCTTTCTTTGTCCTTCTCCTTGCAATGAAATATGGTATTGTGATGGATCAGAATTGTTGTGCTAAAATATTTGATAAAAATTGTGATGATTTAAACTTGGAAATTCATTTACTTTTCGATCTCGCCAATTGAAATGTAAAATTTGTTGTGAAACATACGATTCAAAAAGGGTTGTGCATTCAACAATAAAGTGAGAATCATATTCAATGTCATGGATGGTAATGTTGAGGTTCAATGCAAATAAATAGAGAAATATACTTTGATGAGCGTGAAATTGGAGATTTTAAGGTGACAAACTAAAATCTCAAATTTGGTCCAAGTGTTTGGAAACTAAAGCGAGTATTATCCCTCTGGTGAGGGAGAAGCGGGAGCTATGGAGTGAGAGTCAGTATCCTCCCAACCTAACCTTGGATTTAGGGACTAAACCTCAAATTAACCAATGTTCTTTATGCACTCGGGAGAGGATAAAGAATAGAAATACTTCTATTTGGCATAATACAATTCTAAACAATCTAATTTATTCACTAGCCATAACCTCATTGTAAGGGGAAGGATATTTTCTCTAACTTGAACCTTTAGTTACAAAAACATTGCTTATATTAAAAATGTCACTTTGAAGCAATAGAAATTAGTTTAGTAAACTTAGTATTTCTAGTTACATTAAACATTATCTGTACGGCTTATTTTTAGGTTGAGTGTTGTATTTTTTTAAAAGGGGTCGCCTACAGAAATTGTCGGCGAATTTTTAATTTAATTTAAATAAATAATTTGAAAAGTAGTATTTGATTTTGAAAATAATTTTAAATTTTAAAATTTTAAGATATGAAATCAAACTGATCTCACATCCCGAATAGTTTATATAAACGAGCACCGCATCACAAACTGTGTATCTATCTCGAAGAATAGTACACACTCGTTTGGTGATGAGGGCTCGATTAAATAAACTAGAAGATTTGTGACATCCGTTTGATCCGCGAACCAATTTTATAAGCCGACAAATTCCCCTGCTTAATATGAAAGCATAAAACGGGGTTTATATTACTCAGGTTCTTAAAATTCCCTATAAAGGCAAGCCCTTATAGTTAATTACATCTTAAGTGACGGGAATCACCTAAGAAAACTCTCGATAATAATCAATAATTCTGCTCTCAAGAATTTCAAAGTTTAAGTTTTCAGATGATTGAATTTTGGAATTTCAATAGGGAATGGATCAAGTTCGGAACATTTTGTTTTGGGAATTCAAAGGAAGAAAGGTAGGAGAAATCACAGATTCGAAGCGAACTTCGGCAATTTCCCGACTATCCTATTGTTTGGCTTGAATTTAGGAGAGTCCTAATGTTTATTTAATGTTTTGATCTTGCCAATTTTAATTAATTTGGACTTATATTCGTATGAGACAATCATACGAATAGCCTTGTAGATGTGAGGGTTTATGTCGTATCGGACGACTACCTCGGAGTCCTAAAACCGGTTAGGGCTTAATTTACATGACATGATCATGCAAATGCCTAACGAAGGGTTGAGGATTTATGTTGCACTAGGCAAACTACCTCGAAATCCTATGGATTGGTTATTTAATTCTAAGAATGGTTTTGCTGATGTAGATTCAAGTTTTGCTGACGACGATGGCCGTGCTGCCCACCATGCTCCGAGCTCCTTGTTGTTGCAGAGGTTTAGTTATAGAAGTCATAAATCAGGAGATGAGAAAAGTGTTTTGGTTTAGAGAAATTCTTAATTTCCAAGTGTTTTTTATGTTTTAATTAAAACAAATCTTAAAGTTGATTATAACAACACCTAGGTTAAGATCCCACGGTTCCATCCTTCCGCATCGTTATTTTTATCGGATTCACTTAGTCCGGATGAATTTGCTAAACTCAACTAAATGAGTTCCACACTTTCATTTAGACCGTGGGAAATCCCGTTAGCAACACGTAGGTTACATCATCCGAGGTATTCCCGATCATCCAACAAGACGTTTTAATTTAGTTGTAATTGTAGTTTTGTGTTCTGTTTGTGATTAAATTTTGAATTGTTTTATATTTTGAAATGTTGTGGCGGTGAATTTTATCTTGTAATGACTTTTAAATTTAGTTTTGGTTTCAGTTTTGGTTTGCATGCAACAGTTGTTTATCATGCAAGAAAAGTAAGTGCGATGCGATTAAATAAATTGCAATAAGGTAAATTGCAAGAAAGTAAATTGCAATAAAATAAAAGCATACCTGGAGGGTCTTCCCGTCATCCCAGTCGCACTTAAACACAATTTAGAATATTTAAGCAAATTCCTAGGTAAAGCTAAGGGAAGGGTTATGGTTTTCTACCAAATTCCTAATCCTATAGCTAGTCATTTCCTATGACGTCTAGGCTCTTGTGTTTTAGTTTGAGGACGATTTTCTTCATCAAAGAACATTAAGTTCAGTTGTTCTTATAAACATCCTATCATATTGAGGAAGTGCTTAAGAAGAATCTTAAACATCTTTTCAATATTGCTAAAATTATTTTAAGTCCAAATGAATTTAATTATGCAAATGAATTAATTGTCCAGGAATTCAATTTTTGTTATTATCTTGCTCAGTGAACTAGGACATTTGAATATCCTATAAGTGAAGTAACATTTCAATTAACGTTCTGTTTAGGAGTTATGATAATGAAAGTTTTCGAGGGCAAATTGGTGTTCAAATGGTTTGTGATTTAATTTAATTTCAGTTAACGGGTTTAAATTTGGAGTAGCGTCCAAGTTGCTTTATATTTATTTTTGAATTTCTTTATGTCTTAGGTGATGTTATTTTTAGTTTAATTTAATTTTAATTTAATTTAATTTAATTTGGTTTAGTTTTAATTTTAATTTAATTTAATTCAATTTAGTTTGATTTGATGTGAATTAACTTAATTTAATTTAACTTGATTTAATTTAATTTGATTTAATTTCCTTTAATTTTATTTTATTTAATTTAATTTAATTTAATTTAATTTAATTTAATATGTCTTAATTTAATTTAATTTAATTTAATTAATTTAATTTTAATTTAATTTAATTCAATTTAATTTGATTTGTTCAATTTAATTTAATTTAATTTAATTTAATTTAATTTAATTTGTTTGATTTAATTTAATTTAAACTTTAATTTAATTTTAATTGAAATTTTAAAAAGAGTTTAATGATTTAACTTTAATTTAATTTAATGACTAAGTCTTTTAACATTTTAAATCTTAGATTTGAATTATCATTCTAATTAGGAATTAAATATTATTGAGGTGATTAATTTAGGGATTCTTAAATTAAAGAACAAATCTCTTCCTAATAATATCCCTATTTTAATAATTCAAATTTTATTATTCTTCCAAATTTAATCAATTATTTAACTAAGGTTTATTTTAATTATTTTTAAATTGTTCAATAGGTTTCTACCCTTTAATTATTTAAATTTCAATCATCCAATCAGATTAAGATCAGATATTTTACTCTTTAATTTTATTAAGCCTAAAGTTTTAATTAAAGGTTAAAATTTTAATTACCATTTTGCCTTCAAGCTTAATAATTTCATAACTCACTAAATTGAGCTTAAATGAACTTGAAATTTTTATGTGACTTCACTCATATGTCAGTAAAGACATGAGAGGAGAAAATGTGATTTTTCCTCTATTTAATTTATTTATGTAATTATTTTTGGTGGAAAATAGGGATTTTCCAAGGAAATTTAATAATATGACCAAGGGAAAGTTTCTGTCCTTAAGAAAATTATGGGACATTCCTAATGATCAGAGGACCACTTGGACCAATTTTGGTAATTTTTTGAATTATATTATTTTTATTATAATTATTTTAAATTTTAGAGTATTAATTAATTTAAAAATAAAATAAAGGTTGAAAAATGAATTTTATATTTTTCAAAAATCCCTCTGATATCAAGGAAATCAAAGAATCAATTTTCACAATTTTCTGATTTTTCTTTGATTTATTAGAATTATTTTAGTGGAAATACTAGAAATATATATTTTTTTAATTTTAAAATTACCTTAGGGCTTTAAAATTTAATATCTCATTAAATAGGCCTAAGAAAATATGGGGTTTGTTCCTAAGTGATTAAAATTCAAAATGTGACATTTTGGTGAATTTTATTATTTTTATGATTTTTATTATTTTTTAATTATAAAAATATTAAAATAATACAAAAAATCAACTTTTTTAGAAAATTAAAATTTTAATTTTCATAAATTCCCCTGATATCAGAGAGGCTCCAAAACCAATTTGATGAATTTTTGAAAAATATTTTGAAAGTTATGAATTTTTAAAGTTCAAATTGATTAAATGGCTTAATCAACCCATTTAGTAGGGCTAACCAATTTCAATTGACTTCAAATTTTTATGGTGGGTTCCTCTGATCCTAAAGGTCAGTGGAGAATTGATTTCAAGTCAATTTGATGTATGATTAGCTCTAATTAATTAGGGACCTATTTTGGGTGTTTAAGCCAATTAGGGTTATTCCAAGTGGATTAATTCAAAACCTATTTTTCCTAGGGTCCTCTGGTCATAAGAGACATCACCAAATTTTCCTAGAATTTATTTTACAACATGCTAATTATTGGATTTAAAATACTCAAAACGATAACATGAATTTGAAAAATCAATAACTTTTCATAGGGATGGCCTCTGACTTTGGAAAATTCAGGGAATGTTCCCAAATTCAGAGGCTTCAAAAGCCCTATGGTCTCATGCCATAGTGAATTTCCTATATGCATGGAGAATTAAAACAATGTAATTAGTAAATAAATTATTAAAAATAATATACTTGATGAAATTAAATGATTTCTTTTCCACATTATTTTCCTCTGTTCATTGAGCAAGAGGTTATTTTTATTTTATTTTTCTGATTTTCCTACACAAAGTTATGCATTTTTGAAGTTTAGGGAATTAAATAAATCAGAAAAATCCTATTTTTCTATTTAAGTGACGCGGCGCCAGCTCAACCTCGGCAGCTCCGAATGCACACGCGTCGCCTTCTGATTTTACGCCGCCATCCAACTCAGCGCTCTGGGGGCCCGCTGTATCGTTCTGTCCCCTCATCCGGCGAGATCCTGGCCGTCCGTCCGCGCGTGTATTAAATGAACTGCATTCCTTCATCGTCCCCAAGCATCCTCACCCGAGAGCCGTCCACACTAAAACCCTAAGAACTCACTCATTTCTCAACGGATTTTCGTGTTCTTATGCTCTATGGATTTGTCTTGAAGAGACGAATACATCAATACGGTGATCAAGCATTGAAATTAAAGCATTTGAAATGGATAATCTCCAGAAGCTCGGGATGAAGAATTAGTTTATACCTTTGCTCAGAGAAGTGTGGCTTCAATCTGAGGGTTATGTCACCTTCGATTGCGTCCCAGCAAGCTCCAGATGAAGTCTCCTGGTCTGGTGAATCGCCTAGCTATGAAAGTGACCACGCTCGATCACAAAGCTTGGAGGGCCGGAACAACCGGGTGGCCCGGGGATGGGGCTTTCAGTGGAAACTTCTCCTCTTGGTCTAGTGAAGGTGTAGGGCCGGTCAATTTGAAGATTGGCTCACCGTGGCAAAGTGTCCTTGTTTTTGGGTGAAATTTCGGTTGAGAAATCGGGTTCGTTGGTGGGGATTAGGGCAAATCGACACCTGGGATCAACTGCTCTAAGTATGGAGTAGGGCTCGGAACAATTTTGGCGAGTTTCGGCAAGGTTTGTGCAACTCTCTTTCATGGCCGTGAGGGGGTCGGGTTTAAATAGAGGTGGTCGGAGAGCCTCACGGGGATGTCCGAGGGTTGGGATCAGCTGCTTCGGGCATGGGAAGACCAACCATGGTGGCCATTGGGCATAGTGGCGGCTCGGCGAGGGAGAATTCCAATGTTGGGCTCACATGTGAGCTCTCGGGCATGGCGTTTTCCGGCGGCTCGGTGGGCGGCCAGCAGGCATGGGTCACCCTCGGGTCCAGTGGGTCGAGGCTGGAGGTTTGTGCAGTCAATTGGCCATGGACATGTGTAAAGGGTTTGAATCAAAGTGGAATGGTAAAGGGCTAATTTTGGGTCTAAATGGGTCAACCCTTGGTTTTGGGTTAGGTCCACCCTCCAAGGCCAATTTGGGCTGAAGGGAAAGTCACTTGGATCAGCTTGATTAGTGGGGTCAAGTCACAATCCAAGTACAATTAAGCTTAAGCAAGAGTTAGGGGAGACATGGGAGTGGTTAATCACTCTTAAGAGAATCATTAAAGGGTCCCCTCTTCTTGCCATTTTGGGTATGGTGAAGTGTCCAAGGCTTTCATGGCTCACATGTGGCTCATGCATGGCTTCATGGCTCACCTTTGGCTTGGAAAAAGCTAAGTCAACTTTCATGAAAGAGGTTTTTAGGAATTTTGGTAATTTAGGAGTGATTTGATGGGATTTGGCACATGGCTTGATTTTGAATCATTTGATGATTGATTTGAACTTAGGGATGATTTTAATTAAGGGTTTGATGAGAAGAATTTGTCATATGGGCTTTAGCATGAAGTTTGAGCTTTTAGGAAGGTTTAAGAAAATGGGCTTTTGGTTTGAAAATGAATTTATGGATGGGATTTTGTGAAGGATTGGGCCAAACAAATGTTGGGTTTAGCTCATGGATGTGTCATGAGTGATTTGAAGCAAGTTGGGAGTGATTTGGGTTTGAATCGGGTTGAATTTGGGCTTCCTTGGTGAATGGGCCAATATAGGTCAAATTGGGCTAACTTGGGCCAATGTTGGGCTAGGGTTGAAATTGATGTAAAATAAATGTTGGGAAATGTTTATGGGAGTGTTTCAAAGAGGTTTTGGCTTTGGTTGGGTTTTGATTTTGGGGTTTGGGCTTATTTGGGTTAGGTTCGGGTTTAGGTCAAAATTGGGCTTTTTGGTTTTAGGTTGAATTTGAGTGGGGTTTGGGTCTAAATTTTGGGCAAATCATGTTAATTTTTTGTTTTTAGGGATGTTAAGGAAGGTTTAGAAAAGATTTGGGGTTAATTGGAGTTGAATTGGGTGAGTTTGGGTTAGGTTTGGGTCATGGGTCCAAATTGGGCTTTAAGGCCAAAAGTGAAATTGGATCCAAATGTCAATCAAATTGGACTTGGATTTGGTTTATATTGGTGTTGGGAATGTTGTATTGAAGTTTAGAATTGAATTGGACCAGGATTTGGGTCAATTGGGTAGGTTTGGCTTGACATTGGGTCCACTTAGGGTTAAAATGGGTCAAATTGAGGGTTTTGACAAAAGTGGGGTAAATTGACAAAATTGGCCCATGGTGTAGTTGAACAAAATGAAATTGGGAATATTTGGGATTTTCTGAAATTTTCTGGGAATTTTCAGAATTTTTGGATTTTTGGATCAAGAGGGGTATTTTGGGTATTTGGAGGGTATTGGGAGGTATTTTTGGAATTTTTGGTATTTTTGGGTATGGGTGATCAATTTGAGTAATGTGGGAATGTTTGGGATTGATTTTGAGGAATTTTGGATAATTTAGGTGATTTTGCAAATTTTGGGTAGGTTCAAGGGCTTTGGGTAGGCTAGGCGGGTGTAGGGTCCCGGGGGTCAAAAATTAAAAATTTGGAAAATTGAAGATTTGGTAAATGTGAATGGAATGAAATCATTTTGGTTGAGCCATGAAGCCATATCAAGACCACATGAGCCATGAAGGGACTCATTTGAGGCATTCACTATGTTGTTCCTAACCCTCTTGCCGACTAGCTTAGGGGTTAAGGACCATCCATGTGAATCACCTTCATGAGTCAGGAGGTCAAGTTGGGTATAGGTGTGTTTTAGGAGGTGTGTGAAAGTGTAGTGTATAAATGTAATGTGTGTGTAAGTCAGCCCTTCACCGGACCGAGCCACCTGTAGGGCGCTCTAAGGCCAAAGAGTCCTATAGGAACTCATCCTTTAAACTTCCACATTTGGTTTCAACCCTCTAGGTGATTAGGGGTCTACAATCAAATTTATGGAGTTTGCAGGGAGTTAAGAAGTGGTTTGAAATTCTAGGTGGTGGGTCCCAATTCTAATCCTCTAGGATAGTCAAAGGAAAAGCCTAAGGCTAGATCCTAAGTACTAAGAAGAAGAAGAGAAGACCTCATCCAAAATGAGGTCAACATTATCTACTTGTGTTTCATACTTAAGTTTTATTAGTTTGAACATTGTGTGTTATGCTACCATTATAAGTTTATCTCCTCCATGTGGGATCGATACTTAGGACTCAATTAGAGCCCTTTATTACTTAAGCGATACATATACTTGTGTTTGCGACCTAGTGACACCATTTAATAATTATAGTAACCTTTTAACTCACAAGGGGTTGTAGTTTTAATATAAATCCAATTATACTGAAGTGAATTGATTGTGATCACAATCAATATTTCCAAATTAGTTGCATTGAGTGTTGTGGTGTTGATAGACATTTACAACAAACACAAATTAAATCGACTGACCCTTGTTGGTTTATTTTTCATCATCGCATTAAGTTTTTCGTGTCGTTGTCACGGAGAAAAAGGTAAATAAAGGTAGTAATTAAAAATCTTGTTTGAACTATAAAACTTATATTTATGAGTAGTTTAGTATATTTATGTGCCTTTGTTTTTTTGTATGCGTAGATCAAAATCCTAAGGTTAAGTGTCTTACGATTCTGAGTTAGAACATATTATTAAAAAATTTTAAGACAAAAAAATTATAAAAATTTAAATGAAATGACAAACAACTTAGATAATCAAGGATTGAAAATGATCATCATCAAAGTCCTTTAAAATGTTATGTTAATCCTACAGTAGATGAAATTCATTTGAGTATATAAAATCCTGCTTTAGCTGCTAATTAATTTGAGCTTAAACTTGTTACTGTTTAATTGGTAAAAAATAACTAGTTTGGGGGATCACAAACTGAAGACCCTTATTACATCATGCTTGTTTTTTATAATTTTGCGCTACATTTAAATATGATGGGGTGTCAGAAGATGTTGTAAGGCTTTGACTTTTCCTGTTTCATTAAAGGACAAAGCTAAGAAGTGGTTGATTTCATTAGCACCTGAATATATTAGAACTTGGGTAGATTTATCTTAAAAATTTATAGCAAAATATTTTCCACCATAAAAAATTGCTAAGCTTAGAAACAATATTATATCTTTTTGTCAGTTTGAAAGGGAATCTATATATGATGCTTTGGAACAATTTAAGGAACATCTTAGGAAGTGTCCACTTGATGCATTACCAGATTGGTTAATAATTCAAACTTTTTATAATGAATTAGTGGGATCTCTTAGATCGATTATTGATGCTGCTGTTGAAGGATAATTAATGTTTAAACCATATGATGAAACCTATTCTTCAATCGAAGAAATAACTATTAATAATTTTTAATGACATGTTGAAAGAGTAACTCCTAAATGAGTAGTTAGTATCATGATTCTGATGCTATATCCATTTTGGTTACTCAAACTACTGCAATATCAAAGAAGATTGATCAATTTGGAATGAATTATTCTCAACCACCCCAAGTGATTGAGGAAAATTCATTAGGACAATTGATATATCCACAAACATCAACATATGAGACTTTGAATGCAATAAATAGTCGACTTAGTAATCCTTATTCTAATTATTATAATTCTAATTTAAAAAATCACCCACCCAAACTTAAATTGGAATAATAATAACTCTATTGGGGTGAATCTAATGGGAAATGCAAAAAATCAGGGTGATAGTAATTATATATAATCTTATCTACCTAGTTTTAATGACAACTCTCAATTTAAGGAGAAGAAATTGTCTATGGAATAAGTTGCATTACAATTAGGTAATCAATTGCAAAGGCAAGGAGCACAATTGCAAAGTCAAGGGGCTTCAATTAGAAATAATGAAAATTAATTGGAATAGATTGCTGCTACACTTAACATTAGACCCCCAAGGATTTTATCCAGTTATGTCAAAATTAATATAAAAGATCAAAATAAAGAGCAAATTAAGACAATTCAACTGAGAAGTGGAAGAGAATTGGAAACAAGAGTTTAAAAAGAAATTGAAGTTGAAAAAGAAGGGGTGGAAATTGAAAAGTTTGACGAAGATACTTATCAAGACTTTGAGTATCCTATTAAACCAATTAAAATTACTTTAGAGAAACATCCACCTCAGTTTCCTCAAATATTGAAACAGCAAAATAGAGACAAACAATTTATAAATTTTATGGAAATACTTAAGAAGTTAACTATAAACATTTCATTTGTTGAAGCCTTGAAACAAATGTCAGGTTATGTAAAATTTATGAAGGATATACATAATAAGAAAAGGAAGTTTACTGACAATGAGACTGTTGCACTTAGTGAGGAGTGTAAACGCAATTATTCAGAAAAAGCATGCCGAAAAACTTAAGGATCCTGGAATTTTTATTATTCCTTGTGCTATTGGTGAAAGATCCTTTGGAAGAGCATTATGTGATTTGAGAGCAAGTATTAATCTTATGCCTCTTTCTATCTTTAGAAGGTTAGGTTTAGGAGACATTTCTCCCACTACTGTGACTCTTTAGTTAGTTGATCGTTCAATTAATTATCCAAAGGGAGTTGTTGAAGACGTGTTAGTTAAGGTTGATAAGTTTATTTTCCCTATGAATTTCATTATTTTAGATATAGAAGAAAAAAAGATTTTTATTCTAGGAATACCATTTCTTGCAACTGAGAGAGCTATGATAGATGTTTAAAAAGGAGAATTAACCATGAGAGTCATTGATCAAGATGTTACTTTTAATAAATACAAATCTATGAAATATCCCACAAAAGGAAATGATGATTAATGCTTTAGAATGAAAATTTATGATTATTTAAGTGATTAATATTTTAAGCAAAAATTTGAAGAGAAATAAGATTAGGAAGATCTTGAATATGAAAGTGAAGATGAAATACAAGAAAAATCTATTGAATGGGTAATGAGAAGTTAGATTATGTTCATGAATGATTTGAAATATTGGATATTACGGAAAATAATAATAAAAGTTTCGATCCTTAAATTATAAACTACCTGAAGTGGAAATGAAAATACTTCCAACGCATTTTTTTTTGGAGATTTATCTACATTAACTTTAATATATAATATTTTTATACATATTTATATACCTCTTTTTGATGATATTGCACTTTAATGGAAAGTGTTTGCTTGGTTTTCTTTCAGGTACAATTAAATGGATTAAATGTGTCAAAAGGAGTGAAAAATAATTAAATTTAGTGTAAAAATCTAGAATGTGTTAAAGCGGCCGAATCTGGCACCTAAATGTCAAGAGACAGAGAAGGTCGCGCTTAAGTGTCAAAGGCCCCGCACTTAAGTGTTCGGTAGTTCCTTTGCAAATTCAAGGAATTTTTGACGAATTTTGAATGGGTGTTTGAGGCAACATTTGGTAAAACTTGGGTAACTCATCAAGGGCATCAAAAGACATTAAAAAATCCCTTGAAATGATGCATCTTTTGGGAAGATTCATTGAATATTGACACATTTTGAAGAGAAATAAAGACACATTTTAAGAAAATATAAAATGAAGAAATTAAAGAGAGGCAAAAAGAGGTTGAAATAGTGTGTGTAGAGAGAGTTAAGAAATAATAGTTATATTAAGAAATCGTAGGATTATTACTTAGGGTTTCTTCACACTTATCTCAATCCTAGTGAAAGGGAAGGTGGGTAGAGGTTTCTAAGTAAAAATCCATTTTTTAGAGAGATTTTAACCTTCTGGGGTTGGGTGATCAGTCCTAGGGAGTCTTGTAGGAGAAATGAAGAGATTCAGACTAACTTCAAGAGTTTGTTGGAGATGAACTTGAGATAAGATTTTATCTTTGTATTTTATTTGGTTTTAATTAAGACTTCTTGTGTTTCTACATGATTTCTAATTTTAAAATTACTTTTTGTTGTGTTTTCTTAATGGATTGAGAGTGGTTTTTTTTATATTTTTCCTTAAAATGAAAAGTAATTAACTGTTGGATGGAAACTGTTGAAGTATTGTTCTTTAATGTTAGAATAAGTTGTGATGATTTAATCATTGCACTTCTTTACTTCTTAATTTGCCAATTTAAGATGCTAACATTTGTTGTAAGAACATGTAAGATCATTGTAAGTATTGTCTCAATCAACTATTAGTAAAAATCACAATAGATTGTATGGATGAGAAAGTAATTCATACAATTTTGTTAAAATAAAAAATAATACTTTGATGGGTGTAAAATTACAGGACTTTAGGGTGACAGACTCAAGCCCCTAATTTGGTTTATTTTTTTAGGTTTTGATACGATATGTTAGCCCCTAAGTTGAGGGAAAAGAAGGAACTCTAGAGTGAGAGCTAGTATCATCCTTACCTAACACGTCTTCAAGACTATTCAAACTTTAAACTAACTAATGTTCTTTATAACACTCTAGTAAGGGTAAAGAATAAAATTGCTCATATTTAGCACAACACATTTTGAATACTTTCATAACAAAACTCTTGTACTTATTACTTATTCATGACAAGGAAAAATATATTTTCATTTATACTTCTTTAATTTCACAAAAATCTCATTTTTTTAGTTAATTGTTCACTTTATTTCATAATATAAGAAAATACCAAAAAGAATTGCATTTTCAAGTTTCATGATATCTTAAATAGTTTAAGTGTATTTTTCTAAATATATTTTGTGATATAATTTCTTATTATTATAAATATCCTAAAGATTCCCAGTGGGTTCGATATTTCTGGGCATAATCAAAAAGTTCTATATTACTTGATAATGATACATATACTTGTGTAGAATCCCTAAATTTAAATATAGCGATTAAATTTTTATTTACATCAAAATCAAGTTCTTGACGTTGTTGTGAATAAGTAAATTTTATTTAAAAAGACTAGAATATTATATCATAAATATAATTATGAATCATATCACCACAATTATAAATATCAGAAGGGATCAGTGTTATTCACTCCTACAATAACAAATGATTTGTTTATGATTGAAAGCATTCCAATTTGCCATCATGCTAATTTTGCGCCCACAAGAGACATTATGAAAGAGGTGTATCGATACCTAACTAATGAAGATGGAAATTGGGAGATTCGAGATAACATACATTTAAATTTTCCTTCTTCATTATTAAGTTCTGAGTCGATGAAATGGCATCTCTTTATTTCTGCAAAATTACTTTCGACAATGAAAATCAGTAAAGTTACTAAAGAAAGCGCTATTTTGATTTATTGTATTCAAATGGGAAGACCAATTGTTGTGGGTGCAATAATTGTTAAATCAGTACTAGGTTTAATTAAAAATGGATCTGCATATGGTTTAGGACATCCATATACCATATTCCTGCACTGTAGCCAGTCATAGGTACATTATGATTGCTGGGAGAAAGTGCCTCTTCTCTGGAAGCCCATGAATCCACAAATTAATTGAGACCGCATAGATAATGGAGAAGTTAATGATATGAATGTTTACATGGATCAATTATCACAACATTCATCATCTATACGACCTCGTTTTCTTGATAATGTATATGTTATTCTGAGAAAGATTAAGAAATCGGAGAAAGATGTGTAGAATGTTATTTGTGTGATTAACAATATTCATGAATTCTTTGATCATCTGAATTGGAGGTTAAAGAAACACTTTGATCATACTGGGCGCATTGAAGATGGTATGATAAATTTGTTTAAGAAAACTGCTTGGATTGCAGAAGATTCAACAGGTGAATTTCCATATCGGCCTTTCTATAACTTGTATATGCACCACCAATCTATTAGAGACATAAGAAGATGATAGTGTGGATGATGAAAAGTAGTAGTAACTTTGAAATTAGACTCTTTAGTATTTGAATTTATGTGTGATTGTGATGAACTTTCTTAATTTAGTATTGTGAGACTTTTACTGCCATACATTCATGTTTGATATTTTGTTTTCAGTGTTAGTATGATGAGACATGATTTCGACGCTGAAATAGATGTTTTTTGGTTTATTTTACTTGTGTAAAAGTTTGGATTGAAAGTTATGTTTCTAAGTGTTGGATTTTATATATAAATGTCAAGTTTTGTGTTGATTGTGAAATTATTTTGTTAGTATACTACTTAATTATAAAAAATTCAAAATACTGAAAATTTTGGTCTGGTGCCAACGACGTGCGAATAGGCGCCGACAGCACCAGAAGACCAAAACTTTACAGGACCCTTTAATATTTGTGAAAACTGCACTGTAAAACCCATTTTTTCCTTCTTGGGTTATCTTCTTACTCTAGTCAAGGCCAAAACTTCAATTAAGGCTTGCATAAACTCGGATCTGAAGTGATTTTACGATTAGAAAGGCTTAGATTTCATCTTCTATTGGTAGCTCTACTCTAAACTAGAATTTTTTGATTTTTACCATGGATTTCTTTTACATTATGAAGATTCAAAAATTTGAAGTTTTTAGAGAAAACATTGAGAGAATCCATGGTCTTAAAATACGCACTCTTGAGATTGATTTTTGGAGTTCACTACATTGTTATTTTCCATTTATTTGGAATATTTTTCAATTCTATAGAAGTTCTCATGGCTCCAAAAATGAAGAGAAAATTGGATTTTGATGAGAGGAAATTTTTAAATGTGAGAGCACAATATCATTTTAACACCCAACTCCTGAAAAAAAAGTTAATTCAAGAGCGAGCTTTTGAAAAACCAGGAGGTGTTGTGGAAAGCTTATTTGTTGCTCAACAGTGGGAAACCTTCTATTACTTTATAGCAATAGCAGTGGTTAACATTGTAAGAGAGTTTTATGGTAATCTTAGGGAGACCTCTGATGATCAAATTTTAGTTCGTGAAAAAAATAATGGATTTTACTCCTGAATGGATTAATGCATTATATTAGTTAGAAGATACTTATGTTTGTGAATATTCATCATTTAGTGACACTCATTAAGCTTTGGATGATGTCATTGTTTATTTAACTTATGGGAAGGGAGATTGTAAAATAAAGAACAACAATTAAACAATTTTCTCTACTTCTATTTTAAATGCACCATCAAAGGCATGACATTATTTTATTCTTGCTCGACTTCTTCCTACTTATCATCATATGAAATAACTAGAGAGAGAGCTATTTTGAATTTTGCATTCAACAAATGAAGCACATTAATATCGGGTCTGTTATTTTTCAAAATTCACGGGCTATTTCTAAAGGAGAGACTACTGGATGTTTGGGGTATTCTGCCCTGATTTACACCTTGCGTGAACAATCAGGAGTAGATTTTAATCAAAATGAAAAAGGAATTGAACCCCTAAAACCTATTAGTAAGAAAAATATTTGACCCACTTTTAATATGTTTGCAAATTATGTTTATAGCAACGACACCAAAAAAACTTGATCCCGCTTTAAATATAGATATATGATTTAATGTATAATGTGGATTCCACACAAGTATACGTATCGTATCAAGTAATACAGGGCTCTAGTGGAGTCCTGTTATTGATCCCACAGGGAAGTTTTTAACAGATTTGTTATCAGCTAAATTTAAAGGAATTACTTACTAATAAAGTGAACGGAAATTCAAAGTAACTATAATAAACTAAAGTAAACTAATGCTTGAAACAAGTTGATTTAAATAATTTAGAAAAAAGTATCATTCTCCTTATTTTTAGAAAATTAAGTGAATGATGAATTTAAATAAGATTTTAATTATATTGTGACAAATATGAGCATTCATATTCTTTACCCTTTGGTCCAGGTGCAAAAAACATTGACTAATCCTATGTTTGATTACTGAATCTGCGGCTAGGCTGGGAGGATACTAGCTGCCACTTCAGAGCTCCCACGTTCCCCTCACCTGAGGGCTAACATCTACACTTCAGCTCTCAAACAGTAGAACCGAATTGAGAATTTTAGTCTGTCACACTAAAATATCCAATTCTACGCCCGATAATTAATATTTCCCTATTTATTTGCACCTGCCTTCCAAGGCTTTTGACTTCCCTGAATATTGGATGTAATTTTTACTATAGCTGATAATTCAACATATTTTAACTACTCAATTGGTTAGATTGAAAGTAAATTAAGTTTTAAGTAAAAAATTATCACAATTTATTTATTATATTACGTGCTTCTATTTAATTTCATCAATCCGCATAATTTTCATAAACAAGGAGAAAGACTAAGAAAACTACTCAGAATGCATGAGAATAAAACAAAGCATGTATTTCATTTAAAGTTAACAACAATAATACGTATCTTAATTTCCTCCTCAATGCGACTCCTGAAGTTCCTTTGACTTTTCCTTCTAGTACAACAAACTAAATAGCACTCAATTAAACTAATGAACTCAATAAACACACTCAAACTAAATTAAACTCACACAGATGACACTTAAGAAAATGAAAAGAGACTAAGACTCTCTAAAATAGACACACCTAGACACTAGAATTCAGCCTCTATTTATAGAGGTAAGTAAAGGTCCAAGGGGTGCTTAAACACCTCTTCAAAAAGTGTACAGGTTCAATTTATATGCATTTTGAACTAGCTCGTCGTCGGCGGGAAACGACCTCGCCATCAGCGGGGCTTCTAGAAGGTCTTCAAACCTAGCAATCTCGCTGTCGGCGGGCTCGGGCTCGCTGTCGGCGAGGTAGTTATAATTCCTTCAGAAATTTCTCCTCACGATCTCGCCGTCGGCGAAGTAGTTATATTTGCATGAATTTCCTCCTTTTTGATCCAAATTTGCTCCATTTTATGTTTTTTGCTTCCATCACTTATAAATATTTATTCCTGCAATAAAATAAATAAAATACCTTTCTTTAAAGTGCAATTTCATCAAAAATAGATATGAATTTCTTGATGTATTTTTCTGTGATCAAAATCCCCAAACTTAATTATTACTCGTCCTCAAGTAATTTTAATACTAAATAAAAATAATGATTTCTATAATAGAATTTTTCAACTCAGATAATATATGAATTAAATTTAAATAACATTATAATAAAGTTGAATAGAAATATTTCTAAGTAATTAAATTAACTTTATAGAGATAAGATTATTTAGTTATCAGCTCTAAGATTTCTAGCTTTCTATTTATTTCAGGAACGACTATATTTAAAATAGTAAATTACTTAAGATATTTAGATGATAAGAAGTTCAAGAAAACATTATTTAGTAAAATACTAATCCATAAATATAAGTTTAGAAATATAATTAAGTTCTACCCTTTAGGTTGATTCCATTGAAGCCAATTTTTGATAAGACATCTCCTCAAGCTTTTCCTCACTTATATTTTTCTTTTCTTTTTTCTTTTTCTTTTTCTTTTCTTTTTTTTGTTTTTGTTTTTATTTTTCTTTTCTTTTTCAAGTGAGGATTACTGTATCTGGATAGCCTGTTAATAATTTTGAACTTCAATTTCTCTTCCTAAATTTGAAACTTAAAATATTTCTTTGCTTATATATATTTCATAGCCTTTACTTCATTGAGTTTCTATCCTTTCTTTTTCACTTAAATACTTAAGAATTTTCAATTTTTAGAATATAGTTTCTCTTACTTTAAATAGTTTACTATATTCTTATTCCTTTTAACCAAATATCTTATTCCATTAATTAATTGAATTACTAGAAATATTTTCTTTAACTTTATATAATAATTAAATAAAGTAACTCATTTTTATTGAATTGAAAATTACTATAGAAAATCATTTAATAATATTTTTTTTTTTGAAAATAGAAATTGAGAACAATTTTAATAATTAAATTTATATTTTTACCTTCCCCCAAACTTAAATTTTTCTATCTATACTACATAGTGAAAAAGGGAAAGTATATAAATAAAATTCATCATACCTTTGAGCTTTAGGTATTTCTTTTCTTTGAAATTTTCGCAGGCTTTTTCATTACTTACAGAACCTGTACTGTTAGTATTCTTCCACATATAATATTTAAAAAGAAAGTGCAGGGATGAAAATTTTAAAATAAGTATCAAACATAATGAAGAAAACTTAATCTGTTACTACACATACATTTAAAATTTAAACAATACATTAAAGAAAGACTAACATCCTATATATATAAAAATTTGCAACTAATTTAACACACATAGTACTAAAATATTACACACAGAAATAATAAAGTTTGCAAA
Source organism: Papilionanthe hookeriana x Papilionanthe teres (assembly GCA_022702705.1). Classification (NCBI taxonomy): domain Eukaryota; kingdom Viridiplantae; phylum Streptophyta; class Magnoliopsida; order Asparagales; family Orchidaceae; genus Papilionanthe; species Papilionanthe hookeriana x Papilionanthe teres. Next base: position 61,054,195 of record CM040428.1, on the reverse strand, counting down.
ACAACAAATCTAAACAAACCAAACAAACTAAACAAAGACTCTAATCTTCTACATTAAAATCCCAAACTATGTCATCTCCACGATCTCCGAGTCGATAAGGCTGAGCAGGCTGGTACTGTGAATAACGGGGGAATTCAGGAAAGATAACATCTAAATCACCACTCCTATATCGACGCTCAGCTTCATAGTATGCAATTTCATACTCTAAATGTCGCTGGAGATATTCGCTATCATAATCGTGTCTTCTTTCCAAGCCTCCGATTCTTTGATCTATATGCTCAAATCTTCTTTCCATATTTTCTCCAAATAACTCAAAACTCTTTCTACTCAGGGTTAACTCATTCATCAGATCTTGAAGGGTAGGAGTGGTGTGCGAGGGGTGGTTCATAACTAGTAGAGGGTATATCTCTACTTGAAGAAGTACATAATCCCTTGTCCCAGATCTCCATCCTTCGTGGGATTCATATTTCTTTATATTAGCCTGAGTAAGGGGTTTCATAGGCTCTATTCATTCTTCATCATCTCTTGCCTCTACCTCAGATAATTAGCAAAGTGCATAGATAAGACCAGGATGTCATAGTCCTCCTCCACTTTCATTTCTAGCAGTGTCTAATATGTTTTTATATATAACATTTCCCACATTAATACTCTTCTGGTTCTGAATACAGAAATTCAGAACTGCTTTATCTCTTGTTACCTCACTATGGTGGTAGGTAGGTAACAAAGTAAAACAAATAAAATAATGACAGGCTTTAAATGTTGCATTTAGCATAGAAAGAGGGAAGTTTACCCGTTCTCGCTGCTTTATCTTGCAGACTCCTTTCCCATCAGTGAGAAAGTCGATCACCTCTTCCAGTGGTCCTTCCATAGTTCCAAAAGTTTCATAATCACCGGTGTAGGTGTCTCGTACTTCATAATAAGTGTTTATTCTAGCAGCGTTAAATTCTACAAAAAATCCTCTAACCTTAACAGGTGCATCTTCAGCCTGTGTTAAGTTCGTATAAAATTCCTTCACAACTTCTACAGCTGCTCTGTTGGTCACGTAAAAGAAATTTTCCCATCCTCGCTCCTGAATGATTCGCTCAACTTCTCCTCCTGGATTCTTGAAAACTTGATCTTGAATGTATTTTCTTGCTTGTATGTTTTGAAAATATCTTGTTTGTGCTCTTGCATTAATGAATCAGGTTTCTTCATAATCTATTCGTCACTTTTGTCGTGGAGCCATTTCTCGATCTGTGAAATTTACAAAAATTTTAACTAAACTCCAAAATATTACTAAGAAGGCTTCCTACAACAACTAAAATCCATTTAAATCAATTTCTATGAAATTCTTCCAAGTATTTTCTTCACATTTCAAAATTTTTCAAAATATCCCAATGTAGAAGAAATTCATGGTGAAAATAAAAAATTTTTGCATAGGAGTGAAGCTCTTACCAAGGGAAGATGAAATCCGGTGTCAAAAAGTGTTGAAATCGCTTCAAATCCGAGATCTCTCAAGCCCTATGTCGGTTTTTTCAAAAATTTGAGGAAAGGGATGATGAATAGTGTCGGTTGATTGGTCAAATATATGTCTTTTCGCGTTCTCGCTATCAGCGAGGTTTTTCTTACCGTCGGCGAGCTAATTAATTCCATAAGGCAAAAGTTTCGGGAAAAATCCGCCGTCGGCGAGCTCTGTTTCACTGTCAGCGGGTTTTTCTATCTGTCAGCGAGATAATTCTCGTCTTCGGCGAGCTCCCAAAAATTTTAAATTTTTAAAATTCGTCAATCATTTTCAACCTCGAATTGCCTTTAATCAATCTTTCGATCACTTAATTTAATAATAATACGAAGATTAGATACTTATACTCACAAAAAGTCAAACAATATAACTTTATAAATGAAATCCATGAAACTTACAATTTTCACATTGACAACTTCACACATACTTAACTTAAATGTTCAAATCCATAATACTCAGCATCGCAATCCAAACCACAACACTCTAAATGCTGAGACATAACAAATTACAAATAATCTCATCAAACCTGAGATGATCAAATCAAAGTTCGACTCATAATAAAACTTAACTCAAAATCAAACACACACATATATAACAAAAACATAGAAATCTTTCCTACTCTTCAGTGTCTGAACTAACATCTTCTCTAATATTTCCGATGCGACGCAGGTGCACAAATAAATTGTAGAAAGGCCTGAAAGGGAATTCTGCAGTAGATTCTTCATTAATCCATCCTTTCTGTTTTAGTAAATGAATAAAACTGGCCTCCAGATGTCCAGTATGATCAAAGTGCTCCTTCATTCTCCAATCAATATGATCAAACATATCAGAAATATTGTCAATGAATTTCATCACATTTTGTAATTCTTTCTTCAATCCTTTAATCTTCTTCAGAATGAAATTAGTCTTATCAGTAAAGGGCCTTGCTAAAGGATTGTTCGTGATGCTCGTCAGAAATAACTGTAATCTCATCATTGTTATCCAAAGTAGGAAACATATCAGTAGGATCCAGGGGTTTCCATGGTAAAAGTACTTTTCCCAAGCCTCATAAGAAACTTGGTATTGACTGCATAAAGCAAATATAGTAGATGGGTGTCCAAGTCCATGCACTGACCCATGCACAATTAATCCCAATGCAGACTTTACAGTTATTGATCCAACATCGATAGGTAATCCAATTTGAATACAATAGTTTAAAATAGCGCATTCCTTTGAAACTTTATTTACTCTCATGGTAGGTAATAATTTTGATGATATAAAGAAATGTCAGTGCTTTGAGACAGGGTTTAGAAGTGATGCAGAAAAACTGACATACCCGTCTTCTCTTAACTCCCAATCATCGGGTTCGTCAGTCAGGTATCTATAGATCTCGTTTATATTGTATCTTGAAGGCACAAAGTTGGAATAATGACAAACAGAGGTATTTTCTATAGAAAACAGTTCATTTATCCTTGCAGGAGTAAATGTTACCCATCTTCCTCTGACGTACACATTTCCATTGTTGATCACATGCAAATTAGAGTAAAACTCTTTAACTACTGGTATAACTACAACGGATGTTGTATAACAAAATACCTCCCAATGCCGCTGTGCGATCATTTCTTCGATTTTTGTAGTCAAATTCTCTACTCCTCTAATGACGAATCCTCTTTCTTTGATAAGTCTTTTCTTCATCAAGCCTTTGTTGAAGATTCGTTGTGCCTCCGAACTGACGAATTTTCTTCGGTTGAAAACTTTAGCTTTTGTGGTTTCTAAGAATTTGGAGGCCATTTTAGATGGAATGGATATGTCTCTAGTCGTTCCTAAGGAAGAAAATGGTGTAAAATTGGATTTGGAATAATTTCTTACGAAGGAATGGCTTAGATCCGTCCAAAACCGCACGAAAAATCTTTAAGAAACCAAATTTTTAACTGCCTCGCCGTCGGCGACTTAGTTATAGAACTGAATGAAGTAATGGTCCACGATCTTGCTGTCAGCGGGCTCGGGCTCGCTGTCGGCGAGATTCGTAAAAATCGTCCGTTTTCGCTTTCGTCTGAATATTTTCTGATTTCATCCAATAGGTTCAATTTTTGTGATGATTCTAATAAAAATTTGAGTAGTAAGATTTGTTTTAATAATATAGACTCACTAATATGTAGATATTTTAAAAATAAAAGAATACTATGGGTTGCCTCCCATAAAGCGCTTGGTTTAACGTCGTCGACCAGGCCTAATTCGGTTAGTGTTCGAGTTGACTAAGCATTAAAACCTCTTTAAAATTTCATCGTCTATTTTCGAAATATGGTTTTAATCTATGTTCATTTACATTAAATCTATGTCCTGTTTTTGGATCTTCAATTTCTATAGTTCCATATGAAAATATTTGAGTTATGGTGAAAGGTACTAACCATCGAGATTTCAATTTCCCAGAAAATAATTTCAATCTAGTATTATAAAGCAAAACTTCTTATCCTGGTTCAAAATTTCTCTGATTAATTTTCCGATCATGCCATATTTCATCCTTTCTTTATAAATCTTATCATTATCATATGATTCTTTCCTTAATTCTTCCAATTCATTTAATTGCAACAATCTCTTCTCACCAGCTTCTTTCATATTATAATTAAATTCTTTGATCGCTCAATATGCTTTATGTTCTAATTTAACTGGTAAGTGACAAGTTTTTCCATATATAAGCTCGTAAGGAGTCATTCCGATCGAGTTTTATAAGCGATCTTGTATGCCCATAATGCGATTGTCTAGTCTTATAGACCGGTCGATCTATTAGGGTTTTCGGACTTTTCTAATATACGCTTAAACTCTCGATTAGAAACTTCGACTAATCCACTAGTTTGTGGATGATAAGCAGTTGATATCTTATGCATAATATTATATTTTTCTACTAGTTTGTAAATATATTTGTTTCTAAAATGAGTTTCTCCGTCAATGATAATCACTCTCGGCATTCCAAATCTAGTAAAAATATTTTTCATTAAAATTTTTGAAACACTTTTAGCATCACACCTAGATAAAGCTTGTGCTTCAATCCACTTGGAAATATAATCAACAGCTACTAATATATATGAGTTTCCAAATGACGGAATAAAAGGTCCCATGAAATCTAATCCCGAAACATCAAAAATTTCGACTTCTAATATAAAATTCAGAGGCATTTCATTTTTTCTTGATATGTTTCCTACTCTTTGGCAATTATCGCAAGTTTTTATATATCTATATACATCTCTAAATAGAGTAGGCCAGTAGAATCCAGATTGTAGAATTTTATATGCACTTTTATCTGTCCTAAAATATCCTCCAAAATGAGAATCATGACATTTTTGAATGACTGGTTCAGTTTCTTCATAAGGCACGCATCTTCTAATAAATAGATCCTTACATTGCTTATATAAGTATGGTTCATCCCAAAAATATGATTTAGTATCGTGAATGAATTTTTTTTGTTGTTGCAAAGTTAACATAGGTGGTAAAATGTCACTTACAATATAATTTACTATATCAGCATACCAAGGTATTTTTAACTCATTTATATTATAAAGTTGTTCATCAGGAAAAGCTGTCTAAAATTTCATTATCAATATTAGATAATTCATGATTTTCTAATCTTGATAAATGATCAGCAATTTGATTATCAGTTCCCTTTTTGTTAATTATCTCAAAATCAAATTCTTGCATTAATAATAACCATCTAATTAATCTTGGTTTAGAATCTTTCTTTTGCATTAAATATTTAATAGCAGAATGATCAGTATGCACAATACATTTAGTTTCTATTAGATAATGCCGAAATTTATTAAAAGCATATACAAATGCTAACAATTCTCTTTCGATAGCTTGTATAATTTATTTCGGCATCATTTAGAGTTTTACTTAGCGTAGTATATAACTTTGAAAATCTTATCATATCTTTGCCGAAGCACTGCTCATATAGCATAATCACTAGCATCACACATAAGCTCGAATGGTTTCTCCCAATTAGGTGAAACTATTATAGGTCTTGTAATTAATTTATCTTCTAATAATTCAAAAGCATTCGGGCATTCAGTTGTAAATTCAAATTTCTTGTCCTCTTCGAGAAGTTGGCATAGAGGTTTAGTAATTTTTGAAAAATCTTTAATATAACGCCTGTAAAATCCGAGCATGTCCGAGAAAACTTCTTACCCCTTTTACCGTAGTTGGAGGTGGTAATTTATCTATCACTTGAATTTTTGCGAGGTCTACTTCCATGCCTTTTACGAAATTTTATGCCTAATACAATGCCGCTTGTAACCATAAATTGACATTTCTCCCAATTAAGAACTAAATTAGTTTTCGCACATACTTCGAAATACTTTTTCAAGATGATTTAAGCATGTGTCAAATGTTGTTCCGAATACGGAGAAATCATCCATAAATACTTCTATTCCATTATCGATTAATTTACTAAATATAGACATCATACATCTTTGGAATGTTGCGGGTGCTTTACATAATCCAAAAGGCATTCTTCGAAAAGCGAAAGTTCCATAAGGACTAGTAAATGTAGTTTTATATTGATCCTCAGGAGCAATTTGTATTTGATGATAACTGGTATATCCATCTAAGAAACAAAAATACTTATGTCCAGCTAATCTATCTAACATCTAGTCTAGAAATGGTAAAGGGAAGTGATCTTTTCTAGTGGCTTTATTTAATTTTCTATAATCAATACATATTCACCATCCAGTAACTTGTCTTATAGGGATAAGATCATTATTTTCATTAACTTTGATCACGCCTCCTTTTTTAGGTACAAAGTGAATTGGGCTACCCAAGCACTGTCAGAAATAGGATATATAATACCATTATCTAACTATTTTAGAATTTCTTTCTTGACTACTTCTTTCATTATCAGATTTAATCTCCTTTGTGGATCGGCTTTAGGTTTATGTTCATTATCTAAAATAATTCTGTGCATACAGATTGAAGGACTAATTCCTTTAATATCTGTTAAAGTCAGACAAAAATTTTCTTATATTTTTTTAACGTATCTAAAAGTTTTTGCTCTTGAGATTCATTTAATTCGGATGAAATAATAGCGGTAGAGTTGAAGAATTACCTAAGTAAGCATATTTTAAATGATTAGGTAACATTTTTAACTCAAGTTCGGGAGGTTTAATAATTGATGGAACTATATTTTTTTCGGTATTTTACGTGTTATCCAAAAATTCATATTTCTCTTGAATATAATCTAATTCTTCATTTATCTCAGATTTTTCAATTAATTCAATATTTTCTTTTTCTAATTTTTCTTCATAATATTCTTTAAAATGTTCTTTTTGTAAATGATCGAGTACTTCCATTCAAAAACACTCATCATCTTTTTCTAGTGCAGGTTATTTCATTGATTTAGCAATATTAAAAGTTACTTTTTGGTCATTTACTCTCATAGTTAATTCTCCTTTCTGAACATCAATCATAGCTTTTCCAGTGGCTAAAAATGGTCTTCCTAAAATGATAGGAATTTCTTTATCTTCTTTCATATCTAGAACAATAAAATCTACAGGGAAGATAAATTTATCCACTTTTTTTAATACATCTTCAATAACTCCCTTAGGATATGTAACAGAACAGTCAACTAACTGAAGAGTTACTGAAGTAGGTGAAATTTCTCCCAATCCTAATCTCTTGAAAATTGATAGAGGCATTAGATTTATGCTTGCTCCTAAGTCACAAAAAGTTTTTCCATAGAATTTTTCTCCAAAAGCGCAGGGTATAGTGAAACTACCAGGATCTTTTAAATTTTTCAGGAAGTTTTTTCTGAATAATAGCACTACACTCTTCACTAAGTGCAACCATTTCATTATCAGTAAATTTTCTTTTTTTATTTAGAATATCTTTCATGAATTTTACATAGTTTGGCATACGTTCTAAAGCTTCTACGAAAGGAATATTTATCGTTAATTTCTTCGAAATTTCGAGGAATTTAGCAAATTGTTTATCTTTTTTATGTTGAATTAGTCGTTGAGGAAATGGTGGTGGAGGTTTTTCAACAGAAATTTTCATAGGTATTAAAGGATTTTCTAAGTTTGGATCTTGTTGATTCTTTTCCTTTTCAATTTCAACTTCCTCTTTTTGACTTTCAAGTTCTTTCTGAATTCGAGGTTCTAATTCTTTTCCACTTCGTAATTGTATCGCGTTAATTTGTTCATTTCCCTTGTCATTGGGATTTATTTCCACATTACTAGGAAATGTTCCAGGTATTCTATTATTAAGTGCAGTAGCAATTTGTCCAAGTTGAGTTTCAATATTTTTGATAGTTGTCCCTTGATTTTGTAATTGGTTTCCTTGTATTTGTAATTGATTTCCTTGATTTTGTAAATGTTGACCCATATTTAATATCAATTCTTCTATAGATAATTTCTTATCTTTAAATTGAGGGTTATTATTATTAAATCCAGGTGGATAATTAGGTTTATAATTATGATTTCCTTGATTAGATGGATTTCATAATTATTGTGTCATATTATTCATCGAAGGTTGATTAGTTGTATTATTATTCCAATTAAAATTAGGATGATTTTTCCATCCAGGATTATAATAATTTGCATAAGGATTATTGGGTCTGTTGTTAATTGCATTAATTGTTTCATATTGAGATTGGGATTCTATAAGTTGTACAGTTGAATTTTCTTTTGTTAAAGTTGGAGAGCAATTCATTCCAAAATGATCTAATTTTTTAGATACAGCAGCGATTTGTGAAGCTAACATAGATATTGCATCATTTTCATGAATACTAGCTATCTTTTTTGGATTCATTCTATCAGCAGGCCATTGAAAATTATTTATTGTCATTTCTTCGATTAGTGCATAGGCTTCATCAAATGGTTTTGACATTAATGATCCTCCATCAGCAGCATCGATGATTGATCTTAAAGATCCTACTAATCCATTATAGAAAGTTTGGATAATTAACCAATCTGGTAACACATGATGTGGGCATTTCCTAAGAAGTTCTTTAAATCTCTCCCAATATTCATATATTGACTCTCCATCAAATCGACTAAAAGAAGTTATATCATTTCTAAGCTTAGCGAGTTTTAGATGCTTGGAAAATATTTGGATAGAAATTTTTGTGATAATTCTCCCCAAGTTTTAATAGATCCGAGTGCTTAACAAATTTAACCACATTTTTGCTTTATCCCTTAAAGAAAAAGGAAAAAGTTTAAGTCTTATAGCATCGTTAGATACTCCTTCATATTTGAAAGTAGCACATAGTTCTAAAAAACTAGCAAGATATAAATTAGGATATTCAGTAGGTGAACCACTAAATTGATTGTTTTGTACCATTTGGATAATTGCAGGTTTAAGTTCGAATGAATTAGCAGCTACATCAGGGTTTTGAATAGTTAAATGAATTTCATCTAATGTAGGGCTGACATAGTCTCGTAATGGTCTTGGTTGATTTATATTTTCATTTTCAGGTATATTTGTCATTTGTGTTAAATTTATAATTTCTCTTTTTTGTTTTCTAATTCTTTTAATTGTACGCTCTAATTATGAATCGTAAGGTATTAAATTTTCGTTTCCAATCTTTTGCATACAATTTTATAAAAATAAAATAGTTCGTTACTTTAGTAAATAATTTCTTTACTTCCCCGGCAACGATGCCAAAAACTTGACTCACTTTTAATATGTTTGCAAATTATGTTTATAGCAACTACACCAAAAAAACTTGATCCCGCTTTAAATATAGATATATGATTTAATGTATAATGTGGATTCCACGCAAGTATACGTATCGTATCAAGTAATACAGGGCTCTAGTGGAGTCCTGGTTATCGATCCCACAGGGAAGTTTTTAACGATTTGTTATCAACTAAATTTAAAGGAATTACTTACTAATAAAGTGAACAGAAATTCAAAGTAACTATAATAAACTAAAGTAAACTAATGCTTGAAATAAGTTGATTTAAATAATTTAGAAAAAGTATCATTCTCCTTATTTTTAGAAAATTAAGTGAATGATGAATTTAAATAAGATTTTAATTGTATTGTGACAAATAGGAGCATTCATATTCTTTACCCTTTGGTCCAGGTGCAAAGAACATTGACTAATCCTATGTTTGATCACTGAATCTACGGTGCAAGGTCGGGAGGATACCGGCCGCCACTTCGAAGCTCCCACGTTCCTCTCACCCGAGGGCTAACATCTACACTTCGACTCTCAAACAGTAGGACCGAATTGAGTATTTTAGTCTCGTCACACTAAAATATCCAATTCTACGCTCAGATAATTAATATTTCCCTATTTGTTTGCACCCGCCTTCCAAGGCTTTTGACTTCCCTGAATATTGGATGTAATTTTTACTATAGCTGATAATTCAAGATATTTTAACTACTCAAATTGGCCAGATTGAAAGTAAATTAAGTTTTAAGTAAAAAAATTATCACAATTTATTTATTATATTATGTGCCTCTATTTAATTTCATCAATCTGCATAATTTTCATAAACAATGAGAAAGACTAAGAAAACTACTCAGAATGCATGAGAATAAAACAAAGCATGGATTTCATTTAAAGTTAACAACAATAATACTTATCTTAATTTCCTCCCTAAGCAGACTCCTTGAAGTTCCTTTAACTTTTCCTTCTAGTACAACAAACTAAATAACACTCAATTAAACTAATGAACTCACTAAACACACTCAAACTAAATTAAACTCACACAAATGACACTTAAGAAAATGAAAAGAGACTAAGACTCTCTAAAATAGACACACATAGACACTATAATTCAGCCTCTATTTATAGAGGTAAGTAAAGGTCCAAGGGGTGTTTAAACACCACTTCAAAAAGTGTTCAGGTTCAATGTATATTCATTTTGAACTAGCTCGCCGTCGGCGGGAAACGACCTCGCCGTCAGCGGGGCTTCTAGAAGGTCTTCAAGCCGCGCGATCTCGGCTGTCGGCGGGCTCGGGTTCACTGTCGGCGAGGTAGTTATAATTCCTTCAGAAATTTCTCCTCACGATCTCGCCGTCGGCGGCCTCGATCTCACCGTCGGCGAAGTAGTTATATTTGCATGAATTTCCTTCTTTTTTATCCAAATTTGCTCCATTTTATGCTTTTTGCTTCCATCACTTATAAATCTTTATTCCTACAATAAAATAAAGAAAATATCTTTCTTTAAAGTGCAATTTCATCAAAAATAGATATGAATTTCTTGATGTATTGTTCTGTGATCAATATTCTTACTTATGAATCTCATGCTGGATGGAGAACTAGTGGCAGGTATCACAACATTCCTTGTACCTCAAGTACTTCTCTACAAGGTCTTATGAAGCGGCTTATAATCCAACAAAGAGATTTGCTGACTATTTAGAATAAAATTGGTAGTGCTTATAATGATGAATTTATGAAGAATAAAGTTGATTATGATGTTGCTCATAATGACGCCTTGGTTAGATACTTTAGAGGAGATCATTCTGTAGAATTTCAAGCTGGCCCCAGTTTCACTCCATTTGTGCCTGATATTGAAGATGAGGAGGTAGAAGCTGATGAAGAAGAGGAGAATTATTGATAGTTTATTGTTTTATGTGTGATTGGAGTACTTTCGGTTTGTAATAGTTTGTTGATTTATTTTAATTAGTTGGACTTTGCTTTTGCAGATGTGATAACTCAGTTATTGGACTTGTAGTGTAGATTTAGATTGTTTGTATTATTATTTTAATTTCTTACCATATGTTATATTCAAATGTTTGTTTGTTTTTAAAGATTATGTTTTTAAAGATTATGTTATTAGACTTATAGTGCAAATATTTTGAAGCATGATGTTTAGGAAATTTCTACATCACTACATATATTTGCTCTTTTTATTTCCTATCTTCATATTTTCAAATTCAGAAATCCATCTCAAAAAGTTAGTCTTTTTAATTTATTTAATATTTTCTTTCTATCTGCATTTTTGCACTAAGTGTTTACCTACCGAAAAAGATAAGTTTGGGTGTAAGGAAAAAAACTTTTCAAAAGAAAAGACTAAAACTTTATTTGTCCTCAATGAACTATATTTTTAAAACTATTTTTAACATGATTTTTGGTAAGAATTTAACTTTAAAAAGTTATATATTTTTTATTTTATTTAAACATTATAGTAGACTTGAAAATTAAGTTTTAATAATAGAAGTTAACTTTATGGTTAAGATATTTAGTATAAGTATAAGACTATAGTTTACTATTTAAAGTAAAGGAAGGTGTATTTCTGAAATATTAAGAGCTTATGATTAGGAAAGTATATTTTTGAAATATTAAGAGTCTTATGATTACATGTAAGAAGAAAGAATTGAAATTTTATGAAATAATGTTAATACTAATATTGATGTATAAAGAAAGAATGTAATAAGTTATAATTTTAGGAAGAAGATGGTGAAGTTCAAAATTATTAAAGACTATTTAGATATAATAATCCTCACATAAATAGAAAATAAAAAGAAGAAAAGAAATGATTAAAAAACAATCAATATATATATATATATAAATAGAGAAAAAGAAAAAGAAAAGCAAATGAAAAGAAGAATATATGTGAGGAGAAGCTTGTGGAAGAGTTTGAGATAAGTTATGTCTATTACTTATTGTGTTGTATGAACTTGTTCTTATATATATAATCCGTGTTTTATTGTAATTTCCTCATGAATTCTGAGTAGATTTCCTTTTTCCTTCTCCTTGCAATGAAATATGGTATTGTGGTGGATCAGAATTGTTGTGCTAAAATATTTGATAAAAATTGTGATCATTTATACTTGGAAATTCATTTACTTTTTTATTTGGCCAATTGAAATGTTAAAATTTATTATGAAACATACGATCTGAAAGGATTATGCATTGAACAACAAATTGAGAATCACATTCAATTTCATGGACGAGAATGTAGTCCATGATATTGAATTAAAATAAATAGGGAAATATACTTTGATGGGCGTAGAATCAGAGATTTTAGGGTGACAGACTAAAATCCCCAATTTTGTCCAAGTATTTGGAAACTAAAGTGAGTGTTATTCCTCAAGTGTGGGAGAAGTGGAAGATCTGGAGTTAGAGCCAGTATCCTCCCAACCTAACCACAAATTTAGGGATTAAATCTTGGATTAACCAATGTTTTTTATGCACTCGGGAGAGGGTAAAGAATAGGAATCCTCCTATTTGGCATAATACAATTCTGAATAATCTAATTTATTCGCTAACCATAACTTCATTTCAAGGGGAAGGATATTTTCTCCAACTTGATCTTTTAGTTACAAAAACCTTGCTTAGAATTAGAAAACTTCACATTGAAACATTAGAAATTAGTTTAGTAAACTTAGTATTTCTAGTTACATTAAAAATTATCTACTTGTGTTTCTTACTTAAGTTTTATTAGTTTGAACTTTGTGTGTTGTCCTATAGTTATAAGTTTATCTCCTCCATGTGGGATCAGTACTTAGGACTAAATTAGAGTCATTTATTACTTGAGCGATACATGTGCCTGCCTTTGCGACCTAGGGACACCATTTAATAATCATAGTAACTTTTTAGCTCACTAAGGGTGGCAGTTTTAAGATAAATTTGATTATACTGAAGTGAATTGATTGTGATTGCTATTAATATTTCGAAATTAGTTGCATTGTGTGTTGTGGTGTTGAAAGACATTTACAGTATACAAAAATTATATCGACAGACCACCGTTGGTATTATTTTTAGTCATCGTAATCAATGGCTTAGCGAGAGTTTTGAAGCATCGTTGCATTCCCATACAGAATAACCTTCATTTGATCTCCTATACCCCAGGTCTATGATAATATAAAGCAAAACTCTTTTTATCGAGAGTATTTTTGGGTATCCCCAAAGATGTAATTAACTAGTAGGAATACGTTCCTCTGGGAGTGCTCTTGACCTCAGAACAGATACATACCCTTGACTTTCTGGTTTTGGGTGGTCTACGTAGACACTTCTTTTACGGATATTGGTTTAAGGAGCCTCCTCCCGATCTCGTTTGGGCGAACATACATGACCTATCCTTGCGAGGTTTATCGCACGTAGACTCTCCACATTTTTCTTTTCTCTTGTTTGTCACTTTGTCGTATATCTATTCTTACTTGGTTCCTCTCCTCTATGAATCAGTTATTTGATTCGGGAGGGAAATTTATTCGAATGGGGAAAGTATACAATGATCAACATGCTGGTGACTCCTTTTAAAATAAATAAGAGGAAAGGAATGACAAAAATAGGTCATGTCGGGGGTTCGACAAGTTAGGTCACGTAATGTGTCTAAAAGGTTAGGTGAGTTGTTGTAGTGGAGTGAGTCATCAAGGGTTAATTTGTCAGGTCCCAGGTCTAGTGAGTCAAGTCATGGTGTGGTTCGAGTTGCAATCCAGTGGAATATCGCGAGTGCCTTCAGATCATAGATCTAGGCCCAACTGAATGATGATGATGTTGTGCGGGATCAGACAGGGACGCATGCAAGAGTAAAAATTTTGCTTGTGAAACTTTCAGATCCTCTTGAAACAGTGGAGTTTGGGTATGTGGGCTAGACATGGATATTGTCATTTTAAATTTTTTCCCCTTTGATCCTATAAAAAAAGCCAAAAAGTGAAGGAATAATTAGAGTCTTCTTTTATATTTGTTCGAACAACGAACTTCCCTTTACATTGTTGCTTCATACCTCAAAGTCCTCCAACCTATTTATGTGAACAACGAACTTCCCTTGGCATTATTGTTGAACATTCCATATGGGATTTTTTGAGTTTCGAGATACTGATGTCTAAGGAAGCCCGCCCTCTTAAGGAAAATAAAAAATCTCAAAGAATCGATATTAAACCAAACTAGACAGAGAATGATCATATACTAATTAGGAATAAATTTTAGTTCCTTTTTGATATTGTGGTGAAGTTACTAGCCTCAATTGATTAAGCATATTCGCATTCCCTCCCCCTCACCTCCCCCACCCTCTCACCATGAGATGTTACCATTTAAGAGGTGCCACTGCAGGCCGGCTTGTGATTTTTGTCGGTGCCTAAGCTATTGAACATTTTGAAAGTGGCCAGAGTTAGTACTTTCTAGTTCTTCTGTAGGGCGGCAACGTTTGTCATATAGCTGATTGTTTAGGAAATGTGTGTTGAATTTAACACTGAAGATTTTTGTCTGGTTGGGCAGATTTACTAGAGACACACGGGAATGCATCTCCTTATGAAGCAATGAATTTAATTTTTGCATGAAGGATCTTGTAATGCAGTGGTATGTAGTATTTTTACTAACAAAAAATGATTGGGAATTCCATGAGAAATTAAGAAAACTAAAACATCTGTTAATCTCCCTCCGTTCACTAAAGACAAAATATTATGGATGTTTCGATTTTGAATTTTAAGGGGATACAGCTCGAGGTGTATTATATCCATAAATTTATGTTCAAGGAACTCTTGTTCATGTTTGGACTCTCCTTTCATCATAGGAATTCTTTTGCAATGATGTTCAAGAATTCAAGAAGCAACTCGAACCAGAACCTGTGGCACCTCTGATGCTCACTTTTATCGAGCAGTGATTACAAAATGCTTCCTAAAAAATAGTGTAAGAAGAGTAAAGAGAGATGAGGCCATTGCTCAGTTCTTTGAAGATTAAGATTAGGAATAACGTGTTAACTTATTCTTGCAATAGGTTCTTAGAGGTTGAGGACTCTGTGTGTATATGTTAAATATCATTCTCACATATTTCTTTCATTTGACCTGATATATAGTTATTTATTCCAAATGAATAAAATGACGAAGATTTAAATGGGGCTTAACCTTTCCTTGAGAGAGTAAAATCGAAGTTCTTAAAGATTAACCTTTTATAGGGAAAGTATAAGTGTCAATATGATTATGAAGCTATGAGAATTACAACTTTATATTCGGTTGACACATGGTAGGACAGAGTTATTCATGATGAAAACTTCCTTTTCATTTCACTGTCAAGATTTTGGGAGCACTTGAGAGGAGTTGGTTTAGTCATAATCCGATTTTAGGTAAAGGAACAAGAATTTAAAGGCTATGAGATTGAATATGTCAGCTCTTGAGAAGAAAATCCAAAGATTGAGGTCATAGAAGGAGGTCAATGTCGCTACATGGAGGGCTTTGACCCAAGGAAAAAATGTTAAGATTTTCATGCCTATTTTATACTGATTTTGATGATATTGCACTTTAAAAAAATGTATTTTTGGTGTTTTTGTGCATGTATGAAGATTTAAGGACAAATGAGCGAAAATATGCAAAAAGTAGCGAATTTGGAGCAAAAGGACCAAATTATGCAAAATATACCTAGGGCGCCGACGGCGAGGTCGATGGCGCCGACGGTGGAGATCGAGGCCTTCGATGGCGGGGTCTGTTTAAAGCACTGTTTCTAGAAGGCCGCCGACGGTGCGGTCGAGGTCGCCGACGGCGAGATCGACAGTTCTTTCCAGAAATACGTCGAATGCAGACGATTTTTGAAGGGTGCCTGCAAAATCCTTAGAGACTCTTCAACAACTTTAAAAAGAACCATTTTAGGCCGAAAAAGTGGTCTTTTGCGTGTTTACTAGAGAGTCCAAAGTGTCAATTAGTGTGTTTGTAGTGAGTAGATAGTTATTTTTAGTGTTGTTATTTGATGAGTAGTGAGTTCAAATAGAGATTTTGTGAGGAATTCTTCGAGGGATTGTAAGAGTGGAAGGGAAGTGAGAAATCTCTTCTGCATTGCCGTTTCGAAGGAGAATTTCGCGTGTTGTAAGAAAGGAAGAAATCTAGAGGAACTTCAAGGAGTTTGCTTGGGAAGCAATTTAAAATAAGTTATGTTTATTTACTATAGTTTGTATAACTTTACTTTATTATATAAAATCCAAGTTTTATTGCATCATCTTTATGAATTCTGGGTAGTTATTCTGTCTTTCTCCTTGTTTTGATGTTTTTGTGAAATGATTATATTAATTAGTGTATCAAACCTATTATAAAGAAGTTGTGATGATACTATACCTAAACTTACTTTACTATACGAATTGGCCATTTATATTGTTAAAATCTGTGAAGAATTCTTAAGACCTGACCGTGGGCTAGGGATTCTTAACTAGTATGTATCACATTTCTATTTTAAAGGTAGACGGGTAAATCCTAAAAAGGAGAAGTGCAAATAAATAGAGAAATAATATTAATAAGGCGTAGAATTGGAATTTTAGAGTGACAGGCAAAAATCCCCAATTCTGTCCTATCGTTTGGGTGTTGAGGTGTAGATTGTTAGCCCTTAGATGAGGGGAACGTGGGAGCTCCCAAGTGAGAGCCGGTATCCTCCCAGCCTAGCCACAGATTCAGTAACCAAACATAGGATTAGTCAATGTTCTTTATACCTGGACCAAAGGGTAAAGAATATGTATGCTCCTATTTGACACAACACACATATAAAACTAATTCTATATATCATTTTACTTAAATATCTTAACAAAGGAGAAAAATTCTTGCTATTATATATTTGAACTTAACTTTAGTAGTATTAGTAATTTATTAATAGAACTAGTTTAAATATAAAAATTTCATATTGTTGTCGATTGCGTATTAGTGACAGATAGACAAATTCGATTTAGTTGTAATTCTAACTTGGTTTATATAATCCTAGTCCGTAGGCTTTAATATATTTCCCTGTGGGATCGATATCCATGACTCCACTAGAGCCATGTATTACTTGAACGATACGTATACTTGTGTTTAAAGGTAACTCAACGATTAAAAGATTATAATATTTTATTGTTACAACAATTAAAATTACGCTCCAAATCAAGTTTTTGGTGTTGTTGCTAAGAATTTATATCTTTTAGTAGTGGTGTTGAATTCTTATATTTATAAGTATATTTAAAATCATGGGATCAGGCTTCAAGAGATTGCTTGAGCTTACGAACATCATTTGAGATCACGTTCAAAAGACACGAGGTAACATATATGACGTTGAGATAAAGGTGATGTAGAAGTAGTGCTTCAATGAGGGATTTATTTGGCGCACAAGGAAAGTTGAGCAATATAGCAACTGATTGGGGTTCTCACAGAGGAACTTAACTCTAGCCAAAATTTAGACGCCCTCCATCCTGATTCTAATGATGTTGATATTAAGAGTAAATCGACAAAATGTGTTCTCTAGTGAGAAGGATGTGAAGGAGAACATTGACATCGAGTAGTGTTATTTTCTTATAATTTATACATATTCATATATGTTTTGCAGTTTGAGTTGAATTGAAGTAGCTGTCCTCTTTTTAATTTTTTATTTTTCTTACATGTTCATCTATGCTTTGTTGTATGAGTCAGACTAACGTAGTTGTTGGTGATATTATCTAGTGGATTTGTTTTTTGGTGACTCCCCCTCCATGGACGTTTTCTTTTTCTTTTTACACTCGTATAATTCCAAGCATGAAAATCATTGTATCGACATCACCCACGTTTTTTTTATTACAGATGTGTAATGTTGGTCAAAACTTTTGATCTTTAAGGCGGCTTATGACACACCAAAAATATGTTGAATTTATCATATATGTTTTGTACTCATTTTTTGTGATATTGTACTTTCAAGGAATGTATTTTTCTTATTTTGTTACAGGTATGATGATTTTAGGCATTTAGAGCAAAAAGACGAAAAATGAATAAATTTAGAGCAAAAATAGGCAAAATCCATAAATCTGTATTTTGATGCCTGAATCAACCTTTACGAGTATCTGTATATGTAAGAATTTATGAATTTATATTTAAATATTTATAATAATTTCGTAAAGTCTCAATTTCAAACGCAAGTATATGTATCGTTTTAAGTAATACAGGGCTCTATTGGAGTCCTGGTTATCTATCCTACAGGGAAGATTAATTGAAGAAATTTATTAGATTTTTCAAATTAAAAGTAATTATAACTTTTATTTCTTTTCAAAATTCAGATTTTAAGTATAATGAAATTTCTACTAAATATAAGTAAAACAACAATAAAGTAAAGGTTAATGCAAGTATAAATAAAACAACTTTCTCCTTTTCAACTAATCCAAGATTTTTCAGAATAATTATCATTCGTGGAGAACTTGAGATTATGATATTGCGCCAAATAGAAGCATTCAAATTTTTTACATTTGCTCGATAGTATAAAGAACATTGGCTAATCTATAGACCAGTTCAAGATGTATTATTAATAGAATGGGTTAATCTAGGCTAACACTTCTAGATGTCCATGGGTGGCTATGGTCGGCCCTATTAGTGACTCGTTCCCTTTCTATAAACAAAATTATTAGAATTTAGTCTGTCACTCTAAAAACTAATAAATTCTATGCCCAATAAATAATATCTCCCTATTTATTTGTACTTCACCTTGAATAACCCGCTCAAGGCCTTCGATTACCCAATGATTCATGTGATATCTACTAGTAAAGAACTCATCTCCGGATAGGTCTCAGAATTCTTCAATAGGTTTTAACAATTCAAATGACTAATTTAAAAAGTAAATTAAGATCAGATATGAATATCATCGCAATAATTTTAGAAATTTTAAATTAAGTTCTCCAACAAAATTAAATTATTTTATTATCTTTTCATAGTTGAAAGGAGAAAGAAAAGTAACTACTCAAAACACATTGAATTCACACAACAAAACATATTTATAAAACTTTGAACTAAGTTGCAGATACTTATCTGGAATGTTCCTTCAAGTGATAATTTGACTCCTACTGACCCCAATGCAAGGTACAAGACTTCAACAACAACAACACTTAAAAACTCTCACTTACCACTCAAGGAATTGAGTAGTAACACTCAAAATAACTAAAATAAACTCACTAAATACTTAAGAAGAAAATATGGTGGCTCTCTAAATCTATCTTTGACTGTTGGAGATCTAGGGGACATCGTTTTCTGTAGAACGTCTCCTATTTATAGAGCTTCAAAAATGACGAAGTGTTGCTTCAGGCATCTCTTCAAAATTCGTCCAAATTCAATGAATCTACTAGAAAGTAATTGTGGTGCCTAGGCGCCGGGATCTGGCGCCAAGGCGCCTGAGTCCCTGACCAAGTCTTCGCACCTCTTCACTTTGGATCAAACCTCTTCGCGAAAACTATTTTGCTGTGTCCTGATGCATTGTATCACATGTCTTATATATTAAGAGTAACTTCCAGTCTTCTAGAATGTCTGATAACAGCTTAACACCGTCAAAATAACTGCCCAAAGTTGTCAAAAATCGTATCTTCTTTAGTATCGACCTAGCGCTTAGGCGCCGGATCTAGCGCCTAGGCGCCATACCCATAATTTCGGCAACTTTGATTTTTAGCTATATTTTTGCTCTTTTTTCCTTATTGAACTATTTTTTCATCACCTATACCCAAAAACATAAAAATACCTTTCATTAAAGCATAATATTCTTAAAAATTGAATTATAAATAAGACATAAAAATATGTACTTTTAAGTCGATCAAATTCCCCCAAACTTAAACGTTACTTATCCTCAAGTAACAATTTTTATTACATAAAATATATAACATCTGGAATGAAGTTTAAATATTTAAGATTCCTTGTAATTTTTTGTTTTATAAATGCTTTAGCAAATCATTAATCAAATTTCACTAATTCAGGTTAATTTTAAGAATTTAATGAATGCTTAACTACCAAATCATAAGACTTTAAAATTTTCATTTATTTCAAGAATATTTGTAATTTATCATATTAAGGTCACATAGATAATTTACAAGAAAAAGACTTTCATGAAATTTTTTTTTTCTAGTAAAGATATTTGTACATAAAAAATAAGTAAAAAATATAATTAGTTTTCTTCCTATAAGATAATTTAAGTGAAGCCAATTTTTTATTACGCATCTCCCCAAGCTTCTCCTCACTTTTTTTTTGCTCTTTTCTTTTATTTTCTTTTTCTTTTTAAGGATATTTTTCAATCCTTCATTTTTTTAATTTGTGAAGATTACTACATCTGAATAGTTTGTTAATGATTTTGAACTTCACTATCTTTAACTTATATTTAAAAACTTACACATTTTTACTCAATAGATATGACATTCTTAATAAGTTTTTTTCAAATATTATTTCAATCTTTTTTTTTTCAAGCAACAATCTTGATTCCTTAGTATTTCAAAAACATAATTCTCTTTACTATAAATAGAAAAATTTTTAATCTTATTATTTTTTAAGTTAAATAATTTTATTCTTAAAATCAATCAAAATTATTGAAATTTTAGTTAAGTTTACTAAATTATTTATAAATTCAAAAATTTAAGTAATCTTAAATAATTTTTTTATTTCTTATGTTATGTTAATGTTTTTAAAGAAAATATTAGTACATTAAGGACAAATAATATTTAAATTTCAAAAAAAATTTCCTTCCCCCAAACTTCCGTTTGGTATAAACATAAATTATGAAAATTTCTAAAGTATGTGAGAAAGAATAACATATATTTACCAGAAATTTTTCTAAGCATATGAAAAATAATCTGGAAAGGAAAATTTTCTTTCTACACATGCTTTTGATGAACATAAAAGAAAGGTCTAAGCATATATAAAAAAATTTTAGTAAGCAAGATCAATTTCTACAAAAATCATATTTTTTATATTTTTTTATTATTTTTTATTTTTTCTTTATAATAATTTTAAATAAAAATAACTAAACAAACAGGTGTTTTGATCACTATACTAACACAGAAATAAAACATCTCATTACATAAATAAACTTTAACAATTAAACAATCATCAGTACATCAATAAGTGTCTCAGAACAGTGCATCAAACATAAAGACGAACAAACCATCACATACATGCAAAACTAACACAAAACATAACATAAATAACACAAATATACAATAAAAAAATCTAATCATCACTAGCAGTCTTCTCTTCGTCATCATCATCAAAGGAAAAGTCTACATTTTTGTTCTGAATATCAAATGGTGAGAATCTAGAGCAGGTCGGGAACATGAACTGAATGGTCACCCTTTAGGAATCTAGCAAAAGACTCAAAATACTCAGCATCAAAATCACTCTTCCTCTGGATGTACTCAGAAAGATGATCCAATTTCAAATCTATAGTATCGACTTTACACTGGGTTAAAGTAACATATTATGCTGCTCTATAAATTTCTCATGCATATTCACCAAAAAACTAGATGGTGGCTCAGCAGCAAAAATAGAGGGTCCAGAAGTAGAAGGTCTATCAAAAGTAGGTAATGAACTAGAGGGTGAGGTAGAACTCTTACCTCGTAGTTGATCATAAATACTGACACTTTCTCGTCCAATGGGCTTTGTAGACTTGAGATTCTCCTCTGAAAGCTCAGCAACAACTCAAGCACTTTCACACGGAGAATAAATCAGAGATGGGAATCCCAATCCCACAGAAGTGCTAGAACGAGCAGTGGCCTCTATAAAATCATAAATAATACTCCCAACATCAATCTGTTTCCTCTCCTGTATGCAGTAGTTGAGGATAACTCTGTCCTTGGTAA
The DNA here is from genome assembly GCA_022702705.1 of Papilionanthe hookeriana x Papilionanthe teres. Lineage (NCBI taxonomy): Eukaryota > Viridiplantae > Streptophyta > Magnoliopsida > Asparagales > Orchidaceae > Papilionanthe > Papilionanthe hookeriana x Papilionanthe teres. The sequence continues at coordinate 61,032,259 of CM040428.1, read as the reverse complement.
CCTCACTCAAATAGTTGGATGGAAGGAGGCGAGTAGAAAGAAAGTAATGTCATGCCTTAGAAACACCATTTAGCTTAGAAGATGAAAAATTTACCCGTTTTTTACTTCGGATCTTCCAAGCTCTAATACCATCTGTCAAGTATGCAATAATTATCTCTAAATCTCCCTCAGATGAAGATAATCCAGAGAAATAGCACTCGATGTTTGGTGGCAAGCCATAGAAATTGTTGATTCTCTCTTAAGTAAATCCTACTCCAACTCCTCTCACGAAGATCTCGAAATATTCGACATCCAAGAAATTTGCATAAAACTCCCTGACGACAGGGATAACGACAACAGCAGTGAAGTAACAAAATCGTTGCCAGTTCAGTGCAACGATCATATCTTCAATCCTTCCACCATGATTGTAAAAACTCCTCTAGATGAAAACGCAAAATAAATTAAAGGATCGAAAGAATAAGCTTATTTAAGATTTTAAAAACTTAAATAAAGCTTCAAATCCATGGATTAAACTCCAAAAATAAAAAAAATTGGTTTTGCTCAAAAGTTGAAAAATCTATTGTGAAAATAAAAAATAAATGCATTGGAAGGTAGATCTGACCTCTAGATGAAGAAATCGAGTGATTCCAAGATCAAAGACTTGAAAATAAGGCCTAAAAATGGATCCCTAAAGTTGATTTTCGCGAAAAAGTGAAGAAGAAGGGAGCTTAGGCGTCGTTAATGGCGTCGGTTGGTTTAAAAACCCGATTTTCGGGTGCAGGCCGAACCGACGCTTAGGCGCCGAGTTCTGGCGCCTAGGCGCCTAAGCGCCAGACTCGCCTTTCAGAAAATTTGATTTTTAAAAAAATATTTTCCACCAAAACTTAACAAATTTGACTTCTAATTACTCACATGAGAGTATTACTATAATTTCTAACTTTCAAACATTTCCACAAACAATTAAAATGATAAATTAGATTCAATATTCAAATACAAGATATAATCAAACTCTTCAATTCCATTTCACAATTTTCCATTCCAAGCTAAAAAAATTCCAGAAAAATACTATAATAAGCTTCATCATTCTATAAACAACACTAATTCAAAGCAAATTCACAATCAAACAACACACTTTGAACAATGAAAGCAAACACAAACTAAAATATTCGACTCACTAGAACATGACTCAATCACACCTAAAACACATCAATGATCTATTCATCGCCGAAATTTGAATTTCCATTCCTCTCGCAATGAAGTTCGCTAGGCCTGAATGGATAGAAAACCAACGCCCTTGGAAATTCCAAAGCCGTCTTCTCATCAATCCATTTTTTCTTCATATGATCGAATTGAAGTTTCATCTGTCATTCTAAATGCTCTATTTGGTGATACATCTCATGAAGACGATTCCCAACGCTTAGCAATTCCGCCTCAATCTTCTCTAAATGACTAAACAATTTCTCCAAACTTACAACTATAAATCCATTGACATAAGGTTGAGGATCTTTAGAAGACTTGTCACTTATTGCATTTCCATGATCTCCTTTCTCCATTGCTTCCAAACTTCTCTTTTCTCCTCCAAAATGAATTGTTCTGATCGAAAATAGGGTTGCTTAGGGATTGGGGACAAATATAGGGCAATTTATAAGAAGAATTCATGTAAAAAACTGAAGATTTTCTGTTTTTGCACGAACAGTAACTAGGGCGCTTAGGCGCTGAAATCTGGCGCCTAGGCGTCGGACAATCGATACACATGGGTTATGCTGGTGCTTAGGCGCCAAGTTTTGGCGCCTAGGCGCCGGAACCATGTTCGACTTCGTTTCTCCTATCGTTAAATTTATAAATTTTCGCTCTTAAAATAGGTCTATTAAAATGATGTGATCAACACACAAACATCGATTAAGATAAATTCAAATCACAAACAATCACAATGATAATATATTGGTTACCTCTCATAAAGCGTTTGGTTTAACGTCATCAGCTCGACATAATCAATTATATTAATTGGGTAGACTCAGTTCGTAAGACTCCTTGTAAATCAGTTTCATTTCTTCCATATAAGGCTTCAGTCTTAATCCGTTAACTTTAAATATTTTTCCCGTTTTGGGATCTTTAATATCCATAGCTTTATAAGGGTATATTTTCTCAATTATAAATGGTCCCATCCATTTAGATCTTAATTTTTTCAGGAAAAAGTCTTAAACGAGTATTAAATAATAATACTTCTTGTCCAAGCTCAAATATTTTTCTTGAAATATTTTTATCATGCAATTTCTTCGTTCTTAAATTTTCATAGGACTCGTTTCTTATCTCTTCCATTTCATTCAGTTGTAACAGTCGTTTGTCTCCTACAGCATTCAAATTATAATTGAACTCCTTTATAGCCCAATAAGCTTTATGTTCCAGTTCAACATGTAAGTGACAATGTTTACCATAAACTAACCGATAAGCTGACATTCCGATAGGTGTCTTATAAGTTGTTCTATAAGCCCATAATGCATAATCAAGTACGTTAACCTGATCGGTTCTTTTAGGATTAACAATCTTTTCTAATATTCTTTTAATTTCTCTGTTTGAAACTTCAGCCATTCCACTTGTTTGTGGGTGATAAGCAGTTGCAATTGTATGTTTAATTCCAAAATTTTCCAATAATGATTGAATTCTTATATTTCTGAAATGACTTCCCCCATCTGTGATAATTACTCTTGGCATTCCAAATCTTGTAAAATCATTTTATTTAAAAATTTCGAAACACTTTTGCAATCACAGTTAGGTAAAGCTACAGCTTCAATCCATTTTGAAACTTAATCAACTACTAATAAAATATAAATCTTTCCAGATGATGGCATAAAATGTCCCATAAAGTCTAAACCCCATACATAAAAAATCTCAATTTCTAATATATAGCTTAGAGGCATTTCATCTTTTCTGAATATATTCCTCATTCTTTGACATCGATCACAAGTTTTCACATAATATTCAACATCTTTGATTAATGTATGCAAATAAAATCCAGAATTTAAAAATTTAAACGCAGTTTTATCTACTCCAAAGTGTCATCCAAATTCATAATCGTGACATTTTTGAATAATTGTAAAAGTTTCTTCATAAGGTACACATCTTCGAATCACAGAATCTTTGCCTTTTTTAAATAAATGTGGATCTTCCCAAATATATGATTTAGAATCATTCTTGAATTTCTTAATATATTTGTTATTCAATCCATACAGTAAAATATTGCTAACCAAATAGTTAACTATATTTTCATACCAAGGCGTTTGTAATCCTTGAATAACATATAACTTTTCATCAAGGAACTTCTCATTTATGTTTTCTTCAGTAATATTCTCACTATTATTTTTAATTCTTGATAAATGATTAACTATTTGGTTTTCAGCTCCTTTTCTTTCAACTATTTGAAAATCAAATTCTTGTAAAAGTAGAACACATCTTATCAATCTAGGTTTAACATCTTTTTTAGACATTAAATACTTCATAGAGGAATGATCAGTATGTACGATACATTTGGTCCCAAGAAGATAAGGTCTAAATTTATCAAAGGCATATACTATTGCTAAGAGTTCTTTCTCAGTAGGAGTGTAATTTATTTGAGTTTCATCAAGAGTTTTGCTAGCATATGTTGACCTCATTTTTATTGAGGTCTGATCTCTCTCTCCTTAGTGCTTAGAATCTAGCCATAGGTTTTCCCTTTGACTATCCTAGCGGATTAGAACTGGGACCCACCACTTAGAAATTCAAACACCTCTTAACTTTTCTTGAACCCCACATAAATGACCATAAACCTCCAAGCCCCTTTGGAAGGTTAAAAATCAAATGTGGAGGTTCAAGGATGAGTTCCAAATAGGATTCTTTGGCCTTAGGATTACCCTGGGTGGCTTAGTCTTGGTGAGGTTCAGGTTGCACACACTGCCCTCACACACTCATCCTAAACCATCTCTACCCAATCTTAACTCCTAGTTCATTAGAATAATCACGTGGCTAAGTTCGAACCCATAGCCTTTGGCTGAGAGGCTTAGGAACAACATATGAGATGTTCAAAATGGACATTTATTGGTTCATGGCTCATTTTAAGCATCTTCACCCTCTTTACCATAACTAAATACCATTTTGCCAAAATTCCTGGTTTTGACATTGGGTCCTCGAGCCTACCCAAAACTACCTAAAATACCCTTACAACCTGTTGACCTCATTTTTGATGAGGTCTTTTCTCTTCTCTCTCCTTAGTACTTAGTATCTAGTCATAGTGCTTCTCCTTGACTATCTTAGAGGACTAGAAATGGGACCTATCACCTAGAAATTCAAACACTTCTTGACTCCCTTTAAACCCCACAAGTTTGATTATAAACCCATAAGCCACTTGGAGGGTTAAGATCAAATGTGGAGGTTTAAAAGATGAGTTTTCTATAGGACTCTTTGGCCTTAGGATTACCCTGGGTGGCCTGGTCCTGGTGAGGGTAAGCTTGCACACACCACACTCCTACACACCCATTCCAAACCCTAAAACTACCTTTAACCAATTTGACTCCCTGACTCATGTAGGTAACTCATATGGATGGATCTTGACCCCAGGCCCTCGGCCGAGAGGTTAGGAACAACATATTGAGTGCCTAAAATGAGTCCTCTCATGGCTTTTATGAGCTTAATATTGCTTCATGGCTTAACCAAAATGATTTCATTTCACTCACACTTGATCAATCTTCATTTTTTAAAAAATTTCAATTTTTGACCCCCGGGACCCTAAACCCACCAAGCTTACCAAATGCCCTTGAAATTGCCCAAAATTTGCAAAATTGCCTAAATTACCCAAAATTCCTCAAAATCAGTCCTAAACACTTCCCCCCACTCAAATTGATCATCCATGACAAAATATACCAAAAATTCCAAAAATACCCCTCAATACCCTCCAAATACCCAAAATACCCTTTTAACCCAAAAATTCCAAAAATTCAGAAAATTCCCAAAAAATTCCCGAAAATCCCAAATATTCCTAATTTCATTTTGTTCAACTACACCATAAGCCAATTTTGTCAATTTATCCCACATTTACCAAAACCCCCCAATTTGGCCTATTTTTAACCTAAGTGGACCCAATGTCCCCCAAACCACTCCAATTGACCTCAATTTTGATCCAAATCAATCCTAGACTTCAATTTAATATCCTCAATACCAATTTAGACCAAATCAAAACCCAATTTTATCAACATGTGGATCCAATTTCAATTTGAAGCTTAAAACCCAATTTTGGCCCAGGACCTAAACTTAGCCCAAACCAAGCCAACTTAACTCCAATTAACCCCAAATCTTTTCCTAAACCTTCCTAACATCTCCACAAACAAAACACTAACATGATTTGCCCCAAATTTGATCCCAAACTCCACCCAAACTTAACCCAAACCAAAAATCCCCAATTTGGGCCTAAACCAATCACGAACCCAAATGAGCCCAAACCCCAAAATCAAAGCCCAACCAAAGTTGAAAACTCTTTTTCACACCCCCATAAACATTTTTCAACATTAATTTTACATCAAACTCAACATTGATCCAATCTTAACCCAAGTTAGCCCAATTTGATCCACTTTGGCCTCATTACCAAAAAGGCTAAATTGAACCCAATTCAATTCAAAATCACCCTAAACTTGTTCCAAATTATTCATGGCACATTCCTAAAACAATCCCAACATTTATTTGACACAACTCCTCACCAATTTTCATCCATCAATTAATTTCAAAACCTAAAAGCCCACTTCCTTAAACCATTTTAAAAGCCTATTCCAAAACCATTTCAAAGGCCCAAGACTTATTTCAAAGCCTATGTGATATTGTCTCAACATGCCCATTTAATTAAAACTATCCCCAAGTCCAAAATATATCATTTTGATTAAACCAAAATGTCATCATGACAAATCCCATCAAAAATCCAAAGTTTTCAAAATTCCAAATAACCCTCTTCCATGAAATTGACAAAGCCATTTCCCAAGCCAAATGTGAGCCAAGAAGCCGTGCACAAGCCACTTGGAAGCCATGAAAGCCTTGGACACCTCACCAAGCCTTTAATGGCAAGAGGAGGGGGTTCTTTCTTAACCCTTCATTATCACTTTTTAACCTCATTTATGCTACACTCTAAACCAAGTTTAGCCACATCACCATGGATGGAGACTTCACTACTCCAATTCAGCTGACCCAAATGATTCCTTTCAGCCCAAAGTCAAGCCTTGGGTGGTGCACCAAGCCTAAAACCATGGCTTAAATCATTTTAACTCAAAATAGCCCCTCCCCCTTTCAATTTTAATCAAACCACTTTACACATTGCATCAGCCAATTGAGCTCACAAACATCAAGCCCTGACCTCCCTGACCATGAGGGTGACCTGACCCTGGCCGACCAGCCACCAGGCTGCCGGAAAACACCATGGCCGAGAGGTCTAAATGAATTCAAAAATTCAAATTTCAACTGCTGAGCTGCCCCATCCTAATTGTCCACCACAGCTCTTCTTCTCCTCACCAGAGCAGCAAATCCCAGCCCTCAATTGCCCCTGTGAAGCCCCTAACCATGGCTATTTAAACCAGCCATTCCTCTCGACCAAAAGGTTGGGCGAAATCAACCTCCACAAAACTTCACCAAACTCCTCGCGGAGCTTCCCCTAGCTCAGAGCAACTCATCCCCAGCTGTCTTCTGCCCTAATTTCCACTCGATTGAGCTCGATTTTGGAGCTTAATTCTCGAGCCAGAACAGGACATCCCTTGAAACTCCACCAAATCCAAATTAACTTCTCCCACACCTTCAGCAAATGTAGAGAAGAAGTGCCACAGCAAAAGCCCCCTCACCAGGCCAACCATTGCTTCCAGAGTCCGAGGTTTGAAATCGGCCTTGGTCACTTTTGTACTTAGGCAATTCCCCAGAGCCAGAGACTTCATCTGGAGCTTCCTTGGGTGCAATTGAAGGTGCCACAACTCTCTGATTGAAGCTTCACTTCTCAGAGCCAAGGTATGGATCACTTCTCCCTCCCGAGCTTCTGTGAATTCTCCATTTCATTTGAATCAATTTCATAGCATGTAAACCATATGAATTAGTTCGTCTCCTCAAGACGAATCCATAGTGCATAAGAACACGAAAATCTGTTGAGAAATGAGAGAGATCTTAGGGTTTGAGTGTGGAAGGCTCTCAGGACACACCAGTCGGAGATGATGATTGGTTGTCGTTGGATCGAGCGTGTATCGAATGGACGGTGCAGATCGCGTTGGATCAGAAGACGGAGAAGGACTGCGGGACACGTGGCTGCTGACTCAGGTGGCGGCATTGAATGGGAGCGCGACACGTAGGGGCTTTGGAGCTGCCAAGGTTGACGCGGCGCCGCGTGGATAAGTAGGAGATGTAACCTCGGATGATGTAACCTACGTGTTGCTAACGGGATTTCCCAAGGTCTAAATGAAAGTGTGGAACTCATTTAGTTGAGTTTAGCAGATTCATCTGGACTAAGTGAATCCGATAAAAATAACAGTGCCGGAATGATGGAACCGTGGGATCTTATCCGGTGTTGTCATAATCAACTTTAAGATTCCCCTAATAAAGCATTAAAGACAATTGGACTTTAAGACTTTTCTAAACCAAAAAACTTCCCTCATCTCCTGATTTTCACTTTCTAAAACTAAACCTCTACAACAACAAGGAGCTTGGAGCATAGTAGGCAGCACGGCCATCGTCGTCAGCAAAACTGAAATCTACATCAACAAAATCTTTCTTTGTTTAAATAACCGGCCATAGGATTTCGAGGTAGTTTTCCTAGTGCAACATAAATCCTCAACTTTTCGTTAGGAATTTGCATAATCATGTTATGCAAATTAAGCCCTAATCGGTCTTAGGACTCCGAGGTAGTCTTTTGGTACGACACAAACCCTCACATCTTTCAGGTTATTTGCATGATCATGTCATATGAATATAAGTCCTAATTAATTGAAATTGGCAAGAATGAAACGTTAAATAAATTCTCAGATTGAAACCAAATAATATGATAGTTTGGGAAGTTGCCAAGATTCTTCTTGGATCCTCAGCTTCACCTAGCTCTCTTCCATTGGACTCTTAAAATAAACTGTTTCAAATTTGAGCTAATCCCTTTTGAAATTTCCAAAATCCAATTGTTTGAAAACATTAAACTTTGAAATTCTTGAGAGCAAAACCACTGATCATTATCGAGAGTTTTATTAAATGATTCCCAACATTTAAGATGTAATTAACTATAGGGGCTTGCCCTTATAGGGAACTGTAAGAACCCACGTAATATAAATCATGCTTAATTCTCTTATATTAAACAGGGGAACTTGTCAGCTTATAAAATTGGTTCGCAGACCAAACAGATGTCACAAATCTCCTAGTTTATTTAATCGAGCCCCATCGTCAAGCAGTGTGTTTGTCCTTCGAGATAGATACACGGTTTGTGTTGTGGTGCTCGTTTATATAAACTATTTGAAATGTGAGATTGGTTTGATTTCATATCTTAAAATTTTCAAACTTAAAATTATTTTCAAAATCAAATGTTACTTTCCAAATTATATATATATATATATATTTAAATTAAATTTAAAATCTAAAATTCACCGACAATTTCTGTTAGGCGACCCCTTTTCAAAATACAACGCACAACCTAAAAATATGCCGACACAACCACCCAAACCCTCAAAAATTTCAAAAAATTACCCAAAATTCCTAAAAATCCTAAAAACCATTTTGAAACAATTCCCACCTCTTAAATCCACCAAAATACCCCAATACCCTCAAAATAACCTTCAAATACCCTAAAATACCCCTCTTGGCCCAAAATTCCAAAAATTCTAAAAATTCCCAAAAAATTCCAGAAAATTCTAAAAATTCTCAATTTCATTTTGTTCAACTAAACCATGCCTTAGTTTTGCTAATTTAGCCGACTTTTACCAAAATCCCCGATTTTACCCATTTTTAGCTCAAATGGGCCCAATGTCAAACCAAATCAACTCATTTGACCTCAATTTTGCCCAAATTAAATTTTAATTCAACATCCCCAATACTAATCTAAATCAAATCCAAGCTCAATTTGGTCCACATTTGAATTCAATTTCAACTTAAACCCAAAACCCCAATTTTTGCCCTAAATTACCCACGAACCCAAACATGTCCAAATCCAATCCTCGTGGCATTTAAACCAACTCCTCATGGCATCATACCAACCTTCCATGCATGTACATGGCTCTTTATCCAAATAAGGTATGCTGAGATTATTTTTTCAAAATTCATGAAAATTTAAAATGCCATTTGCATTTAACTTTGCCATGACCCCATACATACCATGCCATGACATATGGAACCTTCTCATGAGCATTCAAAGTCAAATTTGCCAAAATGGGCAAGGGGAGGTGACCTCTCCTTCTCCCTTCATATCAATTTTCTTTCACTCCTAAGCACTCAAATCCAATCCCAAACTTCCATGGCAGCCTCCCAAACCCACATAAACTCTTCCTTGGACTTTAAACCCACCTAAACTCTTCCTTGGACTTTAAACCTTGCTCCAAACACTTTGGGCAAAGGTTTAGCCCAGTGACCAAGGGTTTAACCCATGTCTAGCCAACTTACCCAAACCTCCAATTCACATTGGATTTTCACCTCCCTCTCCCCACTCACCAACTCCACTATATATATCTTAAAAAAAAAGCTTGCTGCCTCACCCCTTCACAAGCCACACATAATGCCACCAACAAAAGCCCTTCTTCCTTCTTCGTCTCCCTAGGCCGAGGTCCTATCCGCTCCGACGAGCTTCTCTCCGGCGAGCCTCTCCCTCTCCAACGAAGGTAAACCTCTTCTCTTCTTGACTTCGTTATCATTATTACATGTACGCTACCTAATTCTTAAGTATTTACATACCATTTTAAAAAAAAAGGAATATTTGCCTGCATACCATTCAATTCTTTGGTATTTGCATCTCTAAAAAAAATAAATAAATAAATAAATATATATAAAAATATATATATATATATATTGTTAAGATTTACATGCATACCACTCGTTTATTCTCATGCAAGCAAAGAAAAATAGTTCGGAGATTTACATGAATACTACTCAATTATTTTATGTTTACACAACCAATTTTAAAAAAAAAGAATATTTACATAAATGCCACATCGTATTTGATTTAAGTACATCATCACCGTATGGATATGTTTCACTACGTTTGATGAGCATTTTAAAAAAAAATCGCACGCAATTTCATTAAGTATCGAGAGAGATATTAAGCATTGAAGATGGACGACCCATGAAGAGTCGGACAGAAATCGGTCCATGAATGCGCCGCCACAGGAGCCAAGAAGACCAATAGGAGATCGACACATGGATTGAGCGAAAAATTGATTTTCTTTAATTATTTTTGACACCAAACTTTGACAATCTATAACTTTGCATAGAAAAATTTAAAAAATAAAATAAAAATACCCTTTTATTCAGTGAACAAAGGAGAATAGTGTGGAAAATAAATCAAGTTATTTCATTGAGTGTTTAAGTTTTAATGATTTTTATACTGATTTGAGTACTTTAATTCTCCACTTACACACACAATTTACCATGACATGAGACCATAGGGCTTTTGTAGCCTCTGATCTTGGGAACATTCCCAAAATTTTCCAATGCCAGAGGCCATCTCTATGGCAAGTTATTTATTTTCTAAGTTTATGTGTCTGTTTTTGGTATTTTAATTCTAGCATGTTGACTAATAAAATCTAAGAAAATTAGGGGAGGTATCTTATGACCAGAGGACCTTAGGAAAATTATTGCATGACTTAACTCTTTAAAAATAACCCTAATTAGCCTAAACACTTAAAAATGAACTTTAATTAATTAGGAGTAATTACACACTAAAATAACTTGAAATCAATTCTTCACTGATCTTTAGGGTTAGAGGAGTCTCACATAAAAATTTGAGATCAATTTAAAATGATTTAACCCACTAAATGAATTATTTAAGTGGTATGACCATTCTTAAATTTTAAAAATTCATAAAACTTAAAATACATTTCAAAAATTCACCAAATTAGTTTTGAAACTTCTTTGGGATAAGAGAATTCTAGGAAAATTAAAATTGAAATTTTTCTAAAAACTTCATTTTTAACCTATTTTTAAATATTTTAATAATTAAAAATTAAAAAAATCACAAAAATATTAAAATTCACAAAAGTGTCATATTTTGTTTCCTAAATGCTTAGGAATCAACCAAATATTTTTCCTAAGCTTCGAAGTAAAGATATTGAATTTTAAGAGCTTAATGTAATTTTTAAAGTTAAAAAATGAATTTTCAAACCATCCCATTAAAATAAATCTAAAAATTCAAAGAAAAATCAGAAAAATATAAAATTTATTTCTCTGAGTTTCTTGAGGTTAGAGAGATTTAAGAAAAAATATAAAACTCAATTTTTAACTTTAAATTTATTTTATAATTGTTTAACACCCTAAAAATTAAAATTATTATAATAAATAAAATATATTTCAAAAAATCACAAAAATGGTCCAAGCGGTCCTTTGGTCAGTAGGAAGATGCCATAGTTTTTCTAATGACATAAACCTCACCTTGGTCATGTTGTTGAATTTTCATTTAAAACCCTTATTTAAAAAAAATAATTATATAAATTAAATTAAAAATGAAAAAATCACATTTTCGTCTCTAATGTCTTAATTGACATATGAGTGGGGTGACATAAAAATTTTAAGTTCATTAGAGTTTAATTTAGTGAGTTATGAGATGAATACGCTTAAGAGGGCATAAAAATAATTAAGGATTTTAACCCTAATTAATACTTTAAGCCTAATCAAAGGGAGGGTAAAATATTTGATCTTAAATTTCTCTTAGATGGTTGAAACTTAGGGAATTAAAAGGTAGAAACCCATTAATCACTTTTAATACATCAAAATGGAACCTTAATTAATAAAATCATTTAAATTTTGGCAAAATAATTCAAATTTGGATTATTAAGATTAGGGATATAACTTAAGAAAATATCAATTCCTTAATCTAAAATCCCTAAATGGATCAATTCAAAAATATTTAACTCTTAATTAATTCTAAAAAGAAATGATGATTGAAATTAATAATTAAAAGGGAAATAATTTTCTTTAAAATAAGTTAAAGCTTAAAACATTAAATGATTTAATAATCAAATTGAAATAAATTTAATACATTAAAACTAATTTGAAATCACTTGAGAACAAACTTAAAACAAATTTGAAACATTAAATAATCTCAAAACAATTCATAATTAAAAATGTAAAAATTAAACCAATTAAAATTAACCTAAAGTAATATGATTAATTTGAATCAAATTTAAATCATCAAAATTTAATGAAATTAAGTAATTTAAACACCTCTTTCAACTCTAGTAATTTAAAACATTTAAAAAAAAATCAACCCGAATTTTGAAACTAAATTGAATCATCCTAAATCATCAATTTAACCTTAATCAAAACGGTTAAATTCTTTAATGAACTAATTTGCCCCTAAAGACTTTCATTATTATAACTCTTAAATGAAGCATCAAATGAAATGTCACTTCACTGATAGGATAATCAAACATCCTAATTCACTGAGCAAGGGTAACCCGGGTGATTGATTCGCCATCTCAATGAAACCAACTAAACTTAAAGTAATCCCTAAAATATTTAAGAAGATGTTCAAAATTCAATTCCAAGCACTTCTCTAACTTAACGGGATGTCTCAAAGAACAGCAAAACTTCATTGTTCTTTGGTGAAGAAAATCATCCTTAATAAAACACAAGGTCATAGACATCATAGGAATTGACAAGCGATGGGATTAGGATTTTGGTAGACAACTAGAACCTTCCTTTAGCTTTACCTAGGTGTTTTCCTTGAAATATATAAATGCTCTGACATGAGTTTTAAGTGCAGCCGGGAATGACGAGAAGACCCTTCAGGTACGCTTTTATTTTATTGCAATTTATTTACCTGCACTATACTTTACTTCTCTTGCATGTTAAACAAGAATGTCACCCTGCATGAAAACTGAAACTTTTATGGTAGCCACAAAACTGAAACCAAAACTAAAATAAAAACCAAATCAAGATAAAACTCACCGCCACAATATTCAAAATATAAGATAACTCGAGATTTAATCACAAATAGAACAACAAAACTACAACTACAACTTAATTAAAACATCTTGTTGGACGATCGGGAATCCCTCGGATGATGTAACCCATGTGTCGCTAACGAGATTTCCCACGGTCTAAATGAAAGTGTGGAACTCATTCAGTTGAGTTTAGCAAATTTATTTGGACTAAGTGAATCCGATGAAAATAGCGGTGTCGGGATGACAGAACCGTGAGATCTTAATTGGTCTTGCTTAATCAACTTTAAGATTTGTTTAAATTAAAACATTAAAACATTTGAACCTTAAGACTCTTCTAAACCAAAACACTTCTCTCATTTCTTGATGGTCATTTTCTAAAACTAAACCTCTACAACAACAAGGAGCTTGGAGCATAGTGGGCAGCACGACCATCTTCGTCAGCAAAACTTGTGTCTACTTCAGCAAAACCTTTCTTAGAATTAAATAACCAAGCCATAGGATTTCGAGGTAGTCTGCCTAATGCAACATAAATCCTCAACTTCCCGTTAGGTATTTTTATGCAAATTAAGCCCTAACCGGTTTTAGGACTCTGAGATAGTTGTTTGGTGCGACATAAACCCTCATATCTTCGAGGCTATTTGTGTGATTATATCATACAAGCATAAGTCTTAATTAACAAAAATTGGTAGGATTGAAATATTAAATAAACTCTCAAATTGAAGCTAAACAATAGGATAGTCGGGAAGTCACCGAAGTTCACTTCGGGTCCGTGACATCCCCTACTTCTCTTCCTTTTGACTTTTGAAATAAATTGTTCCAAATTTGAACTATTCCCTAATGAAATTTCCAAAATCCAATCAATTGAAAACCTTAAAGTTTGAAATTCTTGAGATCAAAACCACTTATCATTATCGAGAGTTTTCTTGAGTGCACTTCAGACATTTAAGATGAAATTAATTATAGGGGCTTGCCCTTATAGGGAACTTTGAGAACCCAGGTAATATAAACCCTGCTTAATTCCTTTATATTAAGCAGGGGAACTTGTCGACTTATAAAATTGGTTCGCAAACCAAACAGATGTCATAAATCTTCTAGTTTATTTAATCGAGCCCCATGATCAAGCAGTGTGTCTATTCTTGGGGATAGATACACGATTTGTGGTGTGGTGCTCGTTTATATAAACTATTAGGGATGTGAGATCGGTTTGATTTTCATATCTTAAAATTTTCAAACATAAAATTATTTTCAAAATCAAACGCTACTTTCCAAATTATATATATTTAAATTAAACTTAAAATCTGAAAATTCGCCGACAACTTCTGTAGGCGACCCCTTTTTTTAAAAAATACAACACTCAACCTAAAAATATGCCGACAGCATAATATATAACTTTAAAAATTTTCTCATATTTTTGTCTCAATACAGCTCCAATTGCATAATCACTTGCATCACACATTAATTCAAAAGGTTTACTCCAATCATGTGCAATAATGGCAGGTGCAGTAATTAATTTTTCTTTTAAAATATTGAAAGCATTCAGACAATCTTCATTAAATTCAAACTTAACTTCTTTTTCTAATAAATGAAAAAGAGGTTTAGCAATCTTAGAAAAATTCTTTATATATCTTTTGTAAAATCCAGCATGACCCAAAAAAATTCTTACATCAGTAACAGAGTAGGTGGTTGAAGTTCAGCAATAATTTTCACTTTTGCATGATCAACTTTCATCCCTTTTTGTGAAATTTTATGTCCAAGTACAATTCCTTCTGTGACCATAAATTGACATTTTTCCAGTTTAGAACCAAATTTGTTTCTTCACATCTTTTCAAAACTTTTGTTATATTTTCCAAGCAAGACTTAAAAGAAGTTCCAAATACTGAAAAAATCGTCCATAAATACTTCAATTCTTTTTTCAATTAAATCACAGAATATTGACATCATGCATCTTTGAAAAGTTGCATGTGCATTACATAAACCTAAATGCATTCTTATAAAAGCAAATGTTCCATAAGGACTTGTAAATGTTGTTTTCTCTTGGTCCTCAGGAGCAACGGGTAATTGATATTAACCAGAACATCCATCCAAAAAATAGAAATATGAGTGTCAGCTAATTTATCCAGCAGCTGATCCAAGAAAGGTAAAGGAAAATGATCATTTCTAGTGGCGTTGTTTAATTTTTGATAATCGATGCAAATTTGTCATCCAATAACTTGACTTGTAGGGATTAATTCATCTTTATCATTAACAATGACAGTTACTCCTCCTTTCTTCGGACACAATGAATAGGACTTACCTTTTGACTTTCCGAAATAGGATAAATAATTTCAGCATCTAACCATTTTAAAATCTCTTTTAAAATCCTATGCATACATATTGAAGGGCTTATTCCTCTTATATCTGCAATGGTGCAACCAAAAGCTTTCTTATAGTTCTTCAGAACTCTTATTAATTTTTCTTCTTGATATTTGCTTAGTTCTGAAGATATTATCACAGGCAAAGTTAATGAATTTTCAAGAAATGCATACTTTAAATGTGCAGTTAACATTTTTAATTCCAGTTTAGTGGCTTTTTTAATTGAGGGTAAAAGTATAACCCGCTCAAGGCCTTCGATTACCCAAAGATTCATGTGATATCTACTTGTTAAGAATTCATCTCCGGATAGGTCTCTGAATTCTTCAACATGTTTTAACAATTCAAATGACCAGTTTAAAAAGTAAATTAAGATCAGGTATGAATATCATCGCAATAATTTTAAAAATTTTAAATTAAGTTCTCCAACAAAATCAAATTATCCTATTATCTTTTCATAGTTGAAAGGAGAAAGAAAAGTAACTACTCAGAACACATTGAATTCACACAACAAAACATATTTATAAAATTTTGAACTAAGTTGCAAATACTTATTTGGAATGTTCCTTTAAGTGATCTTTTGACTCCTACTGACCCCAATGCAAGGTACAAGACTTCAACAACAACACTTACAAACTCTCACTTACTACTCAAGGAATTGAGTAGTAACACTCAAAATAACTAAAATAAACTCACTAAATACTTAAGAAGAAAATATGGTGGCTCTCTAAATCTTTCTCCGGATGCTGGAGATCTAGGGGACACCGTTTTATGTAGAAATATCTCCTATTTATAGAGCTTCAAAAATGACCATTGGTTGCTTAAGGCACCTCTTCAAAATTCATCCAAATTCAATGAATCTTCTAGAAAGTAACTGTGGCGCCTAGGCACCGGAGTCCGTGACCAAGTCTTCGTACATCTTCACTTTGGATCGTACCTCTTCGAGATTAAAACTGTTTTTCTATGTCCAGATGCATTGTATCACATGTCCTATGTATTAGGAGTAACTTCCAGTCTTCTAGAAGGTCTGATAACAGCTTAACACCGTCAAAAAAATTGCCCAAATTTATCAAAAATCTTATCTGCTTTAGTATCGACTTGACGCTCAGGCGCCGAATTCTGGCACTTAGGTGCCATACCTATAATTTCGGCAACTTTGCTTTTTAGCTCTATTTTTGCTCTTTTTTGCTCATTTTTCCTTCTTGAACTTTTTTTTCATCACCTATATCCAAAAACATAAAAATATCTTTTATTAAAGCATAATATCCTTAAAAATTGAATTATAAATAAGGCATAAAAATAGATACTTTTTAAGTGGATCAGTGCCGGCAACGCCATAATTGGGAAATTCGTCCCTAGGCTATTTAAAAGCGAATTTGGTACCAAAAAAAGTGGTATGAGTATAGTGTGTGTGGTGCGTGAGTGCTATTTGAGTGTTCTGAGAGTGGAGAGTAGGAAGGAAATGAGCAGAGATTTTAAAGTCTAGGGTGAAATGTGTTTTTTTTGTAAGGGGTTCTTTTATAAGAGCGTTAAGAGGAGAAGGAAAGTGAGAGATTGATTCTTCCTTACTTTTCTAAGAGTGAATTGTGTGTCGTTATGAAGAGGGAAAGAGATTCAAAGGAACTTGAAGGATTTGCTTTGGGAAGAAATTGAGATGAGCTGTATTTATTTCTTATTGTTTGTATGATTTTACTTATATATATAAAATCCTAATTTTGTTGTATTTTCCTCAAGAATTATGAGTAGATTTTTTCATCTTTCTTCTTACAATGATAAATGGTGAAGTGATGATTTAGATTGGATGTCATGTGAATGTTAATAAATTGTGATGATTTTTCACTTCGTACTTCATTTATTTTTCAATCCGGTAAGCTGAATTGTTAAAATATGTTGAGAAACATACGATCTGAAATGACTATGAGTTCCGCAACAAAAGTGAAGATTATTGATGCACCAAAAATATATTTGATTTTTCATATATATTTCATACTCATTTTTGGTGATATTGCACTTTAATGGAAGATTTTTTTATGCTTTGTTGTAGGTATGATAATTTTACGTAAATGGAGAAAAAAAGAAGCGAAAATGAACGACTTTGGAGCAATAAAGGCAAAAACCATATTTTTAAAGTTATAGCACCGACGACGCCCAAACCGGATGCGGCGACGCATTTTGCTAGAGAGTTAGGAATTAAATCACGCAAAAGGGATTCTTAAGGCAATTCTTAGGAAATTCGTTCCTAGACTATTTTAACTTATTTTAGAAGCATGAATGTGTGGTATGTGTTGGGTTAGTGAGTGTTTGTAGTGTATATAAGTGAAAAGGAAGTCTTTAGAAAGAGTTTAGAGTCCAAGGTTTGGTATTTAGTGTTATTCTGTGAGGGATTCTTCTCAAAAGAATTGTAGGAGGAGAGGGAAAGTGAGAGATTGCTTCTTCCCTACTATTCCAAGAGAGAATCATGAGTTGTTGAAAAGAAAGAAGGAGATTCAAAGGAACTTCAAGAGATTTGCTTGGGGAAGAAATTAAGATAAGTTGTATTTATGTTTCATAGTTTGTTTGATGTTGCATTTATATATAAAATCTTTATTTTATTGCATCTTCCTCACGAATTCTGAGTAGATTTCTTTGTCTTTCTCCTTGCAATGATAAATAGTGATGTGATAGTTTAGATTTGATGTGTCATATGAAAGATAAGAAATTGTGATGATTTTTCACTTCGTTCTTCATTTACTTTTTGATCTCGCAAATTGATTTGTTAAAATATCTTGCGAAACATACGATACGAAAGGGTTATGCTTTCTACAACAAAAGTGGAGATTACATTTAAATTCCATGGATGATGAAGTTCACGGGGGTTGGGTGAAAATAAATAGGGAAATATGTTTATTGGGCGTAAAATTAGAGATTTTAGGGTGACAGACTAAAATCCCCAATTTGGTCCTAGTGTATGGAAGCTAAAGCTAGAGTTAGCCTTCAGGCGAATGGAAGTGAGAGCACTGGAGTGAGAGTCAGTATCCTCCCAGCCTAACCACAGATTTAGGGACTAAACCTAGGATTAGCCAATGTTCTTTATAGCACTCAGAAGATGGTAAAGAATATGTATGCTCCTATTTGATACAATATAAGCATCTTACTAATCTTTATCATTCACTCACCATAATATCATTGTATGGGGGACAACACTTTCTCTAAATTTTAACCTCGCATTGCAAAAACTTATTATAGTAGTAGTTACTTTAATTTGAAGCTTATAATGTAATTTAGTGATTTTAAAATCTCTAACATCGTTAAACTGTGGCATTTTTTGGTAATACATTAAGTGCTTTGCAAATTGAATATTGGATTTTTGTGCTACACTTTAAGGTTTGCTTCCTCCCTGTGGAATCGATTATTAGGACTTCGCTAGAGCCTTATATTACTTGAACGATACGTATGTTTGCGTATAGATTGGCTGCTACCTTATTAAACTGATTATATTCTGCGACTAAATTGAAACTATATGCAAAAATTTATTACTTCGTATTTGCAGCCGCCGCATCAAGTTTTTAGTGTCGTTGCCGGGGAGGTAATAGTAAATTAGTAGTAACTGAAAACCTTTAATTGATATTTTTGTACGTAGTTTCAGATCTGAAGGTTTAATACCTTACGATTCAGCGTTAGAACATACTAATAGAAAAATTTGAAAACAACAAAAAAAATTTAAAATTTTGAACAAAATGGCGAACGATTTAGATAATCAAAGACATGAAAATGAACATCAACCTAGACCTTTAAGAGATTATGCGAACTCTATGAACCAACTCATATTTATGCTTATGATATATATATATATATATATATATATATATATATATATATATATATATATATATATATATATATATATTGATACTCCTTTTTAATGATATTTTAATGTGGATACTACGCAAGTATACATATAATTTATCAGGTAATATGACTTTCTGATTAAGCCCCAAGATATTGAACCCAAACGAAAGTGATAAATAAAGAAAATATATTCAAGCCAAAAACAAAAAATTAAGTTTTTACTTTTTAGAAAAGATCTTACTAAAACTAAAGATAATATTCTTAGGAAATAAAATTTGATTCTTTTTATTAATTTTTATAATTTGAAATGAAAGTAAGCAACAACTTTTTCTAAACTTATGCAAATGAAATATCCTTTTTCTTTTTATGAATCAGTAACAAGTTATGGAAATTATTGTTGTGGAAGTATCTAAAATATGTTGTGCAAAATAGAAATAATTTTATTATTTACCCTTACTAGAGATGCCATAAAGAACGTATGTTAATCTACTATTTTGAAAATCTTGAACACGGGTTAGACGGGAAAAGATACTAGCTCTCACTCTAGAGTTTTCTCGATTCCCTCCACCTGGGGGCTACAATCTCGTATCAAAACATAAAATAATGAATCAAATTGGGGGCTTTAGCTTGTCACTCTATGGTTCTCTAATTTTACTCTCATAAAAGTATATCTCCCTATTTATTTGCACTCAACCGTATGAGTTACATTCTCACCCATATAATTTCGTGTAATTTTTTCCTATTGTTAATTGAGACAATATCATACCGGTTTTTACATGTTCTCACAACAAATTTTAACATCTTAATTGGTCAAATTAAGAAGTAAATGAAGTGCAAGGTTTTAAATCATCACAACTTCTTCCAACATTGAATACCTATACTTCACATAACATACTTCAATAACTTTATTACTTCATTATTTTAAGAAAAAATATAAAGAAAACTACTCAGAATTCATGAACAGAAATACAATCACAACTTAGTTTAAAAGTAGAAATTATAGTGAAAACACAAGAAGTCTTAATTAAAAATCAAATGTAATAACAAAGATAAAGACTTATCTGAAAATCCTCTTCACCAAACACTTGAAGTTCCTTTGAAAACTTTGCTTTCCCTTACAATACTCCTTAAGGGTTGGCGCCCAACTCTAAGGGTTCCAAATCTCACTTCTAATCCTAATACAAACTGTAATAATGTAAAGTAAAGATGGTGAAGTGGAGAGGTGTGTTCTAACATACTTCAATCAATGAGAGGGATCAAACTGTGGGAGCTTAATTGTACCAATCGCCATCCTAAGCTCTCTTGACACCCTCCCCCTCTCTACCATCCAGGGTGCCACCTTTATCCTCCTCCTTTCTCCTTTTTAGTGGCTCTTTGACCCTCTTCCTTCTCCTTTCTCTCTGCCTGCGACCATTTTTGTCCTTATAAGTTTTTTTTATTTTGTATTTATTTAAATTTTATTTTATGTTGCTTAGGAAAAATGCTTAAATGAAACGATTAGGTTTCCTCGGGTTTGGGTTGACTTAGGTTGCCTCGAACCTAACTAACCCAAAATTAACCTAGCCCAAACTCAACCTAACTCTAGTCGAACCAACCCCGACCATAACTCAACCTACCCAACCTAGGTCAACCTAGCATTTTCTTAGCCCAACCTAACCCAAGCTAATATGATCCTAACTCAACCTAGCCCAACCTAAACCAACTTAGCCCAACCTAACCCAAGCTAATATGAACCTAACCCAACCTAGCCAAACCTAACCCAATATTGCTTGACTCTAGGCTGTTCCTATCTTAACCTGACCTAACCTAGCTTAACAGCCCAACCCAACCCAACCTAATATGACCCTAGCTAAAATACCCTAGCCTAGTCTAACCCACCCCAACCTGAATTTAGCCTGACACTAGCCCAACCTAGACTCATCGTAACCCCCCATAGCCTAACCGAACCCAACCAAGCCCAACTGGTCCAACCTAGCCTAACCTAGGTTGACCCTAGCCCAACCTAGCCCAATCTAGCCTAACCTTAGCTCTATATAGCCTAAACCTTGCCCAACAGCTCGACCCTAGCCCAAACTAACCTAACCTTAGTCTAACTTGGTCCAAACCTAACCTTACCATGCCTAACCCTAGCTTAACCTAGCCCAACTTAACCTAATCTAGCCTAACCTTTGTCCAACTCTAGCCTAACCTAGCCTAACCTCGGGTGACAGTAAACCTTGACTCACTAATTTTGCATACAACGTACGCCACAAACTTGTATTTTTTTATCCTCTCATCTTTCGCCCAGACACAAGAGATCGATCCAGCCGCACAAACGACTATTAGCTTGCCTCAAAGACTCCACACTTTGGTTCAGAGGGTCTCAATATCCGTGTAAAGGAAGGTCATCTCCTCCCTTAAATCTGATATGACATTCTCCATCTAAATGCCAGTTTCCTGGGCAAAAGACTGCAAGGTCTCATCTTTGCGGTGAGCCAACAACTCATGGGAGCCTCGCCGACCATCCATTTCATGATCTGGGTTAGCGGGAGGCGGTGGATGTACAAGAATTTCTTCAATTGGGGGAGGAGTGCTTCTAGAGCTGGGAGAAATCTGTCCCCTCCATGTCGGGAGTCGATGATCTCCACGATTTTTTATGCATCACGATAACGGGTCATTAGAGCGGATGAGAACAATAAAATAAAGAAGAAAAACTATAGATCAATCTTCTATCTTTGACGTACCAAGACTCTCACCAACAAATGGAGGAACATCACCCTAAGATGCCTCATCGACTGAATGCTGAGACAGAAGATCCTCTGGTGGTAGAGCATGTGCAACCATGACCCACTTTTTGTATGTATGTAATTTATGTTTATAGCCACGGAACCAAAAACTTGATCCCGCTTTAAATATAGGAATATGATTTAATGTATAATGTGGATTCTACGCAAGTATACGTATCGTATCAAGTAATACGGGGCTACTAGTGGAGTCTCGGTTATCGATCCCACATGGAAGTTTTTAACGAATTGTTATCAGCTTAAATTTAAAAGAATTACTTAATAAAGTGAACAGAAATTCTAAGTAACTATAATAAACTAAAGTAAATTAATGCTTGAAATAAGTTGATTCAATTAATTCAGAAAAAGTATCATTCTCTTTGTTTTTAGAAAATTAAGTGAAATGATGAATTTAATTAGAATTTTTAAATTGTATTGTGACAAATAGGAGCATTCCTATTCTTTACCCTTTGGTCCAGGTGCAAATAACATTGACTAATCCTATGTTTGATTGCGAATCTGCGGCTAGGTCTGGGACGATATCGGTTGCCACTTCGAGCTCCCACGTTCCCCTCACACTGAGGGCTAACATCTACACTTCGACTCTCAAACAGTAGGATCGAATTGAGTATTTTAGTTTGTCGCACTAAAATATCCGATTCTACGCCCGATAATTAATATTTCCTATTTATTTGCACCCTCCTTCTAAGACTTTTGATTTCCCTAAATTTTGGATGTAATTTTTACTATAGTTGATAATTCAACATATTTTAACTACTCGATTGGCCGGATTGAAAGTAAATTAAGTTTTAAGTAAAAATTATCACAATTTATTTATATTATATTAAGTGTCTTTATTTAATTTCATAAAACCACATAATTTTCATAAACGAGGAGAAAAGCTAGAAAACTACTCGGAATGCATGAGAATAAAACAAAACATGTATTTCATTTAAAGTTAAAAACAATAAACAAAGATACTTATCTTAATTTTCTTCCAAGCGAGACTCCTCGAAGTTCCTTTCGACTTTTCCTTCTAGTACGACAACTAAATAGTACTCAATTAAACTAATAAACTCACTAAACTCACTCAAACTACACTTAAGACACTAGAAATAGACTCACAAAAGACTCAAAAGACACACTAAAGACTCTAAAATTCGGCCTTTATTTATAGAGGTGAGCAAAGGTCCAAGGGGTGCTTAAACACCTCTTCAAAAAGTGTCCAGGTTCAATGTATATGAATTTTGAACTAGCTCGCCGTCGGCGGGAAACGACCTCGCCGTCAGCGGGGCTTCTAGAAGGTCTTCAAACCGCTCGATCTCGCTGTCGGCGGGCTCGGGCTCGCTGTCGGCGGGCTCGGGCTCGCTGTCAGCGAGGTAGTTATAATTCCTTCAGAAATTTCTCCTCACGATCTCGCCATGTGTGAAGTAGTTATATTTGCATGAATTTCTTCCTTTTTGATCCAAATTTGCTCCATTTCATGCATTTTGCTTCTATCGCCAATAAATCTTCATTCCTGCAATAAAATAAATAAAATATCTTTCTTTAAAGTGCAATTTCATCAAAAATAGGTATGAATTTCTTAACATATTTTTCTGTGATCAAACCACCTCTGTAAGCTCTAGCTTTAGAGGTGACAGTTGAGCCAGTCACTAATCCAAAGACTTAGGAGCCAACATGGGCTCATTAATGATGCACACTCTCATCTGGCTCTTTAGTTCAAAAGTGGCAACGAGTTAGACACCTCCTACTTCATCAAACTAAACCCCTCAGGCCTAGTCCCTTCAGACGACTTTTTTGTAGCAGTCGTTCACTTCTCTTCTCTCAACCTCTTCTCAGTCGACCAACTGTCCACAAATGTTTTCTTCTTCGGAGATGGTCGAGAACACTCCAATTTTCACTTAATTTTGCCCCTTCAAGGGTGCATTCTAGAAGCTAGAAGCCCGAAGGCCCTCATCATTGCTTCCTCGTTCACAAACTTTTTTGCACCTGACATCCTTGCCCTCTGCTACAAAATATTGAAGGGAAAGATGATTCCAAAATGAGGAAGGGGAGTGCTGAACACACCCTATTTATAGGGAAAAGTAGCACAAAGTCCAAAAGTACAACTATTGTCAGTATTTATTACTCATTAAATAAATATTTTTATTAAATTCTCATATTCCTATGAAAACTATCACTTTCAAAGACATAAGAGAATCCGAGAGTTAAATATGTACATAAAAATGTAACTGCATGAAACTTGAGGAGATTCAATGTATCACGTGTAGAAGGCAGCAAAAGATTGAGCTGTATAGCATCATTTCAGTTAGTTGGATCACGATCGACTGCATGAATGTTCTTCTGAACCAAAGAATGTCATGCGCCTAGACTAATGACAACTCAACCAATACAAGAGAATTTACAATATCAATGATCGCTAAACATAACTCTCACCTAACGTCTTATGAAAATTTATCATATAAAGAAAAGTTATCTTTCAGATTACGGTGATGCACCCTCTACTGATGGAATAACCCTTCTTGAGGACGATGGATCCCCTCGGAAAAGTCGATTGAGGCTATGTCTGTCGGCCAATGACTATAACCAACCAAGCAAAATCCAAATGACCAGACCAAACAATTGTGAATATGAAAGTGCATAGAGCAGTTACAAATATGAAACAACGCTAACAATGGTTAACAGGGTTACAAGATGTCAAAATTGTTTATAAATATGTAATTGTGTAATTGCTCACAATTATATGATAATATTCATATTAAGTGAGAGACAATCATATAATTTTCTAAGCTCTTCCTATGGTCATTTGCAACAAGAAAGACTACTGAATCTTTCTCTAGAGAATTAACACTATTTGTGACTCACTCTTCTTTCTTTTTCTCATACTCCCGTTATTCCTCTCATCCAACCAATGCTCTATTTTTTGGGCATGACTCGAAAGACATTCTGAGATTCAACACCAACCTCTGGATGAACCTCATTTTTCTGTATAGGGCCATTTTTTTGTAAGCTCTTTAGATCTTCCTCTTCCATCCACATTGGAAATCGAAGGGGAGAAATTCCAGAGCACGCCTACCACTTCTTTCACAAGTCAATTTTCCTGTCATATTAGCCCACGAACAATACGAGACACCTGATAATAAAAAAGAATTCAACCCCAATACAGATGAAACTCATGAGCTATAATTTCTCCTTTAGATGTAGTGTCCATTCGTTGCTATCAATATTTGTCATTGCAAACAGTTATTTATTAATATTATCGATTGTCGTTCACTTCCTGCCATCACATATCATTTTTCTCTTTTATTTCAATCAAATATCATAATTTTTTAATAATTTGATTTTTACCAAATAAAGAAAATTATATTTTATAATATTAAAATTTATTTTGTGATACTTTTAATTAACATACGGACAAATAATTACCAAATAAAGTAAATTCGGTTAGATCTCACACTAAGGTGTCGTCTGGGCCGAAGTTTTCCCTGCGTTTAATGATTTTAAAATGTGTCGGCGTTCTCTCTACGCTTCCGGATACACACTGTCCAACTCATTAATTAAAATGAAGGTTTGCGGCCGTGGGATCGATCCCGCGACCCGTAGCGCGTATTACCGCTGAGCCCCTCGATCCCTACCCCGATCCCGCGTCATTGCCAAACCGTGATCGATCTCCGTGATCGAACTCCCTCACCCGCCTCTCTATCATCTACCCTACTCCTCTCCCTTCCGCTCGCCTCCTTCCACGACGCTAGATCTTCATTCTTCTCACATTTTTTACAGTTCCATTAGTGTTTCACTGTAGCACTGATATGTATTTCCCTTCTTGAACTCATTCTGTGGCCGTTTGGCTCTCACAGTTCCACTGTCATGTCTTTAGAGTTGATGCTGATAGTTCATTTTTATATTTACTCTTATAAGTGCAACTGCTTCTTAATCATTTTTTAGCAAGATGTCATTTTGATATGAGAAGTGAATTGCATTCATAATTACTAGCTGAAGATGCTGAATATGTTTCTTTCATTAAGCATATACTGGTTGCTGCTAATAAAAGTTCTAAAATTGAAAAGAAAACAACACTTTGCACACACAATTATTTTCCTTCATTCATATTATCAAACTTTGTTTTTTCTATGCGATACCTATGGTTGAGGAGGAGTTGAAACTGCAATCAGGTTAGATGCACTGAGAGAACCTATAGGTGAAGGAGGAAAGGATTGCTAGCAAAAACTTAACTAGGCTTTGTAACAAAATTGCAATGGAGTAAGAAAGGTAGCTGGAGCTTCGTTATTTAGATTTGCTAATTTGTAATTGGCAATTGTTGCCAGTCTTGATAAAAATTATAAATTTTAAGCAGAAGAAACTGGAGAAATAAGAATTGAGATTTGAAAATTCATGAGGGACTTTAGAATGCTCTGTTACTTATTGAATTGAGCCCAGGGAAAGATAAGAATAATGAATATTGACAGGATTTACAGATTTATAGTAGTTTTAATTGTTATTTTTAATATTTTTTTCTTTTTTTATTAAGCTTTATACTCACTGTTAAGTGAAGACTGTATCATCATTTTTTATTATTATTCTGTATTAGTTTTATACTTCTGCGGTGTTAAATATATTGCCAAGATAATTCTGTTGCAAACTACATTACTTGATAGGGACAAAATTATCTTTTTTTTTCCATAAACAATTGCAAATCAACTATTTTCAAACAGCTGCCTCAAACAACCAACCAACTTATTCGGATAAACTGCTGATCAGCAGCTTATCAGTAGATTATTCAGTAAGCTGCAGTTACCCCTACATACCCTAAATTTGGGAAAAAATATTTATGCTTTAGTTAGAGAAAATTATTATCTTTTCTTCAGTGTACATGTAATTTATACCAACTGAAATATACTCTTAATAACATATTTTTTTTAAGTTATCAGAAAATCTTAAAAATGAAGGAGATTAATGTGCATACCATCCAATTCTTATGTATTTATAAATAAATACCTAAAATTTCGTATTTATATTTATAACATAAGCTTTATAAATTTATGCATAAAAATGTATTTTATTTCTAAAAAAAAATAATATTAATGTTTTGGATTTTTGCATAAGTAACACGTTATACATTGCAATTTACATATCTCACACCCAAAGCTTATGATTCACAAATAAAAGACCCGGTGAACCTTCCCTTGTCTGCTCAGTGAACATCCTATTCCACGACACTAAATCCTTCTTCCTTCTCTACAACAACTTTTCCTTTAGATTTAGGGTCTGTTTGGTTGCAGCTGCAGCTTCAGCTCCGTATTGCATTGCTATACTGCTCTCAGAAGCATATGCATGGATAACTGTCTGTTCGATTTAGTTGCAGTATATGGAAAACAACTGTGACGAGAAAATGACTAGTATCGCCTATGTTTATTAAAAGCTGTTTTAAAATTTTAATATATTTATGTAGTATACAGTATTTGCAAATGAATTTTTTTTAAAAAAATTATATTTTAAATATACAAACTAATAAATTTAAATTAGTTTTTTTTTATTTTTATATTTTTAAAATATATTTTCTAGCTTTATTATATGTAGATTATATAGTGAATTATTGATTCAATGCAATAATTTACTATATAGGTTGGAGAGTGATTATTATATCTAGATTATATAGATAAAATATTTACGAGCTTGATTATATCTTAATTTTAATAAAATATATATATCTCCTAAAAAAATTATATTTTAAATAGATTGTTCAAATTAATATAACATTTACGAGCTTTAAAAAATATGAAACTAAATAATATATCTACATATTTTAAAAGTACTCTTTCAAATTGTTAAGGTATTTATATATATTAAAAGCATTAACAATTTTTGATATTAAATCATAAGTACGCACAAGATCCGAAACGAAAACACGACAAGAGAGCGATTGCAAATCTCAAAATAGTCATAGAGTTCTACGACGAAAACATATATTCCTCTCAAGCACGTGGTAGCAGCAGTAGAGTGAAAAAAAACTGAAGGACTATTCCAACAACAACCAATAATATAATAATGTTCACTTTAGTTTTCAGAAGCTGTAACTCCCGTGTCGCTCCATCTTCCGTTGTGGTCGTACACTCCACAACGTCGGACTCGTGAGAATCTGGTAAATTATCTGTCCATCGGAAGAAACCGCTCTGATCTGGAATGTTCCGAGGACAGGCATAAAACTTTCGGCGAAAGCTATGCGGTCGACGTGATGCCAAAGAGATGTCCGCGGCCCATAGTGACATAGCGATCGGCGAGAGGTAGCCGACGTCTTCGGAGCTCATGTTTACTCGAAATGGAAGCACATATGCGAGCTTAATTAATTTGAGTATGAAATGGTCAAACAAAATGAAAAGAATCAAGTTAGAGTGTAGAATTGTAAATAATGTGATGTAAAGTGCTCAGAAAGAGTGTAAAAGACATACATTGCACTGCTCAACAAAATCACTCTCCAACTAACAATCGAGTAATGTCTTCTTCGAAGTGCTGCCATTTCGTTTGCACCCTCCACTTTTTTTTGTACAGATTGGTGCACTATTGTTCTCTTCCTGTGGTTGAGACGGTTCAATGTGATCCTCTAAACCATCGACTGTAGCAACCTCGTCATTTTGATCGGCATGGTCAAAATCAACATCAGCTCGAGTTGGATGCCGCCTGATATAGTTATGCAGGGCCATAGTTGCCAACACTATCTGCACTTGTTTGGGGAACGGATAAGGTGGCATATCTCGAAGAATTACCCATTTCTTCTTCCAAACTCCAAATGTTCTCTCAATAACGCCTCGCATGGATGAATGTCTCTTATTAAACAACTCCTTTCTCGTTCTTGTGCGATTACTAGCTCTTTCAAAATCTGGTATATGATATCTTGTATCAGGATAGGGTTTAAGATACCCCCTCTGCATTGGGTAGCCAGCATCTACCAAATAATACTTGCATATAATGATAGGAAATTTAGTAAGCTATGTGAACAAAAACATCAAATTTTTATATTACAAGTGACCTTACCAGTGCGGTGGGTGAGGAAAATTGTAGTACGGCTTTCTTGTTGCAATTTTAAAGATTCTATCGTCATGTGCGCTGCCCTCTCATCCAGCCAATGCAAATGTAAAGCACATGTTGAAATCACAAACAACCATTATATTTTGAGTTATCCTCCCAGAACGGCCGATAAAAACGACTTTCTCGTTATCCGGCATTATAGCATGAACGTGTGTTCCATCTATTGTGCCGATGCAATCCTTAAGAAAAAAGTAATCATTTCAATATGCAATCCATTCCATAAAAAAATTGTTCTACTAAACATTTATACCTTGAAATATGACATATATCGTTCATCGTTAAGAATCTCTGTTGGGGTCCTTGCAAAAGTTGGATCAGTTGGTTTTAGTATATCATTTGCTAAACTGACTAGAGAAGCCAAACCAACTGAAAAATATCAGCTAATTTTTTCCGACGAATGCTGGAAGTGTTCCATGGCTCCCCGCATTGACTCGTTCTGTGACAGTAAGAAAAGTGTGATGTCCAATACTTCACGGTCTGTTGGCCTATAAGACCCATGAAGTCCATGAGATGTTCTTAGGTAAAATAGAAGATCTCTGAAAACATCATGTGACATTCGGAAGATGTTACGAAATCTCGTTGGGTGTCCTGAAATCATTTCACCCATCCATTTTTCTCCAACCTGAGATGAAGTGTAGCAAGGTTCACGATCGACGTACATATTATAGTATTGTAGCATTATATTTATCGCTGTGTTTCTCCTACGGCGTCGGACCTCCTCTGGATTCATGACGGTATAAACTGCACCTTTAAAAAAAATAGGTTACTCTCCATAGAAATCAACAACTAACTTAGCGAAGCAAACGAATGAACTATATTAAGAAAGGAAATAACTCAAACATTCCAACATTCAAATTAAACTTGTCCAAACAACTTCGCTAACAACAACAATGATAGATGAAATAAAATCCACAGTTCCATATCAGATCACATGGTGCGATGGTCATAATAATAACGTATGTATTCTAATCGTAGCTCTCTATCAATTGCAATGAAGAAGTCTCAGTGGAGAGAGTCCTGGAGGAGGTCGATAGCAAAGAAGAAGAGATCACGATTCCCTATAATGTCCAGGTCTTCCTTTAGAAGCCTAACAACCTACTGGACGTCGTTGTTTTGAACTCTATGTGGAGCATCATCTGTTGATTCCACAAGTAATGATAGCTGATCTTTCATACTTGCAACAGTACTTTTCCTTTTCTTATCGATCCGGGGCCGCTTCGTACGGTTTGTAGATTGCATTTCAGTTTAATCGTATATGCGGAGTTCTGCTGAATCGTTTGAAAGTTGTACGGCGAACTCTTCAGGGGTTGTTTCAATCATTGTTTGGCTAGGTGCAGCTGCGTATTTCCCTGTGGCTACTGTCCCACCAAATATTATATCAAGTTTCTCCTCGAATTCTGGTTATATCCCAGCTGTTTTGAAATTCCTCGCCGTAGGAAAAATCTGTAAGAATAAATAATTTTTATTAGAAGTTGTGCCATAAAACTGCAAAACATAACCAAAACTAATTCAATAATTTCTTACCGCTAGCCGTTCAGTCCACCATTCTTCTGTAGCAGCAATAGTTCGCTTCGACGGATCCCGACCCAAGCCGATCGATCCTTGTTTTAGGTCCTTCCAAAGTTTCCATTCTTTCTTTAGTTGGTCCAATTTATTTTTAAGCTGTAGCCTCTCGTAATCCCTGTCTGTCACCTGCCTAAAATTTGTTACTATGTTTTGCCAGCCTTCCTTGCTGAAGAAAGAGTTTGGTCTATTGCCTTTTTCGACTTCCGCTATGCATAGATCGCATAAAATTAATTTTATGTCCTTCTCCCAAAGTGCAGGAGTGACAACTTCTTTGTTCTTATTTGCCATACTATTAATAGGAGACAAGTCAGCAATATCTTTAACTATGAAATAGTTCAACAAACATATGCATGACTGGACTAATATGCTTTCAAATGCGAATTAATAAATTGAAAATGCTATGAAGACAAAGGAACACAGAAATTTGTGTGGTTCGGTCAAATTGACCCACGTCCACGGGAGAAGAGTATTATATTTTCATTAATGAAACTTTTGAACATTTACATAGCTTTTACAAATAGATTCTAAACAACCAACCCCTTCTAAACATTTACATAGCTTTTACATTGCACTACACAACACTGCACTACACTGCACTACACAATTTTGCACTGCACTGCACTACACAACACTGCACTGCACAATTTCACTACAAATACTGCAGTGCACTTCAAACCCACACAAACACACACAATTCTGCACTGCACTGCAATGCACTACACATAATTCTGCACTGCACTGCACTACAAATACTCCACTGCACTGCAAACACACACAGCACTGCACTGCACTTCAAACACACACCTTGCATTGCACTGCACTGCACTGCACTGCACAATTTCACCACAAACACTGCAGTGCACTTCAAACCCACACAAACACACACAATTCTGCATTGCACTGCAATGCACTACACATTTTTTTTTCACTGCACTGCACTACAAATACTGCACTGCACTGCAAACACACACAGCACTGCACTGCACTTCAAACACACACAGCACTGCACTGCAATGCACTGCACTGCACAATTTCACCACAAACACTGCAGTGCACTTCAAACCCACACAAACACACACAATTCTGCACTGCACTGCAATGCACTACACATTTTTTTTCACTGCATTGCACTACAAATACTGCACTGCACTGCAAACACACACAGCACTGCACTGCACTTCAAACATACACTGCACTGCACTGCAATGCACTGCACTGAACAATTTGACCACAAACACTGCAGTGCACTTCAAACCCACACAAACACACACAATTCTGCACTGCACTGCAATGCACTACACATCTTTTTCACTGCACTGCACTACAAATACTCCACTGCACTGCAAACACACACAGCACTGCACTGCACTTCAAACACACACTGCATTGCACTGCAATGCACTGCAATGCACTGCACTCCACAATTTCACCACAAACTCTGCAGTGCACTTCAAACCCACACAAACACACAATTTTGCACTGCACAGCAATGCACTACGCATTTTTTTTCACTGCACTGCACTACAAATACTCCACTGCACTGCAAACACACACAGCACTGCACTGCACTTCAAACACACACTGCACTGCACAATTTCACCACAAACACTGCAGTGCACTTCAAACCCACAAAAACACACACAATTATGCACTGCACTGCACCGCACTACACACAATTCCCCACAATCCACTGCACTGCACAATCCCAATTCAAGTGCTAAAGGGGACGTGAACAACAAAATAGAAATAACAGGTAAGGATAAGCGCAGGTTAAAAATAAAGTATAACCCAGGTACAGATCAGGTAAGGATAAGTGCAGGTAAGACAATACTACCATTGGGAAGAATACTATCATGCTGCAGGTACACATCAGGTAAGTGCGAGTAAGATAATATCATAGGAAGAGTACTACCATCATTATCTAAAAAAACTGATTCAAAGAGAACTGTATCCCTGTATGCTCCCTCAAGATAACTGTATCCATGTATGCTCCCTCAATGTTAACATTTTTTTTTCAAGCTTAAAATGTAACAAGTTAAATGAAAAAGAAAATGAGGATTCTCTCCTCTTTCCCACTGTATATTCAACAAATGCTGAAGGCTAACAAGGGTAAACAATAATTATTGGAAAGAGCTTTAAACAAATTCCTGTGGGAAAGCCAGTAGACAAACTTCTGAGTTTATAAAGCTTCCATATCAGAGAAGGATATATGAGGCTATTGAAAAGTGCAGTGCAGTGTATGTATCCAAAATACTAACACGTATGAAGGATATCTGAGTTTACAAATGCTGAAGGCTATTATAAAGCTTCCATATCCTGTGGGAAAGCCTGATCTAAGTTGAAAATAGTAGCAGCACTGAGGTTTCTTTGAATGCTATGGGCCACACCTAAACTTTCATATTTACATACATAGCACTTATGAGTTTACACATCTCACACCTAAACCTTCATATCTACGGACATAGCACTTTGGTATGAACAGCTATATACTTCATAAAGAAAAAAAAAGCCACGCTATGTAGATCGGGACGAAGAAGAGGGACAACGAGAAGAGGGACACAAGAAGATGGAGCATAAGCATAACATTTTGATGCATTTAAAACAAAAACATATGTAGATCGGGACAAAAGAAGCATATGTAGATCGGGACAGAAGAAGAGGGAAGCAAATCTAGCGCAGCCCAACCAAAATCACCATATAGAATGATAGATCGAAGGTAGGCTACCTTAGATTCGAAGGTTTCTCGGTCGAGGAAGAAGAAGAGCAGTCGGCTCACGAGAAGGGCCAGGGCAGAGAAGAGTTCGGGGAGAGCAGCGGGGCGAGGGCAACGCAGGAAAACCTTTCGACGAAGCTGGTTGAAAGTCGGGGCCGCGGGTATATCCCGCGGTCCGCTTTCAATGCCGCTTCGCGGCAGGTCGCCGCGGATTCGAGGCTGCTCAATCCTTTTTACCGCAATTTTGCGGTGCGGTAAAGCGCCGCACCGCGAATTGTGGTTTCCAGACAGGGCCTTAAACTTCGCCTTTAACTGCTTCCACGACACCATCCCCCACCTTAATTGTGATGGTGAGATGGAGTTCAATGGTTCCTTTCGGCTCACCTATTTCACAAAAAAAAGAGGCATGCGTATCGTTCGCCATCAAAGTGACGCCCAATCTGCATATGAATATGGGGAGTTATATGCTAATTTGGTATGGCAACAATGGAAGGGGGAGAGCGATAAAATTTCTACAGCGGACGCAGAGGCTTATTGGGGAAGGGATAAATGTCAGGTTTCAGAACTGAGGTAGGATTTGAGGATCTTGATTTTCTTTTTATTCAAGTGGGAGACTTCTTAGGTGTCCCATTTCAGAAGAAAATAATGAAGAAATCAATAGAAAATGATAAAAAATTATAGAATAAGAGCTTCCATGGGTAGAATAAGAAATAAATCAATACAAATTATAAAAATAATAGAATTTGAGCTCCCATGGCATCACCCATTTACATCAATCTCACTGTTATCCTCCAAAGACAGTAAGTACATTAGCCTTCGAAGGCACTAATAACGACAACCCTAGCAACCATATCATTGCCAACGAGCTCGACACCATCCAAAAAGGAAGTTTAGTGACATCAACAACGACCACATATGGAATAAGGATTCATCTTCTTTCTCCACCTGCTCCATGAATGTCGAAGAAGGATGTGCCTAGCGGAGTAGAGATGAAGTCTCACTGCAAAATTATTACGTGTGGGCTTCGGACGTAGAGATACGTTTCGAGTCCAATGAAATCATGACGCGTTGCCCGATCACTCAACCCACCACTAAACCAGAAAATAACACGAGAGAATATTACTCTTGTGTCTGTGTTATTTAGGTGTTATTGAGTTGTTATAACACTGATGTGAGTCCAAAACTTTACGAAATAACACAGGAAAATATTCTCCCTTGTTATTTTGTGTTATTTTGTCACAATAACATCTCAATGACACAGAATAACACATGAAAAATATTCTTCCGTGTTATTCGGCGATTTAGCGGTAAGTTATGCGACTGGGCAAAGCGAAATAATTTCATTGGATTCCGGACGTATTTCTACATCCGGAGTCCGGACAGAATAAGCGTTCAAATCTCACTAAGGTTGTTCTTCGTGGTAAGAGGAGGTTTTGTGTGCCTTATTTGTGAATCATAAGTTTTGGAAGTGAGATATATAAATAGCAGTGTTTAGGGTGCTATGCACGTAAAAATCTCTTATGTTTGTCTTGTGAGTTATGATATTAAATATTTGGGTCGGCTATATATATGTACGAAGTTTTAGGTGTTGCGCAGGCAAGAGAATTCTGTGGATTTACATAAACGCCTTAAAAATTGAAAAATTGACTTTGATGCCTCGTGTCAGTTTACAACTGTACTATGCGTCTGTCATATCATGGCATGTCCGTAAATCTCCTAAAATCTAGGGGCAACTGTGCAACACAATCTATTTGTGCGGAAAGAACAACAAAAAACTGGAAATGGAACGGCAAAAAAATGTAAATCGCCTATTAAGTCAGATGCCACGTGTCAGTTACTGGTTGCAACCATACAATGCATCCACTGCTAAGAGGCAACTACGCTACACAGTATACTAGCTGGGATATGGAAAAGGACGGCAATAAAGGTTCGATTCTAGAAGACAAGAAGGGAAGAATTGCTCAGTCTAGCTGCGACGCCTCTTCTCGCTGTGAACCAGCGCCGATTGGTCGGAAAGTTATCTGAGGAACGCCGGTGGTGAAGTTTCGGTTTGATTGTCGCCTCGCATCGCGCGACGTAGTGTCGGAGTTAGGGTTTGTTGTCAGACGGGTGAAGCGATGACACCGCTCTCGGGAAATGAGCCTTGGGATTGACGTTCGGTAAGTCAACGGCCACGATTTGGTCTCCTGATGGAGGGAAGTAGCACCTCGGGCTGTCTTTCTCAGGTATACTTTCTACTTTCCCACAGCTCCTTAGTGCTTTACTTCATGGTCTGGGGTCGTACTTTCACCTTGAGGACGTTTATTATTATTATTTTTTTTTATTATGATTTTAGTTATGTTCCGCGCGGTTTTCATTTGTATGTTAGTTCGCGGGAGAGGCTACGTTTGATTAATTTGCTTCTGTTTCGTTTATGGAGCGGTTAGGGTTCCCTGAGATGGATATTAATTTGTGGGTCGTGGACAGTTTCGGTGGTTAGTGATAGTTTGAGCGGAGGTCCTCGTACTTGTGCTTTGGTGATATGTTCGCCATTATGTTTCCTGGCGCTTTTCGCTTTGTTCATGTAAAGTTTCCGACATTGTGATTGCCGCCGGACAAGCTGAAAGGCTATTTTGGGCTTGACCAATTTGTCTTATTTTGTAGACCGTAAGAGCTGGTGGGACCAATTGCTGAAATTTCTATCATCTCTTCCTGTCAGCGAAAGTCCGAAACTTAGTATTTTTAAAGTTAATTTACTATTTTGAAGTATTACTTTTCTAATTATTTTTAGTATGCATACCTCACTTATGTACTACTTTGCCTATACTATTTTTCAAGCTTACCTTTAAATAAGCTACTTTGCAAACATCTGTAGTTTTTCTACTTATGCTACCTTTGTTTCACCGTAAGATTGTGCTATATTGTTCATTTAAGCAGTAGCACAATGTGTTCTTTGAATTGCAAAGTGTGGAGGTGTGAGTAATTTTGTTTGAAGGGGAAAAGTTGAAAATTGAGTTTTTGTATTTTGTAGATTATCTTATTGTGAATAAAGTAAAAATTTAACTCAAGTAAAGTGTATTAAAGATGAAAATCAAAAAGTGTTTTTTTTAGAAAAAGATATTCAACATAGGTGGGTGAGTTATTTTGATAAACTTTTTAATGAAGATGCTGAAAGTACGATCGACCTTAGTGATCTTAATATCGTTAATAATAATAAAACTTTTTATTTTTACCGTCGCATTAGTAAAAAAGAAGTTGATGAGGCTTTAAAGAAAACCAAGGGGGGAAAGTCACGTAGGACACGATGATGTCCGATTGAAGTGGGGAAATGTTTAGGTGATTTGGGGGTTTCTGGCTTACTAAACTTTTTAATATTATTTTAAAAACTAAAAAGATGTCTGAGGAGTGGAGAAAGAGCATTTTGGTCCCCATTTTTAAGAATAAAGGAGATGCACACGAGTGTGCAAATTATAGAGGAATTAAATTGATGTGTCATACTTTAAAATTATGGGAGAGGGTAATTAAACATAGGTTAAGATGTATTACGAAGGTTTCTCATAATCAATTTGGATTTATGCCGGGCAGGTCTACCGTGGAAGCTATACATTTATTGAGAGGTTTGATGGAGAAGTACAAAGATAATAAGGAGGATCTACATTTGGTTTTTATTAATTTAGAAAAAGCTTACGATAAAGTTCCTAGAGATGTTCTTTGGAGAATCCTTGAGAAGAAATGTATTGATATGAATTATATTCAAGTCATTAAAGATATGTATGCTAGAGCTGTTACATGTGTTCGAACTGAAGGAGGATTGACCAAATATTTTACTATTTCCGTTGGTTTACATCAAGGATCGGCTTTAAGCCCATATCTTTTTGCTTTATTTATGGATGGTCTTACTGGGCATTTACAAGAGGATGTACCTTGGTGTATGCTTTTTGCGGATGATATCCTCCTTGTGGGTAAGACAAGAGAAAAAGTCCAGGAAAAACTTAAATTATGGAGGTCTACATTGGAGTCTAAATGTCTTCGTTTGAGTAGAACTAAAACTGAATATATGGAATGTAATTTTAGTAATAGTAGGCCTAGTGACAGAAGTGTAACTTTGGGTGATTAAATTATTAAAAAGTGTGAACGATTTAGATATCTCGGATCTGCTGTTCAAAGCGATTGTGATATAGATGGGGATGTTAATAGTAGAATTCAGGTTGGTTGGTTGAAGTGGAGGAATGCGTCCGACCTATTGTGTGATAGAAAAGTACCGCTTAGACTGAAAGGAAAATTTTATAAGATGGTGGTGAGACCTTCAATGCTCTATGGTGCTGAATGTTGGCCTTTAAAAGAGAAGCATAATGTTAAGTTAAGTGTTGCCGAGATGAGAATGATTAGGTGGATGAGTGGCTTTACACTTAGAGACAAAATGCGAAATGAATATATCCGTAATAGGGTTGGTGTTGCACCATTGACGGATAAAATTAGAGAGAGTCACCTTAGATGGTTTGGTCACCTTAAACGTCAACCACCTGATGATTCGATTAGGAGAGTAGATGTTTTAAATACAACTTATGTTAAGAAAGGCAGAGGTAGACCTAGGAAAACTTGGGCTTATTGTATAAAAAATGATCTTAATCTATTAGAATTAATTGAAAATTTGACACTAAATAGGACACAATGGAGAAAAAGGATTCATGTAGCCGACCCACTTAGTGGGGTTAAGGCTTTGTTGTTGTTGTTGTTGTAGATTATCTTATTGTCATAATTCCACTTCTTCTTGAGTGAATTTCATGTTTATTTGTATGCTTTACCAAGGTTCAATTGCTCAGGACATAGATACATGAGAGGGATTCTTTTGTCGAGAAAGAATGAACTATTAAATGTCTATCTTCAATATTTTTAATATAAATGGTA
Source organism: Papilionanthe hookeriana x Papilionanthe teres (assembly GCA_022702705.1). Taxonomy (NCBI): domain Eukaryota; kingdom Viridiplantae; phylum Streptophyta; class Magnoliopsida; order Asparagales; family Orchidaceae; genus Papilionanthe; species Papilionanthe hookeriana x Papilionanthe teres. Next base: position 60,993,974 of record CM040428.1, on the reverse strand, counting down.
AATAGTATTCATGTATGGTTGGTTTTTGTACTTTTCTTATATGCATGAATTAGTCTTGTAGAAGTTTATATAGGTTAAAACTTTTCTGATGTATCGTAATTGCTTTTCATTACAACATGTTTCCCATGAATATACTTGATATGATTCAAATGTCGCCCCCCTTTCTGTACAATTTGCTTACTATCCCAGGGGCGCGCTATAGTTTTGTATTTATTGTAATGAGACTGCTTTTTCTGGAAAAAATAGGTTGCCTGATTAGGAATTTCACAGAAATTTCATTTAGATTTTATAAATCCCACCAAAATGCTTTAGCAACGGTTTAACCAGATCATGACAGTCATGGGCAAAATTTTTACAGATTTTCTGTTTGTACTTGGAATATATTATTTTTGATTGTAGATTCACTCAATTTGGTTCAATCTAATGTTGAAAAAATAATTAAATATGTAGACATACATATGTAATTAAATATGTATTATAGGCTAATTTAAAATTTTCCTCTTTTTAAATGATCCAATTAAAGTTGAAAAAATAAGGAATATTAAATTTGAAGAAATAATTTATTTTTAGTGTAAAATAAATATGGGATAATTATGTGTGAAAATCTAATTTCATATTTTTAATTGTAATTAGTTAAAACAGTAATATGATAAAGTACAATCATATGAAAAGTTGCAAGCTGCAACCTTTCAAAGAAGACATCCTTTCTTATAAAACACTTTAACGCATTCTATCATGATTATAAAATATGATTTTGGCCTCGGATTTATTTAATTATATATTTAATAGTATTATATTAATTAATCAATATAATTTTTTAATTAATTATTAATTATGAATATAATTAATTATTAATTATATATTCATTATGTTAATATATATTTATATTATTAAAATTTAAGTTTTAGTTGTGAAAATACATAAGACTTATGCGGTATGTATGAAATGCCCTTATAATTAACTTTAAACCCCGAAACCTCACTTTTTCTTCGGCCTCTCACAGTTTCATGTCTCTCGGTTTTCCCCGAAATATACAAAACCTTGAATTGATAGGGCATACAAGCATTGAAGGCAACGACGAGATCGCGTTCTGCAAGGATCTCTGAAACTCTAGTCTCTCGTTTATCTTCCCTTTGGTGTTGAAAAATGCAATACAATAATTGTAAGCTTTATATGATTAAGAATAAGTATAGTGCAACAAATCAATATAAAAGACATCTACAAAATTATCTAAAAAAGCTACAAAAAAGACAAGTGCATATCACTATGGAAAAACCAACACATACATCTAAATGTGGGAGTTGGGTGCAAACTTGGAAGTATGATAATGCTAAAATATGAAAGTTTAATCCCATAAGATTTGGTTCAGGAGTCACCTTTCAGTTTTACAGAGTTTCTAATTGATAAATTAGTAGGAGTGATTGGACTTGTAATATTATTTATTAATTTTTTTATATGAAAATCTAGATCTTCATTTGAATTTTTAGCTCGTTTATTAGCTCGTTTAAGTGCTCGTTCGCTTGTCATAAACAACTCCAATACAAATCAAGTTCAAATACTGAATACTTTAAAAAAGTCAAGCTTGAACAATATATGAAAGCTCGACACAAGCTTAAGCCGAACATGAATAACTTATAATTATACCAAACCAAGTCCGAACTGTGATATACCAGACACCTATACCAACCAGTTTGGCCAAGGAAACCAAAACATCAGCTTGTCCGGCTAGACCATCAGAAACACATTGAATAGATCTAACAAAGAGTTATTCTAGAAATTCAAGTCGACTGCATGAGCCCGTTTGATGGCCGATTGGAATTAGGCTTCAGAGGTCATACATACAGACAAGATGCCTAGGCAGAGTACTTTTTCATATCATTCTGTGATTCTTGGCCGTACTAAGCACTATGTATTTTATATTTCTCATATAACATTATATGAAGCATACCTCAGGGAAATTTATAAATTAGAGGTAGCCACAATGTGGCGGCTCCTATGTGGTCTAATGAAATCTTATTCAACAATAACTGATTGGATTTTTTGATAAGTTATTAAAAATTATAAAAACCTTAGTAATAAAGGATACATTGTTTTCAGGCATATTTCAACAATCATGCAATATCTTTCTTGGTGTTGTTTGAAAATGGAGATCTATGGGCCTCACAATTTTAATAGACAAATTCACTAAAGCATCCAACCCAGTAGAGAAATCCCTATTGTTAGTCTCATTTGAACGTTGGAATTTTCGTATGTTGCTCTTAATGATTCATCGCGGGATGAAATGTATATGTAATGGCTAATAGTTTCCTGGCTGTAGTCCTAGCTGTTTCTTCATGAACACTTTCCAAATCTTATAAGGAGAGGTTGAAAAAATGGAAGTGAGAGCATACTCCTGTAATCATTTCCTTTTGAGATCCTCTTCCTTCTTTCCTCATCTCGGTTGTCTTCCCAGGGCTGTTTCTTTCCCCTAGCATAGTTCTTTCCTATGTGGTCTAATGAAATCTTATTCAACAATAACTGATTGGATTTTTTGATAAGTTATTAAAAATTATAAAAACCTTAGTAATAAAGGATACATTGTTTTCAGGCATATATCAATAATCATGCAATATCTTTCTTGGTGTTGTTTGAAAATGGAGATATATGGGCCTCACAATTTTAATAGACAAATTCACTAAAGCATCCAACCCAGTAGAGAAATCCCTATCGTTAGTCTTATTTGAACGTTGGAATTTTCGTATGTTGCTCTTAATGATTCATTGCGGGATGAAATGTATATGTAATGGCTAATACTTTCCTGGCTGTAGTCCTAGCTATTTCTTCATGAACACTTTCCAAATCTTATGAGGGATTGATAAAATTGATAATGATATACAAAATAAATTATGAAACCTACTAGGATGGACTATAAGTAGCTTGCCAGTCCATTCACCTCCACTTTATGCTGATGTTATGAATGGGTTTGTAAATATAGGCTTTGTAGTATTCATATATAAGAGACAAAGCCACTAAAGCTATGTTTCTTCTTTGAATAACTGCACTATATACCATACCATTGCAAAAATGCCTCAAGGAAGAGTTATGCTAAATTGACAAGTTAATTATATATTTTTTGAGAACATAAGTATGAATCTTGATGCTGTATGAAAATTTTTTGAAGTTTAAGACTGTATGAGTTGCAATATAAGTTATCATTTTTATCTGCAAGACATGGCATCAAAATATAGAGCACTTGCAATTCACATCTCTGTTTAACACATGATTAAATATGTTGGGCACATGAGAAAATTACACATGTTATGATTTCTGGAAATTTGATTAGCTATGACATTTCTTCTGCAGTGGCTTTCAAGGAGGAGTCATTGCATCTATTTTTTTTTTACAAACCTGTTACTTTTGTAGCAAGAATCCTGGTTATAAGGAAAAGCGGTAATGAAGGTTATATAATGGCAGGTTTTTTTGAGTGAATTTTTTACACGGCATCGTTTGATCTTGTGAAGTCTGGAGTGAATTAGATGATCAGATTAGCAATCAGTAAAGCAATACATACTCTTGATTGTAAATCAGGAATCTCCATATGAATAAAGTACAACCCTTTAGCCTGTTTTAGGAGAACATTGAAAAATTTAAGAACCTTAATTGATTACAAATAGAAGGCATGGTCCTTTCTGTCATGCATCAAACCTTGTTTGCATCTTTACCATGCAGAATCTGATCTCTGTTAAAATGTTTTTAATTTCTCTTCTGATATGGTAAGATGGATTTGTTGGTTTAGATATTACTGAAATTATGCCCCAATGCTCTGTCGTGGTCAAAGGGAAATTTCTGGGAAAGGGTTGAACGTTATGGATGTATAATATTTCATGTGTCTGTTTAAAATCATTCATATGTTCACACTTTTAAACGGTTATTCTATACAAAATTTTCTGATATTTAGTTCATGCAATGTTTGAAACAAATGAAGCCTTCCTTCTAAGCTAATATAAAGTGATTAGAGAGCTATCATAAGCTCCTCAACTCATGATAATTGCAGTCAGCTGCAATATGACACGGTAGGATAAGGTAGGATACCCATAACCCACACTACCGTGCTCTAAATTTAAATCATTTATGGCTCATATATTTGGTTCAAGCAGGAGGCATGATCCACGTTTCATCTCCTTTTGACTGCTAAACAAGCTAATAGCCTGTAAAGTATAGAGTCACTGCAACACATGTTTATTTTCAGGAGGCAGCTTAAAGAAGCACATACAGACGGCTAAAACTTGAAAATAATAAAAGAACTGACATTAATCACGCCACACTTGTTTATGCTCTTATTATTAATAAAAGAGGAAATCAACAAGCATTGAAATCACAAATCTATTTGATTGGTATTGATTTTCAAAATAATAATGGAGATAATGAACTTCTTGCTTGACAACTATTGCCATAAAACCTTCTCTCTTGGTAGGATAATTACAAATTTTGGTGCAGTTTAAATAAAGTGGGATGTCTTAAATTACTTCTTTGGTTTGATCCATTACTTTAATGATAGCAGAATGCAATGGGGCTTGAATATTAACTGCGATGTATTTCATCTTCAGATAATATTTCTGCTTGTAGTAATTAGTTGTGAAATTTGGTTTCTTAAAAATCCAGCCCCTTCTCTTTTTTCTTTAACCCATAGGAGTTATTGATGGTTGGCATTTGGAATGGTGACATGTATGATTGTTCAACTTATGTAAAGCTTCTTTGAGGGACCATTTTAAGTCTGTATTATTTATTCAGAATCTTGATGCCCACGCCTTCTGTGAGATATTGGCTGGGAATACACACACACACACATTGCAGTGTTTATCTTAAAATTTTCATAGATCCAATTATCATATGCATCTATGTCTTCCTTCTAGGCTCTGGGCCCATTATAATAGACCCTTTCTTTACCTTCTTCCAAAATTTTCAGTTTTTATTTAGTTGATCCCATTTCTATCTTAGTTGTGTTTTTATCATATTCTCGTCCTATTTTTTCTCGCAAGATCTTGATTAACTTTTGTCAATTGTTAGCTAGTTGCCTGATTCTATTTCATTCAAATATAAATCATCAAAAATTTTCTTAAAAACCTAGTCCCATGTGGATAAATGCTTCTTCATCATTAGTTTTCGCATAGTAAAGCCAAGATGCAATATCTATGTTGATTATTATTATATACTTCTGAGAGATGCATGAAAAGTAACATTCAATGTAATATTCCCAAACTTTATCTTGAAAATCAAATCATACAAGTTACAATGACAAGTAAGCACTATTATTTTGTCGACACAAGATAGCATGCAATATGATGAATATTTTAACATTGCATCAATCTACAAAAACACTTGAGAAAGTTGAGAACATTCGGAACTCATGTATTATATTTATCAATTCTGCGTAATAAAACCAACATGGATGAAATGCATCCTTTCCTATGCATCTATAGATAACATATGACGAGTAAAAAATCTCACGTGCTAATAACATCTTTGGCGAATTATTTAACATAGCTAGCTGTTTGGGAAATATGACGGAAAAGAAAAGGTGGAAAACACAGCCAAAATTCCAAAATTGATTTGATTAAAATTTAATTAGCATTTCATATTTTTATTCTCAGTCAATAGCTCAACCTAGTATCCATGCCAATCGATTTGGCTATTATGGCATGAAATTATATTAAAAATTTTAACATAGTAACCAATAATTAATTTTCGTCTTATTGTTTTTGAAACCCTTGTTGGAGAGCAAAGAAGATGACAAAAGTGACGATACACCTTTTGTGCAGCTATTTTCAAATGAGGAAAAAAGAGGATATTTACTTCGAATATTCTTCTCATTGATTGGGCAAGCTCATGCCAGAGAAAGACAACTTTGAATGATCTATATCATGGGCAGTGCTAAAAGTTAGATGGAGAGGCGAAGATGTATCAAAGGGAATGATGAAACTATGCAACCATTCTGCTCGTTATATGAGCTTTTGGATCTTTTTCTCATGACCTAAATTGGGACAACCATACCAAAATGAATGTTTAATTTTGTCAATAAAGCTAATCAAAATAACGAAAAAGAACAAACGCGGGTGGGGAGTAAATGAGGCTAAAGTCCATTTTCAAATGCCAAAATTTTTAGAATTCATATTAAAAGCAATACTCAAACAATTCTATTTTCACGCTTCCTGAATTAAATTAGGTAAAAGTTTACCCAAATAGAGCCTATGGGTTTATTTTGGGCAATTGCAGCTAATCAGTAATCTGTTGATAATGAGCTGATCTTGATAATCTGTTGATTAGCAGCTGATCCAGATAAGCTGGCTGTCTGTTTGGTTTGTGCGTTTGAAAAACCAAAATGAATGTTTAATTTTGTCAGTAAAGCTAATCAAAATAACGAAAAAGAACAAACGCGGGTGGGGAGTAAATGAGGCTAAAGTCCATTTTCAAATGCCAAAACTTTTAGAATTCATATTAAAAGCTATACTCAAACAATTCTATTTTCACGCTTCCTAAATTAAATTAGGTAAAAGTTTACCCAAATAGAGCCTATGGGTTTATTTTGGGCAATTGCAGCTGATCAGTAATCTGTTGATAATGAGCCGATTTAGATAATCTGCTGATCAGCAGCTGATCCAGATAAGCTGGCTGGCTGTTTGGTTTGTGCGTTTGAAAAACAACTAATTTGCAGTTGTTTCTGGATAAATGATCATTTTGCCCCTGTGCAGTAGTGTTGTTTGCAACATAACTGTCATAGTTATATATTTGATATTTAGAAGCAAAAACCCACTTTATATTAGTACAAAAAAAATATACACTCCACTTAAGACTGAACATCTATAATCTATATTGTACAAGCTAAAATCAAAGATGATCTTATAAGGCTACTCCAACAAAAAATTAGCTCCATAGTTTTTATTGTATTTCATCAATGTTTCTGATAACATTTCTTTGATTTCTTTATTCAGTATTCTTAAAAAATTTTCAAACAGGAGGTGCCTAGTAGAACTTCCCCAAAATATGAAGCAGCATAAAGGTCCATTTGGTTACTGGAGTTTATAAATCATGTTATGAAAGTATAGGCATTTTTTTAGATTCCATCATTTGGCTTGGATGAAGTTAGAAATCAAAATTGATTTTGAATACTACAAATATATTGAACTCTCTTTAAATGAAAGGATTTCCTCCACAAGAGTAATGATTTCAATTTCACAAAAAAAATAGAAGAAGGAAAAATGAAATCGTCATATTCTAGAGCAAGCTCTATATTTTCAAGCAGCCAAATGAATCCTATGCTTAATAGAACTCAATGGTGTCTGAAGCACAAAAATAAAGCAGGGTGACCACCATCTTCGCCTTCCAGAAGACACAAACCAATTATAAACACCATAAGAGAAGAAGAAGACAAAATGTAGGGCTTAGCACCGTAACAACAAAACTAAACGCAAAAAAAAAGATGAAATTCGATGTGGGAAGCTTACTCTAGCTACGGGTCTGGCCTCAACCACCTTCTTATTTTCCATCGGGTCAGGGGCTTCCACAAATCCAGAACCAGACTTCTTAATCAGCTTCTTCCAGGAAACAACAGTAGGCTTTGGCTAACCCAGGGCACATGAGATAGGACACAACTTGCCTCGTTGATTGGAATTGAGAGAATTTTCAGCGAAGCAGAGGGAAGGGGAGTTGGCACTGACAACCAATGTGGCGGTTCGGTTTTGTGGTATTTGCGTTATGCGGACACGAAGCTCGAATCAGGGTTCGGGAGAGCAACGAGGGAGGCGGGGACACGAGAGAGACGAGGGCAGCGGGGTAAAAATTACGGAACGAACGAAGGCCGCGAGGTTGGTTCCACAGTCACGTTTATTAAAGAAATCCATATAAATGGGATTGCGGCTTTTTTAAAACGCCGCCTGCAGTTATAAGCTGCACCAAATGGGGCCTAAGCTTAACGGTAGTGTTGTTTCCTCATAGGATGATGATGGTTCAGGTTAATTAACCTTTTTTTTCCTTTTTTCTTATTTCTTTGTTAGTTTGTACTGAAAAAAATATTTTATTCTTATCACTTCTTTATTACTAAATCTCATACTTATGGAAAATACATATTAATCTCGAAATTTAGGCTATGTTTGGGATCACTTTCTGTTTTCTATTTTTTAAAACAAAAAATAGAAAACAAACTAAAAAATAATGTTTGTTTATTCATTTATTATTTAAATTTTCTTTTTAAAACACATAAGACTTATTTTCAAGACATGAAAAACACAAATTGTGTTTCACTTTTTTAAAAACATGTTTTTGGAGCATTACTTGTGTGAGGCTTCGCCGAATCGCAGCATGCCAGTTATCGCCGTCGCTTGACGCCAACCCCCTCCTGCCGCCGCCTGCCCCCCACCGCCGTCGGGCGACTTGCTGCCGCCTTCCTCACTAGCTGCAGCCGCCACCGGTGTTCGACGCTGATCTCCGCCCGCTTGCCCGCCCGCCCATAGGTAATGCTTAGTGCTCGGTGGAGCGAAAAAACGTCTTATATGCCATGTGCAGTAGAGTTAAATACTGAGGTGCATGTGAACCTAACCGCTTTATAAGAAATATAGTTTTTCTTTTAAAATAATAAAAAATATGCAACTAAACATGTTTTATATTTTTTGTATTTAAAAACATATAAATTCGTAATAATATTAAACACATTTTCTAAAAATAGTAAACAAAATAAAGACAAAATAGACTAAAAATAAAAATAGAAAATACAAAGTGTTCACAAACATACCCTTATATGCAAGTTGAAATCAAGAAGAAAATTTAGCTATAAACTTTTAGTTAACCTCTTCTATTAATATGAATTGACTATATACTTGAAGTTAGAAAACTGTGTTGTTGTAGCATGCTAAACAATACCCTTTTAGTTTTATCAAATGATTATTTTTCTTTTAATATTTAAGTAACTAATGAGATTTGTTTTTGTTAACCCAGGGAAAATGTCGAACTTAGCACACCCTATTTGATGTGTGATTTATATTATTTGGATATTTTTAATAATATCATACTCATTTCCGTATTGTGGATTTATTGGAGGGGGTGTTGTTAAGTTCACTGAAGTTGGTATTAGAGAAAAATTAGTTAGTCTGTCCTCCTCTTCTCCATCCAATCAGCATTCAAAGCTCCTAATCTTGGCCACCTGCATTGCACACAACCGTGCCATGTACTGTCTCCTCTACGCCTGCTTTCTCCCCTGCTCACATGTGATCCATTCCGAATGGTTTTCATTTTGCATCTGCACCAATCTCCCTTCTAAATATTGGGAGAAATTTCAATATTGCTTAGCACACTATAACAATCAGAACTCCCTTGCTACTTCATTTTGCTCCCTCATTTGGATAGGTTCTATTTCTCAAGAAGACTAACCAAATATTTTATCAATCAAAGACATTTCTCTAGCATTTTCTTCTATCATTTCTCTTGACCTTCTACTCTATTATCACTTTGTGTATGACTGAGGTTTTAAATTTAGCCGCTTCTTATATGATATGCTATGAAACATGAACACATACAAGGCACGGCACGATAGGGTAACACAAAATAATTATAAAAAGTTGAACATGACACATCATATACACTTTTTTTATGTTGATAAATTATGAATAAAAAATATATAATTTTTAATTATTATCTACTAAATATATCACAAAAATGAATGATGCAAAAATAAAATTTAATTATATAAATTTAGCTTATATTATGAAAAGTCATGTTTAACAACAATCAACTATTTGAACATCGGACATATTATATATTTCAAATTAACTCCAACTTATTTAGTAAAATTGAAAATATCTTATGATTACACTTTATTCAATTAATTATCTATTTGTTCTATTTAGCTTGGAATCGCCATCTTGTCTAATATTTGTTTGATAGTTTTCCTTTTTAAATAACTTTCTTTCCTGAATCATCGAAATGATTTGAAGAACATGAATTAGAAAGGAAGAAAATACAATGAAACTAGACAAACAAAGAAAAGAGACATGGAGAATTTCTACAAGATTGCCTTTGTTCGATAGATCAATAATGTATGCCCAAAATAAATTTAGAGTAAAGCATTTTGAAAACATATCAACGAAGAATACTCCATACAAATTATCTAATCATATAACCTAAGAATAAAAAAAATATATTTTTGTCTTGAGATTATGAGTAAGTTTCAAAAGAATATGTCCTTTTGGTTAATTACATCTTGGAGGATACCATACCCAAGAAGAGAGTTTCAGTAAAGGAATCTTGCTTGCATTTTAAAATAAAATGAAATGGAATATTAAGCATTAATATTGCCATCTCAAATAGGATCATCCCAATGCTTCAAAGTAATATCGAGCAATAAGGTAGATGGTGAATTATCGTATCCCAAATTGGTAGTAACGTATTAACAAACGTGGCTTATAAAATGATATCAATGATGTGTCAAAGATTGGGATTGCCCAAAAGTGATATATTTATAAACATTTGAGAAATTCCTAAGTTGATAGAGATAGTCGAGATTTCATGGATCCATCATCACAAGCTATTAAGACTCTAAGTATACTAGTCGACCCAACTCGACTTGAGATTCTTTGTGAATAACCCATGCTTTATATCGTCCAAGAAATCTCAGTAGTCCTAAAATCAATAAAAAGAAACATTTAATTCCTTATGACCCTATTTGGATGGAATTGATAGGAATAAGACTTGCACTTGTCAATGAAATGGCAAGGAGGCCTCTTTAATGAAAGAGAAAGAATGATCCACTATAATAGCGAACCGCCCCACAAAGGACTTACACTTCGCTTGGGTCAGGGGAGCCTCTAACATCCCAGTCATGCTAGACAACATCTTAAGCATGTACAATATGCTTGTCCAGTTAGATTGAAAGAACAAGAGTAACTTTTATTGCTACATGCAAATTGATGCAATTATTAGAGATGTTCTTAACGCAGACGTCTTATTATCGTGATTTGGGATAATCTCATGTAATGCAAAATCGTTTAAATCTGGCTTGAAATTCATGCAAGAAAAGTAATTCTCACTTTAAAATGATATAATATTAATCTTAAATTTTGATTAATGTCCATTTATTATTAGGATTTTGTAGAAATGATTTGTCTTATAGATTTTAAGCGCAAATACAAGAGCCCAGGTAATCCACGAACACAATAAAGTAAGAATTCAATATTGTGCAAGGGAGAGGAAAACACACCATGTAATAAAATAGATGACAGGCCGGGCGCCACCTGGTCGGCAACATATCCCAGAAGAACAGAATGATTGCGGTTAAGGTCCGCATAGAGGTGCAAGTGAGCCAAGCTAGCTCGTAAAATGGCTCGAGCTCGACTCGCTAAGTGGCTCGTGAAATGAGCTCGATGAGCTAAGCCAAGCTCAAGCCGCTCCGACTCGACTCGCTAACTTGTGAGTCGGCTCGTTTAAAAAATATTAACATAAAATATACTCAAAATATATTAAATTTAAAAAATTTATCTTTAAGGTATTAAAAATGTTAAAGAGTAATATTTTTCATCGTATATTAGGTGATTTGATATTATTTATCTCCTAATTATTCATTCTATTTATCAATTTATTGTAAAGTCAGCTTAAATTTATATCATTCTCTCTCTTTTATGTTAAACAAGCTGGCTTGGGAGCAGACTTGAACTCGTAGATTTAAGCTCAAGCTCGATAAAATCAATGAAGCTCGCTCAAGCCGAGGGCGGCTCGAGCTCGACTCGACTTGTTTACACCTTTGTACAAACTTGATCCTAATTTCTATACAACATGAACTAAGAACTAAAATATGCGTTCTGGGTATGCTACTCCTGGTCTTTGCTATGTGGTTCTGCACATCAATCATATTGGGAACACATGCTCATAATTTACTTTCGATATAGACTCCAACCTATGAATTTTATAAAAAAGTTCCAAAAAAAGATTCAACCTGCAATCGAAAGTTAGCACGGGCTATCTTATGCAACATATACTAAACAATATCCAACAAGAAGAAAGCTAAGCAACACCTACAAAAAAAGCCTTAGTCTAAATTATGATTCTCCTCTTAATTGGACTTGACTTTCTGCAAGAAAATCACCTCTAAAATGCTAATGTGCAGATCTCACACCTAGTAAACACACAAAAAATAATATATAAAATGCCTGGCTAGGCATAAACTATGGAGCAATAGTCAGACACATGAAAACCTTAACTATAGTCTACCCGATTTTAGGTAAGCATCTAAAAGGAAGGTGCCTTAATCACATGCACTCACGCGTGTGCAAAAAGTGTCGCTGAAGCTGGGTTTATGATTTTGATGGGGTCACCAAGACTGACGCCATTTTAAAGATCCAAGGGGGCTAAAATACATCACTAAGAAATGATGGTTTCAGGTAAAATTAATGTTTGAGTGAAGGCCTAACTTATGATCAAAATAATATGTGTTTTAGTTTTTAATTTTTAAAAAATGTTTAAAATAGATGATGCATAAATGTGAAAATGTTTTTTTTTTAATGTTTAAAATATGACATCACATACTTGGTCTAAATAACTAAAGTGACATTTTAGATATCTTGGATCTTTAGTGCAATACAAGTGTTGATTGTAATGCAATAATATGAATTGCTCGTTGAAATATACTCGCAAGCAATGCTCATTAAAGCATTGCAACTAACATCAGTTCACTCTTCTAAAAAAGGAAGACTTGCCATTAATGTGCCAACCCTCTCAAAACTACATGCGAGTGATGAGCTAGATGAGAAAAATGCAAAAGGATATGTTAGGTGGTTTTAACATGATATGAATACTCAAAGTAAGTGTGAGCAATCATACCATGGACAAGGTGGTATACTAGATGTGAGTATTATACTAGATGCAAATACTTACATGAAATAACATGTAAAAATACATGTAATTTACTTGCTAAGCATTATCATACGAGGTGAAACGATCATGTTTGAAAGCAAACAAAAGCAATAATATACACAATCGTGCTAAGTGGAATGATTGTGTTGACATAAACATGATATGTCTATTGGTATTGCTAGGTGAAGCCATATTCTAGGTGGTATGACTAATTTTAGGTGAGGTCATATGCCAAGTGAAGTGACATGATGTGCTGGATAAGTCATATGTTTGGTGGTATGACTCATGCTGAGTGATACATGAAAATGCTAGGTGAGGCATCATTATATGCTAGGCGAAGTCATATACTTGGTGGTATTACTCATGCTAGGTGATACATGGCAATGCTAGGTGATACATGGCAATGCTAGGTGAAATACCATGATATGCTAGATGAAGTCTTATGCTAGGTGAAGTATGACAATGCTAGGTGGGCTTTGTAGACTGGCTACCCCCTCATGTGATATGCAAATATCCGCATGAGCATATAGGGGCATATGGTCATGTATAGACATAAAAAAAGATAAATGCATGTGCACAATATGAAATACAAGGTGATACACAATGTGATGCTAATATGTGGGGACACATGTTTATGCAGGGGTATTAAAGAGAAATATGCGGCTTCATTATGTGATGTACAAGGTGATACACAATGTGATGCGAAATCACTAGCCTAATAGAAATACATTTGCTTTTTTCTTGCATAACGCAAACGTCAGGATCTTACTTTTTTGTTGCATAGAATTAGCCACTTGGAAAACTAAGAAGTAAACTGTTGTTGCTAGTTCTAAGCCAGTTCTAACATCGAGACAGTGTCAAAAGTCACATTTTGCTTGTAAAATGACAACGATAAAAACTCTCTCAGGATAGTTTGATTTTGTTGTTGCACAACTTTTTCTTTGTGTTGTGTTATAATCATGCTGCTATCTAAGTGTCACTCACACCATGTTTTATGATAGGGACAATCATATTGAGTTGGATTGTCATATCATACTTGATATTTTTTAAAAAGATTGTCGCTCATGTCACTAGTTAAAATCTAGTGGCTGATACTTCAAAAAAAAAAAAAATCATTGGATTTTATACCTCTTGATAGATTATGGGTTAATTGGGCTGGCTTCCTATGGGTCATGCCTTCCAAACTGCAGCTACACTTGCGTTTGGCTGGCAACATTTTGACAACATTTCAGGAAATTTTGTTGTATAGAACACCTTTTTTATGACCGGGCTTATCTTCTTTTGTTTTGCTATTTTTTGTGGTTTCTTAATCCAAATTTTTTATAATTCAATCATCTATATTTTAAAAAGAATTTATAACTTGAACAACTTCTACAATAAACTTTACATAGAATTGTTATTGCCTCAAATTGACCTTAGAGGGATTCTCTAATAAATAAATAAGCGTCTCACTTCCCCAATGGCTGATTTGGGCGGGGGCTTGTGCCCCCCCTCAAATGTTTGCGAACCCTGTTGCCACCTGATCCTTTCACGAAATAGTGCTGGTATCACCTGTATTTTTCCCTCCCCGACACCTCACCTCACCCAATGAAAAAAAATATAGCTTGAACAACTTTTACAGTAACTTTACGTTAGAGTTATAGCTGCCCCAAAATGACCTTAGAGAGTTTCTCTAATAGATAAGTACACGTCTCTCCTCCCCAATGGCAGATTTGGGTGGGGCCCGAGGGAACATGTGCTCCCCTCAAATTTTTGTGAAACCCTGCCGACGCTCGCATTTTCTTTCATAAGATAGTGTTTGTCTCAATTTTCTGTGTCTATGCATGTCTTTGGAAGGTTATAGTGGCTCCTCTTATGTATCATACATATGTGATGCCCCTGTGGTTGAGTGATAAGACCAACGAATGAATGGTGACAATTAAGCAGAGCACTGTGAAGCAGTTGAACGTCTCTTTCGCTGATGATGAATTTTTTTAATGTTTTCGTCTTGATAAAAAAATGTTATGTCTGATTTTAGCTTGATTGTTTCTGTTAAGAAACTTTTTATTACTGCTACGGGTCCAAGTTAATGTTTTATTTCCTATTGTTTTTTTCATTATGATTTTCTGATTTTCAACAACTATTTTTCCTAACTTACTTTTTAGCCCAAGTGTTTATTGATTGATTTGAAACAATGCTATGTATCATCCTAATCAGCACTAGTTTTGTGAATGCTGTTCTGCAACAAAAGACTACAGAGTAGTTTTTTTTTGGGTTAAAATATGGCACCGTGTTTGCAGTCTAGGTTAATTATTTACTCTTAAGAGTTTTGTATGAGCATAGGTGAGAACCATTCAGTTTTGGTTTCTTCTGCCGGTTAATTATTCCACAAGGACTATGATATTATATTCCTATATAATTTTGCAGGAATACATCAATGGATTATGATGAAAATGATTTTCAAAGCCAGAACTTTCAGTTAGTTGGAGAAGACAAATTTTCTGTGAACTTGCGGTCATTTCTTCTTCCAAGATTTGATCTTGATGAACATCTTAGTTTTCATGGCTTAGTTGAAGAGCAGGTTCTTGGCATAGAAGGTCAAGAAAATAATTGGATTGATTTTCCACCTGGGAGTAGCACCTTAGAGTTCAGTTCAAGTGCTGCTGAGTCTTGCTCGATAGCTAGATATAGCAATGTCTGGTCTGAGGCAACATCATCTGAATCTGTTGATTTGTTATTGAAATCGGTGGGAGAGGACGAAATCATTAATGATAAAGCTGTCATCATGGGCACGAGTGCTAATGATGAATCTCTTGGTGTTGATGAACAGGAGGATCTCTATGGCGGGAGGGATGATTCCCATGAATCATCCATGATGGATATCCTACATGTAGCTCCAGAATTTGCACACGATAAATATCAGAAAAATTTATCAGGTACAGATGAAGGCCAATTGGAGTTGTTATCTAATGCTCAAGGTTCATTTCAACCAGCTGAAGGGGAAGAAACAAGAATTGCCAGTTACGTAGAACCTTCAAACAGAAACTATAATCCTGATGAAAAGATTGATGTTGGTCAGTATAAATTAGTTGACATTGCAACTTCTTTGTATAATGGTATTGCAAAACCAAAAGCGGATGCCAGTGATTTATGTGCAGTACTATATGAAAAAGATGTTTGTGAGGTGCTTTTGAAAACAGAAGTTCCATCTAGTGATGAGTCTGATTCACGTGTGGTGGATGCCCGGAGTCTAGCATCTAATCAAGATAAACTTGATATAGAAGCTGAAAAGCTGAACACTGGGTTGTTCGGCGTTGGGCAAGATCAGAGTAATATCCGCGATAGTTCCGCTTCCTTATGTGATCATATGCATAAAGAAAAATCTTTGGTAAAGCATTGTGATGACAAAACAAAGCCTCAGTCGGCATCCAATTCAGATGCTTTGGAGCTGCTGAATACAAAATGCATTGATTCTGTAATTTCTGGGAACTCTGGATTAGTGATGACTGCCCCATGCCAAACAAAGTCTTTGAATGGTAATAGAGGGGCCATTGAAAAATCTTATGCCAAAGTAGAGTGTATGAGCCCATTAGCAATGAAACAAGTAGAAAGAATTGGGCATAGTTCTGTTATCTTGCAGACAGTGCCTCAATTAAAAGAAGGATCTAGAAGTATTGTTGACAGCTTGCCATGTGATTCTGTGAAAGATGATGTCCAAGGTATGAGACTTCAGTTAATGAAGAACTCAGCCATGTCTTGCGATGATAGAGGAGAAAAACTTAAGACACACATAGACGTTGATAATAATCAAGATCTACAAGGTAAGTTGGTAGAAAACAAAAATATTGATGTTACAATAGCTCCCCAGCTGCTAATAGAATCACCTGCTTCTATTCATACTAATCATAAAACTCAAGTAATTGAAATTAAAGATTGTGAAAGGATAAGCACTAATTCATTGAGTTTCACCTGTGAGAGGACTGAATTGGTTGTTGAGGTTAACCATGATAATGATATGGATGTTGACAGACAGGAGGTGAAATTAGATGAAATTAAAGATGTAGCCCTTGATGAATCTTCTTTACCTATTGCTGTGATTGATGAATATTGTCTACCAATCACTGTGACTGACACGGACTCTAGGATGTCACCTTCTACTCGTTGTAAATCAAGTCTCTATAAGGCGACTGTATCAGTTACTGATTTGAGGGAGGTTCATATTGAGCAAGTTCCTGTTTCAGTTGGCAAGGAGACCACAATAACCTGCATCATTCCTAGTAAAATTAGTTCAGGCCCTATCTCAAATGTTATGGAGAAGGCTCGAGACTTGCCTCCTGCAATTCAGGATGCTGCTGAAGGTTTGCCCCTGAAAGGCTCTGAAAACAAATTGTTAGAAGAAAAAATAGGCAAACTTCTAATTTTGAACTGTTTCTATTAGTTTTAAATAAGGAAACCGTTATCTCTGCCGCTGGAGAAATCTAGTTCTCTTCACTTGTCATCTCCCGAGCATACTACTAACATTGATTTGGCTGTAGGAAAGAGTGAATCGTTGATACAAGTACTATCTGCGTCAAATGTAATCCACTTTGATAATAAGGATGTGAAGATTACTGGAGCTACGGCGTCATCAATTTCAAATATTGATTCAATTGAAGAGAAAGAAAGTGACTTAGCTTCATTTTCTTATCCATTAAACATGAGAGACACACCCTCAGAAAAAATTTTCAAAGGTGATTCTGGTGATATTGGAAAGAGTGTCGTGATGATCTCGATTTTTTGCAGGGGATATTTTAGTCTCATAATCTATAAACATGCCAATTTAATCCCCAATTTTTTTTTAGTATGGGTTGAAATAGTCTTCAGTGAGGTTACACCATTAAAATAGTTATAGTATTAATTTGACACTTTTATAAACTGTAAGACTAACATAACCCAATGTAAATAGTTGAGGGACTATTTTTAGCAATTTACTCTTTATTTATTTATTGAATTGCCTTGATGCATTTTTTGGGGAAGCCATTACTTGGATGTTAATGCTGAGGTTTTATGTTTCTATGCTTTCACTTTTTTGGAACAGGTGCTCAGTTAGCTTCTCCGGTCAAACCAACCGATTCTCAGCCGTCAAAAGGTACTGTTGGCCTGAACTTAGCCACAAAACTGAAAGGACCGTCACCATATTTAACCGTACCAGATTCATTCAATTCTGAAGAAAATGACATGAAGTTTTCTGGAGATTCTATGCTATCAAACTTTATGAATAATGTAGATAAGGAATCTCTTAGTAAGGAAATTACAGGTTTCAACTGCGTTAAGGATACTTCAACAGATCACCTTCGAAATGCTGTAGTGCAAACTCCATCTTTATTGCGAAGTGTTGATTTTACTCAACCTCAAAATGATATTCTATCTTTGGCAGGGAATGGTGTTAGAAGTGGGAAAACTCTACCACTGGAGGGGAATGCCGTTGCTCATGGTCCTTTTCAAGAAGGAAATGATGACATCCCTAATTTATTAGTAGTTTCCCATGTTGGGAATGAAGTGCCTGTTGCTTTAGGTACTAACTTTCATGGCAGTTTTATTTGGTACTTAATGTGCAATGCCAATTTCTTGTTTTTTGATGTTTGCAGTTAACTTGAATGATTGGAGGATTAGTAAACATTCTGATTGTTTTCCCATTTGTTTTTCTTATTTCTTAGCACAAATTACTAGTGGCAGCCATGCAGTGCATATGCCTCCATCCATAGACGATGACAGCTCTTGCAAAAGTCCAAGCAATGAGGAAAGTGATCAGTGTAAGTTTGCAAGAAGAGATGCCTCTGATGAGCAGAATTTGTTCACTCAAACAAAGGGTATGTTACCTTTTTCTAGATACTGGTTTTATTGTTTGCTTTGATGCATACAGTGTATATAGGTTTTTTCCTTCAATTTTATGTTGATTTGAAGTTTAAAATTTAGAGTTTGATTCCCTTGTATGAATGGAAATCATCGAGAAATCCATGTAATCTCCTGCCTGACCGCTCGGTCATGCTCCACATTTCTCTTGATATTCGTTTGTTTCATTTTTTTTGGTTTTTGAAAATAAGGCAATAAAAATATCTAAAATATTTTATTATTTAAATAATCGAACATGACATCAAAAGTAATATACTACTGTAAAAAGATAGAAATCTCACTTTACAATGGGTTCAATTATTGAAATGAAGAAATTTTGGATATTTGCACAATCTACGTTTAACCAAAAGATCATTATTCTATCTAATTCGAAAACTTTTTATAATTTAGATTATTCCGGGTTGCTAACTTTCTGTGAGGGCAATCCCTTATCGTTAATTACATCTTAAACAACAAAGTTTCTTAATAAAATTCTCGATTAAGATTGTTGTATTATCTTCAAAATTTTTAAGTTTAGTTTTCATAACTGATTATTAGGAATACCAAATGAGAAAAGTTTTAGTCTTAAAAGCTGTCGCGCAACACCTATGACAAGAAGCTGATGTGGATAAGCTGATTGTTTATTTTTTGCAGTTTTGAAATAAGCTTTCTTTGCAATGCTTTCGACCAAATGACCTTCGTCCTCGTACTCTTATACTCGTTTGTAATATAATCGTTTATACTGAAGTATTTCATACTTGAAACGAAATATCCAGATTCGGACATTTCTAAATAAAAATCGACATCTCACTAAACAGATGAGTAACACGACAATCAAAATTAAACAAATAGACTACTAAAATAACAATTAATAACATGATAATATCATGTCAAGCGATAAGCTGTCTTCCAAGTCGATCACTATCGGCGGTGGAACCCTCCAACCCATCCACCAACTTAAAGAAGGGCCCGTTTGTGGCAAGCTTATTTGGCGCAGTGCATTCAGAAAACGCCGGATGAAGCGTTTGGAAACAACAATGCAACCGCTTTTCTTAATAATCTATGTTAAACACAAGCCGAGAGTTCGACCTCTTGGTGCACGTTTTTTCATGAACTTATTACTGACCTACCCTCATGCGCTCCCCTCTCACCATTGTCCTCTCTCTCTCGTTTCTTCTGACCTCATCTCTCTCGATCGTCTCTCTCGTTCGCTTCTCTCTCGTGCCTCTCTCTAGTGGCAACGATTTGCCTTTCTCCTTTCCCTTTTCCTTTCGATCTCTGGTGGCAACGGGCTGCCTTTCTACTCTCCATCTTCCCTCTGAACTCCCGCTCTCTGTTTACTGTGCTCTCCGTCCTTTAATGGTATGACCAATTTTTTTTCGATGGAACGACTTTCTCTTTGCGATTTGTTGCTTTCTCATTTGTGGTTTGAAGTGAGAATCTGGATTTTGCAATTTGTGGCTTTCTCTTCATGATTTGGAATTTGGATTTTGCGAATTTGTGGCTGAATGTGATATGAAATGGGGTTTTATCTTTTCTTTTGATGTTTGAGTGAGAATTTGAGAAATGGTTGAAAGAGGGTGCATCATTTGTTGATAGCAATTTTTGGGCGCCCCACATGTATTATCCTCAAATGAAAAATATGGGGTGAGGATTTATCTGTACTTTTGATGTTTGAGTGAGGATTTGACAAATAGCTGAAAGAGAGTGTTTGATTTGTTGATAACAGTGTTTTGGGTGCCCTGTATGTAATAGCCTCATATGAAAAATATGGGTGAGGTTTTATCTTTACTTTTGATGTTTTGAGTGTGAATTTGAGAAATGGCTGAAAGAGGGTGTTTGATTTGTTGATAGCAATGTTTTGGATGCCTTTTATGTAGTAGCCTCGAATGAAAAATATGGGGTGGGGTTTTGTCTTTATCTTTGATGTTTGGTGGTGGTTTACGCTGGTTTGTGTGTGAAGGTGGTGGTGTTGTGGAGGTGGCGGTTTGTGTCGTGTTTTTGTATTAAATGATGTGTTT